>CM068839.1:75640351-76910351 GCA_028554795.2 Sinohyriopsis cumingii | reverse complement strand
TTGCTTTTGAAATCCATGGAGTGAAAATGACCAAAATAAAGAGAATTTTAACAATATCTAAAGTATAAATTTTTTGGGTAAATAGATAGTAAAACCGGTGAGGAAATCATGGGAAATTCATTTTCTTTAAAAATCTAACTCTATATAAAATGCGAAACTGGAGAATGCCACCATAAAGGGGGGGGGGGGTCAATATTGCATTCAATGCGTTCTACCTGCATACTGAGCAGATGCGATCGTGTCCATGTCGAGCGTTAGTCTGGGAAAATGGTCTGGCATTCATTAAAGATGTGATTGTAAGTATATATAAAAAAGTTGTAGGCATACAAAGTCTGATGTCGAAGCTAACTATCGGTATTTCATGTATGACGCTACGCAAAGTTTAGCTTGAAATATCAGCATTGATTCTGAAATAGGTCGCATGAGAAGGGGTATAAGTGTCCCCCACCCAACTCGTGTTATTCTTGTATGTGTAGTATATATGTATAGGAAAATTGTCAGCAACTGTACTAGCCACTGTGGTTCATCTTAAATCAATATCACGCTTTAAAGTATATGAGCGCGCGCGTATGTATATTAATTTCTTAGGTGAGAAGCAGGATATCAAGGAAACAGGATGCATCTTTCATGGATAAGCGGCAGTGAATCGTCACCAAGGACGGCCGGATTGAGAGTTAAAATCGAGTATCTCAATCACAGCGCATACCGGATAGTTACGATTACAGTCCAGTACCGTTGTATTCTGTGTATTTCTACTCAGAACTTTGATATCACTTCCAGTTTTGTCAGGTCGCATCTGTGTTGTGGTGTGAGGTTTTTACATTAATAATTAGGCGGTTTAGTGTTTAGTTTACAAAACTCTACACTAGATTACAGATTCAAATAACAACCATACAAAACTTAAAAACGATACCAAACATCTGTTGCGGAGTAGGTACAATACAGTGAGTTCTTTGGTAGGTAAATTTTCCACTTATATATGTTTCGCCAATTCCATTTGCCTGTCAGCGAATCATTGCAAGCTGAAATTCGAAAAGGCGATTTACACAAGTGTTATTGATTACAATATATTTGAACATTAGTGCCGTACATATGATAATTACTCGATGTGTGGTATCTTACTTTATATTGTATCTGAATCGTATTTTATACATATTGTAATTACAGCCTTCAATGCTCTGCTGGCCTAAGTGATTAGAGCGTCCGCCTCAAACTGGTCGACCTGGTGTCAGGATGATGTGACTGAATGGTTTTTGATACTACATGTCCTGTGGCATGATGCCCCGGGTGCTAGATACCGCTGTAAACTGTCACATTGCAGACATCGTAGTAATGTGACTGGAAAATTGTTAAAGCTATGTTTTAAAAAAAATCACCCAAAAAACACAACACATACCCACACACATCCTTCAATATCTACATAATCAATATCTACTCCAATTTCAAATGTTTGATATTGATTCCGGTTTCGTAAGTCACTAGTAACAGGAATTTAAGTACATACAATACAGCATTAATAGTTTGGTATTTTAAAAAATAAATATATTAAATTTTTTTTTCAAATTACCTTTGCATTGGACACAAAAAGCATAATTTCAGTCGATTTTCTACACTGTTGCAGATGCAGCATTTCTGATGACTTCTTTTCTACTTTTTTGACGAATACCAGCATAATTTAATTGCATTGCCATATCGTTTTGTTTTTTTCATCAAAAGACGAATTTTACTTTTCAGACTAGATATAGCATATTTTTAACAGGCCTATATTGATCAGAGTTCAACTGAAAAAGATCTTATAAACCTAGTGCACCCCCACCCCCCGGTAAGAAGCTGTAAGCACTAGTTTCATTCCCAGACAAGTACACTCCATCTTTCTCCTTTATGGAGGTACTTCTTTACGGACAGAACCGGAATGAAGTTGTCCAGGAAATCAGACAACTTGAAATTTCGAATTTACTTACATTTCCAGCATCTGTAGCAGTGATTCTGACTTTGCTTACAGGAGTCCCGTCTTCCTGGTACATAAATCTATTTCTGGCTTGACGTACTGAATTTTACAAATCTACTCGGTAACAAACATTAATATAAAAGTATTTCTGAAGGAAGAGTACAGTATGCATTCTTGAAGATGTACTGGATGCTAGGACAGATTGTAATGAAAATTGATTGCATAATATTTATTCCTGTCAAAAGATAAAGAATTGGACGGATTAAGGCGCGTTGTGGAAAACTCTTATGGCAACACAGTTAGCTGCGTTTTAAGAGCAAAATTTATCATCTGTGTTAACCTGTCAAACTGTGGCGTCTTGAGTCTGTCTTTTGATGGAAGGATGTTGAGTCAATCAATAGGGTAAACGTTTGGGAAATAAAAAACGTTGATACAGAGGTAGCGTATGACATGAATTTCTAATTTGAGACATGGCGGAATTAGCCTAGACCTTCTGGTGGATTACATTTAACTGATGGCCCTGTTACATTCACCTAGTCTGTTTAAATACAGGATGGGAATTAAAAAGATGATAAATACATCAAACACTATAACAAAGCCCACAGTAAACAAATCGACGCTAAAAACAGAAGTGATTCTATTAAAGAACTCTCATTCTTTTTCCTCAACTCTATAGAGCATGCTCACTCATCCACCATACGAATCGCCAGGAACCAATAGTTTTCAACACCCTTTGATCAAGAAACCTAAACGCAACCCGTGATCAGACCGCGTTTTCTATTTGGTTTCGTAGTTTCGTAGAGTTTTGTAAGTTGTTGACACTGAATAGCCGAAATGTTGTTTCCCTCTCTGTATCTAGATAGCCGATCTCGGTATTGGTTTTTTTTTTTTTTTTTTTTTTCGCATCTGAAGGTAGGATATCAATTGCATCCTGAAAAACCAATTAAACTATTTCTCTTACACACGAAGCATCCAATCAGAGACAAACGAAGCATCCAATCAGAGTAATGCTTCCAGGCCGATGTATTAATTCAATCCAATTTCTGAGTACAAAGTAGTGCGTTTGTGTCTTTTCAGAAGCAGGCGTGCGCACATATATTCCCATTTGGTGAAGAAGAATAGGTGTCAACGAGCAGACATAAATTATGTAAAAATATACACCCAGCTATGTAAAACTGGCAGTTATTAAATACTTGCTCGATTGATGTTGGCTAATATAAACATGACAGGAAACAAGGCACATTTAGTTATATTGAAATAATATATAAATATACAATTACGTCAAATATGTTGTACTACCAAAGCAAAATAAATAAATGTCAACGCGTTGATGCTAGCTTTAATGCAGAAGTAGTACTAGTAGCAGCAGCAGTCATTATTCCCATGCTTGAGCCAATAATATTATAATACCCTCTGTCTGTCTGTAAACCTACTTCTCCCAAAACCGCCGAGTGGAAATTCACTTTGTACATAAAGTTGGAGAACTTGTTGTAATGATAATGTTAATAACAGGAGTATCAGAACTAGGCTTTTCATATGTCAGTCATAGCTTTTGGCCCCTCCCCTCGGGATACATTTGCTGGAATCTGAGTTAAAATGTACTAAAATTACAGTTAATTTTTTTTAATTTACTTGCAGTCATAGTGTGATGAAACAATATACATCAGATGGAATTTGTGCTAGGACCCTTGGATAAGGTCGGGGAGAGGGGATCACTTAGTTACTTGACTATTTTGTCGATGAAAAATGAATTAGTTATAAGACTAACAAACAATTCATACTTTTAAAATTGTGTAAAATATAAACATTAATCATCAATTTGTTGGGATGGAAAAAAACAACAACAATCAAACAAATTACAAAACAAGCAACAACAAAAAAAATATTTAAAAAAATAGCACACATAGCAAGTCTGATGTCTTCATCAGCCCTAATTATTTGCTTTCTCATAAAGGACAATTTCCTGCAAAGGCCGCTAAAGAAAATAGTGCACACGGTTCTCGGTTAAAAGCATAAAACCCGTAATTGTCAATACGCGAGCAAGTAAGGAAATATTTCCCAATCAATATCATTTTTTAAGACAATCAAGAGGAAGCATTAATGATGAAAGAATCAAGGAATTCACTTAAAAATAAAAAATAAAAAATTAAAATGCTGGTGGGAGTGACATTTTCTGTTTTCATAATAAAACAGGAAAAGGAAAACCTCTTGTTACCTTTGTTTCAAACATCATCTCAAATTACTCACAATCACCTGGAAAAATCATCGCAAAAATGTCTGAGAATAAACATGTAACTCTGACTCATGCCACAAATATTAGCAACCAGTGGATGAAATGAGACAAGATTTGTGTTTGTAAAACACGTATGCAACCACTGTAAAAAGAAAAATCCCCAAAATCAAACATTTGGAACGATAAAAAAAATTTGCTATAATTGGGTGAAACTCTAATCTAGTTGTCTAAATACGCATACAAAGAAACATACCAAATTTCACTTACCTGCCTGAAGTAGTTTTGTTCACTCGCGCTTTCGATGCTTTTATACACAGCATACAAGTCCAAGAAGTTCAAAAATGTGTTAGATAGAAGACAAATTGGAGACGTACGCACGTATGGACCGACATGACCAAATTCAGAATCAGTAGTGCATAATAATGTGACTATGCAAGATAATCAATATTAACTTAATTCTTTTTAAGTTTATTTATTCCAAACTTTATTGTGAGTACAATGTTATGAAATCAAAACGTGTTATTTTTAAGCTAAATTGAAATCTCGTGCTGGCGCGGTTTCGAGACCACGGGGGCATGAATCAGGTCACGTATGCACGTGGCTTTTGGGGAACTGTTTTGTACCAGGTTTAATCTTCTCTTTTGAAAGTTTTATACAGATTGGTTTGTGCGTGATATTCAAGAACAAAACCAAAGCGGATATTGTGCTTATTTTTCATGCATCATTTGACTTTGCTACAAGCCTTTTCATGTACCTTTATAGACTACATCAGAAGAATTGGACTCCTGACATACACCACGTGCTGACTGGATTAAATACAATCTCAGTGAAAGCCTACGTGATAGTTTTCGTCCATTTCCTGAAGTTGTTCTCTGGGAAAATAGGTTGAAAAAAAAAAAACAATTCTTTTTGTCAATACTTTGGGCTTCTACTCGCTTTATTGATTGATTGGTTTTTAACGACATATCAATTCATTAAAAATTACATCGTGTCGAGGTAATGTGGTCTAACGTGCTTTCCAATAACTCACCACTGCGGCTGACACGGCCTGGTCTCTGGGCAGGATTTGATCTCGAACCCTTTTTTTCGTGAATCTGATATGCCAATCACTAAGCTCCTGTACTCACTTCATTAATTATGATCATCTAAATTAGACAGACATTGAACTCTAATCTATCTTTTTCTCAGCCCCCCAACCCCCGCCCTTCTAGAGTTTTCTCATCTCACATGTATTGTGTCCATTTACCGTCTTTATTAGTTTTAAAGACCAGCCCAACTGCAAAACTGCACAGATCCAGATCTGTCGTCGCATCATGCGCAGGCAGATCTGGTTCTGTTCAGTTTGTTATGAGTAATCAGTAGAACAAACAACGTAAACACTAATCTGCAGGCGCATTATGGAACATCAATTCAGGATCTTTGCACTTCAAAATTTGACTCGTCAAATAAGAGAGGATACACGGTAATACTTTATAGCTCGTGTATTATCTTTTGAAAAATGACCTGTTGGAACATCAGGTTTTCGTTCTACCTATGATTCTGAGCAGACAGCAAATACCCTGGTTTGTAAGAGCATATACAACGGTACATCTGCGGGTATGGATAAATAGGGTAAACACAGCACTAGAATTTCACGTCAGTTTTGTAACTCTAGGTTAGGTCAGGGGATTTTCTTTAATCTAATTTAAATATTTTCGTCAGTTTATTCTGATGCTGAACTGGACTGGAGATTTCTTTTTCTCGCATTGTAATAATTGTCGTTTTCGAATTTCGTGATCTCTCAAGAAATAGAGATATTAAAACTGTGCTTGAGTTTGAAACTGAGTTTCCACTTTCAGCCAGTCAAAAGTAATGTTACAGAAGTAAAGAACGTAGTAATTAAAATTAAAATGTAAAACTCTCACTTTCAAGCTTACGTTCAGACGGCATGCGTGGCCAGGGTATACTAGTGACTGGCCAACTGCGTCCTATTTGATAAAGTAACATTTATATTCCTTCGCCAAAACTTGTACTCCTCTCGCGCATATGCAGGTAGTTCAGTCTTTGAAAATAGATGTAAAATGTATGTTTAAAAGCGATCGTGTTGAAGCAGTAGTCTTGAAAAGTTTCCAAAAAATGATCTTTTTTATTTCGTGTCCTAATATTTTAACTTTGAAACCCCACCCCTCTCTGAATGTAGTATACTTACTTATTTGACTACCATCACTCGGATACTGTTCGCGTTTGATCTTTTTGACTAGCAATTTGATACTTTAATGATCTCGTGCTACGAGGTGATGTACAAAACCTTCTGCATGTGGAGATAAAAGAGTTGCCCCTCGATTGATTGGTCGCCTGTATCCTTTTAAATTCCGAAGTGAAATGATTTTCTGATTCAAATCATCTTCTTTAAATACTTCCTAAAGAATATTATACCATAATTAGAAACAACAATTTAACCAGACTATGAGAGAAACACAGCTGGCGCCATGTCTACTTCAGAACGACACAATTAATCAAAACTTTAAGTTTAAATGTCAATACACAATGCCATTTCGCGTGACATGACTTGATCAATCATGCAGCTTATATCGAGTGCAAAATACGCCCAGGCTCCCAACTCGTCTACTTCGCTTTCTAAACAGTATAAATTCTAATAGTTCTAGAAATTTAGGAAAAGGCGAGCCATTGTTCAATGGATACAATAAAACAAGACTCCCACCCCCACGGTCCAGCCCGAATTGCATTATTAAAATTTGATTAAACAGATATTTCAGATACTACAAATAGAAAAATGTGGCTTAAAATAGTTAATAAGGAAACCTTGAGTACATCTCTTGTTTTCCACAGACAATTTAACTATAAAAATTGTGTCAATGGTAGATCGTGCTTCTATTTAATGCCATCAAGACTATTGCGCATATTTACTTCATCACAAGTACGAATTGCCAAACTGTATTTTTTTAATTGTCCCTTCCTTCAGAAATAAATCTGCACCAAAAAAAGAAAAAGTGGATATTTCGCCTCTGATGAGAATGTCTTACTGAAATTACCGAAATCTTAATGAAAACGCTGATAAGTGACCCGTCTCAAAGGGTTAGAACAGATCATGACTTTAACCATGTTTGTATGTCATAATTTAATGTTTGTAGATGCCATATTTATTTGCCTTATTTATGTAGTTTTCATTCTTTTTCTTTCTTTCGAAGTTTGATTTCACGTGCATGTTTTTTTTTAAAGGTCTTATTATCTTCGATCAGGTTCCTTATGTAATATCAAAGAAATTGGTACCTCAGGCGTAAAATAATTGCAACAAATTAGCATTAGGGTAATATAGAATGAGAATATAAGAAAATAAAATGTTTTAAATTGTGTGAGTTTTATAGTTTTAAATTTTTAACATCATGACAATTATTTTCATACTTATCCTTCAGCCATCCTGCAAGGTGTTTATGGTAATGCGTTTAGATTAAATGACACTTTAGCGATATTTACAACCTTAATGTATGCCTTGGACTTTATTTGCGATAATTTGAGTGTGTAGTAAAGATGAATTATTGCCGTATACTGTAAATCTACGACACATAAATATTTATATATCTATACGAATATCACAAAAACGTGTTTGAGATACAATTTAGCGGTGAAATAGAACACATTCAAGTAGACGTGTACATCATTTTATTTCTTTTCTTTCGGTCTATGTAAATACGAATGGCACATCTGTTTCATATGTCATATCACACTTTAAAAGCATCATTTTTTTTCAGCAAAAGGTTGAGTCATTGACATTTTTGGAGTTTAGACAAGAAAACAAGTAAATATTCCGATGTCAGCATGCAACTGCCGCCATGTACATTTCATGATATGCTATATACATGTCCATGTCTAAATGAAGCCACAGTTCCGAGACACGATAAAGAAGGGGAAAAAAGGCGGACAAAAAGATGGACAGGCATCGAAAGGAGGAAGATAAGAAAGAAAGTAGTCTTTAAAAAAAGAATTATTTCTACGTGGCTCTTTTCCTTAATCTACTCGTAGACATGTTTAGAACGCTAATCCTGCCCATCTGAACTCAAAACGCTTTTTTTTGCATAGTGTTCACATCAATCGCAACAGAGAATTTGATGATCTCACTTATTATATTTTGTTACATAATGTTCGGGCATTAGCTTAATATTTTGTCACTATCAGTAATGGTTTGCGTGAAATAAGATGACCAACAACACTAGGTGTTCTAATACATAAATTATATAATCTCTTCCATCCGTGTTTCTTTTAACAAATCATCACTTTCAAAAAACGGAAAGAAAATATACTTTGAAAATCATCCAGAATTAACTCCGTTTGTTCTACTGCCATGATTAGCCATAAACATTTCGAGTAAAAAGTGTTACACTATACAAGAATATTGTAACTGAAATCGACAAATGCAGTCTTTTGATTGTTCGGAATACTCGTGTAAGATTTGTAGTCACGTAAATGCTTTTGATGCAGGGCCCTGACGTCTAAAATGACAGTATGATACAACACTTTTATACCGAACCTCTCCAGAACTCAAAATTACTTCGTTGTATCAATATGTCGTTACATCCATGTTGTTTTGTGTAATATTATACTCTGTTGGGAATGCAAATTCGCTTTGTACTAACCGTAAATTCGTAGCCTTCCTGTTTTTACAAAAACAGAGTTTTACTGTAGTTTACTTAGGATTAACAATAAAAAAATTCAGGAAACTATTTCCAGGGGCGGATTCTGAGAGAGCCCGAAAGAGGACGGGATGTAAAGAATAAAGACAAGCGGGAGGATAAATGTGCATCCCACTTTCTTTGAGTAAATTCGCTAAGTTTCTTTTTTAACTATAAATTATCTCAAATTTTAATCAAATCCGCCGTGGTGTTATTTAACAAGATAGAGCGCTAGTCCTTCTAGAGTTTAACTTTCTTTTTTAAAATTGTATATTCAATGTTAGTGATTTTAACTGTACGCTGCTCTGAGTTGTAATCTCACTAATGAAGTTTGTTATTTTGTGTGTGACAGTTTAGACTGTTTACTTATTATTCCAAATGAATTATGCATATGTTAAAGGATTAATTTTTACAAGATGTGCGTAGCTACGACTGCGTCTTCTCTCATCTATTCATGAAAGTTAAATGGCATTCCTGTTTATGTTTAATAACGGTTACTTTCTTTACTTAAAACTTTTCATAAATTTACCATTTTAACCAATGGATCAAGTTAGGTCAATATTTTCATCGGATTTGAACACGTTCACTATTCCAGTAAAATTTGCACAATTTATGCATATTAGCTGCCGTATATACTCGAGTACTTGAGTCCAGCTGCATATTGCACTGACCCGGATCTGCCGGTGCATTATGCACGGGCAGATCTAGATCTGTGCAGTTTGTTAGGAGCAATTATGATAACAAACAATATAGACCCCGATCTGCTGGCGCGTTATGCTACGGCAGATTATGATCTTTGCTCTTTGCAGTTTCATTCGACTTATAGGCGAGTACATACAGTAAGTTTCGTTCTGTCATGAACATCAGCCAAAGTGTTTGTTTCGAAATGTGAGGTTTGCATTTATTGTAAGTTTTCACTGCAGAATGTACAATTTAAAATCTCTGCATTTCATAACAATAAAAATATTCCTTTCACATATCTTACAAATTCTACTTTCTTATGAATAAATTTATCTGTATATGCTTCTAACGGCTGATTGTATTTTTTTTATTAAAAAAACGGGTTTTAGAAATATGTTCAAAAACATCGTCCAGTGTCCTAGAAGAAACTCATTTTCTTCTGGAGCATGGCGACAATGTCGCATGTGCGATATTTTATAATTGTAATTTTTTATAATTACCTTGATGACATACTTAAGCGCTATAAAATGCGACATATAGCTGCAGACACGCAACATGTGTTATTAATACAAACAAGTTGGCAGGTGTGATTAAAATTAATGGCTTTTCAGTTTTCATTCGTCAGGTTCATCCCGTTCACAACTGTATAAATTGTTTTAGTGTGTCAGGAAGTGTGTGTGTGTGTGTGTGTGTGTGTGTGTGTGCGCAAGCGCGCACACACAGATATATATATATATATATATATATATATATATATATATATATATATATATATATATATATAAGAGGTGAGTACAAAAATTCATATACGTCATACTGCAGTTTCTCGCATGGGTGGATGCAGGCATGGTTGCGTGGATAGACGAACACACACACACACACACACACACACACACACACACACACACATATATATATATATATATATATATATATATATATATATATATATATATATATATATATATATATATATATATATATATATATATATATATATATATATATTGTGTCTTCATGTGATGTCTCTGATGAGTTTCCTGTTATCAAATGCATGTACACGTATACCACAACGTTGACGTGGGAGCAACACGGAAGATGCGTTCTCATAACAAATTCATATGTCCATTACAGTTGTCAATCCATCAAGTTGTTTACTTTCAGGCATCAGTCAAATGTAAATCTCATTTATGTACACGTAATTTCATAACAAATATCAGCAGTCAGCTACGTATTGGCAAATTACTAAGCATTCATCAACGCTTTTTGTTTGCATTGTGCAATTACAAATTAAAAAATACCCCCACTTACCCAACATGTAAAGAAAAATACCCACACTTACCCAACATGTAAAGAAAAATACCCCCACTTACCCAACATGTAAAGAAAAATACCCACACTTACCCAACATGTAAAGAAACTATACTTGGGAATAAACGCTGTATAGAGTGTGTCATAAGCGTAATTATCGTGCCGATTTGACGTGCAAGAACGAATAAACTGAGTATGATAATTGGTGTTTATATGTATACTAGCTATTGCCGTTCCTAGGACGGGAGTGATAAAAGAATGTTTCCAGATTTTAAAAAAGGGTAGAACTTTAAAGTAAAAAAAATTGTGATGAGCAGTTAAAAAGAAAGTTTGAACATTATAATGCATAAAAAATAAAAATAAATAAATACAAAATTGGGATGCCAACTCGAGTTTCGAACATGCGATCTCTGGTTTGGTAGGCGGGACCCACAAACACAAAAGACATACGTGGGTTTGATTTGGACTTGTATTTTTTTAATTTTTTTTTAATGTAGCTTTAACAATTTTTTATTCATATCGCTATGATGTATGCAGTGTGGCAGCTTATAGTGATGTTATAGTCATAGTAATCTCTTAATATTGAGCGCCAAGCGAGGCAGCTGCTCGTATCATTTTTATATTTATAGGGTATGAATCGGCCGGGTTTCGAACCTGCTACCTCCCGCAACCGAGGCGGACTATCTAACCACTTAAGTTAGCGGTCACAATCAAATGTGAACGTTTATATAAGATTTGTATGCGTACAGTAAACTGTATATACCACCTGCTGGCGATAAAGAACTAGGATATTAGTAGATCCAGATACTGACAGTTAGAGAAGACTTATCAAGACTAGATAAATTTCGGAACCAATCAGTTTAATGTCCAAGCGAAATAGTACAGCTGTATAAGGAGACACCAGTTACATTTAACGCTACTGACGGTCCAGGAGCCGCTATGAGATGGTCATTGCGGTAGAAGAAAATCAAGAACCTCTCGGGAACTTTTAACGGAGCGGTCTTTGCGTAAAAATGATGCATTTGATCTTATGCGTAATTCTATTTTAGCTCAAGGTAAAATGTTTTATCTTAAGCACCAATAAAATTTAGCTTACAAAAAAACAACATTACAGTTGTAGCTTAATTAAATGTTAACGTTAGTCCAAATATTAAACCTTAAAGGAGACTAGAAATCAAAATTTTCCTTCTACGTATGTAATTCTCTACAGATTTTAATTCGACTGACATGTTTATAAATTAAATATCGTAAGCGGGTAGTGATTTTATTGCATGGAAGAAACCACGATTCCGTAAATTGCCGAGTTTTTCCGAGTTTTAATGAGACGACAGATCACGTGGTACCGTGACGCAATACTAGCCAGTCCTCGAATACAAACATAAACATTGGCGAGCGATGCAGACGGAAGGAGACCACATTTGGGTTGCACATTCAAAACTTGAATCTGCAGTCTGATATAATAGTTTATGTACTGTACTGGTCAGTGTTAAAAGCATTTGTTTAGGCACAGGCCCCGGGCAGGTGACTTAAATAAACTCAAGCCCTGACTGAAATTCCACAAGCCCGGACAGTTCATACCTGTCAACTCTCAAGCCGGGAGAAAAACCTCCTGATTTTGGGGGGTATTTCCTCATCTACATCTCGATCTCGTAATATCTCTAAATTTGTCGCAGCGAAGTCCCGATAATTACATTATGTCTGTCAATTTTCATTTGTCAGAAGAAGAAAAAACCAACCCCAAACCGTTTATAAATAGATATAACGTATGCAATCCACAGTCTAAGCTGCCACACTGCAGACATCGTTGTGATATGACTGAAAAATTGTTAAAGCTACGTTAAAAATTCAAATCACACGCACACACGTCTAAATCCGGCACTGGACGAAATAATTAATATCACACAACATTTTTTTTTCTTTTTTTTTCTTCTTCAGTAAATAGAACGTGAAAATTAAACATTATTCAAGTAAATTTCAGATGTTTTTAAACAACTACAACAGTACTATAGTATAACAAAATTTAAAGAATACAATTGTCACCAATTAGCTTAAATGAATGATCACTGTGAAATTTTCTCTGCAAACAAAAATCGCATCTCCATTTCCGCCAAAGAAACTCGGCCAGTTAACACATGACATTCCTCGACCGTATATGTAAAGTTTAATTACCATAATTAAATTAAAATGAATAAAACAAAATATACCATGCAGTATATGTGGCCCTAAAGAACTAATTCTGAATAAATATTTTGTTCAGCAAACAGTGTTACATGCATTAAGACTTAAACCTGAAGTCCATGGCATCGTAAGTAACAACAAAATAGGCATCGTTTATTTTGGCAATCAATTGCTGGTGCTTACACACACACACACTGTCGAACAGGGTTTCTTTGAAGTAAGTCCGAAGGGCAGTCCTTTTCACAAGATCAATGCAAGGATGGAATATGTTCATCAGTCACATCGGCTTTATTGTGATGTGATGTGATTTTGATTTTTAACGTAGCTTTAACAATTTTTCAGTCATATCGCTACGATGTCTGCAATGTGGCAGTTTATAGTGATGTCTAGCACTGGGGCATCATGCCGCAGACATGTAGCATGATGTCCCACCCAGTCACATTATCCTGACACCAGGCCGACCAGTCCTAACACTAACCTCTTAATGCTGAACGCCAAGCGAGGCAGCTGTTAGTACCATTTTAAAAGTCTTTCGTATGACTCGGCCGGGGATCGAACCCACGACCTCCCGCATCCGAGGCGGACGCTCTAACCATTAGGCCACCGGAACGGTCACATCGGCTTTATTGTTTGCGTACTTAAATCAAAACTTTAGCTATTTTGCAATTTAGCCAGAGCTGACCAGAATATGCAAAATGGGCTTGTCCTGGGGGAATAATAAGGCGTATCACATGGAGAAAAGGTACGTCCCATGGGCGCTCGCACATTGGGGCAAGGGGTTGGGTCAATAGTCCCCCCCCCCCAGTTTCTATTGTCAGCCATTTAATGTGAAACTTTGACCTCTTTTCTTTTAATCGCTGTTATTTAAACTGCCCAAGGAATAATTTTATATCAGTTCCAATCATTACAGATTACCGTTTATGCATACTACATGTATACAATGATTTTTTTTAAAAAATTTGTAATTTTTATAAGATTACTGAAAATTGTGTTTTCTCGAAACACGACAGGTTTAGAATATTATTTTTGGCAAAGCCTCCATTTGATTAAAATCAAATCTAAATTTCACCTTGGACAGTATTGATTTGATTTAGATTGTGCCATGTTAAGGCATGCATGTCAACATCTTGAAAATACATTTACTAATTTCACCAGCGCGATCAAAGTTTCCTCAGGCAAACAATTTTTGTTTCGACAAGCCTGACGGGCACCTCATTTTGAATACAGGATGGGCCGGAACTAAAACCAGAGGGACCCAGGGTGTCGGGCTATCCGATTTATTTTTAGCACTGCTGGTGTAGATAAAAGATCTGTGAATTGATTGTTGCATTTTGTGGTCACTTACTCGGCCTTCTGCCTATTTTCGTAACTCGCACGTTCAACACTTTTCCCAGGATTTAAAATATTCAACGTTATGTCTGGTACAGAGCCAACTTTTTGTCTAAGCCTAGCATTTGCGTATCCTTGAGCTGCCATTTTTTCAGAATCCCTGTCGTAACAGTTCTTTGAGAAATGTAACGAGCACATAGGGCTGTATGGTGTTGCTTTGAAATCGACTCGTCTGTAACAATGTATCCATTCTTTCAGTATGCCTTTATCTTTCGGAAAAGAAAAAAAAATGTTGTCCACTGGCTTTTCTTAATGTTTTATTACACCCGTAAGCAACGCAAAACGGTATTGTCTTTTACTCTGGCAACTCCCACTTGGGCTGCTGGAGTCGCTACTATGACGTCACATCCCGAAAGTAACCGAATAGGCGCGGAAATTTTGCATACGAGGTCACGGAAATTCAGCTCCTAGAAGATAGGCCAATATTTTAATATTGGCATTTCGGTCGCAGATGATACTTCAGAATAAGGTTTACTGCTATAGTACCTTTATTATTATCCAGTATTTCCATTGGTTTCTGGTCTCCTTTAAGCTAACTAACAATATTACCAGTTAAGTTAAATAACAAGTTATCTTCATCACAAATACCTTAGCTTAAGCATAACCATATTTTAGTTTAGGAACAAATATGTTAGCTTAGTATAACCATAACTGAATTTAGCAAATTATTATGCATTATGCAGTTTTTATCAAGCTTACTATACAGGCACATTTCATTTTGTGCGTAAGGTTATACACAATATTCTGTTAGGCATAGCAATCATACGAGACTAAGTTCATGGCTTTTGTCCAATTTTCTCCAAATAAAACATTGAAATTTCAACAATCTTTGTTATTCTTTCACAAAAGATCCATCAATAAACAGATACATAAACAAATGGATGCACAAACAAGTAGAAACATGTACAAGTTTTTAATTTTCATGGGATGAAATCAATCATTTGGTTATTGTTCAAAGTAAAGAGCCAATCGTTAATATGTAATTTCGTATTTCTAAAAGCATTTCAAGAATACTCGATTCTGATATTCGACACAAACATACGTTTCATTTTAATACACTGAAGATGAAACAACATTTTTGAATACTTCTCGCTTTCATACAGTATAATCTTCCGTCCATCCACAACAAATACAAGATTTGACAGTACTAATTAAAAAAAAATTCAACTGTCTTTGGCGCAAGTACATGCTTTCACGAGGAGTATTTGTACATATAAGTTTTGGTATAATACACGTTACGAATTTTCATTCGGTAACTGATATTGTATCCCGAAGCTCATTGTCCGGAAATACTCTTTCGAAATGGCGATATATGGAGACAAAATACAAAATAAAATTTAGAAAACCACAACATTATATGTTTGTTAGAAATAACTGCATTTTTATTTTATGTTAATATAAATGGTCGCGGTTCAATTTCGCTATTCAGTTTTTTCCGATAAATGCTAGGGAATTTCCAGCATTGTTTGCTTTTCGTGCTATAGTGCCACTTGATTTCAAGTATAATTTATGTATCATCTCGAAGAAGTAAATAAGCAGCAGAGGAGGTGAAAAGACCATTTGCTGGATCGTCATAACGCCAAATGCAAATCCTGCATTAAAATCCGGGTTAGGCGAAATAGTCATAGTTTCTACATCAACAGGTGCGTTTCCAGCAAAGATTTTTGGTCGTGCTATTACAAATTGATTATGATTAGCGAACATCAGCGAACATCATTATCAGGCCAGCTGATCTTGTATAATCATCAGAGTATCTTGCTAAACCTATTATTCTTGTAGCAACATCAGCGTCTTTCTGAATCGTTTCAATATTTTCCCCATTAATCATATACGTAGCACTGTCAAACAGCCCCATAATACCATTATTGACAAATCCGATGCTATAATTAGCATCATATACAGTATCATCTGTTTTTATAATTTCACCTTCTACCTCAGCAAAAACCTTAGCGGGTAGAAAGTATCTACTTGTATCATGAACTTGTAATTCAGTTGTCCGCGATGATTTGGTTGTCCTGCATCATAAGAATAAAATTGATAACCACGTACCGATTCATCTTTAAGGACTGGTGCGTCCATATCAAACTCTGGATTAGATACTCGCTTAAACATCTTATTATATTTATTATCGTCTAAAACGAAGACGACATCAAGAAATAAAACATGCATTTGTTCTCTCTCTTTCTTGGTATGGGTATTCCTGCTTCATCAATCGTCTCTGCTAGTATTTTATTTGCGGCTTGATTAATTATTTTACTGACATTTGCAGGCATAACTTCAGTGCTGGATAATTGTAATGGTTGTGGTTGTCGTCGTATTAATCGTGCTAGTCTTTCTTATATTGCCAAGAACGCTTTACCGTCAACATCACCAATCGCGCCAGGAATATGTTCACGAACAAGATCAATAGATTTCATTCCTAGTTGTTTTGCAATTGATATTGCTTTTGTGGCTATTCTTCTGAAAAAACGTTAAACAACATCGCCATTCCCAACACCTTTATTCGCTTTATAATTAGGTAATCGCGAATTCATCACCGTGATTATTACAGGTCCACGTTGAGCATTATGTACGATCATTTTATTTATTATTTATTTATCTAATCACTGTAATAATCGTCAACGATTTCATCGATAAGAGACCGATAAACATCGCTGTCCATGATACCGCCTGTAAATAATCTTCGACAAATATCAGCTGCTTTATTAATAATTTCTGGGGAATTATTTCTAGCACGTTTCCCTCCCATGAGAATTTCTAGTGGTTCTACGTCAGAAAGAACATTGTTAGGACAAGCAATAAAACCACCTCCCTTTGTAGTTAGGGAAGAAACCCCACTACCAGTAGCGCCAAAAGAATCATCGCCAGGATCTCTTTCCATACTTAGTGAAGAACGCAAATTTTCAAGCCGTATAGTTTCTCTAAATCTCATTTCTTCTTCTGTTTGTTTCTTTTCTTCTTCTCTCTGTTTCATTTCTTCTTCTCTCTGTTTCATTTCTTCTCTTGACATTTCAAGTTCCAACATCATCTCTTGCTGCGGTGAAGAAGATTGTTATCGTTGTTGTCGTTGAGGAAATTTAAATTTTGATGGAAGAATTGGAATAGAAGATTTTAGTTGACAAAATTGTGCTTGTCGTTCTACTTGTTGCTGCGGTGGAGGAAGCTGATATGAGGGCTCTTGCCTAGAAGGTTGCCGCAGAAGATGCCTTTGTTGAGAAATTTGTGCCGTTGCCGTATCATAAAGTCTTTGTACTTCTTTAACAAGACTTGTATCTCTTAAATCATCATCTCTGGCCTGATTTTCTTTTTTTGTTGTAAAATATGCGATATATCCATTTAATAAGATTAGTATCAGTTACATTTTCATGACCGGGTTTTAAGTATTCAGATTTTATTAAAAATACCACGTAATAATGTCATCGGTAATTTATTTTCTTCAATAGTTCAAAATTTTTAATAAAGTTATCTCCAAATTTTTCAATCAGTTCAATATTTTCTCTTTTTACTTTAGGTTTGGGTGCAAGTTCTTTTAATTCGGCAATACCTTCAAGTATTTCTTCATCTATAGGGGGAGGTTGTGCGGCAGCTATTTTAGTTGGAAGATCTCGTAAAATCTTTCTCGTTTGTTTAGTTCTTCTCGCTTGTTTTTCAGTTTCCTCCGCAGATTGTCATACTGGTGGAAGAAGACCTTCAGTTGCAGAAGCAACTCTTTCGGCTATTTTGGTAACAGGTCTAAATAACTGTTATGTTCCTTCTGAAAATTCAACCTGAGATTCTTGACGTTCTTGTAGTTTTTGTCTAACTGAATCACGAACGGGAAGACTTTTTTTTGATTGCTTCTAATCTCTCTCTCTCTCGAGCTAATCTAGCTGTATAAGACTCCATAGCTGGTGCCATTATTGATATAACAATGATTTAATTATAGCAGCAGAGGAGTAGCGACATCAGTGAAGCGTCACAGTGGGTGAACAAGCGCGCATACTTTTTTCAAAGCACTAACGACAACAATAATGTAACAAAAATAAAACTAACCCAATTAGAGAAACTCTCGGTCAGTTAGAGGCTTTGGTTTAGCGTTATTGACCGTGTATTTTCATTTTCGTAGGAAGCTTTTTTTTGCCTGTTCACCTCCACTGCTGCTAAATACCATTATCGAGAAATTAAATCAGATTTTGTATCTTGATATGCGTGATGCTGACAAAAGTTTAGGGAAGTAAAATGGCGGTACAGTGTGCTTGCGCGTTGCATTGTGGGTACCTACATACACAACATTGACGTCTATGGAAAGAACCGACATACATAACCATTTGGCATATATAATTTGAAATATAATTTAGCATAAAGTACATTAATTTAACTTAAGCACAAATACAATCTATCGTAAGCAGAATTTATTTTCGTAGCGCTAAAATAGATACAAATTTATGTAAGATGCATAAATTGACAGACAAGCCACGCTGTAATAAATCGCTAATAACGATCAAACTCTGGCCTGATTGAACCCATGACTGCACCGGTTTTTGTTTCCAAATAATGCGTCCATGATCTTGCTATAACCCATCTAAAACACCACGGGATAATATCCGGGAAGGAATGTTTTTTTTTTTTTTTTTTTTTTTAAAACAGTACGCAAAATGTCCACATGTAACGCACGTCAAGTAACTATTAAAAGTCATACCTGCAAATGATTGATTGATATTCATTTATTTCTAGTGCTTTTAAAATGAAACGTCATCTTGCTCAGCCTTGTAAAACGTTGTATGGAACCAGTTTTTGTGGAATTTGTTTTAGATCAGTGAAATTTTTCACATGGGTTTGAATCGAAAATATAAAAATATATATATATATATAAATAATAAATTTAAAAATAAATAAATAAATAAATAAATAAATAAATAAATAAATAAAATATGCGTACTGTCCATAACCAGATTAAGGGGTAGGGAAAAGGGGACACGTGCCCATGCTCTCGTCATGGCCCCCTCCGATTGCAATGGGTAAATTACATGTATTAAACTAAACCATATATATGTCAAAACCGTCTATTTTAATACCTAGCCTAATATGTACAATAATCATACACATATACAGGATAATTTATAGACTTATTTCGGGGTGTATTTGAAGAATAAAATGGCCCCTCACCCATCTTAAATGCCAAGGCCCCCCTCCCAATCTAATCTGGCCCGAGTGCCAATCAGTACAGAATGTCGACTATATAGAACAGTTTAAGGATATACTGTGTAAAGAGCCATTACCTTGAAAATTTATTGCACAACTTTCCTCTCCATTCATCGTCTTGAAAAATGATCAGAAAATATAATATACGATTTAAATGAACTGCGTAAACTGGCAATTAAAAATATGTAGATCCTTTGATTACGCAGTACATATGGCACTGGAACACACACACACACACACACACACACACACACACACACACACACACCTTCGAACTTGTCACTAGTAAAATCAACCGCTCCGGTGGCCTAGTGGCTAGAGCGTCCGCCTCGGATGCGGGAGGTCGTGGGTTCGATCCCCGGACGAATCATACCAAAGACTTACAAAAATGGTGCTAACAACTACCTCGCTTGGCGCTCAGCATTAAGAGGTTAATGTTAGGACTGGTCGGCCTGGTGTCAGGATAATGTGACTGGGTGGGACATCATGCTACATGTCTGAGGCATGATGCCCCAGTGCTAGACATCACTATAAACTGCCACACTGCAGATATCGTAGCGATATGACTGAAAAATTGTTAAAGCGACGTTAAAAATGCAAATCACATCACATAACACACTAGTAAAATCGAAGAAGGCGTGTTTACCCATTCGTATGCTAATGCTATTGACTTTGTTTTCCGACTGTGCTGTTACCTGCATTTTAAAGTTTAAAGGTTTCGAAAAGGCATTCAATCAAAATTTTACAATTTTAAATTGGGGCATACCATTCAGATCTGGTAATTCTGAATACAAAACTAAGAGATTATATAAATATTAGTAGTTCATTACTAAAAAGTATTTTGACGTTTAAAGCGTTCAGACTGGCCACCATGAACATACCTTTTCCCGAGCCATAATGTAAATCAAGATTTTTGTTACATTCATATTCGCTTATTACTGGTGTACGAGAATCTCGAAAAATTAACTTCATTTCAGGATTTAAATATTACACAGCATTAACCAATCTTAAGTGTTTAATTCCGTTTTTATGATCGCAAAAAATTATATTAAACAAAATGATTTTTAAAATTTGCGCCAAACCTAAAATGTCCACAGATTCAAACATTCACATTTCACATTCTAAAAAAAACTCAAAGGTTTTGTAAGAATTTGAAATTTGTGAGAAAAAAAATGCAACGTAGAAATGTTCAAAATTATGTCCATGTTCATGAGTACTCGAGTCACAATAGAATCATATTCGCATAAAGACAAAAACAATAAAAACAATCCGCCCTCACCAAAAATAATAATAATAAAAACCATGTGTTCATGCCACGTCACATTGCCTGTAAACTGACCTTAAAGCAAAACTTGGCTAAAGCGTAACGCACAGACAACAAGGCAACCCTATATACTCTACCAGAATAAAGATCAGATAACTTGATGTTGTCTTGAAAATGAAAAGTTTATGAGAGAGAGAGAGAGACTCCCATTGTACCAAACTGAAATAAAGTCCTTGAAATCGGTCAGATTTTTATCAAACTAATATATACAACACCATTGTTAAAGTACGTGCACTGTTGATATATGTGTTTGAAAAGGATGTGATGTACCGAGTTGCAGTTGCTCCTTGTATCAGTACCAAAAGTCACTCGTAGCACCAGAAACACTATAATAGTCAAAGGTGCATTATTCGCATGCAAAGTGTTTAACAGTTCTCTTGGCACAATTTTAAACTAAATGTGCAGAATCTTTTACTGATTTACTTATCAGACTTAACATGACCGTGGCCTCTGATAGTATGACCCCAGAATGTATGAATGTCTTTACTGCAATCCACTCACAAACTTTGGTCAAGGAATTTACTCTAATAATCTAAATTCCTTGACCAAAGCTTGTGAGTGGATTTGTGGTTCTCAAATCTTTTTTTCGTGGACCAATTGAACATTGATGAGGGGCTGGGTGAACCACTAATTGATCGCTGATTTCTCGGCGGACCACTTAATGATCTTTCCTAATACTGAATGTAACATTAGCTAACTAATGAATAGCGCTCTGGTTCCGCTATACTTATATAGCGGAGTCCAGCGCATGGAACATTTGAAGCAGGGAACCAGTCTACAGGAAGCATCGACAATTTTACGCTTTGCAAAAGTACATACTAACAAACGTTTTTGAAAGAATTGTGCTTAGTTTAAAATTACTTCCAAGAGATGCATTAGACTAACTTCAGTAAGTCATGAAAATCAACAAAGTAATGGAGCAACGTGTTTTGAAACTAATTTGTTGCTCTTAAAATACAGATGTAGCCTCAGATTTGATCGGCGTAGGAATCTCCGAAATTGGATAGTAAATGACCAGATGGCAGCACAGGTGCTCGACGCGAGCTTGATGTTAAGAAAAAAAAAAAACAATCATCTAAAGGAAAAAAATCATACAGAGTGACAAAAATACCTTAGATTACCTCATGACCCGTTATGACATAGGACCCTCTCTATCATAATATATAAGAGAGGGTCCTATGTCAGAACGGGTCATGGGAGTAATCTAAGGTATTTTTGTCACTCTGTATGATTTTTTCCTTTAGATGATTTTTTCTTCTTTTTTTTCCTAACATCAAGCTCGCGTTTTTTTATATAGCGAATATTGCGTAAGCAATACCTTTTAAGATGCGTATCGCACGGTAAAGGGTGAGTCGCTGTAATGTAGCTGGTAGAACATCCGATTCGAAGTTAAAGGGTGGCGAGTTCTATACCCACCCCTAACAGCATGGTTCGGCTGTCTCAGTGTCTTCAGAAATGTCAGTTAGTAGCCTGTTGTGTCTAATGTGACGTTAAAACCAACCAACCAATCATCTTATCGAGAAGATAAATCGCGTTTTCACAAGATATCAGGTCTACTTTGCTATTGGACACTGCATTCAAATTCAGTGCACTAAAATATACTATCAACACCAGCATTAATATTTACATTTGGGTACAAATAATCTGAAACTAATGCGTGTAAATATTGCTTTATAAAAACATAGCTGATATTTCTCTGCCAACTAGATATTAAAACGAACCACCGCTAAACCTCTTCAGTGTCTCCATTGTCTCTTGAAGGCTTTAAAATATTTGATAACTGGGGCAAATGAACTTGGGATTTGCAACAAACAAGATTTGTCAGCATTTCATAAATGGCGGCCAGTTTATTTAGTAGAAGACCCGGAAAGCCGCTGGAATGAACCGCCGTCATATAGGAACCAGATTTATTTAGGACTAGCTAGACGTCAGATAGGAACCAACTTTATTTAGGACTAGCTAGACGTCAGATAGAAACCAGTTTTATTTAGGACTAGCTAGACGTCAGATATGAACCGATTTTAACTAGCTAGACGTCATATAGGAACCATTTTTATTTAGGACTAGCTAGACGTCAGATATGAACCAATTTTAATTAGCTAGACGTCAGATAGGAACCAGTTTTATTTAGGACTAGGTAGACGTTATAAGTCTTTTAGCCAAATCCCATGTTGCTATGGCCATCCATGTTGAAGGATTAGCAACAGCATGATGTTCAAGACTGCTGTAATGGCGGCCATATATGGAATTAGATGGGTACGATTTTAATTTAGGATCAAGTAGATACCATAAGAAGTCATTCAGTGAAAACGCCATGCTGATACGAGGAGTGACGATAACAAGATTTTTTAAGATGGCTGTCATATTTGATATCAGATGTGCACAATTTTTATTTTGGACCAACTAGACATTATCGGAGGTCTTTTCTTTAAAACCACATGCTGATATGACCATTCATCCAGGAAGAGTGGCAATAGAAAGATTTTTACGATGGCGCTGGAAATGTTGGTGCAGTTAGAAATCATCATAAGTCTTTTTGTGAAAAACCCATGTTAATATGATTTATATATTCAGGAATAATGATAAATGAGATAAATGTGTGTAACGCAAGTAGTGAATGGGGATACTTTAGCGACAATGGGACTTTAATGTTAAAATAGGGGGTTTGTACCCTGGCGACAATGGAAAATTTAACATTAGAGAAAAAAGTTTGTACCCTGGCGACAAGGGGAATTTAACATGGGGAATAAATCGTGGGACTGTTGAGCGCCAAGGGGAATTGAACATGGGGAATAGAGTTTGGGACTGTTGAGTGACAAGGGAAAATGGAACAGGGTCGGGACCCTATTTTAAAAAAATAAAAAAAATAAAAAAAGGGGTAGGCAATTGAAAGTCTATCTCTTTTCGAGAGATTGGAGTGGCCCTGAAAAGGGCCTTTGGTTTTCTTCTTCTTCTTCTAATTTCTTCTATTTCTCCACCAGCTTCTTATTTTCTGTCCTACACTTTTTCTCTTCTTTTCTTTCCTTTCTTCCTCCTTTTTCTTCTTTTTCTCTTCTTTCTGCTTCTCCTCCTCTTCTTTCTTCCTCTTCTCATTTTCTTCTTCTTTTTCAATTTTTTCGTTCCATTATCTCATCCTTATCCTTTCCTCTTCATCCTCCTTCTCCTCCTTTATTTCTTTCATCAGAGCACTGATCATGTCCTTTACTTTTCTTAAATTGTTGATCTCCATCTTCACTCGATGGGGACTATAAGAATAGTGATCCTCGTTTAGCCTAACTAACATGTGCTCCATCATACCCAAATTGTCCAGAACGTCTTGCAATGTTTTCATTTTATCAAGTTGGTTTGAAGCCATCTTCTTTTTTATTCTCTGTAGAATGGTTTGAACGACGAATACTGTGGGTTCTTATACGAAAAGCGCGGACGTGATGGAAAACATCCCCCTAAAGCCCAAAAAGTTAGTTAGTTAGTTAGTTAGTTAGTTGGATTATAGTGGTTTTCGTTCTTTTGAACATGTACCACTTGTTTATTCACGCACTGCGTGATTTTTAATTACTCCTGGGGGAAGGAAAAGAAGCCTCATCCCCCAGGCTTTTATGTACTCAAAGAGTACTTTTTAATTTAGCCACTCAGGTGTAGGACTAACTAGTCCTTAACAACCTGACTGAAAAGCTAATAAACATGAGTGGGAATAGTCACACCACACACTCGTGTTTCTTAGTAGGATCGAAATGCCCCAGGTGTCAAACCAAGCAGTATGTGACTCCCGCTACGATTGGTCGGCAGCGATGACGTCACATTAGGACACCTGGTCTTGTGGCATTGACGAAGTGGCCCGCTTTTTTGATATCATCAATTGCCTTTCCCAGTCCCATATTCCGGTAGACAGCCTTCCTTTTTTCCACTCTGTTTAGGTGGTGCAGGTTCATCAGCTTCATCGCCGCTGGATGATGATACTTAGAGGGCCGCTGCCAGCGTGGAAGTTTCAAATTCTTCAGGGTCGTCTGCCAACATTGCCTGGATTTGGCTGAGTATGTTAGTAGAAATAGCTGTGGAAGCTTGATTTAAAAGTTCAGCCAGATGTTGTTTTAGAGACAAGGAGACGGTTAGGAGTATATTTTTTTTTCTTTTTCTTTTTTTTTTCTTCATGAATTCCTTATTTATTTTGATTCCTTATCTTATTGGTTTGTAATGAAAACTTTTTTATGGTTGTTTGTATGTTATTATGGAGTCCTGTTTTAATTAATTCCTATTTTCCTATTTTAAGTTTTTGTGGCCTTAATTGGTTTTTATTATTCGAGCTATGAACGGCTGTGTCAGTTTATGAACCTACGAGACCTAGCAGGCCGTCATAATTCCCAAATAGTGATTTTGTAATATTCGTCCTTAACTGGTTTTTATTATTCGGGCAATGAACGGCTGTGTCAGTCTGTGAACCCACGAGACCGAGCCGGCCGTCATAATTCCCAAACAGTGATTTGTAATATTTTTAACTGGTCTTTGATTTACTTTCTTAGATTTTTTTTATTAGATTGGATTCGTGTATAAAACTTATGATATTTTTGCATGTTAGATTAATATTGGGGTTTGTGTTCATCAAGAATTCCGGGTATGTTGCAGGGGATCCAATATTATGCTGTTTAACTTTAAACTTAGCCCTTTCTTTTTCAAGTGTATGGCAGTTGTTAAAAATATGCTCTATGTCTTCTGGGACCCTGCAGTGGTAGCCCAAAAGTTATATTGCCTAGATCATCACTTAAAACGTGCGGACGTGAAGGAAAACATCCCCTACTTTTCTCATTTCATATGATCTACTATCCACATACCTGAAGCAACAATAAACAAACCCAAATTCTACTATCCACACACGCAAAGCATTAAAATGAAATCATAATCTACTATCACACAAACCAACTTAAGCTCTTACATAACCCAATAATCTACTATCCACACAAACGTACGTGATCGCTTACAAACAAACACACACACACACACACACACACACAAATAAAAAAGAGTCAGTGTTTATATTCACACTACTCTACATACACACACATTGGCAAATCGATTACTATTTCTTTTCTAAAGGTTTGGATAGCCCTGAAAAGGGCTGTTTTTTTTTTAACTCCATGGCACCTGGTTAATGATGGCACCTTCCAGGCCTGGCACCACACACACATCTTCTTCCCCAGTCTCTTTTCACTCTTTTTTGGGGGAGAGCAGAGGCGGGATAAGTGGCTTCAGAATCCCAATTTTCTGTCTCTGGGATTCTTAAATTTCCTCTCTCCTTTTCCTCCTCTTCTTTTTTTCTTCTTTCCTCCTCCTCTTTCATCCTTCCCTCTTCGACAATGGCCTCCGCGGCCAGTTCATTTAGTATGCGCCTGGCATATTCCAGGTACATCTGGAGTTCTAGAAGCTTTACAGTTCTGGTATTCATTGTCTTGTTAACGAATGAACAGGGTAGCTAGACGGCCCAGCGATTTTCAATTTATACTAAAAGTGCAGACGTGAAGGAAAACATCCCCCTAAAACAAAATTGATATTACCTAGATCATGACCAAACAACGCGCCGACCTAAAAGAAACACTCACTCACTTTTTTTATACTACCCATTACTAATTTAAAAATTTTCATTAATCACTTCAATATACTATCCACATACGCAAAGCAATCAAACCCCAAATCTACTCTCACCACACGTCAAACAGCAAAAAAACCCAACCAAAAACATGATCATAATCTACTATCCACACAAACGTACGTGAGCACTTACATACACACAACAAACGTACGTGAGCACTTACAAACACACAATCATATACACAAACACATTCACTCACACTATAAAAATGAGTCAGTGTTTATATACACACTACTCTACATACACACATTGGCAAATGGATTACTATTTCTTTTCTAGAGTATTGGGTAACCCTGAAAAGGGCTGTTGGTTTTTTGTTTGCTATGGCAATCTTTTAGTTTCTAAGAATGCGACGTCCTCTGACGATAGACTTTCTGACGATAGGTCTGCTTCTTCGGAAAGAGAAGAAGAACTCTTTGGTGTCGATACGACAGTCGACAAAGCCTCTGTCAGGTTCAGGTTTCTGTTGTTGCTGCTGTTGCTGCTCTCTCTGCTGTTTCTGAAGTCTGTACTTCTCTGTCCATTCTTCTTTCTCCCTGTTCACTTCTTCTCTGAAGAGCTCTTCTATCAGGTCTTCAGTGACTTTTAACATTCTCACATTCTTTGTCTCTTCAGGTTTCGGTATCAGACTGTGTCTGACCCTATGCAAATTCACGTAGGCTTCGTTTAGCTTAGCTAGTTTGGAGCACATCTTCGTAGGAGGATGAGTCGGCAATGGATGGTTAGACTGGAAACTACCCCGGTTTTTAAAGTCAAAGCGCGGACGTGAAGGAAAACATCCCTTCACGGTTTTCGAGCCGGAACGTTCAATGAGTGTCATGAGAGGGATAGTAAGAAGTCAAAGAGCATGAATCAAGATTTCTATAGTCAAACAAACCACAAAGGTATTTTTTCTTCAAAACACAACATTTTTTATTCAAAATCACTTAACACTAACAAACAACTATAACATTTTTAACAATATAACATCAAACATTTTTTTCAAATCACAAACATTTTTTTCCAATTAACACATTATTTTGGACAGGGTTGACAACGTTGTGAATGAAATTGTGATTTCCACTGTTGGAAGTCATTAGGCCATTGATGGACACTACGTTTCCTAGCTTGAGACAAAAGATAAGCATAATGGTCACAAAACCATTGATCTACTTTCACATCGTTTCTAGGAGAAGAACGAGGATCAAAATGAGTCACTAAATGTTCTAAGGAATAACCCAGGCTGCGATGATGCAGAAAATACACACAATATTGTCCACACACCAAGGAATCTGTGCCTTGTAATTTCACATTACTGAATCGGGTGGTCTGAGCATTTCTTCTCATAAAGTCAATGATATCGTCTTCCAAAGGAGGCAATCCATACAAATCGAAATATTCCACACATCCTTCTTGAGGAAATTAGACGGCTACCCAGTGGGTTCCTGGGAGATGACTGTCGTCTGTGTTGATCACATAAGCTAGATGGTCTTGAGGTTTACGATGAGGGAGTTCATCTTTAGCACAGACGACGGGATTCCAAGAAGCCGTGTACGAGCTGTGGTTCAAAAGGTAATAAAGTTCCCAGGTATCCATTGATTTGTGTGGTTTTCTTCTTCACAGGTAATGATAAGTGATCAATTCGATCCTGACTTTTTGCTTGAAAATGTATGACAAGTAAAAGGCGTTAAGATCCGACTTCTTACTCTGGTCAAAGAGAGATTCGATGCGACGGCACTCCAGACGCGTTAATGGAGGAGAAGAATGTTTATCCAAGCCTTTATACCACTCGTTCAACACGAATTCGATTTCGATGTGATCCCAAGCTTTGTCCAGATATTCATCCAATTTTTCTTCTTGACTTAATATCAGACATTTGTCGTGTTGAATTTGACTGGGATGATCGTTGTGACATCCATAGCACTCTTCCTTGATCAATTCTTTCATTATATCTGCCAGGACTGTAGCAAAACAGGAGACTAAATGGGCTTCTTGTTCTGGCCATCTTGACTTCATCATGATAACTTCTTCGTCTTGGAATTCTTCTTCATCTTCCACGGTCTCCTTACATTCTATCTTCAAAGTTTCTCCACTAGGTAAAGAGGGATAACAGTCTTCCATAGCTTCTAATAATCTAGAATGACTTCTCTCAAACTGTTGATTTCTATGGTATTGTTAAATTCTGGATGACGTTCACTGTGTGATCTGGAGGTGGATTTGCAAACTGAAGTTCCACACGAATCTGACCCGATTTTATAGGGTGGAAATGTCCCTCGTCGCTGCCTTGGTCTGGAGTGAAATCAAAACCCCACAAAGCATAGCCTCCTGCATAATCCTCGTACGAAATACCGTGACTGGTGTTGGTTCCTAACTGTCCGGTGGCTTCGTACAGGGACAAGTACGATCTCAAATAATTCTTCGCGACACCAAAGTTAGGCTCAAAAGGTCGGGTACACAAGGTCTTGCCGTCGCGACTGACTTCGATCTTGGACACATTGCAATGTTGAAACTCAAAAGGATTTTGATCGTGGGTTCCGTTGAAGGTTGAATTCCTGACGATACCAACAATCAAACGCTTGGGTAACTGTCCTTTGAACAGATGATCTTCGATCATAGATCGCTGTCCAGCGGGAATGGTGAACGTTTTCACTTCTACGCGTCGTATCGGATACTTGGCGGTCGTTCTGCTCAACGTCTGACTGACGTCGTTTCCCACTTTAGGTAACACTTCCACACGACGCACATAAAGTCGGGCTTCTTGAATGATAGTTTTGTATTCATTGGCATGGGCCATCAAATGGAAAGCGGCACTGCTACGATTCAGTCTCAGACGGATATCCACCCCATTCAGCAAATACTTTTCTTGTAACCACATGTCCAAATGCAAACGATCCATGAGTTCTAAACTTCGCCCTTGCAGAATTTTCTTACGACGGTCGTTAAACCCCACAGTGTGAGGATTGTCATCTTCTGTCAGGACTGTGTCGCTAAACGTGGCTACACCTGCCGTGTCAGGTTTCCATACCACGCAAGCATCCAGATGAGTATTTTTGGCTTCTTTTCCGTACGTCAAGAGATTTTCCAGGTAGGCACGATATGGGTAAGTATCCATGCTGCTGCTGACCAGTTTGTTATTCAAGTACAAGTCCACTTCGCTGAAATTCCACCCACTGGGATTCTTGCATGGTCATCATCGTGGGGGGCATGGCAAACAGATCCAGTTCCGACTTGGAACAGGCGCAAGACTCTCGGTGCATCAATTTTCTCTTTCTCAATAATCGAAAACGTCTAAGTCTCGAACGGTTCTTCTTTTCTTTGCCTTTCTAGCTTTAGAAGTGTGAAGTCTGGTGAAAGGGTGTTTTCTTCGTCGTCTCTTTCTGCCTTGTCCTTGCTGAATGTCTGACTCGGTAGCGTGCAGGGCATTTATAGGTGTGTCTCGTCGGCCCAAAAGGTCTTTACCCGTTTGCAGCAAGACATTTTTGCCGGCCCTCATGAAGGCTTCTTTAGGATTTTGTTTGTAGATGATGACATTTTGGAGAAATTCTTTGCCTTGTGTCAGTGCGGCATCTTTCAAGGCGTGCAATCCACGTGTCACCATCGGTTTCAACACCGGGGCCACCGAACGAAAGGCTGATTTTAACATATCTCCTAAACCGTGTCCTCGTTGTCGAGCAACCCCTCGGTACACTGGATACATGACTTACGAGTCGTGAGAGAACCGTTTTCGAAAATGGAGTTTGGTGAATGGAATATTTTGTCCCAGATCTCCTTTTATAGCAATGTTGACCGTGTCCAAATACGACTTGCTGACAGGCAAATAGTGAGGATGTACAAATTCGCGGTGAACGTGGTAAGTGTTTCCACCTTCCTCGTCAGCGGTCGTGGCAGAATCCACTTTGAAAGGAATGACACGCAGTAACGGCACAGAGGTGTGTCCCACCACGTTATACTCCACCACATCGGAGTACATAAACATCAAATTCAGTCCTTGGTTCGTTTTTCTTGAGCATGGCTATTCTCATGTCCATGTCTCCGCCCAACATGTCAAACAATTCAGGACAAAATAATATGGACACGATTTTACTCCCGTCAAATTTCATCAAAAAGCGACGAGCTGCTTTGTGGTATTCCATGGTGACACTTTTTTTGGCACTTTCCAAAGCTTTCAGAAACACGACATTAAACCTGGAGGCTATGGTGCTCACCAAATGTTGACCACTAAAATAATAGCCTGGGGGAACGAACAAGTGATAGGTGGTGTACTTTTGATTTTGTGTGCCAGGGGTTTTTATGTTATATTTGCCATGGGTATCCAAGTACAGTTGCATTTGCTCGTTATAAACTTCCACATCAAAAAAATTTTGATTGGGAAGGACACTGAGGACTTGAGTCGGGTGAATGATTTCTACTAAAGCCACTTCCCAAAAGGGGGCCCCGAGTGGCCGAGTGGTCTAAAGCGCTCACCGTTACGGATCACTGCTATCTCACCTCTGTCTGCGTCGGTTCGAGTCTCGGATTCGGCTAATGTGGTTATGTGAGAAAGCTTGCCAGTAGCTTCTCGTGGGTCGGTGGTTCTTTCCGGGTTCTTCCTCCACCATTAATACTGGCCGCCATGTATAGCCTATCTTGTGCTGAAAAATGGCGTTAAACCCTACAACAACAACAACAACAACAACAACACTTCCCAATGGGCTTCGTGATCTAATGGGATGGTCTGAGGTAATTTGGCCGTGTAACAGCACAACGTGTTCTTGGGAAACACCTCCATGGAACTGTCACTGGGTAAGGTTAAGTAAAATTGGTTTTGGTGACTCATAATTCCAGAGTTCTGTGGCTGTCCGAGGGGTTACTGGACGTCAGAGGCGTGTCTCCGCCCAAAATAGGGTTGCTGTTGTTGTTATTGGAGTGGTGACTGACACTGGTACTGGACACAAGGTTCCCGTGGTTCCTGTTGGAAGAGAATTTCAGGGAGGGATTGGGAAGCAGGTAACCGATGCAACTGCTCAATAAAATGGTCCACAATTGTTTGTCTCCTTGTTGCAAACTTAAATTGGCGATGGCTGCCCCGATGACACAATACACCACGAAGATTTGGCAGAAAAAGACGATTTGTGTTTTAGGCACACGTTCTCCACACCACATCCACAAGGGTTGTTTTTGCAAATCTTGCAGAGAAGAACTGGGTGAAGGAGTGATAGCAGTAGTAGCTGCGTCTGTGTGAAAGGCCATGATGGTCACTTCTTTTTATAGTCGATGACTTGCGAAGCGTCGATCCAAGAATCAAAACTGGGTGGATATCCTTTCCAACGTACTTTGACTTCTTTGACACGTCGTTTGCCCACTTTACGGGTTCTGCGTTCGAGAATGCTTTCGATGTCGTACACGTCGTCTTCTTTTTTGGTGACACGTTGTAACTCGGGTAAGTAAAACGTTCCTTTGAGCACTTCTTCGTTCATGTCTGGTTCAGTGACACGAAACAATTCGGTCGTCCAGTTAGGTAAGTAACCTTTGTCGAAAGTGCGTTTGGTTTTACCAATGCGCACCCAATCTCCTACGGTCAACACTCCACTTTTCTTGGGGGCAGCCCTCGTCGGGGACGTACCAAACAGGCGCTCAAACACCAACACTTCGTTGTCGGGAGTCACCTCTTGCGGGGCACGTCCGATGCTTCGATGGTAAGATTGGTTGTACGCTTGCACCAGGTGCGGTAAGATGTCGATGTACTTCAGAGTGTGGTGATGCGTAAAATATTTCCACATACGTTCTTTCAAAGTGCGTTGAAAACGTTCCACGATGCTGGCTTTGGTTTCGGGATTCTCGGTGGTAAAAAAATGAATGTCACGTTTCTTTAATTCTTTTTGGAAAGCTTGGTTCAGAAATTCGGTGCCTTTGTCCGTTTGCCATCGAAGAGGGTGACGACCGCTTTGCTTCAACACTCGTTGCAGGGTTCGCACTAACTCGCTGCTCGATTTGGAAGTCAAGGGTACGTCCCAGGCAAATTTGGAAAAGACGTCGATAACACAAAACAAATATTTGTAGCCACGATTGTAGCTGGCCAAATGAGAGACATCGGCTAAATCGGCTTGCCATTGATGATCGATGCCTTCCACTTGGGTGCGATTTCTGGAAACTTGCGTCGAATGGGTTTGTGTAAAGTGTAGGTAGCTTGTTCTTGTAACCATCGTTGCACTTGAAGTAAACGGAGACTTTTCAGTCGCATTTTGGCAGCACGATACAATTTTTGAACTCCTGCGTAACCTGCAGGATGCGAGGGATCGTAGTAAATGCTGGCTAACACTTTTTCCATTTTGTGTTTGTGTGTTAATAAGGCACCCACTCTTGGAAGATGCTACTCTTTTTCTCTTGGGGTACTTTCTTGGATTGCAATGCTTTGCGTGTGCGACCAGCAATAGGTGTCGCAGAGGAGGATGTCGGAACAGGGGATATCGGTTCTTGTTTCACTTCTGTCTTCACTTTCTTTTTCTCTTGTGATGAAGAAGGGATGGTCATCATCTTTTTAATCCATCCAATTCTGGAGGTAGGTGGTGTTGCTAACTTGCGTACTTTTTCTGGTGGAGTTTGAAACCCTTCTTCTTCTTCTTCTTTTTCTGTCTTGGTCACTGGTAGTGGTAGTGGTGGTACTGGTGATGGTGCTGGACCTTTCATCATGGTCTTAAAATCTTTTAGAGTGGGTAGAGCTGTTTCGTCTAAAGCTTTCTGGTGAAAGAGTTGTAGTAGTCGTTGCAAGAGTTGCCCGTACTTTTGCGATTTTTCTGTTTCGGACAAATCTTGGCGATCCATCAAGGACTGCAATTCGTGTTGTAACTGGGACATTTCGCTCAAATGCGGATTAGGAGGTAAATGCGGGGTGCGTTGTTCTTGCCAACGATGGTATTCCATCCATCGTTTGTAAGGCACTAAAGCTAGTTTTCGTCCTTCCATGGGGTTGTCAAGGGTCGATTCTGGGATCTTGGGACTTCAGAGGGCCTTTTTATGTTGCTCCCATCAGTCCTCCCAACATGGTTCCGAAGACTCCTTTCAGAAATGGGCCTAACAAGAGGGGTAAAATGCCTCCACGTTGGACCAACATCTTCTTCTTTTGACGAAGGGGGATTTTCTTTTGAACCATTTGGCGATGAACGTGACGATGTTTGCCTAAGCATTGTTTCTGGTGTTTGGACAAAGGGATTGTACCTTTCAAGACGTTCAAACAACATTCGCACACGGTATCGATGACCTCTTTGGAAGCTGATTGAATGAGTTTTTTTCGTAGGGGTGGAGAAGCTTTGGACAGGACAGATAACATGTCCCCATGTTTGACTAAACGTGGTGGCAGTCCTTTCCTTTTCTTTCCTTGGGGTTGTTTAGAAGAGGGATATTTTCTGGAGGGTGTCATCTTCAGGAGCACCAAAACACTGATACCCTACTTGGTCACACACCTTTTTTATACTGGAACGCGTCGCCACTGATTGTCTTTACGTCGTATCAACTTGAGGACAGGCATGACACGTCGTGCAGGGGTACGTAACGGACTAAATCGAGCCAGTTCTTGCTTGGACAAATCCAGTAAACTTTGTAACATGCCCGATCTTTCTTGGACTTTGATTTTGGGAGAAGGTACTTTGTGAGCAGCAGCCACTGCCACTAAATTGGAGGGTCCTGCCACTGGGGAAGTTCTTGGGGTCATCAACGGAGAAGTTCTTGGTGTGATCAACGTCTCCAAGTACTCTTCAGTTCTTGGTGTCATCAACGGAGAAGTGGATGAACTTGAGGCTGCCGGAGACGCAGTCACCGCCGTGGCAGGTCGTGGTTTGCGAGTGTAAGGTTGCGTCCTGGCCGAAGTGCCTCTCTTGCGACTAGTTTTCTTCTGTGGACTTTTCTTTTTCTGGGGACTTTTTCTCTGTTTCTTTTTCTGGGAGCTTCTTTTCTTTTTCCGGGGTGCTGTCTTGTAAGTGGAGGGTCCCTCCACTGGAGAAGTTCTCCTTGGGGACCTTTTTTTTTCTTCTTCTTGGAGCTTCGTTTGACTTTTTTCTTGGGGAGAACTTTGGGGGCATTGGGATCCCATCTAAAGAGAGAGCGAATGATAACCCCTCCTAGAGTACCGCTCCCTCCAGGCTTCAAAATGATTTGTTTTTTGGTTTGAGTGTCGATGCGGGGATCGGCCAGTTGGGTCAAAGCGACTTTGTTTCGATCAGAAAAGCGTTTGGTTTGATGAGGAATCTGAATGATCCCTTGTAGTAATTGACGTGCCGTCACCGTGAACCATCGTAAGACTTCTTTGAGACTAGCTTCTAAGACACGAGCTCGTGTTTGTGGATTTTTTTCTCGACTGATGCCATACAAGGCACGAATCAATTTGACGGGAAGATGCGACTGAAGGGACGTCATGTTGACGTTGTGTGAGACAGACGAAAAGTGTCTGAGGTTTTTATAGATTTTTTTGTGGAATGAAGTTAAGCCGAGGACGGAGACGTGTACAGGACAGGCCCTACGTCTTGGCACCAGTGGTGAAACAAGTGGGTACGAAATCGCAAATCATCGGGGGTCGTAGGTTTCAAATCGACGAGTAAATAGGCGTGTGGAGTTTGAGTGGCATCGTCGTACGCCTGAGTCAGCCAAGGCGTTCCTAACTGTTTGGCTAAGACTTGCACTTGCGATTTATCTCGAGGGCTTTTAAACAAGACCACGTAATGCGCATTGAGACTGATGGTGCGATGGGCTTTACTTTGTTGAAACAAATTTTGAGTGATGTAAACGACACTGGCATTACGATGATGCCCTTTGCGCGTGAACCACAGTTTAATTTCTTCTTCGTCTTCTCCTAACATGTCGTCGAAAATGACCAAATGGGTTTGACGGGAGTCAGAGACGATGCCGTCGTCTCCTTTAGGAATGCCTTTCACAAACACGATGGAATCGCCTTGACTTTCTCGCAAGAGGCTGTACGCCGATTGCCACTCTTTGTAACACCACACGATGCGCTGAGGTGGTCGATCGATCAAATGATGTTTATGTTCGATCAAGCGTTTGACGAATTCAGTTTTGCCTGAACCGCTAGGTCCAGCAATGAGCATGTTAAAGGGATGGCGAGGATACAAAGCCTCCCAACTGGCACGATCTAAGTGTTCGTCGATGACTTTGACAGTAGAGGAAGAGGGAGCAAAGACAGCAGAGGTAGCCATAGTGTTAGGAATGTCACTTGTGACACGAAAACAGACAAGACAAGAGTTTATATACTTTTTTCAGGACACGTTTATTGAATGTTTTAAACGTGAACACGAAAGACAAAAATGCATAAAAGCGAAAGGCTTAAGTACAACGAGAAAAGGCACATGATAACCATCAACGTGGAATAAACACAAGTGTCTGTACAACATGTTTTGGGTAATGTTCTGACCAGTTCTATAGGGGGTAAGGTCACACAAGTGTCCTCCCGAAAGGGTCTTTCAGGCATGTCCACGACAGTCCTGTCCTGGGTGACGGGTTCTTCTGGCACTGTCACTAACACAGGTTGAAAAGTAACTTTTTTCCTTGAACAACTCTCGTGCATACTGGGCCACTTCTTGGGTCCAAGCCTCAAAACCCCCTTTTTTCCAGTCACGGACATCTGTCCAATGGGGGTGTAAGTCACAAGCTACACACACATCGTCATACACGTCTTCGGTAGCTAAAGGTTGACGAATCTTTTTTTCCTGTTGAGGTCGAGAAGTATCCAGATGAAACCGCAAGGCTTTGAGCAAAAGGAGTCTTTCATGACCATTTAAGGCCATTGGGGTGGTAAGTACTGTTCGTAAAGAGTCCAAAAGGAATCGGCTGGTAAACGAAATCCCAGAAAACAAGTCACTAAGACACACACCACTTGTCGACCCAAATTGAATGGATACAGTTCTTGTAATAATCGATGGTAATGATCCACGGTTTGAATATGGTCATTGAGTTCCTTCCACGGAATCTGTTCAATTACATGTGACATAAGCCGTGGCATGGATTCCTGATTTTATAGTCTCCTTGTTTCGGAAGCAATAAAGGTACTTTCTAACTAGACATCTTCGTTCTCCAGTAGGGAATCTAAATTTTGCATACTGGAACCGAAACGTCAGAGTTTGTCTAGATGTTTCGTCTTCCGCTAAGCAGATTCCACGTAAAATATGTTGGTAATCCTTTAACTCGTCTTCCTCAATACGTTGCACTAGGTGAATCTCGAAGTGACCAAAATTACAAACGTTTAGTTCATTCACTAACTGAAAGTGTTCAACAAGGTCTGACCACTGAAACAATTTCTGACGAATCAGTCCTCTTATACCATTCAGGTACCAGTGGTTAAAGATCTGGTGACGTAACGGATGCAACTGTTCTTTACGTTTCACTTGTATTTTGACCAGCTCTCGGTAAATGTGTTCTCTCAATTCCACAGGCAAAGCACGAATGTTCTCTTGTAAATTATCCATGAATAGGTCAGTCCGTACAATTCACAATCTTCTCCTAGAGCAAAAGTAATCCACATAGTGAGTAATTTCTGACCACTCCCATTCAGGATAACGTCCAAGAATGTCACTGAACTCTTTTGATGTAAACGGTCTAGAGTAATACAATAGGATGAATGCACACTTGACCCAAAGAAATCTAACACACTGGTTGACTTTTTTCACTTTCCTCTTGTGAATTTCTCGGCACAAAAGTTCTACAGTCACCCATTGAGATTTCACTCTGGCAAACCCCTGGCAAACTTCCTTGTAAATCTTCTCTTACAGTTCTTTAGGTAATGATTCAATATCGTTTTTGAAATGAACTTTAAATACCGGTCTCGGTGATGTCCAACATTTGATTCCTAGCCAATCTGGTTTCTTCTTCGTCAACGACATGGTAAGTTACTTCAATGTCTCGGTCCCACTAAGGGTAAGTAATGACAATTCGGTGACCAACGAGCATGTTCTAGGTAGGCCGAATCTTGCGGTTCCCAGTGGTGAAGTGACACACCGCAACTGAAGCACTTGACTTTATCTCCTTCGCCCAAGTAGAAAAATCCGGCTCTGGCTAATTCTTCGGGGGTCGGGCCTCCCAGATACTTAGGCCATTTTCCTTTGAACGATTGAAGACGATTTTCAAAGTCGCAGTATTCCGACAAACGCACAGGAAACGAATATTCGTCTTTCACAGGTTCGTTTCGATGAGGGTTGGGTGACATGGACAGGAGTTTGCTCAGGGCTGGATGACATCCGTAGGGGGGTAGACGTGAAGGTGAACATCCACCTTTAAAACGAAACCCAGTAAAGTGTCCAAGAGGACGAGCGGCATCGCTTTGGCATCCCTCAGGTTTGGCACGCACAGCATCACTTTCCATGATAGGGGTAGTGAGAACAAAGTTCCCATGATGCTTTACGGCATCGCTAAGGTCACAGCGTACAGCATCGTTCCCATCGCAAGGCTCACAATCGCATTCCACTTCAGAAGTCCCACACTTGACGTGTACCTGTCTGAACTTGTTTTGTGTTTCTCTGAAAGTATTCATCTTGTTCGCTTGGTCTTGGTAGTCACAATGAACTATCGATCATGACCATAGCCCCTTTTTATACTAGTCGCAATGCAGTCTCAAGCTTGTACATCGTTCCTTTTTTATGTCTTGTTTTGGAAGGTACCGTTTCTAAGGTACCGTCATCATTGTACCGTAATGTCATGGGTGGAAAGGCTATAGAAAGGTAAGGGCAGTGCGGAGACCATCGAGTATGTTCCAGAATAGCTGAATCTTTATAGATACATAGATCCATTCGTAACTTCAGTCCGCAAGCGAAACACTGTACTTCGTATCCCAATCCTGACTCAGGTCCCAGGTAGACAAATCTTGTTCTAGCTAAAACATGCGAAGAAGGTAATCCTTTCCTATCCGTAGGCCATGCTTGAAACGTGTCCAGTCGACGGGCACAATCACAATAGTCAGGCAAGAAAACCGGAAAATGGTAGGGTTTGAACTTGGAGTTCTCATCGGGTTTCTCACTCGATTCTTGCTGTGGCGAAGTCATCCTTCTGGTGGGTGGCTATCCTCTTACAACCAATGTTTTATACCAACATGTCCATACGGCAAAGTAAAGTGGTTGGGCAGTCGCAATCGCTTCTGGTACACGATTTGATAGACTTTTTCCAAGGGTCGACTGACGATGTGGTGAGTGGGTAAACGTACAATCTTGTTGGGTTGATAGGTGGTCACTTTAAAGTGTTCATCTTCTCTAGACTGCAAATCTTCTTTCAATACGCCAAAGTTCACCACTCGACTGGTATGATAATTCAGAGTCAATCCTTTCACTTTACACGTCGTGTGCACTTCTCCTTGTTTGTCCCGGTATTCGTAACCGTAATTTTTAGGACCACCACTGGCGAAACTTAGAATCTTGTCGTCGGGGTGCTCGTCTGTCCAGGCTCCTAAACGGTCTCCTTCGATGTCAGGGTGCTGTTGACTAGGGTGATCGATGTAAATGCAACTGTCCGTGTCAAAGTACAGGACACGTTCCCCTAACAGTTCTAAAGCTTCGTACAATTTTAAGCGAGCATGAGCTGTCACGTAAGCCGCAATGATGACATTTCCAAAGGGGTCGTCTTGTACAAAGTCCAGGTCTTCTTCGTAATTCACTAAGATCAAATCCTCAATAACGACGTCCACGTGTTTCATGAATTTGGTTTTGTCGTGAATCATCTGGAAGTAGAGGGAAGGTTCGATCAAATATTCCGTCTTGGGTAAACACGGTCGTTGTGCTATTTTACCCCACAAGCAATTTAACATCACTTTGGCAAACGATCGCCTGCCTTCGTTTTTCTCGATGTGATCTAAAGGGATGCCTTCTTGTTCATAGTATTTCTCTTTGAATGTCTTTTGGTCTTCGGGAGTGTGACACCAGGACGGATAGCCGCTGGCTTCTTGCTTCAGTTTCAAAAAGGCATCCACGTAGTCTGCGAAAATGCCTTTCTGCGTGGGGTCACCCTTGTGGTATTGTTCTGTCTTGGGAAAGTGACAAATTTCGTACACTTCTAACAGTTGGTATCCCATGTCCAGAGCTTTGAACAATTCTACGCTGACCCACGTCCCCGTCAAGGCTCGTTCTTCCTGGGTGTGATGATAAGGTTGATCTTGGTTGCACGTTTCGGCACAAGTACGGCACAAAGGAAACATCAGTTTGCCTTGACAATGGTGAGGTAAGACGGGATGGTATAGGTTCGTGGGAGGCAAAACTTTACACTTGATCAAGCCTTCGTATTGTCGAATGTTTTTCAGGTCGATAGGTTCCGTTAACAATTGCGGGTGCCCTACAGGAAAGCGACAATATTTGCACACGTAAGGATACAGTGAACACACGTCCAAGTATTTGATTTCTTCTCCTTTCTCTTCGTCGGCTTGGTATAGCAAACAGATGGCATTGGTCCTTCCTCCGTACAAACTATCCCTCGGGTTCAGGGGGTCCATGAACTGGTAACTTTCCACGAGGCGTTTAAATTCGGGATCAGTTTTCAAACGGTGATCGTATTCGTGTTCCCACATTTCCACCACTTGGTATCCTTCCTGTTCTAACTTTAGGCGTCGCTGACAAGTGTCCTGGTACAAGTCTTCCATGGTTCATTGTAAAAACTGATTTTTAGTGCCACGGTCAGGGTAACAGACGGGACATCCGTGAAATAAGCAACCGTTAAACTCGTACACGATCTTGGGGTTTTCTAAGTCCCAGCCATCGACCGAATGCGTTCCGATGGTCTTTTCGCCCCCTCCGTTGCGGGCATGCTGAATCCATTTGTCTTCCTTGTCACACAAGTAATGTAACCAGCGTAGGGCTTTGACCGAGTATTGACGTTTGACATAGTGGGTCGTTTGAGGACTGATGACAGCCAGGGTGTTTTCAGGCATGAATCGTTGTCGGTACACTAAGGAACACGCTTTGGCAATGGTGCAAGCTTCTTTCAAAGGATCGACCCCTCCGTGTTCCATGAACAGTTTAAGAAATTTTCCACAGCAACGCCGTAAAATTTCCACGTCGGAACGACAATACTTTAGCATTTCTTCCTGAAAGTCAAAAGGGTTCGAGGCATGGGTCTGGTACCAAGCGTAGAAAGCGTCTCGTTGTTCGGTACGCATGTTGTCGGGGTCGTAATAGTGAGCCTCAGGCAAATGGGGTAGAACGGCGTGTTGATTGGCTTCCGTATTGAAAAAGTGTGGAAAGTACCCTTTAGCCATTTCTGTCATTCCAAACGTTTTAGGCATTCGACTCAAAGGCATGGCCAAGTAACTCATCGAATCTTTAAACTGTACTTGTCCCACTTGCATGAAAATGATTTTGGCTCCGTTCAAAGTCACTTTAGGACATTCGGTGCCATGTTCCGTATAGTATCTCAAAAGAAACTGTCCATCGTATCCGGAGAAATTGTGAGCCATCACCGTGGCATGACGATGACAATCTCCGTAACGTTCGATGTCCTCTTGGCTCCACGTCTTGTCGATGGGGTCTAAGACCCATTGGGCGAAATCGGCTAGCGTGTTCGGTCCCCGAAAGATTTTTCACGCCCTCCAGGAATCTTGCTGCAGTAAGGGCAATGACTAAAGATAGGTTCTTGAATGCACTTTTCGCACGCTCGATGAGCCACGCAGAAATTAGGAATGTGAATGCCGGTCTCTTGCATGCATCCGAAATCGAAAAAGATGAAATTGCCTTTCTTTTTGTGTCCATCCTCTTTCTCTGGTGGGGGTTGGTATTTTTGCACGTAGCATTGATGTTCCATGTCCACGATGTGGTGACAAATGTGACATTTTTTCTTTCCTGAACATACGTGTGCCTTGGCACTATTGGCACGTATGCCTTGTCCACACGCGGGGCACAATCTCAGTAGTTGACAAGCGCATTTCTTCTGTGAACCTTGCACCTTCAAATGTTGTTGGTAACAGGCAGGGCTGACAAACGTGCGCTGACAAGTTGAACAATGCAATGGTTCTTACCCTTCGCTCAGACAGGGTGGAGAGGCCAAAGATCTTGAGCATTTCGAGCCACAATGCTTGTGTTGCTCTCGATTGTTATAGCCATAGTCACATTTCTCACAGTAATAACCGTATCCCAGGAATCCGGTGATACTGGTAATGGTATCGAAATGGTCATCGTGATGATAGACATGAATGTATTTTCCGTCCTTAAAGTCTTTCCCTCGAAACAACAGAGGCCCACGCATTTCTTGAGGGTGCACTTTCAAGGTGTAGCGTGGAGCTAAAATATCTTGCAATGTTTGCATCTCAGGAATGCCACAGGGTGTGTCTGTGGACAGGCCGGCTTGTTGCAACAGGAGTTCTGCTTCTTGAGGGTGCACTTTCAAGGTGTAGCGTGGAGCTAAAATATCTTGCAATGTTTGCATCTCAGGAATGCCGCAGGGTGTGTCTGTGGACAGGCGGCTTGTTGCAACAGGAGTTCTGCTTCACTTCGTTGTTTGGCTCGGTCGGATTGTTGAATAGTTTTCCAGGTTCTTTTCCATTCTACCGTGTCGTTCTTGTTGGCATAGGTTCGTCCCACCACGATGGCACGGGCTAAACACATCTGTCTTGAGGGTTGTGAATTCGGACGAGACTCTTTTTGGTGCTGCGAAGGTCGTTCACCAATAAGACTTTTTTGCGGCCAGTCCCTTGAGGAGGAGAGACGTGGGTCATATCCAGTGTGGCTTTTCCATCGGTGATGTCAAACTGGTCATTGGATTGTTGTACGTGTTGAATCTTGTCCATGACTTTGGAAGCAGTAAATTCTGCAGGGGTGCTAAACTCGATCCAAACAGGGGATTTCAAACCGTCGTGTTGTATGGAAAGTCTCAAGCGATCGTCCTCTTTGGGTTGACATTGTCGCTTGAGTGTGGTGAGCAAAGAATCCCACACCCCGGTGATGAACCCTTCTGCTTTCTCTAACGGTACTTCAGCCTTGAAATCTTTAAACTTCACCGTGTATTTGTAAGCGGTGGTTCTAAATTTCCTAGAGGAGCGCTTTTCCGTCTCTCGAATGGAATAGTACTTTTCAGGGTTGACTAAGGGTGGTGAACTTTGTTTAGAGGGTTTGGATTCTGGTTCACTCATGTCCTCTTCAAAATCACTGGCATGAATTTGTGCCAAGACTTTAGCCCTGGTACGAGGCGATAGATCACGTTTCTGAATCTTACTTTCTTCTTCTTTCTTCTCAAATGAATTGGATCATTTCATCTTGAGTGCAAAACGTCAAATGACAAAGTTTAAACACCATAGACTAATTTATAGTCATGGCAGACCAGCATATAAAAAAGGGTGTGTGTCTTGTCCTTTCACTATTCATTTCACTCTCAAACAGAGCACAACGATGGAAGAGACTACACAAATCGAACATTTCATCAGAGCGTTGCGAGAGGTCATTAGAAAATTCTCTTCAGACCAGCCGACGGACTACTCTCCTTCCTTTCGAGATAAAAGTGAAGATACTTGCTGTATCTGTCAGAAGAAAGGGCATTTATCTTCAGAGTGTCCAGACCGTCAAAAAAGAAAAAAAGGGGTAAAAGAGACAAAAGTCAAGATACCTGTTATTATTGTCAAGAAAAAGGAGATTGGTCTCCAGATTGCCCAAAAAAGAAACAAGAGGAGTCAGAAGAAAAGAGGGATTCTTCAGAAGAAGAGAGGGATTCTTCAGAGGAAGAAAGCAGACAGGTAAAGAAAAGAAACAGGAGAAGAAAAGAAGAAGGGAAGAAAGTGAGGAGGAAGAGGAGGAAAAGAATGTGACGGTGAAGAAATTTAAAAAACAGAGAGACTAAACAATGAAACAGAAGAAATGTATGAACTTTTTAAAGTGCTCTGTTGTGAATTGTAAATTGGATTGTAAATATTAAAAAGAATTAATTAGGTATAAAAGGTAAGTGTCTTTGGGTTTTGATTTTAAAATAAGAACGTACACTCACGCACTCATACACAGACACGTACTATCGGGGTAAAATGGTTTGTTTTTTTTTTTAGTTATTGGCAATTGAAAGTCTATCTCTTTTCGAGAACTGTGGGTGGCCCTGAAAAGGGCCTTTTTTTGGTGTAGGGGTGAGTTTAAGCAATCAACTTTAGCTGCCTTAAGCCTTTGCCACGACCAAGGCCTACTTCTGGACGGCGTACTGTTGATGATGATGATGATGATTTGGTTGAAATCACTAAGGGTGGCACGGTAGGCTTAGTCACAGGGTTGGCGTGTTTAGCTCGGGAAGGTCGTACTCTCTTCGGTCGTAATAAAGAAGTCTGATACATTTGTTTCAGACTTCTTAACTCCGCTAAAATGTCTAACAATACCATGACCGTTTGATTTTCACACCCTTGTTTCTTTGCTGCTTGTTGTTGTTGTTTTTTTTCTTACCTCTTCTTCTTGCTGTTGTTGCTGTAGGAGAAAAGCTTGTTCCGTTTCCTTTTGCTGTTGCATAAATTTCTCCAATTCTTCTTTCTGTCTCTGTCTAAAATTCTCCACGTGCGGTAATGAAGAAGGAGACGAAGGTTCCGGAACAAATTCTTACGAGGTAAGAAAATCCACAAAATTCCCATTCACCTCTTCTGAAAGTAAGTCCGGGTTCCTTGGGTGGTCTCCACTGCTGGTGCACCCCAATTGATCGTTTTCCAAGTTTCCGTCATGTTGAATAACTGTCGCATAGATTGACTGCACACAGGCGCTAGCGAATCTATATAGACCACGTGACGTCACAGACTGCTCTCTTCGGATTGGATGCGGGCTGACTGAATTTTGTAACGCGTGTTTGGATTGGTCAACAAACTCAATCCGTTTTAATCCTACCTCTACCTATAAATAAACGCAGTTCACTGCATTGATTCACCTGTTCTCGGCGCCTCAACATGTGGACCTACGTACACTCTTCCACCCTTGTGTCAACGATGATGTTCCGGACGGACATACCCATGTATGTCCGATCCAACTGGACAGTTGTCCATAGGACAGACACCAGTCTGTAGATACGTAGGATCTACGTAGAAAGACAAGGATGCCTCAAAAGAGTCCTGATTTACGGTCCTACAGTGAGACGCAGCCTAAGGACAAGAAGAAGACCAATGCGGTGCCCCTTATGTTAATGGATACATTAACATAAACCCAAAGGCCCTTTTCAGGGCCACTCCAATCTCTCGAAAAGAGATAGACTTTCAATTTCCTACCCCCTTTTTTATTTTTTTTATTTTTTTAAAATAGGGGCCCGACCCTGTTCCATTTTCCCTTGTCACTCAACAGTCCCAAACTCTATTCCCCATGTTCAATTCCCCTTGGCGCTCAACAGTCCCACGATTTATTCCCCATGTTAAATTCCCCTTGTCGCCAGGGTACAAACTTTTTTTCTCTAATGTTAAATTTTCCATTGTCGCCAGGGTACAAACCCCCTATTTTAACATTGAAGTCCCATTGTCGCTAAAGTATCCCCATTCACTACTAACGCATCCTTTTAGAACTTCGGGAGGAGTAGAGATAACAAACGTGCTAACGGACGACGGACAGCGAACAGACCATCCCATAAGCTCTAGTCTGTAACCAGTGTAGTTACAAACAAGCTGAGCGGTTACTACCATCAGGCAACTCCAAGAACAAAACAAGTACAGTGGTTACTATCATCAAGGAATTCATTGACAAAACGAGTGGAGCGGTTTTCATCGTCCGGCAAATTGATGAATAAACATCAAAAGAAAATGGGAGACCCTCCTCCTGTAGAGCCCATCTTATATTTAGCTAAGGAACTAAACCCCTCGCAAATGCAGATTAATCGAAATGTTAACACTTCGGTCAATAGAGGGTGTAGACGCTCATACGGACGGACACGCACACGAACGCTAAAGTTATCCCTCTATCGAGCTTCCGCCGAGGTTCGACAATTAAAAGTTGATGGACTTTCTCTTCACTTTTTTACGACTAGTTCACCTATCAATAAAAGTTTTTTAATAAAGTGTATGTGTGTGCTTTTAGATTTTAAACGTAGCTTTAACAGTTTTTTTCAGTCATATCGATATGATGTCTGTGGTGTGGCAGTTAATATTGATGTCTAGCACTGGGGTATCATGCCGCAGACATGTAGCATCATGTCCTACGCAGTCGAATTATCCTGACATTCCCACCAGTCATAACACTAACCCCTTAATGCTTAGCGCCTAGTGAGGTAGCTGTTAGCACCATTTTTATAATTCTTTGGTATGACTTGGCCGGGGTTTGAACACGCGACCTCCCGCATCCGAGGTGGACGCTCTAACCTCTTAGGCGCCACCGGAGCGGTATTTAATAAAGTCAAGTGGCCTATAGTACTACCTATTAAACTATTTAACAAAAGAAAATACCTGTATCTGTGTGTTAACTACGCCCACGATTCACTTGCATTGCCAAAAAGCTTTTCAAATTTGTGATTAAGGTTCTTATAATAGATGTATGTTTAGTCTTGCTGAAAAAAGAGTGGGGAGCCCCATTCCCTTCAAGTTCTAAATCATTTACTTGAGAAGAATGTCTACCATTAAAAAACCTACAAAAAAACTATAAGAATCTCGTCTGTTACGAAACATCTCTGATGTCTGTCATTTTGTTTCAGTGTTAAGTTTCGTTCAGAAGGTTTGGTATTTAATGTTGAAAGGTTAATGCAAACAAACAAGAGGCTGAGATGGGTTTGATATTGCTCAATTGGCTTATTGTATGCAGTTCGAGAGGCAATTATTTATTCTTTCTAGTATTATGTGTATGACTATTTTCGTGAACCATCAACGATATCGAAATCTTCTCAGTTTAACCTGTCTTATGTTACGTGTTTAGGCTCGAAAAAAACAGTAACACAAAAAAGTGTGAAACAACAAGCTTTGAAAAATATAATAATTTATTTCCCTGGAAATATTCTGTAAAAATGAAAAAAATATGAACTTACGCTTTTAAGAATCAAATCCAAAAATAATCCAAGAATAATCCACGAATAAAATTTTAGTAGTCCTAATAATAAAATGTTCCAATGATTTCAAGTTTAAGTCCTGACGAAGAATCCAAGATGGAAGACGATGACGTATGCTGTACTATATAGTGCTGAAGTCTACAGTTCATTGTAGAAAAAAGAAATATCACACTGGTTTTGGAAATCTGAATAAATCAAGAATTTCACACGAACACACGTATTTTCCAGGACAAAAAGAGTTAATCCTTTTGAATCCAAGTAATTTAAAATAACTCCAAACAGCACAACATACAACTTCCAGTGTAAGAACCCAACTGAGAACAAAGGTAATATCGTATTCTAAAACGCAAATGGGGGTCACGTGATCGTGTTCCAGCACCTCATCGACATTATTTATGGTCTTGATGAAACCAATAATTTTACTCTAAGAAATAAAATTTAAAAAAATTGTTTACATCTTAAACGCGTAGTCTCATCATGACCTCGACAACAACCAATCATTTTAAAATACAAATATAACTTATTTACGTGGTTGCTGCTAATTTTGAATCAAGGTCAGGATCTAGATCAGCACCTGGTGTTTACAAAAGGAACAGTGAAGGTCAAACTATTTTTTGGAAAAAGTATTATTTCCAGTGAATACATTTACATTACAATAGCATGTAATGAAAAATATTTATAAAAAAATAAAATTGACAAATAATTAAATTGAAATAAATATATATTAAATCAGATATAATTAAATCAAATATACATAACACCTGACCATATGAGTCCATTCAGATTAGTAGTCCTACTTTAATCGTGAAATCACTTAAGAGGTCACCAAATTGCGCTAAACATTTGTAACATGTAAGGATGATTGTGTGTATGTACCGTAGCATGAATATTATCATTGGACAGGTCCTTGGTCAAACCTTGACGAATGTCTCGTTTGGGTGTGGCAAGTAGAGCGACCGCCACAGGCCCAGCTCTTCAGGCCTAAGGTCGTCCTTATGGGTTTGTCAAGCTATATTCTCCGGTAAACTGGAAACGCTGATACAGGCCGCATGTAATGCACGCAAAGTTGCAGACAGATGCAGCCATTTTCTCAACACCACTAGCGGCCAACGGCGGTCCGATATCTTGGATCTCAGTTTTTAAAATTTTCGCAGGGTTGCGCGAGAGCCGTTGGGCTAGGCGGGCGATGTCCCGTCTGTCTCTAGTCTATGGTCATTCCTGCCCAGTTACCCGGATAGCCTATAGATACCACATCAACTTAGTTCAGCTGCTTCTTGAAACAATGCGTTCAACTAGTCTCAATAGTGTTTGCAGTAGCATACCAATTGAGATAACGATACTCGAGCACCGCGCGGTCATGGTCGTCTTAGGCTCCGCGTACTCCTAACGCCGCCTCTGAATTTCTCCTTAGGGGTCATCCATTTAGTACGTGCGCAAAAATCTGGCAAAGCTTGGCCCATCTCCCCCGTACACATGCGTACTTTTTTCCAACACCCCACCTGCGTACGAATGCTTGATCCCCCCCCCCAATTATATAGAACGTCATCTATTTAATACACGCAGAAACGATCAAGGATTAATAATATTACCGTGTTTAATAAGACAGTCCGCCGAAAAGTTGAATGTCTGGCTGCATTAGAGTGTGTGTGTGTGTGTGTGATTAGGATTTTAAACGTAGCTTTAACAATTTCTGTCATATCGCTACGATGTCTGCAGTGTGGCAGTTTATAATGATGTCTAGCACAGGGGCATCATGCCGCAGACATGAAGCATGACGTTCCACCTAGTCACATTATCCGACACCAGGCCGACCAGTCCTAACACTAACCTCTTAATGCCGGGCGCTTAGCGAGGCAGCTGTTAGTACCATTTTTGTAAGTCTTTGGTATGACTCGGCCGGTGTTCGAACCCACGACCCCTCGCTTCCGAGGCGGACGCTCTAACCACTAGGCCACCGGAGTGATCAATGCATCAAAGAATTAAGCTACGTAACTTTAAAAAGTGTGTTTAGTGTCCGATAAAATTCAAAGGCCAAATGAACCCAGTCAAACAGGTTTCATATTAGACAAAATATTATCGAGGTTTTACCCACCACCACCCCGTTTCCTATGCGTACGTACATCATCAGTAGACACCACCACCACCCGACGCAAGAGTATGCATTTGGGTTACCCCCTCCCCCAATCCATGCGTACGTACTAAATGGACGGCCCCTTGATGTAATTAGCAATCGTGCAAGTTCTTCAAGAAGTACATGTTTTGGTTTTGGTGTTTATACATTGATAACACAATAGCCAATCCATTTCGAGAAAGCTAAATTACCTCAATACTGAGTGATTTACCGTAATCTTTTAACATCTGATAAAACAAACGGTGCGCACTTTTGCCCATTTCAAACTGTTGAAAAAACAAACTTGACGATCGTTCGTGTCTTGCAGTGATCTTTGACCCTTTAAAACCAAGCGTGTGACTACGCCTGTAATGGACAGCTCCAGTGGCCCAGTGGTTAGAGCGTCCGCCTCAGGTGCGGGTTCGAATCCCGGCCGAGTCATATTAAAGACTTATAACAATGGTACTAAAAGCTGCTTCGCTAGACGCTAAGCAATAAGAGTTAGTGTTAGGACTGGTTGGCCTGATGTCAGGATAATTTGAATGCGTGGGACATGATACCCCAGTGCTAGACATCACTATAAACTGCCACACTGCAGATATTGTAGCGATATGACTGAAAAATTATTCAAGCTACATTAAAAATCCAAGTCACACACACACGTCCGTAATGTTTGAATGCCAAATATAAGGTATACTAATTACTTGTATTTGTAATTAGAATTATGTTACGTAATAAAAACTATAGTAAGAATATATATAACATACTACTCCGAGTTTCCTCGGACCCTTGCCACCCCATTTTAGATATTTGGACATTTATGTTGGGGTGTAGGGTCAGAGCGCATTCCCTATCAAAAAGTTGGCATTCGCCGACACCATTTGGTAGCATGGGGTAGCCGCTTACTAGCCGGCCCAGCAAACTTGAACGACCTTTCATCGAGATATACCTGCATGAAATCGATAGGAATATGATTTATTTTCTCAGAAATTGCGATCATAGCATTCGTTATGACTTTAATCCGCTTATACACGAGACGAAAGTACATCGTTGCTAACATTTGACCTGGATCTGTCCATTTGTATTCCTCGTCACGTGACTACACAACTCGTAACCTACCTCTCAATGACACCAGAGGTCATACAGTCACGTGATATCAACAACAGCCCATTTCTAGTGTTGCTGTAGGAAAACAAATCGAACATATAAATAATAAATAAAAGTCGTGTAATTTTTATAGACAAATGAAAAAACAAACTTCTCAAAATATTTACTGTGAAAACAACGACGGAAATTTGTAAATGTTGCAGAAATTTGAAGAAAACCAGATTCACTCCGAAGAGCACGGTACTTCTTGAAACTGGTTTTCTCCACCCTGCTTCGATACCGACAGGTTTCTGTTCGTTGTTCTCAGAATAAATATGTTGAGAACTAAGTGTGCATTATATTTATTTACAAACATTAAGTGATTTCTATATAATATGTCCAAATTCTGTGTACAACAACTTGGGAAATTTGTTTATTGTCGATATCACGTGACTATATGACCTCTGATGTCATTGACATGTAGGCTCCGAGATTTGTGTAGTCACGTGACTCGAATGCAAATGACCCGATCCAGGTCAAATTTCAGCAACGACGTACTTTCGTCTCGTCTATCAGCGGATTAAAGACATGACGAATGCTATGCTCACGATTTTTGAGAAAATACATCATATTCCTATCAATTTCATGCAGGTATATCTCGACGAAAGGTCGTTCAAGTGTGTTGGGTCGGCTAGAAAGCGGCTACCCAACACCAATGGCGAATTCCAAGTTTTCGATAGGGAATGCGCTCTGACCCTACACCCCAACATAAATGTCCAAATATCAAAAAATGGGATGGCAAGTGTCAGAGGAAACTCGGACTAACGACATACTAATAAAAGGACATGTCATCAAAATCTTTTGACGATATTTAGATCTTGTAACCGTAAAGCAACATAATGTCTCTTCTCCGAGGAGGCGATTCCCAGCTTACATCAGTGTCAATAATCATCTATAATGAGAGTTATAATTAAAAAATGGTGGTGCGACTTTACTGTCACAAATTTGTTTGTAAATACATTTTCATTTCCAACTGAACGTTCATTGTCCATACGTCAAACAGGTAATCATTTATGCTTCAAGAAATCATAAGGTAAATAATTCAGACCATTACCTCGAACTAAGCATCAGCCAGAATATTTTACAACGAAGAGACGTCCATTTTGGAATACAAAAGGAGGTTCGAATAACTGTTTAACGTTTTAATGAGACCAGATTTATCTAACTCATAAACGGAGTGTAGATACTGTATGAACACTGTATGTATCAAGTAGACTGGTAACCTAGCCCTATACCTTGGCAAGTTGGCACACGATTCTGTTGTGTAAGGTTTTCATGTTAATATTATATAAACCTGAACGCGGCTAAGAAGGATGTAAAAGTATGCATAAATTCTTCCTCCAAAAGAAAAAAAGGAGAAAGTATGAAGCCGAAGATATAACTTATTTTTTGCAAAACGCACAAACATAGATGGAATTTAATATCTTGTCTTCAACACTCCAACATATGCTAAAACGGGCGGACAAGGCTACAAAAGGCGGACAGCGAGACAGTAGAGTTTGATACTCTCGATCATTTACATAACATTTTAAACTATTTAATTTACGGTGACTATTTTCATTTGCAAGAACATAAGCAAAAGTAAAGATTTGATTGGAATGTTTCTAAAAAATATTTCTCAATATTTATTCAAATGATTTGATCAATTATACGAAGAATACTCTGACAAAAAAAAGCTACAAAACAAAACATAAACAAAAGACTTTATGCTGATGTTTTTGAAAGGCTATACTGAAATTGAGTTTTTCAACCCATAACATCAGGCTCAATGCACTTCACTGCTGCCTGCCTAAGGCAGCTGACACAAAAATATATCGCTGTTTCCTTGGGCCACAAGTCAACTGGTGTGACAGTTACCATCTGATGGGCTGAATTTTCGTTTTTGTAAAATCTGTAAAATAAATTTTATAATAATTACACGCGTGTGTTGCTATCCATGAGGTCAATTCTATTTTCCACTACCATCCTTCATGATCTCATCTCAATTCCAAAAGCCATGCGGAGAAACAACTATGTTTTGTTGCTATGCAATAGGCTAATTCTGGTTTGTGCAAGCCATTTCAAGAAGCAACATATATACAACAGTATCACATGTACTGGATCCTTTACGCCTTGATAAGACCCAACTAGACCCGTTCGTATTCATTACGCTAGCTAAAAAAAACAACTATGTACATTTGTACTAAACAAGCTAGTTCTCATGTATGCCCATTTCCATCCATAAAACTAGTTTTGGTTTCCGTAAGCCATATCAATCACCAGATTGTGGCCATCCTCGTCCATCTGGTCTTTGCTTTCATTTTCTTCACCTGCAAAACTGAGAAGATGCTGACGAAAGCTTCCTCCCTGGCCGCTCAACAAGGATCGAATGCCCGACTGTATCTGTGTTTGATATAGTTTTGTTCCAGTATTAGTACGAAACGAAATATGCTCAGCAGACGATGACTGAAGTGGGGCTATTGTGACACGTTCCTTAGCTGACGAATCTATAGGTTTTAACATTACAGGTGTCATGTTGACAAGCTGCAATGGCTGTGAGACTGCAGTGGGTATGAAAGGGCTATCATCTTGAACTGGCTGTACACTATTTCCTCCACAAAAGTCAACAACTTCGTGACTTTGATTATTGGAAACATTCTCTCTAAGACTCATGTTCCCATGGTCTTGGTTGAAATACATAACAGCCTTTGAAATCTGACTGGTACTTGCATCACCTTTCAAGCTGGGATCTCGGAGAGACTTTTCCTTTTGCTCTCTTAATAATTTGCTCACGCGTGGCTTACGCTCTTTTAAAGGTATAATTCTTGTTCCCTCCAGTGGTTCCTTCGGATCTAGTTCCCTTTTGTACAGCCCGGTGAACTCCGACAATGCTTCAATGTGTCTTCCACCAACCATGTCTTCATGGGCATCTAGTAAATGATTTCTAAACTCGTTCCCAACATTTGTTGCAAAGTCGCAGAACTTACAAGGATAAATCTTTAGTCCTGCGTGCTTTTTCGTCTTTGCAATATGCTTTCGAATATTTTCATGGGTGTTGCAGGAATAATCACAATATGGGCACTTGTAGGGTTTGGAGCCTATATGAATTCTCATGTGCCTATGTAGATGTGTGTAGTTTCCCGCTTTATACTCACAATACTCACAATGAAACTTCCTTTCTCCAGTGTGCGTTCTAGAATGCCGCAGAAGTCGAGTTTTCGTGGTTCCTGCATATCCACAAATATCGCAAAGGTAAGGTTTGTAATTAGTGTGAGACCTGATGTGATACTTCAGCTCCGTCTCGTATACAAACTTCCATCTACACCCTGGGAAGGTGCATATGAATTGTCTCTCTTTGTGACGCTTGGCATGCTGCCGTAACTGATATGGAAAGTAAAACGCAGCACCGCAAGTTTCGCATATATTGTTCTTCTTGTCTCCTGCCATCTCTTTTTCATGCAAAGCCATATGTGCTTCATAAGACCCAACCTTTTTGAAATCCTTTCCACAGTGCTTACAAGTTCTTTCCTGACATCCAAAATGACTTAAGAGATGCCGGCGTAGAGTAACGGCTGAAATGAAGCCACTGGTGCAAAGTCTGCAAACAAAAGGTTTGTCATTGCAATGCATTCTGAGATGCTCAATAAAATTGACTTTCTTTAATTTTCTTGAGCATTCTGGGCACTCGACCTCTGCAGTGCGATGAAGACATTCAATTTTTTTCAAAATTGCTCCAAATGTTCTTCTTGTAAGATCTTGTCCCTTATACTTCTTTAGCACCCCCTCTTCTGAATTTATGCTATAATGATGGAATTCTTCATGGAATCTGCAGTAATTATCGTCAGAGAAACGTTTCTTACATACTTTGCAAGTATAGAAATTTGTGTCTGCGGCATTTCCAGATAATTTATTGATATTTTCTTGGTGAGCCTTGCTATGGTTGTGTAGATTCATAGCTTTGTCAGACAAAAACACCAGATCACAAACTTCGCACAATTTCACTTTTGATGAGTGGACCTCTAAATAATGTGGACGAAGATCATTGTAGAAGGACACTGTGAAGTCACAATGGTCACACTTAAATCTTCTGTTGGATTTTATCCTTTGTAGTTTGTTTTTCTGGGAAGAAACAGCACTTTTGGAAACAATCCTTGGCTCGAAGCTAGGGTCATTGCTATCACTCACATCATCACTACACTCACCCGCTTCAATATTTCCAGACAAATCTTCCATCATTTCGTCAACCTTAAAACACCCAGATGAAATAATTTCCTCAGTTTTTATCACGTTAGTGTCTGTTTTATCCTTTTTAACGTCTTTCACTGAAATGTGCCCTAGCTGAACGACTGCCTGTGTGTGCTTGCCTGTCTTTTCGTGCATCTGCAAAGCCCCTTTGTCAGTGAATCCCTTGTTACAAGGCGAACAAAAATAAGGTTTCTCGCGCTTATGACGACGCATGTGAATAGTAAGAGCGTGCTGAGATGACATTTGTCTGTTGCAAACTGAGCATAGTGGTTTAAATCCACCCTTTACTCTCTTTACTGGTTCCGTCTTTTTCCTGTCCTTGTGACGTCTCAATATGTGTCGCTTAAGACGCGTGTAGGAATACATAACCATTCCACAATACCGACAACCAACTTTAATATGGCTCTCTTTAACAATACAAAGTTTATTCCTCTTTGCAACAAGAGCTTCGTGTTCTTGTGATTTAAGGTGAACCAAAAGTTCATCATGAGAGTGAGTTTTAAAGCTACAAAGGCTGCACACCATCTCCCCATATAGATCCTTACAATATTTCACGTGGGCCTCACTTTCCATGTGGTTTTTGAAGTAAATTTCTTGGTTGAAATAAAAACAGCAGATTTCACATTGAAAAGGACTCAACCTGACAATGTACTTGTAGTACTTCTGCATCAATGTAATTGCCTCTGGACGGCCTTTAGAGCGGTTATTGTGAAATCTTGTTATCAGATGTCGGGACATTACATATTTATTGTTATACTTTTTATCGCAGATCGTGCAAATGTGGACTGGACCCTGTTCATCTTTTGACACGGCCTGTGGGTCCTCTTTAGGATCAAACTTTTCTGTGTTATTTTCGTCAACTGCAGGACCTTCTTGCTCATTAAGCTTCTTTTCACTGCTTGGTGTATCTTCTTGTTCTTGGTTTAGGACGTGTTCATCGTCTAAGTGTACTCTAGCCTCTCGCCTTTGCATTCCTTCTTTTCCAAAGACGTTTTCCCTGTGCGTCTTGCTTCCACAGTGATGGGAATACTGGAAGCGATTGTAGAATGAGACATTACAGAAGTTGCATAAATACATTTTATTTCCAGTTGCTGTTTCTCTCTTGGTTAAATGCATTGATTTCCCTCTAGGGCGACCTCTCTTTGGAGGTCTACCCCGTTTTCTAGGTTCTGGGGCTTCGCCAGGTTTCCATTTGCCGCTACATACATTTGAACTGAAACTAAAGAAGCAAAATTTAATTTTTAAAAAAAGTTTTCGAGACTTTCGCATGGAAATTTATTTTCAAATGTAAACTTGCAACCCCCACAGCCAAAAGTTTAAAGTTTGAAAGCAGTCCAGCAATAGAGCTTTAAACGTTAAACCTTACAAAAATACTGTTGGAGAAAGAGAAGAAAACATAAGAGCTGTATGAAATAAACAGGGATAAAAAGTGTCAGTCATCAAGGCTAATCTAACTCTTTGAAAGATCTCGGCCACAGACCTGAGTTAAATATTAATAATGAAAAGTGCATTCCACCGACTCAACGACCTCCTTTCCTAATGTAACACATATTTTGCAACAAGGATGAAGTTGCAACTTTGCTATAAAAATATCCCTCAGAATTTGAGCATCTTGTAATCTGTTTCCAACTGGACCAATTACAAAATGTCAACATGCGGGGTAATACAACAGACACCCGTTTTTTACACTCGAAGTCATTGAGGATAAATGATTTTTCCTTTTTGTTTGCAAACATGGCACTTACAATCATTTACCACCAGTTTGGCCCTTATGACACCTTACAAAAGCTGATCAGTTGATTATAAATTAAAAAGTAAAAAGGTTATTTAATGCAACCTACATTTTTGATCCAGGGCCCATGCCAGGTTTCCACTTTCCACCAGTATGGAATGTTGGAAGATTAAATCCGTCATTCGAGTCGTCTGATGATCCATCGTCTAATGGTACATTGTCGGCGAAGTTCAAGTCGATGTCTTCCTCATCGCTGCTAAACGTGAGATGGCTAAGAATATTCGAAATCGGCAAGTCTTCTGCAAGTCTTTCTCCACAATCATCAGGCAGGATAAAACCATGTTCTTTTCGCTGGCTTTGTTTATGGACCTGCTGGTTGGTTTCAACACTTGACTTGCTCCTTAGCTCCAGAGAAAGGAAGAAATTGTCCACATTTTCAGAAGGATTTGGTACCAGTTTGCTTTCGGTAGAAATGACATCGTTAGGATTTACTGTACCATTTGAAGCTGGACTAATATCAGACACAAGACTGGAAAAAGAGCTGGGAATATCAACAGATATAGATGTCGTCGTGACGTTGACATTCGATGAAAAGTCAGCACGCTGTAACAGATCGCCTTGGACCAGACCTACCACCCCTCTGTCACTGAAATCTTGCGTGTCACTAAAAGAATCTGATAGGGTGACTGATGCAAAACTGTTTCCATCCCTGTCAACTGATCTCGATACTGATTGTTCTTGATAAAGGTTCTGTCTAATTGTTGGGTTAGCTTGTGCTGAGTTGGAAAGGTGTTGAAACCCCATGTTATATCCTGATGAGGATAAGGGAGATTGGGTCAAGGACGATGTAAAGAGAGGCTTCAGAGGTGAAGACGCCTTTGGTTGGGGTGATAGAAACTGTGATGATGTCGATGTCAAATTGAAGTCATTCACAAGCTGAGGTTCAGATACAACCGTCACATTGCTAGAAAAATGCAATGAGGAAGTGTTCTCTGTGTTCTTCCTAGAAGATTCGGATGAAATCTGGTTCGGTGGAAGATCCTGAACGGACTGTCTCCTAAGCTGACTCTCGGCATTTTTTCGTCCAGGACAATCATTCTTCTTGTGGTGTACATAGTTCAGCAATCCCATGATCGTTGTGTGGCACACGAGACACAGGTGCATATCATCATCGCCGTCCATTTTTGTCTGAAATAAAACAGCGAGTCTTCGTACGATTTAATGCCTTCAAAATTATCTGTATATGAAATGTAAGATGGTGATGTAAATTACTAAAACATTTAAATGATAATTACAACTCATTAACAAAATTTTAACTAGCACCAATAAAAAAAATGTCTGGACAGATATAAAATATCAGCTTTGTGGCATCTCATTGGATTAAGGCCTTCCAGCAACGAAAAGAATTTGGTGCCCATCCCCCAACAAAATGTGAAATGAAAAGAAGAAGAAAAAAAAACACACCCAAAAAAGCTTAAAAGGTGGGAAAATACTAGTGTTGTTATCATGCCAAATCAAAATACTGGTACACGCAGATCGAAATGGTCATATATAATGCATTCAATTTCATCATCAATTCATTTGAACTTTTTCTTGTGCCCCTGGTGGGCACGTGCTTATTGTGCTTAATGGGTAATCCGGCACTGAGTAGCATGATGTATGTATGTATGTATGTATATATATATATATATATATATATATATATATATATATATATATATATATATATATATATATATAATTATACTGTTCACGAAAGGTAAATTATCATATACCAAATCAAATGGATTCGACAAGAAAGTATGAACAGTCATTAAATGTAATGCTGCTTTTAGAATTACAGTCAATTAAAGTTCCGTTTGAAAACTTTTGGCTATTCAGAAACAAGAGTTGATTGTGACCAATTTTCTGAGATGAACAAAAAAAGTAGCGTCCAAAAAAGATTGCAGAAAAATAGGTGAAACCAAATGATAAAAAAGACGATATATATTAACAGAATATACAAAGGCAAACACCGCTCTCATAGTCATATTGGCTCCAACTCGGCCACCTTGAATTCCATATCAATGTATGCAGCTTCAAATCCTCGACGGGGTTTGAGATTCCGTAAACAAGTCACATGAGTGGACTTTTGAGGATTTACGTCGACACTATGTTTATAGCACCTTATTCAAATCCAGTCTGCATGTGATTGTTGCTGCTGCCGTTTTTAAAATTTCTCTGCCTCGTATTTATAACTGTGCCAATACGACACGGATGCCCCATGCCAGTCAGCTGACCAAAGTTGCAAGTCAAAAATGGAGAGCATAACTCTCTCACATTTTGTCGGAAAACAAGCCGAACCTCACCTGGGTCTTCTTATGTAAAAATTCGTACAAAATTGGGTTTCAGTACATGCAGTCCTTGAAATGAGCAGAAACAACTCTTAAGCGACTGAAAAAGGCAAAGTACTATCTCAGATTGGCGCCATAATTTCGTCAAATTTTGTTGAAACACTGTGAAAATCAAATGTTAACTACGCCTTCTTAATATAAAACCGCATGCGGAATATGATCAGTATAAACGAAAAACTTCAAAACTTAATTAGCGGAAATGAAATTTTAAGAAAACGGAAATGTGCCATGTCAATCAGGGACCATAACTCCGGTATATCTTCCTGGAAAAGTGCAAAAATTGACCTTATGCTATGCCATCTTAATGTAATGCATGGTACCAAATTTGGTTCAAAATCAATGAAGTCCTTCACACATTAACAAGCGTAATCACAATTATAATGCATTTAAACGGGCAAAGTTCAGAGTCAAACAAGGATAATAAAATTCGTAAACTTTTCTTGGAAATTGGCAAGTAACGAACTTGACGTAGGCTTAATTGATGTAAAACCTCGTACTAAATTGGTTTGAATGTATCAAAGCCTACAAAAGTTACTGAGCCAAAACAAGATTCTGATGCAATAGAAACGTTATATTTCGACACAGTTTAAAAGTTGAAAAGAAAATAAAGAAAAAAAGCATTCAATGGAAGTGGCTGGATAAGTAGGTCATGTAATGTATTTAAGGCAGGGGCATTCTTGTAAAGTCCGTTTGCTGCACATGGCTGGCTATTCAATTGAATTTTTTAAATAATTTTTAATTTAAATACCATTAAGAGCCAATTTTATTTTTTATTAATTCTTGGATATACTATTGTAACTTTTTCTATATTTTTTTAAAGGAGGTTAAACATGTTGCTCAGTACGTTAATAGTTCACAAAAAATTCGGAGGGATAACTACAAAAGTTTTCCTCAGATGATTTAACAAAACCCTGACAAGATGTGATTGGCCGCTACCTTAGATTAACCTACGTCATCGTGCATAGGATTGCAGTGCTAGTCCCAGATCGTGAATCGGTTTATTTACAGAAAGCACCTAGTTACTATTTTTAAACTAGGTGGTCGCTGTCGTTTGGCTGTTCTTTCCCAACGAAGAAGCAGCTGAGAAGATTTGCGTCAAAATGATTAGATTTTCATTCGCAACCTTCAAAGGTCAGTTATTAAGAAAATTTTAAAAATGTCAAATTTTTTATGTTTCTGGTGAAACACCACGTGTAGAATTCATACCCCCCCCCCCGCAAAACTTACTCCTGAGGTCCCTTCGAATTAAAAAAATGTCATTTGATAGGAATTCCCCCCCCCCCCTCCGCGAAGTTGTGAGGGTTGCTTGGGCGGTGTCTACGCCAATGAAGAGCGAGATTATCTAAAATTAACCAGCTGCATTACTTCCCTTCGCTAAGATTCGTTAGCTGTTATTTTAGTATACTGGCCAACCACTAATTTACCGATGTATAGAGTACACAAAACATTCAATTAAAAATGACGGATGTTGTGCTCTATACGGACACAAATTGTGATTAAACAGACAAAAAGATGATTGTTCTTCTCATTTTAAAATTTCTTCATGAAGAAAGGCGTAGTTAGTAGGGATCTACCGGTTATGCGATGTCAAACAAGGAAGCATTATGAAAATCTTTTTACGAAGGCCCTTCATTTCATTCTACACCCCCCCCCCCCCCCATATTACAAGCATTGGAATCATTATAAATCCGTGGAAACGTTGGGAAACAAAATAATAAGATTTTTGATCCATCATTCAGCTAATCGTCGTGGACACTGTGAGTACGTGTGTGTGTGTGTGTGTGTGTGTGTGTGTGTGTGTGAGAGAGAGAGAGAGAGAGAGAATCATCCACATGTATAGGAATCTTGAACTGCAAACATGTTATTAAAGTTGAACTGCAAGCACATTTCTTCATTAAACCCCATAATCATTGATTTATGATGAAGTAAAAGCATGAAACATCAAGTAAAACAGAAAGTGTTAGGAGATCAACAGCACATTTAAAAGAGGCAAGGTCCACCATGTGCCATTCAGAGAACTGTAGTTCTTTCAGAATTGTCAATACATTTTTTTTTTCACTAAAAGAAGAAATTTGGTGTATTTAGTTTTACAATCAGACTAATATAACATACAAGCCAAAAAGTACGCGTAGATCGCGATTTTGCGTTTCATTGTAAACTATTTTTAAATAAATGTCCTTGTTTTCGGTAAAAAAAATCTTTCTCAATCTAAGGTCAAGTTGCCCGTGTGTGTGTGTGAGAGAGAGAGAGAGAGAGAGTGAGAGAGAGAGAGAGAGAGATTAGTTTAGTTTCACTGTCTTAACTTTCAACAGAAGCTGCGGTAGATCAATTGGTAGAGCGTAGTACTCGTAATCCCAAGCTCACGGGTTCGATGCCCAACTAGGTAAGCGCTACCATGGCATATCCTTGGGAAAGGCAATTAATTATCCCCCATTTCCTCAATTATCTTCCATTTCCTCTCCATAATAGAGCCAATCATGCACTCGAACGTGCCGTTTAAAACTGATCAACCATTAAATCTATTTAATTTCTACGTTTGTGAATTCTGTGTGGAAGAGATGTCATTCGGATCCTGCTTGGTTGGATTTTGTGGCTTTAACGCCATTTTCAGCATATGAAAGGCTAAACATGGTGGTCAGCATAAATTTGGCTGAGGAAAAACACGGAAAGGACCACGGACCAACGGGAAGCTATTGGCAAGCTTTCTCACATACCCATTTCGGTCGACTCGAACCCAGGCGCGATGGGGCGAGATGTCAGTGATCTGTAAATGTAGGCGCCTCAGACCACTCGGGCCATATGGGACCCACATTCTGATCTGATCCTGGGTGTTAGGATTACATAGTCTTAATGTAGACAGTAGTTATTAATTGCTTAAAATGGTTCGAAATTTTTCGAATCTCTTATGGCTTTTAATAAAGCTATAACGATCGTATTTTCCATGATTAATAATAATTAAAAATTTGGCAAGTTGTTGAATTATTGAGCATAATTCGTTATTTCTCTTCATAGTTTCCCCATTTTATGCCCGTCCACTGCGGTAGCTATGTGACATCATCTAGGTAAATCACGAAACGCCAACTTTTGCGCGGGAAAAATTTAAAATGCAATTATTCTTAAACGGTGCAAGTTGGTTTTCATGTTTGGAAAATGTATTAAATTCAATAAGTTTAAACAGAAACCTACATATTGGACCTATGCCGTGTGACTTTATCTTAAAGCGGCACTATAAAAAAAGAGATCGTGTTGACGAGACCAGACTGCATGTAAGATTGTAAAGGCTTTTTTCTTCTTCTCTCGCTCTTATAATAAACTATGCCAGTTCGTTTTAACACAGATTAATAATGTTTCTTATGTGACAACGAGTGTCATTAAAGAAATATGAACTGGTTTTACATGAAAGCGTTTTTCATTTCAGTGAAATTTGTTATCACCAAACTGAAATCATTTTTCTTTGACTTAAGTTAAATTAATGCAATTTAAAAAAAATTGCCATACCATACCTACTCCATTTTACGGTACTTCCTAATCTATATGGCAACCAGGTGCAAAGGGGCTCTTTCCCCTGGGATCTTTGAGACGGAGGCATTATGCATGATTTACTAAAATGTCAATTACACTTTATATATATATATATATATATATATATATATATATATATATATATATATATATATATATATATATATATATGTGTGTGTGTGTGTGTGTGTGTGTGTGTGTGTGTAAAGAGTTTCAAACAATTTAATTTGGACCCTATGGATCGTGTTTCACAGGAGAGAGAGAGAGAGAGAGAAAAGGGGGGGGGTCTAAAAAAGTTACAAATAAGGGAATAAGTGAAAAGCTGAATGATTGGCGATAGCGAGTCATCAAGGTTTTCTAATTTTAGCATGTTAAGATAATAAACGATGGTCAGAAGTGTATTAAGAGGGTGGGGGTGGATAAGGCGGTTTCCCCGGGTGCCAGATATATTGGGGCGCCAAAACATCTAATAAAATCAGACTGAAGGAAAATCGTTGACTTTGAAACAGTAACTTTACCCTTGAACAAGATTCCATTTAAATAAGATCAGTTCAATTTACTCCATGTATTGATTCATATGCATCGGGAAGAACAATAAATCTGAATAACTGTCTCAGTACACCATGTAAAGAAATATATCATTACATATAATGTACTTTTTAGGGGCATACTTTTTCCAGTTATTTCCAAACACTGTGCAGGTAAATGTGAGTATGTTCGTAAACTTAACCACACACAGGTATTAAATTCACCCATTGTGCACTTGTGTGCAAATACACACGCATATGCACATCATCAACATCGTTGTTGCTGTCGTCATCATCCGTCGGGTCAGTATAACAGCTCGTATGGAGTTAGCTTTTATTATCCTGACTATCCACTTTAAATAATGACTCTTGTTTCCTGAAGTAGTAGTAGTAGTAGTAGTAGTAGTAATAATAATAATAATAATAATAATAATAATAATAACAACAACAACTACAAAAGAGTTGTCTTTGCAACTGTAATTCCCGTTATTAATGATGACGAAGGAGCAGTAGGTTATGTTGCTGCTGCTGACAATGTTGAATGCTAGCAGTTGCTGTTGATAATAATGGTGAAGTAACAGCAGTAGTTGCTTTTGATAATGGTGGTGTTAGTCTAAGTATTTTTAGCACTAGTTGTTGTTACTGACGCTGCTACCGTTCCCTACCAGGGAATATATATATACAGGGTGAGGTTATGTCCCGTTGCTTCTCCCATTATCTCTGACGTCACAAAATGAACACTAATGGAGCACTGTCTGTAGTGCTTTTATCGATAAATACACATTTTACAGCATAAACGCGCGACGTCAGTCTGAGCTATGAAAGCTTAACATGCCTTATGTGTACCTGCAGGTATAAAAACCATTCAGTCAGTGAATCCAATGTGGATTTTGGGCATTTGTCCGTTTGGTCCTTCGTCTTCTCTTCTTTCTTAGCGGAAGCAGGTGCGAGAGAGTGCGCATGACTAAATCCTCGCTGACCTCTGACTTGACAAGATATACTTCCGGGTTAATTTTGGAGGTTGGTTCAGATAGGATGAATGACAACGTCTCGTGTATTTCAATCAAATGCCGAAAAGGCGCATGTCTCACTAGAAATCCATATTGTACAAGTGTAGAATGCCAAGAAGAAAACAGGAACAACCTAAACGTCTGAAATGTAAGTAATTTATTCACTATTTCAACTTAGTATCGATTGGTTTTCTGTCACTGTGTATCAGCGCAGACGATTGTCATGTCGATTGTCAGTCATTCCGCGTCACGCGTTGTTAAACATCGTGTTTGTTTACAAACGATTATCGCTAAAGTACAGCTTTTACAACTAGGATGGTACATGTCATACAGCGGGAATTAGGAAATATAGTTGTACATATTCTAAAATATTCTCCTTTCTTTCTTAGACACAATAACTATGTTGCTGAAAACCCTAGCGCCTGTGCACAGTCGGTCATTACCAGACGACCATCTGCTGTTTATTCAACCGGCATCAATCAAGAAATTCATTGCTGGGTGTCAATCACATGTCACGCGCGCTTTGTACGGCCGCGTGCGATCAATCTAGGTGCAAATCAATCACCACCCGCCTTTATTGTCTAGAATTTTGTTTGATAGTGCAAATACAAACGTCTGCTGCACAATTGACATTTTTTCAAGATTTATTACCTAACCAGAGCGCAAGATGGCATTTTGATTAAAATTGAATTACTGATTTTGTAGGAAAACACTTGGAGGTGGAATATTTTTGCAGAGGCACAATATGGGACCTCAGCTATATCCTTGTACTAATGTAAATTTAGCTGAATCTTGATACCTTCTGGCTGCACCCAAAATAGACGGAATTCATTCATTGATGTAATGGGAGATGCTAATTGCAATGTGATTGATGTTTTCTGTTATCAGTCAAAGGAGAGCACAAATAACGTCGTTTATTTTTCGTACATGTCAGACTTGCAGAAGTAATAAATTAAAGTTAATGATGAAATACAGCAGTAAGGCCAAGCAGGGTAGTGTTACTATTAACCAGCAATGGGGGGGATGGCATTTATTTTGATCCAAAGCTAAAACTATGTGTTTTGGAAAACACATGTTGATAGAAAATGATACACTCTCCTCACAGAAACCTCAATTGCTGAGGTAGATATTATTGTAGGGAATCCTTTACTGTGTTTGCTATTCAGTATGAAATTGCCAAGTGAAGACCTTATCGTCATGGGACTTAATAGCCTTTAGCAGCTGTTCTTGTAGAAATGTTTCTTTTAAAGCTGTGAATGTACAGTGGCTTTTTGAGAGTAAATTGTTATAGTTCAGTGGAGATTGACAGGGAGCATATCCAAAGAGGTCATACCGTTTCAACTGGAAAGGGTCAGAGTTGAAGCATAATAGCCTCTACAATGTATTAGATTAAAAGAAGTAAAAGAGAAAACGTATAAGAGATGACTTTGCATCTAGTTATAATAATTCTTTAAATAGTAGCAAAGAAAAAGAATGCATGAGCAACTGACTTACAAAAAGAAATTTTTAATATAAATGAGCACATTTAGTCTGTTCTTTATCAAACTTGATTATCATCAGCATGGTTTGGATTCACGATTTCCACATAAATGTAGACTATAATTTTTCTCTAGAAATGCTAAAAAAATCTTTTACAAGTATTTATTAGATCTAAATTATAAGGATTCTTTAATCAAATTAATTTTTTTAACAGTATATGTGCATATTTTGTCTATAGTTACAGAAAACAGGGCGATTTTCAATTTACATACTACTATAGTTGTCAACCCAAGTACTCACCCTGTGTTTGGAAAATATTCAATTTCCAACAAAAGAAGCAGTATTTAACATAACTTTAAGAATTTTTAGCAAGAAAAAATGCTGATTGAAATAAAGAGTCTTTATGTCAAGCACTTGTAATATTCCAAGTAACTTTTACAGCCATGCTAAATAAATTCACACCTTCTGAAAACAGTGTATATAATACTGCTTCTAACAGGTTGTCTTCAAGCCTATGATAGTCCAACAAATTTGAAAATCTGATATGTTTACAGTTACCTGGAAATTAACTGGTAGACCAGCTCAAGTTTAGTAGCCTTTAGAAGACCCATCAGTATGACCATGTTATATTTAAGATCTCCTTTTTTCCTTGTTGAGTCATAAAAAGATTTCCTTTTGTGAGTATTTTTGTGGTTGTATTTCCCCAAAAATTTAGAATTTGGCTTTGTGTTTTAAAGATTTCTACCCTTGTTTGCCTTGCAAGTAATATATATATATATATATATATATATATATATATATATATATATATATATATATATATATATATATATATATATACAGTGTATATATATATATATAGCTGTTGTGTCCAGTCTCACATTTGTCATAACGATTAGGAAAAATCTCTTGGTAGGCCTTTTCTAATTACCTTTCAGTCATTCAACCTTGGAGAATCTTAGTTTTTGCCTGAAATGGCGGTAGGAAACATATTTTTGGGTTTACTTCTGAATGCATTCAAACACATCCACTTGTGGGAGATTTTCATTTAGCCAGATGCTTAAGTGTATACCAGACATTTTTGATTGGCTAATTTGCTCGTTCATGTGCAGAATGGTAACAATTGGACTCCTTTTCTTCTTTTGCATATTAGACCTATGATTTCCATGTCCTGATCAATGTTTACTCCAAAAATGTCAAACTTGTCCTTCTTTTTGCAAAGGTTCATAGAGCAGAGTGAAATGCACATAGAATGTTACATTGAGAATAAAAGTACGTCTTGGTTTGTCTTTGAAGGAAAAGCATATTGCAGGAAAGTTTCTGTACCTTGAAATATCTTTTTATATTTTGAATGTTTTGAAATTACCTACTTTTAATGTCTTATATAGACTCCTATTTTCAAAATGTCAGATAAGGCAGTGGTTCCCAGCTGGATTGACTCCTGGGGAGCCTTGGAGTTATTCCAAGGGAGCCTAAAAGTACAAGTATTAGCATTTGAAGGGTCTGTTAAAAAAAAATTTGAAGTTAAGAAGGGGTCATCATACTCAAAAAGGTTGGTAACCACTGAGTTAGGAGAGCCTACCTGCAGATCCAGGATGTCAAATAGACTGTGGTATATAGAATGGTAATAATTGAACTTGTTTTCTTCTTTTTGCATATTAGACCTATGATTTTCATGTATTGACCACATTTTACTCCAAATGTCAAACTTGACCTTTTTGCAAAGGTTCACCAGTCCTTGTGCAGTTCAGAGCAATTTGCTTTAGATCTCAGGCCAAAAGTCTAAAATCAAGACACAAATGCAGGTTCTGAATCCAGTAATTTTTGGCCTTACAAAAATGGTTCTAAAAAATATTAGGTTTTCCCCTGCTGTATTTATTAATGCAAGTAGGTGGTCAACATTAATTTGGTATCATTGTAGAACTGCATCTGTCTACTTTTCTGTATTGCCACCCACTTTGGTATATCTTGTGTTATCGAGCTGAGAAGCAGGGTCCAACCTTATGCGTAAACATGGCAGATATGGTTCAGGACTTAAATGATGGAACTTGGGTCACATTAAACTGCACATATTTCTTGATTGGTCCTTAAAACTTGAAGTTGATTCTCCCAAGTTTGCATTGTAGGAGTTAGAATTATTATTTTTTTCTTCCATGTGTTGAAAAAAAAACAATTCTACAATGTCTGGCAAGCAGTGAGTTAACAAGAGTCCACAATATGGCATTAGTTGAAGCACTTATTTTAACACCTGTAATAATATCATGCAGAATAGCCAGTGCTGTCATGGTGGTTGGACCAATGACTCATATTGTATCATTTAGGATGCTTCCCTTCCTATCAAGGAATCACGTTCCCATAGTAGGCAATCTGTTAAAGAATGCTTAGTAAAAGAACATGTGAAATATTTATGTTTAGATAATATTAGTTATGTTGTAAAAATCTGAAAAGTTTTGTTATATATATATATATATATATATATATATATATATATATATATATATTATACCAATTGATTGAGAACTATTTCATTAAAATCATTCTAAACTAGGAAAATACTCTTTCAGATATATTCTGTATGGTAAATTACCTTCTTTGGAGGGCAGTCCCTTACAGGAAACAAAGATATTTCATACAGTAAACAAATAGGGAATCATTTGCAGTGCCATATTTTTGGACAATGGCATAACTTAGGGTCTGTCCAGTGTACTGCAGTCCTGTAATAAGCAGAGTAGCACCTGTGTCACAAATGCTAATAATTGTCACAAAGTGGCATTAATTGGCCTTTCAACATTTACTGGCAACTCAAAACAGTTTTGCCACTAAAAGGAACAATGATTTACAAATCCACTTGCCCCACTCCCAGAACAAGTTCAAATTTAGTTCGGGCAAGCTGATATTTGCAAGATACTAGCCCTCGGGGAAGTCCATAAAATTGAGAGAGGGATACAAGATATGAAAAGTTGTATTGAACCTCACTTGTCTGGGTAAAATATAATAACTCTGTGTGGGCTAATTTACTGACATGGGGTCGGGTTCAGTTTCTAATATTTTATGTTCTGCAGGTTTTATACCCAGCCGCAATACCTGGCTACAGTGTCTTTCATTTATTGTATATGTCATTTCCATCTTGTAATCAATGTCAAAGTCATTCTCTCAGTTTTCTTGCGCAGGCGTAATAATAAGAATATTTACTATTGAAAGCAAGTTTTGACCAATAAGGAATAAATGTTTATGTTTTAAATTATCAATTACTTTGTAATCGTAATATTTGTAAGTAGCAGGAGTTCATGGACTCTCTGGTTCTCAGTTAGCCACGGACAGTGCAGACACTAAACAATTGGCTTTTCAGAGATTGTTTTGATGTATGTCACCAAGTTTATGGCAACTAAATGTGAATTGCTAACAATGCGACTTCAGAAATTTCTTTGATAGGTGTGTGTTTTGGATGTTAGGCACTTGTCCATAACAATTAACTACCAGGATGATTTTGTTCAAAGTGGGAGGTTAGGAAAATGTACCCACATGCAGTTGTAATAAAATCCATGTTATGTCATATTTATAATATGTTATCTACATAATAATTACAGGCGACTTTATACAAAATACTTGGCAAACAATTCAGTGGAAATAAATATATGTTCTGAAATCATTCTTAAAAGTCGGATTCTCAAGTACTTCGATGATTTGAAGGTGACTACATGATAAGTATTCACAAATCCTTGAGTTTGGTGTATAATTAAATCATTACAAACAATCTTGCTTTAACTCCTCCCTTCCTTTCCCTCTCTCTCTCTCTCTCTCTCTCTCTCTCAAAAATGTAGCTATTTCCAAAATCTTTTCTACCTGTCCCAGTATATACCCACATGTATTAATTACACATATATTTTAGATAACTTTTAACTATCAGCCTATAAGGTGACATAAAGATACAAAGGAAACAAAATTTTCAAAAATATAATGTGATTTGCTGACAACATACCATATTTAATCTTACTGTTTTACTTATGTTGGATATTATGTTTAGGTCAAGTTCAATTTTTCCAAAGTCAAGTTCAAATTTTGAATCAAATTGCCCAGGCAAGTTGACTTTTATAAAATGTTTTAATCCCTGAGAATGAATTGTGATGTCCAAAAATTACAAGACACATTAAAATTAATTTGGTGAAACAAGTTTGGGTGTTTGAAAACAAACTGCCCAAAGACATAAAAAGCACAGTTCTTTGCATTGCATATTTACTGCATGTAGACAGGGTTGCTTACATCATTGAAAATTGCTCTTAAGCAATTAAAGGGACATTGACTACCATGACCAGCATACTAGTTGCTGTCATAAATATGACAGTCAAGCACTTTTTTAATTCACATAGTGTGTGACCCTTTAACTTTAAATAATCACTGGGGTAATCATTTTTTAAGCACAATAGTGGCATCTCAATTACAATATTACCTGCATAGGTGTGAATAGGACACTTACTGAAAGTCTTTTGCTTGTTTTATTATGTCTTTGGATTTATTTTGTACAAAAGCAAAGAGGAAAAAGAAGCAAAAGAAACAAGAATATAGGTGTTTATAACATTCTTGTCAAAGATTGAAGAGTTATTTTCATATTAGGCAATGTATTGCACCTGGTTGGTGAGGTGTTGTGAAGTTTTGGCACAGTTTTTTTAATTTTTTGGGAAGGTGAGAAGCAATGAAAAGTATAATTATTTTTGATTGTCTGAAGACATTGGTAATTTTGGTGTTGTATCTATTTTTGCACATTTTTTTCAAACATTTTTTTTGTACAGTGTTATTATTCACAGTTTAGTAGTTACCAGATAAGTTTTAAAAAATGATCACTATATTCACAAAATGTTAGTGTATGCTTTGGTATAAGATATTTGTTGTGTTTTACATATGGTACTGTTAGACCCAAATTGTAAGTTGAATGGAAGAGGATGGAAGTATATTTGAAGCATTAGTGAAGGTAAATTTGGCTAAAAATGTGAAGGGAAATCTGATCTTTTTGAAATGGACTAATAGATAGACACATATTCTTTTGAGCTTTGAGGGGCAGGGAAGTTTTAAAAAGCTTGTTTTGTGTTTCCGACTATTTGAATATGTTGTTTGATATCTACCAGCATTTATGACATTTACAAGGGTCCTCTATATGCATTGTCAAGAATGAACGTATAGTACCACTAGTAAATGTCATAATATTTTAAAATTACCTTTACTGGTGTTTATGACAGATAAAGTAACCACTGAATGCAAATTGTGACAGTTACTGGTAACTTTGCATGCAGTTTCACTATTTGTTCTGACATTTACCAGTGTTCACATTATTTTAATAATCAGCAATGCTTGAAAGCATACATTTTATGAAGCATGTAGCCACATTAAGAGTACAAAATGTCATTCATGTAAAGTGTAAACATCTATGACCATTGTGGTCTTGAGTATTAGTTTAGTTGCTCTGAATCCATACCATAAGTATATGGTTTGAGTTCACACATACCTTTAGGTGAAGTTTTTTTTTTTTATCAAAGCTTTATTTAAAAATTGGAGTTCCTAAAATCCACCAGAACAACATCAAGAGTAACTACCCTTGGTTTTCATTGACCAGTATGACTACAGGTAAAAATGTTGATATATCAATATAACAAGGACTGTAAGTCTGTCAAGCCAAGAATATAATGATCCTTCTGTGGAATCAGTAGGACCTTCATCCCCACAACAGATTTATGTGCCATTGAAAAGAATTAATTGCAAAACCATGAAATTGATAAACAAGAAAATGAATGAGTTGACTACTTTTTCAGACCACAGCATTTATCTTAAATTGTGCAAAATTATGTGGTCTTGATAGCACCTTCTACCATAATTCTTTTTCGCACATGTCAAAATCAAAGAGCTAATTAAACTATCACCTTTAACCATCCACTCATGTATGGAAAAATTAAACAAGGAAGGAGATCTTCATGTTACATGTGGCTTTGCAGCTGGCCTTTAAGACCAATCAGAGGTTGTGGTTATTGTTGAGATTGGAATGTGATGTTCAAAGATACATGCAAAAGGTATCTTGATTGCAGCTCAGTTGGAAATGTTGGATTTAGATGCTGCCATTCAGCTGATCATACATGTATCTTCGATGAAGAAAGGGGAAGAAAGTGAACATTTCTTTCAAGAAGTCTTACATTGTACCTTTCTGACATATATTAAACCACTGTGAAATCATACCTGCATCAGTTTGTATCTTTCATTAAACAAGGCTTAGGAAAAATAAAGAAAACCAAATTGTCCTGTTTGGACTTGAATCCATGACCACAGTTTCAGAGATTATCTGTCTCCTTAAACCCTATAATGCATTCAGCCTTGTATGGCAGTATCTTCAGCAGGGGTCTCAAGCACATCGCCCAGCAAGTTGTATCCTGTGGCTCGCAAATGATTACTGTCACACAGTGTCATGAGAGGTAACAAAGGTGTTGCAGCCCTTGGGCCATCGAAAATGCCCTCATGCAGCCCTTTGGACAGTTTGAATTTGAGACCTTTGGTCTACAGGGATATATAGATCACATATCTTTAAAATATCATGGCTTTTAATGTGTTGGTATAAAGCAATTTGATATATCAATACTACTGATATATCAAATTGTGATTCACCCGTTATGCATTAATATATATAGATAAATATTGTTTCAACATTAGGTTATATTTCACCATTCGGCTATCACTTCTTTATTTGCTAAATCTGATGAATTTCCACTGATTAATCATTAGCGTTGTAATAAAATAATGATGAAGATATTAATAATCCCTGTCTTCTAAATGATTTAAACATGATGCAGAATTTCATTCAAATCCTTTCAGCACCCTCTTCCTCTCTTGCATAAGGGAGAGAATAAAGGAAAGTATGTGGAGTGAGAGGAAAAAAGAAAACTGAACTTGCATCAAATAATCTACAAGAACCTGGAACTTCGTAATGGTTAGGTGTACATGTTCAGTGGGATTTTAATAGTGTTCACAATACCAGTGGTACAAAGTTGCAGTGACATGTCAAGACTTGTTTGGTACATTTATTTGCAATGAGGAATACACATACTGTAATTCATTTAATGCTTTGTTTGTTTTTATTTCTTTCTTCATGTTTTATAAAACTTAACAATATAGGTATAAAAACATTATTTAATATTAAAATGTCAGAAGGTCACTCTACCCATTGTCAGCCTTTCTTTAGGACACACAGTACTAATGGTATGGAAAAATGGGAACCAGCCTGGAAATGGGTGAACCTAAAATAGAGTATATGTGGGTTAGGCTGAACATTATTGGTTAATAATGTAAGTTATGTTGTAGAAAAAAGAACCTTTTGAGAGTTTATCCTAGTTGTAAGTGAAAAAAAATAGAGACATTGTTTTATTGATCGAATTTCAGTCCTTTAACAGTTTTGAGTTTGGAACACTCATTACTAAAATTACCACCAGACTCTTTGGTGCGGAATTGCAAGCACATGTTTCAAACACATGTCGATCCAGAAAATGCCGCTGTTCATATCCTTTCCTCTACAAAGAAGCTGACATCCAGGTTTCATCTATACTGATAAATGAAGGTTTGATCATGTGCACTCAAAAACATTAAGTTATTGAATTTTGTATATCATGGGGTTTGCATAGGTTTACTATGGGACCTGAATTAGTACCGTGAGTCCTTTTATCACTGTGTATGTTGGTAAGGTAGCAGGCAAATTGACCAATAACAAAACATAGGGATTGGCAAAGAATAAACACTTTTATGGTAAGTCTCCCCAACCTCACCAGTGCATCTCTCTTTCTCTCTCTTCATAGAAAGATACCAGCAAAAATCCTTTCAAAACATGAGCATGATGTATTTTCTCCAGCTTCATGCAGTGAATGTGTCTGGACCTATGAATGATGGAAAAATGTAGTCACATGAAGCAATGGAAAGGGGAAAGTTAGAAATTGAGGATAGAAGCACACAGTTCAAATTTAGAAATATATCTTAGCTATTAAATTCATGCAACATGCTGGAACATTAATTATCGTTTGTAAATACTTTTGTGGCATAATCTGAGATGAAGACCTGGAAAATGTCCCAAGGGCATGTGAGTTTAACACATTACTCAGACACACACCTACACAAATTAGAGCCAACAATAGGCTAATCTTAGTATTTGCACCATACACTAGACCCAGCATTTTAGGTGATTTTTTTAATAATCAAAGACTTGTAGGTAAGCCAGTTAAGAAAGAGTGTGTATTTATCTACTTATTATCTAATTTAATTGATGCTAATTATTGGTACACATGATTAGTAGAACATTTAAAAAAATTAAATATCAAGGTTGTTTTAAGCATGTGGCTTTGCTTTTGATGCTTTTTCATTGGAGACAAACAAAGCAGTATTATAAAGGTCAGACTCATCAATGACATAACCTGAAGTTTTAGGTCTAATACAGAGATTTAAAAAATGATTTGCTAAGGAAGAGTGTTCTTTGGCTATGGGATGAGAAATGGAGTCATTAATACAACCACACTAGTGAAATAAAGATATAAGAAAAAGCAGACAGTGCTCCACACCTTCTGCAAGCCAGGCTATTCTGCTGTGAACATTAAGAATTATACAGAGTATTCAAACATTGTGGAGTATCATTCATGATTGTAATGGACTTATCTAAAATTATAAAATGTATCTCATTCCTTAAGTTTTTCTTGTGAAGAGAACCTTATTTCTACATGGAAGAAGTTCATTTGTTTATATAACAGGATGTGATTTTCAAAAGGAACTAATTCTTCATTAAAATACATATATTTAAAAAATAACACCTTTTCTTAATTTTGTGTACTATTACACTCACCAACACAGATGCTTTCATAACTACATTCTCTCTCTTTTTCTTACTACACAAGCACTTAGAAAAATAATTTTTTCCACATCTGCATAAACCTCAGTCAACTGAAAACTTTGCAAAATGGGAAATCTTTTTTGAGTCCTTTTGGTTTAAGGTGTGTACTTATATATATATATATATATATATATATATATATATATATATATATATATATATATATATATATATATATATATATATATATATCCCAAAAGCCTTTCAATATGAATAATGTTTTGGAGTGCTGAATGTTTCCTATAATTTCGTTTTTTCCCCCAGTATATCAAAACCCCATTATTCCACAAACTGAAGAAAATTTGTATCCCAAATTTCAGTGATACAGAAGACAAATTTTTAAGAAAAATCGAAATTCACTTACAACTTGGATACGTATTTTCAATTCATGATATGCTGGAGCAGATCATTTACAGTTAGCAAGTAATATAGTATGCTTATTGTTGATAAAATGTCCCAAGAGCAAGTGTGGTTAAAACTATATTGACATGTGCACCAACACATTTTGGGGGTTGACAAATGGCTATCAAAAGTCTTTATACCATAGAAAAAGCCAGCTTTTAAGGTACATTATTAAAAACTACACGCTTCTAGATTAGCAGTTTAAAAAAAGCTTATGTTTGTCTGCTTTTTATCAAATTGTGATTGTATAAATGAGCTGTTAATTTAAATTCAAGGGATTAATTAACAAGGCATGAGGTCTTACTTTTGATGCTTTGCTGATGGACACCAACAAAACATTATTCAGATTTACTCTATTTAAATGAGAAGAATCATTACATGTATATGTAGTAGCTATGACTGTCATTTGTCCTCACTTGCATGTCAAGATGTCAGCATTGTAGGATAAAATTGGTCTGATCGGAGTATATGAATCCGGGCCAAAACTTATGCTTAAGAAACTAGGAGATGAATTTTACATGGGAACTTCATAAAATGTATGGAGTATGTAAACATTATGGATTATTGTTCATAATACTTATAGACTTGCAGTAAAATCTTCTGTTTTGTATATGTTTCTTGAGAAGAGGACCGTATTTCTGTGTGGAACGACTATATTCGTGTGACTGGATGCGATTTGTGTTAGCAGCTTACATTGTTCAGTCAAGTTTTTGTTAAATGTTTAAAAGAAAGAAACAGCTTATTTCATTTGTGCACTCATACGCATACACATATAATAATGTTTTTTTCATAATTATGTTCTTTTTCTCTCATCATAAAAACGCCTATAAAAGGACATACTTTTTCACATCTGCAAAACCCTGAGGAAACCCAAAACCTCTCAAACCATCAAGCGTTGAAACTAAGAAGAAAAAAAGGTTAAAACATATCATCCAGGGCAAATTCTAATTTAGTTCCCTTGAGAAATCTGATCAAGAGGGTCAGTTTATAATGATGTCCACAGTAGCAAAATTAGTTTGGCAGCCCTCTCCCTTATGTAGCTTTTGTACACTTAAGTACTGTCCAGTCTTAAAATTGTAAGTTTTTTTTGTGTAACATAAATAATCCGTGTAAGTGTTTTATCCCACAGAGTAGAGGGAATGAACATAGAATGTTACAGTGAAAATAGGAAAGTTTCTGTACCTTGAAATATTTGTTATCATTTTGTAATGTTTTGAAATTACCTACTTTTAATGGCTTATATAGCTTCCTATTTTCAAAATGTCAGTTAAGGCAGTGGTTCCCGGCAGGTTGACTAATGGGAGCCTTGGAGTTATTCCAAGGGAGCCTAAAAGTACAAGTATTAGCATTTGAGGGGTCTGTTAAAAAAAAGTTTTTGGGAAGTTAAGAAGGGATCATCATACTCAAAAAGGTTGGTAACCACCGAGTTAGGAGAGCCCACCTGCAGATCTAGGATATAAAATAGGCTGTGCTGTCCTTCATGTCATTAAAAAAAGCTAATGGATGCAAGGACTGTGTAATGTCTCATTGGTTTGCATGCTGGACTTGTGACTGAAGGGGTGTGGGTTTGAATCCTACAATAGCATCAGCATGTGTTGGCTACCTTGGTGTCTCCTTGTCAAGGCATATTATTCCAATTGTCTTGGCACTGCATAATCTGTTTGTGTTGCTGTGCCACAAAACACCAGATCAATCCAAACAGTTAATAGAATTACAGAAAATAGGAAATTACTTTATTTGAATGAATGTTTGCTGTTTCACCAATAATTTTACAAAATGTTTTGAGTCAAGTTATAATAGAGTATTATTTGCATTAATTTTGTTTTAACAAATTTTTCATTCATAAGCAGATATGAAATCATATTTTGAGATATTTATTGTAAATGTAAATATTGCCATGAATGTGTCATTGATCAACCACATCATACTGGTAACAAGTGCATGATTATACATTTTTTTTCCCAGTACCACATAAACCCTTTATACACTTAATCACTGCTCTTGAGAAAGCTGTTTTCATAAAATAAAAAAATAAAAAATTTGTGTTTGTGTCAGTCCTCTTTAAAAGTTGAAAATCATCCTTTTGGGTTTGTATGAACTGTGGAGGTCATGTTCTGTTGACCTTGCGATTCACCAATCAAATTACAGCTGTTACATTTATGAAAATAAAAACTTCATTTGGAATATAATTTCTGATGATAACTCTCAAACACAAAATGCAACATTTTATCAGATAGGCTGTACAAAAGAAGTGGACGGGAAGTTTCATTGCTTGGCAGAACATGATTCTGTATAGGTGGTGCCTGTCAGATCTACTTATAAGTTGATCTTGATTTTAATCAGATTGAAGATGTATATCATATGACCTACTTTCAAGGTGAATGTATAACTAGTTTACTTGCTGGTTGGATCAAACTTTAAGAAATTTATGGGGAGAATCTGGGAAAAAACGTATTGTAAACATATCTTTATCAATGGGAATGTTAAGCCATACTCGGGAAGCAAGAATATAGTCTTGGTTATCCGACTCTTAAGGTGAATAAATTTAATTTTTACATAGGTAGAACTATTGAATAATTCCGTTATTCTCAACTTTTTGCTCACAAATCTGTCAGGAACTGGAATTGGAATAAGTGATCAGAAAGGTCCAGCATAAATGAATAAATCTTTATGAAGACCAGAAAATTGTTTTTATTTAGTTCATCACTAAGGTCACAGGTATGTATGATACTTTAAAAAAACATATGATTGGCAGTACATGAATAGGTAGGTAGAGTTTATGATGCAAGGACATGTCACAAACAATCATTCCATTAATAATAAATATTTTTTTCCAGATCAATCTGATTGAGAATGTATCTTATTGACTTAAGTAGTTGATTATCTATATCATTCCATGCTTCACAAGAATTGCTTCTGTGGCAATTTGTAATGGTCAGATATCATTCATTGAAAAAATGGTGGTGTTTATTTACTCATAAAGTATTCTGTAAAAACATAACTATCAATTTCTCATGTATGTTTTAAATAGCCTTCAGTTCTTCTTAGTCATTATGGAATTGTAATGACACACACACACACACACACACACACACACTTTCTGAGTATTTCTAATGTTTTATAAATGACAAAATTATTGTTATCTGACTGAATTTATTCAATGACAGTTGATGTGGTACAACATGGACTATTTAATGTGCTCTGAGGTGAAGGATAGAGCCAGTTTCCACAGGGAAAACATTAAAAATCATGCAGAATTGACAATTCTAAGTAATTTATTCCTGCAAAAATATCTGTACTGTGTGTATTTATTCTTTCCTTCCATGCAAGAAAGGTTGCGACCAAGTGATGATTTAATCTGTGATAGGCAGTCTATTGGTGGGTTTAGAAAATAATTATTCAACTAAATTTAAAAATTAATATTGTGTTATTTTAATTCTTATTTTCTGTCTGTATGCTAATTTGTAAATGATTAATGATTTCTTTCATCCTTTTTAATTCTGAAATTGAAGATTTTACTGTATGTCAAAATGTTAAATGGTCATCTTTCAATCAAATATACTTTGTATGATATGCAAGCTCTCTCAGAAGCATGCAGGCATTGTTTTGTTTTCATAATATTGTGATACAAGTAAAAACTATCAAAGTACAGCAGACTGCAAAATTCTTAAGAATCTATTGTGACTGCCTTCCAAAAAAGATATTTGTTTGGGATAAAGCTGAAGTATCTTTTTTACATCTTGGACCCATTTTTTCTGAAGATCTTCTATGTTATATTTTAGAACTGAAAATTTGGGAAGGGGGATTCCTCCTTAGCTTTGACGATAAAGCCAGAATTTTTTTTAACATTGAAGGAATTTAATTGAAAATAAAGGTAGGGGTTGAAAATATTATGCATAACTGCTGCATATTGTATTTGGTTGATTTTTCAGCACAATTTTTGAAAAAAATAACTTGAATCACACAATGATATGTTTTAGAATAAACCTTGATCTTCTGTCAACAGATATAGTGTCCACACTTGTCTTGGGATGGTAGATCAGGGTGAACACCTGCATATTTTTCTTCAGGTGCTAATTCTTGGAGATATTGAAGTTTATTTCAGTGGATTTGATATGTCGGATCAAAATTTAGTCTGCTTTGATTTTAGGTAAACAGTTATTATATTCTCTTGCTATGGATACTTTTCATGCTTTTATTATTACATATAAACATTTTAGTAAATGTAACAAGGATTGTGTGCAACACTGTCTTGCCTTTTTAAGAATTTTGAGCTAGGGCAAACATTTTGATTGTGATGTGAGGCTACTACTACTGGGGCTCTGAGTGGCCGAGTGGTCAAAAGCGCTCTCCGTTACGGATCACCGCCATCTCACATCTGTCTGCATGGGTTCAAGTCTAGGATTCAGCCAATGTGGGTATGTGAGAAAACTTGCCAGTAGCTTCTCTTGGGTCGGTGGTTCTTCTCGGGGTTTTCCCGGGTTCTTCCTCCATTATTAATACTGCCGCCATGCATAGCCTATCATGTTCTGAAAAATGGCGTTAAACCCCACAACAACAACAGCTACTACTACTGCTCCTGCCACGATCATTATTTTTGCTACAGCTAATATTTTTCTGAGAAATACCAGATAAACAATAGATGCAAGAATTATGGGGCTCCAGTGCAGCAGACCTTCCAACCCTTACGATTTTGCCATAAGTCTTACAAAAATTACCCTTAAAATATGAACTTACGGCATAAGAGCAAAAACTAGCGAGAAATGATCATTGCCGGAAATATCCAAAAATTTCTTTCATCCATGTTTGATTTGGATCTGAGTTTCATATTTGAATTAGTGTAATTGGTCAGGGAACCAGACCGACTTTACAGAAGTTCCTCAGAGCTTTAAACTGCACCTATTTGTTCATGCAAAGTGTCTGCACAATCAACCTGTGATTATAGTATCTTTTTTTTAAATGGCTTCTATAGTATTTTTTTTTTAAAATGGCTTCCAACAAGTGATGCAGGTTTAAGACGAAAGGTAACATAAGCCTCTTGAAAAGTGTTAATAATCAACACAGAAGAATAAAAAGGAATATTCAGATTCTTGTGAATGAAATCTGGAAGCAGTACAATTATGTGTATTGGACATCACATGCCAATTTGAATATGACTCATGGTGGGATATATGATTGCTGTCATCATGTGAAATGAAAAAAGAATTTTCAAGAATTACATCAAGTTGAGGGACAGAAAAAAGCCATTGAGCTGCATAGGGTTTGGAACTAAAGTTCATGCAACTGTACTAGTGGTAAATAAAGTCTATGTGTGCTTTACAAACTTTTCAGTTGAACGGAATGTTTATCATCGCTGCATATTTTTGAATTCCAAACTTTTAATTATATTTTCCAGCTTTACAATAGCACTTTATGATGCTTTGTTACTTCTTACTGAAAACTGGTCAAACTTACAGAAAAAATCAACTGCCTTACTGAGATGAACTCGTCAGGGTTGGCAGGTCTGCTGCAAAGAAATATAATTGTAAAGTATCTTAAAAAAATAATCTATTGTCCGGTGCATGTTCTGTTCCTTTAAATTTTCTAATATATTTGAGGAGGAAAATGTGCAAAATAAACTGTCCTATTTACATAGAGACAATGCATGTACCAAAGACTAGTGTAAAGTAATGTGGTGTAAGATAGATTATTAGTTTTATATCAAAAGTCCTCCATGGTAACCATCAAGATCCCAAACTGACGAATGATTAATCACTTGCCAGAGTCTTCCTCCAGACAACAGATTTTTCCTGGATGGGATAATTATTGTGTTTTCTCCTCCTCATCCTTTATATCTACACTCACCAGTATTCTCCACTATTGGCTTGTCAGAAGGAATAATTGTCCCATAAATTAGATAAACACCATTGTCTTTCTATAAGCAGTCTTCTGATTCTTTGACAAGCTCCATTTGGAAGATAAAGCAGTAATGTGGGTCACTTGGGCTTCTAATGGCAGGTGTCTTTCCACTAGACACAAGGAGATGGATGTTTTTAACTTAATCCAAGCCAATTTTTCTTCTTGTACCAATCTGGGCCCATGGCAGTTCTGAGAGAGACAGAAGAAGAGAGAAAGAAGAGTCAAAGTCAAGTCTCTATGGCCAATTTTCCTTGGGAAAGGCACTTAGCTCTGTTTCCTTAGTGTTATAAAGCCAGTGTTGTGTTAAAAGTGCCATGAAAACCATTAAACCAGACCAAACTACACTGTATATTGCTAATTCATTATATTATTTCATTTAAAAACATTTTTTAACCTTTTTTGTTTATATATGGAAGTTTTAGATCCATCTGGTCATAGGGTAAAACTGTGTAAGATATAAAACAGTAAGAGATACAAAAGTGCAGAAACTAATGATTTAAACTTTTTGTTGGTTTGTATATATTTGGTGATATTTCATGCAGTGTGATTGTGAAAACATTTGGGAAATGGGCAGTTATTGCCAATATATTGTAATATTTGTCATTTTTTAAATAATCTTGCAGGGGTTGAAAAATATCTAAAAATCCATTTCTGTAGTCTGAGAATAGTAATAATTTTCACTCATACAGAATAAACTCTTACTCAACCGTGGACTCGTGTTCTTGAAAAGCAGATGTTTATGACTGAAATTCAGTTATATGAAAAGTTCATTTCCACCACTTTTACTTTGACCCTTCTTTCACCAGTTTTAAGTAATTAGAAATTGCTGATCAGTTTGCTTACCAACTGGTTGTTGTTGTTCTAGGGTTAACGCCATTTTTCAGCACAAGATAGGCTATACATGGCGGCCAGTATAACTGGTGGAGGAAGAACCCTGGAAAACCCAGGAAGAACCACCGACCCACAAGAAGCTACTGGCAGGCTTTCCCATGTACCCACACTAGCCGAGCCTTGGACTCGAACCCTCACAGACAGATGAGATGGCAGTGATCCAGAACAGTGAGCGCTTAGACCACTCGGCCACTCGGGGCCCCCTTACCAACTGGTGTTTTTTAGTATTAAGCAGTGTAAGCAGAGTGCTTGTATGAGCAGGATCAGAACAAATGGAAAAAATTGAAGTAAACAAATGGAAAAAATTGACTTAATAAAGTAAACAAATGGAAAACATTGACTTAGGTGAATAAAGTAGGGTTGACTGATTGGAAAAATTAAATAACCACTGGACATTTTCACTTGCTATTTCAATCTGGGCATGTGAATATTCAGCTGTTCATTTTGATTTCATAAACTCTTTTTGGGTGTTTCAATAATAAATGGTTTAAATATTAATTAGAACTTTTTTAAGTATATAAAATTTTAAAATGTTACTTTAATAAGGAAAATGCTTGATATTCCAATATTTAAAAAAAGCAAACAATAATTAATATTTTTTATATATATTGATGGTGTGCAGAAATATAGAAAATATGATATATCTACAATTATTTATTTGTTTTTCGAGCTTAAAATATTAATTTATGCAATTTCCAAATCCACAATAAGTATCTGAAGTAAACAATTCTGAAAAGAAGCAAAATATACAATGTACTAGAAATTGTTTTCCTCTATGATTTCACTTACTTTATAATGTAACTTCTAATGATTAAAAATAGACATTTAAATATCAATTATCAGCAATGATAATATTGGATAATCAATGCAGATTGTATACATGTACTCTCCTGAATTTACTACCTTGCTTGATCTTTCACAGTATTGTGCCAGTATTCTGAGTAGATCTATACAATTTTTTTTCGGGTGTTAATAACATTCTGTAGGAAAAGAAACAAGAAGAGTTGCTCAGAATCGGTGGCTATAAGACATATCATCTGATTCAAAGAAAGACAGTCATGTGCACAGATTACCAGAAGAAAATTACACAGGTGCACAGGGTGCAATACTATGGTTTCAGATAGAAAAGACTGGAAAATAGTCTGGATTTTGTGGCAAAATGGGAGAATTGTAGTTGGCCTATCAAATATTTTGTGGAAATATTTTTTTTATTATTGATTTCTCAAGAAACCGTGATTGGTTAAGAAAAATTGTTTGACTTTCTTTTCTTGCTGGCACTACATAACATAGCAACTTTTGGGTTGAGGTGGAGTAAAACTACTATCTTAATGCATTACTATTCTTTGAAAATGTTTATTCATTTTGTTAAATACCATGCTTGCTTTTATATGGTGTTCACAAGGCATGGTGTATTATTTTATGATGTTGTATGTCCATCTGTCTGTTACTAATTTTATTTTAGCCCAATAATTTGAATTGTCTACCATCTACTGTTACCAGACCTTGTGGATGGCTTACACTTGGGGTTAGAAAGAACTACGAATTTCAAGGTCAAAAGCTCAGAAGTCAGGGTCACTGACTAAAAGTTTTCTCCACATAATAACTAAAGTTCTCCACCATCTACAGTTACCATACTTTGTGAATGGATTGCACCTGAATTAAGGAAGAAACTTGCACTTGCAGTGAGGAAGAACCCTGTTTATTTTGGGATCTAAATGTTAAATGTCAAAGTAACTTGCCGAAAGAATAATGCTTCTTTTGGCACACTGACCTGAGATGTCCATTATCTACAGTTGTGAAACTTTGTGGGTGGCTTTTACCTTGGTTTAAGAAGAAACATATTGATTTTGTGGTCAAAAGGTCAAGGAGCAAAGTCACTTTGACTGAATGAAGATAAATGGCTTCTTGACATTGGGGCATATTGTCATATGCTTCCTTCACTGTGATGGAAGGAATAAAAATGGTTTCCACACACTTCTGCATCTCATACCTGGATCACCCTTTATGGATGGCTTACAGATGGGATAAGGAAGAAAACTATTGAGTTGAAGGTCACTGACTGAAAGAAGAAACTTATTTCTGGATAGAGGACTAAAAATATTACAGGTGTATAGCTCTTGTTTACATAATAATATAACAATTGCTGTATAATCTGATGATCAGCTCAGGCTTCTTGATATGCCCCCTCCTCCCCTTTATACAAAATATTTGCTAATGTTTACTAAGGATTTCTCTGTCCAGTAATTAGTCCACCTCAACTTGTTTAGCAATTAATTAGTCTGGCCCCTGGCCTTATCATGGCAGAATTACAGTAATAGTAGTTGAAAGAACTGTTATTTGTTTGGTAGATTCCCTAACAAAAAAAATGTTCCAATTGTAACTGGAGATCTCCAGAATTTTCATGATCTCTGTAGGAAGCTGCTTCTACCTGAAATTTTTAATTTACATATTTGGTTTAGTAGGTCTGATAAAATGCCAAAGTTTAACAATTGCACCCAGTAAAGTAGGCAACTAACCCAGATCTGCCATCACATAATGCACCAACAGATCAGGGTCTGTGGCATTCATTTTGAATCATACAACAAACAAACAAGACTCTGATGTGCTGGAGCATCATTTGACAGCAGATCAAAGTTTATGCTCTTTGCACTTTGGTGTGATGTATGATATATACAGGTACTGAAGAAAATACAGGACTTGCAATTTGTGTATAATTACTTTTTCCAGTCACAGAAATCTGCAGCAAATAGGGACTGGCATTCAATTTGATTGCAGACTCTCTTATGTGGAGCGGCATTTCTTTGTTAACTTTAAATAATGGTAATGTACTTATAAAAGTGCCAGAGCTGTCTTGCTGTTAGTGCCACTGATTGCAGCTGACTGATATTCAGCTGCTCTGTTGTTATGTAAAAATATAAAAAGTTAGAGATTTAATACATGATTTGATTCTTTGAATATTGTATTTGACACATCAATAAAAATAACTTGTCCCAGAATTTAAAAAAATTTTAAATGTGAATTTCATTGTATTTTAGAAAAATTCAGAAATAGGAGATTCATGTCAGCACCTGGGTTTCAATTGTTTTGTTCATTAGCATGAAGTGCAAATGATAGGCAACTGCTTCAACACTTTTACAAGTTTGAAACTTTGTTACATTAACAGTCTTACTATCCTTCAAAAATTATTGTTTGGATCAATTCAGAGTTTTCTCTTAGTTCAAGTGTCAACTGATTGAAAAGTTCAATATCAAAACTCCTTGACAAGAAAATATTGAGAGAGTTGAGTGTTTTTGGTGCACATTATTTTCACAAAACTTTGCTTATAGCAAACTTCCAGGCTAATATTAACCCCCAGATGGATGTATTTTTTGAAATGGCAGCATCTGACTTGAAGCATGTTTTGGCCTGTAATTTTAGAAGTGTTTTGCAAAATGTTGCACAGCACGAAAGATTGTAGATTAGTAGCTACATGTATTTACACTGACTGGTTTTCTTTGACTAATTGTTGTGATTAGCTGTCACATTTAAGCCAGCTACCAAAAAGATGAAGGTATTTCTGCTAGTATGTGGAATGGTAATATTGGTTTAATATATAAATGTTCACTTTGAAAATAGTTTTAGAAACATGATTCCACCCTTGCTTCCCCTACCCACACCCCTGCTTTATTTGTTTAGCTTAAAAGGTTATAGACCAGAAGAGCTTTTGGGTATGGTCCATCACCTGTCAACCATTGGCTGTCCCTCCATTAGCACAGGTTTGTTATCCCTACCCTGAAAAAATAACTTTATGAAGGTTTGCCAAGAAATTTACACTTACATTCATTCCATGGTCTATTTCAGGTTGGTCCAACATCTTCAGCACTCTGGGTCACATGGACCAAAAATGTAAAGTTATATACATGATATATATTATAGTAATTAGACTATAATTATAGAGCTGACTATTTGTATGAGTGTGGGTTAAAAATAATATGATCCACAGGCCTGTAGTTGGATCACTTTGGTCTAATGTTTCTAAATGAAAATTGTGTTTTTGGACATCCCACATGGTCACTATGGCAGCCATTTTTATAGTCTTGTTATTGTTGTGTCACCTGAAAGGGTGGACATATCAAAGACTTATTACAATATCTAGTTGGTCGTAAATTAAATTGGTAACAATCTAATGACCCACATAGTGAAAATCTGATTATTGCTACTCCTGAATGGAAGATCATATTGACATGAGCTTTTCTCCAGAGGGCTTACTAAGATGTCTAGTTGGTCCTTGATGAAAATGGTACCAATCTGATGTCTAATATGGTGCCATAGTGGCCAGCTTGAAAATCTTGATATCATTATTGCTCCTGAGTGGATGGTCACATCAAGATAAGGTTTTCACTGGAAGACTTCTTGTAATGTCTAATTGGTCCTGAAGTAAAATTGGGCCAATCTAATGTCAAAATACATGTACAGCCACCACAGCAGCCATTTTGAAAATCTTGTTAGTCTACTCTGCTTGAATAAAAAAGAAAAAAGTGAAATTTACATTGTTTTTACACCAGAGGACTTATTATGATGTCTGGTTGGTCCTAAATGGTGCCACATCGCTACTTGTCATAAATTAATTGGAGGGCCAACATCAAACTTTGCACACACATTGATCGTGGTCTAGTTGGTCCTAGATGAAAGTGGTGCTGCTGACACATCCAGTATAGCCACCACCAGGAATCTTGAAATTCATGTTTTGGCTACTCCTACATGATTGGGCAATTTTACCAGCACAGGGTTTTCACTTAGGGACTTCTTATGTCTAAATTTAGTAAATAATTATGGTACTGATATCCAACATGGATGCAACACAGTGGCCATCTTGGAAAAAATCAAGTTATCACTCCTCCTGAATGGATTGTTGTATCAACTTCAAGGTTTCACTAAAAGACTTCTTATGATGGTCCTCAATGATAATGATTACAATCTGACTGCCAATAGCAGCCACATAGAAAATCTTTTCTTTTTATCACTACTCCCCCTGAACAGAAAGTCATATTGAAATGGGGTTTTCACCAAAAGAACCAAAAGTAATGCTGATTTGAGGTCCAGTATGGCTGCCACAGTATACGAATGAATAACCTTATGATTTATAATAAAAGAATTCATACAGTGTTTTGTTGATCTTAAATTAAAATGGTGCTGATCTGACATCAAAATATGTGGCCATCTTGAAAATCTATTTTTAAGTACTCCTCTTAAAGGGAGAGTCATTTTGAGATCTTCATCAGAAGAGTTCTTATGGTGACTACTTTGTCCTAAATGAAAATGACTAGCCCTCAATTATGGCCACTGTGGTTGCTAACTTGAAAGTTTTGTTATCTTTACTCCCAAATGGATGGTTTTATCAAGGATGGGTTTTCACCAATGATGAAAATTTATTATGATGCCTAGTTTGTCATAAATGAAAATAGTTACAGTCATACATTCAGTATGGCTACAGTGATGGCTGTTGTGGAAACCGTGTTGTCATTACATCCTCTGAATGGATGACCATTATGACATGGGGTTTTGACCAAAAGACATAGTGACATCTGCTTTGTCCTAAATGATAATGGTGACAATCTGAAAAATATCAGAGATGGTTTAAACACCCAGCACTTAGAAGGAATGAATGGTCTTATCTTGAATTCCTGGAATATTATTTTGCCCAGTAGAGCATTGGTCCCTTCAATGGACTCTTTTGTTTTACTTTCTGTTTCATACATTTCTGTTGAAAAGGGAATACAGTTTTTTTTATATAGTGTTCACTGTTCTAGTTTGTTGATTCTTTGTGTCAGCTTGGCAAATATGCTGCAAATCTTATTCCTTAAAACAGAACAGATGTTTAATTTGATGTGAAACTTATGGTGCCATGTGATCATTGAGCACCTGTATTCCAATAACGCCTGAAAGCATCAGACAGAATTATTAAAACCCTTCTTAAATTTAAATTATGTTAGATGAATAAAGAAATAAATTTGTTAGCTACACTTACTCCATCACTTATTAATTTGTTAAGACATGTTTTTGTTTTTTTATACCAGAGACAACAACAACAATTTGTATGACTGCTACTTAACTACTATTACCAAACTAGGCAACTTCAGTACAATACAAGAACAGATTTTTATAAGTTTGGTTTAAAGTGGACACAAACTAATATATTATTTTTTAATCTGAAGGGTCATCTGAAAATAATTTGCAACAAAAATTATGCAAGTGTTGAGGGATAGGATATTGCTATCAGAGAAGCATATCTCTCAAACATTTCTCAAAATGCTCTTTTTTTAACAATCCCACCCAATTCTAGAAATAGGAGGGCCTGAAAATGGTTTTTTTTGAATCATCCCATTGTACACTTGTATGGCTGTCATGAATAGCTTTATAATAAGCAACCCCTATAAACATCTCAGTTTGTATATTGCTTTTAAAGCATTTTTTTTCTTCAAATTAGTCTGCCTGTGTACTTATATAAAAGAGTGATACTGCACTACTGGGAAATTGTATCTACGTTTTAGGGTTGATTTGATTGCAAGGGGCATCTTGATAGGGGACAGGGCACAGTGTCTCATCATTAGACTACCAAAGTCATATAGAATGTTTGATGTCAATTACATTATGCATTAATCAAATTCTATAGAAACATATTTTTCTTTAGAATTCCAGTAGGATGTTGAGCAACACGTTACTGATAAGTGGTGTGGTACCCTAGTTTGGAAAAACTCGATTGAGACCTGGATAATCTACAAAATATACCAAGCAGAGCAGGATCTTTACTGGTTATTAATCACCAGACTGGACAGTTTAGACTTAACATTCATTCTTCTGGTGTGTTACATGGTTAGAGATTAGAGTATACATGCAATTTACACAGATCAGATATGAGCTCATTATTACATAAAAGAATAAACATGGTACTTGTCAGTGTTTATACAAAACACAGCTGTAAGCCCTTGTAGACCTCCATCACATGTTTCATAATGCCATGCTACTTACAGGCCAGGAAAGATGCATTCAGATGCTTCTTAAGTGGCAGTAGTTGCCATAGTTATGTAATTAATTATCATATGAGTTTGATAGCTATATATTTATGTATCTGTTGATATCTGTATTTACATCAATAGTTATGTACATAAATTTATCCATGCCTGATATAATTATTAATGTAATTCTCTATATGATATTTTTTGCAGTGTACATGTAATTTCACTGAATGCAATTTAAGGTCTACATAGTTTCTTGTATATTTATCTACCTTATTCTTATTTGTCATTTGGTTGATCAGTCATTCTATTCATTTATGCATCCATCTATCCATCCGGTACCTGTTCACATGATGGTGAGAGAGAAGCAGTTTAAGTGGATATGCACACATTGTATTTTTGTGCACCCAGACACACACACACACACAAATGCATGCACATGTATGTGCACACACACCCATAACTGTAGCAATCATTTAGAAGACCAATTAATTGCAATTGCTTCATCATAACATCCTATTGGAACAGTGTGTTAATTAAATGTGTTTTATTATTACTCCTTGAAGTACTTTTGATGATTTTTACAATTAGACCTACAATTGAAATGGAGAGTAATTGGAGACTAATAAGTCTCACAAGTATAACAGACATGCCCTACTTGATTGGTGACTAGTGCCTTTTAAACTCCTAGTGCATTTCCTGAATTATGTTACATATGATTGTATGTGTAATTTTGCACAAGTCAAGGGTCATATATTTTAACTTGTCATTAGTATTTGTTTCCATTATAATGTCTGTCATGAGATCTATGCAATAGAATCTTGATTGTTTTAGTTTTATTTGAAATATGTAAAGTATTTATCAATATCTTTTGATGAATTCAGCCATAATTGATTTTTATCCATCATTGACTGATGTTCAAACTGAAGATGTGTTTTAGATTTTGTATTAACACATTAACCCCTGGAGGTTTTTGTCGTTTTCACCTGAAATTTGAGTAGGAAACACATTTTGAAAGCAAGTTCTGAATACATCTTAAGACATCAGCTTCCAGGTGATTTTCCAATAACCTAATACCTAGTTGTGTTAGAAACGTAGTATTTCATTGGCTATTTGGCTCGCACATGAGCAGGAAGGTAAAAGTAAAAAAAAGAATTTTTGTTGTTTTTTGTTGTTGTTTAATTGACCCATTATTTTCATATCGAGACCACTCTTTATTCCAAATCCTACTTTTTGCAAAGGTTCATCTGTCTGTTTGCAGTTCATACTGGTCTGCCTTAGATCTGAGACCAAAAAGTCTAAAATCTGGACACAAAATCAGATTCCAACCACAGGCAGATTTTGGGTGGAAAAAAATCATGTCCAGATAATGAGGTTTTTCCCTCTGTATTTTGTTGTGCAACTAGAACTTCCAAATTATTTGGTATCATTGTAGAGCTACATCTGTCTGCCTTTCTATAATACCACCCACTTTAGTGTATCATGCATGACCTTTACGCTACAGAGCTCGGCAGTAGGCTACAACCTCCTGCTACATTAACTCGTCACCAGGGGTTAATGTATTAAGGACAACAAAAAGTCACCACATCAAATTCCCGTTTTCATTACTGCACCCCAGCATAGCAAGGGATACATGCCAATAAGCCAATAATTGTTGTGTCCTTAGGCTGGGGAACATATTTGATATGCTGTCAGTTACTGCTTGTGATTGACAGATTTAAACTGATGGTTCATCCACCAAGGGAGTCTGAGTTTGGGTTCCCATTATAAAATCTGTCAAGTCTACTGGTCATCACTTCAGTTCCATTCAGCTTTTGTTGGTTGAATGGAGGCTGCTTGGCCATAAAATGCATTTGGGCATAAACTGAAGTTTTGGTGTTTTTGATCATTGATTACTCACACTTCTTGCCAATACAGATAGCTTTCTTGTCCTTGAAGGATATATATGTTTGAAACAAAAAGGACCCTATTGATAAAAACAGTCTAATTGGTCTCTTTAATAGCTAAAGCTATCTAATTTGCAGACACTTGGTAGATCAGACTTGCAAAATTTGTTTTTCTCTTAGAGAAGCATGGGGACCTAATTAAATGAATAATTATGCAATAAAAGATCTGTATCTCATATCTCAGTTGTTCTGTTAATGGCTGATTCAAACTAGTACACACCCTCATTTGTTTGTGCTTTTATCACTCAATATCAGCAGCAACAGCAGGATTGTGCCAGTTCTTCTCTCAGCTTTTATACCTTCATCACCTCTATCCCCTTTTTCCTTACCCCCAGAGTGCATAAGAATTCTTGGAACTTTGACCAGTGTACACATGTATAGGTTAGTGTATGATGGACTCGCAAAGCCTGCCCAACACCAGGCTGAGTTGGTTGCAATGTGTCCCTGAGCAAGGCATTTTACTCCATTTGCCTTGGCACAGTATAACCTTTAATGTGTTTAAGTGCCATTAAACACAAAGAAACAAATAATACACATCACCAGAATTTTCACAGGCAAATTGAAGCAATCATTCTTGAGTAGCATCTGTGAATCAACTATGGCATAAGAGATCAATCAAACGTCCATCAACTAATCTAATTGTTGGCTTAGAATCTTTACGATCACGTATCACCAGAGAAATGGACTTTTTATGGGAATGTTTAAACAGATTTGACCCTATATTTGAATGATTTTATGTTTTGCCCTTACATTTTGTGTTTTTACATATTTTACTTATATTTTACAGAATTTTAATATCTATACCTTGCATCTCTTATATTGTCCTACTTCATGTTTACATTTCTTTTGAATGTTCTTATCTTCCTGAAGTTTTTCTGCAGTTATTCACTTTTACATATTTTGAACTTTTAATTTGCACTATGTAGATATTTTTTGTGCTGAGGTGCTATTACTCACCATTACATACATATATGAATGCATACATACAAACATGTATGCAGACAGACAGACAGACATACAGACATACACAGTTTTGCTATTTTTTGACAGCTTGGTGGGAATCAATATTTTCTTGTATTTGGACTAGTAGTGGTTTCATCATTGCACAAGAGCTTGTTGGACAAGTAGGTCACCTTCTTCTTTTGCATAATTTTCTGCAGTTATATTCATTTTATAACATAAACAGTTTTAAATCTTATGACATTTTTAATCCAGTTTTTATGAAGTTTTTATGAAGTCACCTTGTCAGTGACTTCAAATATTTTGAAGAAAAAGTTGCTGATTTTCAAGGAATACTTAGCTGTGTGCTAGTGAAAAGGTTGAGAATTCTTAATTTTTCTAGTGCTTGGTTTTATTCCAGATTTTGAAGTCTTAATTTTAAGTGATTGTATGTAGGAACTGTGCATTATTATGCAAGGAAACTTAAATGTAATATAAGCATCAACGCATGTACTAATACATACATAGATTGGCAGGCATGCTATCATATGCCTGTATGATGGTGGTTGGGTAGGTGGTGGGTGGGCTTGTTTAAAAATGCATTCTTGATGGGCCAGTTTCCACTTACTTTTATGATGCAGTGCAAATGTAAGAAGTTGGCTGTTTGAAACATTTTAGAATGCAAAAAGAAAATCTGATGGGCAAAGCAACTGTGTCATGGAAACATTAGGAGTATCACAGCAGGACTTGCAGTAGAATGATACTGAAGAATGGGGACCAGTCATGAAAGGGGAACATTAATTTGAGTATATATGGATTTAATTGACCCAGACTGGTTAACAATAAAAGTAAAATTTTAGTGAAAAGAATCTTTTGAGAATTTATCCTAAAAATAAATGTTATGGATAGAATTTCAGTCCTTTTTACAGACTTGAGTTTTAGAAGTCTTGTTACTGAAATTCGCACTTGAATCTTTTGAGCAGGATTGAAAACATGTTTCAAACAGATGTAGATCCACAAGATGCTGTGACGCATGGTTTTCTGTGAAGAGAAGCTTGCATCTAAGATATGTCTTTACCAGGCATTGCCAACCTGTTAGAACTGCTGTGCCAGGTCCACTAAGCTGTAGTGTGCTGCAGTTGCCAAGTCATATTCGTCTCTTTCATTTATATATAATTTTCAGTACAGACAATACAAAACTGCAGCTTGTACTGTATGCCTTTCCAGGGTCTTGCTTGCAGCCATTGGCACGTGTGCAGTAGGTTGCTGACACTTGGTCTGTGCTGATAAATATAGGTTTGATCATGAACAGTCTTAATGAATTTTGAATATCAGGATGTTTCCATAGGTTTACTAAGGGAGCTGAATTAGTAATGCGAGTTCTGCAGAGAATCATGTCCTTTTACTATATAATAATCCTTTAATTTTCCCAATGTATTTTTTGGTCAAAAATATAGTCCAGTCTTTTTATAATTGCTTTCCATGTGATCTTTATTGTAATAAAGGATTATTGAGACCAGTATAATGGCATTGAATGCTGCAAGACTACTACAGAATTTATTAGCTACAATTGCATGTGCATGCATGCTGTATACACCACTTTTTATGTATCATAAAGTTAGTGTACTCATTTTAAGTTTTGGACTACAAGTTTTGCAATATAAGATATACAAAATATCTCATTGTAACACAAGCTGCATGTCTGATACATTTCATATTGATTCATTATAACTTCATAATAAAGCAATGCCTCATTGCCTAATGAATGTAATAATGGAAATGTGTGTGTTTGTGTGCATGCATGAGTGTGTGTTGGCCTGTTTTTGCTTGAAAAGTAATTTTGTGCATGAGGAAATACAAATGTTGATGGTTAATTTTTAGTACATTTCTGAAGAAAAAAAATAGAGGCAAATCATGTCCAAAGAAATATATATCTGCTTGTTTCTCTTTGTTTTGGTGCACAATAACACCTACAGAAGGAAAACATAGACCACTGGTAGGAGGAATTTACTGACCTGAAATTTGATTGATGATATGCAGTTATTTCACATAAGTATTTCCCCAGCTATTTCAAGCTGTTTATCATATTTCAGAAATACCAAGGCTAATGATTCTCATAAATTACAATTTATTCATGCAATTTTTGGGGACAATGTAAGCAGTCCCAATTACAACATATATATAAATTGATGCTGTTCTAATTTCATGTGTATATGGAAGGTCCGTGAGCTGTATTCCTGTCATTTACTTTCTTCCAGCCAATGTTGATGAAGACATGGGTTGTAGCAGTCACTTATCAGATGTTGTTTTCAACAGTTTTATTTACATTTTGTTTCCCAATGCTTTGACTCACCTGGCTTTTAGGCAATTTAGTAAGCTTATGGTATGGCCATATCCATCATCAGTCGCTTGTGACCACGCTGAAGTTTTATGTTTTTAATCTGATTTCAGTTAAATTAAGAATATGGATTTATATCATCAGAGTCTTATACAGATTAGATTATGACCAAGATCCATACATATTAATGAGGTGATCTTGTACTAAATTGGTTAACCTTGTTACCTGTCTGGAAGTCGTATTTCCGATCTGATTTTGATCAGATTTGGAATATTTGCTGGTATCATCAAGGTCTCATATTTGTTAATGGGTTAGATCTTTAAATTGGAAATATTGGATTTTATCATAAAGAGGTTAGGTTGGGTTTGATAATAGGTGAAATCTTATTAATGAGATAATCTTGCATCTGATTGGCTGACTGTGCTACAGCAGTGGAGGCCAAAATAGTACATAGCATATTAAACCAAAGGGAGTAACCTATGATGCATTTTGTTTGCTGTAACAGCATTGGTCAAGAAGACAGACGAAAGCATTTCAATCACCTTTGCTTCCAGTGGCTTGCTCTGGTGGCAGGGTAATAGCTGAAAATTGCATAAATTAAATAGCATGCAAGCATGTGCAAACTAAAAGAGTCGTCCATGCCAGAAGGTGACATGCAATTTAAAACCAAAGTAGCAGCTATGATGCAGTCTATTTAGAATGACAGGTTTCAGGTTGTGAAGAGAGTTTTTGACCTTGGAAAACTTGTTTCAGCTTTAAAAAAAATATATTTATAATATAGGATTCATGAATTTTAATAGAACAAGTTATTCCATATGGATTAAATTGAATAATCTGGAATTTAAAGCTGAAAAATATATATGACAATAAGAATACAAAATAAATTAAAAAATATAGCATACATTAAAAAAATAAAATCTCATAAATTTGTCAGATATTTAAAAAAGTATAGCTTAAAAAACAGGTAGGTATTGTTTGTGCATTTTTGATGCACAACATTAACCTCATTGCTCAACAAAATGAGCAGCCGAGTGGTCTAAAGCATTCACCATTCTGGATCACTGCAATCTCACCGCTGTCTGCGTGGGTTTGAGTGTCAGGCTCAGCTAACGTTGGTACGTGAGAAAGCTTGCCAGTAGCTTCTCATGAGTCAGTGGTTATTCCTGGGGTTTTCCAGGGTTCTTTTATACTGGCCGCCATGTATAGCCTATCTTGTGCTGAAAAATGGTGTTAAACCCTACAACGTGAAAAACTAGATGCTCCAAACTTTTCTTTCCACTCCACAATTTCACTACATGTATGAATTTGCTTTCACAAGCAAATGATCCATTTTTTACAGCATGAAACTCGAAGGACATTTTTTTAATATTTTTTTTAGGCCTCATAGACAATGTGGACCTCATGTTTTTAACACTACTGGTTACAGACTAGTAGAGCTTATGGGATGGTCCTTAATCCCTCCAATATCTGTTATCCATCATCCATCTGTCTTTTTTATCTCTACACCTCCTAAACTACTTGGAGAATTGCCATGAAACTTTACATATACATGTATCCCATGTTCTGGTTAGTCCTGATTGAAAATGGTGCTGCTTGGACAACCATTATGGCTGCCATAGTGGCCATCTTGAAAATATTGCTGTTGCTACTTCTTTTGAATTTCATGGTCATATCAACATGAGGTTTTCAAAAGAAGACTTCTTATGATGTATAGTTGGTCGAAAATTAAAAAGGTGCCGGTCTGATATCTGATATGGCCATTACAGTATTGCCATCTTGAAAATCTTGTTATTGCTGCTTATCCTGAATGGATGGTCAGCATGGGGATTTCAAGAAAATACCTCTTCTGGTATCTAGCTGGACCTAAATGAAGATGATGCCAATTTCATCTCCATTATGGCCACCATAGTAGACATCATGGAAATCTTGTTACTTCTCCACCTAAACAGAACATCATTACCATTTGGTTTTCATCATAAGACTTATGATGTCTAGTTGGTCCTAAATGAAAAATGGCCAGTATGGATGCTAATATGGCCAACAGTTTTGTTATTGGTACTGCTCCTGAATGGATGGGCATATCAAATGAGGTTTCACTGAAAAACTTCACATGATGTCTAACTAGTTCTAAATGAAAATGGTGCCAATCAGATGCCTAATAGTCACCACTTGTCCGATCCTAAATGAAAATCATGTGGATCTGATATCCAACATGGCCACCACAGTGGCCAACTCGAAAATAATGTTACGACTACTTCACCTGAATGGATAGTTGTATCAGCATGGGGTTTTTACTAAACAACTTATGATACCTGGTTGATCCTAATTGTGTCCTTGGCATCAAGGTAACAGTCTTAGAAAATTTGTGTTAATATTTTTGTTAAAGTTTTATAATTGTCTTGTATCCTAAACCACTTCATGTTTTTTAATACTTCAGATGAATCATTTTGAAGTTAAGCCAGTTTTATATGTGACATACTTGGCATACATTTTGAACAGTAAAAATGTGGATTTGACCTTGTCGGCTTTTTTTTTTACAGTAATGCATAGATTGTGGTTTGGACTTATGCTTGTTTGGTCTGCAGAGTCTGCAGTTGGGACGTACATATTTTGCAAACACAAACCTATTTGAACTAAAATTATTGCTTTGATTTTTGATCCAGATGATGTGATACCAAAAGTCTTTCTTGCATTGAAAGGAATTTTTTATCTAATCAACTATGATTGTCTCGTGCTTAATTTATTAATGAATTAGAAATTAGTGCACCTCAACTGCATGATGTAAAAGTTTGTTGTTTTTTTTTTTTGTTTTGTTTTACTCAGAAACATTGGTGGAGCTTGTGATGAGTGATGGATGTGGTACAGCAGATAGGTAAAATAATTAAATTAACATATTATCTTAAAGGAGAGGGCTGTACAATGATTGTTGGGGTTTATGGGAATTGTTTGTGTCAACTAGGGTTGATACACCTATCTCAGTTTAGTTTTAGTGCTAACCCAGCTTGACAGTTACAGTGGGCCACAGAATACATGTCAGTCATTGTTTCAGCCCTAACATGAGTCAGCTGCCTGATATATTGGTCAATTATGATGATAAAAAAGCAAATATGAAACTGATAAAATTCCAAAGATTGGAAGGAAATGTCAGCTCTGTCTGCAATATGTAGTTAAGTGTTACAATCTCACCAGCTATTAATGGTCTTATTACATACCGGAGACTAATACATCAATTGTCAGCAAATTAATTTGGAACATATATCAAGCAGGTTGTCTAGAAAATGGTGCTGTTCATTAACATTCAGGAGTATATACCAGTAGATATACAGCATGTTAAACAATTATTGTATCACTTACCTAGTGGATCTAGGTTGTTTCTTTAAATTGCAAACTTCAATAAAATTTTATATTTCTCAAGCTTTTAGAGGTTACTTCATAAACTGGAAACAAAATTCTTATATCATATTTTTTTCCCTCACTCAAAATATATCTTAATTAAAGTCTTGAGAAAATGACTGTTCAAAATGGGTGTTTACTATATCAATGTATCCTTTTGGAAAGGTTTGAGAAGAGATGTACAGTTCTATTGGTGGAGAATGCTTATTAGACCTATATAAACCTGTCTTGTGAGACCATCCTTTCTCCAACAGAATATGTTTCTCAAAATGAGTGTCTGTCAGTAGATGACTACACATATAGTACATCACATGTAATTGGTAATTGCAGTTAGAAACTACTTTAAATGACAGTTGGTTAGAACAATTGTCTCCCTTTTTAGCAGCATGGAGGAAAACCTTTTTTTGACTTCTCTAGAATGGCTAGCCAGCTTTGACCAAAATTTGTCAGGAAAGGTCTTTTTTAGGACAAGGTTTATTAAAATTTGTGCCATGTGTGGTTTCTGTCCCTGTCAACAGTTGGACTTCCTCAGCATCCAGGTAAAAACTTTGTTTCAGCTTGCCAAAACAATTTTGATCAAATTAGGTAGGAATGTATCTTAGGACATTGTATCAAAATTCTGTTTGTGGTGGCTCCCATAGCAAAAGTTAAGGTGTCTAATCAATTCTGCAGGTGGAACACCTATTTTAAGCTTTCTCTTTTGAAGGCTTAACCAGTTTTGATAAAACATGGTCAGAATATTTTTTTGGACATGCTCTATCAAGTTTGTGCTTGTGTTGTCTTCCTTAACAATGATGTGGCTTCTTTAGCAACCAGGTTGAAAACCTATTTTTGACTTCTTTTTGCAAGTGACTGAGTCAGTTTGAATCCAACTACTTTAGTAAAGACTGTTTCTTAATGTATGCTCTTTACAAAAATATTGAGGTATTTCCCCAAGCATTTACTTGTCCAAGTGAAACATAATACCAAATGTAATCATTCTCCATCAACTAATGGAGTTAGGTTACAAGGAAGAGTCTTTATAACCTATGAATATGTTACCTTGGAACCTATCTCCTCCTACCCAGGGGTGGTCTGCATCTGTCATCCAAGTATCTATTCATCCAAATATCATAACCATTCCTCAGTCAGTGTATAGATACCATTATGAAGTAAACTGAGTGGTGGATAGATGGATGTATGGATGGAGAGACAAGCACATGATGTATTAAGAAAAGTGCAGACAAAAATAAAAGACATTAATGTCACACTCTTGTCAGTGACCTGGATTATTTGGTTTAAGTTGACTTGTGGTTTAAGCTCTTGAATGCCTATATCATTTATTACCATTAGGTTGACATTACTATTATTAGAATACATGTTGCAAAGTGATATAATATTTTTTTGATTGAAGTGCTAACAGATAAAGGGTCAAGAGTCAAGGTCACATGCAACATTTGCCACTGGAAAGACAATGTGTGTTTCCTTTGTGTAGAAAGATTGATTAACAGATATATCAACAGATTGCAGAGCAAAACCAGGTCTCAAGTGTCTCCAGTATCACTTAATACAAAAAGCATTATAGTGCTTTAAGTTTAGAACATGCAAATATTTGATAATCACTCTGAGTAAGACAGTACTAAAGTATGTAATTGTTTCATTATGAAAAGCCAACTGTTTCACATGACATGCATGTGCATTTGGTGTCAGATATGCATGTCATATTACTGATGAACACAGTAAAATTGTTTCTTATGGGCTTACATCATTGATATTGCTGTCTAAGTTGGTCTGGTGGTTAGAGTATTGGCCTTGTATGCAAGAGGTCCCATGTTTGAATCTTCGCCAAGCCATCTTAAGATCATTAAAATAAAAACAATGACTCCAAGAGCTACCTTGCTTGATGCACAGCATTAAGAACTTGCTTGGACTGCATAGGCAGTGGCAAGATAAAAAACCATGCATGAAAAGATTTAAGACACTCCAGCCTCCACAGTCTTCCTACCTGTGGAGAAATAGATTGGTGGTAACATGACATCACAGGGTGGAAGTCTTCCAAGTTGAACTCACTGGTCAGGGTGGAGGGGTTCCAAGATGAACTCAAAAGTCACTTGTTTGAGACCAGAGTGAGCTATATGGTAACATGGATATAGGAGGTGGTCTGCAACTTGGAGATGGATGGATTCCACTAGGTTGCAACTGCCCATTATATGTCAGAGATGACTAAATGACAATAGACAGAGTTTTCATGCTGGATCCATCTTAGCCTGGGTTACCAATGGCTGTGCCATCCACTGGACACCAGGACAGAGGTGATAAGTATGCTGCTGGTGTAACCACCATCAAAGTACAGGCAAGAGATAACATTACCAATAGAACATATAATGTCAAGACATTAAGACCAGCAAGGAAACTTGAGGAGCTATTGTATGAGATGGGAAGATACCAATGGCACATCCTTGGACTTGGTGAAATGCATTGGAAGAATTGGTCAAATGCATTAAAAGAATTTTGGAGAGAGTGCAACAGATGAAGGACAAAGGATTTTCTTCAGTGGACAAGAGGACAAGCATGAGCGTGGAGTCTTCTTTGTAGTACATTAGGATATTGTGAGTGCAATCAACCAGTGTCAAACAGAATGAATGCAGTCCCCTTTCAACATCACCATCATAGAAGCTTGTACCCCAACATCTAACCATGATGATGAAATGGATGTGTTTTATGACCAGCTTCAAACTCTCATTGACCAGACACCCATGAAGAATATTCTAGTTATTAAGGAGACTGGAAAGCCAAGGTCAGAGAAGATGCACAGGCAGATTTGTTAGAAGTTATAATCTAATGAACAGACCAGTGAGAGAGGACTGAAGCTCCTGGACTTTGATACCTACAATAACCTAGTACTAATGAACAAGTTTGGCCCCCACAAACCATCTAGAAGATGGACTTGGCTCAGTCCACATGAAAAACACCATAACCAGATTGATTACATCTTGTTGATAAAGCACTTCTGTTCTAGCATCAACTTTACCAGAACATTTATCTTCCCAGGAGTTGACATAGGAAGCGACCATGAGTTGCAAATGATGACTATCAAACTTCAGCTGAGGAAAAGAGAGTGTCATGGAAGACCAAGAAATTCTTAAAAGATGTACAGAATACTGTTCTGAGCTTTACAACCAGGAGACTTCTGGAGGCAAAGCTGTACTAAACTTCCCACTGACCACAACAGAGGTTGACCACTAGATCATCAGGGAAGAAGTAGAGGCCACAGTTAAACCACTAAAAAAAGGAAAATCAGCTGGGGTAGATAATATACCAGAAGAACTTGTTCAAGCAGGAGGAATCTCAATGATAGATGTCCTCTCAACATCTGACGCAAAACCTGGCAAACAGAATGGCCCACCCAATTGACCCAGTCTCTGATCATCACACTCCTTAAAATAGGGAATTCGCAGTGTGCCAGAACTACCAAACAATCAGCCATATCAGTCACTTAAGCAAGGTTATGCTTAAGATCATCCTTTACAAACTGGAACTCCAAGCAAAGAACATGATTGCTGAATAATATACTCATTACAGAACAGATCTTCAACCTTAGAATCCTCTGTGAAAAGTATCTTCAGCATCAACAGGACCTCTACCATGTCTTCCTTGATTTAAAGAAGGCTTTCATTAAGGTATGGCATGCATCCTTGTGGGCCACCATGTGGATATACAACAAAAATGCTAAACTAATCAGCACCATAGAAAACCTGTATGACAAGGCGACTAGTGCAGTTCTCATCAGTGACAATATAGGAGATTGGTTCAGAACCAGTAAAAGTCAGACAGGGGTGCCTCCTCTCACCCACTATCTTCAGCATGTACATGGAAAGGATCATGTTCATTGTCTTGGAAGACCACGAGGGCTGTGTCATGTTGGAAGCAGAACAATCAACAGCCTGTGTTTCACTGATTATATCAGTGATTTTAAAAGCAGGAGATGAACAAGAACTGGAAACATTAGTGAACCCTCTCAACCAAGCATCACTGAGGTTTGGGATGGAGATAAGTGCTGAAAAGACCAAGCTAATGCATGTCAATTAGGTAATTAGTTATGGTATTTTTGGAACCATTATAGTGTATAACACATATATAATACTGCAGTATTCATGCACATCACATGCATCTTAACTAGTTGAAGCCTAGGATTGTGTGTTGTCTAACTACCACAATCTTTAAAAAAAGAAAACCAATTAAAAGATAGTGAATTTTTTCTACCACAGGTTGTAATAGGAATACACATGGTATTAAGTCTCATCTAGTCAAAGTGCATGTGCAGCATTCAAAATATATGCATATTGCATGATTATTATTTACTCATGATACACTTGACTGGTTCAGGGTCTATTCTTTGATGCTTGAATGTGGAATTGGCACTAAAGTTAACAGACCAACTAAAATCACCTAACCCTAACTTCTAACATAACCATAAGCCTAACCTAACCCTAACCCTAACTGTTTTCAAGTTTTCAAGCATACTCTATTGCTTCATTAACCCCCAAATGTTTATTTGCAGAATTGTCACTGTTGACATCCATCCTAAAAGGGTAAATAAAAATGATTTTGGAAGCAAGTGGAACAGTGTCATATTTAATTTTATTTTGTGGTACTATTTCATTTTGTTGTAATAAGTGTGTATAAAATATATGCTAATATATATTCTAATACACTTATATGTGACTGATTGCTAATTATGCCTTTATGATGACAGCCATGATGACTTCATGTTAATCTGGACATCATTTATTTCTTTTGGGGTCTGGGGATGTCATTAAACCGTCAGTCATAATCATTTACATGATGATAAAACATGGCCTCAGGTGAAATAGAGGTGTCATTCTCCCTTGTTACCTTGTTCATTTTAAGTCATGTTTCTCTCATTTAATTGAAATGGATGACAGCTAAGAATTTAATTAGCAAATCATGTTGCCCTTTGTTCTGCAATGGGTCTATGTCAATTACTAGTCATCTTGAATGAATGGTCATATCAACATGGGATTTTAATCTAAACAATTCTTGTGATATAAACAAGTGTAGTTGGTCAAGTAATAAATGGTTTTGATATATTCTCCCAAAATGGTTGCCTTGGTGGCCTTTTAAAAAATATTCTTATGAAACAATTTTAGAATTGTAAAGTAACTAAGACGATGGAGATGCTATCCTGCTCTAAAATTTGACATTTTATAATATCAAATAGCAAATATTAAACATAATGATATCTGAAATATTTACGCATGGATTTTTTAAAAAATTATGGTAATGGAACTTTCATGTTAGCACATTATCATTAACTGAAAATTATTATTGTTATATAAAGAAATGACTACATGTAGATGAAAATAAATCCATGTAAGTATTGTGCACATATCCTGGAATAAAAAAACACTGAAAAGATAGCCATATCCAGTGACTTGGTAAAAAGAAATGGCTGAAGCTGTACAGTATTTTGCATACTTTGATTTTTTGTTAATACTGTAATTAATGTTTTTAAAGTGAAGTTGAGACATCTGTTACAACTTGATCTGATCCCTTTTAGTCAAGATTAATTTATAATCAGGATTTTAAAAAGTGATCTTTAAACTCTTGACTGTTTGAGGTAGTATTTGCAGCAACGATGGTATCAACAATATCCTTGAGTCACTACTTCAGTATGCTTGAGAGTAATAAATTTGTCTTTACAATTGCTAATAAGACTTTTCTTTTGAACTTGTATCCTCCAGTGTTGACCAAAAATTTGTTTTTTTTTGCTTTCTGTCCTGACTGATGGTGCCACTTATCATGTCAGAACGAACAAATAAAAAAGGCAAAGTACAGCTTGTTGATCTAACTTTTGTGTAAATAATGTTGCTTTGGGGAATCAAAGGGTTTAAGTTTTCTTCCCTCACAGAATTTAGTTCTTTCTGGTTTCTTAAAGTTGGATCAAGTCTGACATGATTTATGCTGTCATCTAACAGAAGTTCATCTTGCAAGACCACAGTGGAGCTGTTCCAAATGGCAAACCCATCACTTGTAGGCCTTTGTTATCAATAGGCGGCTATGCATTAATTACTGATAATAGACAGTTGTTGTAAAACCCTAGATCAAGAATGCTTTATGGAATCTAATTATGAGGCCTGTTTAGTTATCCATCTCATTAAATCAAAGAGAGAGCAGATTGCAAGAGCAGGATCCTTGGTCCAAGTTTTACATATCCCCCGACGTTAAGGGAGGGTCAGATGAGGATGAGAATATTATTTATATATATATATATATATATATATATATATATATATATATATATATATATATATATATAGAGAGAGAGAGAGAGAGAGAGAGAGAGAGAGAGAGAGAGAGAATGTGCAGGCTTTTAAATAGACAAAAGTAGGCTTTTAAAAGCCAGATGGAACCTAACGAAGACTCTGTCTTTATGTTTTAATAAAGAAATTTCAGACTTTTGCAATAAGCAGCTACTTTTTTAAGGCAACCCATATACATGTAAATTGTTGAATACTTTACTATGTGAATCTTTGGGAATGTTGTTTTCTCCTTTTAATAAAGCTATTGTAACTGATGGGTGGGTAGTTAACTTCATTTTATTCCATTTATAAGTAATTATTGTAATGAAAAATTTAGAAATGTATGTTAAATCCTATTGTGACTTCTAATCACTAACCTTGCAGATTTTTCCCACCATGACTGTAAAGTCTCATAAAACTCTTTCTCCAAGAGCAAGATTAAGTTAATTTTGGTGCCATGCAGGGAAAGTCTTTGTTCCATATTCTCTTGACCATCATAAACATGTCAAAATTTCAAACTAAATAATCATCAATTACATCCTCTAACATTGTCAACAAAGCATATTAAAGGGTCCAGGCCCATAAATAAGTCAAGCTTAATCAAAGATCCCTAAATTTTCTTAATTGAATATTCTTCAGCCCCATTTTGTCCACCAGCTTTGTACAATGTGTCAGCAATCCATCATTTCCAAGACAAGGTTTGAACTGGATTAGACTTCAAAGGCTTACTGGTACTTTAGATGCAATCACACAGACTTGAAATATTACCCCATAACAAATTGCTCTTGCAGCCATTTCCTTCAATTATTCTCTATGAACAGTGTTGAACAGAGGCATATTTCATAACAAAAACTGGTCTAGCTCTCTGTTCTTTTGTAATTTGGTAATTGCAAATTGCTAAGTGATGATAGTGTGGAAGTCTTTTGAACTTGAGGTATGAGTTTTTTTTTCTTGAATTATTTTAGGATAATAAATAACATTAGTAATTGCATCAGTATCAGACAAGGATTTGTTTTATGGTGTAATTTTATTTTGTTAACAGATATATATATATATATATATATATATATATATATATATATATATATATATATATATATATATATATATATATATATATATATATATATGTGTGTGTGTGTGTCCCAGATCCATATTTTTTCGTGTCCTTTATATTACCAAAAACATGTTAATTAATGAAAGGACAGCATAAAATCTGCAAAATATCTTGAATATATAAATATGAATATCACTATGGAGGACCTGTGGTTGAGCATGAACACCAAAAATGTGTGATTTATTGTGGATGTACAAACAAACGGACAGAATATAATTTTTATCCCCTGCTTCTTGATAATGGCTTAAAAGAAAACCCTTTTTCCATTTCCTGTTTTTGAACCCACGACTCTCTTGTTTCTATATTCTGAAGTAGACACTCTTTTTCACTATACTTCAGGTCAGAGTTGGAAATTTATTGTAACCTCTGTATGGTAGGATCTATTCTATAACTAAAAACTTTGAGGGGAATTTCCCCCTTCATTTGAAAAAGCAGGTATTTAATAAAGAAATACAGATTGGGCTTGAAAACATAATGCATGATTTTTGCACATTTGGCTAATTATTTTTTTTAAAGTGAATATTTTTGGAAATTAGTTTGAATCCTACAGTTATGCATCCAAGAATAGACCTCAGAGATTGATTATTCAATAACGAAGTCATCACCAGAAGTAGAATAACATCCCAGATTCTTGTAGACTTGTATGTAGACAGAGTATTGTGCATGTTCCTAAGACACTTATGCCGATGCATATGCCAGGATAAAGGTGGGTGTTGTCAGTTCTATGAGTACTCCTTTTTCCAATCTTTAGACTAGTCCTTTTGTATGATGTTAATGTTTTGGTAATGTGCTTTATTTATGTCAGTTTGAGAGGACAGAATTAAAGGTACCACAGTCCATCAGCAGATGTAATTGCACCAGGATCAAGGTTATTAGTGTCAAGAGTTTGTTTGAAATTTATATATTTTGTTGGGGGGAGGGGGAATTTGTGTATCATACATAATAATGGTCAATCAGAATATATTCATTGCAACATGGGATTTCACTGATAGGCTTCTTATGATACTTAGTTTTTCTTAAAAGAAAATGGTGCCATTCATACATCCAATATGGCTACAGTGAGAGCTGTTGGAAAAATTTTCTTGTCATCTCTCATCCTGAATGGTTGATCATTGTGACATGGGTTTTGTCTTAAAGATTTCTAGTGATGTTTCCTTTGTCATAAGTGAAAATGGTGTCAATCTGACATCCAATATGTCCACCACAGCAACTAATTTGAATTTTTTTTTGTCACTGAAGAATATCAGAGATGGTTTCAACACTTGGCATTTAAAAGCAGGAAATGGTTTTATCTTGAATTAATGGAAATTCATTTCACTAATTGGAGCATCAGTCCAATCAAGGGGCTCTGTGTTCTTTCTCCAGTGTCATCAGGGGTTAAATCTACAACATTCTTGTGGAAATACCAGTTTTTGTGTTTACCAAAGTTTTCAATAGACTCTCAAAAAGTAATGGAAAATATGTTCATTTTCATCTTTTGCAAAAATGAAATGACTAATGTGTCCACTCAGAATGAAGCTGACTCTGGAGTCATATTGTCTGTGCAAGCATTGGCATGTTTTACATATGTCAATGGAGAGCAGTTTGAAAGTGTTTCCTGGAACCATTTTTTGATAAAGCACATACCAAAAATAAAATCCTAATTGCTAGTATTATTTTAATTTTATTTAAATCTGTGGGGATAAACTTTTGACTGTTAAGTGAAAATTATTTGGATAGTTTCACAGATATAGGAAAAAATAAAAATCTGGAAAGAAATCATATATTTAGAATCAGTAATAAAATATTCTATGACAATTTTAATTAACATGGGAGGAATTGATTGTGCCTGAAAATTAATGATACCACAGGGGCTTATCCAGAAGTAATTTGTTGTCCTTCTTCAGTTAAACATCAAAAAATGTCCTCAAAATTTTCATTGCTATCTAGAAAACTGCACTGAATTCCATAACTCAGAATAATTATTTCAGGTCACAGAAAACGCATACTGCAATATTTTATCGCCCTTCTCTGCTGGGAGATGGTATCCCATTATAGATGTCTTTTCATAATTGATTATCTCTGTTTCTCTTGGTATTTAGCACAGCTGATGAAAACAAATGGTTCTGTCTTATTATATCTAGACTATCTCCTGAGAATTTTATCAAATTGTCACTACTATGTATTCCAGTCCAAAATGATAAAACATATCCATCATTCTGGTGTGATTACAGACATGATCTTTTTCAAGGGTTGAAGACACTGTTGTGAATTGTAGCTGATTTTGCTTCTAGTGTTTTCAATAATATTCACCTACACCCCCACCCACCCAGTTTGTACACCCTTCCAATTTTAAAATCAAAAAGCATAAAGGATACAAAAAAGGCACTAACTTAGTCATTTCATTCATCAATTTATAATTTAGAACCTGATTGTCACTAGGGAGACTCTAACACTATCATCTTGTTCATGTTTAATAATAAATGGGAGTTTTTATACTAACACAGGAACCATATTTGCTTGCGCGAGTCTACTTTTTTCATGCAGCAGAAGTGATGTTGTTTGCCATCGATAAACTCTGAATAATTCTGTAAAATTCTGTAACTTTGGGAGTTGTATCACTTTAAACATAAGAGTTGCCCCTTTTTTAAAATAGAAATATTAAAACTAGACATTGCAAAATTTTGATGCAGATTATACAGTTTATGCTGAAAATGGACTGTTATAGAAAGCAGAAAAGGACAGTGCGCAGTGGTTTGAAAGACAAAAGGTATAACAACAATAATGACTTAATATTATAAAATGAAACGATTAAGTCTATCTTCAATCTAACAAATTTGTGGGAAAATTAAGAATTTTAGTCCTGTCATGGATGTGAATGACCCCATCTTTGCCATTTTCTAACATCTCCAGACTTGATCATTTTTCCAGGAGCTTTAAATTTCTGTCACTGTTCACATGTTCATTTAGTCTCTGTCACTTTTCTTTATATTTTCATAATAAATGTTTTACTAGTTTTACATTTAGCAACACTGAGTTGTCATTATTTTCCATAAGATTCATTATCTTGACTCAAGAGTGGTGCCTAGATGCGTTGTGTGACATTATGCCATCTTTCTTATAACAAGAAAACTACATACTTCACAAATCTATGTTTTAGATATACAAAGGCTTCGATCAATCAGTGAATTAATACATTAAATCATTTTCTGCATTACAATGGTGGAGGATGACCTAAAAGAGATGGCTTTTTGTAGTTTCCAGGGAGGTAGCAGTTGTTGGATTATAGTGTTTGTACTGTTGGATATTATGTAGGAGACCAAAGTACAACAGGGAGAGCTTGTTAGCCCAATGTACTTCAAGTAGGACAACAATATCCAAAAATACAAATACTATAATTTATTTATTATATACTCCCATTTCTTAAATATGAAATTGTATTAAAGTTGCTTTGCTTATGTAACAAAAATTAAACCTTTCTCGATGAGAACAATTTTTTTAATTAATTTTTTAAGGATTAATTTGTCACTAAATTCTTTATATGATGTGACTGTGTTTGTGTGCTGTTGCATCAGGGTAGATTTGTTGTGATGTCATATTACATTGCAACAAACTTACTGGGTTCTTTATGTGCTTAAAAGTGGTGTACAAGAAGAGGAAACTATAGTAGCTGATCTCTGGTAATGGATTTTCATAGGAAGTCATACTAGGGACATATGGTAAGAAGGTTTACAATGTGATGTGTGACCAACAATTTGTTGACCACTTTTAATGTATCCCCCAGATTACCTCACTTTTGTACACCAATTATATTTTTATTGTGCACTGATCAATGAAATTACAAAGGTTTGTTGTTGTTTAAATACCTGGCCTTGAAATAGATAAATAAACAAGTAAAGAAACATTTAATAAGTAAAGATTCATGTCTGACCCATTTGCATAACTTCAGTATACATCGGATGAGTGGTTAAACTTGTTGCTTCTAAATTTAGCAGATCAACTAATTTGTTCACTTTGGTTTTGTTATAGTACATTATCTTACAGAGGAGAACAAATATACTGAAAGTTTAATCTACATTGCAATTAATAGACTGGCTATTTCCTTCTTCAGAAGGCAGTGATTACAACTGACAGATTTGTTCTCAAATAATGTGAAATTGCCAGGGAAGTTTTTATCCCTTGTCTTTTCATTAAAACTGCTATGAGAGTATTTGCATTTCCATCCATTGGCCTCTCCTTAAACCTTTCATTTCCACTCACCAAGTATTTGAGATTAAAGGATGAAACTTGGTATACTCATGCATGGTTATTGGAGGGTGTGCCATGCCATATTGGGGATGCTGTCATCAAGGTCAAGGTCACTGCTCATTTTTTAAAAATTTTCCCTCACACTCTACATTTTGTTCTATAACCTTCAGGCCATCTGAGATTAATTAATGAAACTTGGCACACTCAGGGGTTTCCTTATCACCTGGGAGCTACTTTTACTTTATACCCAACTACTTTATAAAAAACAACAACATGTATCCCCAATGGGGGAGGTCCCCTGCCCCCATTCACCTAATTTGACAACTTAGCCTCCACCTTTAAATCTAATGGCAGGCCCTGTATACTTAATATATTATCAATAGAAGGTGTGTCACATACCACATTGTATGGAACTTTCATCAAATTCAAGGTCAGAGCACACATTTTTAACAAGTTTTACTTCACTTTCTCTTCTGTTATTTAACTTTCGTGCCATTGGAAATTAAGAAATAAAACTTGGTATATTTATTCATCATCATCAGAAGGTGTGTCACATAAAATATTGGTGGTCCTTTCTTCAAGAACAAGGTTATGGCTCAATATTTTAATTTTTCCCCAACACTTTCCATTCTACACTATAACTTTCAAGCCATTTGAAATCAAGGGATGAAATAAGGTATGTGTACCTTGTCATCAAAACGTGTGTTATTTACCACATAATTATCACATCTTCAAGATGAAGTCACAGGTCATTATTTTAGCTTTTTCCACATACTTTCAATTTCCTTCAATAACTTTAGTGCTGGTTGATAAGGGATGACATTATTGGGGGTTTTGTTTTTAAGACCAAAGTCACAGTACCATATTTAAAATTCACCATCATGCTTTCCATTCCACACTATAACTTTAGAGCTATTTGAGATTAAAGCCTGGTATACTTTAAAATCTTCAAGTTTCCCACACACTTTCTATTCTGTCTTATGGCTGTTAGAGATTAAGGGATGAAACTTGGAAATGTTGTGTTGCTACTATACTGTGAGGATCAGTAACTGAGACAGGTATAGGAGCAAGTGTTGTGTATGGGGCTTAAACCTCAATGTAGTCACAGCAAGTGTCGTGTATGGGGCTTAAACCTCAATGTAGTCACAGCAAGTGTTGTGTATGGGGCTTAAACCTCAATGTAGTCACAGCAGAAGTGAATATTTAGCACCATGAAATTTACAAGCTACACATTATTTCAAATCTTTTATGTCTTTACATTTGGAAGATCGTTTTGACCTTGAATGATTTATGAGAAAATATTGTCCTGATTTGCACATTAGAGACAATGTCCCTGCGATTGATAGATTATATTAGATTCTATGATAGCCGTGATTGAAACATCAAAGGGTTATATTGGATGTTATCAGAAGTATTTGTATAATGACTTTTGTGCTTAATGAATTGAGAAAATCCTCTGTATATTGTTCTACCTCCCCAGATTAATGTGTGAGATTTGTGGCACTGTCATGGTAGAAGTAGGGGTTTCAGATTATCCTTGGTACATGATTGAAATAAATTGCACAAAATGTCAATCCATCAAGACATAAAGATGGACTCCGATAATGACAAATGTCAGAGTATTTACCTTGATTTGCTGTAATTTTTTAATCCTTCTTTCTACCAGGCAGGATATTAAAATTCAAGCATAATGAATTAGGTTGACAAACATGAAATGTCAAAGGATGGGAAAAAATCCCCCCAAACAAGGAGTATAGTACCTTGTTTTCACAGTTATGCTATATCATGGGACTTGATTACTTTTTGCCTAGCCCAATGTATTCAAAATCAGTGGGGTGAGAATTGATTGATGGTTGTGAATCTGCCAGAGTAATCACTGTGATGTGATTTATTCTGTCATTTGCGAAACTTCAATTGTATTTCACATCAGGCCAGGTGGGAATATGGCTTAGGAAGGCTTAACAAATACCAAACTATGGACATTTTTAAACAATGGTAGCACATAATGTTGGCCAGAAAATTATTAGCCATATATTATGTCAGAGAATTATTTATCACAAAACTGCCATTAAAATCTTTGAGGAATCATTTCTGTCATATCTTTTTATACCAGTGTTGTAAAAGGCATGTATTATCTGTTATTTGTAAGAATAGGGTGTATTCACACCTTCACAATTTATCTTGAATTTGAGATTGTAAGACATCAGAACAGAGAAATGTAAAAGGAATTGTAAGGAGAGATTGAAATGACATTTTACAGGGGTTAAGGGGATGAAGGGATAAATTATTCATATCCTTGTCAGGTACAAAGAGAGGAAAGACATCAATACTATGATTTTGCATGTCTGGGAGAAAATCTACACCTTATGTGTGAAATGTCATTCCATTATGTAAAAGAAATCATAATCTGAAATGTTTCTGATGATCTAGCACAGATGCTGAAATGTGAATTTAAAAGCTGTCTGCCCCCTTGTCTATTTAATTTTAATCTATCGTTTCAGTAAATAGTTACAAGTACTTGTACTTCTTTTAGATTTAGTAGATAATGGTAGCATTTACATCGCATCTAACAGGAGTTTGACAGGCACTCAACCAAGCAACTAATCCAAGTAGTGCTTGTTACTATGTGAACATGTGCATCTTATTTTGTACTAATGCCTGAAAGAATATTTCCAGACCTGTGGCCCATTTTAAAGTTCAGTAAATATTTACATCATATTGGATATATTGACTGCATTCCTTAACAAGTCCACACCATCTTTGCGTAAAACCCACACATATTATTCATTTAATTTCTCAGCATATTGGTTCCTAGCCAGCATATCTCATTGGACAAAAGTAGCTACTTAAATTTTCCCAGGACATAGTGATTTTCTTGGAACTTGTCACTATGCATGCCTGTTTTCTAATTAATCTTTTAACTTTGTGGGTTAATTTCATCTCAGACACAGATTTTATATGCATTTTAATGTGCACAACCATATTGGAGAGAGAATGAATTTCCATTGTCAGATTTAGGGTGGGGTGCTCTAGAGCCCAAATGACTTCTTATGCACGGTTCTTGGTCCAAGGAGGAATCTACCCTCCACATCAACATTTTGAAAATGTTGGCATTGTTCTTGGCCCATCACAGGTGCATCCACAAAGTAAGAGCTTGCTGCATATGGTCTCCTCTGACAACAAGTTGGTGGTGGCATACTTCATGAGATAAGGAGGTACTCAATTGCACCTTCTTTTTGCATGGAGGTTTGGAACCTCCTTTGCTGGGCATGTTTGGAAGGAATTACCCTCTGAATTTGTTACATTTGAAGCAAAAAGAATACTTCGGTTGACAATCTGCCAAGGAAATAAAAGACAGATCTCATGGAATAGTCACTTTATCAGTCTGTAGCAGACTCCTTGTTCCAATTTTGGGGCATGTCTTTTGCAGACTTGCTTGCCACCAAGCTGAAGAATAAGCTCCCCTTTTACCTGTCTTCAGTCCACAACCAGAGGGTCTCGAAAGTGGATACTTTCATCTGTTCACATATGCCTTCCTGCTTTCATGATGATCCCAATGGTTCTACACAAAGTCAGGCACTCCACTGCATAGCTCATTTTAATTACACCACCTTGGCCCCAGCAATCTTCGTTCAGTGAACTTTTCAATCTGCTGGTGGACCATCCCAGGACCTTACCTCAGAGGAAGACCGCCTGTTCCAGCATATGGTTATCCCTGCACAACAGCCCAGAGATTCTCTACCTTCACGTTTGGCTCATCTCAAAGAAAAGTTTTTGATCTAAGTTGTCAAATGCATCATTCAGTCCAGGAAAAGATTGATGCCTAAGGTGTATGATGCCAAATAGAAAATCTTCTGTGATTGATGGAGAATAAAAATTATTGATCCTTGCTGTTACTCAATATGTGCATGGCTTTTAGAAGAGAAACAATGCTCAGTCTTTACTGCTTAAGGGCAAACAAGTAGCTCTTTCCAACACTAACATTTTCTATAGGCCTGACTATTTGGATGGTTTCTCACTTTGCATACATGATAAGATATCTTGCTTTTTATTGCCTAAATGGAATCTCTTACGTTTTGTGGTCCTTAAATGAATCCCCATATGAACCTTTGGGTGAAGCTTCCTTTGAAAACCTTACCCCCAAGACAATTTTCTTGCTCACCTTAGAATCTGCCAATCTAATATCCAATATGTTTGCCACAGTGGTCATCATGGAAATGTTGCCCAAGGGCACACCACACTAGCCAACCCATATGGTGGTCCCTCGTTATAAAGTCCCTCATTATGCCATTGACTTTCATATAATGTAGGTATGTTTATGGATTCCATTAAATGTATTTAATTTGTTTTTTCATAGCTGCTTTATTAAATTTGGTTTTAATTTTTTGTCTAATGAGAATTGGTTATAGTGTGGTTTTACATAATTTAAGTTTTGTATTCTTGTGGACTAGGATGATACAACCTTCTTAGAACTTCTTTCATTATAAGACTCTGTCACTTACAATGAAGATTACTTTTGTGGCTCCAATGAACAGCAATATAAAGAGGGAGTACTGTATTGTACTTTTGTAGTGTATGCTTCTTGCATGGGGGAAATTAACTTCAGTATCATCTAGCATTAACAGTGAAAAATGAGCTTTGAGTTTGCTACAAAATACCAGATTAGTTGATTTATTTTTTTATAGAATTGTTTGAATAGTTTTGTATATTTTTATAGGCTTTGTTGATCAGTGCACCTGTAGGTACTGGTGAAGGTAGAAAAACAAAAGTTTTTCAGCTGAGGGTATTAAAAGAAATATTGCAGTGACATGATGCAAAATAAATGTAATTTTTGTTCACGGGTGAGAAGACAATTATTTACATAGAGGAATGTGAGAATAAGTTTTCTTTGGTTTGTAGCTCAGCAGTTCTCACACTACAATAATAATTTGACCTTGCTGAGGAAGACTTCTGATGAAAGTTAAAAGGAGGTGGCTTCAGAGGATGGTTATATAATAGAAAAAATGCATTGATTATAGTATTTTCCCCATGCAAAAAGTTAGGATGGAAAATCTTACTTAGAATGATAACTTTATTTTGTCAGGAATGAGACCTACGGAGCCCCGGGTAATAATCCTACTGTATATTTTGCCATCCTGTTCAGTCATGGTGTAAATAGACTTTTTCTTGCCTAACACATACATATTTAAGTGCAGAAAGCCTTGAATATTCAAAACCTAAGATATGTTTCTTGCAGTGTCTGCATCAATGATGTGATGTGAATTACATCACATGAGTATCATGTAAATTTGTCTGTTAATTGTGTTAAAAAATTTATGTTTAAGGTGTGTTGGTGGTGAGAAAGAGAAATTTTACCCAAGGGTCAGAATTTGTTTGCAGGAATAAAATTTTGTTGAGTTCCTATATAAAAATTTAGAACCCAGAAGTGGGATTTGACTATTCTACACCAATACATATGATGGATTATTTTATCTCAATGGCTGTCTCATAAAGACTGTATCACAAATGCACTGAAAAAATTGTGAACTGTTTACTTTTTGGTGACCTTCAAAATCTTAAAGTAGTTCAAAAATTGCATCAGTGCTTTATAATTACAGGTATATAGCATGTTTTACGCTAAAAAAATTCACAGTATACAAATCGTTTTTCAGTTATGAAACTGTTGGTTCCTGCATTAAGTTGCCATCTTTACATGCGACAAGTCCGGTTTACAGCCTGTAACCAGTCTTTGACATGACCTGTGATAGCAACTGCAGCTAATTGCATAGATCCAGAGAAATGTGGAAATGGACAGAAAAGTAGAAAATTTTGTCATCAGTAAAATTGCTGTCAGTCAAACTAGCAAAAAACACAGATATGGTTATTATATATTTGCCAATAGAAAATGAGGGTTAAAACTATTTATCAGTAATTTTAAACTGTGCAGAAAGATGGTTTTTAGAACTCCAGAAAGTTAATTTTAATGGCTTGCTTGATATTGAAGCAGATAGTGACTTTTGACATTTCTATCAGAGAGATGGTATATTATTAACAATAAATGTATACTTTTTTATATAATCATTTCGTAATTTGCTTTAACTAAAATCATGACTTTTTGTCATCTTCTACTAATGATCCCCCACTCAACTGATTTCTGCTCTCATTGCATAAAGTGACCAAATTAGGCAACCAAAACTGGAAATGGCCACTTAAATTTAAAGAGATTACCCTACTACTAAGTTGAGAGGTATCTGGAGCATTGAGGCAACAGTTATGGCATGCTGGACTGTATTTTTCACAATAGTCTCCTGCCTTTCCAATGAAAAGTGAGGGATGTAGGATCAAGATTTCTATTGATCATCATACTTCACTTTTCCTCGATAGCATAAAGGTGTGTCAGGTGCCACATCCGCAGTGGTATCATCAAGGCCAAGATCATGGTTCAGTATTTTACATGTTCTTTCACACTGATATTGTCTGCTCAGTGACTTTATAGCCTTTTGAAACTAAGGGAAGAAAGTCGGTTATACTTATGTCTTACCACTAGAAAGTGTGTTGTTTACCACATTGGTGGTGCTGTCTTCAGGATCAAGGTCATGGATCAATATCTGATGGTACTTTCCTTTCAGTAATGTCAAGGCCATTTTAGATTAAGTGATGAAACTTGGTACTCTTATACATCATCTTTAGAGGGTGCATCACATACTACATTGGGCATGCTATCTTCAAGGTCAAGGTCACAGTTCAATATTTCCACTTTCAAATATTAAAACCTTTGTAATTAATGAATGAAGCTTGGTATACTTGTATATCATCACTAGAAGGTGTGTCACATGCAGGGAGCCTATATTCAAAGTTATGGCTCAGTATTTCAGGTTTTCCATCAAACTTTCTTTTCCACTCTATAACTGGTCAATGTTTTACCCCCTTACTCAACTTTTCCTTGATGCTCATCATACCTGTGATAGAAAAGACAGGTTAGGTCAGGAAAGTTTTAACTAATAGTTTTGGAGGAGAATTTTCATCTTCGTAATTTTTAGCATGCAAATGGACAAAAATTACAAGCATTGAACAAATTTTTGTAAAGTTAAAATATGCACATCATATGATCAAATCAGTCCTTTCACAGTAACTTGTTGCCATACGTACTCTTCTTAATAATAATAATAATAATAATAATGACCTTATTTAAAGACGGTAACACAATTAGCTAAGAACTGATCTACCTTGAGGCCCACATAGAAAGGAATTTATTTATTTTAGCAGCATCTCTGAAGCTACTGGATATATTGGGTTTGAAACAGGGACGTCATTTCAACCTTTTGGGGGGGGGTGCAAAACTTGATTGCCTGGCCGGGGTGGGTGGGTGGGTGGAGCAAAACTTGACAGGTTTGTTAATTATTGTATATAGGCTACAGCAAATTTACAGCACATGAGATTTGGGGAGGGGGAATTTGCCATCCCACCCCAAATGACGCCCCTGGTTTGAAAGAAATAAATAGAGTGGGCATTTCTAATCTCAACTGGAATACTATTCCAGAGCAGAGTTCCAGAGTATTGGAAACATTTTTTAAATAACTCCTTATTTGGTTTGGGAATTTTATACTGTTTGGTAGACATGGATCGCAGGTGGGGAGTATTACCAGGTAGCCTATACTGGAATAGTGATTGTAAATATTAGGAGCACTATCACGGGATTATCCTGTACATTAATTTGGCTTTTCTTAAATAGATTCGTTCTTTAATAGGTAATATTTTTAACTTACCAGCTAAATTTTCCTTGCTTTCTTTCTGGATTAATATTAGCTCTAATGCTCTTTTTTGAAGATGTGCCAGCTTTGCTGTTTTTATACTTTGAATTAACCCATACTGTATTACAGTAGTCTAAATAGGGTTGTATGTAACTGTTATAAAATAGTTTTCTGTGCCTTTCAGGGAGAAAATGTCTTATCTTACTGAGAAGCCATAAACTTGAATTGACTTTTTTTTAACTGATGTTTGATATGTTCAGTCCATGATAGGTTATTATCTACCAGAACACCAAGTAAGTCTATCATGACAAACCATGTACAAATTTGTATCCTCCATGTCAGACATAGTTCATCACTGTCAAGATTTGTCCTTTTTTGCCTTGCTGAGATATGTAATATTTTAGTTTTACCAGTATTTACCACAATGCCATTGCAGTGTGCACCAGTTTTCATTTTGTTTAGGGCATTCTGTGAAGAAATTTCGAGTTCATGCTTTGTATTTTGGATGTCTGATAATGTTGTGTCATCTGCATAGAGATCTGTAGATGATATTGAGTCTCTTAGTAAAAGTGGTAGGTCATTAATAAATAAAATAAATAGTAATGGACCTAGAATTGAGCCTTGTGGTACTCCATATCTAATTGTTTCACTGGTTCAGACAGAACATTATTTATGTAAACATGTTGTGTTCTCTCACTTAAGTATGAAGTAAACCATCTAATTATTCTTTCATCACATTGGTAGATTTTCAGTTTCTTCAAAAGGATTTCATGATCCACCATGTCAAAAGCTTTCCTGAAATCCACAAATACAGATCCTATTATTCTACCTTGGTCAAGTGCTTGATGCCATTTATCAGTTAGGGAGATCAAGGCAATCTCACAAGAATGTTTCTGTCTAAAGCCTGATTGATCAGGGTGTAACAGCAAATGTTTGGTTAAATATGACATGAATGAGTCATGGACATGTTTTTCAATCAGTTTTGACAAGTTTGGTAGTATTGAGATTAGTTGGTAGTTATCAGCATCATCCTAAGAACCAGATTTGTGAATCAGAGTTAATTTTGCAGTTTTCCTTATTTTGGGGACATACGAGGTTGCAATACTTAAACTGATTATGAATGTCATGCTATCTTCAGATTGAATGAGTCGTGAACTAGTCTGAACAAGTCCTGTAGCTTTCTTGGCATCAATTTCACAGAGACATTTTGTAACAAAGTTTTTTGATACTGGTGGGAAAGAGAAACATACCTTCTTAGAGATTTTGCTGCTGCAGAACTTTTTAGTTCATTAAAGTTGTTTTCTATCACAGGTTCTTTTAACTTTGTGGTAATGTTGGTGAAAAAATCATTTAGGACATTTGCAATGTCAGTGTCATCAGTGGCTATGGTGTCATTTGCCAGAAGTGAGTGAATTTTATTTGATCTTTGTGTGTTCCTCCAGTAAGTTCATTGAAGACTTTCCAAATGGAGTATGTATGTATGGAGTTTCCAATGGGAGTAATACAAACCACAACCACAATCAATTTAGCATTTATTATTAGGTAATTTCCTGGATTATATTTGTTGCATGTCTCATCATTCTTGATTTCAACACTTAGGAGATGATGTGTTAATGGATCCAGGTTTCCTCTGGAGACTGCCTGAATTTTCCTTAGAATGGAAAATATCCTTTCAGTGTCTACACTGAAAACTTGACCAGTCCACAAAGAAGTCATATTGTTTCCTGCCAATGTGTAGATTCAGATTGCCGACTGCCTGCCAGAACTATTTAAGATTGGTACTGTCTAGGTCTGTTTTAATGTCAGTAAGATTTTCAACATGAAGCACAAACACATACATTATGACCATCACACCCTTTGTAACTTGAAGCCTAATTTGCATTATTGCAAACTTTAATGAACTCACTATGGTAGGTGGAGGACAAAAATTCAACAGAATTTGCTTATTTTTCTTTAAGACATTTTATTATCTCATTTGTGAATGCTGATACACAAGTCTCACTTTTTTACATCAATGGTGTGAAGATTATGGTTTAGTACAAAAGTGTTTGAAACATTTATTCTGATTCGGATGCAACATTCTACTGAAACTTTGGTGTAATCTAAATGTATGCCAGAACCTTTTGGTTTGATTAACTTGGCTTTACTCTCCTAAAATACATATTATTTAGGTAGTTATATCAAAAGCACATATCAATCTTATAGCACATTGTTGGATAATACTGTCTGGTTGTTTTTTAAATCTGGTTGTTTTTTTAAAGGGATTAAAATTAGGTCACTTTCAGTAAATGCATATTGAAAAATGGTCATAAATTTAATTCTGTCTGACTGACCAATATTTTTAGCATGAAATCAGAACATTTTTTTAGGTTTAATAAATAATGTGACATCTAATTGCCTCAAGCTTATCTTTCCCTTTCATATTTGCATACATTTATGAATTTTCATTTTACAAGCTTACATGTCAGGTAGCGATTTCAGGTCCACTTAAGCATTTGTTTGTATTGTATGGCATTGTTACAGCTGCATGAGGTTCTTTTTGGGCCATTCTTAAACAGGTTTTGATCTGTGTTCATCACCACAACTGTTGAAAATTGATCATTGCATGCTGACCCCTCCTTGGTAGCCAGTGATGTGAAAGTGGAATTAATACATATACATTTTAATGTCCATAAACATGTCATCACTTCCCTTTCTTTAAATCTGAAGAATGAATAAATCAGGAAACCTTTTATTTCTCAAATAATAAAACTTCTTTATGATCTGTTTTCCTGACACTGAAATGATGCAGGCAACAATATGATAGCTGAAGTGATTATGAGATATCTTATTAATGGGTACCAGATGGATAGGTGTCACATATTGTTCAGTAGGAGTTACTGCAATATTAACACTGTAAACTGACGCCAGATATCAACTCTAATCTGACATTATTTATTGTTTTGATTGAGGGACTGTATATTTTAGAAGAATAAGCATATCCATATACAGTAGAATATTTGATAATTCGTTAATCTTTATCAAACATGGCAATCTTTAATCTCAATTAAACATGGTAATATTTCAAAGCTTAGAGAATTTCCAGGCACATTAGTACTCCAGAGCTTTCAAAATGGGACTATCACGGTCAAAATGAATATAAAATACAAAAAAAGTTTAAAAACAAACTAAATCAGTGGGATTACTTCAGGAGGTGGTTTACATTTTGATTTGTACAACAGTCCTTAGTTCATATAGCCCAAGGTAAAAAAAAATAATCCCTCAGAAAAGGAACAATATTCTGCCTAATTGCTTGCAAAATTGTTTCTCAAAAACTTTTGTAAATTTTCAAATTTTTTCTAATGATTGAAACAAGACTGATGTATAATGTGAAAAATTATTAAAATGTGATGAAAAAATATAAACTTTATAAAGAGTAGAATTTGCATGCATAAGCAATTTCCATTTTCCAGTTTTATGTTTGGATAGCTTTTGTGCAGCCACCTGATCCATGCAAATCTGGTGATGGAATTGGTTAGCTGCCTATTTGAATATCTGTTGAAGGTAGGTTAGCTGCTGATTTTGATTTGAATCACTGTTATAAGATTATAAGTTGATTGTCAGATGCCACCCTTGATTTATGGGTCAACAGGCGCTTGATCCTTTGCATCATTTCAAACCACAGGTGAAAATTTCCTGTGCTCCTTTTTCACCTGTAGCTGTCTCTGATAAGATTTCTTTATTTTTAATGAAGATATGTAAACTTGCTTAACCAATTGTTGTGAGCCTGAGTAAACTTTTATCAGAAAGTTGACCAAACATTACTTTGTGAATGAGCCAGTTATAGTTTGACTTCAAACACATTCACTTTATTGATCGATCAAAAGGGCACTTTTGATGATGTATAAGAACTTGTTTCACTGTGCTGTTGATAGGTGTTTCGGTATGTATGTGTTCATGAGAAACAAGTCAGTCTTGTTGCAGGGATCCATGGGTAAAAATGGAGTGTTGCAGATTTCACACATGGCTTGCAACAATGGATCCACTGCACCCATCATAAAGCTCAAGTATGAATGAAATTGACCTATATGAAAGAGTTTGTTTCCATCCTTGAGGCTTTATTTTTTATAATGGTCATTTTTATGGAACATGTTTTCTTAGACTAAATCTTAAAGATTGTAAAGGAATTAAATAGATACTTATGTGAAGATTAATTTATTCATAAAGCTGGCATTTGATAGAGTTTATTCAAACTCAAACATTATAATCATTGAAATGAATTTGATGAAACACCGTAGCATGTGTTTTACATCACAAGCATGAAGATAACTTTGAGCTGTATGGAAGTGAGCTTATGTTTTGGCCAGTCACAACAATTAATCAGTCTAAAGAAATCAGAGCCACTCAAACATAGAAACCAGCTGACATAAATAGCTGTCACTTCATTGTCTTGGATGAGCAGTATTTTTGTCATGGGCCACTGCTTAGAATTACAGGCAAAAAAATTTTACTTTATTTGAATAAAACTGCTATATTGAAAAGTGCTCTCGATTCAAGATAAGTTTTGCCTTTAATGTTGCTTGAACTTTTTTGTGATGATCTAGAGACACTAAAGAAGAAGCTGCCGATATTTATCTTACTTGGTTTTCTTGTCCAATTGGCTCTAAGTTTTATTAGCTCTACTGGTCATAGACCAGAAGAACTTATGTAATGGTCCATTGTCCATTATCCACCAATCCATTACAAAAAGTTTATTATTGCTACTCCTCCAAAACTACAAGGAGAATTGCCATGAAACTTTACAAATACATTCATTCCATGATGTAGTTGAGCCTAACTGAATGTGGTGCTGAACTGACATCCCATATCTTTGCCAAACTAGTCATTTGAAAATCTTGTTATCACTGCTCCTCTGAATGGATCACTAATCCTTCTGAATGGTTGGACATATCAACATAGAATTATCACTAAAGACTTCTTATGGTGTCTAGTTGGTGCTAAATAAATATTGTGCTAGTCTGAAGTCCTTATTGCTACTGTGGTAGCATCATATACTTGCCATTACAACTCTACTTGAATAGAAAGTCATATTGATATGGGGTTTTCACCTGACGACTAATTATGATGTCTAGTTGGGCTTAAAATGAAAATGGCCCAAATCTGATTTCAAAAATAGCCACCACAATGGTTGTCCTTCAAATCTTTTTGTTCATAATCCTCCTGAATAAAAAGTATTATTACCATACTGTTTTCTCCCGAAGATTTCTTATGATGTCTAGTTGGTCCTAAATGAAAATTGTGCCAATCTGAAGTCCAATATGGCTGCCATAGTGGCCTTCTTGAAAATAGTTTTTTTTCACTATTTCTTCTGAATGAATGGTCATATCAGCATGGGTGTTTTTACTGGAAGGCTTCTTATGATGCCTTGTTGGTCTCAAATGAAAATGGTACATGGTTGACATCCAGTATGTCCATCACATCAGCTAATTTGAAAATCTTATCACTGAATAATATTAAAGATGGTTTAAACACTCAGGAGTTTAAAGGAAGAAAAGGAAAACCAAGAAAATTCTGTGTGTGTGTGTGTGTGTGTGTGTGTGTGTGTGTGTGTGTACATGCATGCATGCATGTTTAAGGGGATTATCTTGATTTCATGTTTCCATCACCAGGATGCCCATCTGTTATGTCCATCCAGGGGAGATATTGTTATCACTGTTATGCAGTAACTACTGGAGATAGACAAAATAAATTGGTAGATCTGTTTCTATCCATATGTAGATGACCTTTCTAGATTTTCAAACTATTTTAATGTTCTTTTTCTTGTTATATGTTTCTTTCTACTTTCTGACTCAAATTAATTTCAGTACAAACCATCTTAGCATAATTTTGTGAAAATTGCTTGACCCTGGCAGTGAAAATTCAGCGGGCTTGCCATCTTAATATAAATGACCTGGTTAGATTTATGTACCATTTACACTATTTGTTAGATTTATCAATTTTTTTAACTTGCTGGATTTTATAGGTTTGATATCCTGCTAGGGAAACTTGGAGGATATTATTCTTTACTGTCATCTGTCCAGGTCAGTGGGCTGGGCAGAATGATGGGCAGGTGGTCTTGTAGGTGCAGTGCTGTTTGGTATGTGTTTTTCCCTTTGCCCCAAGAAAGAACACTTACCGATTTTGGGGCCTGTTGCTCCATTGTCAAGATTACTGTTGCTAAAAATAGATTTTGCCATTGTATTTAATTCCAGATACCTCTATTATTTCCAGCAGTGCATTATTTGAGAAATTTGTCCAGCAATCTTTATTGAACCTACTTATTGGGGGTGGGGGGGGGTGGATGGTGGGTTGGGGTAGGGCAGGTAGTAACAGGAGACTTACGATTAACAAATATCTAACACCTTTTAAATCACTTTCTTAATTGCAGAATCAGTAGCTACATGAGATTCACAAACCCAGAAATTAAGTTCAGAACCCATGCTTACATGTGATTCACAATAATAAAGCATTATCAATAGAATGGGTTGTTTCAAAATATTTAATACTTTGGGGTTAATTTTATGTAAGAGCAAACATTTGGGTATTCTCTATAATCTGCATTGGTTTATGCCTTAGTCATTGGCCCCTTCAATCATGCTTTATCTAATACTTGTGCTATAGTGTTGCAAATAATAGATTTTAGTTTTTACATTTCAGTTATAGATGATAACTCAAGTTTAAAATTACACAAGTCAGCAATTTTTGTACATTTGATCCCCTTAGCTGTAGGAAAACTATTGTTATGGTCACTGTTAAAAAAAATTGTTTTGTCCATTGCATTTCATTTCTGGACAATACAATTTGTACACGATCCTTGTTCTTAAAAGATTTGAGAGTTTGCAGTTTGAAGTTCAAGGTCATTGCCACTAAAAATAGATTTTGCCTCTGCATTTCATTTCTAGGCAATAGAAGAACATCACTGTAACCAATTTCAGGGAAACTTGTCATGTATTTTCATTTTCACTTTGTCGAAAAGATAATCCTTAAAACAGCTCAGTTTTTGGGAGATTTTAGCAGTAACAAATCCATAGTTGGCAAATGTTGACCAAGGACCATTGTTAAAACCATGTATATACCTCTTTTTGATGTATACCAGGTATGTGCAACCTCCTCTAGGTCGGATATTCGATTTTAAAGACCACACCCTATGATATAAACAGAGAATAAAACCAGGTTGTGTGGCTGTGTGTTGCACATGCCAGATGAATGCTCCACATTATACTGCAGAAAGCACATTCAAGCATCTAACATGTTGGTGGGGTATCATGTGGTTTGCAATGCTGTTTTGTTGTCAGTGGTAGCCTACATATTTTACTTAAAAAATCAAATTCTAGACTACACCAGTATGAAACTTACTCATAAAAGTATGGATGTAATAAAGAACATGAATCTAGAAGTAATGACCCTTTGGGAAATTCAGTGAATCTTAAATCAATAAGGACATTTCCAAACTGTATCCAAGGATATAAGAAAGATATGTTTCAAAGTGTCAATTGCAATAGATTAGAACTATTTCTCAGGAAATGATGTTGGTTGGTTGGTTTTTAATACCACTCTCAGCATTTTATTGAAAGTGCCTTTTCCATAGGACACAGAGGCGTCTGAGCTGGACTGGCCCAGACAGAATTGAAGATGCAGCCTTAGATTAATAGTCCAGTACTCAGCCAACTAAGCTGGTGCAGTTCCCTATCAGGAAGTGAAATAGAGCAACTTTGCCATCATGACAGTATTCATATTTAAAATAAGGATCAAATATATATCTGTCCTGAAAACCCCTCAGAGAAAAGCAATAGAGACCTTAAAAGTGTAATGGGCATGAGTGTATCAACTGTCAGTATGAAGGACTTGATGGATTAATTAAGGAGACTCTTCCATTAGGGCTGTTTTTATGACATTAATGTTCATGGGCATTCTCTTAGAATGCCATGGAGAAATGCATGGGAATATCTGGTTTCATGGCAAAAGTAGTGAGATTTTCTCATAAGTAGTCAGTCAGTTTGTGCATGGTATTGTTTCTTCATATCAGATGACTGTATTTATTATACATTAGATGTAGATTGTGAAGTGGCATTTAGTTTATAAATGTGTCTCTGTTTTCAGATTGGATACATAAAATCTATGTATTTATGCCAGTGATAATGGGTTTATGGTTTTTCTGTGTAACTGAAACTGTGTTCTAAATGTGAGAGTAACCGTAATGGGGGTGTGGTTGGAAAAAGAGCTGCTTGAGAAAGAATAACAAATTTGGCCATTGTTCAGAATGGTCCTCTTTTAAGAAACCATTTCTTTATTGAAAGTGCCTTTCTAAAGGATTTATAAGGCAGCTGATTTAAGATTAATGCTGAAGTCGAGTATCACTTATTAGTTGATATAGATATCACTTTGACATGTCAATAGTGTCAAAGTTTATACATAATATTCTTGTTCTTCAGTTTTGTTAATCACATGAGATTTTCTAATTTTGTGAGAAAACAAAATCAATTTTACTAATGCCTTTTAATTTATTTATATAAGTTAACCTGATGCAATCCACAAATGGCTTAGTCTCAATGGTAGCTTCATTTAAAAAGCATACATTATTTAAAATACCAGGTAAAATAACATCTTCAGGCATTTCTTGAGTATGGTTTGATTGTTGACAAATACAATTCTTAATGAATTTCATTCAAATTTGGAGCATTCTAGAAATATGATTTGAATTTTATTTAGCAATACAAATAATATTAAAACCTTTGGAATTTTTAGCTTTACTGGTCATACACCAGAAGATGTCCTGTTTTTTGTTTTCCATCATCCATTAGCACAAGTGTGTTATCAGTACTCTCAAACTACATGAAAGACTGCCATGAAGTTTTACTCAGTCAGCATCATCAAGTATGGCTTCCTTAGCAAACATTTTTAAAATTTTGTTATTGCTACTCCTCATGAATGGTGTGTCACATCCACATCGGGTTTTCACCATAAGTCTTCCTATGGTGTCTGGTTGATCCTAAATGAAAATGTTGGCACCTGTGCATCTGATATGGCCCCAGCAATGGCTGTCTTGAAAATCTTATTGCCACTCCTACTGAATGGATTGTCATATCAGCATAGGGATTCCACTAAAAGATTTATAGTTCTTTCTAAATGAAAATCATGATTATTTGACATTCCATATGGCCATCTTGACAGTTTTGTAATGGCTTCTCTTGAATGGAAAGTCAATGTCACGAGAAGACTTCTCATGATGTTTACTTTATCCTCAGTGAAAACGGTTTCACTTAGACATCCATTATGGCCACCACAATGGCAATATTACAAATCTTTTTTGTTCTCCTCCTTCTGATTGTATGGTCATATCACCATGGAGTTTCACTAAAGTATTTCTTATAATGTCTAGTTAATCTGACATCCAATATGGCCACTGCAACAGCCATTTTGAAAAAATATTGTTATTGCTACTCTTTCTGAATGGAAAGTCATATCAGCAAAGGGTTTTCATCAGAAGGCTTCATATAATGTCTAGTTGGTCTTAAATAAAAATGGTTTTGCAATAGAAGACTTCTTATGATGTCATAGTTGGTACTAAATGAAAATGGTATGACATCCAGTATGGGCACCATACCAGTCATCTTGAGGATCATGTTATTGCTACTCCTCCTAACAGAAAGCCATATATCAACATTGGCGTTTCACCAGAAGACTGAATTATTGTAACTAGTCAACAACAAATGCAGTTCGTGGAAATATGACCTGAAATATGTCTGTCACAATGAACATATTGAAAATCTTGTCACTTCTCCTGTTTGGATGGTGATACCAACATGTTTTCACAGAAAGTCTTCTAATAGGGTCTCGTTTATCCTAAATGAAAAATGATGCCAGTCTAAGATCCATTATGGCTGTAACCACATCTAATATGAATATCTTGTTGCTCAGAAAGAAAAGAGATGGTTTAAATGCTAAGCATTGAACTCATTAACACTGGATGCCATGTTTATGTGTCATGAAGCAATACCCTACTTCTGATCTCTGTACTGTCACATCATTTATGATATACCAAAAGTTGGTGGTATTACAGGAAAGAGGAAAGATATAGTTGTTACAATGATATCAGATAATATAGACTTTCTATTTACATTAAAATGTACGGCAAAAATAAAAGTTTTTAGACCCAGTTATTTTTCAAGCTGGAAATTAACAGTTTTGGATCTGGAGTTTGTGTATGGAATTTAGGCTTTTTTGCCTTCGATCTAAACCAGACTGGTGTAAATTGCACACAGACAGATGAATCTTTGCGAAATGGAGGATATGTTTCACATTTGGAGTGAATTGAGTCCAGGACCTGAAAATTGTAGGCCCAATGCAAAAGAACCCAACAACAAAAAAATAACTTTAATTTACACCCTCATCACATACTGGCTACACCTAAGCATCTAGTTAACAAGGATTTTGGAAATTTCTTACAAGTTGTCAGGGAATGGTTAATTTTGTAATTTATTGCAGTATTGATGAACACATGATCAAATACGCAAAGGAATATTCAAATTTTGGGAAGTCATCAAAAGTCACCAATTACATGAAAATCACTCACAAACAGTTATCTTTGGATTCATTCAGAAATTACTCAAAAAACAGTGATTTTTATAATTATAGTAAATACAAGTATCAAAGAGTTCTGAGAACTTGAAGTACTTCAGGATTTAATTTTTATATGCAAACTGTAAATTAGACGTATTATATTTAGATGTTTATTCATCATTTTGCTGCCCAACTGTCCATCATTTTTGGTTTCTGCAATTTAGTTGTGTAGACAAATGTAAGTGACACACAGTCCACTTTGTAGAAACCTTACACAAAGTCCCCTCTTCCTGCAAGAGGTTTGTGGGTTGGCACATTTTACCTTCTTTCAAGGTGTCTGCTTATTTTGGTTCTCGTTATCTAGAGGTTGACTGCCCTCAATGTTATTGCCTGGTTCGAGTAAATATAAATATAAGTGGTGAAACTTATAGGTGGAATAGATAGAGATCTGTGCAGATATATAGAACAGACCAACACGAGCCCCCATAGATGTAAACAACAATTTAATCGATTACATAAAACAACTGTGAGAATTCATTACATCAGGAATATACTCTGCTTCTAGAAATAAAACTTTCACCAAATTACAAAACACAAATATATTTAAATAAAGTAGCCAATCTGTTTTACTGATAGATTTAGTTCATCATAGGATCGAGTGAACAATCGAAGTCAATGCCTTGTACAATTGCTTAACCTGCTTCTCCAGTTCACTCCACTTCTACTGTAGCTGTTCCTTCGACTTCCCTCTCTCTTGTCTCTTTCGGTCCTCAACTCTGTGCGTAGCACGTAGATTCACAGATACCTGGATCTCAGGATAATACGTCTCACTATACGTCTCAGAATATATCTCAGAGATAATACATCACAGGATACACCTCAGAGTTAATACGTCACAGGATACATCTCAGAGATAATACGTCACAGGACCTATTTTCTGCCTTAAAAAAAAACTATAAATAGAGACAACCTAAATTTTCTGTTGTTTATGATAACGGGCTTGCATTATCCCCCTCTCGTTATCAGATCTTACTATCGGTGCTAAACAGATGCTAAGGCTATAAGTCGGCTCCACATGTCCTATAATGACCCTAGTTAGTTTAATGGCTAATTCATCATGCATTAACACCACACGAGACATAACAGTTCTGAGCCAGCCTTAATTTACACAAGTGAATGAATGAGATATATTACATGCTTACTATGTCATTTCAGTCAATACACACTGAACCTTAATCATACATGAAATCTTCTAAATTTGGTGAATTCACATGGATTCTCGTAACTTATATTAACTAATGTAATGCATGAAATTCTTAGAACCTAATTCTTATGCAACAAGACAACAAATTCAAACAATTCATTAAACTTATGTAAAGATTCATGTATGACTTCCTATGCATAAACTCAACACAGCTCTACTTCATAAAGCAAATTGATATACGAATGTAGCAAATAGATTCATGCAAATATAAATAAATAAATTCAGCAAAGCATTATATATGGCATCAACAAATTACATGGAATTGTCACAGATACCTTTGAGCTTTCAGTGTTCCTCGCTTCTACTGCAAAATTTGTTCGTCAGTTTTCCTCGACAACAGTCCTCTTGGACAACAGTTTTACGAGAGAATTTCTCCGAAATTTACTTTCGGGGTCGTCATACACTTGTTATCTCTTGCAGAAAAGCTTAGGCTAATTAAAATTTTTGATGTGGCGATATTAAACTAGGAAATTTTGTGGGGGGGAAACACACCCCCTTATTTAGTGTAACCAATCAGGATTAAATATATTTGCCGCCTTTTTTACAACTAGGCGCCAAATCTGGGGTCAATTTAACCTTCTATGTTGCAACAACTGGTTCATGGAAATTTTCAATTTTTTGACTGTTCCACTATGAAATCGAAGTTTACTGTGTCCCTAATAGTCCATGTGGCTGTTATATAAACAAAAGTGTAATTAGGCTCATTACCGTCCCCGACCAGATATATAGAAATTCTCGCAGTTTAGCAATTTGATATGCGCCTGTCCCCTTCAATTTAATTATTTGTTCTCTGGTCTCAAACTAATGTGTTCTTGATAGATCTCCAGAAATTTGCCCCTTCACAACAAAGTACCTTTATGAGTATTAGTGGATTGTGTTTCCTTCACCTATCTTGACAGATGACTTTTTCTTGAGGTTAAAAAAAGAAACCTATCAGTTTTAGAGTCAGAAGGTCAGGTCTTTTGACCCCTAGAAGAAAAGTGGTTTTCACTTGTTTAAGTTTTATTTGAGATCATAGATGGTCATAATTTAAATTTGATGGATGGCTTTTATTGTTGAGAGGAAACAGATCTATTTAGTTTTGGTGTTAAAAAATAAGGGGTCAGGATCATTCAAAGAAGAAAGAATAAGAAAAGATACCTATTGATTTTTCAGTCAAAAGGTCAATGGTCAAGTTCACAGTCATAAGAAGAAACAGTGTAGTATAGTCTTGACCACTTACCTTGACCAAACTATCTGGATGGGTTGCACATGGGGCAAGAAAGGCACACTGTTTTTGGAATTGAAAGTTCAAAGGCCAAGGTCAGTATAAGGCAAGGGTAAATGTTTCTGTAAAATAATTTTATTTGCACACTACATATGGCATTATATGATGTTTTGATGATGGCTTGAATGAAAAGGAAATTTGGTTAGAGAGCATAGAGGTGTCTAGATAACAATTACCCTCTTAACAACAGCTGGTTTTACCATAATTTGTGATGTACAATATCATCTTTCAAGAAAATTCATCAATGGTTTGCTTTTTGGGCAAGTATGGAACCTGCTGCATGTAGGGTTCAGTGTTCAGAATCACTGTCACCATGATCCATTGGTCATAACTGTCTGGATGGTGCCCTGCCCAGCTATTGGATAAATACAGACTTTTATAAAGGTATTGCTGTTTGTGTTGCTTTTGTTGATTTTGTGTGTGTGTGTGTGTGTGTGTGTGTGTGTGTGTGTGTGTGTGCATATAAGGTTACCCATGTGCATCTATCATGGCACATTACATCATAGATTGATATATTTTGTTTGGTTTTGTTGGTTTAACAGCACTTTTAACACATTATTAGCAATATCATGCAGAGGAACTGTGAGCTAAGTGCCTTTCCCAAGGATAGGTTAAGGCAGTCATCTTGGCTGGCCTGTACTGGTATTGACCCTGCAGGCCTTGGATTATGAGTCTGATGTTCTACCTGCTGAGTTCCAAGGATTGAAATTGAATACATGTATTATGATGACATAGCAGAGCACTGTTTTATTTCACAATTTCTGGCTTGCTTTTATAGACATCTGGCTTAATACTTTGCTGTTCAGTTTTGGTTCCACTCAGTGAAGAATTTTAAGGAATAAAATCAAATTTGGAATGAGTCTTTAAATTAAAAAGACTATGGTCAAGAGTGATTTTCACCACATTCTGGATACATTGTGTGGAATTATATCCCCATCTTTGCCCTTCAGTTTTTCTGCTGTAGCTTCTTTAATGACTTTAGGGATTGAAAGCTAATTTGGAGTTTGAGTTTTAGCTCACCAGGTCGAAACCCAAGTGAACTTAAAGCATTGCCCAGCATCGATCATATGTTGCATGTCCATCAACAACTGCTACTTTATCCTTTAAAAAGAGAGCCCACTGGATCAGTTTTTACTAATTTTTTTCTGGCATAGAGCATCCTTGCTTACAGGGTTTTCAGATTTGTGAGTGTATATGTGATTTTGATTTTTAACATAGCTTTAACAATTTTTCAGTCATATCGCTACAATGTCTGCAGTGTGGCAGTTTATAGTGATGTCTAGCACTGGGACATGATGTTCCACCAGTCACATTTTCCTGACACCAGGCCAGTCCAAACACTAACCTCATAATGCTGAGCACCAAGCGAGGCAGCTGTTTGCACCATTTTTGTAAGTATTTGGTATGACTCGGCTGGGGATTGAACCCACGACCTCCCGCATCCGAGGTGGATGCTCTAATCACTTGGCCACCAGAGCGATGATGATTGTTGTTTTTGTTGGGTTTTGATGACAATTTTAACAAATTATTGGCTATATCTTGCTTAGGTAATTGGAGATACATAAGTATCTTCCCAGGGACACAATTAGGCAGTCAACCTGAGGTGGTATTGAACTTGCAACCCTTGGATTATGAGTCCATTGCTTTACCAAGTTAGTAGTAGTTTTTTGTTATAATGGGAGCTAAGTGTGACAAGGACACTTTGAGGCACTTGACTTGAGCTGGTTGTAGGGATAGAGGTGTTGGTGGGGTTGATTAGCAGATTGTATCTTCTTACAAGGTGTCTACTTTATTTGGTTATTGTTATCTAGAGGGTGATCACCCTTGGTATTGTTGCCCAGACTGAGTAAATAATAATATAAAGTGTGAAACTTATAGATGGAATAAATAGAGATCTGAGCAGATATATAGAACAGAATGACACAAGACCCCATACATGAAATATGACAATTCAATCAATTACATAATCAACTGCGATAATACATTACATTAGGAAGAGGCACTTCTCTTTTGAAATAAATTATTTACCGAATTTCAAACATACATATACTCATATAAATAGCTGATCTGTTTTAAATGACAGAATTGGTTCATCATAGAATCGAGTGAACAGTTGAAGTCATTGCCTTGTACAACTTCATAACCTGCTTATTGCTGGTTCACTCCAACTTCACTGTGGCTGTTCTTCTTGATCCTTTCGCTTTTTTCTTCTCCAAACTCGCTATTGTCTTGCCTTTTTCGGCCCTCAAACTTTGTGTGGGTAGGTGGATATGTAAGTACGTAGATACATAGATACATGGATAAGTAGGTACTTGGATATGTCAGTGGAGCTATTTCCTTTTTCAAAATGAACAGAGAGGCAACCTAAATCTTCTGTCAGATATCCTGCTGGGAATAGATCATTGCTCCCCTCTCGTTATGTCAGATATTGTCGTATTGGAATTCAAACAGATATCAAAGGCTACCTGGTCAAGCCATACATGACAGACAATAAACAAACCTAGTTTCAGAAGATTAATGTACTTCCTAACAGCTATTTCATCACTAACATTAACATCACATGAGACATAACAGCTCCGTTCTTGTCTCAATTACATAAATGAATGAATGAAATTTGTTTAATTGCTTAACCTCATTATTTTCAGTGAATACACACATTCAAGTCTTTAGCATACATGAAATCTCACTTCATGGCTTAACAACTTTAGTTTCAGTCAATACGTCCTCAAGTCTTTATCATATATGAAATCATCTAAGATTGGAGAATTCACATGGATTCTCTTAACTCATATTAACTAAAGTATAGCATGAAATTCTTAGAATACCTGATTCCTATAACAATCAAGATGACAAATCCAAGCAATTCATCAAACTTGAATAAAGAAGATCATTGTAGGAATTCAGATAGATGAACTCATACACAGTTACACTCATATCAAGAAATTTGATTATTGGATTTAAACAAATAAATTCATGCAAATATAAGCAAATAAATTCAAGCAAATCATTATATTGGTATCAATGAATTATATGAGATTGATGCAAATACCTTGTATTTTCAAGCTTTGCTCGCTTCTACTGCCAGAATTGTGTCTGTCAACTTTCCAGACATCCGGTCCCTTGGATAAATGTTTTACAAGAGAATTTCTTCTAAATTCAATCTCAGCGTATCCTATATTTTTTTCTTTTGCAGGTAAACGTAGGCTGACTAATTTTTTGTGATGGGGCATATTAAAACCAAGAAATTTTGTGTGGGACACATGCCCCTTATTTAGTGTAACCAATCAGGATTAAATATATCTACCCCCCTTTTATAACTAGACACCCAAATTGCAATCAGCCTGACTTCTAGATTTCGAAATAACTAATTCTGGGCAATCTCAACTCTGACATTTTTTATACAAAGATCAAAGTTAACCTTTTTCTATCAGTCTGTCTGACTGTTGAATAAATGAAAAGGCTTAATTAAGAATCACTTCCTCTCATGACACAAACATTAAAAATCATTGCAGTATAGTGATTTAACATGCACCTGTCCCCATAAATCTAATTAATTGTTTTCTTGCCCAAATTAACGTGCTCTTTATAGATCAACAGAAATTTGCACCCTTAGACTGGTATTGAACCTGCAACCCTTGGATTAAAAGTATGACACTCTACCAAGCGAGCTAATGCAGATTCCTGAATTTGATGACAGTTGAAGATACTGTTATTCAACTTTTCATTAAATGATCTACAGTTGACACTTGCAAGAAAATACTTTCAGGTCACATTCTTGTCTGTGAACAGTCTTTGGACCATTTGTTTTTTAACTTTATCAGTTGCCTTTTAAAGATTTGTAAGAAATGTTGAAGAAAGAGAAGGTGAAAGAAACTCAAAGGGGCATAAACAATTATGACTGAAAGTAGTTTTCAAACCGTCTTGCATAACTTTCCAACCCTAAATTTTATTAGTTTGGTTATATGTATAAAGCATACAATTTTTACAACATTGGTCATAGACATGATTGTAAGCATGGTCAACCATATCATCATACATCTATGCTTTTCACATTTGTAGTGATGTATGGATCATAACATTAATGATGTATAGTGCAAATTCCAGATCTGAATCATAGTTTTTGTCAGTTATATAAATTATTGGGAAACAAATTACTACTTCAGAAATTATTTCATGGGTAATACATTCAGTTAAATGTTCCCTTATTCAGTAATGTTCCCTTCATGCAATATATTGTTTTGATTGTAGCAACAAAAAGATGGAATTACTTCATAAATCTTGGCTGCCTTGAAAGCAATGGTGTGAGAGATAGGACAGCCTTGGGTTTCGATCACAAGAGTAAAAAACATTCAAATGCTAGGAGTTTGCAGAGATTGCAAACTGGAAATGACAGTTACATATTTTGTTTTCACACAACTTGCGCTGTCCAACTTCTTCAGTTACCGAACTTGTGGATGGCTTGCACTGGGGGTAAGGAGAACCCTATTGATTTCAGAATCAAAAGGTCAAAAGCAATGGTCATAGTAACTAAAAGAACAAAAATGGGATTAGGGGACCAAATGATTAAATGTCACTGTCACTAAAAGAAGAAATAAAAAAGTTTTCTTTGAACATAACTTACATGTTGGGTAAGAAACAAGCCTATTTATTTTGGGATCAGAAGTTCAAAGTCATTAACCTTTTTTCATAATAACTTCACTTGTAGATTATCCACTTTCATTAATCTTTGTGGATGGCATGCACATAAGGTATGGAAGAGACCTGTTCATTTTTTGGTCAAAAGGTCAAAGGTCAAGGTGATTTGTCTCAAAAGAATGTTTTGAAAAATTACTTGTTTTTGAGTAAGTTCCTCGGTCAAAATTTGTGGACATGTAAAATGGTTATGTTAAGTCTTATAAGAAAACGATGGTTTCTGAACACCTGTAAAAAAAAATGTCTTGGTCATGGAAACCCATGGGTCATTAATATCCAGATTCAACCATACCCACGACCAGCTCCTACACAGTGAACAGTTAAACACTGGGCAGGCACATAATGGAATGTCAGTGGTTATGGTTGTCTTGTTGTTTGAGAGTGATCATAGCTATTAACTGAAGATAGTTAATGATTATATTGACAAATATTTTGTTGAAAATGCATCAATCTAAATGATGAATTGAAACCTGGTCTTTTAAATGAATGTTATGTTGCCTGAGTAACTCAAAATTGATCTGCTAATAGAAAACACAATTTATTGTGTCTTTAGGAGGCTCATCAAAATTGATAATCCTTTTTGTAATCTTATCATATCATATTCTTTCAAAAACAAACAGATCTTCATTGGAAGCCATTTAAAGAAAGTTAATGTTTTTTTCTGCAGTCATTTTGATCATAACTTCAAATTATAATTGATTGGGCAGCATCCTTCATTCAGGATATGAAAAAGAAAGTTTAAAGGGCATGGGGTTTGGCAGGCTTTAAGCACTGGCAGTCTCCAAATTTTGGGGTTAGGTGTTACCAGTACTTCAAGTTTTTGATAAATTATCTTGATAGAGAAGTACAGGGACAATTTTATTTATGTCACACTGTTGCAATTTGTTAGTTAATATTAATTTTATTTTTATATTAGGAACCACAGTCTGAAAAAATTGTTTTAATCAAAACATCTATGCCTGAAGTTATAAAAAATGTACCTCTTAAGAAGTTTTGTTGGATCAAAAGAAAACATGAATTAATATTTGTGAAACATTATGCTATAAAAGTATAAGCGTTAAACAGAGATAGACTGTAAATGGAAATTTATGAAAAGGGCATTGGAGGACAAAAATGCATTGTTTGTTAATTGTTTTTGTGTGAAATGGTGTTTATTGAGTGATGGCTATTCCTTTCTACCTTAATGTCATTTACCAGCTTGATTTATGAGACCAGCAGAACAAGGTCTTATTCCCTAGAATTCTCATTTATCCTTTGCCCACTGAGAGGAGCAATAAACCAAAGTTGATTAGTAATTTGCAGACTCTTGCCTCATTTGTTTTCATTATTTGATAAGACTGGCATGATAAAGGGATATACATCATTTTGAAATGCTGGGCATCTACCAAATGTTGTGTAAGCTGTGGTACATCACATATAATGATAATGACAGGTTTGGCTCCAAAAGGCTGGTATATTGCAAGTCTGACATGTGGGGTGATGGGATGGGATTCAGATATGTAATACCTAAGTCTTTGATTGATTAAAATGCTTGTGGTAGATATAGAATCTATCTTCCATATAATAGGTATTTTGTTAACATGCTATTAATTTTAAGAATAGTGGATCCCATCTTGATTGGTTACCCCTTTATAAAGGCCACTTTGCCAAACACCAGAATAGTATCAGACACTTTGTCCCCCTCATAACAGGCCACTCCATTTAAGAGGTGACATTTTTGTTGCAGAAAAGTTGGCCTTATAAGAGTGGGACCACTTTACTTGTGTACTTCTAGCCATTCTTATGAAGTAGATACATGAACATTTGTATGTCTTATCATATATGTTTGCTTGGTTCTTAAACTTGTGAAACTATTAAATTATTCATTTGCACTGCAATTCTTAAAAAAGGTTACAGCAATAAATATAACTCATGATGCAATAGTGTCTAGAGATGGAAGAAAATGATTGATTAGGCTCCAAGATCACTGATTGCACTTCAGCAAAAGAAAATTTTCTACTTACAGATTAGGAAAGTCAAGCATATTGATCTTGTTAAGACTGAATTAAAACTTGATAGATGAAGAAAGCTGAAAAGTTTTTTGTTGAAAAAGATGCATGCAAAGAGTGAGGAAACTAATATTTGCATGATGTTAATCAAAACTATGCTATACTATAAGTACACTGAAATTTAAGATTAGACTATTTTATGAAAGAATCTGTCACATTAATGTTTTGATGTTGTGTACAATAAACAACATAAAACAAATGAAAATGCTAGTATGTTGAAATTAATGAAGAAAGTTTTAGCCTCCTTCACATCCATCCTTTATTGAAAAATGTGCTGTCAGTATCAACTGAACTGGGAGATTAATCAGGAAAATGAAGATTTTTATTTACTTATTTATTTATTTTCTTACTTTTTTAAGTGTAGATTTGATATGTGTATATGCAGTTGTGCATTATGTATATATGTTAATGGAGATAATAAAAGATTGCAACATTCTAGGTCTGATGTGAAGGATGGTGGAGATTTCAGACTGTAATTCCAGATTCAATGATTGATTAAACTCCTTGTGTATCATATATTGCAGATAGATACAGACTAAGAAAATGATTGATTAGGCACCAAGGATCTCTGCTCTCTTTTTTCAAAAAAGAGAGAATAGAGACAAGATGTTAGTTTTACTTATAGATTAGAAAAGTTGATCATATTGATTATGTTTTTGGCTTGATATATGATTAAGATACTCCATTGCACAAGCATGATAGATGAAAACAGAACATTTCCAGAACATACAAAAACTTGCATTTTGAAAGAATTTCTAAACCAAAAAACACTTAGGACATTCTGTTATGAAATCAGATTATATCCAAATTAAATCCAGACTTTCTAACAACTATCAAAACTTTGAATGATGCTCATACATAACTGGTAGAGGTTCAGACAATTAAGGCTTTCACAGGTGATGAACTGTAATTGTAGTGATATCTTGTGCAGCAGTAAAGTCATCAGTTGTAGAAAAGTAATCAAAAAATTATCCTTACCAGCATACATTTGTGCAAAATGGAAGCTGATGAGCTTTGTGGTAAAGCATCGCCTCATTAGTTTGCCATTTTCCTCTTGAGGGGTTGGGAAAATTGTCCATTTTCTCCTTTATTTTTATTGTTTTTTCAAGGTTTTCAGGTGAGTCTGAGTAATGGTAGACTTTAGTATTCTTATATCTTACTGGTATTGTTCAGAGCTTTTGACTATAATGGTGCTAAATTTTGTAGATATTTTGGCACAACATTTTGTCATGGTCAGCATGACACATAACCATTAAGATTGATGTATTTGCTAGGCTCACAATAAATTGGTAGCTCATGATGGTTAGCCTCTCTTGTTTGGAAATATGCATGGTGTTTTCATTAGGATTCCCTAAGATAGTGGACTGACAGATGTTAAGATAGGGTCAAATGGAGAAAATTACAAAATAGAGATGAACCAAAGACAAATTTTAGAAAATCTTTGGTCATTTGAAGTAGGCATCAAAATTTATATTTTGCAGAATTGCTATTAATAAAGGCAGACTGGAGAGAAATATTCTGACTTCAAAGGGAGTGTTATCATTTTGGCGGTTAGAGCAAGTTAATCCCGATTGGCTAAGCTAAATGAGAGGGTGTGTTTCCCAGATGAAATTCATGGTGCTAAGTAATGTCCTTGTGAAATTCAGCAGGCCAAGTTATTCTGTGGAAGGGGAAGCTCTGAGGTACTATTGTTAAAATTCCCAAGAGATTAATGTCTGGAAAGTTGAGGGACATGAAAAGAGAGATTTGGCTTTATTGGAGAGGGAGCAAGTCTCGGAAAAGCATAAGAAATAGCTTCATACCTGTGCACCCCATGGTTGGAAAAGACTGCAACCAAGTTACTGTTGAGGACCCGAAGAGGTTGGAGAGAGACAGAGGAGGGTAGGGGCAGTTATTACCTGACCTGTCACCAGCAGTGATTTGGAAAGGACTGAGAGCAACTTGGTTATGCTGACATGCCAGCAATTCGAGTTCGATCATTCTCTAATTTCTGTGATGAAATTTGTTTTGTCAGTATAACAGAATGACTAACTGCATTTTGCATAAATTTTATAATTCTTGTTCTAAGAGAAAATTGTATCATTCAAATGTCATGTTCAGTTTTCATTTTGTTTATGTAATTGATTAAATAACACTGATAACCAAAAGGTGAGGATCATATATCACCTAAGCTCTAACATAGTACAGACTGTCACAAATTGGGAGATAATTTGTGAGATCCCCACTCCTTATGGTGTTTTGGTTCTCATTATCTAGGAGATGATTGCCCATGGTGTTATTGCCTTGACTGAGTTAAAAAGGAAACTAAAATATGAAATTAATGGCTGGAATAATATAGATCTGAGCAAAGATATAGAATACAATGACATGAGTCTGTATGTGCAAAATATAACATCACCTGGTTGCTTCCAGTATTTCCAAATTGCTGTTGGTGATTCACATTGACATATTTCTTCTCTCTCTCCCCCTCTCTCTCTCTTTTTCTTGCCTCTTTGGGTCACCAATCATCATGGTTGTAGACTGTGCTCTTTTCCACTGTCAGTACAAGTATGGAGTTATTGTGTTCCTTCAAATAATATGTGCCAGAAATCAAACAATTTTCCGCTCTTTTATGTCAGATATCATCGATGGTAATTCAACAGAACTAAGCTATGTGCAGTTCAGTACCTAATGCTGATTCACAATCCTCTTAGCATGAATTTATATATTTTCTAGCAGCTGCTTGCATTCTTAACTGTAACTATGATGTGTGTGTATGTGATTTGGATCTTTAAAGTAAATTTAGCAAATTTTCAGTCATATTTCTATGATGTCTTCAGTGTGGCAGGTTATAGTGATGTCTAGCACTTGAGCATGATGCCACAGACATGTAGCAGCATGTCCCACCTAGACACATTATCCTTACACCAGACGGACCAATCCTAACACTAATGTCTTAATGCTTAGTGCCAAGCAAGGCTGCTGCTAGCATCATTTTTATAAGTCTTTGGTATAATTCGGCTTGGGTTTGGACCCTCTCTTTCACGTATCTGAGGTGGACACTCTAACCACTTAGGCCACTGGAGTGGTCAGCTGTGACATAATTAGTAAACCGTCCCACTGAAGAAATATTTTGCGTTATTAGTTATTTTACAAAATTCCAGGTGTGATTGCAGGCCACGGGTATTAACTCCATTGGCTGAATGCCATGTGTTTGAGACCCTCCCGGTCTATGCTAATAGTCATAAATATAAAGATCTTTAATACATTTACAATGAAGAATTTTCAAAATTATCTAAGATTATAGAAAAGACAGCCATTTGATTATTTTTGAAACCATATATTGTGCAAAAATGGCTGCCACTGTATATTTTAAAAATCTGTTCAAAATGCCTTAACAAATACATTTTTGTATGAGAAAATATTTTATTCAGTCAATTCTAAAGGATAAGCAAAACATGAACAGTAATTTAAAGTAGCTTTAAAAAGTTTGTAATAAATGTAATCACAAAATTTAACCTGTGCAGTAATGACTTCACTTTTCCAAAATGTCACCTCCATGATCCACAGTTATGTTAAATTTCAGAGAATCATATCTTTGTTATTTGGAGTCAGAAGTTGGAAATTCTTGTTATCCTGTGCACAGCTTAAAAAGATTTTTTAATATAGAAGCAAGTTATCCTGAGGTGTTTCTGTCCCTTTAAATGTCCATTTTCCTGTAAGCCAGCTAAATAATTGCACAAAATTCACTTTTCCAGTTCTTCTTTTGAATACTATCAAAATGTTGTCAGCAATTTTTCTTCCATATTTGCCAATGTTATTGTGCTGACAAGTATCAGAAGGAAGGAGGGAATATGGAATTGACAGCTGTTAGACAAAAAATGACATTTCAACAGGATTTCATAAGATTTGACAGGATTTAAACTCTCTGTTCTTGGTCATACTAATAACAATTTGATGGACAGTCAGTTTTACATGAGAAGCAAGTAGTAATCATGTTCACATGCAATTAGGAGTACCATCTTAATGAAGACAGTGCTCCCAGAAAAGGACATATTTCTGGTATATACATCCTATTGGGTACAAAAGGGACATGTGTGTGACAGGAAAATTATTTTTCAGCTTTGGCACCAAAGAACTAGTTTAGTTAAATAACTACAGTATTATTTATGTTCATTCAGTGCACTTGTTGTTGTTGTTCTAGGGTTTAACGCCATTTTTCAGCACAAGATAGGCTATACATGGCGGCCAGTATAACTGGTGGAGGAAGAACCCTGGAAAACTCAGGGAAGAACCACCGACCCACGAGAAGCTACTGGCAGGCTTTCCCACGTACCCACGCTAGCTGAGCCTTGGACTCGAACCCACGCAGACAGAGGTGAGATGGCAGTGATCCGGAACGGTGAGCGCTTTAGACCACTCGGCCACTCGGGGTCCCTCATTCAGTGCACTAAACATCACAAGATAAGCAAAAATGACAGTGATTGTCTGCACCAATTGTATTCATTGGCATCAAATCACCATGGCTCTAGACTGTACCAGCATACTATATGAATATTATAATCTAGTCTGAATCACCCAAATCTTGAAAAAGCCAGAATGAATGGTGAAAAAAGTAGCAAATGGTCAGTTTTCATAACCCATCAGGAGGAAATCTGCAAACCAATTAGGTGTTGCCTTGCTTTAGAGCACACCAACTTTTGTTTTTCATAACTATGCTGGTACACTGTGAAGGTACAAAAAGCAAAACTTAAGTAATATTGAATTTTCTAAATCTACCTTCAGTTTGGCACCATATAGCCAATGCTGTGCTGAGTTGCTGTAAAGCTTTACTACAAACAAATACATTTTACATTCTAGGTTGTTGTAAAGTGACAATACAGGCAGTTCTGGTATGTAATTGTCATTGTTTGAGAACAAAATCTTGTCCTTTTGCAAATTTGTGCTCAAGTATGGTGTATGCCTACATATGTGCTGTATTGTTGCATATTTTTAGCTTGGTCCTTTTGAGTGACAGAATTGAATGATAAAATGATGATGCTGTACTACATGATCAATTGCATCTTAATTGCACAGATTTTCTTATGTATGGTCTTGCACTGGTTTTAATGTCCCATCTGTTATCCTGTACATATGTTTTCACTCCAGGCTAATTAGATAACTGATTTACTGCAGTTTCAGCTTTGCTTTGGTGATTCTTTTCAGGCATTAGGCCCTACAACACAATCACAGTATACTAGTACTACATCAGTGTGGCTACATCATTTAATCCAAGGATATTCCTTTGAAATTTAAAAGAAAATAAAACATATTTAATTTATTTTGCAACCTTTTCAGTCTAAAATGACCAAGTAAAGAAAACTGAGATGAAATCTTTGTTTCCATTATGATTACTATGTCAGCTGTTGGACTATGGAGATTTTTGCAACAGAATATACCATTGCAGTTTTCTTCTTGTTTATTGGTTTATTATATAAATAATATGGACCAGAATTACCAAAATATTGGTCTGCTTTGGCTTTGATCATTTATTCTTCCATGAGATGGGATGTCAGATGTGGGACCACATTTATAGCACAAAGTTTCATAGAGTGGAAGTGCCTCTATAGGTCTTTACAAAAAGAATTGCTCAAAATACACAGAAACAAAGAAACAACAAACAAACATTTCAGTATTCAGCATATGCCATATTTTGATGCCAGCTAGGTTGAGCACTTAGCTACAGATACAGAAAATACAAGTTTAAGTCTCATTCCAAGTCATTTCTACATATAACCCTCTTATCAACCTATCATCATGGGGTACTGTATTAGGCATATGCAACAAGATTTTAAGTCTTGTTCATAAAACTTGTTGGATAAGGGAACCTGAATGAGTACCGCAAATAATGGTTGTTGCACAAACAATACTTAGATTCATTGGATCCAGTGTAGCAGAATTGTAATTGTGCTGTCTCAGGCTTGGTTTGATGTTTATGGATAGCAACACAAGTAGGTTATTATGTGCTTAGGCAATTGAAGTAATATACCTTTCCTGGGGGATACCACAGTAGCCAATCCAGGATGTTCTGATGGTTGGATTTGAACCTGCACCCAAGTCCAGCATGCAAACCACTGAGCTACATTTTGACTGTCATTCAGGATGGGTAGAAATTAACATTCATAAATAAAAATGAAATATTTAATGTTTTTTAAAAGCAATTTCACATACGTTTCATTATGTTTTAATTCATTTTCAACTACAATGAGGCTGGTTTGGTACATAGGGCATATCAAAAGATGAAGGCTATTGCAATAAAGTGCATTGTTCAGCAGTATACCACTTTAGTTAACTTGGCTGATCTGATTATAGGATTGAAACATGTACCTCCTGGTTGCAAATCCAGCAATGCTACCCACTGTGCAACTGATATTTTCAACAGCAATGTTAAGCTTACCAAGGTTATGGAGGCACTGTAACAGTGGAGAAACCTGATGCTTCTAAGATGTACTTAAATCAAAAGTTGCAGAAGATAGGATGATAAAGCAGGTAGAGCACCAGCTTAAGTCTTTCAGACTGGTTCTCAAATGATTACAAGGTAGAAGACTGGATCAAATCAAGATTTGTAAAAAATTCCCTGGACAACCCATTGTCTTTGTAATTTTCATTTGATTAGATAAAATAATACATTGGGATCTTTTTTGATGGGTGCCACAGTGAGAACAATGAAGACAAGCAATGAGCCTAAAGGCAGTGTTTTCCATTTTGATTTCTTATGGGCCATAAATGATAGAAGTTTGTGCATTTTTTAATCTCTGGCTTTTTAACCATCATATAGTCACTCTTAGTGCTGGACTTTGGTTCATGTTTTATGATTGAGGATCAGTTTCTTCCTACCAATTGATGATTGTTAATCTTTTAATTTGTCCAGATGTCAAATATCCTAAAATCTTGCAACTCAGGAATAGCATGTAACTGGATTTTGACTGAAATTATTCAGCTGTAAAATAATCTAATGGTCGATTCATTCCATAATAATGGTTTACGTCTGCTGTTAATTTATTTGCACTTTATCAATATCATCATAAGCGGATGTGATTTAGTTTTCATTTTAATTTTGATAGCATAAACTTTATATTCCACCACAAATGTTTTCTTCTCCATAATACTGTTCTTTTGAACATTAAAATACAAAATATGAATGGTCTATAAAATGAATGTGCACTTTGATAACTATTTATACTAGCATATGGATATTTACATGGCGAAGAAGTCCCTGTTCCAGTCATATATTTATGGTAATTGCTTCATCGTAGACCAACAAATTTATTCCACCTCTGCTTCTCCTGCCACCTTTTGTTGTATCAGTATTCTGTTGCTTTTCCAAATCTCAAAGGTTATATTTTGTATGCAAAGTTGATAATCTTGAAATTAATATTTACAACAAACATGACTCTTTAATTTTCCTGGTGATCACTGTGTGTTCACATTATGCTTTCAAATGCATAATATAGTTATTTTTCTTTGTCTTAACAGCTCAATGTTGCAGATGTACAGTTCTCACAATTTTCTTGAATCTGTACTGTTTCTAGTAAATCAATAAAGGTGAATAGCATATTTCACATGTAGTTTACTTTCCTTTCAATAAAAATAAACATTTTTATTATAGGGCTATATGGTTTATGAGGTTTTGTTCCATTAATTTTTATATTTATTGTTTACGTAACTCTGACTATGCACAATGACCATCTTTCTACCACCCAAATGTTGTACTTTATTTTTAGCCTTACTCCATCCAGTATGTAGGATCCTGTTTACTGTTCAAAAGCTACCTCAAACTTTAATTTATTTGTATGCACCACCATGAAAGGGTAGGTCATATAACATTTCCCTTGCCCATCAATCTATTAAGCCATGTGTCAAGTGGTATGTCAGTTCAGTTAAGTTTTACATTATTGTCAGTTTTTAGGCATAGTTGGGTGGTAAATGTGTTATAAGAGTACATTTATATTATCTTTCTACACCTGTTGACCAATCCTACAACTATTTTGAACTTTAGACACCTTGAAATACACTTCTCATATATAATGTCTCAGAAACCCACACTCTAAATTTTCAATGATTATGCTTGGAAAACTTAAAATGTGGGTTTTTGAGATGTTATTTATTATGCATAGGGAATGACTATCATTGATTTAGGAAGATATGTAAAAGGTTTAGGTAATGCAAGTGGACTTTCTGCAAATCAGAGATATACATGGAGTTGACTCTAATCAGGCCCCAATTTCACTAAAATTCTCAAATGTTCTCCACATATTGAAATTTAACATTATAGTGCTTTTTATACTTTTGACAGTATAAGTAGAGATAGAGGAAAAATTACTTTCTGGTTGTAAAACTTTACATGTGGAAACCTTTTTGTTCTTGGTATAAAGAGTTTAGAAATTAATGAATTTTTGGGAAAGCCTCAAAATATTGTCAGAGATAAAGAGTCTTTCAAGGAACGTCTACAATTTTATGATTGTATTTTAATCTCATTTTGATGATTTATTTTAATTTTTGATGGATACTGAATTTTGTGTGGAAAAAATTGTTATTAGCAAAGAAATAAGAAAGACATTAGAGGAAGAAACAATTTTCAGATGTTTAGTGAAATCAAGACCAGAATTTGTGTGAATATGACATTCTTCTTAATAGTTGTGTTCAGACAGAAATAATAAAGATAATAAAAATAAGATTATTTACTGACCTAAAGTACTTTGGAAGTGGAATGGTAAATCATTTTGGACCCATACAGACTGATTTTTCCATGGTCAGAGACTGTAAATAAAAGTAGTTCTTTGAAACAGAAATCTTAGAAACAAAATATAGGCATACAAAAAGTTTTTAAAAAATTGTTTTCTTATTTCATGAGTGTATATGAATTTTGCTTGCAAACATAAACTTCATTTTATTAAAGATCTAGAGACCATTGTTTTTCAAAGTAAAATTTGTTATGAAGAAATAATTCAAATTATGTGCATAAATATAAGTGGTGATAGTCATGTTTCCTGAGTTTCCCCATAGTATCCTCTCTCTCTCAGCCTCAGTGCCACTTGCTATTTGACATGACTGGTGATTGATTGGTGCAGATCATTCCTCAGATAGCAAGGCCTTCTCTGATTGGCTGAAACTGGAGATATGAAACAAGAGAGGCAAACAGTTTTGTTAAGAGTGATAAGTTTGTTTTTGCCTTGCATATCTCTTTTCTGTGAAGGGAAGGTATATCTAGTTTCTCTTTTATGGGATTTGGGGATAAGCATAATTGAAGATTAATTGGCCAATGTCAGATCTGGTTGTCAGAAGAATTCCAGTCAAAGGGGGATGGATGGGAGTTCTCACCAGGTGAGGAGTGGAATAGTTTTCAATTTGAAATAAGGATCTAGCTATCTTTATAAATTGATTCTTGACCAGGGAATACAGGGATAAAATATCATTTTAATGGTTCTCTCTCAGTATTTAACATCTTGTAAAAAGAGAATTTAAAATTGCCTTGTATATCCTCTCGCCAAAAAAGTTGGGAGGGAATATAGAGTTTTGCTAGTTTGTTTATGTTTGTTCATTGTGTCATTTTACTCTCAATATCATGAGATCATTTTCAGTTATTGATGCATCTCACAAAGAATAACAACCTTATCAAAAGTAGGTCACTTACCTAATTTTCATGCTTGAGTGGTTTACATTTCCAGCCATTTGTTCATTATGCATTCAGTATCTTGGTCTCAATTCCATCTGCACTTGTACACCACTCGGGTAGCCTAGTGGTCAGAGCATCTTCTTGGATGTGGGAGGTCGTAGGTTTGAACCCCAGCCAAGTCATACTAAAGACTTACAGCTGCCTTGCTAGCACTTGGCATTAAGAGGTTAGCGTTAGGACTGGTCAGCTCGGTGTCAGGATAATGTGACTTGGTGGGACATCATGCTACATCTCTGTGGCATGATGACACTAGACATCACTATAAACTGCCACACTGCAGACACTGTAGCAATATTGCTGAACATTTTTTAAAACTATGTAAAAATTCCAAATCACACACACACACACACACACACACACACACACACACACACACACTTCTGCACTTATAAAAATTTATTTGTGGATACATACAACACAACAGTAGTAGCTCACCCATACCAAAACTGGATAACTGTCACCTAATGTTCTTGCCTGAGTCATTTTTTTATTTCAGCTCACAGTATTTTGGACCCTATTTCACTAACACTTGTGAAAGCTGGTGTTTGGATGCATGAAGAATATAACCATAACAAAATGATGTCACTGCAACTTAATTGTCATGCTTGAGTCACTTTTATATTTTTATCTAGGTTTTTTTAACCCTCAGTATCTTGATCATTTCACTTACGCTCATGAAATTGGTACATGGCTGCCTTTCAACAGAGTAATCCAGCCATACCAAACTAGGTCACTGTAACCTAATTTCAATAATTGAAAGTTGTATTTTCATCCAATCATTCATTATACCACAGTATCCTGGGCCCTATTAAACCTATCCCATGAAAATTAATATGTAGATGCATCTCAACAAGAGTAACTCATCAATACCAAAACAAGGTTACTTTCACAGAATTTTACTGTTGAGTGACCTTTGTATTTCTATCATTGTTTTGTTACATTCTGAATGTCATGGACCCTATGTCAAGCACACTTATGAAAATTTGTAGATAGATTTATCACAGGAAGAATAACTCATCCAAAAGAAAACTAGGTCAGAGTGACCTAATTTTCTTGTTTAAATGACTGATATTTTCAGTCATTTATTTTCTTTTTGTGCTTAATATATTGAAAAATATCTCTTAATATATCTTTCATATTTGTAGATGCATGTGAGAAGAGCAGTAGAGCCATACCAAAATTGGATTACAGTGACCTGATTTTCAGTCATGAGTACCTTTGTGTTTTCGTTCATCCATTATTATGTCCTTTTCACCTGTGCAAAGATTGGTATCTAGGTGCATCTCAGGGAGGGTAACTTGGCAATACCAAAACAAAATCACTCAGACTTGATTTGCTCATTTAGGGTAACTTGCATTTAATATTTGGCTATTCATTATTTACCCTAAATATTGTTTGCACGATTATACATATATGCATGAAAACTTCTATATGAATGCATCTCAGAACAGTAACTTGCCTCAATAATAGCCTTACCTACATAGCCTTGCATGAAAATTCACAAGTGGACTCACCTTAAAGGAGAGTAACTCAACTACTTCAATCTAGGTTATTGTAACCTAATTTTCATGCTTGAAAGATTATTTTTCAGCCATTTCTTACATCCTAGGTCTCATTTACATTTAGAGTAATAAAACTTTGTTGCAACTGTGCAGTGATGAAACTTTGTATGTTGTGTCTTTGTGAGTACAGCTAACTCCAGACTTTGTCAAGAGTGGTCGCTTAACTTGAAATCATGTAACTCTGCATTTTTTGTTTTACTGCCTTTCATTTTCATTGAGAAGTGTTATTCATTTAACTTTAATCCCATACATTTTAACCTTTTATGAAGCGTGATTTTTTTTTTGTTTTAGGCAAATAATTTAATCATTTTTCAGTCTTCAATAAAAAAAACATTAAATTATAGAAAAATTCATATGAAATCAGGTTATTGCGAAATGTGTACAAGTCTAAGTTGCTTAAATCGGCAGATACCTGCATTATATTTGTAGTAATACTTCCCTCTCTACAGTGGTTAAGTCATTAGCTCAGACTCCTGACCAGTTTTTAATGAACTTGAATCTGGTCCAGGCCAGCGTGTATCAGCTGTCTTGTCATATCTCTTTGCAGGGCTTGTAACACCTGCTGCCATGGCAGAGTCCTGCATACTTGTCATTTTATTGTTGACTATTCCAAATGAGCTTCTGTTCGGATTCATGTTTACAGTTAAACACCTTGCTTTAAGACGGGGCTTTTCTGCAAAAGGTATCTCATGTTCAAATTTTTTTAAAGTTATAAAATTGTTTGGTAATACTTTTAAACTCAAAGAAAATCACAGTAGAGAAGTGGGTAGTTTTGGTAGATTTTTATTGTATCTGTTCCATGAGGCTTTGATGGTGTTTTATCAGGAAAATGTCTGTAATATCCCCAGTTTCCAGTTTTCTATCTTTCATCATTACAGTAAGTGCTCCAATCACATACAGAAAAGACAGGTCAGGTCAGGACAGATCACTAGATTTCCAAACCTTGGCCAAGAGTTTTGATCTCAAAAGAGGGACGATTTTCATTTACTTTATTTTTAGCTTGCAAATGGACAAAAATTACAAGTCATTGATTCACTCCTTTCACAGTAATTTCATTCATATGCTTCTTACATGCACCACAAGCAATTTTAGAATTTCTTTGAAGATCATTGCTGTATTATATTGGTGTAAGTCGTCTTCATTGTTTTTTTTTTCTGAGCATTTTGGAGATAATGTATGTTACTGGATCCAGGTTTCCTCTAGAGTCAGCCTGAAATTTCCTCAGAATGGAAAATGTCAATTTTAGTGTCTGCATTGGAATGTGGCAATGTCAGTACTACTCTGCTGAGTCTGTCAAGAAGTTTAAATTGTCATGCAGATCATATGGCTTACTGACTGCTAGAACTGCTCAAGGTTGGTACTGTCAGGGTCTAATTCTTCCCTTGCAGCTATGCCAGCACACCCTTTGTGAATTTAAATCTTATTTGCAGACAGATTTGTTGTGAACATTATCACCACTATCACCATTCTTTAATAATGATATTGAAATCCCAAAAAGATTATCACTTCTTAGTATTATTGATTAAGACAAATATCTCCATTTATCCCAGGCGTTTTGGATTAAATTGGTAGCTAGTGTCTTGTACTTTAGTGTGGTTTACATTCATGTTTACAAAGAATTCAGTCAGGGTCATTGGTGGTTATATAAGACTTTTGCGATATAGCCCGATATGGTTGTTCATAGCGGTGTCAAACACATATTTTGCTTAAAATTCATGGTCACTGGTCATGTTGCACAGATGGTCATTCATGATATTAAGTTTATTAATAATAATAATAATAGTTATTTTGTTATTATTATTATTATTATTATACTAAAATTAAGATTATGATTTCTCACAAACAATACAATAGTCACTATATGAATAGTTTTTGTCAGTTTGCATGAGAACTTTTGTGTGATTTGTGACTCAGGGAACATAATTTTGAGTAGATTTGAAAAATTATCTGCTACCTGCTATCTGAAAAATGATCTTCTACAAGAAATGGGAGATAATGTTTGACTTTAAAGGAGACCAGAAACAAAAAAATTCCTTTTATGTATGTAATTCTCTACAAATTTTAATTGGACTTTGATGTTTATAAATTAAATATCGTAGGTAGGTAGTGATTATATCGCCCAGAAGATACCACGATTCCGTAAATTGCAGAGTTTTTTTGAGCTTTGATGAGATGACAGATCACATGGTCCCGTGACACAATACTAGCTAGTCCTCAAATACAAACATATACATAGCGAGCGAGACAGACAGGTGGAGACCAGATTTGGGTTGCTAATTCAAAAGTTGAATATGCTTCCGAGTTATGCTCATAACTATATATGTTGAATTGTGTGTTAACAATGTGTTTAAGACCTGACAGCAGAAAAGTACAACAGTAAGAAGGTGCTCATATTTCATATTTTGGAATTTAAAAAATGCAATTTAAATTTTAAATAAATACTTATACACCGTGTGCTGTACAAAAATGTTATAAGGATTAAATGATGGTGTTCAATGTAAAAATTAAAAATTTATCACAATGCAATAAATTCATTTAAGAAGGATGAGGTTCAATCGTAATATATGTAAATGACATATTCATTACCTACCTCCAACACACACACACACACACCACCACCACCACCACCGAAGGTATGCTATCTTGAAAATATACATCCAACACTGAAACGCTGAGAGATAATACTGAATATATGGGCAAAGAGACTAGAACGGGGACTGACCTGTGTGTGAAACAATATCCATTACCTTGTAGGTGTAAAAGGCATTGAGAATGGTTTTCATCGGTCGAAACTTAAGCATTAGTTTTTCACACTCACAAAAAAAACAACCCACAAATAAATCTGCAAAGCAGAAATCATAAGTAATTAATTTAAACATTAAGAAGCTTCCTTCTTATGATTCAATCACAGTGTATTTTACATGCAGGCTACAGATAGCGTACTGACAAATCTGATAGTATATACATGTCTGGTATAAATAGTTTATGTACTGTACTGGTCAGTGCTGAAATAAAAATTTTAGGTCCAGGTAGATAATGCCCTGTTATTACATTATGTCTGCCAATTTTCATTTCTCAGAAGAAGAAAAAAACATACATAAATAGATAAAACGTATATAATCCACAGGTGCCATATTCTATTTTATCACTTGTGAATATTGTAGTGACGAAATAATAAATATCACATGAGTCTTTTTCTTCAGTAAACAGAATGTTAAGATTAAACATTATTCACCTAAATTTCAGATTTTTTTAAACACTACAACAGAATTGTAGTAATAAAAACGTTAAAAAATAAAATTATCACCAATTAGCTTAAATTCCATGGATGATCACTGTGAATGTTGCCTACTTTTCTCTGCAAACAAAATCAATCTCCATTACCACCAAAGAAACTCGACCAGTAAACACCTGACATTCCTCTACTGTATATGTAAAGTTTAATTACCATGATTAAATTAAAAGAAGTAATAAAAGAAAATATGCCACGCAGTATATGTGATCCCAAAGAACCAATTCAGAATAAATATTTTATTCAGTAAACAGTGTTACACGCCTTAAGACTTATACGTAAGGAAATAAGGTGGGAATTAAATGTGGACTGTTAAAATGAAGTCCTAGGCACCGTAAGTTATAATAAAATAGGGCATCGTTTATTTGCCAATCAATGCTGATGTTTACATATACATATTATAGAACGTGGTTTCTTTGAAGTATGTCCGAAGGGCAGTCCTTTTCACAAGATAAATAAATTGATAAGGATTAACTGTTAATTAGTCACACTGGCATTATGTTTGTGTACTCAAGTCTAACCTTTAGCTATTATGCAGTTTAGCCACAGCTGACCAGAATAATAAGGTGTATCACAGGGAGAAATGGAACGTCCCATGGGCGCTCGCACATTGGGGCAAGGGATGGGGTCAATAGTAGCCCCCCCACTCCAATTTTTTATGTCAGCCAGTTAAATTGAAACTTTGAGTTTATAACTGGCCTCTTTTCTTTTAGTCGCTACTATTTAAACATCCCAAGGGATAGTTTTATATCAGTTCCAATCATTACAGATTACCGTTTATACATACTACGTGTAACAGGCATAGACTGAAAGTTTTTTAAAATTTTTAATTTTTGTTTAAGATTACTGAAAATTGTGTTTTCTCGAAACATGACCATATCTGGGGTTTAGAATCTTATTTTTAGCAAAGCTTCCATTTGATTAAAATTATATCTCAATTTCACCTAGGACAGAGGTGATTTGATTTCGATTGTGCCATGTTCAGGTATGTATGTCAACATCTTGAAAATACATTTACTCCATTCACCAGCGCAATCAAAGTTTCTCAGGAAAACAATTTTTTCCGACAAGCCCAACGGGCACCTAACTTTGAATACAGGATGGGCCCAAACTAAAATTAGAGGGGCCCCGGGTGTTGGGCTATCACATTTTTAGAACTGCTGGTGTAGATAAAAGATCTGTGAATTGATGTTGCATTTTGTGGTCACTTACTCGGCTTTCTGCCTATTTTTGTAACTCACACGTTTAACACTTTTCCCAGGATTTAAAATATCCAACAGTATGTCTGGAACAGCGACAACTTTTAGTCTAGGGCTAGCATTTGCGTATCCTAGAGCTGTCATTTTTTTTCAGGATCGTTCTCATAACATTCCTTTAGAAATGTAATGATCACAGAGTGCTGTATGATGTTGCTTTGAAATCGACTCGCTGGTAATAATGTATCCATACTTTATGCTGTTATCTTTGCAACAACAAAAAAATGTTGTCCACAGGCTTTACTTAATGTGCTATTACAGCCGTAAGCAACACAAAACGGCATCTTTTACTCTGGCAACTCCCAGTTGGGATGCTGGAGTCACTACTATGATGTCACACCCCAAAAGTAACCGAATAGACGCAGAAATTTTGCATACGAGGGCACGGAAGTTCAGCTCCTAGAAGATATGCCAATATTTAAATATTGGCATTACGGTCGCAGATGATACTTCAGAATCAGGTTTTCTTCTATAGTGCTTTTATTATTATGCTGTATTTCAATTGGTTTCTGGTCTCCTTTAAAGTTGGCAAATAGTGTCTTGGCGCATGTAACTATCCACATTTGATACAGATTCTGTAAACATGGATTTCATTGATGTCATATTTGTTATCACAGTAAATATGCATTTATGAGAGGGATTTTGGCATGAAATGTGATGTTATTCTTGCCACAGTAACAGACATTAAAATCAGCTTTACAGGAAGAGCAGAATGCATATCCATATCCATTGCAACCACTGAAATTCCCTTTTCCAACCAACATTGGATTTTGTGATATCTCTTTTGTGCTTGGATTTTGGTGTTTTGGGATTGGTAGACTTTGACATATCAACAAATTTTAACATTGAAGTCAAAACTATCCGGTTTTATGCCATTTAAGCTCTTGTTGTTCTTGCTGTTGTTATGGGTTGTTTTTTTTGTTACCATTTATCAGCATACGATAGGCTTTAGATGGTGGCCAGTATAACTGGTGACAGAAGAACCTGGGAGAAATCTGGTAAGAACCACTGACATTTGGGAAGCTACTGACCTACTTTCTCATATACCCACATTGGCCAAGCCTGAGGCTCAGACCCATACAGACAGAGGTGAGATGACAGTGATTGTTAAAGGCGAGCACTTTAAACCACTCGGTCACCAGTGGCCCCATACTAAATCCCATGCGTAATCCAACTTTAATTAACAGCTTTAATCCTATCCAGATTATTCTTGATCATAGTTGTGTGGACTTAAATCCGTCTAAAAAACTTTAAACATCGAACTTAGTAGAGAGAATCAAAGTAATGTGTACTGTTTTATGCTGCTTGATCTCTTTAGTAACCCAGTCATAATCAATCAACATTCTAATCATGTCCAAATTACTTGTACTTACAGCATAATCCACCTCTCAATGTTCATACATTATGAAGGCAACCATGCCAAAAGTATCAAAAGGGTAAAATTATCAGCTACATTCTTTCCCTGCTTTAGCCAATTCATTCGCATAATTACAGGCAGTATTATGGGAAATCTGGAACCAACATGTGAAAAAAAATGGAAAAAATGTTTTTTTAAAATAATTTGTGCATGCAGGAGATTTCATTGAGATTTGGGAGGAGTACTCTTCCTAAACTTCAAGGATGATTGTCTTGAAATCTTACACACACATTCATCCCATAGTCTACCGGTAGTTGGTACTAAATGAAAATTGTGCTGCTTGGACATCTAATATGGCTGCAACAATGACCATTCTGAAAATCATTTTATTGCTATCCCTTCTGAATGGAAGGTCATATCAGCATGAGATTTTTTACTCAAAGACTTATGATGTCTAGTTGGTGGAAAGTGAAAATGGTGCCAATATGGTGTCCAATAAGACTGCCATCATGAAAAATCTTGTTTTGGCTTTTCCTGAATTGATTGTCATATCATCATGGGTATTTTTTCACCAGAAAACTTAAGTCTTGCTGGTGCTAAATAAAAATAATCCCAATTTGAAATCCATTATAGCCATCATAGTGGTCCTCTTGAAAATCTTGTTATTGCCACCAGTTCCAAATGGATGGTAATATCGTCATGGTGTGTCACTAAAGGATTTCTTGTTATATATGGTTGATCCTAAATAACAATGGTGCCAGTCTGACATTCAGTATGGCAACTATCTTGAAAAGCTTTACTTTAAACAGAAGTTGTATCGACATGGTTTTTTTACCAGAAGACTTCTTATGATGTCCAGTTGGTCTTAAATGAAAATAGTTCCGATATGACATCTTTTATGGTTCCCATGACATTCATCTTGAAAAGTTTGTTATTGTAACTTATTTTTAATGGAAAGTCATATCTTGAAAATATGTTATCCCTTCTGCTCTCCAGATGGATGGCTATATCAATATTGGGTTTTCACCGTTAGACTTCTTATGATACCTAGATGGTCATAAATGAAAATGGTGCCAGTTGTACATCTGATATGACTGTCAGAACGATTGTATTAAAGGTCTTGTTGTCACTACTCCTAAATGACTTGGTTTTTACCAATACACTTTTAATGATGTCTACTTTGTCCAAAATGAAAATAGTGCCAAACCCACATTGACATCAAATATGTGCATGACAGCAGTCGGTTTGCTTTTTGTTTTTAAATTACTGGTGAATATCCAAGATGGGTTCAACTCTTGACAGTTAAAAGTAAGAAATGGTCTTATTTTCAATTCCTGGAAATGATTTCCTCCCATTAGAGTGCCATGGTAGAAGATAGTTGTGAAAAGACCCCATAGTTATTGTTAGATTTAGACTGAATCAAGTGCACATCAAGCTGAATTTCAAAACATAGTGCACTCATTGCCAATGAAGCATCAGACAATCAATTAATTGGTTGACTGAAATGTCTGACTGGTTTTTATTAGCTTAGGCACCAGTGAAGAGCACTTAGTCAATGATCATAGATAGAAAACATGAGGAGAAGATGAAATCTTCATAAAAAACACTGTAGAATTGATTTCTAGTGTTAGTTTACTGGGAGATGAAAGAGGTCTGAAGAATTGGTGTAGTGTGGTTGGACATTTGTCATGAGCAGTTTTGGTTAATGACACATACACTTGTTCCCCTCTACATGGTGCCTCCGGTCCTTTCCAAATCACTGTTGGTGATTAGTTGGTTTTTCCATATTTCTTTTTTCTAACTCTCTCTTCTAGCTTCTTCAGGTCATCAAATCCTTGGTTGCAGATTGTACTCTCTTTCCCACTGTGCAGTCAGGTGTGTGTAGAGCTAAACACATGTCAGGATATTCCTTCTATTGACATCAACAAATATTCCCACTCATTTTTGTCAGATATTTTCTATTGAATTCAGCAGAATTAGCAACAGTAATTTGCATCTATTCACAACAACCTATTATCATAAATCAATATCTGGTTAGCGACTACCTCATTCTTAACTGAGTACCATGACATAATTAGACCTCATCAAATAAACCATCACATTAACTTGATTCTCAGTCGAAGAGAATTACAGCTTAATTGCACATGAATTAATGGACTTTACTCCTTGTCCTAACTATGTTACATTTCTAATTGACAATTCATTGACACAGATTTTCAGACATGGAAAAAATATCAATCCTAAGCATAAATTATACAAATTCGTTTAGGACATATAATTTACATAGTCACACAGTTTGCGTCAGATGAAATGCATGAAATCTTACTACATGATTTCTTTTACATACCAAACCTCTAAATCTGAATTCATTCAAATCAACAAAATATGGTATGACATCTTACAAACATGAATCATAGTTATGCACTATTATTTCTGAACTCTGCATGCAATTGAGACTAACCTTGTACTTTATCCAAGCCATCTCTCGCTTATCATTAAAGAATTCCCCCTGTCCTTCTCTGGATACAGGTCTTTAACAGTTATAGACCCTCTTGTCTTTTTGACAATTTGTCTAATGAGAGAAATTTAAATTTTCTCTGAGTCCCTCAGACCTTCCCCCTTGGTAGAAGAAATTGGACTGATTAATTCTATGAAGAGGCAATATTAAAAGACCTGAATTCCATCTCAGAACACACACCCCTCGTTTAGCTTAGCCAGTCAGGATTACTACTTCGCTCACTAAAAATCTTTATCACTCCCAACAAAGTCAGAATAATTCCCTATAGTCTGCCTTTATTAATAACTATTCTGGAAAATATAAATTTATGACTCCTGTCTTAAATGGACCACAACAAACTAAAAATCTTCTCTGGTTTGTCTCCATTCTTTTAACTTTACCACTATGACCTCAGGTTACCATTACACTATTTTTTGGCTTGAACTGTTAAAAAAGCCAGTCCTAAATTTAAACTCATTTCATGCCCAAAATTAATTTTTACAAGTTGCCAAGCTATAATGATCCTAGTGGATACATCAAACTTAATGTTTACTTGACTGATCCCAACAAAATATACCACTAAAGAATGTACTGTGAAATTGATACTACAAACAGATTATTCTTCCAAATTTTGTACCATTGCAGTCATATTATTCTTGAAATGTAAAATGCAGAAGTTTTGAAACTGCTTTGTGGGTTATGTAAATGGTAGGATGTAATCTTGTATTGGAGAACTAGTTCCCTGCGTCAAGAATTTTTGGAACATACATAATAAAACTGTATGCTGTTAAAAAGTCCAAGACTTTCTCAGATGAATCGTGTGTGTCTGATTTAGATTTTTAACATAGCTTGAACAATGTTTCAGTCTTATTGCTATGATGTCTGCAGTTGGGCAGTTTATAGTAATGTCTAGCACTGGGGCATGATGCCTCAGACATGTAACACTATGTCCCACCCAGTCACATTATCCTGACACTAGGTAGACCAGTCCTAACACTAACTTCTTAGTGCTGATGGCTTATTGAGGCAGCTGTTAGTACCATTTTTATGTCTTTAGTATCAGTCAACCGGGGTTTGAACCTGCGACCTCCTGCTCACAGCATCCCTCCATGGACTTAGTTTGCCTCCATGAATCGCCTTTTATGTCATAATGCATGGCACAATTAGTCTATTTTATATCCTCCAGCCCACAGGCATGGAATGTATGCATGTATGTATAGGGTTTCATAGCACATCGGGACTGTCCTGGCTAAATAGTGCTGAACAAAAGCTTGGTAGAAAAATGACAATTGCTAAAATCTTACAAAAATCATCAAGGAAAATAAACTCCTCTAACCAAAAGTAATTATGGGCCATGAGACAAAAGACAAAAGATGAATATGTTGTAACAGTTCTAGAAAAAATACATTAAACAAATGCAAAAAGTGTAACATCATTAAAATACAAGCTATAATTTGTCTGTATAAACACCAAGTTAAAGAACCATAGAAAAGTTTGCAAATTTTCCACTTGCTTACTGTGTACATATATCACCATGGAAAATTTGCCCATCTGTCCACACGTTATGAATCTGTCAAATGCTGTTAATGATATTATTTTCATTTTTTTAAAATAATTTTGGAAATGTGACAAGAGAATGATTGTTCTACTGTGTTTCTCATAAATAATAGGCAGTATTATTCCTTGTTTACAGAAATTTTTGGGGAAAATCTTTTGAATATGAAACATGCAGCAACTTAAGGAAGCTTTCACTAATCAGTATATTGCAAATAAGCCTGGCAATGGACACATTATTTTTGGAAAACTTCTGAAAAAAATTGTAGCACAGATAATTATGTTTTGTTTGAATTAACAAGTAATTCCCAGATACTTCAGTATTCTGCATACAGATTTTCTGCTGCTGCTTTCAGTTTTAATGTATTCATTTCCCAATTTAAATTGTCATTACTATTCTCTCCATCACCATTATGTAATGTGGGAAGATATACCTATCACTATCTGTCTGTTTCTCTGTAAACATTTTCATTTACACCTCAACCAAACCCATGTATCAAATTAATTGAATTAGACTGCTTGTTTTTAGACTCAGAAATTGACAATTTTATTAGACCCTTGTCAGTCATTTCCTACATTTATGTCAGAACTGTCATTGCACCACACTGTATGTGTTAGACTGTTAAGGTTCATAGGTACTATAACCTTGTACTTCCTGGGGACATTCTAACAGCAGAAGGACTATTCTAACAGTAAATCTAATGATTGTTTGGCAATATATTTAAACTTGGCACTGAATAAGACACTTGATGGTCCCAAAACAAGACCTACTACATCAAAGAAAGGTGGTTTCTCTTTTCTGCATTCAGTTGATTCCACCCTTCACCCCCATCCTTACCCCCACCACATATATACAAACACACACCACCACCACCACCACTAAGGCAATGATCATAAAATTGATGGGGGGGGGGGGGCTGAGACTTTTTGGATGGAAGAAGAAACAAAAAAGGCCACCAAGTACATTGTTGCTGAATACAGAAATTATTCTTGCTTTGAATTTTAGAAAGAAGAACCTATTATTCCATAATGTTAGTTGAATTTTTTTTATCTACATGTAAAAGAAAGTTAAATATCCTGGTTCAGAAGAAAATCTCAGGCGCCATCCCAAAAATTAAATGGTCAGTCCCTAATGTAACAGGTCATGGAAGATGGTGGCATTTCATGAAGGGGACATAATTATTAATAACAAAAGGCAGTTGCCTTTTAATTACGGATTGCTCTTATATGGACAGGCCTCATATTCTTGTAAATGAAACAAGTGATTGCCTTTAATGTGATGTCCTTTAATGTGATTATACCCCAGATTGCTTGTCCTCCTAACTTTGTCTTTCTGTAGCATAACTTTAGGTCAAGGAAAATAAATTCTTTGTTTCCTATTATCATACTAACCCATATAAAATCCCACCAGCTTTTTTTTTTTCTGACAGAGCAATTTGGAGAAATTTTATTTCCAGAAATTGTCAAATGTGGTCTGTTCCAATTATTTTTTTAAAAAGTGGTATTTGGTAATTACCTCTTGGACTGCCTTTTAGTTATTTCGTGCATCAGTCAGAATTAATTTTCCAACATATATTTTTTATGTATATGTCCTGCAAAGCAAGTTGTGGAAAGTCGGGTTCTTTTGTGATGCAACCAATCCTTTGCTTTATTTTTTAAATTGGCAAATCACATGTAAACTACTTTTTGAGAAAATGGACAAAATGTCTGCATGTGTGAAGAGAGACTGTGAAAAAAAATGTGATAACAAAGTAACGTCTACAACATAAAATCTTTTAAAGAGTGGATTCCAAAAGTTGACAAAATTAGGAAATTAGTAGGAAAGTGGTTTCTAAGGGGAATCTTAAAGGTGTGAATTTAGAAACTTGTTATTGAGAAAACTCTGTGACCTTTCCATGAGAAGTTTATAGTCAGGTCAGTAGGGTAGTACAGATATGCAGAATACAAAAAGGTGGGATAGAGACCCAGAAGCTGTTAAAGCAGGCTACTTATGAACATTAAATCACCCTGGTCACCAGATTGTCTTTTGTAGCTGGACAGGTGGACATACTCTCTGGCCATTAGCTGCTGTTTTCAACAGCCTATAAAGAAGATTTGGCCTTTGGTGTAAAGACCAGTTTTAAATAGTCTTTTTGGCCTGACAAGACTTTACATGGGAGAATGGATGTAAATTTACATAACAGACCCATATTTTCCCAGATCAGTCTGCCCAGATCACATAAATCAAGTGTTAATGATATAGCACTGTCAGCCATAGTTTTTCTGAACCATTTATTTCCAATATTGATTGATAAAGTGCTTAAATTGACCATGCTTAGAATTTGTTTTCTAGTCCAAAGGCTTGCCTAAGCTTGAAGGTGATAAATTTGCCAGATACTGTCAAGTAAGGGTTTAGTTTTATGCATTCACCAGGGTCATTCTTGTTTTAGCATCAGTCTTCACTAATTTGTTACAAAAGGAATAATAGTCAGTAATGGACCAAGATGTATGAAAGATGGGAAGGCTTACATAGAATCTTATATGGTTCTTTTTGTTGGTATAAACAATATTTACACATATTAGTTATATGATAATCATGCTCATCAACATATGAATAAACACATCAGCATGCTGAGGACTGGACAATCAACATATATATTATATCAAGCTCTGGTCCTCTGCAACAAACTTCACACAGAGGAACTTTATGAATTGATGGACATGAATCAGGAAGAATGTCAAATGCTTAATTAATATCCTAATATATTATTTGCAGAAGATAATATTGTTATTTTTAGCTCTACTGGTGGTCATAGATCAGAGGACTTTATGTAATGGCTCCTAATCCCTTATCATCCTTCATCCCATTCATACAGGCATGTTGTTGTTTTTACTCCTAAACTACTGGAATAATTTACATGAATCTTCCACACTATTATCCCAGGGTCTAGTTGGTATTAAATGAAAATGATACCCTATGGACATCTGATATTGCTGCCAAGGTGGCCAGCTTGAAAATCTTGTGATAGCTACTCCTGAACAGATGCTTATGCAGTTTTAACTTCAAAACATCTGATGATATCTAGTTAGTGCTAATAAAAATGGTATGCATCTTGTATCCAACATGAGGGCCACAGCAACCATATTTTATGAAATGGATGTGTTACAAGTCCATGCTCTTAAATTAAGTAACAGAAAAGAGTGAAGACAACAAACTTTGTAAACTTGGACAAATAATTTATTTCTCTAGAATACAAGGTGAAAAATGAGAAAAAAGAACTTATGGTATTGTGAATTAAATCCTAGTAATAAAAAGTCCTGAATAAAACTTAGTTCAAGTCTCGTAGAGAACCAGAATTGAAGGTGATGATGTGTCTGGTATGGTCTGCAAAGTGCTGATGTGTCAACAGTCTCTTGTTGAATCACAGAAATATTATTCCAGGTTTGAATTCAGCATAAATTCCAATAAATGTCTCTATCCAAGAATTTTGTCAGAGCACTTTTGTATTTCCAGAGAAAATAATCACTTGAATTCAATAATTTGAAGACAATAAAATTCAGCTCAAACTGGTCACAACATAATACATCTTAAAGTGCTAAATGTTAAAGCACAACTGGTAAAATCCTGACAGTCACAAGATAATATAGTTCTCTGCTTGACCTCCGGTCACAATTAGCATTTTCTAAAAATAAGCATTACCTAATGGAAGATAACTTTCTAGAATGAGCAAATGAGCCTTGTTTAGTTACAACACAATACCCTACAAAATTCACTTTGGAATCTCCAAAACCCTGACCCTAACCAACATATTTATTCCTCCTTTGTTTACCTGAATAATAATCCTGATAATAAACTTATACACATGGAGAATAATGAAGCTATTAGTAGTTGTTTACATACATGAAATTAAAAAAACAAGAAAAAGTCAATCAGGTCAAGCAGAAATGAACTCAATTTTGGACAAGGTCAAGTCGAGTAACATTGTTACATTACAATAGCATTGTTTATATTTTTGTTCTTTATTCAGCTTATGAAGACTTGTACATATAAAATGAATTTTCTGCAAACTTTGTATTTAGCTACATGCCAGTAAACAAGTAATAGTTACTTCAGTATCACAGATCTTGACTCCGTGTAGGTTTTTGCTGTATTGGCTTATGAAAGTTTTGAGTGTGATCAGAAAATCATATGTAAATGGATGTTTACAAAATTCAGATTGTTCAGTTATCTTATGAATGCTTTGAATGATAACAGTTCAGTAAACTTGTTTAATTTCTATGATTTTCTATCCATCTATCCATGATATCTTAGGAACTGGAGCCAGTGTACCCACTCCCCAACTAAAAAAAATAAATGAGCACAAAACAACCAGAATGTTCCTATATTAAGTATTCTTTGTAGTTAGCTTGTTAAGATTATACCCTGAAATAGCAAATGTTTCAAATAAAAATTTTGGGCTTTGCTCTCTAGGCCCCTGTGCAAGGTTCTGCTATAAATAACCATCACCTGCTTGTTTACCCCCTCCTCCCAGAGTGATACTAACTAAATGATATTACTGGATCTGCTCTTGTATCAGGTTTTTGGTCAAATGTCATGAAAAATAATTATGTTCTGCACTTAAGGTATTTTGTGAACATGTTAATTCAAGCATATAAGAAAATAGTTTTGTTACTAAGTGTGTTATGTTGGAGTTCTCGAAGATATCTGTAATGGTTTTAATATTTGTCAGTTAAAATGAAAGAAAGGACAGAAGAAAAAGACATATAGATTCTTCCTGGAAATTCTTTTCATCAGGTATAGTGTCAGTCTATTCAATTGACTCATGCTGTATTTGTTGTCTTGTCATGGCTGCATATTCATTTGTAGTGTCAGTCCCTTCAAGGGACTCCTGTATTTGTTGCCTTGTCACAGCTGCATTTTCATTTATAATGTCAGTACCTTCAAGGGATTTGTGCTGTACTTGCTGTCTTGTCATGGCTGCATTTTCATTTATAGTGTCAGTCCCTTCAAGGAACACATGCTGTATTTGCTGTCTTGTCATGGCTGCATTTTCATTTATAGTGTCAGTACTTCCAAGGGGGGGCCCCAAGTCACCGTGTGGTCTGAAGTGCTCTCCGTTATGGATCACTGCCATCTCACCTCTGTCTGCGTAGGTTCAAGTCTTGGATTCAGCCAGTGTGGGTATGTGAGAAAGCTTACCAGTAGCTTCTCGAGGGTCGGTGGTTCTTTCCGAGGATTTCCAGGGTTCTTCCTCTCCATTAATACTGGCCGCCATGTATAGCCTATCGTGTGCTGAAAAATGGTGTTAAACCCTACAACAACAACAACAACAACTTCCAAGGGACTTGTGCTGTTTTTGTTGCCTTGTCATGGCTGCATTTTCAATAGACCAATAGCTTTGTAATAGAAGTTGAATCTAATTGCTCCCAATTCATGTCTTACAGTCTATGCAGACTCACTCTACTGTACACCCAATGCTTAATCAAATTTGTATGATTTTACTGAATAGGTCATTCCCTTAACTATTAATCTTGCCATTTGTTTTCTAGAGTCTGAGAACTGTTCTGTGCTAATGTGACCCATGAGAGGTATATGTGCAATGTATGGATGCAATATGTCAATACATCTTGTTGATCTTGTATAACATTCATTCTAAGCATGAATCAATTAGAGAAGATAAAATTGAATCTGAAGTAGAATAAAGGCATTTTGGTTCTACCTGTTTGTCAGTCAATATCTATCTTTTTCATTCTGACCATGTGTCTGCCTGTGTGTCTGCAATATTTGTGATAAGGGTGCTTAATGATTGGTATAAATTATAAAAAAAGTAGATGCATTTGAAGAGTATTTTCAACAAATTTATTTCATTTAATTTTAATAAATTCTAATCAAGCAAGTAAAAGTATGGCTTGAAATGGATAAATAGGATGAATATAACTCATTTCTACCCACTTTTGACCTTGTATGACTCTCTTAGGAGAAAACATGGATGAAATACATGTGCTTGTTTGTGTAGATATGCTCTGGAGAACTTTCAACCAAATTTATTACATTATGTTTATGTTTAGTTAAAACCTTTCAACATGCACAAAAAATATTAAGTAGATTTATAGCAAAAACCTCAGTGGTGCCATTAATTAGAGCTATATGGTGGCAGCTCATTAATAAGGTCATTTTTTTCCTTCAGTTTCTACCATTTTTTTTATGAATCTGGAAAAATACTGCTCCACTATTCAATACACCATTAGATAACTTTGTTGAAGAGGATCTATATGTAATTTGATATCCCTAATTTATTATAATGTCACATGATAGTTTCAGGCTTTCAGAATGATGTCAGTTATTGCATATTCTACAACAGTGTCAGATTTAACAGAAACTGTTAGCAGTACATAAACATGCCAGTTGTCCTGTGACAGGTTGGATTGAAATGGACCCATGTTATTCAAGTCATCACATTTCACATGTCACTCACATGTAATATTGACAGCAAGATGAAATTACCAACTTTTTGAGGAGAGATACCCTTATATCAGATTTGGTAGCAGAGTGTTTGTTTACCAGGTGAAAATGAGAGGTTGTGTTGCAGTCTCTAGAAATCCAATTGTGCTTAAAAAGATGAAGATAAAGGATGATGAATGACATTGATAGATCCAATGAATGATGTTGCCATGGCAACTGTCAAGAATCATCAACTTCCTTGGGGAGCCTATCATTTTGCTGGCACCAGGCAGTCTGGGCTGTGACATTGAGTTATGGTGTTTTTGTGTTGCTGCCAGAGAGCCTATGACAGGAAAATTATCATAAATCTTTTGTAAGCTGCCCCTGTGTTAGCTCGTAAATATTTGTGATAGAGACTAATCTGCCTGTTATGTCAAGAAATAACCTTAATCATTAGTGGGAGTGTGCACTGGCATATGCCACATTTAGCTCATTACTGGTTTATACCTATTGTATTTAAAGGTCGACCCTTGGAGACTGTGTTTATTAAACATAATGGGTTTATCACATAACCTGCCAATTTTGCTCTGTGCAAGACATTTGTATTTCAGTCCTCTATTGATAAGGTAATGCTATAAAATATTTTTTTAAAATCTTCTATCAAATGCTGAAATTGAGTTTTATAGGATTAGTTTGTTTAAGAGAAGATTATTTATTATTAAGATGAAGATGTCAAAGGCGATAATTAAGCATTTAAATCAATTAATTGAAACTTTTCAAAAGTAACGTAATTTATATTAAGGTTTCTTACTTTCCCGTTACTCATCAAAGGTATATTTAGAGTATGCTGGGGAAACTGTGTTATGAACAGAGATGAGAAATAGACTTTTTTTCTATCATGATATGGGCAAGTTCAAGTAATTGCTCATATGGCATAGCCCAGTAAGAGTTTTCTCCCTTTATGCTATAAAATTATCCTTCAAACAGAAGAATTTGGATCCTAGTTTGGTTATACATGCCTTGATAGTGTTTGTTGCCACAGGTAGTTCGTGAAAGAAAGAGAGTTATTTCCTCCCAAAAGATATCTGTATAACTAAGTACTATGTTTCACCAAAAAGATTTATGAATGTTGTTATGAAATGTTCATTTAGAGACAAAGAAGACATTCCGTATCAAGATTTGTTTTCGAGCAATATGATTATAATCATCCAGAAATGGTAATATGAATGTCAGTATCACTCTAGTTATGTTAATTCCTCAAACAGTTTCATACTAATCTTGTCATTATTCTGAATATGTATCCATTAGGTTTTCTTTCAGTATTCTTAAAATGACCTTTTTTTAACATTACTTAAATCCAAAAAATAAGAACAATAGTTTAGGATATGTTTACTGAATTTAAAAAATATTTCCCAGGTGACAAAAATGAGTTACTCTTGCTGCACCAAATTAAAGTTTCAATACTGAGTAGAATTTCTTTGCTCATAGAAGAAATTTGGTTTTCTTAAATTTGAACATTGAAAGGAGTCTCACTTGTGCAACAGTGACTTTACTTTCATGTGGTATAAGGAACATGCATCATATATTTATTGACATAAAATAATTGCAACAGTGTCTGGAAACTCTACAAATCATACTTGTAACAAGTTATAGCAACATATTTAACCTAAATTCATTATTACAGGTGAGTTAGGTAAATGAGTGTAATTTAGTTAGTTCATCCTCCAGTTCTATTAGTATTTTACCTGGCAAATAAATTTACGTTGGAAAAATCTTTCATCTTGCATGAATATATGCATGCCATTTGTCATCTCCTATGACATGCAGGGGTGGATGGGAGTGTATCAAGCCTCATTCAGATATATTTTACCACCATTAGCTTCAAGCAATCATGTGTTTGAAAACCAAAATTATGGCAAAAACTGAGTAGATTTATATACACTATATGTTCATTTGTAATATAATCCTCACTTTACAATGAGGTGCATTTGTGCCGTTTGCAAATTGGACACATATGCCTGACTCGTGCGTACAGTACCTCATGAAGGATGAACCTCAACCAGAATGCATACCATGACAGTGGAACACATAATTGTTGAGTTTATATGTGTTGTACTTCATGTTTACATTTATTTGGTAGGGTTTATCATCTTTACATTTTTAATGTTTAGGACTTTACTCTTACTTGGTACCATATTTTGCTATGCTGAGTTGCAATTAAATGCTAATACATATGAAACAGGCATTTGTAGAAGAACTGTGCAGCCAGCTGGATACAATTGATAAAAACTCTGACAATGTCCAGGAAAACCAGGCATCCTTTAGAGACTCTGTGTACTCAAATGCATCCAAAACCTGCAGTCACACTTCACTTAAACATTATGATTGGTTTGATGAGAATGATGCTTCCATTCAAAGACTTCTAAATGTTAAAGATCAGCTACAGAAAGCTTATCTGTAAGATAGCACTTCATCATTTTAGAAGGCAGAAGATGAATGTCCAATGCAAACTTGGAGAGTTGCAGGAGTTGTGGCTGAACAGTAAGGCACATGAGATTCAGTCTTGTACAGACAGGATTGGTGTGAAGAACTTATATGATGCTCTAAAGGCAATCTGTATGCCACAATCATCAGGAGTATTGCCAATATTGAATGCTGACAGTGCCACACAGCAAACTGGCAAAGAAAAGATACTTCAAATATGGTCAGAACATGTTTAACAACATTCTCAATCAACAGTTATCAGTCAGCAAGGAGGCAGTGTGGTTGAATGAACCAAGTGGAAATCAACATATTACTTGCAGATCATCAGAACTGACTGAAACTCAAAGCGATTCAACTGCCAACAAATGAAAAAGCACCTGGAGCAGATGCTTTACCTGCATAAGTCTACAAAGCAGGAGACTCTTACATGGCACAGTAACAGACTAAATTCTTCTGTCAGTGTGCTTTCTGGGAACTACACCCTGTGAGTACAAGGATGCATCCATCATCCACTTGTAAAGCAGAAGGCCACAGACAGTCCTCTGACAACAACTGGGGCATCTCCATGCTATCAGTAGCTGGCAAAGCCCTTGCCAGAATTATGTTTAGTTGTCTTGTGCATCAGATCTATCAAAGCTCCTTCCAGGGATTCAGTGTGGCCTTAGGAAAAGATGAGGGACCACAGACATGGTGTTTGCAACTCATTAACTCCAGGAGTAATGCAAAAAACTGAACTCCAGCCTGTACACAACATTCATTGACCTGATTGAAGTCATTGACACAGTCAGCCATGGAGGCCTTTGGAAAATAATGTCAAGGTTTGTTTGCCCAGAGAAATTCATCACGATGGTTTGGCCATTCCTTGATGGCAAGCTTGCTCATGTTATGAATAGCAGTAAGTCATCTGAACCATTCCCAGTTACCAGTGGAGTCTAGCAAGCCTGTGTGTTGTTCCCAACCCTCCTAAGTATGATGTTCTCTGTGATGCTTACTGATGTCTTCCATGACTATGACACTGCGATCAACATCAGATACTGGACTGATCGCAAGCTGTTCAATCTAAGAATACTTAAAGCAAAGATGAATTCACAAGAAGTGACTGTTCATGATCTCCAATTTGCTGATGAGTCTCAGATGCAACACAGTATTTCCCTTTAGCTTGTGACAGTTTTCATCTCACAGTCAGTAGGAAGAAGACAGAGATGATGCACCAACAAGCGCCAGCCTTACATAGGGCTTACCATCAAGGTAAATTGCCAGATCCTTATGGCAATGGACAAGTTCATCTATCTCGGCAGCACTCTGTCACATGCAGTCCACATAGGTGATGAAACCAGTGCCAGAATTAACAGGTTACATGCAAATGTGGGGTAGCACAGAGTTATCAGTCTACAAACAAAACTTAAAATCTACAATTTCATTGTATAACTGACTCTGCTGTATGCTTGCAAAATCTTGACAATATATAGATACCATGCCAAAAAGCTGAACCATTTTCGCATCAGCTGCCTGAGGAAACTTATGAGAATATGATGGTAGGATGGGTCCCAGACACTGAGGTTCTTACATGAGCAGGCATCCCAAGCATCCACACTCTGCTGATTAAATCACAGTTGACATGGGCTGGCCACATCACCAGGATGTCAGAAGCAAGACTACCAAAGAAGCTCTTCTGCTATGAATTAAAGGAGGGAAAGTGATATCAATGTAGTCAGCAAAGACACTTCAAAGATTCCTTCAAGTCATCCTTGAAAAATTCAAGCATGACTCTGAATCTTAAGGAAGATCTTGCACAGGATGGTCCATCTGGCAGAGTCTCATCCAGAATGGAGCAATATTTTGGAATGTAGACAATCACAGAGGCAGCACAGAAGCACAAGTGGCACAAGTTGCAGAAAAGCAGCACATCATCTGTTGATTAACCAACCGCAAGTGGCATCTCTTGTCAAGTGTGCCACAGTTTATTCAGGGCACAAATTGTCCTCATCAGCCATGCCCACATTCACAGAAACCAAAGAAGTAAGATATATCACTGCCATCGTCAAACTCAAAGGACTACTAACAACAATACATAAATAAATTTGTGCAAACACATGTGCATATAGACAGACAGACAGGCATCCATCCATCCATCTGCATGGAGAAAAAGAATTATTTATCTTGCACAGTGGATGCCACTTTTATAAGTATTTGTTGCCAAAAGTAATACTTGGCATGACATAGCATTGTGCAGCCAGTGGTTGAGCATCATTCTCATGTTTTAGTATTATGTCAGCAGAGTATAATTGAGTACACTGTCATATCTTATTTATTTTCATGTTAGAATCAAAATAGTGTATTGCAAAGAGGTATCTGTTTCAGGTGTTGCAGTGGTGCACATTTTTTTTTTTTTACATAGTAAGGATATTAATCAATTAAAATAGATTCTGTTTTAGTCTGTATTTTAAAGTAAAAAATGGTTAAAGTGTAATCCGTTAAGTGTAGCATAAAAAATAAAACAAATCCGCAAATCCTAAAATTTTATCCAATTTCATGTGTCCATTATTCTTACAAAATTAAATGATTACATTTGGATCTAGTGTAGTTTCAAACAGATCAGGATAATTAGATAGTATAATATCAATAGTTGTGATATTTATCCCTGTATCGTTGTTAGAACTTGGTGTAATAAATAAGTCATGATAGTCTTTGTAAACTGGTTTCAGATATATAGACATTGTTAGCCATTTTAATTTTCTTTTCTGCTCCAGACCTAGATATAATATAGATATCTCTCTTTAACTTGTTCAGATTATTTAATCCCAGGTTGTTGTACAAAAGAGTCAAGAATATTATGATACCCTCTTTTCTTGTCTGTCTGTCTGTCTGTCCCATTCATCTGCCTGTTACCACATTTCATCATAAACCACTGGGTGGAATTTTCACAATACTTTGACATTTTCAAATATTTTTTGTAATTAAACTGTATGCAATCATAGCAGAAAGATTCATTATATATGCAATGGATTTTGCATTATGAGTTGGAGGTGATTACTCGTGCATGTTGGGAGTAGGTTGGTTATAATATGGAGTGGATTGGTTTGGTTTTGTGGGGTTTAATGCCATTTTTCAGCACATACTATGCTTTACATGGCAGTCAGTATATTTGGTAGAAGAGAAGAACCACTGACCCACAGGATGATTGACAAGCTTTTTCACATATCCATTTTGGTCAAGCCAAGTCTCAAACTCAAATGGACTGAGGTGACTGGTCTTTGAAGATGAGTGCCTTAGACTACTTGACCAGCCAGGGCTCCAAATATGCACTGGAAAAAATAATGGGTATTTACAATGACAAACCATTAAAGTTGGTATACTTTCTGCTTTACTTTCTGCTTATAATAATCAAAAACATTTACCAGTAATAGGATTTAAATTTAGAATGATTATAGTTGGAGGCTGTTGAAAGAGTGCATGCATGAGTATGAGAGGTAATAATTTTTTTATAAAAAAAAAATTAACAAAATTATCTACTAGAGGGCCTTTTGGGAGATTAGTTCTTCTTAGCTGAGTTACCATCCATTAATAATGACTACTTTTATTATTATTATTATTATTATTATTATTATTATTAGTCTGGCTAACTATTTAGGGGAGACAACACATCCCATGCCCACATTCCTGAGGAGCAAGTCAAGTCATTCTTCCATTTGTCAGTGTGGTGATTGGATGTTGATTGTTGGCATCAGTCACCACTTGGTATTAATGAGGCAATTAATCTCTCCAATTCTGTCAGGAGCAGGTGTTCTCCCTTACAAGTTAGATTGGGGTCCACTGAGAAGTCAGGAAGAGTAGAGACAAGACCATCAGTCACAAAATGAAAGGAGTAATTAGTATCCTGGTGCATTTAAGAGGCAAATAGATATTGTAATACAATCCAAAGACAAGTAAGTACATATGTATATAATGTCCTTGAATTCCTCATACTCCATTAAAACTTTACACATGAAACTTGGGCCAGTGATGAGTTTAGATTCTTACAACACTTTTAAATTTTGTTTGCGCATAGGGTTTAAGAGCGATTTTATATAAAAAATTTAAATAGCACCAGGGATGTATGCATCATTCATGTGTGATCAATGACTCTCGTCTCAGCTCAAGTCCTGACTGGGACCCTTGAATCCCATAAGGCACTGACAGATCTGGGTCTGTGCAAATTGTTAGGAGCAAGCAGTAGAGCAGTCAGCATTGACCCAGATCTGCAGGTGCATTATGCTACAAATCAGGGTCTTTGTTGTTTGCAGTTTTACTCTACGTATAAATGGGTACATATGGTAGCCTCTGGGTCATAATATAAAAAATATAAAGAACACCACTTTATAACCACATACACTATTACTGGGCTTGAAAATAAGAAAACATTAAACTGATATTGACCATGGGGTCCATCATCATCCACAGGGATTTGGCCCCATGATAATAAATTGTAAATAGCTGCAATTCCTGCTTTATAAGCAAATGTATACAGTTTGGCATTCAGAGATAAATTTCTACATGCAAGTGAAATTGACCCATGGGTCTAAACATAATCCTAAAGACTTGGCACCCAGAACATAAATTAATAACTATTAAGATCTCCATCCTATCAAAAATTTTGTTGCAGTAGCACCAAATTGTAATTAATTTTTTGTATTGTTCTTTTAGGTTTTTCTCTGCTGGAAACCATTTGTTTTCACCATTGTTATATATATATATATATATATATATATATATATATATATATATATATATATATATATATATATATATATGTGTGTGTGTGTGTGTGTGCGTGTGTGTGTGCACTATCATATTGAACTTCAGCATTGTGAAATTAGAGGTATTGTTAAGAAATTAGTTTTTTCTTCCCAAAAGTGGTGTTTCTTGTCAATAGTCAATGGTTCTGAATTAGTTCAGGCTCATAAAAGCCTGTCCAGTCTGGATTCACTACTCCCTCCCACACCTTGAAATTGTTGATGTGGAGATGGCATGTAGTTAGTACATTCCATCAAACCAAACATACATTTTATTTTGAAATTAAAAAATTAGTCTTGTTATAACTTGCTGTAACTAAGTTATAATTTCAGTAAGGTCTTTTTTTTTAAGTTGCCCAGTTCTATTAATTTTGAGTACAGGTATCGGTATTAGTGATGTGTATGCTGTTGGTTAACTCATCAGTTGGTTCTTCATGACTTTTTGTTGCAAAAAAACAAGTATTTTGTTTATTGTTATTACTTAAAACATTTCTGATTTATTTTGCATTTGAAGACAAAAATTTGTTTTTATTTAAATTATAGTACATTTGCAGCCAAATATGCATGTCATTGTACCCTTTCTTCAATCACTGTGTCATTTTAGTTACACAGCTGATACTCTGCTGTTTTTTGAAACCAGATATAGAGTTAAAAACTGATCATCAAAGTCAAATGCTTGGAGTCATGGTAATTTGTAAAATATAGCCGACATACAAATCTGGGTTTGTTTATGAAACTGAATACATTTATTAGCTTCATTAGATTTTTTACTACAGATGGATTGCAGTGTACAGAGAGTGTTGATGGTTAGCCCATCATCATGAATGCCTGTAAGTATGTCACATTTTAAAGTCTGGAATGCAAAAGACTGCACATAAGACATTATGCCAGCACAATATATGGACTGATGTCATAATTCCACATGTTACAGGTGTCTCACAGGTGTAATGAAATAAATTGCAGTTCTTATGCCTTTTCCACTTGACTTGAGAATGGATGTCTTATGTACACTTTGATGACTGGGGTCCTTTGTGATTTGTCAATGTGTGATTGTAATGCCCTACTTCTAGCAGTCCAGACCATGTAATTACCCCACTTTTACAGTATTTTACCCAAACTTATTGGCTGATAATATGTGCTATATATACATTTTTCATATGAAAAAAAGTTAAGTTTTAAAGATGTGGTTAAACTCTCACAAATTGGACACTGTCAAGATCAAAAATGCTTGCTTATTTTAGAGTTAAACAGTATTTATTACAGATGTTTGATTAGCACGACTGGTAGAATGGTCAGTTTTAAACCCAGATATTTGACCATTCTGCAGAAAGAGCTGGGTTACAGAAGAGCTAGCTTTAGAAAAGTTTCACTGTATATGTTAATAATAAGAAATTATTCATGGAAATTGGGTGGAAAATGTTAATTCTCACATTTTAGTTTGTAAATGCACTTGATATTTTATTTGGTAATAGCTGCGAACATGTACTGATAGCTGCTAATTACTGTGTCTGAAACTAGTCATTTGTTGATTTTACCTTAACAGATGAAGTTTACCTTAAATGTTGGAAACCAGTCATTCACTCGAGGACAGGTGTAGGCAGCATATGCTAGTCTAAATTATGATTGGTCCAGTTGGTGAACTTGATTATCCAATCTAAAGGTCAGTGCCATGGTGTGTGCTGAAAAATAGGCTAATATCCTCCCTGCATAGGCAATAAATACTGAGAGGTTGTCAGTTAGGTTTTAAGATTCACCTGTCAATCAATGTTAGGTGGTGCCAAATGTCTAACAACCAGTCTGATGATAAAGAGCATGTTTTCTGACTGAGAGCCAAATTCAGCCTCAGGAATAATCTGTCCACTTTTATGTTATGACCTTGACCTTTAAACTTTTATTTTTAAAAATTAATCCACACATATGTAGCAGTGTTTTCAGTGTCCTTTTTTTTCTTTCTCCACAACATATAGTCACTTATCCATTTGTGGCTCTGGAATTACTGGCACTGAAAAGTGATCTTTTCATCAGTTGCTCTATTTGAACAAAGAAACATTGGAATAATATTAGTAGATATAAAATGTGTGCTGTGATATGTGGGGAATCATGTCTTGCTGTTTTGAAAGCTTGTTGCATTGTGGTGAACATTGTTAATTAACAAAGTCAGATATCTTCTACATCTGTGGCTGTGTTGAGCTGCAACTCTATGAATAATACTACAGTGGGTATGTTTATATGCTGATATACTTGGAGTTCCTTTCATGCTTTTCTCGTCAGCTTACACAGAAAGCTTGCTTCATTATTCTGAGCAATGTTCAAGTTTTGTTTAAATTTTTTTGAAAGTCACATATCTATATTTGTTGGTATTCAACCGAAACTTTGCAAACTAGATAACATTATCCTTGATCTGAAGTTTTATGCTGATAGGTTAAGAGTTCCTGTCTTGCTTCTCAAGTGTACTTAAATAGAAAGTTCATTATTAATTGTAGACAATATATTTCCTTCTAGCCTTCTATAGCAGAAAAACTTGTTATCGTTAAGAATGTTAATTTTTTGGTGAAATTTTAACAGAAGAAAGAGGTATAATACAGACATGCGTAACAATATCGCAGAACACAATATGTTACATCATTGTCCTCCTATCCATTGGTCTATTACCAGTTTTGTTTCCGTGCAATAGCTCAAGTTATTCACCATTTATGGGTACCAGACTTTGTGGACAGATTACACTTGGGTTGAAGAACACCCTGTTAATTTTGGGTTTTAAAATTCATCTGTCATGGTCAACATGACTGAAAAAAATTGGTTTATACAATACTTAAATTCTAAACCATCTGTGGTTAAGAACCCTTTTGGATGACTTGCACTTGGAGTAAGGAAGAACTCTCTTGATTTTGGTGTCAAAAGGTTAGAAGTACAACATCATTGCAACTGAAAAAAGCCAAATAGTTACTGCATAATCAGTCAACTTCTCATATACAGGTATCAAGCTTTGTAGATTGCTTATAGTTGTGGAAAGGAAGAACCATTTTGATTTTGAGGTCAAATGGTCAATCAGAGTCAGAAGTCAAGGTCACTGACTTAAGAGAAGAAAAAAATGATTTATGCACAGTAATTACATCATTTACAGTTACCAAACTACTTTTTCTGAAAGAAAATAATTAATTTTTGCCATAATAATTTCAGTTATCTACACAGAAAACTATTAAACATTGAGCAGGTATATAATGTGGCACTCATGGTACTCTTGTTTTAACATTTAATAATTAACTCTCAGTTAGAACATTATCAATTATAAATGAATACAGTGATCAATCGTGAGTGTGAGGATTTTGTTTTCTTGTAATGTGCTAAAAGGAACAAAAAGAAAGGCATTTGATTTCATCTCAGTTTCAGTACTTCATTAAAAGTGCAGAGACAACTTCTGCAGTCAAACCTTCCAATGTGTGTTTTGATTGGGTGTTGATGTTGATGGATGAATTTCTTAAAGTTTTGGGAGAGGTTTTTGTGTGTGTAATTTATGCCATTCTTTGAATAGGTGAGTTATGCTGTCCTAGGTCTGAGTCATAGGACAGCACTTGATACAGAATGAACAATAATAATGAAAAGGATGCTTTTCTTTTCTTTTATTGCCTGAAAAGAAGAAAAAGCCCTTTGATTTTATCTTCATTTCATTACTTCGTATATTCAAAGTACAGAGATGGTTTCTGAAGTCAAACTGTCAAATGTTTGAGCTATGCTACTCTCAGTCTGAGTTGAATGACAGAATTGATAATAATAATGAAAAGTTTTGCATCTATACCACTTTTTCAGTTAATTTAGGGCCTTTATTAAGTAAATCTTGTACATTTATAGTAAGTTGATCGTGTGTGTGTGTGTATATGTATGTATATATATATACACACACACACATGAGTCAAATCTTTTGACAGGTGAGCCACCCTGTGGGCCTGGGGATGTAGAATAGTCACAGGAGGCAAATAATAGAGGCAACCTCTCTGCTCATTTGGATGTGTCCCTTGATGATGTTTCAGCTGAGGTTTAGGGTTTTTTAGAATAGTGATGTTTATTTTATATATAACAAAATTGCTGTTGTGTTTGAATGAGTCTTGCAACTAAAATTGGCACCTGGATGTATTCTTTCCCCACTGAGACTTAATCCTTTGTGCACAGATATTAGGTGGATGGGTGGGTTAGATGTAACAGGTGACATGGTTTGTACAGCTTTGAAAATCCTGGTATTCGAGTGGTTGCCTTGATAATTCCTTTGACTTAAAACAGTTGGTTTTATTCATGAAAAGTCTTTGAATTTGTTTATAAACTCCATGAATGTACCTGAAACACTTTGAACTAATCTGATGGAATACAAAAGTATAAAACTGAATAAAATAAATCACTTTTTAAATTCAAAAGTTTGGTTATTTACTTATTTCCAAAACTGATGAATAAATAAATAAATAAATAAAATTGCATCAATCAAATTACATTCAACATGGGTTGTTACCAGATCAAGTAGTGTCCCGTTACTGTTGTGGAATGCTAATTAGTTATTTTTGTTTTTAATAATTTTATTTTTGTATGCAGTGACAAAGTAAAATATGGAAAGTGTTCAATTACCAGAAGAAAAATACTCCTTGAAACCTTTGGATCTAGTTACAGAATCATTGAAAATAAAATCCCAGTGGCTGTACTGAGCATGGGTGAAGGTGAGATATGTTTTACAGAGACTCAAATTGGAAAAAGTGTTACTGGTAATAATCAACAATTTAAATTTGAATTTGCATGCAGAGTGAGTGGTTTTGTAAATATGACACCAAATTTGCCCCTAAAGTATATGTCACCATGATCATGTAGGCATATTTACTCAAAATAAATAAAATGTCATTTGTTCTTCCAAAATTTAATACTACATGTAGTATTGTTTTAAGTCCTGATATTTGAATGCTTTGCAACTCAAATGTCATTATAAAACTTTCAGATGAAAATTATCGATAGCTATGGACTTAAGTGGTAGCCAGGTACTAAATTGGGTCAAGAAAAAGGTTTGGTTTAACATAACATATTAAGGCTGTAGAATTTCTTTTTAACACGTGCTGCTTTTATTGCAACATCACAGTGCATAACATGCAGTCCACTTTGTACTGCACCTTTAGGTTGACCTTGTCCAAAAATGGCCACATCTTTTAACATTAATTTTGCTGTGTGTATTTTTGACCTTCTGAATGAATATGGATGTATGATGATCCAAATGAAGTGAATAATTACCATTAATGGTATGTACAATCAATTTTTTTTATTTAAACAAATGACACTCATATCTGATGGTTGGTACTGAATCCCTACATGACCTGTAAAAAGAAACAAAAGTCAAATTTACTGTCATATCTGAAATTGGGTCATTAAAATAAGTAAAATCTATACCATGTATATATATATATATATATATATATATATATATATATATATATATATATATATATATATATATATATATATATATATTATAGTTATTAAATGTTTATATCCTTGTGGTTAAGAAAATAGTTTAGTATTTATTGCCACCAACCTTTAAAGCTCTTAAAACTAATTTGAGGTAACTACCACCAGTTCTTACAAAATGTGGAAAATGACTGTAACTCATATAGCCTCACCACTGAACTCCTGTTTCTGTGACAGAAATACATTTGTTAGTTACCACATATTTCCCTACATAGGTGGGCAACAAACAAAATTTGAGTCACCTTCTCATTGCATTGTAAATATAAAATTTACCATCCTTCTTTAATGTATGAAGGCCATTTACCTTACTTATGTCTGGTATTTAATTTGAATAGAATTATACAGCTGTTGTACAATTATGGATCTTATTGGATTTCCAAATGTACAGTTCACACGAGGAGCACTGACTCAAGACCATAGTGCAGTAATAATTTTGCATGGCAGCTACAGCATGTTTTTACATACTATAAAATGTCCCTGACGCTTGCTAGGTGGCAATGTCAGGACAGGCATAATCATGTGCACACTTTAAGAGGAAGAAGTTATACAGGACAACAGATATGATTCAGTTTCAGTACTGCATTTACTACTGTTGTTGCTTTAGCTGATAGCACCTGACAGCTGATGTGGGAATTTGAACATGCCAATTTCTGTTGATTTTCTAAAGCTTAACAATTCTTAGAATTATCAAGGTTGTGTGCTTATAAGGCAGAGATAACATTTATTCATAAGATGTTTTTGATACACTGAAAAAGGAGTACATTTAGTTTTAGAATCATGAAATAGATTTTACTGTGAGTGCAGTTTAATTTCACTTGACATCCGATTTCACCCGAAATTTACATGAAATTCAACATTGGATTCCTTGTTGTTCACTTGCAGTTAAACAAACTTGCATAAATAAATTTCACTTTCAGAGGAATATTTTCTAGCATCAAGTAAGTTACTCTAATACACAGTTATTAATTAGGTGTTATTAATTAGGTTGACGAAAAGAGAATTATTGCTTGAATCACAGTATTGAAAAGTTGTGTATTTCCAGATCAAAGTATTTTCAGAATTTAATCAAAATTTGTAAACACAAATGACCTTTTATTTGTTGGATTTATACAATATTCATTGTTGAGGGAACATTTTTAAGTGCTTTATTGTATGTGTGTAGAATCTAAAGTATTATGGAGGTATCTTATGACACTAGCGTTATCAAATTTCAATATTTGATAGCAGAAGTATTGATTGCAGATTCAGACAGGAAAATTTATGAGGCAGGAAAATTAACCTTGTATTTGACATTTATAAAAGCTTGAGTAAGGACAAGGGATCTATGCTAAACCCACCCAAGTGATAGGCAGTGAACTTGATTGATTTAGAGAGAAATTATTTGACTGCCTTGAGATTATCCTATATTACTTAAACATGTTTGTTGTGAAGTAGGCAACAGGGAGATAGAATTGAATAGGTCGTGATGAAGTCATTGACTAGACTTGAAAACACACACAAGATGTGGTCTTATTGATCTGTTTGATTGACACACTCACTTCACTAGCAGATGCTCCAGTCTCTCAGCTATTCAACTATTCACTGTAAAGATTCTGCTATTCACTGTAAAGTTTTGTGTGAGATTATTGACTTGGGTTTGCAATACAAGTCTAACAAGAAAATCATGCTAAGGGATCTTTGCAGTGGCAAAATAATGAAAGGTAAGATCTTTGTTTGTTTTCTTGGATTTAATAGCACTTTTAGTACATTACTGATTTCATCATGCAGGGGAAATCGGAGGTAAGTGCCTTTCCCATTTAAAACACACTAAGGCAGCCAATGGATTGGCCTGAGCAGGTATTGAACCTGTGTTTCATGGATATCAGTACTATGCTATACCAACTGAGCTACTGCAGATCCTTAAAGAGGGCAATTTGGGAGAGAACAAAATATTCATCATATAAATAGATTGATTATTGGACAGTATTTAACATGTAGTTGTGACATCTAATTAATTGTTGTCCAAAATATATTGAAACAATACATTCGACTCGTTAATCAAATTTCTGATTTTTAACTTTTGTATTATAGTATAATATTTTAAATCAGAAAGATTTATTATGGGTTATAACAGCATTTAACCTTTACATTGAACACTTAGGTTTATCTGATAATATATGGCTATTGTCAGAGTTTGTACTATTGGGAATTTATCAAACATTTATGATCAATCATTTCTTTTAAAAATCCAGCTAATAATTGGTCATTAATTGATCATTTAATACTTTTCACTATCATATGAAAGATTGACTTTGTTGAAACAATATCTATTAAATATAATCTTCATTAATTCATTGATTGTATATCATCACACATAACAGATTGAGCAACAAGCACTAGTCTGATGTAGAGCTTGAACAACATATAGTTTGAATACAATGCACGAAAGGAAGAAAGAAAATAAGAAACTTGTTCAGTTGTAATATTTACTAAAAATGATAAAAATTTAAACATTTTATGTTGGTTTTTTTTTAAAGCAATATAAAAAGATATGTATAGGTCTATAATGCTATTTTGGTGGTGCTGAGGTGAGGGGGGTTTAATATAGAAAGGTGAAATAATGAAAGATAAGAGAGCTGTTTTGGAGGAGAACAAAATATTACTTGTACAATTAGATCTTTATTTCATATCAGGATTCTAAACCACTCTGTATTGTACATTTAGATTGAAAATTGTTTATTATGTATAAAGTCACTTTGTCAACATAAAATCATATTAACAAATTTAAACATATTAAAGTTATTGTCTAACTTGCTGAAAATTCACTTGAAATATTGGGTTATTTAAAGTAAAATGTGCCTTTTATCTTCAGATTGTGAGCACACTATAAATATTATTAAGTCTGGTATATATATAATATTTAGCTTGTGTGACTGGCACAAAGCTTGGACCATAGAAACAAAATATTTTAATAGCGGGTTTACTGATGCTAAGTGTTATTGAATAGTGCACCTTTGCATAAAACTGAAAAATAAACTATATCTTGCTTTTAAAATTTGAAATTGTACAGTCTTACATTTATAAAATACATTTTTGGGTTAGATATTAATGTATACGGCACACTTGAGAACTTCATGTTGAATCATGTCAGTTCATGTTTGTATTTACCCAGGCATAAAACTCACCCAACTTTTTTTTTTTAAATTGCTTTTTTTCAACCCAACCCCTTCTTTAAAAAATATAGAACATTTAATTTATATACAGCAATGACTCAGATCTATTTATGCATAATGTACTAGCAGATCGTGTTTTTTAAAAATTTATTCAGTATGGCAACACTAGAAGATTATTTAGTGTCTAGGCAATTGGAATAAAGTGCCTAGCCCAAGAACGTCACATTGGTAGCAGATCTGGGCTAATCTGATGGTATGATTCAAACCCACATCCTTTCTATCACAATTCTGGTATGCAAACCACTGAGCCACGATGCCACTGTGGCTCATATCAGGGTTTACACTGTTTGAAAAAATACAGAGCTCCCTCAACTGTTACAAGGCCCTGTATTATAACATGGCTCCTGTTATTAGGCAGATATGGTCATGAATTCCATTTCATTCATTGGTATTAAAATTATATGTATCATATACTTCACTGTAAGACAGTCTGACTAATTATAAGGCAGTATATTCATTGGCTCCTTTGGACATCATTATGGGTGAGGGAGTACTATATAGAGAACAAGCAGTGTAGACCATGATCTAATGGCACATTATGCAATGACAGATTTTGATCATTGACATTCATGGTTTGTTGTGCATTATATACAGTAAAAAATAGTATGTGTATACAATGTTTTTGATTTCAAAGTACTGTATGAACAACAACAGAAACCAAAAACTGTCTTTTTTAAAAAAATTGTATTTTGTTTATTGAGTAGTTTCTTGAATTATCCTTTTAATCATTATTGCAACAATGTAATGTGACCAGGTGTGTCAGTCAAGGGCTGAAAATTTTTACTTTCAACCAGGGCTATTTTAACAGGAACTATTGGTTTTTATACTGTTAATCCCCAAATTGCATTCCATTTTTTCAACCTACAGACCATTCTCTTTGAAATATTTATGACAATCCAGGATATCCTATGATAATTTATTGTATTCATACCTTGTGATTGACAACATGCTATGACACAAACTGTATTTAGTTTCTTTGATGTTCTTTAAAAAAAATTGTTTACTAGTTGTACAAGATTAATGGTTTTGTGAAAATGAATCATTTTCACACAGTGTGTATGAACATAAATAATCATTACATAAAGTTCCTTCTGTCTGACAGATTTTCAGGTTTTATATATCTGTTGTTCATACAAAAAAAAATCTCATAAATAATTAATATTGAAACCTATAAGAGAAGAAATAGCACAGCTTTTCACTCGCATGAATATTTTGGTGTTACCATTGAAACCTTCAAGACAAGCCTTGGTAAAGGTTTTTACATGCCTAAATATTTTGTTGTTAATACCGAAACTTTAAGACCATACTTAACACAAGCTTTTTACAGTGAGAAATAAACTAATGATGAATCATATTAAAAGAAAAAGCATTGATGAATTGAGGGAGGGGGCTTTTAACGTTTTTCTATGCATTACATTAACTTTTTGCAATATTGATGCATTTCTTATCTCCGTCAAGATTACATTGAGAAATTCCTCAATTTGAAGTTGAATGCACAAGATATTATCAAGGAGTAATAAAATTGGATTGATGGAAGAAACAATTGCTTGTTATTTATCACCAGTTTTTCTTGTCCACCAAATAGATTGGACTTAACTGATATATTGACTCATTATCTGTGATCTTGATATATTGCTTCCTCAATTGGACGAATTTATGGTAACTCTACCAAAGTTCTTGTACCTCCCGTGAAAGGCTCTGTTATGGTTTTTTTTTGTTTAGTTTTTTGTTGCTTTTAAGAGCACTTTTATGTTGTTATTGACTATATCATTTCCATGGAAACAGGTGATAAGTACTCTTCCCCAATGACACACCAAGGCAGCCAACCCAGGCTGGCTTGGGCAGGTATTAAATCATGTCTGCAGTGTGGCAGTTTAAAGTGATGTGTAGCACTGGGGCATCATGCTGCAGACGTCTAGCATCATGTCCCACCCAGTCACATTATCCTGACACCATGCCAACCAGTCCTACCACTAACCTCTTAATGCTGAGTGCCAAATGAGGCAGCTGCTAGTACTGTTTGCATAAGTCTCGATATAAGTTTTGAACCCGTTACCTCTTGCATCTGAGGCAGATGATCTAACCAAGTAGCCACTGGAGTGGTGCCAAAAGTAATGTCATATCAACATGGACTTTTCATCTGAAGAATATGTGTTATATCTGGTTGGTCCTAAATGAAACTGGTGCTGGTTTTGCATCCAAGTATGGCCAACACAGCAGCTTATTTGAAAATCCTATTGTTCATTAATTTCAGAGATGGGTTTAACACTCAGAAGTTAAAAGAAGAAATCGTCTTATCTTTACTTTCTGGAAATTCTTTTAGGACAGTTGATCATAAATTTGCGCAAGAGTCTCTTATTAGGTAACTACTGGGTTGTAATTCAAAATATGATTACTTTAATTCATGGTATGTTACACTGTGAATGTTTTTAAAAAAAAGCAAACTACTTCAATTAAGATATAGAGGTGGTTTTAACGAAATCAACTCAGACTACTTGTTCCTCCACCCCAAGTTGAAAGGATTTTGTTAGAAACTTGATGTTTATGTGTAATTGTAAAATGTATTTGGAATAGTTATAAAAAGTTGGAGCGAAGGAAGACCAGTGTTTGTGTTGTGCCAAAGTAAGTAATGCTAATAACAGTGGACCGCCTGAGGAGTAGTCTTTTATAGATCTTAGGAAATGAAAATTATGTGTTATTTTCCTTTTCCTTCTGCACTCATGTATTGTAGTATATGTGACCTCAGTTATTTCTGGTTCATGTACAGCAGACCCATACTAAGTGACTTGCATTCCTGATCTACTTTTGCTGCATTTAGAACTACTACTTCAAAATAAGTGTCAACATGAGAAAGGCATTGTTTTAGCTCTGTAGGCATATGCTGTCTGGTCTGATTAATCTGAGTGTACCATAGCTATCTTGTTAAAATACCCTCACCCCCTGTTTTTAGCCAACAAAATTTGAATTTACTTTTATGAAATTGTTACTACTAGTGGTATTAGCTTGATTTTAAAAATAAGTAGATTGGATGAACCATACTAAGATTGGATGTGGAACGTACAAAAATCTGGATGCCATTTATCATATTCACACTTTTGGATTTTAAGAGTTGATGAAATGGTCTAGAATTTATGACTAATATTACATATAACTTCATTGTTTGTTACTATTAAAAATCAGATGAAGTCAGTGTCACCAGATGAGTCCTGGCCTTGATCATACACATAACACACACACACTAAAAAACAACTTAAGTCTGGACTCTGAGGACTCAAATTCAGCAATTGGTTTGGCTGAAATTAAAGTCTGACCTAAATTTTACAAATTAAGTTTCTTAAGTCTAGTTTTTACTTAAAGATTTATGCTGGTGAAATTAGGTCAAAATGAAGAAAAATCTACTGTATTGTAGATAATTTAGGCTGTATATTGCATTTATTGTAGTACCAGTTACATGTGGACACATATATTTTTCTAGAATGTATAAAAACATAACTCTATTGCAATGTGTAAATACATTGATTACATTTATTTATGTTTTATCATCAGTGTCCTTCCTCCCCCTCCCCAATCCATGATATATCAATAAAGACAATTTGGATGGGTTGCAATTTTGAAGTCCAGTCTTGAAAATCTTTCTATTGCTACTACTCCTACTTTTTTGGTTTTATCAACATGGGGATTTTCATGAAAGACTTTTTATGATGTCTAGTTGGTTCTAAAAAAAAATGTTGCTCTCTGATGTCCAATATTGTTGCCATAGTGGCCATCATGAAAATCTTTTTATTGTTATTCCAGCTACATGAATTATCATGTCAACATGGGTTTTCACGAAATGTCTTATAGTGTCTACTTTGTTATAAATGAAAATGATATGGATAATGGATCTTACATTTAATATGGCTGTCACAGCAGCCATCTTCCTACATGAATGATCATATCAGCATGGGATTTTCACTAAAAGACTTCTTAAGATGTCTACTTGGTGTTATATGAAAATGCTGCTAGTCTAATGGCCAGTATGGCAGCTATCTTGAAAATCTTATAACTGTTTCTCCTAAATGGATGGTCATATCAACATGTTTTCATGAAGAGACTTCTTTATCTATTTGGTCCTAAATTAAAATGGTGCCAGTCTAATGTCCAAATAGAATTGGCAAGTAGAGGGACATTTTAAACCCAGTTGTGTTAATTTCTGGAAGGTAAGTGGGTGTTATCAATATTTTGTTTTTGTTTGTTAACCTGACAGAAATTAATGCATATACTTGCAACAGATGTCTTAGATGAATAAAAGGACAACTAATGATTACTCTTGACTGCTGAAGATTAAAGTAACTTAAATAGGGTATGATGTATTTTGTATTGATTCTTCACCTCTTGTATTAGTATAGAAATGGTATTACTGCATCAGTATATTGATTAAAAATCATTTCATGCCAGATTTCACTACAGCCTCAAAATCGGGGACCACATTTCCACTTACTCATGACAAAATGTTGGTGCATCTCAGAAGAGTAAGTCAACCTTACTAAAAGTAGGTCACTGCAACATAATTTTCATGCACAAGTGACATTTGTATTATCAGCAATCCATTCCTGTTATCCTCATATACCTTGGATCCTGTTTCACCAGTGTTCAAGAGAATTAGCATGTGAAGGTAGCTAAATGAATGTAGCTCAGTCATACCAAAACTAGGTCACTCAGTCCTAATTTGCACACTCGAATGACATGTAATTTTAGCAAATCGTTCTGTTTATCTCCCAGTATCCTGAACCCTATTTTACTTCTGATTATGAAAATTTATATGTGGATGCATCTCTTGGAGAGTGACTTGACTATACCAAACTAGATTACTGTGACATAATTTTGACACTTTAGTCATGTTTGTAAGTTCAGCCATTTGTATGTTACTACATCTGTGTCTTTAACCCTAAAGATATGGTTATGTGAGAAACAAATAACTAAAATTACAAACATAGAAGAGTTAGAAAAAATGCACGTATGTTGTTCTGATTATTCATATTGTGCAATATTTATCCTGTTTGATGACTTTTTAGTTACATGCTAATAACTAAGTAAAATACAAGTGCACACTAAACAGTTTTTCACATGAACTGTTGATGTTTCAATTTCTACTTTGGACAGGATCTGCAGATTTAAGGATTCTGTTGCATATATAATTATGTTAATTAAAATACAGTTTTTAATCATAGCCATGAACCTGAAAGATTTTGCCAAATACACCAGCACAGTGACAAATAGATTGATGCTGGCCTTGTAGGCAGATGGTAATTTTGGTCTCAACCCATTGATCAAATTTTGCATGTTGATGCATCTTCATGAGTACAGTACTGTAGTATATTTGCAGCATTATTTACTTACATAGGTTTAGTGTTTATCTTAGACTCATAACCCATAGGTAACAGCTTCAATTGCAGACCAACCTAAATTAAGTCTTGTGGTACATCTCTTTGAGAGACTCTTAACTCCCAATGTCATAGCATCAGTCCTTCATACTAGTCTGTTTGTTATTGGCTACTCCAAATGTGCTCTATTAGCAATGAAATTCATGTTTGCATGTAAACGCCTTGTTTAGCAGATAGATTACCAACACCTGTATTCAACATATGGCTTTATGTTAGTGTCAACTTGTGGAATTTTAAATGTTTTGTTTTCCATTTAGATTTTTGTAGCAGGATAGTGATAAAAAGAACTGTTTTAGCTCACATTTTTTTCACACAATTTATGTGACCCATCATAATGATTAAGCATATCAGTTGACAGTTTGATTCAGTTTGTCTATCTACTATTAAGGACAGTATCCCTTTAAAGCATAGTATATGGCCTTGAAAAAATGTGTCTACTTGCTTATAAGTCCCAATGCAAACAGCATAGACCATGATCATTTGTTGCAAAATGTACCAGCAGATCACAGTCTATGTTGTTCTACAGATTTCTATTCCTTACAAATTACATAGACCCAGATTTGTCAGTGTATTTGTTATGCCCAAACTGGCTTTGTGCCGTTTGCAACTGGACTTGACTTGTGAATGCATATAATAGATTGAAGAAAAGATTCGTATTTCAGCTGTCTTCCATAAAAGTGCTGTGTCAGGATTCAATAATACTCTGCAAATTGCATTATCTGTGATCTAACAAGTAAGGAGTGCCTCTGTACCTAGTGAAAATTAACTAGGTAAAAGATGTGTTGAGAAAAAATAATGCTGTTGAAAGATGGGTGACTGCCCTCTAAATTATGACATCAATAAAGGATAAAACAAGATAGTTTTTTTTACCCATCTTTATGATTTCTGTTGACAGTGCAAGCTGAGAGCATAACATTGCAAAACATAATGGACTTTAATTTCTTTCCAAATTGAAATTGCCAGTGATATATTGGGCAAGAGGTTTAGCAACAACCAGCTTTACTAGTATTGTTGACATTTGTTGTATATACTGTAAGTGCACCTTTTTTTTAGTATACTAGTTGTGGATTTGTAGTCACTACAATATCAGATCTGTAGACCAATCACTTTTGAAAATGATGTCGCAGTGGTCCGTCATTATAAATCATCTCATTATACTGCTGCCCTTCTTATAATGCAGGTATGGTAATGGATCCCATTAAATTGTTTGAATTCTGGATATCTTCTTAAACATTTGTTGATTTAATTATAGTTCTTGGCTAGTGAGAATGGGATATTACATCATTAAATATTCCATTTTTGTGTGTATATGCACTATTATGACACAGCCTTGTTGTAACATCTCTCCTTATAAGGGTTCCTCACATTTATGACTCCCAGGTATGGTGTTATAAATATGAAGCATTTAATCTTTTTCCCAATCCATGAATTTACAAAGTCTAAAAAAAAATGTAATATGGAAAACCCTGAAAATTTAAACCAATACAATTTAAAATATTTGTGTAATAGTAATTGTAATAATTCTTTATCTATAGGAGGTTTCTCAATTAGTATAAGACATTTCTCCCTTGAGGCCTTATCCCCAAACTACACACACAAACACACACACACACACACACACACACACACACACACACACACACACACACACACACACAGTCTGTGGGAGCCATGGAGTATATCACCATTTTATAATGAAATACATGATATATATATAATTTTACTAATGCAGATGAAAATTAGATCTGTGACCATTTTCAAAATGAAGAAACGAAGAAACTGTTATAATGAAAGGCTCCTTAATGAGGAAATGTGTGTGTTTGTGTATATATATATATATATATATATATATATACACATACATACATACATACATACATACATACATATTTTTATCCAGTCCATTAATCTTCATCCTGGTAAATACAAACTGAACATGTATCCTTTGTGTCATGTTTGGATGTTTAAACTTTCTTTTTGTTGTGGTGCTTTTCTTCTAGGGAAAACTGGGACCTTGTACATTTTTCTGTCTGTCAGAAATAATTATATTACATTCATACAAGATTTCTAATTATTACCACTGTCTTGTCAACAATACCTTTCTATCGTAAAATTTTATCTTTATTGATTGCACAAGACAGCTTACATAATTGAAGAGAAAATATAGTATTATTTTGGCAATATCTGCCCTACAACCTGTCTAACACTCTAGGCTTAAATTCGGCACTTACATGCAATTTAAATAAGAATCTACTTGAACCTGCAGTTATCCAGGATGGGTGTTTTTATTTTCCATACACAAACAGACCTAATGGATAAATGAGATATTATTGAATTTTATTTCTGCTGAAGTGACAGTATTAATCATTGGTGATTTGTGTTTGACAGATGTAATGAGTAGACCCAGGCAAAAAGTAGACATTTTTCCCCCAGGTGTATTTGGGCTGTCAGTCTATATACGCCCCTGTCAATCTTAGCCTGATTGGTTTTAACATTGACAACTTGTAGTTATGGCCAGGAGAAAAGAACAGATTGTGTGGGTATTGATTACAGGCCAGTTGTTAAGTCTGGGTTATTTTTAAAAAAATGCAAGAAGAATTTCCCACATCTCACACATATGTTAGAAGATGAATAAGGAAAACAAGGAGTGATTTCATATTTGCTGCACACAAAAAAGGGTTCAACTTTTCCAAATAACTTTGTTGAATCGTCATGGGGATCCCTATATCTTCATTGTAGTTTTGCCCGATCACAGTTATTGTGTCACTGCATTTTTTTTAAAATATGAAAATGGGTGGCTATTGTATTCAGCATTACAATTTTTGAAACTATTTTTTGGATTATACATTTTAGTATTATTCTTGTAAAGTAAAGGAAAATTTACAAACTTTCACCATGAAAGAGTTAATAACTTAATACCAGTAGAAACTACGTTTAATGATGTCAGATGATGGTAATCTCTGGGGATTGATATAACAGCCTGTGTGTGGAAAGAACATGACCTCTTCACAGATCAATGAATAATGATCTGTCTGGAAAAACAATAGGACCTCTTAATACTAGTAATTCAGTGAACAATGATCTTTCTGTGAAAACAATGGGACCTCTTCACAAATCAATGAACAATGATCCTTCATGAAAAAAAAAGACCTCTTCATATACTAATGAGCAGTGATCCTTCTGTAAAACAATTCACAGATAAATGAACAGTGAAAAGAAATGGACCTCTTCAAAGATCATTATCAGATCAATGAACAATGATCCTTCTGTTAAAACAGCAGGACCTCTTCACAGATCAGTGAACAGTGACCCTTATTTAAAAAGGATAGGACCTCATTGAAGATCAGTGAACAATGATCCTTTTCTAAAGTCAGTTGGACCGTTTAATAGATCAGAGAATGATGACCCTTCTTTAAACATCAGTGAACAAGAATCATTCTGTGACATCAGTAGGAAGTATTCATGGATCAACAAACTGAAGTACCACTGACAATGTAATTTTTCTCAAAACCCCAATTTTTTTATCCACAATTAAAGAAAAGATAATTTATAGAGTCCAAGAAAATATTTCTCCATGGTATTCTTTCCATGTGAATTTTAGGGATGTAGAGTATGCTTCCTCCTGTATGTTGTAAGAGGTGACTAATGAAGGCAAACTATTTGCCTCTGGATACATCCTGTGATAAAGTTCCAAATGTGGTCATGGATTTTTTAAATGGTGTGGTTTAAATATGAAAATTTGACCTTGTATTTTAACACATTAACCCCTGGCAATGAGTTCATGTGGCAGGAAGTAGTAGCCTACTGCAGAGTGCTGTAGCATCAAGGTCATGCATGATACACTAAAGTGGGTGGTATTAAAGAAAGGTAGACAGAAACTAAGTTCCACAATGATACCAAATAATCAGGAAGTTCTAGTTGCACTACAAAATACAGATTTTTTCCACCCAAAATAGCCATTGGTCGGAATCTGATTTTGTATCTGGATTTTAGACCTTTTGCTCTCAGATCTAAGGCAGAACAGTATGAACTGCAAAAAGACAGATGAACATTTGCAAAAAGTAGGATAAGATGGGCATTTGGAATTAAGATTGGTCTCAATAAGCAAAAAAAACAAAAAAACTTGAACTTTTTACCCTCTGCTCATGCTCGAGCCAAATAGCCAATGAAAAATGATGTTTCTAACACAACTAAGAATTAGGTTATTGGAAAATCACCAGGAAGTTGATGTATTCAGAAATAGCTTTCAAAATGTGTTTCCTACTCGAATTTCAGGCAAAAATGACAAAAACCTCCAGGGGTTAATGTGTGAAGGCTTGCACCCTTTTGTCTTCATTCTGTTTGACATTTGGGAAGTTTGACAAGATATTTGCCTTTACAATTCTTTTACTACCTAGCTTTTGTTCAGCACTAAATAACCATGCGTGTTGATGTGCTGTTAAACACACACACACACACTCTCTCTCTCTCTCCTTCCAGGGCATTCGTGGTTTTGGAAGATATTTGCCTTTACAGTACTTTTACTACCTCGATTTTGTTCAGCACTAAATAACCTCGAGTGTGCTGATGTGCTGTTCAACACACACACACACACACACACACACACTACTTCAGAGCATTCATGGTTTTGGAAAAGAATGCAGCATAAGCAACTGACTATTGGAGGGTCTGAGATAAATTTGGGGTTTTATGAAAGGTTTTAAATGTTTGTTTTTTCTTTAAAAATTTAAAATATAATTTATGGGGAAAAAATGCATGTTTGGTCAGTCTGTTACTTAAATGTGCGGTCCTTTAATTTTGTAGGTTTCTGGTTTAATTAGCTTTTTAGTTTATAAAGTAGCTTTTCAGTGTATAAAGTGGGTCACAATGAATGTTACTTGATAGTCATAATGCACACAAGTAATATCAGAAACACATGTCCTTATCTTAGTAATATAATGTAGTTTAATAGCTAGCCAAGTCATTCATTTAGCTGGGTTTTAACATGTGATTCACCAGTTCTCTGATTATTTTCACACTTTACATTCCTGACAGCTGATTATGTAACTGATTATGAATCTAATCCTCTTCTTTACTGTCCTTAAATGAAGTAATACAGTTAGGAGGTCAAATCAGATTCTACATGAAATCTTCGTAATTTATGAAGACTCTGATTCACCAATTAACATGACAGTATCATCAGATTACTAATGTAAATTGTCACCAGATTCTTGGAGTCACTTATTCTTCCTCTGCCATTTTTGTGGACCTGTCTGTCTTGAGATTGATTTAAATTTCAGGGGGCTTTCTACTGTAGGCAACACCCTCAAACAGGACAAAGAAATGTGTTAATTTTGTCACAAGAACTAATAGAGCCACAATCAATTATGTGTAGTTGACAGAAAGATAGGATGTGATGGCCAAAAAGCCAGTAGGGGGTTTTGGCCCACTGATATCAAGAGTGAGGGACAGCTCTAAAAGATAGAAATCCATCAAAAGCCAGTGACAGTTGAGATCTGGGGTTCTAGTGGGTAAGCTTTAATTCGGTTATTAAGGATATAAATGGCAGATTTTAATTGAATTTGTTTAAATTTTATGATAAATTGTTTAAATCTGAAGTTAATGACTGCTGTGTTGCGTTCAATGTGTTACAGTAAAACCTGTCTTGAGAGACCACTGCTATGAGAGACCTCTTGAGAGACCAGGTTGTCCATGTACAGATTTATTGATTATATAGTGATATGACCTGTTATGAGGGACCACCTGTCATGAGAGATCATTATGTTTTTGCAGAAGGGGTGGTCTTTCAAGACAGGTTCCATTGTATATTATTGGTGATTCATATATGTAGGTCTTCCATAATGATCTGCATGTTTTAGAAGGAGCCACTATTCATATAGAACAGTGCTGTCCATCCCGCAGCCCACGGGCTTATTTTAAATGGCCCGCCAGAGCTCGAGCAGCTACATAGTCATTGCTTTTCAGTTTTCTGCTGTGGCCCTCGGCTTCAAGAAAAACATTTTTCAGTGGCCCATGGTGTCAAAAAGGTTGGACAGTACTGATATAGGATGTACATGTATGACTTAAAGGGACGAAATTTGCTTTAATGAAACTTGACCCATATTAAACCAGTGGTGACTGGTGATTTCAATTTTTTTAAAAGTGCATTGTCAGTATTTTGTTGGTATAACTTGTATCACTTTCTTAGATTGTATAGCCATATTTCAGTTAATATCATTCTAACAGTTCTGTACTGCAAGCCTTGTTTTTGTCTCAGTATTTAAGAGAAGAAAAAAAAAGATTTTTATCCCTTGCTTTTTGTGAAAAGCATGGGCAAGTTTCCTCATTTTCATCTAGCAATCCTTATTGCCTTTTATCAATTTCATTTCTGCTCTATAACGTGAAAGTTGTGCTAGAGTCACAATGAGAACAGGGTCAGTCATCCGACCAGAAACATGCCTTTTTTGTTTCTGGGTGTTCAGTCTGCAAGGTTATGGTTAGAGCTTAATATTTCAAGTTTTCCTTCACACTTTTCTTTCTGCTCCATAACTTTCAAGCTATTTGAGGTTAAGTAATTAAACTTGTTATACCTGTACAGCATCATCAAAATGTGTCACATACCACATTAGGGATCCTGTATTCAAGATCAAGGTCACTGTTCTGTATTACAAGTTTTGCCAAACTCATTCTTGTGCCCTTTATTAACTTCTAAGACATTTAGTATTAGGTATGACACTTGGCATATTTATATCATCATTAGAAGTTGTGTTGCAAACCACATTGTCAGTTGTGTTTTCAAGGACAAGGTCACTGCTCAGTATTTTAAGTTTCCTGTCACCCCTCTATTCAGCTTTTATACATTAGAGCTCCTAGAGATTATAGCATAGGCATTTTATTTCTTTCATTTTCAGCAATATTCTTTATATTCAAAATGAAAAGGAATAGTTAGATATTCCAGACTATCACATGATTTGATATAGATAATGCCAGTTCTAACACAAACAGATGCAAAACCAACAATATCACATGCAACTTACAAACACAGGACAAACTGACTTTGGCAGAGTTGCTTTGTGTAACCATAAATAAGGAAACAAGGGCTGGAAACCGTCTCCTGGACTGAATAGTCCAATGAGTGAGGAATACAGACCTGAAGCTCCAAGCCAAGAGAGATACAGAAACCAGGCCCAAAGTCAGCCTAGGCCAAGGGAAGAAGAGTATGTTTATCTCCCAAAACTTATGGGATTAATAAAAACTAATATCATTTGATGAGCAAAAACTCAACCCTGCAAAATTCATAATATTTCATATTATTTTCTGTTATACATCCATACAAAACACATTCTATCGGGTGGACAGGGAAACACATACAAGATATACATCTTTAGAAAAATAGGGTGTCACTTCAAGGTTCTAACCAGCTACACATGCCGGGATGGGGCTAAGAGATGTCAACAAAACTTGGTATATTTCACATATCATCATGAGACATGTTGCCTATTACATTAGAGATTATGTATTCAATGTCCAGGGCACAAATTAAACATTTTAAAATTTTCCCTCACACATTTCATTCTGGTCTGTAACTTTAGAGCTGTTTAGGATGAAACTTGGTATGCATGAACATCATCATTAAAGAGTGTGTTTATGTTACATTGCTGGTCTTAATAAGGGTCAGTATTTTAAGTTTTCATCACTTTTCTTTCCTTTCTATAATTTAAGAATTAGCAAGTGTCACATACCTCATTAGGAGTTATATCTTCAGGGGTCCAGGTCATTTTTTAGTGTATAAAGTTTTCGATCATAATTTCCAGTCCATCCTATAGTCATTTGAGATTATGGAATGAAATTTACTATACTTATGTATATGAATGAAATTAGTACACTTATATGTTTTGTCATTTTGAAGATGTGTTACATTCTGCATTTGGGGTCCTTGCTCACATGGTCAAGGTCATATATTTATTGTTTGTTTTGTTTTTGCTTTCTGTCTCAAAAAATTTTTTTATAAGTAAGTATATGGAAGGACAGCTCCAGTTTGCTAGAAATAATTAGAAGAAGAAACAACATAGACCCTGATCTGCTGGTGTATGGCCAATCGGGGTCTAGGATGTTTGCAGTTGAACTCGTCTTACATGTAAATATATGCAGTGTATATTTCTTATATCTGAAATCAAATTCTTTCATATAATTTTGAATGAATGAATGGATCTGGATGTTATGAATATGTAGCATTTACACTTTCCTGTCTGCTACGCCTCGGATGCGGAAGGTCGTGTCATACCAAAGACTTACAAAAATGGTTGTTGTTGTTGTGGGGTTTAACGCCATTTTTCAGCACACGATAGGCTATACATTTTGGCCAGTACCGGTATTAATGGTGGAGGAAGAACCCGGGAAAACCCCGGAAAGAACCACCGACCCATGAGAAGCTACTGGCAAGCTTTCTCACATACGCACATTGGCCAAATCTGAGACTTGAACCCACGCAGCCAGAGGTGAGATGGCAGTGATCAGTAATGGAGAGTGCTTTAGACCACTCGACCACTTGGGACCCCACAAAAATGGTATTAACAGCTGCCTCGCTTGGTGCTTAGCATAAAGAGGTTAGTGTTAGGACTGGTCAGCCTTGTGTCAGGATAATGTGACTGGGTGGGACATCATGCTACATGTTTGTGGCATGATGCCCCAGTGCTAGACACAACTATAAACTTACAAATTGCAAAAAATAATGCACAGAGAACAATTCAGCTGCACAGGGATATCTGAACAGCTGCACAGACGCACGTGCACAGCTTAGAGGGAATGTTGTTGGTGGTTCTTTCCAGGGTTTTTCTGGGTTCTTACTCCACCATTGATACTGGCCACCATGTATAGCCTATCTGAAAAATGGTGTTAAACCCTACAACAACAACCATATAATTAAAGAATCCAGAGGCTAGGTAATCAAATATTAAGAACGATTAAAACTGTTCATGATCATGATAGCCTGCTTTATTTTGAATTTTGGCACACTTTTTTGCAAGAATATTTATAATTCTGCTCATCCAAGATTGATCTGTCCTGTTTAACTCCACACACTTGTTCTCTATATGCTAACTTGCAATTGAGTCTTCCCCATGCCTGTTCACTAGCTTAGCTATCCCTTTTTGTCAGTGGTGGGAGGGGGTCTTAGAACTTTATAAATAAATGGTGAAACATTCATAAATATTGGATAAATAATGTTGAATATTTACAGAAGTATGAAATGGTATAATTTGTATAGTGAAAATTATCCCATTAGTTCTTCTCCTACCCCTGTAACACTTCCAGTCCAGTAATGATTCACACTTAACTGATAATTAGAGAGTCAGTCAGTGGTCCATTGAAATTTAAAACTGTTATGCAATAGTTGAATGATGTTTGAATCATTTGGGCAAAAGGGTATGTTCTAGTTTATTCCTACTCCATTACTTCACATACCTGTGTTTTTAAATGGCTCAATCACACATTTATGACACTTGTCTTTGGTGATTTAGACCAGTCATTTTGTCCTTTAAAGTTTAAATAAAAAGTGTTGTTATTGTTTAGTATCACCTGCAATATGGACATAACATGGAAGTTACAAATTTAGTCCATCCATCTGGAAATATCCTGTTATCATCAGGGAATTGTCACCACAAATACATGGGGGAGGGTGAATGACCAAGGGACTGTCAAAGGTCATTGTCATCAGGAGCCATTTAAATATTTGGTCACAGGTGAGTGGTTAAAGATTTTTGCTCTAGCAATACTCTCTGTGAATGCAATGATGAACTGATATCAAAATCTTGGTGTTGAGATTAAAAGGCCAGTTGTCAATAAAATTACTAGTGTACGTAGTACATCATTGGGGATGATGGATCCATGTGTAAGTGGTTAAGGATGCAGGGTGAATTGTTTTTGTTTAGGTTTTGTTGGTGGGGGGGGATTGGGAAGAGATAAACTTTTAAGAGCATTATAAAGTGACTAATCTCTTTCATACATGTATAGTTTCATATTGTTACATATTTGGAGTGGTCAGAAGGTCAGAGGTCAAGGTCAGGTTGTTTGCTCATGCTTTACTAGGTCTGCAGGGATACTGTCACAAGCAAGGTACTAAATTTACAAATTTGTTTCTGCAAACTGAAATTTAATTTCAATTTGTCACCCATTTGGAATGAATGAAAACTTTGTCATATTTTTTCATATATATATATATATATATATATATATATATATATATATATATATATATATATATATATATATATATCTATATATATATATATATATATATAAGAGAAACAAGTCTCCAATCTTGTTCAATTCTCTGAAAGAAGAGGCTATCTGATAATGATTCTAACAGAAGCTTTTCACAAACCAAGCTGGATTGATCATTGAGAACTATTGAAACCAATTAAAAAAGTATCAAAATACAGCATTGTAATATCATCTATCTTCATAATTGCTAAAGATAATTATTTTCTCCAACATCCAATTAAAACTCTGGCTAAGTGTCAGTTTGAGTCTACCAGCAATTTTCCAAGATCAACTGATATTTGCACTGAGGTTTGGTAATAAACTTAGTAACCAACTAATAAGAATTAAGTTTTCTAGCAAACATTCATGGCTTAACGAGTAAAACATTCACATATAAAGTATTAGACCATTAATTGCAGTTTTTGCTTGAAAATGGATAAATCCAAAATCATTAGAAGCACATTTACAAACCTTAAAATATAAATAAAAACAAAGAGAGCATTGTACCATACATAACAGGTCACCTGTATTAAATATGGCAAACAATATGCAGGTGAGACTAAAAGGGAATTCCAGATGAGAATAAAAGAACACTTAAGGGATATCTATAATCAAAAAGATTCCTCGGTGTCTAAACTGTTTAATCTATCTAACCACAGCATAACAGATAACAGAAATTATTAAATCTCATCCAGAGCTCTCAAGTAACACTTTTTATAAGAGAGAACTTATTTGGATATACCAATTACATACTCTAGAGCCATTAGAGATTAACATCTCTGCTTAAATGGGAGTCAAGGCTTTTTAAATTGAAATATGCCATAAGGTGAATTATTATTTATTGTTCATAATTTAGATTTCTTACATTTTCTTTTTAAAGAAAATAAATCCTGTTTATTTACAAAGAAGACTTTCCTAAACTTGTGGTTGTTACAGTGTGTAAATCATATCAAATATTCTAGAGCTGTTGTATTATATTGGGGTGGTAAAACTGAGACAATTAAAAGAAACTCTTTTAAAAATGGGGATTTAAATATGGTTCACTTTTACTCATTTTGTTCATTATATAAAAACATTCTTTTGTTAGGTTTCTTTTAGTAAACAAAGATGTTATATGGCAAAAATTGGTTTCTTAACAATTTTTTTTGAAAATTTTGAGGTAAACAGTTATTTTATTTTGGAACTGTTAAATTGAAAGATGTTTTAAAATCAATCAACAACACATTTGGGCAGAATATTATATATGTCACTGGAAAAATAATCATTCTGCTGTTGAAAAATATTTGTCTTGAATTACATTAATTTTATTAATATAGATAATTTAAAATTATACCCAAGTTGGAGAGCAAATGGTGTTAGTCTTATTCAACAGCTTCTTTATGCAAAAGGAATTTTGTTAAGTCATTATTTTAGTTTTGATTAAATAAAACAAAGAACAAAATAATTTCACTCATTAGTTTGGTTTAACTTGATGATATCATCAAAGTAGAGAAGGAGTCCTAGAAATATCTTTTAAAGTGGAAATAAATTTCTTGTAGCTTTGGACAAAACTTCACTCTTTAGGGTAAGAAAAAATAATTAATTTATTTATAAAAGCCCAAAAATAACCAAGATAAATAAAGACCAGATTGTAAGCATGAGATTGGGTTTAGACCGTGTGCAATTACTCCAGGTGAATAGACAAATTATTTTGTTTTGATACAAAACTGATTAGCTTTAATTTGAAATTTCTTGATAGAAATATTGCCACAAAACACTATTTGAAAGAAATATCATTAAAGTGATATTGATAGATGTATCTTTTGTAAGGATATAGAAAATAGTGAGATTTATTCTTTAACTGTTCATTTACTAAACTTTTTTGGAAATTGTGGAATGGATCTGAACTTATGTCCCAAAATTTAAATTACGCCAAAAATATATAATTGGAAATAAAAATGTTGATAATCTTTAATTTCATAATTTTGCTTGCCAAAAATTGTGTTATATCCAAATCACTTGTGCATTAAAAAACTAAAATAAATAACAGAAGTGATGAGAAAATGTGTCAGCTTTCTGTAAGTTTTTGTGCTAGATCTTAAAACTGGTATCCCATTTCTTGCGTCAGGCCATAAGGTATCTGGGTAGAATTTTTGTCAAGATAAAGTAAACAAGGTAAAAGGTAAAAGGCAGATAATAAAGTTTGAAAGAGAGATTACAGAGGTTTTGTTCTTACAATACTACGTACTGTCTTTACTCCCTTATAAGATGAGGCCAACTGCTAACCAAACAGATCCAGATCAGCTGGCACATTATGCATGGCAGGTCTGGGTCTGTGCAGTTTGTTAGGTCTAATCAGTCAAACAAACAACATAGATCCTAAATTGCAGGCACAGTATGCTGGGGCAGATCAGGATCTTTGTTGTTTGCTGTTTGACTCGACTTACAAGTGAGTACAGACAGTAAGCCTACATCATTGTAGGGGTCAACTTTTTAAGTCCTTCATGTCAGGTGAGTTCTATTTGGTTTTGCAAAGGAGGCAGTATCACACTTCAGCTAAACTGGCAATTCAGTAATACCTTTGTGTGTGTGTGTGTGTGTGTAGGTGATGATATCGAGGAATATGTAAAGTCCTCACGACTTATGTTCCGTTAAGAAACATTTTTTGTGTACCTTACCAGATGTCATGAACAAGATTGGTTTTAATAATAATAATAATAATAATAATAAACATTGCAAATCCGCATAATTTTAACAGCATCTTTATCTTCTGTCCGTACCTCTTATGTGCTCAACCCCAACCCCAGTCAAAATGATTGGAAAAGATTGTGTCTTCCTGCAATGGCTGCATATGTACAGTTTGGTCAGAACTTTATAAATCTGACCTTTGACCCCCTCCTCAGGGACCCAAAAGGTTGCATCCAATGATCACATGCCATCCAGCACCCCTCCCCCCTGCACATGGTTACTTGAAGTGCAAACAATCCTATTCCACCCAGTAGTTTTCTGGAAATATCGTACTTGAAAGATCTATGAATGGATGGATGGACAAATATTGTTACATGCCAAGGGTCCTTACTTGACCGAGCAGTTGTCAAACCCTGGCGCGATTCCCATTAGAAGTCATAAATTTACCCCAACTTTCCAAAGACTTCCATTCAACTTCATTTGTAAATTAGAAAGCCCGACGTGTCCATTCTATACCTAAATTTTATTCTAATTAATGCAAGACCACAGTTAAAACAACCTGCCAAATATCTATCAACCTCACATTTGCATGGTTTGTCTTTATCAGGTTTCTGTACCAGCAACTGTTCACGCCTTAGAAAATACATGAGTATCCCCTACCACTGGGAACTATTTTAACTCCGCCAACTTAGGCCAGTCAATGTATGCTTTCCAGGCACATTTTACCAAGATAACTGCACCACATTTGCCCCCATGGTGACATAAACGATATCTGCCAAGTCCCTTCTTCTTCCTTTGTGTAATTTACCAGTTTCCTACCATAAATACTGCACTGCAGTTGCACCACCAATGTACACCATTAGATTTTAATATGGACTATCTAACTCAGGGACAGACATTCATTCAGTTTTGGCCTGAATTCACTACTAGTGAACCATGCCATCATGGAAACTCACTAACACTTCACTCTGTGACGTTTGCTGCTAGTAATTGGCTAATTATTTTGGGCTAGGGATATTTCCATTGCGCTGAAATCCAATAATCACACAATCACACAAATCTAAGAATTCCTTAAAACGGGGCACTATAACCAAATGTGCATACTCCAGATTTATTACAGTTTATTGTATCACAATATACTCCACCAAACAGGAGTAGAGACTACCAATGATAAATAGTCAGAAAACATTTGGGGAGTGGTACCCTGATAATCTAAAATCCTGCATGTAAAAATGTTGCCAGATATCTTCTAGATGCCTTATTTTCCTAATGACTTTCAAGAATGTACATGAATCGGGATTCTGAAGTGGTCTGTCTCCGGGATCCAGGATTTATTATTATTATTATTATTTGTTTTTGTTTTTTTAATTATTTATTTATACATGTATTACTATTATATCCCCAGAAAATGAAAGGGGAAGGACGAGTTATGCTGAAATCATTTTGTCTGTCCATCACATCTTTATTTATTTAATGTCTTTTGAACTATTCGAGATATCTTCAGAAAACATGGTGTGCTTTTTGTATCATGATTAAGCATGGTGTCCTGTGAAAAATGTAATCTGATCGGCATTTTAAGAGTTATTTCTATATCATTTGCAAATTGTGTCTGTCTATATATTGCTTTCATCTTTGGTTAATATCTCCTGAACCATTTGAGATCTATTCGTGAAATTTGGTATGCAGTCTGTCTCATTTCTCATTTCAGCCACTTGTGTCCCATACAAGATTCGCCTTTGTTGGATTAATACTTTTTGTTTTATTACAAGCTGTGTCCATCCATATGTCACTCTTCTCCAGCTGATATCTCTTGAACCATTTGAGAAATCTTCCTGAACTTGTTATACATTAGTATCATTACAAGATTTAATGTCCCATGTAACATTTGGCCTGTTTAAAAAAAAAAAAACATGTTTAGAGTTATTTGCCATATTTAAAAATTGTCTTTGAGGCACTTTACAGCTATTATTTACTTTTGTTAGAGTGACAGGTGTATGGTGAAACTGTTTACATTTGCAACATGCACAATGGAGAGAATGTTGGCATACATCTATGTTACTTTCATGTACTGTGGTTGAAATTTATTTGGATATTGTACACACGGAAATTGTACATGATCTAAGCACACAGATGAACACAATGACTGCTCCCATGTGCTACAAAACAAGAGCCTGAATTAGTCTAAAGTAGGGTGGATTAGGCTAAAGTACACTATATTTAGCAGTTATTAAAATAGGGAAAATGATTTTTGCAAGATTAGACAATAGCAGCTTCTGAACATGCATTGAATGAATTACCAAATATATAAAATGTATTTAAAAAATTGTCAGCTCTTTTTTTAATACAGTTTACCTCTGTAGTCCAGGAAGTGAAAATAAATAACCAGAGCTAGCAAGTGTTTGATAGACCCACATCAAAATTAAGGCCATGCTGTATGTCTACACTGTAACCTATATTATTACACCCATCAATCATACACCACAAATAAAAGGAATTAAAAGCATTTTTAACAATACTAAGATATACCAGGTCTTTTTTAAATAGCCAGTATAATCAATGAGGAAAACGTGGAAAATTATTGTTTTTTTAAAATCTAATCATATGCAAAATACAAAACTGTAGAGGACCAACTTTTTAGTTGGCATGCTCTTGTATCATGACTAGACAATGTATCTTGTCAAAGAATGGCTCTGTATGATCAGGATTTTAAGAGTTCTCCACAATTTAAACAAAAACTGTGTATATTTATCTTCATCACACTCATGACAGTTAATATCTTCTGAACCTTTTGAAATGTCTTTAGGAAACTCTGTATTCATTTGTATCATGGCAAGAGTTTGTGACCCATCTACACAAGATTTGGCTTTATCAGACCTCTGGTAGTACTTTTAGAGTTATGTCCCATTGTTTGACAGTTGTCTTTATACATCATATCTCCTTCACTATTTGAGGTATCTTCATTAAATGGTATGTTCTTGTATATAGACAAGGAAATATAAAAAAATTGGCAATGGCAGCTGAGAGATGGAGAGCTTTTTTATCTGAAAGATAGGGATTGATGTTGTCAGCCCTATAAAAAAGGCAATTTAATTCGTTCTCTATCTCTGTCCCTGTCTGTCTGTCTTTGTCTGTCTCTCTGTCTCTTTCTTTATATATATATATATATATATATATATATATATATATATATATATATATATATGTGTGTGTGTGTGTGTGTGTGTGTGTGTGTGTGTGTGTTTTAAAAGATAACAAAATCTTTGATTTTACTTGAGCATTTTTTAAAATTCAGTTAGACAAATTTAAAGGCCATATATTGTCTTCTATTTGATTCTTTAACTTGAGAAATATGGCCATGTAACCATGAGCATATAAAAAATGTGGCTGAAAAAATTAACTTACTTCCACCCCAATGGATAATTTATTCAAAGTTTGCCTACCCATGTATTGAATGTTAGGGATTAATAAAACTTTACTTCTGAACATTAATAAGCAAGTGATTGTTGCATTTATTAAATATTTTTTTTAAGTCTACATGTATAAAAGTATGACAGTAGTAATGTTGTGGAGTTTAATGGTGGATAAATAAATAATATAAGTCTGCTCATTAATTCTTCCAGTAATAAGCCATGTCTCATGTACTCGTGCACAAATATTTCAAATTAGTTAACTGTTGTTGTTCATAACAGTTTGAGACTTTAATTTATCAAGAGTTACCCCATCCATGTGTTAGCAACACTAGTTGAGCAACCATGCATAGATTTATTGTATCAAGTCCACAAAACAAACATTTTCATTAAGAGGCAGTTATAATTAACAATAAATCACCAGTAGGTTGTCTTGATGCACCCCAATCTACTTAATTTTCATTTATAATTTAGTCTAATCACTTCATTGACTAAAGCAGGATATTCTTATTGTGTTTCCAGACAAAATCTATACCTTCTTGCATTTACTAAGTGCCTCTTCCTGTTTAATGTTTGCTTTTTTTCCCCTGTGAAATTTCAAATTCTTGGCTCTCGATTTTGGCTTGGTGTCTAATTAGTGAGACATGTGTATATCACCCATAACTTTGTACATAAATCTTCCAATGATTAAATAATTATGCCTGTTTTACTTTTTGTGGGTGATATAAAGCAGACCCTAGCTAGGTCCAGATTGCATGCAGGATTCTTCTCTCAGCCATCATTAGTATTGTCAGGTCTTCAGGACTGTCATAATGAATTTCCCATCTCACCCACCAGAAGCTGCCAGACATCACTCTAATTAGCGTGTAGACAGACACCTATAAAACTAATTTTGCTAGAAGAAAAAGAATGTATGCAGGGCATTCTGTTTACCACTTATGAACAGAAGTGAAACCATGTACTGCACTGTCTAGTACAGAAAAAAAAGCTGTCAGTTATCAAGAGTCATCTGAAGACATTGATATTGACCAGATTTTAAATTTATTGCCAAGATTGATAAATTCATAGCATTTATGGGAGAGAAGAAAAAAAAAGAGAAGAGAGAAAGGGGAATGTGATTTTCAGATTACAGGAGAATCTGGATAGTTGTTTCTTTGCTTTGCTCTTTAATGAAAAAGGTTAAATGAAAACAAAATAGTTCATAGGCTGTATCATTATTGCAACAAAGTTCTTCCCATTGAAACTGCTGGATTAGTAGGACTGATATATAACTGGATGACATGCAGAGCTTTTCTTAGATCAGAAAAATTGAGTAATGAAAAATTTTAAGAAAGAAAAAATATAACATTGGTCCAGTCTAGGGTCATAAATGAAATTTGATGGGAAAAACAGTTCTAAAGATTGACCTTGGAGCAAAACAGATCACTTATTTGAATTGGTTGTATGTGAACTCCATATATCTTTTGTTGTAAATTGACAATGGTCTATCCAGATATATCAATGCTGAGGTGTTTAATCATCTGGAATACAAATACATGGACCAAGAAACACAAGCTGGAATAATGATACAGACCATAAATCTGGATATTTTAAAAAATTTTGTTCTTGTTGAGAAAGAAACAAATTAGCTCAAGTTTGAAATAAATTTTAAAAAAGTTGACCTTCTATGCTCCTAATTTTAAATAGACTCAGCAAACAACCCTAGAAATTTAAGGATTGTTTGAACTTTGTCTTTTCTAATAGTATACTAGTATTAAATGATGGAGACTTAAAGGATGATAAATGTTATTTCAGCTTTTGGCTTGAGTTCAAGTTTTGTGCTAAAAGAGTTTCACAGATTATATATGGCTAGATGTACCAAAATGGCTGTCAACCCAGGGGCATATCTAGGAATATCATGGTGGTGGTGGTAGTGTAAACAAGAAGGCACTATGTGGAATTGAACCACTTAACGGTAATCCAAGAGGTGAAGCCCTCTGAAGCTCCTGCATTTTAAGCACTTCTATGCATACATTTTTTTCATCTTACAAAAAAGAATGCTTGCTGTATAAAATATTTGGGTTTTTATGAGTGGGGTAGGGGGTGTACACTGGTTCTGCTGGTATCATATACTCAAATTGAATGTCAGACAGAAAGCACCAGTTTTGTAACGTTCTGTGATTGTAATGGGAATTATTATTTGTTTGTTTCAATCACAGAGGCATTACCTGATTCAAACCCCTCATGTTAACTACTACAGTTTACTCTGTTCTTTTAAGTTTAGTCACCAAAAAGGCACAGGTACTAAAGCAAACTTGAATACATGTAGACAAGTTTTTGGGGACACAACTGAGAATTCTGTATAATGAACAGAGACTGAGAATCACCTGTAAAAATTCATGAAACTTAGACAATTTCCAATATAATATTTGAAATTTACATTTTTCATGTTCTTTTCTAATTAATTTATCTTGCCAACATCCCATTCAGGGCAGTGCTGTTTATGTACATGTGATGTACATGTCAACAGTAGTTGTCTGTAGACATTCAAATGGGACTTCTGTAGGAGGAAATTATAATAAATTGTTTTTGATTTCATTGATGTAGGAAGGATAAGTGTTGGTAAGTTAATGAATTGTTCTTTGATTAACGTCCAATGATTTTTACTTTATAAGGGGAGAAAATGGATCCATACTGTAGCACAGTATGAATTTTGTTACATTTGTTGATTTCACTCCATGTCTCTGTAATATTTTGTATTCTTGGTTTTATGTGTAAATTGTTTGTTTGAGTTTTTAAATGCTGATATACGTTTTTGATAACTAAACTTTAGAATCCTGTGATTTCACTGATATAGATATAATTCAAGAAGTGTACCTCATTATGGGGTTGAGAGTTGGAATGCGAGCTTCCTGCTCCAAGTTTTGAGAACATGGATAGACTATATGGATAGAATGTTTTTGGCTTAATGAATTGTACCCTCAGAAAGTTAAATATTTTTATGTTATTGTTGTTGTTGTTAGTATATTCCACTCTCTGAAAGCAAATCCATTATATTCTTTGACATAGACCTGTTTAGTTAGATAAGCAGCAAACAGGTTTTTTTTGGTGACTAATGCAATGGTAAATGCAAGATTTTGATACCTGTTTTTCTTCCTTAGATGCAGAATTTGCATACACTGCCTCATATGTCTCCAGCCAGTTCCCATACATTTCTTCAGTTGTCACTATTATCGTTGAATAAACAGGTATCACTTGCCTGATTAACTATGTTTATGTATGGTAATCATATAATTTAGTTTTATCTTCAGGGTATTGTCAGTATTTATAGTGTAAGAAATATTTTTTAAATATGACCGACTTTTATATCCCATATGACCTACAATATATTAGTACATACTGGAAAGGGGAAAAAGCTTTCTCCAGAAACCAGAACCTGCAAATGCAACTCATTCTGATTAAAACATGCATTGATGCCAAATGCCCTTATGCTAAGTTGCAGTAACATTAGCCTAGAATATATTAATGTATTGGTGGAGTTTCCTCTGACAGTTCCCTCTCAGTGGTAGACATTTGGATAGTTATTTGCACCGGGAGGTCAGAGTGCATCAGCTCTTGTAGAATTGGAATTTGCTAAAATTACATGGTAGCAGTGTAATGTAGCAATTTACTAACAAGCTTAGCAAGGTTACCATATATACTCACATATAAAACAAGACCAACTGCAAACTGCACAGACCCAGATCTACAAGCATATTATACTACGGCAGCTTTGGATCTTCATTGTTTGTAGTTTGACTTATAAGTGAGTACAGATGGAAATGATTTATTTTATCAGACATAACAATTAAAACATATTTTGCCTCATTAGTATCTTCCACTTGAGCCTTAAACTTCTGTGTTTACAAACTGTACCTCATACTTTGCCATTTTTTACATTACATCTTGCATGATCCCAAATCTTGCAGCCAATATTTTCCTTGATGTTAGAGGTAAAAACAAATTCACATTATGCAAGTAACCTATGAAAGATTTAGGTTGATGATAACTTGATTGTGCTTAAACAAGTAGGCTGTGAGATTTGGAGATCCTGTGAATTTAAAGTATTTGATCAATATTGGATGATCAATTATACATTTACTTATCAAAGTTACAACTAATGCTCAAATTGTTATGTCTAAGAAAATTAATATTTTACAATCATCAGTTTTGGAGAGGTAGGATTCAGTATAAGATTGCATAATTATTGAAGCCCCAGCATACTTCCCTATACTGCTACCATGGCATTCCAACTTTTCAGTTCGGTATGTGCTCTTGACCTCCCATCCCAACCTAACTGTCCAGGTATCTAAGGGGGGGGGGGGCAAAAGTGAGTAATTTATAAAATTTAAAATTTGTTTTCATGAAATTTCATTGCAATATTTAGTGTTTGATGAATGAAATGAGTCATATTGTTATCTGGACATATATGGTATGTTAATGTCCTTTTTAAATCCTTCTCTCTTCATGGGAGTGGGAATATTTACAAACATTGGCAGGCTGATTCAGGTTTCCGCTAATTTGATCTACAGTGTGTATTCATATTTTAATTTTCTCATAACTGTGTGGATCAGTCAGTACCATGAAGATCAAGACAAACAACAGCTCATAAAGATAGCCAATAAATCATCATTAGGAGTTGACAGGGTTTTCAAAGGCAGTGTTACATTAATTCTCCCCCACATGGGGCAAGCTGCACTCTGTAAAAGCTTTAGAAGGCATCTGTCTTAAATCAGTGGTGGTAAATCATAAACTAGCCTTTGTCAATGGTCTCTGGCAATAATTCAGTGCTACAGGGGAATACTTTAAGGTAAGGAGAAATTTGTGTCTGTATTTCGTTCTCTTTTATTTCTACACAAAGGGATTCAATTTTGTTTGAAAAGGTATTTATGATCAGTGGAAGTGCTGTTTTATTTGACATTTTAAAGAAAGTTGAGTGATATTTTCTGCTAAAACAATAATGTGCAAAAATGAAAACTGCATTAGTTCACTTTCCTTAAAGGTGGCACTATTTTGATCAGTGAAGAAGCTATTGCTAATGCATTTGTTAGAACTCTTGAAACAGTCATTGCAACAACTACACATTTTCTCTAGTTTGCTGATGCACTTCATTCCACACTGACTGTCAACATATATCACTAGAAAAAACAGTATATGTCACTCTACTATTGATTGAATGCATCTGCAAGAAACTGATCCAATCAGATGGCTTATTACATTGATCAGCAGTGATAGCTGGAAATAATCAGTGTAACCTCCATAGACAATGACATGAGTCACATTTAAATTTGTCCTGTTTAAAGCTTTAATTCACATGATTCTTTTGAGTCAATTTACATGGACATCATAGATGTAACCTCATTGAAAACCAAACAGGTCGACAAGCTTGATTTTGCTTGCAATGGACAGTAACTCGCCATCTGCAAGCTATATATATATATATATATAGCAAGGGTCAGTGTGGAACAAAGTGAATTGATGATCATTAGCTAGTGACAACCACCACCATAATTACTGTACTGTTATTTCAGCTACAGCTGCTGATGTAGTTTCCACAGTAGCCACGTTTGCTGTGGCTACTATATAAATACATAATAATGAAACAATACACATGTTTAACATTGTTACATAATACAATACATAGTCTATGATATGATACATTTTGATACATGTAAAGAATAGAGGCAAAAGGCTAAGCATTATTTATGGCCATTAAAAATTACATGTAACATTTATATGGTGTGTATCATTCTGAATCTATACTCCACCTGTAGTGTCAGTATGTGTACTGAATGGGCAAAATAAATGATTATATCATTTCACCCCTAATAGATAGATAGAATTGTTTGTTCTTCTCCTTGTACAGCTCTGTCTCATTACAACACACTTTGTTATAATGCAATTCTGGATATAATGCAGTACAACTGTGACCACATGACTCACAATTAATCCATTGTCTTTTATTAATTTGCCTTGCAAATGTACAACAATTCGAGTTGAAAGAAAGCACCATGAATCTTAGAATGGTGTGTTTATTTTCTTTTAGGATAATTTTATTGGACAAGTTTAAATCAATCCACTCTACTGAGGTTTCATATGTGATCCTTGCTATACTGCGGCTTGGTAAAGAACACAGTTCTCACTATAATCAAGTTATGTACAAAATGCTGGAGCAATTATGGATACCTCCTAATGCATAATAACAAGGGAGAGCTATATTCTTTATGCATTCTTTACTTTATTTATTAGCTTTACTGGTCATAGATCAGAACAGCTTATGAGATGGTCTATTGATTGTTGTCCATCTGTCAGTTAGCACAAATTTATTATTTGTATTCCTCCTAAACTACTTGGAGAATGCCATCACACTTTACACACACATTCATCCCATGGTCTAGTTTATCCTAGATGAAAAAAAATGGTACTGCTCAGATATGCATTATGGCCATCACAGTGGCCTTCTTGAAAATTTTGTTATTTGGTACTGTGGATTGTCATCTCAAAATTGAAGGTTTCATTAAAATATTTACTACCGGTACAATGTCTTGTTGGTCCTAAATCAGAATGGTGCCAGTCTAACATTCAATATGGATACCATGGTAGTCTTCTTGAAAATCTTGTTATCTCTTCTTTTCATGAATGGATGGTCATATGATCATGGGGTTTTCACTAAAAGACTTTGTATGATGTATAGTTGGTCCTAGATGAAAATGGTACCAATTTACTTCAAATATGGCCACCCCAGCAGCTGTATTGAAAATCTTGTTATCTCCTTCTGAACATACAGTCGTATCATCATGGAATTTCACTTAAAGACTTTTTATGATGTCTAGTTGCTTGTAATGGAAAAAATGGTGATAATCTGACGTACAAAATGGCAGCCACAGCAACCATCTTGAAAATCTTATTATTGCTACTCTTATTGAATAGACAATTATATCAACATTGGTTTTTTACCAAAAGACTTTTTGAGATATTTATTTAATCGAAAAGACTTCTTATGAGATAACTAGCTGGTCCTAAATGAAATGGTGCTGATCTGACATTTAAGAAGACCACCATCGCAACCTTCTTAAACATCTTGTTATCACAACTCTAATTGTCAATTAACAGAAATTCATGTTGCTGTCAGCTGTTCAAAAGATTAGACTTCTTATGATGTCCAGTTGGTCTTAAATAACAGTGGTGTCAATCTGATGTCCACTATGGCTACCACAGAAGCCACCTTGCAAATCATGTTATTGCTACTTCTCCAAAATGGAAAGTCATATCCTCTCCAAATGGATGGCCATATCAACATTGGGTTTTCACCAATAGATTTCGTACAGTATCTAGTTGGTCCTAAATAAATATGGTACAGTCACACTTTCAATATGGCTGCCATGGCAACTGTCTTAAGGACTCACGGTACTAATTCCCATAGTAAACCTATGCAAACACTATATTAAAAATTCATTAACTTAAAATGTTTGAGTGCTCATGATCAAACCTATATTTATCAGTATAGATGAAACCTGGATGATAGCTTCTGTGTAGAGGAAAGGATATGAGTGGCAGCATTTTCTGGACCTGGATGTGTTTGAAACATGTGCTTTCAGTTCCGCACCAAAGAGTCAGGTGCTAATTTTAGTGATGAGTGTTCCAAACTCAAGACTGTTAAAGGACTGAAATTCCATCAATAAAACAAAGTTTCTATTTTTTTCATTTACAACTAGCATAAGCTGTCAAAAGATTCTTTTTTCTTCAACATAACTTATATTATTAACCAATCCTGGTCAGCCTAACCCATATATACTCTATTTTATGTTCACCCATTTCCAGGCTGGTTCCCATTTTCCCATACCATTAGTACCGTGTGTCCTATATTCACCCTTGATTTTCTTGACAGCCCTAGGAATAGTAGTAGTTCAATTCATAAGTAAGCAATCTGCATAGTTCTGCTGGTCAAAGATTACATTTGTGAATATTACATTATATTGCAAGTTCATCTTCACCTAAAGACCAATTGTGCATTTCAGGCAACATTTAAATATTTGAGCTTTATTTAAGAAAATTAGAAAAATTATTAAAATAAAGCTGTATAATAAGAATCATCTTTTTTAATATCACCATTTATTGCTCTTCAATTAAATGCTGAAATATATTACCAGCCTTGTCATATTATGTAATTAATGAGTAAAAGGTCAAGGTGACCATCTGTATGTACATATATTATTACAGAAAAAGAGATTTAAATGACAAAAGCTACCTAAAATCCCCCCCCCACCCGAAGAAATATAATTTAAAACTAAAGTAAAGTAGACATAGGTCCATTCAAATACAAAATATGAACTTTCAAAACATTCACAGAAAGAAATTAGTGGGATGCAAAGTCATGAGAGGTCATCACCATTAAGCATGGTGGAACAGACCTAAGTGATCATATCTGAAGCATTATGTGTGTTCATTAGTACTTTCAAGACTGGACTATTGTAACTCAATTCTGTCTGGTTCATCTCAGTATCTACTCCAGAAACTTCAAAAAGTTCAAAACACAGCTGCTCGGATCATACTTAGAGTACCACGATCAGAGCACACCTCCCCGCTGCTCTGTACCCTACACTGGCTATCCATTCGATCCAGAATCAAATACAAAATTTGTTCTCTGTGCTACATTTCACTTTTGTACTCTAGTCCGACATACATATCTGACCTAACCCATGTGTACACACCAGCAAGATAGTTACGCTCCTCTTCTGACAATCGTATACTCATTATTCCCACTATGAAAACAAAGTCATATGGACAGCGTTCTTTTGCATACCAGGGCCCAGCAACGTGGAATGAATTGCCCACTGAACTTGACACAAAGACACAGTGATCACATTCAAGAGGGCTCTCAAAACTCACTTATTTCGACTGCAAGAACAAACTTAAAGACCTAATAATGTTTCCTACCTGAAATATTCTCAGCATGTTTTTTATTTTTTAATGTTTTTCTAATTTCGTGTTGTTTGTTTTTGTGATAATATTATTATGTTTCTTATCTTATAGGTGTTGTCTAATGTTGTAAAGCGCTTAGAGCTTCTAAAGATTAGGCGCTATACAAAGTCCTCATTATTATTATTATTATGTTACAAAACACAAATAGGAAATATCATATTGCTTACTGTAATTACTCCATAAATGGTAAATTGTATAAATTTTATATATGCAACGCTTAGATATAAACCAAAGTGCTAAAGACTCCATTTAACATTGATATATCTGAATATGCGTTTAATATCCTACTGAGAGTCACTCTGTGGTTTACAATATGTACTAATTTTGAAAGTTATCCACAAATAGAACCATATGATTGCATTTGTAGTAAAGTTAATTGCACTTGCATATGTGGAGTCACTGTGTATTACTGTGGACTCATGGTACTAATTCAGTTCCCATAGTAAACCTATGCAAACACCATGATATTAAAAATATAATAACTTAAAATTTCAGAGTGCTCATGATCAAACCTATATTTATCAGTATAGATGAAACCTGGATGTCAGCTTCTGTGTAGAAGAAAGGATATGAGCAGCAGCATTTTCTGGACCTGCATGTGTTTGAAACATGTGCTTTCAGTTCCGCACCAAAGAGTCAGGTGCTAATTTTAGTGATGAGTGTTCCAAACTCAAGACTGTTAAAGGACTGAAATTCCATCAATAAAACAAAGTTTCTATTTTTTCACTTACAACTAGGAAAAGCTCTCAAAAGATTCTTTTTTCTACAACATAACTTACATTATTAACCAATCCTGGTCAGCCTAACCCATATATACTCTATTTTATGTTCACCCATTTCCAGGCTGGTTCCCATTTTTCCATACCATTAGTACCATGTGTCCTATAAAATCTTGTTGGCACTACTTCCTCACTAAATGAATTATTATGACCATGGGTTTTCACCACAAGACTTCCAATAATATCTAATGAAAAGGATACCAATCTGACATCCAGTATGTGTACCACAGCTCCTAATTTAAAAATCTTTTTATTACTAAAGAATGTCAGAGATGGTTTGAACACCTGACAGTTAAAAAGAAGAATTGGTCTTATCATGAATTCATGGAAATTCTGTTAGCATAGTGGAGTATTAGTCACTTCAAGAGGCTCTTGTTCATGTATGTTATTCATGTATAACACTCACCCAACTGCAGAAAAGTAAACCCATATCAGCTATTTTATAACAAAATAATCACATTGTTATGACTGTCATTGCTAATGCAAAAGTTCAGTAATGATTTATTATATAAATTAATTATATTTGAAGCCTTGGAAAATAAAGCCATTTGCGCACAAATTATTTAATTTTATTAACATACTTATTTAAAGAAATTAAAATTGAATCCAAAATTTTACCTGTATATCCTTATCAGAGCTACTATTTCCTAAGAGTAAGCCTTAAATAAATGATCTCAATGATATTTGCTTGTTTTGCAATTTGTCTTTAAGACTTAAGATGCTAAGTAAATAATTTTATCCTGTGAAGCCATCAATTCATTGTGATCATTAATGGTGATAATTAAGAATAATATAATTATTATAAAGCATTTTTTGGAAATTAATTTGTTTAAATTCAAAGTGTGACTTTTTGTTCTGCATGCCCATCATTACCATGGTAATTCACAGTGTGACCTTTTGTCCTGGGACTTTCTATCCTATGTGTATTTGTGACTTTGTTTTGGTCAATGACTTTTTGTCATGTGACATTCTGTCCATTTACCAGTATGCATATGTCAAGTACAGGGTGAAAAGGTCAGGGGCAATTGTGGCAAGACTTTTTAGTTTATTTTACTAAAGTATACATACATGTACTCACATACTATTTGTGACTTATTATAGGAAATGTACAAATCTCAAATTAGGATCAAGTGGTTGCTAGGTACTTTGATCATAATTGGGGAAGGGGGTACTCTCAAAATTGCTAACCAGATTTTGGATCTTGGAGATATTGATTGGTCCATGAAAAGTTGTTTGTGTAATTAGACAGTGTTTTTAAAGGGGCATGTTTTTACTTTACTGTTTCCATGACAAGATCCATCCAAATACCCAAACATCATCAATATAGTCAGTGAGTTGGGCTGTATTCCATGGAATCTTTTCAGATCTTTCAGGAACTGAGGTGTATCAAAGTTTGAAAAGATCTGTAAGTAATGGATTTATGGATATTATTTATTTTTTACTATTGACTCTGCAATGTGGTCACATAAATCAATCTTAAGAACCATTACTTCCCAAACATTTTCTGGTATATAGGTATAAATATGGTTGCTAAGTGTTTTATAGGTAGACTTTACTCTTTTGCATTACCTTATGAAGCAATAAAATCCAATAAATTATTTTTTATTTTATCACTGAGAGAGTCTCTGTTTATATCACCTATAGTGTAAAAGTAATTTTCTTCATATGAAACTTTGTATTTAAAGTTCAAAGTATTCACACCAATCAGTGTTGACAGTGGTTTGTACATAAAACTCTCTAAGGTTGATCTTTTTCAGGAGCAACTTGTAGCCAAATCTATTATGTTTACTGTGCTTCTAGTTCTTCCCTTTTATTAGCAATAGTGTAAGTAACTTTGTGATCATTAGATAGTTTGATTGTTGATATGTAATTGCTAACCAACAATCATAACCGCAAACTTGTAGATTATATTCTGTCAATGTGAGATGCAACAGATTTGTTTGTTGCATGATCTTATCACATTTGGTTTTCCTTTTAGCTCCTGACATCAATATTTCATCAGTAATCAATCATAGGGAAGCATTAACAATGTGATCAATAGAGTACAGGGACACTCTTATCAAAGTACAAGCACTTCTGGTGGCTTTCTTTTATATAATTCTGTTTACCGTATGTATCCGTGTATCATGTATCCCATTGATTAACAGTCTAGACCCAGATCTGCTGTCCCATCTTAGTCTCTTTGCTTGAAATCATGTTTTCTGTTATACACAGCATAGACCCCTATATGAAGTTGCATTATGCAGTGACAGATATGGTTCTTTGTACTTTCCAGTTGATGTATGTGCTATGCATGGATAAATCATTGAATGAAATGTGCACTTCAGAAAATCACAAGCTCAAGTGACTTAAGCCTGAAGCAGCTTTTACGCTGTAGATTGGGAGGGGTGGGTGTACAAACAAATGGGAGGGTAAGCAAATACTACAGTCCAGGCTGAACAGGATGCGGTAGTTGGATCATGCACCATTATTGTCACGAGCGCAACATCTTAACAGCTGGGTCACTGCACACACACCCCCACCAAGACAAGAACATAAGTGAACAATATCAAAATGTGTCCCAAATTTCTGATTTTGTGTGTTTGTAGTTTCATGCATGATTTCCTTCCTAAATAACTCTTTTGACAGATGGTTCCTATCATAAGGATGAAAATTGTAAATTCTGGTATATAAACATGGAAGTTTTTATATTTTATAACATTACAATTTTGAATAAGTTCTTGAGAGACTTTCAGGAGAAATTTTGTAACAATATATTTGTATTGTAATTTGCAAAGCTGACATATAGTAACAGTTGGATTTTACTTTAAATAATTGGCCTGTATATATAGCCAAGATTGTACTGGTGTGCCTTGAACTCTGTGCATACACATACATCAGTAAACATTTACTTGACCCCAGGCATTATCATTATCATCATTTTGATCAACACACCTTACTTCTGCTTTGCATGCCCTTTACCCTATAGCCAGTGGGCAGATAACATGATAGAATATTTGTGACATTATAGATTCATAAAAATCTTTGCTGGTGGCCATTACAAACCATTTTTATTTCAAAGGCCAAATAGTGAACATATGGAATCAGAGTGCAGGGAAAAATGACTTGGAAGTTTGTGGGGTTGATGGGTAACAACAAAATTTTATAAATCATCTCATTACATTCCTGCAAACTTGTCATCCTGATAATAAATTTTTTTTTTCTTATTGTGCAATTGGTGCTACATTGAAATTTCTCAAAGGAGATTAGTCCAGTATCTTCAGAAACACAAGAGGGAATGGTATTATGTGTAGTTAGTCCACATTCCTTAATGGTTTTGCACATGTCCTCCAACCACATGTCAGCTGTGGGCATCATTTTGTTACAATCTGTCATACTTTGATTGGCCAACATTGTTATCAGCACTGAAGCTGTTGGCTGTTGGTGACAGTGCATCTTGCTGGTTTTACAACTGTAATCAAATGCAAATTTATGAAGTGTATCTAGTTGTATGATAATAATAATAATAATAATAATAATAATAATAAAGACTTTCTTTAGAGAAGGTAACTCAGTTACAGAACTAATCTACCTTGAGGCCTTCTATCTGTTATATACAATATATACAGTATATACAACATAATGTGAAGAATCTGGCTTGGCACTAGATAATTAAGTGATTTTAAAACCAAAGTATCAAACCTGGAATATATGCACAGGAATCTGTGAACACATAAACATATATAAAATATAAAATATCATCCTGCATTGAAAAATTCAACTGTGAAATTATGCAGAGTTACAGGAAAGCATGCAGTATTTATTGTACTAGAACTGTTCATTTGTCTAAAGATTTCATCCATTTGAGACATTGATTATGAAAAGAAGAAATACTAGGAGCCTGCCTTATGTCACTGGGAATGTTGTTCCATACCAGTGGACCAGAATCTTGAAAACTTTTTTTTAAACAATTCCTTCTTTGGCCTGGGAATAATGTAATTTTTACTTCTGATGGAACTTAAATTTGGAGTACCATCAGCATCTCTTTGGTGATAGAAATTGCTTAGATAGACAGGAATGGCTTTTCTGAATACTTTATACATCAATTTGGCATTTCTAAGAAATATTCTTTCATGTATTGTTAAAATCTTTATATTATTCATTGCATCCTGGAAATTGTCTGTACAGTGATCTAGAATTATATGGCAAATCCTCTTTTGGAGTCATAAAAGTGTTATGTTTGAATTAGAGGTATTACCACAAATTACATTAAAATTGTACAGATATGCTGAATATAACTTTTATTAAAGATGACCCTATACTAAAGAGGAATGTACATTTTGATTTATGATGAGCCAAATATAAGAAAAGTCTTAGATCAAGATGGATGTGTCTGAAGATCAAACGTTTCTGCTGTTTGTTGAATGCAGTGAAACATTAATTGTTCTTTTGTACAAGAAGACGCACAAGTTGTAATGGTGATTAATCTGTCAGCAGTGCTGACCTACTTGTTTAGCACAGATATGTTGTTTTAAACTCATAATTTATTTTAGAAATCTGCATATTTACTTTGATTGTGGTTTAATATTTTTTGAAAATTTCACTGAAATTGAGCAAAAAATGTTCAGCTTAATTTGGGCAAGAAATGTCTAACTTGAAAATCTGAATTTATGTGTCTTATATGGAAAACAATTTAAGTAACTGGTTCACTCCCTCCTTTACCAGGGCTATGATGAACCATGCTTTGGGATGATCACACAATAATTTACACCTGGCTTAAAATTTGATTGGTCAATAGTCTACAGGATCAACTGTCAATCAGTCTAAGGCATGACTAGAATTCATATTGATTAATAGAACTGAAACAAATATCAGATTTTCCTGTTCAGATGATCATTGAATGTATTTGTATAGCATTCAAATATTCATCGATGTTAGGGATACTGAATCCATCCTCTTTATGTGTACTTTGGTACTTATTTAAATCTTCCATTCCTAGACAAGTTGCCTTGAAAGATCCCACCTGAAACAAGATTATGAGTAGACAGTTTGGTTGCAGGTTAAAAAGGAATTCCCATGAAAAAGTTTAGTCATTTTCAACAAGGCATACAAAAGAAAGTGAAAACCTAACTCTGCAAATTGCAATATATGCTGATAACTATGGCTTTGTACATATGTATAACACAAAGCAGCAAGCTTTATTTTAAAAGCAAACTCTTGACCCCTACAAATTAAATGATCGTGTTCTAAGTTATGTTAACCTGCCTATGTACATTTTATTGATAAGAAAATTAAAGGATAGTGTCAGATTCTAAGCATGTTGGTTAATTCCATGTTTGTGTTATTCATATTGGTAATTCCATAGCAGTTTAATTACTTTCTGCAGTACAATGATCAAGGATGAGTGGGATGGGAAGTGATAAAGGTTTGTGGGATTGACTGTAACTGTTCTAGATAAAACAAGTGTCCGACAAGAATTCTGAAATTTAAGTTTGATGACTATTTTATATCATGTTGACTTTGATACGACCCCAATTTCATATCATGTTCTTCACTGATATGATCCTATTCCTTACTATGTTCTTCATCAGTTTTCCATATTACATATTGTCTTTTCAAGCGAACAATGAACAGAAATGGCATTGATGGGACTTTTCACAATTTTGATATGATGACTTCCATGATGTGAGTCAGAGTTTGATTTTAGGCGATTTAACAGGTTTTAAATTTTTCCTATGTAAACTAATTTTCCTGTGTAAACTAATTAAGTTAAATTTTGTCAGAAAACTGTTGGTTCATTTCCCACTTCAGGATTAGTATGGATTGGCTACCATATCGTGCACATGAACAAGGCATTTTGCTCTAATTGCCTTGGCACCTAAAAGGTGTTGCTTATAATGACATAAATCAGCAAACAACTATTTCTCTTGGATTAAAAATGTTTATAACAGCACCATTTTATGTTATAGTAGTGTCTGTCCTACCTGATCAAGACTAGCCTACATTTATAACGAGAACAAATTTACACGATATCATGGATGGCCATGACACTGGGATAGTTTGCCTGTAACATTATTTAAAATGTGCATGAATATCAATTCTTTCTGAAAAGATACAATCCATATTTTTGCACAAAAGACTTAACTTTATAAATCCTATCATTATTATATTCACAGATTAAAATAAATGTTATTAATTTACATTTCAGTACTAATAAATCAATCAAATAGTATTGTATCATGGTATGCAGTCTCTATACAACTGTTTACATTCCTTCTCAGCAATTAAATTGGAGCCACAATAGCTCAGTTGGTAGAGCATTGGACTTGCAATCCAAGGATCACAAGTTCAGTACCCATTCAGACCATCTTGGGTGGGACTCTCCTTGGGAAAGGCAATTAGCTTTCATTTCCACTGTAGCCAATAATTTTTTTAAAGTGCCAGTAGAACCAACAATTTAAATCTAAAAAATTGTAGTTGGCCAAACCACAAAAATTGTAGATTGGCAATATCATGTAACTTTTATACTGCCCTCACCCCATCACCACCACCACATTGGGCCCCTGTAGATCCATTTCCAATTTACTGTAATTGTCTGCAAACTATAACTTTGGCCTCATGTTGATTGCCACATTTGATTGATCTGAAATAGTATAAAAATCATGATATTATCATCTTGTTATCGTAAAAAGTGGCAATATTTTGATATGCTTTAGGCTTATTTTAATATTATTAAACATAAATCTAAACATCTGGTTATTCTGCCATTTTGAAATGGTTTCATTTCTTATATTGTCCTTACTTCTTTATTATGTACTGCATCCAAATCCAAACAAGGTGGACCCTGATAGCAGAAGCATAATTGGCTGGCAGATAAGTGTTGATGCTGTTTTGTTCTAATTGTCATTTCAGTTGAACAGTTATGCACTGGCAGATCTGGGTCAGTCTTCAGTTTTATGTGTATTATATCAGGATAATACAATAAAATTGTTTGTATTGACTAGGGGTCCTTTATACCATCAAAACGCTTCAGTAAAAAAGGAGAGGCAGAACAAAACACTGAAAATGACATTTTACAATTTACAGTCAGAGCTCAGCATAAAAACCAGTTAGTGGACCAGGTGAGAAGGGGAGACAGTTTTAGAATGAAGAATAGATAAAAAGAGTAGAAAAACCAGACTGAGAAGATGGGCAGATATAGTGAACTGGGTTTAGTGAACACCTGCAGTTAAAGAACATATATTCAAAATGGAAACAGACAATAAAACCCATTAGTTTATTTGCATGTTTTACTTCAATAAAGGACAGATTTCAGGAACTTTCAAGTGACCTCTATAGACAAGTTTCATTGCAGAGAGATATAACCCCTCAAAGAATGCTGTTTTTTAAAGCCAGTAAATCAGTGTTCAATGTACCAAAAAGTTACATTAATTTGCCATATTCTGCAGGTGTTGGTTTTAGGGAGGCAAATTATTAAGTAGGAGGGATTTGGGAAAATATGGATGTTATTTGCAGATGGATGCATGACCATGATTTGACTCTTTACACACTTTTACTTCCTGGAGGTTGCACTTAAGTAACATATTCCTGTCATCATTCTCTTTTATCTTCTGTTGAGATTAGTTTAATTTCGATATAATTTTTGCAGTGTATCCCACTTTTTTTTTCTGTTTGTTTCCTTTTGTGAATTGCATATAAATTTATCAGGTATCCAAGTGCTTGATTGACATCTTGTCCACATTGAAGATCACACAGTTGGCATCACTGTCTTAAACTTTGCAAATCTATGCTTATAATGATGTTACTCTTGATTTTTTTAAAATAGCAAGAAATCTAAATGGCGTAGTTTTAGTGAAATTTTAATTCAACAAAAAAAAAAAAGGATAAGGTTTTACTTATCAATTCTTCCCTCTCATTGCCCATGTACATGATACTGACTACTAAAAATAGAGCTCACTTGGATAACTGTTGTATAATGTGCTAGATATTGGACTAAACCGATATCAGTATGATAAGATCGTGAAGAAAAATCTGGGGCTGTAAGAAGGACAGGGAGAAGAATTACACAAATGGAAATAGTGATAAGTTTAAATCAAAATGCTTTCTATATTTAACCACATTTTCACTAAATACATGGGATGACTTCTTAATGGAACCCACTTTTTTATATAATTTAAGTTGGAACATTGTACTGTTTGATAGCAATTATATTAGCATGGCATAACATTTTGTTGAACTTTTTATATCAGTTATTGTGAATTTATATTCTTTTAAACTGACTATACATTAACAATTTAAAGCATTTACATATCCAGGTATTTGATATTGAAATCTGTGAACTAATTGCATCAATTTGGAGAAGGTGTTTTTTTCAAAGTTTTTTTATTTTAATTTTAGCATGGACTATCTTCATCATGTTATTTCTTGTGCTGGAAAACCTATGATTTTATCCTCTTTTGTGCCAGAGAACCATATCTAATTGACTATGTGTGTGGTTTGGTTCTTTACAGCACAGGAACACAAATAGGTTATTTAGTGCCAAGGCAGTTGGAGTAAAGTGCCTTGTCCAGTGGTAGGATTCAAACCTGCACCCTTATGGTTATGAGTCCATTACACTAACCTCTGAAACACTGCAGTTCCTTAACTAATTGACCATAGATAGGTCTGAAAATGTACTCCAGAATGTAAATTCTTAGGCAGAAAAAAACCATCATGAAGAGAAACAGATATTTAGATAATGTAGCTCAGTTGGTACAGCAATCAACTAATAACCCAAAGGTTGTGGATTTGATACACCCAGAAAGGTGCTTAGCTCCCTTTTCCTCTGCATGATATAGTCAATATTGTGTTGTAAAAAAGTGCCATTTAAAATACTAAAACGGGCAGATAATTGTCTGACAATGACTGTCAGAAGTACTTGGTGTGTTTGAACATTTTCCTATAAAAGAGTTTTTGGGCCTAGCTAATATCTGTCAAACTAATTCAGTGTCATGAATGCTAACCTTTGATATAGCATGATCGTCAATATGGTTGTTCCCCACAGCTGCATCCTAGAACCTCTTTTGTTTATTTATATAAATGATCTACTTGTTTCTTGTAAAGAATCTGAAGAAAACATGTATATATATGATACTGATATTTACTTTGCTGACATAAATATTGATAAAATAGGATCAGTTCTGCATTTTGAGTTGCTTACCAGTGCCAGATTGTTTGAATGCCAACCAACATAGTGTCTACATCAGTGAGAAGACCAACTCCTCACTGTTATCTTCAACCAAACAAATAAAGAAACAAGAAAGATCACAGTTGTTGACAATAACTTGTCTCTAAACTCAACAGTGTGACTACTTAGTTTTTACTATAGACAAAGAAGTTGACATTAAAACAGCAGTTACATAAAGCAGTTTGCAAATTAGAAAGATCTATTGATATTCTGAAATGTTTATTCTTCATTCTTGTCCATTCCTGGATAAGCATGTATAATAATGCTTTCATTTTCCCTGATATTAATTATTGTTCTAATATTTGTTGCAGCCTGCTAAAGACATTAAAGGAATTTAGGAAGTGCAAAATCACAGCAAGTGCATAATTTTAAACTGTCAAGTGTAACTTTTGATGCATTTGACACGTTTACTCTGATTACTGGATCAAAGACCTGTCTTGGGCATAAACCTGTAATAATATTAATATACAGGAATGTCTTTGTTTAGTCTGTGTATAGGGGCATTTTATTGATGAGGCATGTTGATTTCTTCTTTTCAGTTTAAAGTCTTAGAATTTAATATTAATTTTGAACTTTAGATCTTAAAATGAGCTTCATCGGAGAGAAAAATTCAAGAATTTAATTTATTATTTTCAAGAAAGTTCTTTTGTGACCAATTTCTACTTTAACATGGTTCTGACAACCTTGAGAGATTGCCTTGAAAACTTCTTGAATTTGAAAAATGTTTGTTATATCCTTAATGTTTCAGAGGGAATACAGAATGTTTAAACTGCATAAAATATATCTCTGATTTCTAAATACCAGTTATTTACACAATTTTTTTCTCATTTAAACTTAGAAGTAAGAAAAATTAGATAAAACTAGGTGGATTGAAGACACATAACAATGGAGTTTACTGGATAAAGTAACATCTCTTTGCAGCAGTGATGCAGTTACAGTTTTCTACTTTCATACTAGGCTATGCAGTGATCAAGAAAGTAACATGGAACAACTGACCTACAGTTTATAGTTAAATTGTATGCGTTAGTCATTTTATTCATGTCTCAGTCACTGTTCATACTGAGAAATGAGTAAGCTTAATGAGAGTGAAAACAGCATCTTTATCCCAAACTTAAATGACAACATGGCTTTATTTTGCAAATGTCCTTGAAGTGTTATTTTTTTGACTGCCATTAGTCAAAGTGGGTTCAAGATAGTCTGATTAAAGTCAAGATCAATTTATAATAAACAGAACCGACAAACATTGATCAACTGTTCTGGTGACATTTGGAATTCCCAACTCATTTATTTGTTTTAGCATAAAAAAAGGATTGCATTTTCTCTTGGGAGTTGTCTCTAGTAACCATGTTTTGAATATCATTTTTCAAATCTAGAAATATGAAGGCTCTAATTTGATTGGTGAATGAAAAGCACAGCATAACTTGACCATATTTTGTACCTGTCAAGTGACCATATGTTGACCTGGGGGTCAAGTTTTTTTTTTCAAACTGAAATGTATCCAAAGAGTCATAAACAGCATCAAAGCTTGCTGTGCTGTTTTGTTGACTCTTTTTGCTATACATTTTTCCTCTTCAGTGGAGCTAATAAAAATGATGCATTTTTATAAACACTCTGATACTACCAGAGGTGCTGTCACAATTGCTGCTATTGGTCAGCTGCTTTTATTATTTCTTTTGCCATCTCACTTAAAACTTAGTTTTTTTAATTGTTTTTCTTAGGTAAAATTTGTGAGGGTAGTATATAATTAAACAAAGGGGGGGGGGGGCTAGGGTTCATCATAATAATTGATTAATGAAATTTCCAGGATTTTCCAATTACAATGTACCTTTAGTGGGCCCCCTTTTCTGTGTTTCAGTGTTGAAGTCATTTGAAGTGACAGGTATTTTACATATAAAATCAATATCAGCCTAGTTCTGGTCATGTGACATGATTTAGACAGCTAATCACCACTATAAATTAGCAATAGTTTGACAGGTGAAAAGGGCTTTTCAGAAATACAACCATCTGTAAAGGAACACTTTGCAGCAGGCATAAATAGACTCCTACACTTGGCTTATAACCATGACCTGAACCCTTACACACTGTTCAAATGTTTTGGATTCATTCTTCATATAAATATTCTTGTGTATAGTTATAGTTGTTAAATTGTTAATAAGTTGAAAGAAGGCGGGGGGGGGGGGGCGTTTTCACTAGGCAAGTGGAAAAAAGTGACTCAGCAATTCAGGTCATCAATATGTAACTAGAAGGCTGAAGGTTTGTGACAGAATTGGATGCAATTGTACCAGACATTTAATAAAGATCCTTGATTATACAAAGATTGAGGAAGAAGATAATGGTTTGTGAGTGCAGGACATTTGTTAATGTATCTGAAGAGTCCAGTCACATCAGTCCAGTTTTAGAATTATCTTAATCATTAAATCTTGACCCTATCTTTCTTTGGGCTCTGACCATAATAAAGCTATTTGACTTTATTCTTAGCTCACCACATGCTAAAAGATGGTAAAGGCAGATGTTTTCAAGTGCATTTATGATAAATTTGTGAATAATAGCATGATTTTTAATGTTTGAGGTCTGCTGTTTTATACCTGATTCATGTTGATTGATATACCATATTTGAAATAAACATCATTGTTTTTACATTTTGGAGCATGAGTGATGATTTGTAACGATACTGTTCCCGCCCCCCCCCCCCAAAAAAAATTGTCAACACATGATCTCTTCAGTCAAAGCTTTCATACCGGGCATGACTTCATATTTCCACAGAAAGTTCAGTCAAGTACAACTTGAAATGTATTTCTTTTTACCTGTTTTACATATGCACAGACAATATAAAAAGTAACATATAATGTGTACAAAGGTCATTGAGGTTCTTAGAACAGTTCTTGCAAAAGCATTCTTCTGATATAAGGGACATACCATTTAATGGAAGGGTTGGGGACTGGGGTTATCTTTCAAACCTGGATTTTTCTCTCTTGTATTTTAAGAAAATTTATTTTTTCAGACCAGAAGGCGAGTTGTCAATCATCCATCATCCATTGTATGTGTCTGTCAATTAGCACATTATCACTACTCCTGAAACTACTGTACTTGGAGGATGGCCATGAAACTTAACATGCATATTCATCCCAAGGTCTACTTGGTCTGAAATGAATATGATGTTTTGCAGACATCCAATATGGCCACCACAGCAGCCATCTTCAAAATCTTGTTACTCACTACTCCTCCTAAACTACTTGGAGGATTGCCATGAAATTGTGTACACATATTGATCAAGAGGTCTATTTGATAAGACATCCAATATGGCCACTTTGTAACAGCAGTCATCTTGAACATCTTGGTATTACTATTCCACCTGAATGGATGGTCATATCAACATTTGATGGTTTTTAAAAAAAAAAATTATTATGTCTGGATGATCCTAAATGAAAATGGTGCCAATCTGGTATTCACCATAGCCACCATTGCAGCCATCTTGACATACTTATTATAGCTACTCATGAATGGAAGGTCATATTGGCATGGGGGTTTCACTAGAAGATTTTTTATGATGTCTAGTTGATCCTAAATGAAACCAGTGCTTCTAGATGTTCAATATGGCAACCACAACAACCATCTTTAAAATCTTATTACTACTCCACCTGAATGGATGGCCACATCGTCATGGAGCTTTCACTACAAGAATTCTTAAGATGTCTAGTTGGTCCTAAACAAAATTGACACTGATCTGACATCCATTATGACTATCTTTATTTTTTTTTATTGCCACTCCTCATAAGTAGAAGGTTGTGTGTGTGTGTGTGTGTGTGTGTGTGTGTGTGTGATTTGGATTTTTAACGTAGCTTTAACAATTGTTCAGTCATATCGTTACGATGTCTGCATTGTGACAGTTTATAGTAATGTCTAGCACTGGGGCATCATGCCGCAGTCATGTAGCATGATGTCCCACCCAGTCACATTATCCTGACACCAGGCCGACCAGTTCTAACACTAACCTCTTAATGCTGAGCGCCAAGCGAGGCAGCTGTTAGTACCATTTTTGTAAGTCTTTGGTATGACTCGACCCGGGATAAAACCCACGATCTCTCACTTCCGAGGCAGACACTCTAACCACTATGCCACCGGAGTGGTCAAGTAGAAAGTCATATTGACCAAAAGATTTTACCAGAAGAATAATTATGATACATAGTTGGGCTGAATGAAATTGGTGCTGATCTGACCTCAGATATGGCTGTCACAATTATTAACATATTGAAAATCTTGTCACTACTCCTCCTGAATGAATGGTTGTATCAGTATGAGGTACTCATAAAATGTCTCCTAATGGAATCCAGTTTGTCCTTTAGAAAAATGGTTCTTACATCCAGGATAGCTGCCATACTGGCTAACCTGAAAATCTTATCACTCAAGGATATTAGAGATGGTTTCAACACTCAGCAGTTATAAGAAGAAATGGTCTTATATTAAAATTCTTTACAGTCAATAGAGCATCAGTTCCTTCAAGTTTTGTACACGAGAAACCCACCCAACTTCTCAAAAGAAAATTGCAAGGCTGGCCTTCTCAGTTTATCTTAAGTGAGTGTGTATGTGGGTTTTTTTTTATCTTTTACATAGCTTTAAAAAGAAATCAATCATATCACTACAATGTCTGCAGTGTGGCAGTTTATAGTGATGTCTCTCACTGGGGCATCATGTCGCAGACATGTAGCATGATGTCCCATGAAGTCACATTATCCTGACACCAGGCCAACCAGTCCTAATGCTAACCTCTTAATCCTGAGTGCCAGGCAAGGCAAATCTTCATACCACTTTTACAAGTCTTTGGTTTGACGCGACCGGGGTTCGAACCTGTGACCCCCAGCATCTAAGATGGATGCTTTAACCACTAGGCCACTGGAGAGGTTGATACGGGGTGAAATACTGGTGTGGATGCATCAGAATCTCACCATACTGTTTGCTTGGGTGGATGCTTGCTGAAAGTCATTATATAGAATTATAATGAACACTGAAAACACTTATTCTTGTGTTGTAGTTGCTTTTGTAAGGACTGTTGAATGCAGGTATCTTCTTAACGAAAGTAACCAGTGAATGAAGGTTTACAGTGAAGATTGTCTTAAGTGAAATCTATAAATATAACATCCTAACCCATTCTTGTAGAAACTGCAGTCTTTATTTGTCCTTCTGGCACAGGTAAATTGAAAAATCATATTCAGACATTTTGAAGCAAAGCAATGAAATCTAATAAAATTGGTTACGAGGGGGGGGGGGCATTATGCAGTGTATACCATCACACAGCTTATTGACATGATTGCCTGTGATATAAAAACTGATTTGCAAATGTTGTAGTGATCCAGCCTGAAGGTGGGATAGTTGATATGAGGTTTCCATTTAGATGTCATTTTCTCTCCTTTCTGTCATTAGTTTTATTCCTATTGCATCTGTATTAATCAACAAACTAGACAGGCAGGGGGGAATTTTCAGGTCATGGCTGGAAAGTGTGAGAAGGACAATGTAACATGACAGCTTTTTAGTGTTGTTCATTTGTCAAAACCATTTGGGAATTTGGGGTGTGGTCAGTCACTCATCATGCAGGCCATACTCTGTAATTATTGTCTATCCAGTAATGAACTTCTGTATTTTTGTTTGCTTAAGCGATTTCCTGGAAATGAGAGAGAAAAAAAATTGATTTATTGATTGGTGGTCCATTGGCAGATCAACACAAAAGGTAATATTGAGACATGGTAATAGCAGTAAAATGTTTTGTCCAGAGACATCACAGCAGTCAATACATCACAGTTTGAGCAGCAATCAAATTTGAAAATCCAGGACACTAACTGAAAAGCTGTGTGAGATTATTGTGTAAAATATATTTATTTATATGTTGCAAATGCAGGTGCTCAAGCTCTTGTGACTGAAATGTCAGAATTTCATAAAAACTTATTTTTCTTGCCAGTAATTTAAATTTGGAACAGCAGTCACTTTGAGCTGTAAACCATGCTTCAGTTGACATTGAGCCTCTTTTCAGTTTAGTTTGTATCTGCCAATTATTGCCATCTGCATTAAGGTAAAATAACACCAGGTGATATGTTCCCATCATAGAATTTGTTTTTACCTGGCTAGCCAGCCCAGAGGTCATGTTATCGGCAATTTAATCATCATTACACCTAAGAATTGTCAGTCCATCATTGTCATCTTCAGAGGAACTAATGCAGTGTCTCTGCTCATTAGCCTAGTCATCCCACATTAAAGTTGTAACATGTTAATACCCACACTGAGTTCAATCACTCTAACTAGTCAGAATTTTGGTTTAGATTTCATATTGGATTTTACATTCTAACACAATATACCATATGAACACATTGTTTATGATATGACTACCATCCAGAGAATTCATGGCAGTTGACTCTCATTTGTCTCAGTACTACAGAGCCAAAAATTCGAAATAAACTTTGAAATGTTTACATCCTGAAACTTTATTAAAATTTTTTTATACAAATATGCTGAATCATCTCAATTTTGGTTTCCTCAAGCTAAATGTTGAATTTAACTAGGACACTGGTGTAATTTTTAAACATCATATCTGATTTATATTTTTAAATATAAGTTCAGATCTTGTGCTAAAAAGAGTTTCAACAATGTAAGACTTGGATATAGTCAGTCTCCCCTCCACATGTTTCAAATATGTTTTTTTTTAAAAATGGTACAAGAAATAAACACTCTTGATAGGTTTATAAAAACTCTTAATGTCCCTATTGGAATTTTAGTCAGTCTTGTTTTCCTTAAACTGAGCAATAAGATTATTAGTTGTAACTTTATTTTGTCATACTGAAATAATTAGCATTAAGGTAATCTTTCATGTGGTCTTCTTAAACATTTTAATTATGGATCCTAAGAGGCCAAAAATCAGTCACTTTATTCTCAATAAAAGGAATAGACTCCAGGATGTTTTATTTCCAAGAATTTTTGTTTGAAACTTGTTTTTAAAACATTGCAGAATAACACTAATCAGTTTCAAATTAAAAATTAAGAAACTAATTTTTACTTTTGTCAATTTGAGATGAGACTAAGTTTTATATTAATCATGTGAGCAGATGGAGATGATTAATGTATGAAATTGGAACTTGACTAGTGGAGTTCACAAATATAAGTTTAGATGTTAAATTTTGAATGCAGCAATCCCATTGGATAACATTTTAGTGTATACATAAACTTGATGATATATTGGTGAAACAAATGTCCATTTTAATTTTGATTAGAAAAAGGTTTGGGTCAATTGCTGTGACAAAAAAATCTGTTTCATAATTGGTACAACAGTTTTATAAAGAGTAATGTAGAATTTAGAGTTCAATATTTAAAACTAGATAATGGATCTTTGAACATTGGGGCTGAGGATCATTTTCAGGTCACGCCAGCACCTCTAACAAATTCCATGTATATTAGAAATTTGTGGACAACTGACTGTCCAGTTAACTAATAGTGATGTAAAAGAAAGAAAAACAAAAGTCATGGCAGCAGACTTGCTAAGAATCTGTTTTTAAAATTTATTGGATAATATGCATGAGCATAATAAAATTGGAATTGTATCTTTACAATGTGGTAGTTTAATAACTGACCATAATCTGTGTCCAGGAATTTAAATTGCACGTCTGGTTGGCCGCAAAGATCAAACTGGTATCTATAGTCTTTAGTCACTTAAAAATGGCAAAAGCAGGTCAGTTTATATTTTTAAATACATGTTTCCCTTTTTGACATAAATAAAAACACATCTTTTGTTCAAAATAAATTTAAATTCTTATAGCATGGTTTACCTTAAATTTTATGAGTTACAATATCGGAAATAGGTGACCATCGGAAACATGTTACTGTATAATATTGTTGGTTTAGGACCGTGCTAAATACATTTTCATACAGTTTGTCAAGTTTAGTACAGAAATATGGTTTACTTACAGATTCATCATTGTTTTATAGTATGTGGTTTTTAATTTTAGTATTCAAAGAGGTACAGAATACACTTTTCTTACATCCTCTATGTCAGAACTAGAAAAACCACTAGTGTATGGATGGGTCAGACCATAGGTTCTTGATGACACATCACTCTTCTTGACCAAGAATGAGTTTGATCACACATTAGTCTGACCATAGCCTCTGTTTCGGTGATTGAACTCCCTATCTATAATGACTACCACATGAGCACACATGGCATGGCATTTTGTCAACAACAACAAAAGCCAGTGACAGCTGGTCACCCTGAAGTGTTTCTGCTGTCCTTGGGCAATGCAATGACATCAGGAATAAATGGCTCACAAAATTCTTGTCAGAATTTATTAGACCAAGAAATTGTAGCTGAATACAAGCTGTGCCAAACACTCAGCTGACAGGCTGTGTGGTCATACTTCATGTTACTGAACAAATTTCTGGGATGGAAGGTAGAATTATACTTCAGAAGTAAGTAGTAGAACACTTGATGACTTTTTTCCCTCAGGTTTTCAGCAGTGAATGTTTCAGAGTTCATTATGACCAATTGATGTAAAATATGCATTTACAAAAATTATTTCTTTAATAATAATGAATATTTTCATATTTTGTTCATTCATTTCACTGATTTTAAGAAAAATTGTGCTTAAAATGTAAATAATATAGCAGTTGATTACTAATTTCTCCAGGTTTTCATTAATTAACATATTAGTAAGAATTCATTGTGGCCATTAATATAAATTATGGATGTACGTTCACACACAAAATATATCTTTTTTATTATTAATCTCCCCAGGTTTCTGATTATGAAAGGTTCTGAAGTCACTGTGACCAGTGAACAACTTTTAGATATGAATTCCCCAAAAGACTTGAGCAGAGGGTATTGTGGTACCCACTGTTGATTTATCTGTCCATTACCTCATATCTTCCTATACTGTACCACTGAGTGGAAATTCATGAAACTTTGTTGTTATGTTGCTCATGAGGTAACCATTTGCAAGAGGGGTTTCATCCATGGCTCTCACACCTGGAGTCCCTGGGATGGGGACTTTGATTTGATTTGATTACAATGACATTGTTGAATATTTTGTAACGAAACTTTACTTATGCTATCATAGCTGGAAGATGTATGTGTGGCTGATTTTACATTGTGACCTACTGGGCCACACTCTTGGGGTGTTGGTGTGGGTGAGTTTGGAGTGTGCAATAAAAGGCGTGGCAATTAAAGTGGAAAGCTATTGCAATTGCTCTAGTTTCTGCTGGTTTTGACAAGAAATATGCAAAATAAGCATTCTTGGAATAATAAAATAAACTATTTATGTTACTGTCAGTCTTAGCAGATGAAAGCCTTCTTTAAGAAAATAGAGTTTAAGGAAAAACTTGTTTTTGCTTACCTTTAAAGATGAAAAATACATTGTTTGGAAGTATGATTCCATTTTCTTCTCAGATTTGATTTAACATTTAAATTATTTCAATAGTTATTAGTCAACCATATTAGCTAATCATTTTTGAAAATAATTTATTTCTCAATTTTCTTTTAAAAATCTCAGAACTGACTTTACAATAGCTGTGCAGCTAGGTTCATTTCTCCAAAATGGTATCCACTAAATCTGTATCTGTTAGTGACAAATTAGTTTATTCATAACATAAAGCAACTTCCATTAAACTGAAATGTATGGGAACACATTAGGCTTTCAGACAGAATGTAAATTGATGCCCTTTAAAGCAGATAGAATCGAAGTGATTAAGCTTGATGAATGGATTTGATTCTATCTTGGCCTCCAAGTGATGGACCTGCCATCTAGTTTGAAGTTTAGCTGCTGGAAGCTGGTATTTTGTCTGTGATATATGGTTGCCAGATCTAGAAATAAAGTAGTAAAATTTATCAGTTTATTTATGTTGTTATGCTGGGCTGTATGTACTGTATAATGTCAGTGTTTGATCATATGCTAATTGATGGATGAATTGATTTAATTGTCATGACCTTACAGATTTTCATTTGCATTTACCTATTAGTGTATGGATACTTCCTTATCACCTAATTTTTGATGAATGACCAGATGCAAGCACACAGTTTCATTTGTCCATATTCAGGTATGGCTAGTTATTGTTTTTCCACAGGACATTATACAGTGGAGCAAACTCGCACAAAATATCACTGCCTTGCCTGAAGTATCTTCCTTCAAACAGCAGTTCACAGTCCTTCATTTTCTTCCCTAAAAACCATTGTTTTATTTGTTTTTATTCTAATCACTTAATCAGCAATCTTTAATAGTTATCATTATATCAGACAAATGCTGTCATCATTTCGCTTTCCATTTTGTTCTCTTACTAATATGCAAAATATGCATCTACATAATGCTCAAGAGAGAGTGCTGCAGTATGGATAAATAGACCGTATTTCATTGATACTAAAGAAAAAAAACATGTGGTTCCAGTAACCCAACCTGCCTTTATTTAAATGGCTCCAACCCTCCAAGTTTTATCAGGTACACCCAAAAACCAGAAAAGACAGTACCAACTGTGCCTTGTTTTGCAGATCTAAACTGGTAACTATAGATTGGAAATTTTAACAAGAATTAACACAAGCTGGTTAAAGAAAGAAAAACGTAATATAAAAAACATTTGTAATGATCTTCCATCCCTATTTCTTTTCACATTGTACACTAAGCCACAACATTTAAATTTCTATTTAACTCATAAATATTAACATGATCCGTCATTATTACAGCAAACCTGTACTTTCCATCAGTCTTGAAAAGAAGGATGATTTTTGTCCTATTCCATTATAATTGTAATAATTCAGGTTGGAATAAGGTGGATAGCTACTTGAAAAGCTGAACAAAAAACATATATTCTAAACAAAAGTTTGTATGTGGACAAAATGTTCAGATGTTTCAGTATTGGACATTGTTCTTATGCTATTGTGTTTTATGATTGATATGATAAATATCTTCAAGCATGTTCAGTAACATACATGTATATACATTCATTATAGAAAAGTTGGTGACCAAAACATAACCATCTAGGAAGAGAAGATGAGAGAGATATGAGGGGTAGGGGTCAAAGTCCCTAATTATATTTGAATGTTTTTACAATAACCTGTCACTTACCCCATGCTCTGTACATTTTTGATCAGGTACACATCAGATATCAGATGAAAGAAAACATGTACATTATACAGTTCTCTTCTAAATCTATGACATATATGTAAGATCTAGGTTAACATCACAGTCCCACTCCTTGGGCTCCCAGGTTACTTAGCATGCCTTAAGTCAGTGCATGGCTCTGGTCACTTGTTGTAAATAGCTACTTTTTTCTTGTACACTTTTCAATACTGTAGCATAATGAGAAGAATCTTTTGTAAATACTGTTATTTTTTCAAATTTATTTACATAATGTTAGCTTTTACAAGAGCTACAAGTCACATGCCTGGTAACCTGCATTGTGTCATATACTGGAGTGATCTCCGGACTATCCTACTTTTGTAGGGCACCCTTTTTCACCCCCGTAATGTCTGATAAGGGACTTCTGACGGATTTTATCATCCTTGTTTTGCTCATTGATAATAATTTATCATTTCTTTGGCTATACATTTCACACGGTATTTTCAAGTCATCATTCCGCAGAGTGGATGGTATTTTACGATGGATAGCTGGCTGTTGTCCTTGTTTAACTTTGATTTAAGTAAGTTTCATTTCCATTTTGTAAAACTTGTAAATATGGTGTACGGAGGGAACGTTGAAACAGTCTGTGTAATGAGATGGATTGACATTGCAGGTAAAGTGGCCTATTTCACTTGGAGTAATGTGTTCTTAGAAATGAGGTGTGTTTCCTGTCATTAGCCATTACTGACATGAAACTGACATTATGTAAAAAGGTTACAGGCTATAAAGAAAGGTCTTAATTGCAGTCTGTGACAAGATCCCGGGAAAAGTGTAAACTTTTCGAAAAATTTTAAAATGTGATAGTGACATGGGGGTTATCGAAAGATCATCAGCAAATTACCAGAACTTTCTGACGAAAATAACAATTGCAAAACCTATGTTGCTTTTAATTTATTTTGCAATAATTGTACTGAATAATAATAATTCTTTATTTAACGCGGTAGCTCAATTAAAATACACACGTATCTAGTCTCCCTTGAAGGCCCTCAGCCACTTCCGAGCACTCTACACGCATGTGTCTTGCTTACAAATACACCCAGATTTTGCTTATGTGCTGTAAATGTCTATCAGTTACCATGGTGTCACACACACGCACCAACCCACCTAGTCTGATTAATCACCCCCCCCCCCAAATCTGTGTTGATACTGATGTACGAAAATCAACATCACGGATGAAGGGCTGATTTATTGGCCTACCCCCCCCCCCCCCGACATACACACAACTGACATCGGCAGGATGCAACTATTTAATGTCTTTTAAGTCCGTCATTTCAGTGACTACGGTGGATTTCTATTTGTTAAATAGTCTTTAGAGCAGACTGACCCTGATTCATGGTATTTTGGAAAGGTTTTTTTTTGAAGCACGTTAGATCGATTGTATAACTATTGTGAGCATTGTAAATGCTGGTAATTTATTTTCTCCATATAGATAGAGTATGATTCAAACATCACAATCTAGACAGAGTATGACTCGAACAGCACAATCTAGATAGATTATTATATGCTCGTTTTTTCTCCGTTAACTTTACATTGTCAGAATCATTAAGTATTTTACAATATTGCACACCTACATATTGCACTCATGTGCAGGACACATGTATCCAGTAGTGTATTATGAACTGCGTTGTAAACAAATCATGTACACGCATGTAGCAGATGCTTTATTTTTAGTTTGATTAAATTTGTTTCTGAATGAACTAAAGCAGATGTTTCGTGGACTGCCACATACCAACTGGTTTGACACATTCTGCGTTGACTTTTTTTGATACATTGTTTTGGAGTTAGGCTAGCTGTAGATGCCAGACAGGGTCCTTACAAATAACATGCAAGTGACGAGGCACAAACTGTTTTCTTTAGCTGGTAATAAGAATGGCAAAAAATATACTTTGTTTTACATCCTGAATTTCAAAATGTACATTCTTGGTTCTGCAAATCTGAATTACATGAGGCATGTCATGGGTTCTCAAGCTTGATTACACATATCGAAATTGTACTGCAATGTCAACTATATTCCAAATGCAGTTACATCCTCCTTACTGAACTCAAAATGAAAGAAACATTATATTCCGTAGCGTCTTTTTGATAATTGCAATTGAAAGACTTCATATTTTTCCCACATTATGATTTCAAACATTCAATGACAGAACAGAAACACACTTGCAAATGTCAACATGCTGCTGAAATCTGATGTACTTCATGTAGAATTGGCACAGATAAATCAAGTCCATAATCATGAAATCTCAAAGAATCGACAAAAATACCAAAATCTATTCCAGATCAAATGGAAAAGTTGTTGCATTGCACATTCATTCACAGTATGACTCCAAATGTAAATTTTAAGCAGACAAAAATGCCTTTTTCTTTTGAAAGTTATGTCTAGCGCATGACTATGTTCAAATATATCTGGGCGGAGTAATGTGCGCATTAATAATGTTGTGTAATGATGAAGCTGCACTTGTGTATTTAGTTTGGAATACTGCATACATTCAGACTTTGTTTCTTGTAGTGTATTTTTGTTTATATAATTAAGCCTTAGGTAGAATAAGAAAATGAGCATATAATTAAAAAGGTTACTGCATTTGTACGCACATTCTTGGTTCTGCAAATCTGAATTACATGAGCCATGTCATCGGTTCTCAAGCATGGTCGTGCAGTATTTCCATCGAAAAAACTTGTTCATATTTTACCATACAAATGCAGCAGCCTATAAGTATGATTTGAGCAACACAATCTAGATAGAGCAAAGGTATGATTCATACTAATTAGTTTTTCAAACTTAAATGGTTTTTTAAAAAGTTTTTATTATCTAATGTTCTTTTTTGTTCATTTCTGTATGCCAGTTTTGAAAAGCTGCACACTAAACTGCTTTTCACATGTGTAAAACTTGTTTGTTGTCACCTACACAACCTGACCTCACCATATCCTTGATGAGTAGTCCAAGTCATTCTTCTTATATCATCAAATGATTTCAGCATCCATTTTAGTTTCTAGATTCATCCACTTTTAACTTATTCTTTATACACCGCTTCATATAATGAAGTAATAACAGACAACACCCAACTCTCTCCCAATACAACAGCATCTAAAGTAATTTTTTGTCTTCAATCTAAATATATATTTACAAAACTTATTTAACAGTTTCCATAGAATGAACATATATCCCCATATTTCAAATGCATATAACATTGATGGTAAAACCATATGGTCAGAAAAATAAAAGCAATATTTTTATGTCTGTACACAGACGCGTTGCAGCAAAATGCTTCAATAGCCTCAGTTTGTTTTCTTTACTAGCTGACATAAGATGTATTTTGGATCATTCACATTGAAGGAAAATATAGTCCTTAGATATTTGTAAAATGAAAGTCATTAAATGACCCTTTTTGAAAAAAGCATTGCATACATTTTAGACAGATTTACTTTAATTCCATAATTATTGGACAGTATCTCTTTGGCTTTGATTTAATAGAGTGTACATGTATGCTGCCTAATTTTGGATTAATTTGTGCCTTCATAACAGTTCATTTTCATAAACTGTTCAACTTGACCAAGGGAACATTTAAATTATTATATGAAAGTTTTTTCAGTTTGCACACCTGATTTTATACAGAGATTGAATAATTTTAAAAAGTTGACCATTAAGTCTGTTTTCTTTGTGTTAAAAATATGAAGAAAAAAATGATGCCTTTCACAATTAAATGCTATTCAAAAACAAAAAACCACATATGCATATTGTAGTATTTGATGGCACTGCAGCACAGTATTGACCTATTCTGTGCCAGCTATAGGTGAATGTATGAAAAATTAACTGCACCAAAATGTAAGGAAGAAAAACCTTTCCTAATAAATGTTAACATGAAATACATTAAGGTAAAATATAAAATTTAAAAATGTTAAGATTCTGGAAAATGTATATACAGCAAAAGATGAAGTTAAAATACAAAATCCCCCAAAATGTGGTCAAAATTTACTATATAAACTGCATTTCATAAAAATCTGAAATTTTATTGGGTCGTTAATCCTCATCAAGTTTTTTTTATTGCAGTTGACCTCAAAATTCTTCTGTCTCACAGGATGGAAGTTGAACCACTCACCAAGTATGTGTTCCATTGTCAGTTGATACTGGCATGTATTCACTCTTATTAAGGTTCAACCTTCAGGAGGTATATACAAGCCAGGTAGAGGTGTTTACAACACACAATTTAGCACAATACCACGTCATCTCTGCAATTTATTTTATACAAGGAATACCACTTGCCAATAGAGAGTTTGATGCTCCCAAGTTTGTATGTGGAGTTTTCATTCCATGTATTTTGGCAAGCAGTATGAGCATGCCGATTTATGCAATATTTAAAGTCAACCTTATTTGAAGAAATGGGTGACAGAGCAGCTTTGGCTGCTTCATCTTCTTTTTCATTACCCTTTATACCAATGCGACTCGATAGCCAATGGTGCAGAATACTTTTCCCAGACTGTATGAGAACATCACAGTTTTGGAATATTTGGAATATTAACACGTTATATTTAAGGTTTTGCAAGACTTTTGGCATGGAAAGGGAATCTGAAAAGATTATGAAATTTGCTTTTTGGGACGTTTCAGTGTATTTCACAACTTTGAGTATGACTGATTTCTGCAGTGATAGCAGTGCCTATTTATCCTTGAAATATATTTCTCAACTAATTAATGTTCTATATCCCTTTCTGTTTCTTGCTTGGTTTTCATAGAACAAACTTTGTTCTTTTCCCCCAGTGTTATTCTGTTGTTTATAATTGTTGTGAAAACTCATCAGAAACATTCAAAAGAGCAGTTCCATGATAATTATTTACATCCTTCTTACACATACCATTATGTAATGGATAAATGAGTCCTTCACACTTTGGTTTTGGAAAATGCCTTTTGAAAAGTTTTGTTTGGCAGTAACACCATTAGAAATGCATGATTACTAAATTTGGAAAAGTTAAGTTATAGTACTGTCTGGACTTGTGCTTTGTTGTTGTTTGTTGACTTGATAGCTTTACAAAACCCAGTTAAAGTGATTGGTTGATCAAGATGTATATTACAGTTTATACTCACTTATAAGACAAGTCCAACTGCAAAGACCCAGATCTGTTGTTGCATACTATACCAACAGACCTGGGTCTAGGCAGTTTGATAGAAAGAATCAATAGAACAAATAACTACAGCAGATCATCATCTTTGTTGTTTGTAGTTTGACTCAGTTATAGGCGAGTATATATGATATATTGTTTTCAGAGATCACAGCTGCATGATGAGCTTCTTTTGTAAAATTCATATCCTCTTCAGACTCTGTATCAACGTCCAATAATTTCAGAAAATTTGCAACACCTTCTTGAGGAGAAGCATATGAAAAGTGCAAGGTCCTTGCATACTTTATCTTGGCATTGTTCCTTAGACTTGTAATATATCTGTTCCTGGTAATAATTTACCCAGTAGTCTTTCCATTATCTGATTTTGATATTCTGCATTGTTTCAGAAGAATAAACTTCTCTTTCTTTTTGTAAAGCTGAGGTTCAGTATTCCACCATGCAAGTTGCCTAGGATACTTTGATAAAAAAACATAATACCAGTTGCCTGGGATAGTTTGATAAAAAAAAAAATTAATTTATTTGTCAACGTTGGATTATCTTTTGGATCATACTTGTTTTTGTAAAAAAAACTATCTCCACTATCAGCCATAATATTTTTAAATGGTTCAGTAAATTATGTATCTTGTAAAAAAAAACAAAAAAACAATACTGTTTATATTTACTATGACATTCTTGACAGTTATTGTTGTATCATACTTGAAAATTCCAGTTTTCTGCTCATATTTTTGAATGTTGCTGAACAGGGACAAGTAATATTTTAAGATGTTTGTCCTACCCTGCAATGCAAATGACCAAAGAATTTTGTTTCCTGAGTATTCTATGGTCAAGGGAAGATAACTCGAAAAAACATACATGATTGGACAAGGCTCAGATTCATGATTATCTAAAACAGAAAAATTGAGAATCATGTCAGATATATTTGATGATGCTAACATTTAATCTGCAAGAATTTTGACACTTTTACTGTCAAAATATGTTCATATTCCATATTCATCCACACTAAATCTTCCATTTAGAAAATAAATACCAAGTTTATGAGAATCAAGGATTATTGATAATTGTATCTTGAGGTACTCTTGAGTGTTCAAACAATTATCATTGTCAACTAAATGAACCTTTGCAGATAAGTAAAAAGTTGTATTTTGATCATCAGAAATGATATTAAGAAAATCAATTTTTCTATTTAGATCACATGCAATAAACAGATGAAACCATCAAACTTTCCTAAAACGTGTAGCGTTCTTTGTTAAAATAACAGTGCATCATCGTTTAGAGTATTTCATATATTGTCATTTCATCAGGGGACGTCTGAGAGAACATCTTTGTCCAACCACAGAAATGACTTATCAAACAGTAAAAATATTATTTGATAAAATGTAGTAAATTTGGACTTAATATAAGAACACAATTCTTATCTAATATATCTTGAGCTTGTCTAATGTGGGTACATTAGAAAACTTGCCAATACCTTCCCATGGGTTGATGATTCTTATTGTCAGTTTCCTGGGTTCTTCCATGAGTTTAAACTGGCGGGGTCTTGAGTGGTCTAAAGCACTCACCATTCCAGATCACTGCCATCTCACCTCTGTGTGGGTTCAAGTCTCAGGCTCGGCTAACCTGGATACGTGAGAAAGCTTGTCAATAGCTTCCCATGGGTTGATGATTCTTATTTTCATTTTCCTGGGTTCTTCCACCACTTTTACTGGCTGCCATTTATAGCCTATCATGTGCTGAAAATGGCTTTTCATCAGCATAATTCATTCTTGAATTGCTTCCAGGATGTTTACAGGAACCAGTCATCTGTAAGCCTGACATTTCAGTTAATCACAGAAACATGCATCTTACTTTTAAGCTAACTAATATTCCTTTCCATGTTTACAGTTGTTCTATATCTAGAAAGATGATACTTATATAAGTGGCAGTGGAACTGGAAAATTTTATTTCTTTCTGCACTCAGTTAGGAGGCTCCAGGATGATCTTCATCGAACCAGTGGTCACCAGTGACATGTTTAGAGTCAGTAACAATCTTAAAATTAGTGAAAATCAACTTCTACTTAACTTTAAAATATGTATTGATATGTCCTCTTGTCAGGGTGACAAAACATCTCTATTTTTCCCACTGTTACTCCAAACTAACTTTCATTTTAATGAATTTTCACCCACTCCACCCCCAAAAAAGTGAAATAAAAAGTACACACACAACATTTGCCACCAGATGGCATTCCCAGTGTTTAAAGCATCAAAGGGTGTTAAAATATCACTGATCCACTCCCTCAAGTGGAATTTATGAAAACATTTTTTTTACCCCATCCAAAAGAAGAGATTATTATGGTCACAAGAGCCATAGTGGAAAACTTTAATATATATATATTTTTTTTAAATGACTCTGGATTTCATATATTGTATTTATATAGTGACTGTTTATTTTGATAAACAGAAATCATATATTTAGATAATCATTCTTTTTCTATTTAGATGATATGTGATAAACAAATGAAACCCAACTTTCCTAAAATGTAGAGCATTGTTTGTTGAAACAATTGTGCACCATCATTTAGAGTATCTTCCTCATATATTGTCATTCCCTTTGGGGACGTGTAAGAGAACATTCTTGTCCATCCACAGAAATGACATGAATCTGTGAAAATAGTATATCATAAAATGTAGAATTTTGGACTTAATATAAGAACACAGTTCTTAATTAACATATCTTGGGCTTGGCCGAGTGGTCTAAAGTGCTCACTGTTCTGGATCACTGCCATCTCACCTCAGTCCATGTGGGTTCAAGTCTCAGGCTTAGCTAATGTGGGTATGTAAGAAAGCTTGGTAGTAGCTTCTCATGGGCTGGTGGTTCTTCCCGGGTCCTTCCTCCACCAGTTATACTGGCTGCCATGTATAGCCTATCTTATGTTGAACAATGGCATTAAACCATGCAACAACCACAACAACAACCAATTTTACTGGCTGACATGTATTGCCTATCATGTGCTGAAAAATGGCTTTAAACCAACAACATTATTCCTTCTAGAATTGCTTCCAGGATGTTTATGGGAGCCAGTCATCTGTAAGCCTGACATTTCAGTCAATCACGGAAACATGCATCTTACTTTTAAGCTAACTAATATTCCTGTTCATGTTTACAGTTGTTGTTTATCCAGAAAGGTGATAGTTACATATGTGGCAGTGGAACTGGAAAATTTTATTTGTTTCTGCACCCAGTTAGGAGGCTCCAGGTTGACCTTCACCAAACCAGTGGTCACCAGTGACATGTTTAGAGTCAGTAACAATCTTAACAATAGTGAGAATCAACTTCTGCTTAACTTTAAAATATGTATGATATGTCCTTTTGTCAGGTTGACAAAACGTCTATATTTTTCCCACAGTTACTCCATTTTCATGAATTTGTTTCACCCCTCAAAAAAGTGAAACAAAAAGTACATGCACAACATTTGCCACCAGATGGCACTCACAGTGTTTAAAGTGGCGAAGCACTGTTAAAATATCATTGATCCACTCCTTCAATTAAAATTTATGGACCCATTTTATTTTACCCCATCCATAAGAAGAGGTTATTATGGATACAAGTGCCATAGCGGAGAACTTTAATATTTTTTTAAAAATAATTTGGGATTTCATGCCTTGTATTTATACAGTGACTTATTTTCCATTGCAGCACATGATGATATTTTGTATTCATTTTATTACCAATGAAGGAAATCTTTTAATTATCTTCACAAATTTTAATTGATGCATTTTATTATCATTACATTCATCTCTCATCATCATAAGTCAAGAGAGCATTGTAGAATTTCACCTGTGGCATGCATTGAAATTTTCATCCGTGGTATGTGATGATGATTCAATTCTACACTAGCTAATTAAACTTGTAATACTATTAGATGGTCATGCAAAGTGTTTAAATTTGAAGGAAAAACAAAATCTTCAAAGTGCTTCAGATGAAGATTTGTCTTTTGAACTGGTTTATCAGCAGATTTAGACATTATATTGCCACATTCTTTTTTTATCCTTTGGGTGTAACTATGTAAATTCCACATTCCACTTGATAATGTTGGTTCCTTTAAATTGAATTAAGGCTTATTTCATAAACTGTTTTTTATCTTTACCAAGATTTAAGACAAGGGCATTTGAAAACTATATGGACACCTTAATCTTGTCTTATCAGACACATCTAAAGACCAACTTGACGAGTTCATGCCATAAATTCAATAAAAGTCACATTCCATTTTTGAACATAATGTGAAACTGGCATAACTTTTAATATATTTCCACATAAAGCTCCATATTTCAGTTATAGACTTTTCCCATGAAAGTGCAAATTTGTAGATGGTGGTGTCGAGCCAACTAAGATTGGTTGTGACAGGCTGATTAGTTAATTACTGATTGTATGAGCAAAGTCAGAAAATTATCTTTAGTACTGGTATATTAGTCCTTTCCTTGCCATAGCTGAGACTGCATTTCTCTAATTATACCCCTCTCAGATGAAGTTTTGTGGGATTGGGCTTATATAATCATTTGATCATCACATTTTTCTTTATATAATACCTCCTGAACCATTTGAAATGTCTTCAGGATATAGTGTTCTAAGAAATGTGGGACATGTTGAATTAGAATTTTAAGAGTTGTCCAAGTTTTATTACAAATTGTATTGGTCTGGCTGTTCATCCTTCTGTTAATACTCATGTCCAGTTAATATCTGCAGAACCATTTGAAATTTATCTATCTTTATATTATTTGGTATGAATTTGCTTGAGAACAAGAGTTTTGATCCATACTAAATTCTGAATTGTCATATTAGTACATTTTGAGTTATCTCCCCCAGATTTTTTTTAAAAAAACAAATTATATTTGCACTTTTTATGTTGGGTAGAGATATAAGCACTCACTTGCCGACAGATCTGGTTTTATGTAATACTGCCAGTATCTTTGATGTTTGACAGAACGCACTGTGGTAAGAAGGGCTTTCAAAATTTTGTGTAGCTGATGCCAATCAACCATCAAATATGACAAGCATTACTAAAACTAGAAAATTATTTAAATCACTTTATCTCACACCAAAAAACAACAACCAAAATATATACAAAAAACATTTTAACAAACTTTACAGAAACCATCCTCAGTTTAAGCCTTTTAATATTGGATAATTGTTTCTTAAATGAATGTGCCACTAAATTTAGATGAGGACACACAAAACAGAAACCTGTCATCTTAACATATTTTGTCAATAAGATTTGAAGAAAGTTGTGACAGTAAGCATTCAGTAGACTCATTTCTTGACCAGCTGCTCTTATATTAGAATATTAGGCATCTGTTAGCAAAGTGAATGAATTCAGAGCCATGTGGACCCCTTGTTATGTTAAAATTTAAGTGTCATCTCCTTTTCTTTACAGCTGGTGAAGAGGGAGATGGTGACAAGAAAAACCCAGAGGAAGGAAGTTGCAATGAAAATAAAGAGGACAGCAACAAGAAGATTCCACACTCCAGTAATAACAGTATGGCTGCAGATATAGACATTGATGCTACTGACTCTGATGGTGATACTCTGAACAAAAGGGACTCTAGTCCAGGTGTTCCCAAAGTTAAGGAAAATATTCAAAGTAAATCAGGTTGTGTCAGTAACAGAGATCACTATGAGGAAATGGAGGAAAATTTGATGAAAGATAGTGGAGATCAAGAAGAAAAATGTAACTTGTATGACAATGACACACTTGGCAAAAACATGGAAGATTTGCACAATGAAGATAAAAGTGAAGACCATAGAAAAGATATGGTGAAAAAAGATTCTGAAAAGAGGATTGAAAATGGAAGGATGAGAGAAAAGGAACCAAATGAATGCATTAAAGAGAAATACTGTAAAGATATGAATTATAATGAAAGGCCAGAAACACCACCTCTTAAAAGACTGATGAGACAAGATTTTTCTCCCTTGCTAAAGCCAGGTGAGCCTCTCTACTCCCCATCTCCTCCGAAAAAGATGAAGGAAGGGTTTACATCTAAACTGGCCTCAGTGATTGTCCCAAGTTCTGTGGTCAGTTCTCGCACTGCTTCTCATCCAAAGCAATTGTATTCTTCATCATCAATATCTTCATCAGCTTCTATGATGTCGAGCTTGCGAACATCTTGTATCCGGCCTTTAGCTTCTCAGAAATCCTCCCATCAAACTCTCTCCTCTCAGAATAATATGTACCTGGCAAGGGGTGTGACCCATGTCCCTGAAAATGACCAACCTCTTGATTTGTCCAAGAAACCAAAACAGAAAATGTCCAGCTCTTCAATGCAACACAAAAATGGACTGGCTGCATCTGCATCATCCAGCCTACAAAGTCTTCAACAGAAGTTTGGAGGAGACTTTCACTTGAGAGGGAGGAGTGCTCCAAACCATATGCTTCTTAGACCCGATCTTCCAGCATATCATATAGCAATGCTTCATAGAGCATCCTTATCAGTGCCCTCCAATGGTGCTTTGACATCCCACTCAAGCGGGATCAGTCCATCAAAGCATGGTCCTTTGGTCAGGAACACGACACCATCTCCTAAAAGCAGGGAAGAGATATCAGGGAAATCCATAAAGCAGGAGGAAATGTATGATAAGAGTTTGAACAACAAAATTGGTCAGGTGTCTGAACCTGAACATGTGCAATCCCATTCTGATACAGAAGACTTGGATGTAAAAAGTGACAGGTACACAAATCATCGCTGCAGTTGTGGTAAATGGTTCAACAATCTTTATGAACTTAGTCTACACCTTCAAGAATCAGGGCATATGCCATCAGGAAGTCGTAATGTCAATCTGATGGACTACCCAAAACTTGTTCGTGGTCAAGACATGTGGTTAAATCAAGAATCAGAGCAAACAAGGAGAATTTTACGTTGCATTCAGTGTGGTGAATCTTTCAAAACGTTGCCATTGCTAACAGTTCACATGATGAAAACACAACACTACACCAAAATTGTCAGTTCAGAGCATGCTCGTAGAGCCCACAAATGCTCAGCTTATTGCGATCGTGAGTCTGATAAGGAGTGTGTTTTCAAGTGTAAAGTGTGCAACAATACATTCACAGATATGGAAGGCCTAGCCAATCATATGGTACTCTCAGGTCACCACAAGAAGCAAATGTTGCAAAATGCATTTGATGTATCATTTAAAACAAAGAGGAAACGTTACTATAGCTTTGAAGATGCATATGATGTTCATGGAAATCCAACAGTTGCAGCTTTACTGGAATACAAGCGAAGATATCCAACTTCTGATCGAATGAGTCCAGATTTATCCTCAGATACTCATTTGGAAAATTTAGGTGGTACAATCAATTGTGAAAATTGTGGTAAAAGAATTGAAGCAAAATTCTTTGTTGAGCATGTTAGAGCATGTTTGGGAAGCAGAATTCTCGAGGATGGTGTGGAATTAAAATATAGGCATGTAGAACAGGATGAATCTACTGCAGTACAATTAACTTCTTCTGTCACACGTTCAAATTGTCACAAGGGTAGTTTATCCACTGAAGGTTCAGCATTAGATTCAGAGTTTAAGCAATTGAACTGTTCACCAACTTTTGTCAAAGAAGAAGTAGATTCTGTCAATTCAGAATTTAAGAAGCAGAGTCAGTCAGAGGAGGTATCAAGAGAATTATCAAAAGCAAATCCAAAAGTAAAATCACCTAAACCATCAACTATTAATGGTCAGTTACATACATCAAAAGAAATCCAGGAGCTAGACCTGGGTAGAAAGACCATAGGTTTTAGCGAAAATGGAACTAGCAGTATGGAAAATTCCTCCATTACAAAAAATTATAGGGATAGGAAAGCAAGAACTCCTTCACTAGAGGAAAGAGACAATCAGTATTTTGTACAATCCAAAGATGATTCAGGCAAGAAACTGGATATTATTGATCCAGAAAACTTGAGTGAAGGACAGTTAGGTAATTCAGCCCTTCAGGCCATGGAATCTTTTATCAAGAAGAGTTTCAGTAGTAAAATGGACTTCAAAAAGGGCAATATTATTTTAAATCCTGGTGGTAGTAGCATGGGTTCATATACTCGACCATATTCACAGGGGATAAACTTTGGGCAGGAAAATTCTTTTGACTATCAAAAGTACAAAAAATTGTACAATTCATACTACACTCAGAATATTATAGAGGATACTGACAAACATCAGCATGTCAGTGAGAGGGAGAAAAAGGACACAGATTCAAAATTGGAAAGTGGAGGTTCTCCAGGTTTGAAGTTGCCTACAAAGGAAGACACTGATTCCAGGGACATGGATGATAGCAGCAGTGTAAAATCAGACAATCAGTCGGAGACTTCAGTGGAGAGATCAAGGAATCTTGAAGAAAAGTATTTGAATCTTGATGATTCTGAGGCAAACGCAGTGAGGAATAAGTCAGCACTTGATAATTTGAGCAGCTTTGTGTATGGACAACCAATGACAAGTGAACATCCACTTGACAGTCTTCAGAGGTTGATTACCAAACCCGACATGTCAAAACTTAATATAATGAGATCAATGAAATATTTGCCTCCAATTCTTCAGCTGCAAGCCTCACCAGATATGCCTGTGCCTCTTAATTTGTCCACCAAACTTCAGACAGATGACAGTGATGAAGATAGTATCGAAAGAAATGGAGAGGACAGCTTTTCTGATCGTGAAGGGAGTCCACTAAACGGTGATGCTGAAGCAGTGGAACATAGATGTGCAGCCTGTAGTCGACGATTTGCCTCAAAGGGATCATATCGCTATCATCTCAGTCGCTGTCATTTATCTAGTGTGAAAAAGTATGGAATAAAAGAAGCCTTCAACATGAGCCCATACATCTACCTCCCCCTGGATCATACAGCTAAGTTTGTCAAGTACTATGAAATGGCACAAGAGCTTGCAAAGAAAGGTAGCATTTTAGAAAAAGAGGAGATATGACTTTAAATGTTAGGAAAGAGTTTGGAGAAACTTCTTGTTCACTTTATAACAACCTCATTCTTCAGTTGCATTCATAAATTTAACGGCATTTAAATTGTCTATCTTTTCCCATTTTCTGAATGCTGCAGTGTTTTAGAGTTTAAGATTGTTATGAAATTTATAGCTTACCAAGCGAAAGGCCAAATGAGTTCCTGGAATGAACCCATTGTCCATCATTCGCCTTGCATTATGGCTTGAATTTTCCTCTAATTTTTTTATCACCCCCCCACCCCCCACCCCCCCTGGAGACTTTATATCCAAACAAATTTCAGTGAAACATGGTGCGTAGGTCTATATCAATCAAATCTTTGGATGAATTTATATGAGTATATATTCATGAGGTGATTGAGCACCTGATTCACCGAGATATTGCTGAATTTGATTGGCTGAACCAGTTTTTATCCATGTTTATTTTTGAAAAGATTTCATGAGATTTACAGTGTCTACTATTGTTTACTAAATCCTTAATTGCATTTTCAGCACATGGTGCAAAGTTTCATATAATACAGATAATAGTTATTCCCATGTGGTTGTGAACAATTAATTTATTTATATGTACATTTTGAAATGTCTGAAGCAGACTGATTTAAATTAGAAATATATGCTTGGAAAAGCATCCAGATGTGTATACTTGCTAACTTTGCTGCAGTTGTGTTTGCTGTACAAAGCAATAGGAAGAATAGTGATTATAGGCCCATTTGGGCCTCTTGCTTTTTTATTTATTATTTTTCACTTTTTTTTTCTTCATTGCAAATGTAAGAGCTTGATCTATAAGTTATTTTTTTTTTAACATATAGGTTTTATTCTTTGAAAAGTGAAAATATAGTCAGTGTGAACTTATTATAGATTTTTATTTCTGTTAATGGCTCCAAACCATGAAAATTAAATTATGTGTTGTGCAGTCAACCTTTTTAAAAGATTTATCATTTTTGAATGTTGCATTTGAACAACAGCTTCTGAATTCCAGGTAGGTCTTTGTAACTGAACTCTTTCTTTGAAGATAGCATAGGTTTCAATGCAGTCTTTGTTATGGACTAATTGATAATATTTCTAGAGAAAAGAAATACATATAAACTTTGGTTTGGTTTTTATAAATACTTACTACTTAAGATGTAAGTTCCTACATGTCTTGATTAGTGGTCAATTAGGGATCAGAGATGACTTTTCCAGGCAGACTGCATGTTCCAAATCATGTGGATCTTCAGTATGCACATTAGCATTGGACACAAATTTCAAGCTTTACAACTGTTTTCTTGTTATTTTTCATTTGTGCTAATTGAGACTTGCATGTTAATTTTTTTTTCTTAAAAATTGTAGCATAGATGTCAACATTAATGTAACATTTCTACAAATACATAAACATGTACAAATCAGTGGCCAATTTGTTAATACATTCTTCAAGTTAAAATTTGTTTGGTCTATTCTACTCTTATCTTAAAAATATAATGTGGATATTAACTTAATTATTTTGATGTTTTTGCAGAGTGCAAGGTTTCATTTTACACATAATATTGAAGTAGTTTCAAAAGATTTCTCATGAGACTTTGTTTTTATTTACAAAGATGTTTTAAACTTAATATGGTATGACTGTTACTGCTATTTCTCAGGAGTGAATTTGTGCATAATGTCATGTATTAGAGCATCCTTATTTAATAAATCCAAAGAACTTTTACTCCAAAGCTGTGAAAATACAATTGACTCAAAACATCATTCATCCATCAACGATTGGCACATAGTTTTTCATCACTTAATACTTTTTCAGCCAGCAGACTCACATAAATTGGATCCAGCTGCAAATGTCAGGAGCCATGATATAATGAGCCAGCAGATCAGAGTCTGTGCTGCTAGTTCTACTGATTACTCCTAGCAAACTGCACAGACTCTGATCTGCTTGTGAATTATGCAATGCTAGATCTGGGCCAGTGCACTTTATACTTGGATTTGACTCTAGTATATTTAGTAGCATAATCATTTCCACTATATTATATTGTTAATTATCATACACTTAAAAAATGTTTCATAAAACTTTTTTTCCTCCCTAACGACATAAAGCTGTTTATGCTCCACCATGACAGTGGTAATAGCATAGTCTTATCCTAGACCTTTTGGCACACAATGGGTTGGTTTTGCATTTAGGTCAGTTTTCATACCCTGCAGTGGGACAGCACTGTTCAGTGAGCACATATCCAGTTTATTTACTCAAACTGCAGTCCAGTCTCAACTAATCAACTGAAACCATTTCTAAGAATAACAATGGATTTTCCAGCAGATGAAATTAATACTGTATTATGAAGAGAATGATTCTGTTCAATCTAGTGTGATCAATCTGGTCAGAAGTTAACTGAAAAGTTAAAGTGAATGGAAACCAGTGTATTGATTTCAATTTTGGATACTTATTACCAAAAAAAATATAAAGTTGTGCAAATAATTATGGGATAGAAAAGACTTAAAATTTTCTTTTGTATCTCAAATTTGCAATATTTGGATATGATAACCTCTGTACAAAACATAATTGCAATACATTGAAATGTGTCTTGAAAGAACAATCACACCCCTTCAGCCAACAATGATCAATGAAGAAAGATGATCTTGTTAAAAATCAGCACAGTATCATTACAATTCATCTATGCATGAACAATCTAAATTGGATTTAACCAACAGCACTTAAATTTAGACTAAAGTTATACTCTTCATTGCATCAACCTGACTGGATACAACTGAATTTAGACTAAAGTTATACTCTTCATTGTATCAACCTGACTGGATAAAATTGAATTTAGACTAAAGTTATACTCCTCATTGCATCAACCTGACTGGATACAATTGAATTTAGACTAAAGTTATACTCTTCATTGCATCAACCTGACTGGATAAAATTGAATTTAGACTAAAGTTATACTCTTCATTGCATCAACCTGACTGGATACAATTGAATTTAGACTAAAGTTATACTCTTCATTGCATCAACCTGACTGGATACAACTGAATTTAGACTAAAGTTATACTCTTCATTGCATCAACCTGACTGGATAAAATTGAATTTAGACTAAAGTTATACTCCTCATTGCATCAACCTGACTGGATACAATTGAATTTAGACTAAAGTTATACTCTTCATTGCATCAACCTGACTGGATAAAATTGAATTTAGACTAAAGTTATACTCTTCATTGCATCAACCTGACTGGATACAATTGAATTTAGACTAAAGTTATACTCTTCATTGCATCAACCTGACTGGATAAAATTGAATTTAGACTAAAGTTATACTCTTCATTGCATCAACCTGACTGGATACAATTGAATTTAGACTAAAGTTATACTCTTCATTGCATCAACCTGACTGGATACAATTGAATTTAGACTAAAGTTATACTCTTCATTGCATCAGCCTGACTGGATAAAATTGAATCTAGACTAAAGTTATACTCTTCATTGCATCAACCTGACTGGATAAAATTGAATCTAGACTTAAGTCGTAATCTTAAGAAATGCTGGTGAAATTGAATCTTGGTCTTCCCTGAAATATAGTCTTTTCATATCAGGTTGTACTGTATTGGATGATCTGATGTATAAATATTTAAAGGGAGTATGAAAACACAGACAATATGGCATTTATTCTTGTACATTGAATGATCACTCCAGTACAAGGGCATTTTTTAAAATCTGAATGTCTGTTCTGTCTTTTTCATTATAATTTTACATAAATGATGCCCCCCCCCCGCAAAGTCTGTATATAAGAATAATATTTATAACATTTAAATAACCATTTTGACAACAATTAAAAAACATGGTTGAGACTCTGTATACTCACAAGGCCAACTGCAAACAGCATAGACTCCAATCTGCCATTGCATAATGCACCAGCAGATCAGGGTCTGTGCTGTTTGTTCTGCTGATTACTCCAAATAAGTTACATAGATCCATATCTACAAGCACATATGCAACAGCAAATCTGGGTTTGCGCAGTTTGCAGCTGAACTTGACTTACAAGCATGTACATATGACATTTCATTTATTACACACTTGACTTACAAGCATGTACATATGGCATTTCATTTATTACACACAAGACTGTAACCTGTATTGTTTTGTTTTGTTTTTTTTTTTTTTTTAAACTGTTTTACTGAATGATGTTAACTTTTCTAAGTACATTAGGAAGTGATACACATACCATGATATCCATTGTTTAAGAAGTGTTGCAATATACTGTATATACCTGCATTAATGTCGAGTCCAACTGCATACTGAACAGACCCATATCTGATTTCACATAATGTGCCAGTAGATCTGGGTTTGTGCAATTTGTTAGGAGTAATCAGTAGAACAAACAGTATAACCCCTGATCTGAAGGTAAATTATGCATTGGAAAATTAGGGTCTGTGTTTGCAGTCGGACTTCATTTATAAGCAGGTATATATGGTAATTGTTTGAACTGTAGTAATTTTGATAAATATTATAAATGTATAAATGTAAATCATTTGAATAATTTTTTATTTGTATGAACAATACTTTTTGACAAGAAATCCATGAAACAAGTTGTTACCATTCCAAAACTTTGTGTAATGGACGAAGTACTGGTAAATAGTACAGTTTGTATTGTTCATGTTGGAAACAAATCTTACTAACTTCAAATAATATTTTAAATGCGTAATCTTAAGTTTTGAGAATTTTCTGTGTCTTGTCATTCCCATCCTTGTGTAAAATATTTGAAAAGTGAAGGAAAAAGGGTAGATATGGAATTAAGTTCTCTTAAGAACAGAGTAATATAAAAGCATTTAACTTGACTGGAACATTTCATAAGACTGTAAGTATCATGTTCATTTTCTGTGAAGTAGTTGTATTCTTTTCATAGGAAGCATTTTAGGATTTCATTGTCCAAAACATGTCTTCATTTGCAGAATGCTGATGCAAGGCTTGTAACTACTAATACTGTGTTATTTTTACCTGTAGTTACCTCCCTTACCACATGTTCTTGTAACTTTTAAGTGCTGTTTTGACGTTGATTGAATTATGGGCACTTTGTAATGGGACTTTATTAATGATTTGTTTATTTATTAGAATTCTAATGTTGATTTTAATCTTTTGATTATGCACTCATTATCTGTTTTTGAATAAATCAGTTGTTATTGTGAACGCCCAAAGTAATTACCAGAAGGAAATGTAATTCTCTCAAGAAGTTAAATGATTTCGTTATAAAAGTTTTCACTCACTTCCAAAGGCCTTGTGCTTATGTTCTCTGCATGGTAATAGCTTTGCAATAATGCATAGAACAGTAGTTATTTACACTTTTCTTATGCAAAAGAAACAACCATTAGTTAATGGTATCATCTGAGGCATATTGTAATATACAAATCATCTTCCACACTGCTATTGTATGTTCTTACTCATTTTTCATGCACATGAGCAGTGGAAGCTGATCTCAGGTTGGATCATGTAGTGATGCACAAGGTTTTGGAAATTCATTAATGTGTCCGACTGACTATCTCAGTGTACCATACCTTGATCATGGTCTGATTAAATATCAATACTTCTTTGGCTTTGTACATGTACCATCTGTTTGTTTCTGATCATTGTTAATAACAAATTACAATATAAATGTAGACCCTTTTTTCTGCTAGAATCTAGCAATTAAACCCACACAAAGTACTGCTTGCCTTAAATGATAATGCTATTTGTGATTATCATGAATATTTATGATACATTTCCATGTTATTTTTCATTACTTGTGTATCTCCGTGTATAATGAATCCAGTTTTTCTCCTACATATCAATATGTATTAGTATCCACCTTGGTTTTTGTTGCCATTTTCATTGAAATCCTTGAATATTTGTAAAGTGGTAATACACTTTTTATACCCTTTGTCCAATATTATATATATATAATAAAAGTTGTGACTCTTCTTACGCAAAGTTTCACTACAATTTTCACAAAAGAGCACTGTTTGCATTTAATGGGATTATTCATGACAAATCAGAATGTACCACTCATCTTTTCTAAATAAGGTCAGGTTACTTGAGGATTGAACATAATGGACAGGATTCTAAATGGTGTCCAGTTATTTAAGGGTTAAACATAATGGACATGATTCTAAATGATGTCTGGTTACTTTAGGATTGAACATAATAATGGACAGGATTCAGGAAGTCCTGAAGCTTTGAAAATCAATTTCACACTGCATAAATACCCAGAGCATAGTGTGTAATGAATTTTCAAATTTCATGACTATCAATTGAGTAAAATGTAAACTTCATTTTCTTCAATTGCAGATAGTGAAAAAAGAAAAAAATCTTGAGAAAAACAAAACAAAACATCAGGTATATTTTTACCATTGCTTAAAATATTTTAAAAGCACACAAGAGGGGCACATAACCACATGAGGAGTTCCTTTCTGGTGTTGTGAACTAATAACTTTTAGTTTTCTGCTTCACATCATGTGATTTTGACCAATATAAATGCCTATTATAATGGCATGTTTAAGACTCTGTAACTCTACATATATATATATATATATATATATATATATATATATATATATATATATATATGCATTTTGATAGTTGTAAATATCCATGTGCTGTTAATACAGTCAAATGAGATTAAATGTCCATGTGCTACAGAGATTAATTAGTCAGTTGCATGAAATGGTTCATACATCTGAAATATAACTTTAAAAAGTTTAAATGAAGTATAAAAAATAATTGATATTTTAAAACAATGTATAGATTCTATTCTATTTTTCCTTTAAAAGGAAGGAAAAAACCTTGAATTTTTTTTAATTGTTATAAAAAGACCTTGATTTTCATTATTTACTCTTCTGTTTAAAATTGCAAATTCCAAAAATACCACCAAAGGTGATGATATAACTTTTAAAAATAATTTTGCTAAAAATATCGCAGTTGTTCTTTAATCTTTCAAATTTTTTATGTGAATTCAACTATGCTTTAAAAAGTCTTAATTATTTTAAAGAGATGAATTAAGCTCAAATCTGATTTCATATCCTGTGTTTCAATATCTTACATTGGCAGAAAAAACTTGCCCAAATCGAATTTACCTACTTTAAAACAGAGGGTGGTTTGGTCTACAGTGAAATGTACCATATATAATTTGTCATCATAATTTATCCATGTATTTCAAAATCATTTTTGGTTTAGAAATTGATAATGATGCAGCATATTTGTCCATTTCTCATATGTAGGTTTATCTGTCTTCTCTGCAGCCAACGGAAATTGTGAGATATTTTATGGGTTTGTCTTTAACAGTTCTTGTTTTCAACTTCTTTATTTAAGTTTCACAGTGCAGATGTAATGTATATCAGTAAATGCCAACAAGAACTTTAGCTACAAACCAGTGCAAGAATAAAATTAGGGTTACATCAAGCAAAAAGTCTTTATGACAAACCAGTTTTTTAAAAAAAAAAAAAAATTTGGGGTTACACCTAGATAAAAATGTTCCAACCCACTGTAGTTTTAAATCACTCTCCTTATGAGAAAATAAACAATCACTTGTAAAATGAAGCTGACAAAAATCTGTTCTTAACCTTAGAACTTTTGGGCATGACTTTGGGAGAGTATTGCATCAGCCAAAAACTTTTAATTCCAGTGTTGAATTTCAGAATTTCTCTAGTATGATCTTCATTTTTCAGCTTGCTCTTACTACCAACAATTTGTATCGGACATGATCTGATGATGCAACACATTTTACATTTCTGGTTTGGGTTCACATAATAGAATGATGTAACATGACTTTTGCTTTTGTCATTTAGGTTCACATTATAGGATGATGTAACATAGTTTATGCTGTTCTCGTTTTGGTTCACATTATACGATAATGATGGTTTATGCTTTTCTTGCTTCAGTTCACATAGGGTGATGTAACATGGTTTATGCTTTTCTCATATAGGTTTATATTATACTAACAATTAACTATGGTAAGATGAGTGGACATTTTGATTAGTCAACCACTGTTGTGTTGTGAGGACCAGCCAGCATGTAGAGTAAAGGCTTTATATAAACCTAGCATTATCTTCAATTGTATCATTATTTTCAGTAGTAAGTCATTCTAAAGAAGAAGAAAAAAAAACAAAGCTGATATTGAAATATTTGTTAAAGATAATAAATACTTTTTAAGAGTGAATATTTTACCTTGTCATTTTTTAATAATAATAATGATGATGATGATCGTCGTCGTGGTCGTCACCATAATAATCATAATACTTTTTTTAAGTGGTACAACATGATGAACTAAATATCAGCCAGTATTCCATTAGGCCCTCGGCGACATGCAATATTCTGCACGTACAAGAGGTATTTCATAAAAAAAGGAGGAAAAAAAAAGAATGTGAAATTTTTTGGTTTGTACATGACCGTCATTTTTATAAAATGATGCATCCACATAGCTACCAAATACAAACTGATGAAACCTTTAGTGAGAGGGATATATTCGTATATAGTTTAAACATCATCTTTTGAACATCTTGCTTTAGCATTCGGTTGATCCATTATATGTAATGTCTTTTTCAACGAAAAGGGTTCAGATAAGTATTCCAACAGATTTGACGTTGCTCTTAAAGAATACTTGGAGATATTGTTACTGGTTCTGGTTTGGAAAACATATTACTTAAACAAGGTGTTAAATCACAAAAAAGCTGTATTATCAAAATATATCTCTCCATCACATGCACTTGATAATATCAGTCTAATGGGATTTTATGCTACATCAATACAAGCAGGCAATTAAATGCCAATGTAGTTGGAATTAAGTTTCTTGGTCGGCTAGAGACCTGCATGCTAACCACTGAGCTACCGCTACCGCAGTTCCGAGAGAGAGAGAGAGAGAGAGAAAGTGAGAGATTCTAACCGTGATCCGCCCTCTCACAATTAGTGATTCAGCTCGCGGATCAGTAAAACCCACCAGTACGCAATAATCCGTTTGGGCAGTGAAAATTACTTCCGGTCATCTACCGCAACCGTTAAACACTTAAGTGGCCTTAAGGCGGCATTCCCTTCTTGGTAAAATCGTTCCAGTTGTGTCAACTGATTACCTACCATTCCCTTCTTGGTAAAATGATCCGTTCCAGTTGTGTCAACTGAGTACCTACCTACCAATATCCTGCAATTGGCAAGGTACCAACAGCAAAAAAAAAAAAATGCTCGCGGCGCGAATGGAATGATTTCAAAACCACTCGTCCACAAAATTAGTATGATAATTATCCAAGTGTTAGCGCACTAAATACTAGCCAGCCCAGATGACGTCCTCCAAGTATTGATCTTGTTATTGATTGTAACTTGACCACTCATCCACTCAATTAGTGTGATAATTTCCATGGCAGTCTTAGCGCATTAAGAACAGTCGTTGGAACTTAGACGGCCTCCACGCCTTATCTTGTAGAGTTGTTTAGCCAGCTATAAACACTTGTAGAGTTGTTTAGCCAATTATAGCTATTTCATCATTTAATTGTCAGTTTGTTACTGAAATGATGCAAAGACTCAAAGACTTGAGCTAATAAAGAGTGTAAGTTCACTTATACTTTTTTTTAAGAAAATACCTTCTACCAAAAATTATTAAAGATAATATTTTGATCGAAATTCTGGCCGGGGGGGGGGGGGGGGGGAGGGGTATGTCCAGTGTAGTGCATACGTTATTTTACGATAGGAATATTTGATACCCCGCATTTCTACATTTGTATTTTCGGTTAACATTAGTTGAATTGAGTAAAAAAGTTTATTATTATTATTATTATTATAAATAAAAAAGGAGTTAAATTTTAAAACCGTTGAAATAACAATAAAATAATAAAATCAGAAAAATTTATAACGAGTCTAAAATGGATCTTTAAATGACATTTGGGTACTTAATTAGCACAATGCATTAAATCGGAAGAATATGTTGATAAAAAAAAGGTGTTCAGAGATGTACAAATAGAACAGAACTTCCGTACATACAGGTTGTTAGGCAGCAAGAAAAGTATTTACAAAGCTATCAATAAGATTAATTACTGCATCATTGTATTTATTAAAATTTAATTTGCTTTACTCTATCTCAATAAATACGGTATTTTTATTATGTAAATAATGGTATTGGCCAGCCATACTACTATCTGTTTGTTCGAAACTGGAACTACATTTTATTTTTAAGTATGTGATAGTTATTCGTGACGTCACAAGATGGTCACTGCTAAACAACTTATTATACTGATGACAACACTTTACAAGCTGCGTGCGACAACTCAACACATAATCCAAAATTATACCAAACAATGTGTTTAGATAAAACATTCAATATATTGCGCCATGACAATGGTAAACACGAGGGAGTATTTGCATGGTGTACAGCCGCCGCCTAAACGACTGGCACACAATTACGATGAAGATGATCAGAAGAAACTATCAGCAATAATGGACAAATTAATACAAATGGCTTAAGTACAATACAGGAAAGGCCGTGATTGATTGATTGATTGGATTTACATCGCGTGCGCCCAGAAGTGCATGTGCGACGGGTTTATTCCCGCACAGCGGGATGTTAAATATCCCTGGGGGAAGGAATTAGTGCCACATCCCCCACACGTTTATGTGCTCAAGGAGCACTGCTAATTTAGCCGTCAGGTGGTAGGACTATATGTCTCTAACGACCTGAATGAAGGGCTTTCATGAATGGGAATGGGCCCAACACACACTCATGTTAACAATGAGTTGATTTCAGTCCATATCTTCTGTACTATTATGTGTCGACCCAAGCAGTATGTAATGCCAGTTGCGATTGGTCGCAACGATGGCGTCACATCGGGACACCTAGCGTTGGGGGTGGGGTGGAAATTGTTCCATATCTCCGCCGTTATACGATGTCCAAGAGAGGCAAGAGGGCAAGGAACTCGGCAAGCCAGCCATGGATGTCGTGCACAACCAAGAACGCCAGCCCGTACTTAGTCAAATTTAGTCTAGTTGTACTAATGAACAATAAAAAATGCCAATAATGTGCTAGCCATCTGTGCAATTGGGTCAAATCAAAACAAGTTGTACAATTTTCCTACGTTCTAACAATCGTAAAAATTATATTTCATAGTGTACGTTGTAGATGCCCTACAAATTTTTTATAACTAATATGTTTGAGCGACATATAAAAAGTTTGGTCTCTGTTAGGTCATAAAAGGTTTGAATTTTGAACCGGTGGATTGACGGATCAAGTTAGTGTACATAATAGTTTTATGGAAACGGGATACCAATCCAAAATGGTTCCCTGGATAAGAGGCAGTGTTGGTAGCTCTTAGAAGGCTTTCTTTTTAGCAGAAGTTCCCCTTTTTCTTTGTTCTTCTTTACATTTATCCACAGTCATTTTTCCTCTCCGCTAATTTCGAGGAAATGGTAGCTGTGAAGGCCGTGATGATGTGACTTTTCTGCACTAAGTAATTGGAGAAATGTCATATATAAAAAACCAATTTGATTAAAATCATATCTCCACTGTTATAACAGAAGATCTAACAGCGACCATTTAGAGGTCTTTTTTAAAAAAAAAAAATACTATGTTATTACCATATTTTCTAATTTTATCAGCCAATCAGATGAAGTCTAATATCTTCGCGTTTTGGAAACTGAGGAGTGTGGATGAAGAGCATGAATGTGTACCGAACGATATGATTCGCTTTCCGATTTTGGAAAGCTGCATTTCCATTGGTTAATTCAAAGGCCACCAGAGCATTACTCCTACGCGACCGTCGTCAGATATTAATGAAGGACAGCAACGATCTAATTTTAACAGATTGGTGAAAGAGCGCAGAGTACTTTAACTTTGATGGGAGTAAAAACTATCATGCATCGTCCCAGAAATATCACACATTGCATGCTTCATCCACATAATGGCGGATACGTGTAATAAAAAAAGTTGGTTCCAGGGAATCAGATCATATTTTGGCATCTTTGACAAGAGCGCAATCATGAAGTTTGAGTATAAAAGGGTAATACATAAATGAAACCATGCATCTGGTTCATGATGTTACCTTTTTAGCCAATCATATTTCGCCCTTAACGTGTGTCACGCTTAATCGGAATGTTCTGAAAAGGAATGTAACGTGTAATCAATCTGCGTGGATTTAAGATAACAAATATATAATTCTTCTATACAACCGGATTCCTAAAGTTGAATCGAGTTAATGGAAGTAGGAACATACTTCTGCATCTACCACTGTTCTCAGATTAATGAAGGAATGTATCGTAGAGTCGCAAACACAGTCTCTCTTAGTAAATAGAACACGTTGCATGTAAGAGTAAGTTTGTCCCGGCAGGCATTTGTACGTTTCGGAGCCCTTAACTTCAGTTTGGTGCAACGCAGAAAAATCAATGTTGGCTTGATGAATACAAGATTATCTCAGGAGTAAAACAATTCATAGATTATGATAGTGTGCCTTCAAAGCCGGAAATAGCAGAAGGAGTTTAAGGGTCAGTCGTGGAACGATGTTTTTGAAAATTAATTACCTTGTCTCTTTTATAACACGACAGACAGGAATCTTTGTTAGAATGAGTCATCGGGGTAATCTGAGGCAATTTTGTCGTACGGTATGAATTTTTCCCTTCAGGTTATAGCTTCTTTTTTTAATATTAAGGTCATGTCGAGCTCCTGTGAGATGCTGTTGTTGGAGTGCACAGGTGGTGGAAAACCTATCATTGCTGTAGTTTGTTGTAATTGAACAGCATGATGTAACATAATGTCATATCACGAAGGTAAGGATGGACTTAGCCCAAAGCATCTAAAGAAAATATTGAGGCTTTACCAGACACTGTTAAATAGAAATGATTACCTGTGGTTAACTCAAATACAGCTTAACCATGTTCAAGAAGCTAAACAAAAAACATATTGTTGACATTAAAGACATCCAAGTTAGAGGTGGCGAAAATACAAAGGACCGGTTGATGCCCCAGTAGAAAACATGTAATTAAATCACTCATGATATTATAATGTCATATCATCGTGTTATTGTCAGTCTGACTCCTGGTCAGATTAAAAGGCTTCAATAGAAATCAGCAAAGAACTGCGGAATAAATATATCACTCAAAAAAGAACAAATCGAAGGAGGTCAAAATAAACTATAATTGTCAGAACGTCAACTCAGGCACTTCAGTCAAGCTAAAGAATCAAAAACCGGTGTTAGACTTAATCTTTCTGCGGGCGCCATTCAAGACTTCAAGACGCAGTCAAGACGGGTGGTATATTTCCATTTCTTGCAGCTGAAGTTTCAGCTGTTGCAAAAGCAGCTGCATTTGGTTCTGTTGGAACTGTCGCTGGAATGGCAATAAAGAAAGCAACAGGAAAATGAATAAAGACGTCTAAAAAAGGGAAAGGGTCTATGACTACCAGGAACTCCCCACTCGTAGTACGGAAAAGGTCTGAAACTTCCCAGGACACTTCGTTAGACGCAAAGCGTCTCCTTCCTATGTCAAATTTTGATTTACTTGATGCTGTTAAAAATTAAAAATATTAAACATAAAAAACTTCAGAGTTGGTTGGGTTTTTTTTTTGCGTGACCAATTACCAAAACAACCAAACCGTGCTGAAATCGGTATCATTAATCTCCATATGACTTCTGGCCCAGGTACTCATTGGGTTACATACGCGACTGATCCACGTGGAATTGTCTATTTTGATTCGTATGGGTTGGCACCACCAGAAGAATTTTTAAAATATGTCGGCAGAGTGCAAAATATTCCAGTATGGTATTCAACATTACCAATCCAGACAATAACCGATCCGCCAATATGTGGCCGTGAAGTACTCGCTGTACTAGACGCTGTGTCATCATCAACAATACCACCTCATAAAGTCGTGTACTAATATACAAGTAGACGGTATAGCCTTCCATCGTCCTTTATCTTAAAGTATAATGTTAGAGGTATATGGAAGAGTTTCTCTGAGTCTTACTCAGAGTAAAACTCAGCAAAACTCAGCATGGCGACTTATCTAAATATGCAACCCTTGATGATGTTAAAGATGAACTCCCTAATCTTTTGAGTCTTGCAAATGTGGACCAAAATGATATCCTTGTTTTTCAAGATAAACAAGGACGACTAAAGATGAAAAAACCCGTTGACAGATATTATTCTACGGGTTCCAGATGCGACCAAAGATAACCTAGTGGTGTTTGATAAAAACGGTAACATTAAAAAATCGGAGGGATCTTTTCTATCAATCATGAGAAAAATTACTGGAGGCATCAGAAAATTTGGAGATATTATGCATGGCGATCTCAGTATAAGTAAAACTACTGTTATTAATGTGAGAGAACGAAAATTAGATGATGATGTGGAAACAAAAAGATATGTAGATAGCAACAACAACACGATCAGAACTGAGATCAATGATCGTTTATTAACCGCAGTTGATACAATGGCTGGTTCTCTCAATATGACTAATATTAAAATTACTGGTCTTGGAGAACCAGAATCAAACAATGACGCTGCAACGAAGAAATACGTCGACGATAGCAACATCCCGATGCTGAACTCGTTAATTGCAATTAATGATGAAATTACCACATTTAGATCTAAATATGCTAATCATGTACAAACGTTCTTAAATTTTCGTGGAAACTTAAATAGACCCATCAGTCATCGACATTAAGTTCTCTGACATATCGAAAATTACCGACAGTGTAACATATACCATAGCATCTAGATCAACATTATGGACACCACTTAATAAACCCATTAAACATCGATGTTACCGGTTGTGAAGTGTCGAGTTTAGAATTGTATTGAACCTTAAAGCTGAATGCATTGAGCATTAAAATGTTATCGCATTTAAACCAGAAAGGTCTTTGTGAAGGGTCACTTCAACATTTCTTCTTTTCTCCCCCCGTGTCAGTGTTAAAACTTTGAAGACTAGAATTTATGACTGAGTGAGATTTGACCAAGGGCACTGCTACGCTGTCCTGAAAATGTAAACATCTGAGCTACCAACCATAACCGCTTGATAGGATCCCATGTCAAGTTATCATTTTTAAAGGGAAATTTATATACCCCGTAGTTCACAGATTCTATGTTGTCTAAATCTGACGGAAGAAATTATTATCTTGGGGAAAATTTTGAAACCGCTGCCTATGATTGGACAGAATAAATTTACGCGTACACTTTAGTAGCAATATGAATTTAAAGTGACGACCTTAGTCGGAATTCTTTAGTCTTGATTTCCTGAGACAGGAGTAGTTTTGGCTCCGGGGGAAGCCTAAAGAGAATAGCGCTTTCTTCGTTAAACAAGAAAGGGACCATGTGGCTGTATAGGGAGAAAAGACAGGGTTTAGTGCTAGGACACATAAGTTCGGAAAGAGAATATCATTAAGGTACGCAATTTTAATTTCCCACGTAATTTTCAATTTTTTTGGCTGTTTGTTTTATGTAAATGTGTTTACTCTGACTAGGTTCCATATTATGTATCGTTTATTAAGTTTCATGGAAAAGTGTTGATGCTAGAGTTGTTATGCAATTTATTTTATTCTGTTTCATGGAAATGTGTTGATACTAGAGTTGTTATGTAATTTACCGTTTAATTTTACAGTTATTAATTCATTGATAGAATTGATTGCATGAGATCCAAACTTTTCATATGGGTAGGATTTCATAGGGTTATATGAAAAAAATTCTTTGTCTGTTAGGACGATACTGATTATCGTGAGTTAACGATAATTACCTATTTATATTTGATTTTGAAATGTTTAAATAATCTTGTAAGTTAGCGATTGCTACGAGCTAGAATTTTGTGAATTTTATGCCATAGTAACTGAGCATGTGATAGCGTATGTAAAGAGATACGGTAACGTTAGCTACCGCGAATGTGTTAATTATAGCCTGTCTGTGTGAAGCGAGGGTACTGTTCTATCGTATTAAGTCAGAATTTACGCACTGTGTGGATAGCTAGTATGCTTCTCAGTAACGAAGTGAGGGAATTTTATGTCCGTGTGGAAAGTGGCACATATAGAGATTTGAGGGTAATTTTGTTCTTTAATGAACAATTTTCTTGAGAGAGAGACGGAACAGTCCAAAAACGGAAGTCAAAAAGAAAAGAAGTGACGAGTTCAGAATAAAGGACTATGAAGTCCAGGAAGGGATCAAACATAGAGAATAGGAAGTCGAGGAAATAGGAAGACGCTGATACACTGTGAAGGGAGGAAGGTGATACAAATCAATCGAGGACATTGCGCTCTTTTCACTACTGGTTATTTTGATGAAATAAATTCAGATTGGACACTGCTAACAAATTATGTTGACATAATTTAGATTAAATTGGAATTGCGGAATTTAATTTGGTTGATTTTTTAAAAAATTCTTTTCTAAGGGAGTTCTTATTGCTTTTTTTTCTTTTCAATATTCTTGCTCAGTTTTCTGTTGAAATTCTTGTTTTTTTTTTCCCACTCCCACCGGGCTATAACATTGATGGAGGTCATCCTCTTGATAACGTCATCCAAATCCAATTAACCACCCCTCTTACTAAGAGGGCGATGTTACCGGTATATACAGGTTCTCAGTAATCGGAATTAAAACATTTACGGCATTTACCTCAATTTTACGCCGTCTTCAACAATCTGAACCTTCTGTATTGTTATTAGTACTAGATCAAAACGACGAAGTGTTACATATATTTGATTTAATTTATATTTGATTTAGTTTGTGTTTGATTTGATTTGATTGTTTGTGGCTTTTGGAATCTTTTTATTTCCTTTACATGTCAGTGTAATGTAATTTTGTTTGCAGGGAATTTGATATTTTCCAGAAAACTCAGTTTGACATGAGTTTTCCTTAGATACCTAATAAAAGAAACACTTGTTTCTATTTTTGACATAGTTCCTGGCCTTGATTGAGGGTCAAGTAAAGAACTTTTTCTCGGAGTAAAACGATTGGTTCTTATCAAGGACATACAGGAGCTATGTGACTTTTTCATGTAAACATGATCACGTCATCTTCTATTTCGCAATTAGGCATTTAAGAAATCGCGAAATATTTAGTATTAATAGTGATGTTTAAAGAGAGAGAGAGAGAGAGAGAGAGAGAGAGAGAGAGAGAGAGAGCTCAGAGTCCGGGCTTATGAAAACTTGATGTCAAGTTGTTTTTTTCTGTTGTGACCAGTATTGAAGTTTTGAGTTTTTGAGTTATATGATAATTTTCCTTCAGAACATTTGGACTCTACAAGGAACTGTCGACGTCAACACAGTACAGGCTACAACATAGGTCATCCCTGCCATCTTGGATTCTTCATCGGGATTCGAACTTGGAATCATTAGAACATTTCAATATTAGTACTTCAAAAACTATATTCGTTGATTATTCTTGTATTATATTTGGATATGATTCTGGAAACCCTAAGTTCTCATATTTTTTCATTTGTGCAATATTTTTCCAGGGAAATACATTATTTGTTACATTTTTTCAAAGCTTGTTGTTTTCACGCTTTCTTGTGTTACTGTTTATTCGAGCCTAAACACGTAATTTAAGACGATGTAACATTTGTTATGGAACCCGAAGAAAAAGGTACTCCTGTATTGTCCTATTAATGCCTTGAATTAGTCGCTAAACTACCACCTCCATGGTACTGTCACTGAGTAACGTTAAGTTCATAATTCCAGAGTTATGCTGCTGTCCGAGGGGTCAGAGGAGTGCCTAAAATAGGATTGCTGTTGTGATTATTGTTTGGAGTGGTGACTGACGTTGGACACAAGACTCACGTTGTTCCCGTTTGAGGAGTATTTCGGGAAAGGATTTGGAAGAAGGTAACCGCCGCAACTGCTCAGTAAAATGGTCCACAATCGTTTGCCTCCTTGCTGAAAACTCAGATTGGCAATGGCTGCACCGATGACACACTATACCACAAACATTTGGCAGAAAAATACAATTTGCGCTTTAGGCACACGTTCTCACTGCGGCGGTAGCGGTTGAGGTTGAGGTTGAGGTTGTGTTGAAGGGCATGATGGTCACTTATTTTTTAAAGTCGATAACTTGCGAAGCGTCGATCCAAGAATCAAAACTGGGAGGATATCCTTTCCAACTCACTTTGACTTCTTTGACACAGCGTTTTCCCACTTTGCGGGTTCTTCGTTCGAGAATGCTTTCGATGTCGTACACTTCGTCTTCTATTTTGGTCAAGGTTGTAACTCGGACGAGAAAACGTTCCTTTTAACACTTCCCTGTTAATGTCTTCCAATTTATAGAAGGCTTGATGACGGCCACGCACACATCCAGTGACACGAAACAATTCGGTGGTTCAGTTGGATAAGTAACCTTTGTCGAAAGAGCATTTGGTTTTGCCAAAGCGCACCCAATCTCCAGCCACCGTCGGGAATGTACCAAACAGGCGCTCAAAAACAGTCACTTGTTGTCGGGAGTCACTTCGTCGGGGAGGGGGAGTACATCCGATGATCCGATGGTAAGATTGGTTGTACTCTTGGGCCAGGTGTGGCGATTTTTCAGACGGGTTTTGGCAGCACGATACACATTCTGAACTGCTTAGTAACCTGCAGGATCGGCTGGATACTAGTAAATGCTGGTTAGCACCTCCGACTGATGATACTTTGGATGGGAAGAAATGGTGGTTTGGAAACGTCTTTACGTGTCCAATGTGCAACGGGAGTAGAAGTCGAGGTTAGTGGTGGCAGTGGAGGTGGTGGCATTTGGATGGCTTTTGTCTTCTTTTCTTTTTATACTTCTGGTTTCTCTTCTTTCTTTGTGACTTCTGTCGAAGGAGGACTGGACATTATCTTTTTAACTGAAGCTTTAAGATCTTCTCGTTGGGGAGTGTGGGAAGGGGTCAACATTGACGCTGTAATCTTAATAGGAATGGGAGCTCGTGACGGTGTTTGAAAGACTTCTCGTACCTCTTCTTCCCCAGGCATTCGTGGCACAGTGTCTGTCTTCACCAGTGGGGTGGGGGTGTGATGGACTTTTCATCATCGTCTTAAAATCTTTCAGAATTGGCAGAGCTGTTTCGTCTAGAGTTCTCTGGACAAAGAGTTGCGGTCGTTTCAACAGTTGACCATACCGTTGTGATTTTTCTGTTTCGGACAAATCGTTACGATCTATCGACGGTTGAAATTCGTGTTGTAACTAGGACATCTCGGTCAAATGAGGATTGGGAGGCAAATGCGGGATCCGTTGTTCTTGCCAACGATGGCATTTAATCCATCGTTTGTAAGGCACTAGTGGCAGTTTTCGTCCTTCTATCAAATTTCTATGGTCACGTCTGAGATCGTTTGACTGCAGAGGTCCATTTTACCTTCTTGGTCCTTTTTTTTATCTTACACCCATGAGTGAGCCCATCATTGTTCCCAATACTCCTTTGTTTTTCTCAAAAAAGCATTTGGTTTGATGTGAAATGTGAATGACACCATGCAGTAATTAACGTGCTGTCACTGTAAGCCATCGTAAGACTTCTTTGAGACTGGCTTCTAACACATGAGCACGTATTTGTGGATTTTTTTTCGTGACTGATGCCGTACAATGCACGAATCAATGTGACGGGAAGATGAGACTGAAGGGAGGTCATGTTGACGCTGTGTGAGAATGACCCAAAGTGTCTGAGGTTTTCATAGATTTTAATTTTGTTGTTGTTCTTAAGTCGACGAAGGGAACATGTACACGACAGGCCCTCCATCTTGGCACCAGTGGTGAAACAGATGGGTACGAAGTCGCAAATAATCAACAAACACAAATTTTGGGTGATGCAAATGACACTGGCATTACGACGATGTCCTTTGCGCGTAAATCACAGTTTAATTTCTTCTTCGTCTCTCCTAACATGTCGTCGAAGATGGCCAGATGGGTTTGACTCGGGTCAGACAGGATCTCGTCGTCTTCGCCAGGAATGCCTTCAACAAAAACGATGAAATCGCCTTGACTTTCTCACAAGAGGCTGTACTCTGATTGCCACTCTTTGTAACACCACACAACCCGCTGAGGTGGATGATCGATCAAATGATGTTTATGTTCGATCAAACGTTTGACAAATTCGGTTTTGCCCGAACCGTTAGGTCCGGCAATTAACATGTTAAAGGGATGGTGAACATACAGGGGCTCCCAACTAGCACGATTTAAGTGCTCGTCGATGACTTTGAAAGTGGAGGAAGAGGGAGCAGAGACAGCAGAGGTAGCCCTAGTGCAGGGAATGTCACTTTTGACGCGAAGACAAACAAGACAAGAGTTTTTATACATTGTTTCAGTGTGTGTGTGTGTGTGTGTGTGTGTGTGTGTGTGTGTGTGTGTGTGTGTGTGTTTGTTTGCATGCGTTCGCATACGTTTGTGTGGATTGAAGAGTGTGTTTTTATATGCGTGCACGAACGTTTGTGTGGCGTGACGGGTTGTTATACCGACACTATGGTAGGTCCCGAGCCTCAGTCAGCATTGTCGACAGTTAAATGATTGAAAATACAAAAAGGTGAAATACAACGAATAACGATTTCATATTAATTCAATAGTCAAGTGCTTCAAATTTCCCAAGGACTCTCCTTCCACTCGACCCTGTGATAGCCTATTGCATCATTTGATTATTAGTGTGAGATAGCTTTCCACCTGTCCTTGTATTCTACCCATCGGTGTATTCTTCTCTCCTATTCCTCCAATTCCTTCTCCTATTTCTCCCGACTTCCTTCAAATTCCGTGTTCTCATCGACTTCTCTATACTCCTCCTCCTTCTCTACGTTCTCCTCCTCGACTCCTTTTCTTGCTACTCCTCGACTCTCTTCCCCGACTAGACTTGTTGACTCCGACTGCTCTACTAGTCTCACTTCCGTCTCCATCTTAGAGACTCGGGACTTAACTGAACCAGAAGTTCCGTCCCCCCAAAAGCTTCCTTTACGAAGCTTTGTCATTCCATATAACCTCCTAAGTTTTCCCGCCAAATTACGAGTGGTTCCATCGGAGTAACCCTATATTGCTCAGCAATCTTCCTAGGCGAGACAAAATTTCTGCTTGCTAGTTAGAAGTTATAATTCGGATCGAAATTGTTATCACAATTCCGATTGGATGTCGATTTGATCCGATCTGATCAAACTTAGCGGACAATGTCCTTCTTGCTGTCTGTCCATGTGGAAAGGATGTAGAACATGCTCCCTGATCCCTCGCGTGTTTCTCTGATCATAGGACTAAGCTGTAAGACATAGGTGGGAAGTCGCGCGATCTAACACCTTTGCCGTTTCAATATGCCGAATCTTTTCTCTGGTCACTGTAACCTTGCGTAAGAGATTAACTCTAGCCTGCGTCAATGTTTAGACGTCAAAACATGGCTTGTAATAATACCCTAATTTATACATGACTTACGAACTGGGGCTTAGCAATCGTGACAGCTTGTGTGGATAGTAGATATTGTGTTTGTATGCGTGCGCGTACATTTGTGTGGATAGTAGATATTCGGGGTTTGATAGTAAATATTGGGATAATTTTTATTGTAGATATTGGGTTTATTTTACCCTTCCCTTCTATGTTGATAGTATATTTTGGCTTTGTTTTTATTTCTTCTTCCCTCTGTGTTTGTGTGTGTGTGTGTGTGTGTGTGTGTGTGTGTGTGTGTGTGTTTGCATGCATGCGCGTACCTTTGTGTGGATAGTATATTGGGCTTTGCACGCGTGCGCGTACATTTGTGTGGATAGCAGAGTGTGTGTTTGTATGCGTGAGCGTATGCTTGTGTGGATAGTAGATATTGGAGTTTATGATAGTACATATTGGGGTATTTTTATAGTAGATATTGGGCTTATTTTCTCCTTCCCATCTGTGTGGATAGTATACTTTGACTTTGTTGTTTTTTTTTCTTTTTCCCTCTGTGGTGTGTGTGTATTTGTGTGTTTGTATGCATGCGCGTACGTTTGTGTGAATATTATATTTTGGGTTTGTATGTGCGCGCATACGTTTGTGTGGAAAGTAGATATTGGGGTTTTTGATAGTAAATATTGGGTAATTTTTTTATAGAGGAGATATTTGAGTCTTTTACTCTTCCCTTTTGTGTGGCTAGTATATTCTGGCTTTGTGTTTTTTTTTGTTTTTTTTTTACTTCTGTAGTGTGTTTGTGTGCGAGTATTTTTGTATTTGTATGAATGCGCTTACATTTGTGTGGATAGTATATTTGGGGTTTGTATGCATGCGTGTACATTTGTGTGGATAGTATAGTGTGTGTTTGTATGCGTGCGCGTACGTTTGTGTGGATAGTACATATTGTGTTTGCTTTTCTCCTTCCTGTGTGTGTGTGTGTGTGTGTGTGTGCATTTGTGTGTTTGTATTGTTCGCTTACGTTTGTGTGGATAGTAGATATTGGGGTTTGTATGATTTCGAGTACGTTTGTGTTGGTAGTAGAATGTGTATTTGTGTGGATAGTAGTGTGTGTGTGTTTGTTGGCGTGCGCATACGTTTGTGTGGATAGTAGATCTTGGGGTTTTTGATAGTAAATACTGGAGTATTTTTGATAGTAGATATTTGGTTTATTTTCCCCATCTCTTCTGTGTGGATAGTATATTTTGGCTATGTTTTTTAATCTTCTTCCCCCTCTGTGAGTGTGTGTGTGGTTTTTTTGTTGTGTGTGTGTATGTATGTATGCATGCGCGTACGTTTGTGTGGATAGTATATTTGGGGTTTCTATGCGCGCGCCCACATTTGTGTGGATAGTAGATATTGGGATTTTTATTAGTAAATATTGGGGTATTTTTGAAAATAGATTTTGGGTATTTTACCCGTCCTATCTGTGTGGATAGTATATTTTGGCTTCGTTTTCTTCTTCTTCCCTTTGTGGTGTGTGTGTATTTGTGTGTTTGTATGCATGCGCGTTCGTTTGTGTGTATAGCATATTTGGGGTTTGTCTGCGTTCGCGTAAGTTATGTGGATAGTATATTTGGGTTTTTCTTCTTCCATCTGTGTGGTGCGTGTGTATGTGTGCGAGCGTATATTTGCTTGTTTGTGCATGCATTGGCATTTGTTTGACTGTATAAAACTCCCTTTATCTCAATCAAATATATTTCACCTACCAACAGTAGCGCGTATTCAGGTCAGCCACTTGCAACACTGTTGCCATTATTCACCTAGTGTCCAGTAGAGTGACGTCAGTGAAACTGGACATTTTGTGACTATAAATATAGACTTGGGTTTTTTACACAGGTTGTAGCTATAAATAGATAATGTTGTTTTTTTTTAAACAGGAACGTCACACAAAGTTGTGGCTAGAAATAGATAGTGAGATTACATATAATAATAATAATAATGAAGACTTTGTATAGCGCCTAATCTTTAGAAGCTCTAAGCGCTTTACAACATTAGACAACATCTATAAGATAAAAAACATATAATGGTATGATTACGAACGTAAACACCATGAAATTAGAAACCATTAAAAAACATGCTGAGAATATTTCAGGTAGGAAACATTATTAGGTCTTTAAGTTTGTTCTTGCAGTCGAAATAAGTGAATTTTGAGAGCACTCTTGAATGGGATCACTGTGTTTTTGTGTCTAAGTTCAGTGGGCAATTCATTCCACGTTGCTGGGCCCTGGTATGCAAAAGAACGCTGTCCATATGACTTTGTTTTCATAGTGGGAATAATGAGTATACGATTGTCGTATCTTGCTGGTATATACACATGGGTGAGCTCGGATAGGTATGTTGGACTAGAGTCCGACAGTGAAACGTAGCACAGAGAACAAATTTTGTGTTTGATTCTGGATCGAATGGATAGCCAGTGTAGGGTACAGAGCAGCGGGGAGGTGTGCTCTGATCGTGGTACTCTAAGTATGATCCGAGCAGCTGTTTTGAACTTTTTGAAGTTTCTAAAGCAGACATTGAGATGAACCAGACAGAAATGAGTTTAATAGTCAAGTCTTGAAAGTATTAATAAACACACAAGTGTTTTAGTGGCATCAACTGAAAGATATTTGCGAATGGAGCTGATGCGTCTCAGCTCAAGATATGCAGCCTTGCATATGTTCATGACATGTTGGTGCAATGTGAGAGTACTGTCCAGAGTAACACCTAGGTTTCGTACTGATTGTGTGACTTTAATGTTTGTGTTGCCGATATTTATTGTTTGAGGTAAAGGGTGTGAATGAGAAAGTCTTTGTGTTGTGATAAGAATGGCCTCAGTTTTATCATCATTCATCTGCAGCTTGTTACATGTCATCCATGATTTCACTTCAGAAATGCACCTCTCTACACCTTGGATGGTAACATCAACTTCAGTTGGGTGGCTAGATTTCTATATTTGGGTGTCATCAGCGTAAGATTGGTGAGACACTGGATGATGATCTATAACACTTGAGAGCGACTGAGTGTACAGAATGAAGAGAACAGGTCCAAGAACAGATCCCTGTGGAACACCACAACATAGATCAGCTGGGCTGCAGTGTATTCCATTTGCAGATACAATTTGTGTCCTGTTGACCAAGTAGGACTTGAACCACAGCAAGGCTGTGTCATGAATGCCAAATACATGCTGGAGACGGTGAAGTAATATATCATGGTCTATTGAGTCAAATGCTGCAGACAAATCAAGAAGGGTGAGGACTGTAATCTTTCCGTTATCCAACGCAGAGAGAATGTCATTAACTACTTTTAGAAGAGTAGTTTCAGTACTGTGGCAAGGGCGATATGCAGATTTTACATTGCTAAAAAGACTGTTTGAGTTTAGATGAGATACAAGCTGGGATAGAACAACCTTTTCTAAGATTTTTTTATATGAATGGGAGATTAGAAACTGGGCGGTAGTTCTTTAAATCGTTATGGTCTAGTGTTGGTTTCTTCAGCAGAGGCTTTACAATGGCAGTTTTGAAAAATGACGGGAATTCCCCGGATGAGAGAGAGGTATTAAAAACATCAGTTAGTGAAGGAAATAATGGATCTAAGCACTCAAGCAGCAGTGCTGTTGGAATTGGATCAAGTTCACATGACTTTGGTGCACTCTTCATCACGATTACACGTACGAAATCCATAGAAACAGGTTCAAATGCTGTTAATGGTTGCCGCTCCAATTCTGTATTGAAATTATGGTGTCAAGCTTATCTCTAATGGTTTGTACTTTGTCACGGAAGAAATTTGCAAACATGTCCGGAAGGTCGACTGGAGAGAAGGTAGCTGGAAGTGGTGTTGATTTGTTCCTTGACATTAGCTTGTTAGTAATCTCGAAGAGCTCTTTGCAACTGAAACTTTCCATGATTTTAGTAGTGTAGTGGGCTGATTTCGCTGCATGGACTATATTTGTGACATTCTTTTTAGAGGCTTCATAGATTTGCTTATGAATAGTGAATCTGGTGGAAAGCCAAAGCCTCTCAGCTTTACGGCGGTCTCTTTCAGCAGTGCGAAGCTGGTCCCTAACACTGCTATACCATGGAGAACACTTTTGAATTGATACTCTGCACTTGGTAGCTGGGGCATGTTTGTCAAGCAATGAACGCAGGCAGTTATCGAGTTGTTCTGCGGTAGGAGGTAAGCAAGTTGTTAAGTTAGATTGGATGTCGTGCATTAGTTTGGTTCTATTTATCATACGGCGGTTTCCCTTAGTAGCAGATAAAGGTGGAGGGTTAGGGACCGATACGTCAAGATGGCATATACTACAGAGGTGATCTGATGCAAGGTCATGGGATACCAGAGAGGACCGTAGAATGTTATCATCAGGTCTATGAAGAATCCAGTTTAAAATGTGACCGTGTTTATGGGCGGGCTGGTTAACTGACTGTTTCAGGTTGAAAACAATAATGGAATCTATGAGTTTTGATGTATTTGGGTTTCCTGGACAGTCAAAGTGAAAGTTGAAATCTCCAAGAATCACCAGGTTGCCACCTATCGAATTTCCATAGTCCATGAGATTCGGAAACTGCTCCAAAAAGAGTCAGCCAGCTTGTTTTTTTCTACTAAGAGGAGGGCGGTATAGGCAGAATAAATGGACTGACCTTTGCTCCAGTGTGAGTGTGGTTTGGACTAGTTCAAACGATGTGTGGTCGAAATTGACTGTTGTGGTGTGGTTAAGACGTTTGATCATGGTGTTCTTTGTGATGACGGAAATTCCACATCGCGAGAATTACGGGGGAACGACTTGATGGATGAATTTCAACAGGTTATAGCTATAAATAGATACATGTGTGTTTATCCACGATCGTCTCACTAGTTGAGACTATAAATAGTTACTAGGTTTATCCATTTTAATCTAAACAAATGTAATCTAATGTTCGTGGATATTTTGTCTCCTTTAAATTCTGGGACAATTTCGTGATTTTAGCATTACTTGTAGTCACATCCATTTTGGAGTTGGTCTTTTCCTTGATTATAGCTATTTATAGCATCATTACAATTATGCAAATTTATGAACACCGCCAACATAATTTCAGGTCTAGGTAATGCTTTATATATAAATCTCGGGGGTGTAATTAGTACACGTTTGTCTATGTTGTGTTTGTCGCTGCATCGTCCCTGTGGGGTCTGTAATGTACTTTCCCATCGACACTAAATCGTCCCCATAAATTAATGCCACTAAATAAGCCATAATATTTGCATTTCAACAGTATCCGAACGCGTTGTTGTAAAACTCATAGAGTAATTTATAAATATATGACCAGGCAAAATAAGAAAGCATGATAGAAGACATTATAAATAAAATCCAGGAAGAGACGGAGTTTGAACAGCCAGCCCACAAACGTGTTCAGTCACTGAAATTCAAAGAATAGTGGTCGTTTTTGTTATCACGCGAGTCCTTTGCTGTACGTGTACGTAGTCTCGCTGTATTTGCGTTGTATCATGGCCGTACTAGTACATGTATTTCTCACGTCGACGGAAACCATCAAAGACGTATACTGAGTAGTATGATAATAGCGGTTTTTTTGGTTACCAGAGCCTTTGGTACCATATGAATATCCTCTAGCATGGGCGTTTGTTGGAGACGCACGCGGATTACAATCGCACGTTCGCTCGTGGATTGCCTTGCGTGTGAGTGTGATGTGAGGACCAGTTAATGAGGAGGGTGAGCTTCGACTAGATCGTGAACAAATATGGCAAACCGATATTTTGAAACTACTATTCCTGATGGCGAAAGGGTGTTCACCTCGCAGAGAATATGTTAACCATCAATCGAAATACAATCAGGTATCTGAGGCCATTTAAACAGTTTCTTAGTATGAGACGTGAAATTAATTGTATAATCCTTTTCATATGTATCTCTTTCATCTATTTGACAGACGTGCCATTTACTATCGTCAGCTGCGGCGACATAACTGATAACTTCTGTACTTACATTATCAAAAGTTGATTGGGTAATAATAGGTGTCGCAGCCAGCCTTTCGTCTCATTTCGTTTGAGCTGTCTCGAATGAACATTCGTTAATGGGAGTCTACAGGTTTTAGGACACCCCCGCACCCCCCACCCCCGATGTACTGCTGCTGCTGCTTCTTCCAACTGTCACAATAATACCCTGCAGGGCTCACAGAACAATGACTCGATGTGTCTCTGCTCATCAGTGTTGTATCGTCTTCTATCATTCAGACAGCTTGTGACTTCATCGCAGCTTTTAATAGCTTTGCCTTCATCTGATTCATTCATGTGGTCCTGCTTCCGCTTTGTTACATCTTTTAAAACAAAGATGAACTTTACCCCTGTCTTGTTTATATGTTTATGCACACAAGTCTGATGCATCCTGGATAACTGCAATTCCTTTTTTAATGGCATCGTCCGCATCCTTTTCGTCGGCCCTTCCATTGGCCGTTCTCAAAATAGTTCCAGCTTGCTCATGTACCGTAAAAGCTTCTGTGGTTGGCAGTGGTGTAGAACATTTAGATATTTGGTATTGGCTTGAAGAAGTATCAGTCGAACGATATACAAAATTTAAGTCAGAATTTGTCAGACCATGAACGATTTCATACAGAAACAAGTATTATTATATGCTCATTTTTTTCCCCGTTAACTTTACATTGACAGAATCGTTCAATATTCCCCGATACTGAACGCGCGCGACAATACACATATAGCATTCACGTGAATGAAGGAACTATTTTCTTTTGTAAATAAACAATGGACTCAGACGCCAGCACTTTTGATTTGTAAACAAATCATGTACACTCGCGTAAGAGGCTCTTTACGGTGTGGTTGTTGATACAATGTTACGGATTTAGGCTAGCTACCTTATATAAATGACGGATTATGTCCTTATAAATAACAAGGCATATACTGTTTCCTTTAGCTGGTGATAATAATGGCAAAATAAAACATACTTACAGTTTTACATCCTGAATTTCCTCAAAATGTTTTTTCCTAATTCTGCAAATCCCAATTACATGAGCCATGTCATAGGTTTTCAATCTGGATTACACATTTCGAAAGTGTGCTGTAATTTCGATGATAAGTGCAAATGCATCCTCCTTACTGCACTCAAAATGAAATACACATTCAATTCCATAGCGTCTTTTTGAAAATTGCAGTTGAAAGACTTCATATTTTTCCCACGTTATGATTTCAAACATTCAATGACAGAAACAGAAACACATTTGCAGACGTAAACATTCTTCTCCCGCGCCACTTCAATCCGCTGTATTTCATGTGTAATTTGCACAGATGAATCCAGTCCAAAATCACAAACTTTCGTCGAATCGAAACAAAATACCAAAATATATTCACTCCAGATCAAATGGAAAAGTCGCCGCAATGCCCATTCATTCACAATATGACTGCAAATTTCAATTTTAACTAGACATGCCATTTTCTTTCGAAAGTTCTGTCGACCGCGCAACTAAGTTCAAATTTATCTGGGCGGAGCTAAGTGCGCATTAATAATGATGTCATTTTGTAATGTCAAATCTGCGCTTGTGTATTTAGTTTGGAATACGGCATTCATTCATTTACGTTGTTTCTTGTAGTGTATTTTGTTTATATAATTAAACCTTAGGTAGAATAAATAAATGAGCATATAATAAAAAGGTTACTGCATTTGTATGGGAAAATATGAACTCGTTTTGTCGGAAGGATATACTGCACTCACAAGTTCGTGCAGTATTCATTCCGAAAACTCGTTCCTATTTTCCCATACAAATGCAGTAACTTATAATTATGTGCTAGACGAATGAGACATCTCGTTACTGACTACAGCGAATCTTTGGTGCTTCAGTTCACCTTCTTTTCTGTAGTTGTCGACAACTGGATGAAGAGTTACCGATGATTAGTTCCAGTATCATGTTTGGATTTCATCTAGAGACCTACTGACTGGTTGGGTCATGATCCTACGTGTCTGCGGCATGATGCCCTAGTGCTAGATATCACTATAAACTACCGCACTGCAGACATCGTAGCGATATCACTGAAAAATTGTTAATGCTACGTTAAAAATCCAAATCACTCACCCATTATCGCTTATTAAATACAGGCTCCCGTGTGGCCCAGTGGTCTAAAGCGCTCGCCTTTACCCATCAATGCCATCTCACTTCAGCCAATGTGGATATGTAAGAAAATTTGCCAGAGGCTTCCCTTGGGTCGGTGGTTCCTACTGGGGTTTTCCCGGGTTCTTTCTTCACCAGTTATACTGGCCTCCATGTATAGACTATCCTGAGCTGAGAAAAAGTGTTAAAGCCCAAACAACAAAACAACAACTTCTTAACTAACATTATGCACACAACAATGTCACGTTGCTGGCACACCAAGGATGTTTTCTTTCCAACCGAGTTCAAGGTAACTCGCAGAGGTATCCCTTCAAAAACGTATTAAACGTGCTACAGACAATTCTTTCTAAGGTTGAAAAACGGAGGTCAAAACATCTTTATAACACGCAGGGCTACTTCGCTACTTGTTTGACTCGAATTCATCAGTTACGTATGTTTTGGTTGCCTATGTATTTTCACATATTTTCCCAACAGATATAAACTATTGTTTATTTTCTTGTAAGATGATAATTACTAATCTGTAGAGCGTTGGTACCAGTCTATCAACAATAATTGCTTATCAAATAAAATTAAAGATGCTAAATCTTCAGAAGGTAATTATCGTGTAGCAGCAGAGGGGGCGAACAGACCAAAAGCTTTTTGCACAATAAGCCCTCCCCACGGAAACTATTCGATAGAAGCGTTATTTCGTCGAAATAACACTTTTATTCAGAAAACGAGACAAAAAAAAATGTCCCCGATCCCTCGAAGAGTTTTCGCGGGGAAATTAAATCGTGGACAAATAAATAATGGCAAATATTGGAGAAGCATTCACAACTAGATTGGCACGACAACGACTAGCCGCGATTAAAAAATTTATTCCTGTCCGTGATTCCGTCAGAGAAAAATTAAAAGCAAGACAAGAAGCGCAAGTTGAGTTTGCAACATCCGCGGAGGAATTATTTAAGCCTATTACAGCAGCTACTGGTGAAGTTAAAACTGCAATTGTAGGAAAACCTGATCCTGCTGACCCTACCAAATCAAAACGAGGGTTACTTCAAGCAATAGAAGAACTTAAACAGCAACAGGAAGATGCAGGTGCTGTAGTTGATCCAGGTGCCGCGGGAGTAGTGACAGTTGCTAAGAAAACATTTATTGATAAATTTACCGAAGATGGTATTACTAAAATAAGAAATATTCCGCTTACTAGCGTGGATGAGCTTAGGGAATTTTCTACTTGGATTGTCTTAAATTATCCTAACCGGCAAGATTTTCTAAACCCAGGAGCTGCCTCGGGTATGACCAAGGATGAGTGGCGGGATTATGTTTACAAAGTAAACCGAGACATTCCTCGAATATCTAGCACTGATGATACCTATAATTTTATAAAAACTGGCATAATTGGGGTTAATAAGGAACTAAGAGACCAACAAAGGAAGAAAAAGGAGGAAGAAAGGAGGAAAAAAATGCAGGAAATGGAAATGAAAGAGCAGGAAAGGGAGGAAGAAAAGAAGAAAAAAATACAGGAAAAGGAAATGAAAAAACAGTTGAAACTACAGGAGAAGAAACCACCAGCTCTAAAAATAGACCCTGCAATGACACCGCCTGATCCAGTGCCTGAAATTTTATCGCGTGAACAAATGGGGGATCCCGATGATGATGATTTTACCACTTCTGTTTCGTCGCCCACCCCCCCCCCGATATATCAGAAGAGGAGGAAAAACTGAAAAAGCAAATAAAAGGATTAAAAAATGAATTAAAAGATTTAAAGGAGGAAAAAGAAAAATTACGAAAAGAAATACCGAAAAGGAGTACCTACTCTAAGATAGAAAAGATAGAAAAAAGGGAAAGATCTGTATTTGATGAAATTGTTAAAATATCAGCAAAACTAAAGAAAACAGGAAAAGGTTACACTGGTCGCGGATATAACAACCACATCTGTCCTGACAATATCGTCAATGATGTGTCCCGGTTAGAAGTTCTCATAGGAGGAAGACGTGCCGGAAACAACTCTCCGGAAATTATAAACGAGGCCGCAGATATCTGTCAGAGACTATTTCAGCGTGGCATTATGGATATCGGCGTTTACCGGGGACTCATTGATGAACTCGCAGACGGTTACCACAGCGACTAGCAAATTTAGTTAGAGAAACAATAATTAAATAAAATGATCGTGCACAATTCTCAACCCGGACACGGCCGCGTGCTACAAGTCCGCGTAGTGAACTCGCGATTACCAGTCTACAGAGCAACCTACGGAGATGGTCTCGGTGATACAATTACTGGTTTGTTTTCAAGAATAGCCCCTAAGGCATTACCGATTGCAAAACAATTGTCGATGAAAGCTATTGATGTCATTAAGGATAAAGCCCTTGGATCTGTTGGTGATCTCGCCGGGAAAGCATTCGCGTCAATCAAGGATAGACTGTTACGGTTAACTCGTAGATCAAAAAAACCGCCACCGGTGAAACTGGCCAGTACTGAACTTATGCCCGCGGATGTCAGTAAAGTAATAAATCAGGCTGCCAATCAAAAACTTGCAGAGCTTGTAACCCAAACACCCGAACAAATAAATACAAGCCTGATATCAGGAAGCGGATTTCGTTTTAGAAGACAATAATTTTATATAATGTTCAAACCTATATCTGATCCAGCGTTCGACATGGATGCACCAACACTAAAAGATGAGTCCGTGCGCGATTATCAGTATTATTCTTATGAGGCAACAGTACCTAATCAACGCGGACGAATTGAATTACGAGTCCAGGATACAAGTAGATATTTCCTGCCCGCTGAAGCATTTCTTGAAGTCACGGGTGAACTTGTAACAGATGTTGCCGCTAATACAGCATACGAAGCTAATGTTCGAGTTGGTTTTGTTAACAACGGTATCATGGCGCTGTTCAAAAGTGCTTCATACAGCATTGACGGAAGAGAAATTGAAATAATTCAGGATAATGTTGACGTTGCTACAACAATCCTGGGATTAGCGAGATACTCAGATGATTACACTAGATCAGCTGGTCCGACTATGATGTTCGCTAAGGATAATTCTGATCATCCTGAACACAGATCTACTATTCAAGTACAAACAGCACAAGGCACTGCTACGGACCCGCAACCGGCTGGATTTGCGGCCAGACCAGGTGCTGCATTTCCAATATTAAGGCCTAGTCCAGAGTACAATTTAGGTTTTGCTACACGTAAATTAATGTTATCAGGTGAACGTAGGAGATTTTCATGCGCAATTCCACTGTCTCACATCTTTGGATTTTGCAGACATGTCAGAAAGGTTATTTTTGGAGCCAATCATACAGTTGTACTTAACCGAAAAAGTGATGACGTTGACGCTATCTGGCGAGAAGACGGTGTTGCTGGCGGTAAAGTAATATTATTCAAGCTTGCTTTGTGGATGCCAGTGATGTCCCCATCGATCACTGAAGAGCAACGATTACTCTCTTTCATGGACACAGGCGGTAAATCACTGATATCGTGGTTAACAACATCAACAGATTCCATTCAAGGTGCCGGTGCTGGGCAGTTCACGTGGCACATAGCATCACAACAGGGAATATCAGCGCCGCGACATATTTTTGTTGCACTCCAGCAAAATGCGAGGTTGTCTTCCCAACTACAGAGTAATATGATATTTGACAAACTTGGTGTCTCTGAGGTTTCGCTGCGAATAAACGGGCATCAGGAACCATCCGAGGATATACTGATAGATTATGAGCGAAATGAAGTTGCACGGGCGTATCATCGTTTGATGACATTTATGGGACGTGATCAAAATATTGATACCGGGTTGCAGATATCACAACTGGATTTTACAACGCTGTATCCGATTTATTACTTTTCGCTGGAACATTTGGATCTAACAAAACAATCTGTCGTTGATATACACTTCAAAGCTCGTGTAGGTGTGTTTCCCCTCGGCCCGCCTGCTGGTTTTAGAGCGATCGCTGTCATACTCTCCGATAAAGCAATGCTACTTGAAGGTGTTGGCGGACGAATGAGGGTCATCGACGCTCCAATCGAGAATATGTAACGCAATTAAAATCAAACTTAGGATATAATGTCATACAGTCACGTTAATGTCACCTTGACTTCCGGTCAAACGAAGAAATTGCAATCGAAGAACGCAAGCACGTGCGGGACATCAATAACACTAAAACGAGATCAACTTGTTGGTGGTCCAAACAAGCTGTCGTTGACTAATACTCAGATTAAACATTTTAATAAGGCACTAACAGCAAAAACCGGTGTCCGACTTAATTTCTCTGCTGCAGCTATCAAGGACATGACCAAAACCGGTGGAATATTTCCTCTTCTCGCAGCAATACCGGCGTTGATTGCCGCGGCAGCACCAGCCGTAGCAAAAGCTGCAGCGTTAGGTGCAGTTGGAACCGCAGCTGGAATGGCACTAAAGAAAGCAACCGGACACGGGTATAAGAAAAAAAAGGGGAGATCCACTCGCGGATCAGGTCTAAGACTACCGGGAACTCCACCATCATGGTATCCAAAAAAATTCTAACGCCGTTGAGCAATTTTGATTTACTCGATGCTGTTAAAAAATTGCGTATAAAACATTTCAGAGGAGTATTTATGCGAGATCAATTACCGACGCGGCCGAATAATCCAGAAACTGGCATTATCAATCTCGACAACAAAGATGGTCCGGGAACTCACTGGGTTGCTTACGCGATCGATCCACGTGGAATTATCTATTTCGATTCGTACGGTTTAGCACCGCCAGTTGAGTTTCTCAAGTATGTCCGCGGAGTGCCTCGCACTCTCAACAGCAGATTTTATAATGTTCCAGTGTGGCAGTCGACGCTACCAACACAAACATTAATTGATCCGCCCATTTGTGGAAACGAGGTTTTAAATGTTCTTGATGCAATCTCAAGAAATCCAGCAACTCCTCCGCATCGAGTAGTGTATGAATATACCGCATCGAGAAACGCTAGCGTTTCCAATGCTTAGCATTTCTGGAAGTCCAAAGGACTTCTCACGCATTTGAAAAACAGCAATAAGAATAATGGTGGATATTTACGGAAGACCTTTCACAAGAAAAGTCAAACCTGGCACAGATGTTGATCTCTCAAAATATGCGACCCGAGATGAAGTCGATAATCTTTTGAATATAGCTGGAGTTGACCCAGATGAAGTTGCTATTTTTCAGGACAAGCAGGGAAAACTAAGAACGAGCAACATTAAGTGGAATGATATAATTCGCAGAGTTCTTGGAGCTACCAAGGATAACTTCGCCGCATTTAGTGATGGCGGCCGGATCAAGGACTCGAATATATCAATCGCAAGCATCAAAGACAGTATTGATAAAGGTGTTGACAAGTGCGTGAAAAAAGCCGGTGACACGATGACAGGCGAACTCAGCATGAGCGGCAACAAAATAACCGTTCTAAAAAATCCGGAAGGTCCCGAAGATGCCGCAAACAAACAATACGTAGACACCGTTGATGATAAACTAGCCACGTTGCGGTCAGAGTATGATGTTCACGTGAACGGGTTTAAAAGACTCCAAAGAAACCTTCAAAAAACTAGTGAAACCGTGGATAAGTTCTTTGGGCCTCCTCCAGTCGTCGATATGAAGCTTTCTGAAATCAAAACCAACATTGACACGATCAAACAAACACAGCAGAATATCGTATCGGGTATTCCTGAGATCGTTAACAAAACCAGTCTGATTAAAGTCCCCACTGGAGTTACTCCCGGGCATATCACCAACATCGTATTCACGGTATCATCGGGATTCGCAACATGGTCACGACAAAATAGCACTATCAAATATACAGCAACAACCACCGGTGTTTACAGGTTGTCTGTGTTTTCAGCCGCTAAATTTGAAATCTTCACAACATATCCTTGGAGACATTCCACCGATAAGTATTCCGGGGTTGTAACCGTAATACTAAACAGCGGAACCGAGGAAACATTTATGCTTGAAGCCGAGGACGATAGTTTAACAGCAACATCTTACTGGTTTTGTTTGGAATTCGTCGCTGCAACGCCTCAATTGGTTACCGCGTAATTGAAAATCGGCAGCGATTTTTAAATAAATGTCAACGTTGAAATCCGAAGGATTTCCAGATGCTCAACAATATCGATACAATCAAGTCCGTGAGTGGCAATCTGAGTTAAAAACTGTCATCGAAGTAACCAGTCAAAAAGTAAAAAAATACAAGCGCCGCATAACAGTGCTGGATATTATGGTTTATTCAGTATCTGCCGTTGTTGCATCCGCGGGAGTAATACTATCAGCGGTCACTCCGGTAATTGCAGTCGCGGCCACAATCTCTGTTTGTACGACCACTACCGCGGCAGGAGTTTTCGGCATCATAGCAAAAAAAATATCCTCGTGTGCTAACACAAAATTACACGATTACACGACAAAATTAAATACAGCCACGACCGCATATCAGAAATTATCATCGCTGATATCATCATCGTTAGACGTGCAATCCAGCGACGCCGCGTTGATATCAGATTCTGAATTCAAACTAATGTCAGATGTGTACAATGACTATTTGAAAACTAAACAAATAAATAATGTCACTGATGGCAACGCCACAAGAACTGCTTCAGCAAATAGTCACAAACACAACACCGGTAAGGACCACAATGATCTCAGTGTCCTCGACGACACCAGAATTCAGCATTAATTTTCCAACTCCAATTCGTGTGAGCGAAATCGCATTAGCAAAGCTCAGTGCGTATCACAGCTGGCCCAATATCAGGTCGGCATCATTTGGCGGTCAGCAGCCGAATAATTCGTTTGTGTTCGGGAGACCCAGCGCGGACCCACAACAACGTGAACTTGAATGGGATACAATTACGCTACCCACTGGGAGTTATCAGATCGAAGAAATCAACAATGAGATACAACGCCAAATAAAACGAATCACCGGCAAGGAAGCCAAAATATCTGTGACCGCGCACGAACCAACGCTGTCTGCGGTCATTGAAATCTCAACACCGGAATACGCCGTGGATATTTATAGCAGCTCTCTTCGAACAGTATTAGGATGGCCACAAAAACAACCCGGGTTCGTGCCGGGTCCGGAACTGCCACCGAAGTCGGATTTCACGACCACGAAGGAAGAAGTACACGACCTCGTTAACAAGGTTGGCGACGATGGTTTTGTTTTATTTCGACCCCAACCACTAATAGAAAAAGTCGAATTCACTGCAATTCACGAAGATGGTTTGGGTTTAGGATTTAACCCGTCCGGGAATCATTATCTCAAGATTCTACATGTAACCGCGATAGAACCTCAGATATTTATTCCGATCAAACAAATGCATAAAGAACAATTGGAACTGTTGCGGGCATATTTTCAAGATTATATCTCTGATATAACAAAACCTGGAACTGCAAGCAGTTCTCGCACGAACATTATCACCACCATAGAAAAACTAAACAAACTCGTATCCACGATGGAAAAAACAAATCAAATAGTAATTCAAAAATTTCTGGATGATCCCGACAAAGGAATAAAATTTGCAACCTTGTATGGTATCCCCGTGAAGGATATTCCTAGTTTTAAATTTCCTGGGTATAACGCACCCGTGCTGCGAGAATCAGTCCGGGATCTCATCGAGGAATCCTACAAAGATATCACTGACGCGTACGCGCGAACAAAACCGCAGCCGGTTATTCTCAAGCACGACAACAGTACAGCATCCGATGGCAGACACATCTCACCCGGGATCGTAAATATCACAGATGTTATTGCGGTCAATCTTGTATGTGACGTCATCGACGGTAGCTACAGCGCATCAGATACTACGACGGCGACGCAGGGGTTTATCCTGTATACGTTCACACCAAGAGACCCCCCTGGTTTTCTGATTGTGCAAGAACCAATCAATGTGGTCTATCTGCGGTGTAATAATCCGTGGTTGTCAACGATAAATTTTAAACTCACCGACCAACGGGGGGGGGGTGTTGGACCTGCGTGGCGAGACTGTCTCCGTGAACTTACTGGTGAAGTCCTGAAACTCTTCGAGTTTCCACGCTCACGCATTTAAAAAAAAAACAGTTGTATATAATGTGTGAATACATTCACGCACGAGTTCATATTCATGATAAGCAAATTCTTCACGAGGCAATAAAAACCGCATTTCTGGAAGCCCAAGGGACTTCTCACGCTAGCGTTTCTGGAAACTCAAGGAGTTTCTCGGGACAGTATTTCCCCGTTAAAATAATCGTTGACGTGTACGGCGACGAAGACTTCTTGTTAACGTCGTCACAATTAACACAGCTACAGCAAAATCATATGATCACAGCTTGGTGTCAACGAGAACAGATTATGAACTATTCTCATTGTTGTATTGATGTTGAAACGCTTAAGCAAATCCTGAAAGTCTAAGGACTTCTCATGTAAAACATTTCGAAAACTCTTTGAGTTTCACACTCTGAAAACGCCCTTGAGAAGTCCTTTGGACTTCCAGAGAAACTCGAAGAGTTTCCACGCCCGGGCAAAAAAAATAATACACTTTTTTTTTACCGTGGAAATGTGCTTTACACTTAAGCGGGGGGGGGCTAGCGTTTCTCAGGTTCTACTTTCACTTTGTGCTGTGAGTCACACGCGGCGGTTTATACTTCCTTGTCGGCCTCGTAGTCACAAATACTAGTATTTTCGTCAGAAATGCAAGGCATTTCCGTGTCTAGATTCTTTATATAACCTTTTAACCGTCTCACTCTGGTGCTAATTAATTTTCGAGTCTCATACTCGCTTGACAATACAAGACGAATCTTCTCAACTGCACGGCACAGTGGAATAAATTCAGATACCTGATTTTCAGTTATCGTGGCAAGTGATCTGTAAATGCGATCTTGCAAACCCTTAATGAACCTATAACACGCGGGGAGATTGTTCTTCCCCGATTGTGATAGCTCATTCAAGGATTCAAAATCTGACATAATTGTTTCAGTGTCTAGTAAAATATTAAAACCTCGCTGTTGTAATTCTTTAATTTCAACAAGTATGGTATTTATATTTTCGTGATTCATATTATTATATATTTTTATATTTTTAAATGCATGAGCGTGGAAACTCGAAGAGTTTCTCTGGAAGTCCAAGGGACTTCTCATGCTAGCATCACCAAAAACAAAAATAAACAGATAGATGATGAGCGGTTATCACTTACTGGGTACTCTTCACCGGCCTACGGTTCTTTCATGAGTCCTTTGTTAGGATTTTTTTTTCTTTGTCTTATATTAGACCTTCGTATTGTGATTTTTCCCTTAGGCACCTCATGTTACCGTTTATTTTTGGCCAACACTCTTTCTGAATGTTTCTATTGGTGGGCACCCAGGTGACGTAGAGCTTTATGCATCCATCTATCTGTTTATTTTTGGGGGTCACTCACCCCATGAGGAACTTCTAGATCGTCAAATAACGATCTAGAAGCTCGGGAGGGACGATACAACACAGAACAACCTTTAACCTCTGATTCGAGTGTCATAGCAGGCAAAGGCACAATGAACATGTAATCTTATCCTAAGACCTTATCCTATGACGACACAAACATACACAGGTGGGTCATTTTCTACGATCAGCAGCAGAGCAAAACCATCCATTGAATCGACCATTGGATGGTGCACAAAAGACACCCGCCATTGGCGGATTTAATTTATGGTTTTGCTTGCGCGTGCTGACTTTCGATCGACCCAAAGGTCTTAGGGAGCGATTTCGTATATAACCCAACTGTTACTTGCGAGTTGGAAATTCGCTCTAGCAGTGGGCGGGACTTGTTTAAAATATTTTAATTGTATGTTTTCTTAAGCGCGGTCATATAACAAGCACAGAAGAGCAAAACAGTCGGATATATTCAGTAAAACGAGGATATTGTTTGTAAAAAAATATATATTCTACGGTAAATAAATGATTACATGTTATGAACTCGATAAAATATTTTATCAAGGTGGCTTTCTTAGGGGATCAAATCCTCTGACGACGACAACTCTGCAAAGCGTTACACACTCGTGGAGGAGTTATCGTCGTTTGTGTCAGCGATAAGAGTTATATAACAGAATGAAATCTTCTGTTTGAGCTTCTTTGAAAATGCTGTTTTGCAGATCCCGGTTGCGACATGCTGTACAACAGGTGAACAAATACCGAAATACCTACCGGCGGCGTTTATTGACTGGAATACAATTTCTTCACCTGCGTTTATAGATTTAATAGCTCTTCTTGCAACTGTTTTACAACGCCCTGTGTTACCCAGTAGGCAGTTCTTGCTCTGAGTGACCACGCGAAGATTGTTTATAGAGTTATCAAGTATGTTACCGTTAATGTGATCAATGACAAAACCCTTAGGGATCACTCCAAAGAAACATTCATAGACGAAACGATGACATAAATACCTCTTTGAGCACGTGGCAGTAAATCTTAAATAACCAGCATTATCAACTGTACCAACTGGTCGTCTTCGCGTGCAGTGTCGCACCGTGCCATCTCGGTTTGCCTCATAATTTGGAATAGTTGGATGTGGAACAAATTCTTGTTCGGGAACAAATTCTTGTTCGGGAACAAATTCTTGTTCGGGGACGAATTCTTGATTCATTATACTATAAGCAAATCATTTGTCTAATTCATAATTTGTCTGAAAACTTATTTATGTAATCACGCTCCGAGAACGTGTTCGAGTCTGGATTTTTTTTATCATAATACCGTTTTAGTTCTCGATAGCGTTTCCCCCCACACGCTGAACATAATTGCGTTTTCCTCGTACTCCAATGCCGCATCTGATACACGGTATCGGTCCTAGACTCCCACCGCGGACCTGTTGAGCATGTTGTCCACAGTATTCGCCTCTGCAACGTCTGCTACACGGCTCTGATGAATTTAGTTTAATCCACTTGCATGAGTGCGCGGGCGCACCAGAGAAATGCTTTGCATGAGCGATGCTAGCATCGCCGGAGAAACTCTTTGAGTTTCCGTTCATTATATATAATATTTTTGTCTATTTAAATACTTGTCTTAATTATAATAATGAGTTTTGAAAGACTATCCAGAATAAAACCTGGAAATCTCCAATTTCCCCGAGGTCGATTCGATCTTGACCGGTTAACTTTTGATCGACGACGACGAGAACTCACACTCGTAATTGGTGTTATCAAGAACGCCAAAGAAGAGTTTCGTCGTGATGGTGCTGCACATGTGTGGTCTTCGTATAAAATCATTTCTGAAAATGCCATCATTGATGGTACCATCAACGATACAATCGCGTCGAACATAATTGGGTATCTCGATGATAAAAAATATTTCATTCAGATAAAATTTATCGTTGGCGTCGACGACACGGAAACAGGTGAAACAACGTGGATTATCAGAGACAAACTAGACCCTATTCTTGATGCCCGGCGGGGAAAAACCGTCGTCGTAACCAAAGACTCAAACCCGGGAGTACTTGTTGGGATTGATACACCGTATTATGCCAGAGCGTATCCTGTGACCGCAGTCATTTATGGAATTTATCCGATGAAGAAACCACGCGTTGATAAACTCGCCCCGATGAAGATGTCAGAGTCATTGATAAAATCCACAGGGTTGAATTGTGTAGCCGAGCGAGTAATGGAACATTTTAAAAATGCAATGCGAGGAAACGGCCTAACACCGCTAAGACAGACTAAAATAGCAGCGTGGGCGGCAAAAGTAGTGGATGAAGGAGCGTATATAAATGATGTTGCCGAGCTCGAACGATTACTAAAATTTCCTATAACGGTTTCATCGTTGACCGGTGAGGTATTGTACAAGAGTAAATATGATTCCCGTGGAGCACCAATAACTATTATCGATCATAACAGTCACGCCTGGACTGACTCGGTTAGGATATTTCCTCGAGATCGTGTTGTAAAGTATTATCCGGAATTGGAAAATGCTAGTGGTTCCACGAGCGGAAATGCCAGCATTTCTATGTTTGATTTTATTTATCAGATAAGTAAAACCGATCCAGTGTCGGTGTGGTTATTCCGAAGTGACCTCGAGGGAGAGTTTGATCAGTTTGTGAAACCCAACGGGGAGGTATACAGAACGGCGGCATTACATCACGAAATGAAAAAACTCGCAGAAAAATATCATGCGACGAACACTGATACGTTACTGACGCAGTGTTTTACTGTCCCGGGTGTTGTCACGCATATAGCCCGAGAACGAAATTCATGGAGACCAACCCCGAAGAGCTTTCTCGAGGATATTCAACAGAGCTGTATCGAATACGGGCACGGTGGTTTGTGGAATACCCAGTATGATCACCGCGATATGATATCCGTGGATATGACGGCGTGTTATCCAGGAAGTTTTCTTGGGCGGGGGGAATGTAGTGAGTATTTTAAACGGTTTGGTCATATTACAAGCTCGATGACAAGAGTTGCCATAAACGGACCATTGCCTGATTTTGACCTGACCGGGGTTGCTTGTGTGTCGTCGTTTAAACTCGCTACGGGTTTACATCCTGTGTGTTATGCTTGGTTTGGTAAACATTTCGTTGAGAAGCGATGGGCACCAATAGTGTTATTGCGATACATGCTTGACAGTCGAATACTGCTGTCGCTGACGGTCAGTACCGCGATTATATGCTACTGTCGTCAAACCGAAGTTTGGTTGCCAACTCCGCAAGTCACCGTAGAAATTGAAAATTTCCGAGAATATCCAGAATCGTTTATCGACACTATCATCGAAAGAGCTCCCCGAACTGATGAAAGCACAGCAAAAGATCTAGGACGAAGAATAATAGGAAAATTTACTCAAGGTGGAGCGTATGATCATAAACTACATCATAGTCGATTAATCATGGACGAGGCCGAATTGGATCTTATTGTCGCTGATGCCGCCACGAATAATACGTTTTGTACCCGCGAAGATGTGTTTCTGTCAAACGGGGAAAAATTAGGAACTGTTGTTAGTTATATCGACGGAGAATCATCTCAGTACACACATTTGAGATCTTCGATGCTAGCTTATGTATCAATAAACCTATTGTCGATGATTAATAGGTTTCCCGTTGACGCAGTGAGAGTTGCAACGGATTCATTCTATATCGATAAAAAACACTTAGCGGCGTTAAATAAGGTTATACCGAATGATCCATCGTGGGGTTCATGGAGAATAAAAAATGAAATGTTGCATGGATATTGTGAATCGGCTGATGTTGAAATCGAGGATGAATATCGCGGCGCAGAAATATCTGGGAAATTTTCAATTTCTACGACAACTTCGCTGCCGCCGGTGCACGATCCTGTTGTGAGACATAGAACAGTTTATCTCAACGGGGCTGGTGGTTCCGGTAAGACAACTCGCGCGATAGAATTATTTAGAAACTCTGACATGATTGTGCTAACACCCACACATAGACTTGCCAGGGAGATGCGACAACGGGATGTTAACGCGTGCACGTATCACAGTTTTTTCAAATACAGCGGCGGCACATGGACTCCTACGCGAATGGGAACGAAATATATCCCTGGAATAATCATCTGGGATGAGATAGACACTGTGCCGTTGGATACATTAAAACAGTTTCTGGATTGGTTGCTAAAGAAAAATACCGCAGTTGTTATGTGCGGCGATCATGGTCAACCACCGCCATTTACAGGTGAATCTCCACACACGTGGCTGAAAACTTTTGTAGATTATTATGAGGAAATAACTAACGATGTTAGAGCACTCGATGAAACGCTGAAAGAGTTTAAGGCGTTGATCAGGCTACAAACCAATAAAGTCCAGTGTGAGATAATGCGTGAAATAATTCCAGAGACTTCGCTGAGCGACTTTTGGGAAACGTGGAAACCAGGTGATTTAATTGTGGCAAGTAGAAAGATAGTCAGGGACACACTTCAGCAGCGGTTATTTCAGTTACATCAGAAGAAATTTCCCATGTTGCCAGTGCCGTTGTGTTATAGACCAGCTGATACGCGATTGCAGAATACCGACGTTGATATACCTGGGAGATCGGAAAAACAGAATTTAGTATTAAATGATATTGTCACAGTTGATATTGATGCTGTTGAACAGGCACTGAAAATGAGCAAATCCCCGTGGACGCTAGGATACGCTATGACCATCCACAGTTCGCAGGGACTAACTATTTCAGATACAACAGTTTGGATTGTTGATGATCGCATCGAGTGGTCAAATTTAGTTTATTTAGCCGTGTCAAGAGTAAGAAGGATAGGTCAGTTACGAAGAATTGTATTAGATGATGTTATCAACGACAGCATCAACAGATCAATCGCTGATGATACAATAAGAAAGAAATTAGCCGGTTACAAACAGAGCGACAAAAAAAATGGCAACGAGTTTGATCTCGACGAAACATTTATTATACAATTACAACAACAGCAGAATAATCACTGCGCGAGTTGTAATTGTTTATTGCTGTGGCAGTATTCGAAAAATAATCCAAGGCAATTTACCGTAGATAGAATAGATAGTAATCGCGGTCATACGCGTGAAAATGTGATGTTGACCTGTCTTGAGTGTAATCGACGCAGAGGTGCTGCTGCAGTTATTTAAGTGATCGAGGTGGTAATTGTGTATCCGCGGGGATCACCTGAAGTTGCTCGCGTGTGAACCCACGCTGAGGAGCAGTTGAATCTAATCTGTAGATTGCGTTTCTCCCAGTTGATCTGGTTATGCTAGATATCTTATGTGTTGTAACGCTCCATATAGGATCAGTTGCCCTTTTTTTTCCTCCTTCGAGTTCGCCGGGTTCGTATAAATACCTAACGGTGACATTACCCAGCAACGGGGACGCTAGCGTCGTTGGCTGCGTTGAAACACGTTCACTGACGCGGGGTATATATTTTTTTGTGATTGCATTTACAGGTCTCATGTTTGTTGTTCTGGTAATTTCATTATTCAGTGCGGCTATCACGTTTGGCAGTCTTGCAACCCATTCACGAGATCTCGTATCGTAAATGAATTCCCTCGCGTACTGGTATCCGAATAATCTCTCAGCGAGTGTTCTATTAAATCGCTCAACAATTGCCTGATCCCGATGAATTTCAGTATGTCCTCGTCGTATGGTAACGTTATGCTGCTTTGTCAGTGATGACACCGCGCCCTGAAATTCCTTGCCAGGATCAACTTGTAATAATCGTGGCCAGTTTAGAGGTCCTCGTTGATAAATTCGTTTAAACGCAGAGGCAACTTCGGACGCTGTTTTAGTCGCTAACGGTTCTGCTTCTTTGTATCTACTGGCAACATCAACTACTGTTAGCGCGTATTTGTATATTTTTCTGCGGACAGTATCATGAGGCAGGAATACTATGTCAGCCTGATGAACTTCATTGGGGGTACTAACATCAAAATGTGCAAAGTTGATTTGTCGAGGTGGTGGTAAGTAGATTTGCCATATTGCTTGTTTTGACAGCCATTTTTTGGCAACCTCGCGTGTTACTGATGCCGCGTTGGCGAGTTTATTAATTGCTGCATTACCTCTCCAGTATCCGGCCGGGGAATAATAAATCGCTTCCATTGGAAATGCTTCCATTGTTATTAATTATCCAGCGCCTAATGCTAATTTAGATTTCATCGCTGATCTTATTAACCAATTAGCGAGTGACTCCTTAAATGATTTATTTTTTATGGCGCTTAGTGCATGAATTAATTTCACATCCGCGATATGCCTGTCTTGCAGATCTTTACTTCGATAAGCAACATCATGCATGTGACACGCTGCGTCGATAGCGTTTATCGGATACTCTCCCGGTTTTGGTTTAGATTGTTCATCAAGTCTGATATCTAGTCGTGTCCCTGGACCGCAGTAATTGTATCCTGGGAGATGTTTTTCTCCGGGATATTTAGCCCAAGGGGTACCTGGAAGTCGTCCGAGGGTTGCTGCGATGTCACCTCCGCTGACTTTGTCAGGCTTTTTTTTTGAAATCTAAATTTTTTTGTGCCACATCGCGCACACTTACCAGAAAGTGCTTGTCTGTTATTTTTTGTTGTAATGGTTGTTAGATCATTCGTAGGGGTTTGTGCCTTACACTTCACACAATATAGATCCATAATTATTATTCCTTATATACAAATGGAGATCACTGATTTTTCTGCGACGCGAAGGAAAGAACCAGTCAAGCATAATTCCGCGCTACCAAATTCTATCAGAATGATCATCATAGGACCGTCAGGATCAGGTAAAACACAGCTGTTGCTGAACATGATAATGAAGTGGATGAAATGGGACAAACTATACTTGATAGCTCCGTCTGTGGATGATCAACGTTGTTATGATGTTATAAAAGATTTTAATGAGAGTGCAAAAGCGCTGAGTGAAGACGGCGAGGATGTTGTTGAATTTATAACTGATATTGAAGAAGCTCCGTCCGTGGAAGACCTTAACGGGGAAATAAATAACCTAGTAGTGTATGATGATGTGATGCTGGACAAGCAAAAAAATCCTGCAAGAATATTTTCACGAGGTCGTCATAAAAACACTGATGTGATTTATGTTACTCAGCGTTATACACAAATTCCAAAAGTAATCAGGGATAACTGTAATCTTCTTGCGGTGTTTAATGGAGTTGATGTTCACACGCTGAGAAATATTCATCAAACCTGGTGTAGCGGCGATATGGATATTAATAAGTTTAAGAATTTCTTTAGTCGCGCTCAAAGAACCCCGCATGGATTTGTGACAATAAATTTACACGACCCGCGGACACGATACCGCGTCGGCCTTGATACACTATTTGCGACATAAAAATGTTTTTCCTTGGAAATCTTCGTCTTCGTAGAGCAGCAGAGGGGGCGCAAACTACACCTGATTTTTCGATGATACCTCACCGTGGAAATTATGTCGGATACGAGTCAGATTTATTGAAGTAACTCGCGTTATATCAGCGGAAATACAAAGCATTTTCAAGACATTTTTTTTTGTCTCGTTTTCTGAATAAAAGTGTTATTTCGACGAAATAACGCTTCTATCGAATAGTTTCCGTGGGGAGGGCTTATTGTGCAAAAAGCTTTTGGTCTGTTCGCCCCCTCTGCTGCTCGTGTGTATGACCTTTTATATGAACCAAACAGCTGCCAACATATGCACTGGTCTGTAATGAAAATATTAAAATCTATGACATATACTGATAAAGGGCCTACCGTGTTAAAATTTCGAATAATAAATAATAATAATAATAATGTCGACTTCGTACAGCAATAAATCTTTAGAGGCTCTGTGCACTTTACAATGTTAGATAACACACATACAATATATACAACGGAAAGATTACAAAAGCAAACACCATGAAATTGCAAAACAAAAACATGCCGACAATAATTAATGAAGAAAACATTATTAAGTTTTTAGGTTTGTTCTTCTAGTCGGAATAAGTGAGTTTAATGAGTATAATGGAATGAGAATCTCAATGCTCTTATTTTATCAATGAGCAATTCATTCCAGGTAGCTGGGCCCTGGTACGCAAAAGAACGTTATCAGTCCCTGTGCCTTTGTTTTAACAGTGGAAAAAATGTATATAGGAATTAAGATTCCAGATGGGGTATACACAGGTGAGGTCAGATGGGTATATAGGACTGAAGCCAGACAATGTAGCATAGTGAACAGATTTTATTTTTGATTCTAGGTCGAACGGGTATGATCATTTTTTTTCTTCGTACTCTAAGCATAATTAGGCAGCTGTTTTTAACTTTTTTTTAAAAAAGATATCAGTGAATTAATCTTGAAGGTACTAAGGAACACAAAAGTATTTTAGTGCTAATGGAGCTGATACGTCTCAGCTTCAGATATGCAGTCTTGCATATGCTTGTGACATGTTCGTGTAAAGAGAGAGTACTGTCGTGAGTGACACCTTGGTTTCATAGTGACTCTGAATTTAATGTCGGTATTGCTGATACTTATTGTTTGAGGTAAATTGTGTGAATGAAAAAGTCTTTGCATGGTGATCAGGATGGCTTCATTTTAATCATCATTCATCTGCAACTTATTACATATCATCGGTGACTTCACATAGGAAATTAACATCTCTACGCCTTGGAAGGTAGCCTCAACTTCAGTTTTATCATTATTTATCTGAAACTTATTACATATCATCGGTGACTTCACATAGGAAATTGACATCTCTACGCCTTGGAAGGTAGCCTCAGCTTCAGTTTTATCATTAATTATCTGAAACTTATTACATATCATCGGTGACTTCACATAGGAAATTGACATCTCTACGCCTTGGAAGGTAGCCTCAGCTTCAGTTTTATCATTATTTATCTGAAACTTATTACATATCATCGGTGACTTCACATAGGACATTGACATCTCTTCGACTTGGAAGGTAGCCTCAACTTCATTTTAATCATCATTCATCTGCAACTTATTACATACACTGGACAACAAATTTTTACAAAAGTCATGTTACTGAAATAAAATTAGTCAATTCTTATCAATTTTTATGTGCTGAACACGAATATGACAGTCAAATTGCAAAATTGGCTCTAGTTTTTTTGTAATCTGCAAGAAATTAATGTTTACATAACGAAATGCATTCCAATAGTAAAAGGTCAACTGTAATAGCCTACCTATAAAAAATCAAGTCATTGACTACATCTTAGATTTCTTCGCCTGTCTCTTGTACAGCTGTTCGGGAGCATCTCTGAGGAGTGTCCAGCAGTAGTCAGCCAGCATTGTAGTGGACCATTTTCCCTGGTATCTTTGTTCCATTGTTGCGATATCTTGATGAAAACGTTCGCCGTGTTCATCACTAACAATACCACAGTTGCTAGGAAAGAAATCCAAATGGGAATGAAGGAAGTGAATCTTTAGAGACATATTGCAGCCAAGTTTCTTATACTTCATCAACATGTCTTCTACTAGTTCCTTATAGTTTTCTGCCCTAACATTTCCGAGGAAGTTTGTAGAAACTAGGCGAAAAGCATTCCATGCTTGTTTCGCGTCACCTTCCAGCAAGTTGTTGAACCGGTCATCTTTGAAAAGCTCTCGAATCTGAGGACCCACAAAAACTCCCTCTTTAATCTTTGCTTCGCTGAGTCGAGGGAATTTTTCATGCAGGTATCGGAATGCTGGCAAAGTCCGGTCAATGGCTTTCACGAAGTTCTTCATCAAACCTAGTTTGATGTGAAGGGGTGGTAGCAAGATTTTCTGAGCCTCAACCAGAGCTGGGTGTTGGATATTCTTCTCTCCAATGGCTACATTCTGCCTGTGAGTCCATTCCTTCCTCATGTAGTGCATTTCCCTTGCTCGGCTATCCCACTCGCATAAGAAACACATGTATTTTGTATATCCTTGCTGCAGTCCCATTAAAAGGGCAACTACCTTCAAATCACCACAGAGGTGCCAGCTGTACTTGTTATACTCAATGGAATTCAGTAGCTGCCTTAAGTTATCGTATGTCTCTTTCATGTGGACAGCATACGCTACTGGAATAGATGGAAGAATGTTTCCATTGTGCAAAAGCACAGCCTTGAGACTCAGTTTCGAAGAGTCCACAAATAGTCTCCATTCTTGTGGGTCATGAGTGATTTTTAAAGCATTCATGAGGCCCTCAATATCGGAACAGAATATCAGATTACTTTCCTTTCTGAAGAAAGGCTCCAATTGCTGGTGGCGCTTTCGATATGCAGTAATTCTGACATCTTCTTCTAGAAGATTCCATTGTTGGAGTCTTGATCCTAGCAATTCTGCCTTGTTCTTTGATAAGTCCAAATCACGAATCAGGTCATTTAGTTCTTCCTGTGTTATTCTGTGTGGGGTTGATGATGCACCACAGTGAAAATCTGGATCACTGCATGCTGATGGACCAGGAGAAGAACAGGTCGACTCACCTTTGTCTTCGTCAGATGAATCAAGAGAATATTCTGCTGGAGGTTCTGGAATAGGAAGTCCCTCACCATGTGGAACTGGTCTCAATGCAGACGGAATGTTTGGGTAGACTATTCTCGACTTCTTTCGCTTCGTTATTCCGCCGGAAAGAGGAGGAACCAAGCAGAAGTAACAGTCATTTAGGTGGTTGCTTGGCTCTCTCCACACCATTGGGACTGCAAACGGCATTGATGACCTTTTGCAATTCAACCACTGTGAAAGCTGTGTTGTACATGTAGCACAGCATATATGCGGAGCCCAAGGCTTGTCTTGGTCACCAACCTTGCATCCGAAGTAAAGATGATATGCCTTCTTCACTTGAGAATTGATACTTTTCTTCTGGTTGGCAAATGTCACTTCCCCACAAATATAGCAAAAATTGTCCGCGGTATTAACACACTTTCGAGGCATTACAGTTCTTTATTGTACGTAAATGGATAATATAATAAGTTTTATGTAACAGTAGCTTGAACTGTCTCGCACAACGTCTAAAATATTTTAAATGCTGAACCTATCTGATTGGGCTTTATATAGTACACTGCTTACGTCAGCTTCAGCAGCCGCCTGGCATTAGTATAATAGGCCTACACATGTATAGTACACTGCTGACGTCAACTTACTTCAGCAGCCGCATGGCATTAGTATTGCATTGCATCAGAAAATGATGCAATCAACTGTGGATGATGTGAGCATGATGGTATTATGCAATGTTTACATCATTATTCCGGATGTTGCTGCAGTCCTACTGGAGAAATTTACACAGTGAAACATAGAAAATGAGGTATATGAATATCTTCAAAACGAGAGCCAATACAAATTTTTCACGGTTATATTCGTGTTCGGCACACCAAAATACTACAGATTAGGGCCTTTTCAAGTCAGTAATGATTTCACTGTTGACCAGTGATATCATCGGTGACTTCACATAGGAAATTAACATCTCTACGCCTTGGAAAGTAGCCTCAACTTCACTTTTATCATTATTTATCTGAAACTTGTTACGTATCATCGGTGACTTCACATAGGAAATTGACATCTCTACGTCTTGGAAAGTAGCCTCAGCTTCAGTTAGGCAGCTAAATTTGTATATTTGAGTGTCATGAGCGAACAATTGGTGATATCGATCTATGACATTTGAGAGCGTCTGAGTGTACAGAATGAAATGAACAGGGCCGAGAAAAGAGTCATGTTGACAAAGTAGGACGTGAACGATAGTAAAGCTGTTGCTTGAATACCAAATACATACTGGAGACGGTGAAGCAATAAATCATGTTCTACTGTGACAAATGCCAGTCAAGTCAAGGAGGGTGAGGACTGCAATTTTTCCACTGTCCTAAGTAAAGAGGCAGGCCCAGCCCTAGGGCAAGGCAAACGAGACAACCGCCTGGGCCCCGTGCTAGCAGGAGATCAAATCCGTAATTCAATTTAATTTGCTTAGGGCCCCGCTGCCTTGAGCCCCGCACATCCCGGGGCCGGGCCTGCAGAGAGGATGTCATTAACTACTATCAGAAGGGCAGTTTCAGTACACATAGTTAGGGTGATATGTGGACTGTACAATCCTAAAATGCTATTTGAATTCAGACTATATACAAGTTGGTATATAACAACTTTTTTTCTAAGATTTTTTTTTTTACATGAATGGGAAGTTAGAAATAGGACGGCAGTTCTTTAAATCGTTATGGTCAAGCGTCGGTTTCTTCCACAGAAGCGTTACAATGACAGTTTTTGAAAGATTAAGTAAATTCCCCGGATAAGAGAAGTATTGATAACATCGGTTAGCGAGGGAAATACTGAATCTAAGCATTCAAGCAACAGTGATGTCAGAGTCTGAACAAGTTCGCATGATTTTGAGGAGCTCTTCATCACAACTCTATGTACCAAATCTATAGAGACCGGTTAAAAATCGTCTTAAATGTTGCTGTTGATATTCTGTATCACAATTGTATACTGACGACGAGTCAAAGTCGTGTTCTCAAGCTTATATCTATCAGACTGTACTTTGTCACGGAAGAAAACAGGCACGGAAGGTCGACGGGAGATAAGGTCCGTGGAAGTGGTGTCCGTATATTCCTTGACATTAGCTTTTTCGTAATCTCGAAGAGCTCTTTGCAGTTGGAAATTTCAGTGATTTTAGTACTGTTGTAGGCTAATTTTGCTGCATGAGCTATGTTTGCGACATTTGTCTTAGCAGCTTCGTAGATTTGTTTATGAATAGTGAAGCTGGTGGGAAGCCATATCCTTTCAGCCTTACGGAGTTCTCTTATTGAAAAGTGTACAGCTGGTTCCCGAAACTGCTATACGATGGAGAACAGGTTTGAACTAATTATCTGGACTTGGTTGCTGGGTCATATTTTTTCCCCACTCATGCGACAGAGAAATCTAGCTGTTTGTTAAACTTATTTTTTCTTATCTCAGCAATTGCATCCACGCGCTAGGGACTACTTTTAAATGAAGAAACTTTTGTTGTCTTCTCCTGTGTCTGATTGAGTTATTATAAAATCAACGAAAACGAATTCACGTGTAAGCAACTTAAGGTCTCTCCATCTTTGATAGCACACCATAGAAAACATTTGAGAAAGATGGACACACACACACACACACACACACACACACACACACAAAGAGTCGAGCTATTTGGTAATAAACTAGAAACTATTGTTCAGCATGGGAAATTTTATCTTATTGTAACTCAGTACATTTTCAGGGCAGCGTCATTAAATGTAACTAAAAAAAAATACCCAATTTGTTGTAAATACTTCGTGTGAAACGAATCAGGTACTTTTAGCTACCTTTAATGACTCTGACCTGAAATGTTATTGAGTCGCAATGTTGTCTGGAACGAACTATAACAGAACACATTTTGTTCTAGACACATCGACTACACGCATCACTAGCAACAAAAATTCATACTCTCGCAAAAGCTACCACAAAGACAACAATAGCCAGAAATGTGTTATGTAAGATCTGCGTTCTTCAAACTTTGTCAAACACCCCATCCAGACCCAGTTGAATCAAACATCGTAAACAAATTAAAAGTCATGCACTTACCAATCAGAGTGGTTCATTCATCAGTCCACACGCTTTTCCACAAGATTTCCATGCAGCGTATCACTGCACTAGTAAATACCAATACCTGCCATATTTCCAAGACAAGACATATAAATTTCAAGAAAATAGTAAATTAGAAATCTCCTCCTTCACTACAAACTTAGTTAGAATTGTATTGTATCGTACCGTTACCTAACACAGTACGTTTTATAAATTAGAACTGATGAAAGTTAAAAGTTAACTGCATAAATGATATTAATTACTTCTTGTTATTTTTATATGACATCCAACGCTTGAATGTGAGAATACTGTAATAATATCAAATGTTTTATGTTTCTAATTTCTCACGCGCAGAACTTGTGTACTTGAGTCGACTGGACACCTCAGTGCCCTCATTAACATATACGTATTCATGCGCGTTTACAAATACAAACACGTGGCTCAAGACAGTCATGATGCAATACTTGCAACACGTAACAATTATAACTTTTTTCTTGATTTTTTGTGTTTCTTTTCTACGAGCAGCATGAATAGCTAGATTCTGTCAGACATTCATGAAAGAACACAAAACCTGATGACCTTTATACAGTACAGAGAGGCAATAATAGTACCTGCAAAATACTGTATTTTGAACCTGCTAACTATATTGCGAAATTGCAGTGTTATTTTAATTTAACTGGAAAAAAATGTGTGAGACAAATAATCTACGCCGATGTTTGTACTAAGACAAGGAAATCCCAGTCGCGGACTTGCATGTTTTGCCTCCCCCTCTGCAGAGCCTCGTAGGGAGACAAATAATATAAACCTTTGACAAGAAAAGGATTTCCATGTATCTGTACAAACTCCAACACAGAGTCTATTAGTCTGACAATAAACGCAAGCACTTATCAAATTCTAGTGTAATTTAACGAAGCTGTTAGGTTTCTTTCAATGGCATGCATTAGTTTAGTTTCATTTATCATAATGAAATTTTCTATTTTTAGTAAATAGATGATGGAGGGTTAGAGACAGGTATGTGGAGTATGGCGTATGACGCAGAGGTAATCTGAAGCAAATTGGTGGGACATTATCATTAGGTCCATGAAGAATACAATCTAAAATGTGGTCATGTTTATGGGTGGGTTTGCTAACTGACGCTTTGAGGTTGAAAATGTTAACAGAATCTAGGAGTTTTTATGTCTATGGGGTTTCAGGAGGGTAAAAGTTAAATGTTTAAATCTCCAAGAATAATCAGGTTGCCACTTATCGAATTTCCATGCTCCATGAAACTGCTATAAAAAAAAGAAAGAGATTCGGTCAACTGTTGTTTTTTTACTCGAACAGGAGATGGGCGGAGAAGAAAGAAAAAAGGACTGACCTTTGCTCCATCGTGAACGAGGTTTAGACAAGTCCAAACGATGTATGATCAAAAGTGAAAGTTGTCGTGTGGGTAAGAAAATTATGGAGTTTTTTTGGGGGGATGACCGCAATTGCACCTCCACAGACCAATGCCACAAATAAATGTATCGTATGAATTTACACCCACCCACCCCGCAAAAAAAATAAAAAATAAACAACAACAACAAAAAAATCATTTAAAAAAACAACAGTATGCAATATATTGTGGTAACATAGGTATACGAGATAGGTGTGAGTGTTTCTAAAAGCGTTTTTGCTCACATTAAAGATGCATGGTAAACAAAAGCATTCGAATAACAAAGTAACTTCGAAGTGGAAAGCTGGTATAGTTTGGCAGTACTTATTATATAAATGTTCTTCCAAATGCAAACCGCTCCGGTAGCCTAAATTGTTAGAGCGTCCGCCTCGCGGGTTCGAAACCCGGCAGCCTCATACCAAAGACATAAAAATGGTACTAACAACTGCCTCGCTAGGCGCTCAGCATTAAGAAGCTATTGTTTGGACTGGTCGGCCTGGTGTCAGGATAATGTGACTGGGTGGGACACGATGCCACATGCCTGCGGCACGATACCCTAGTGCTAGACATTACTATAAACATAGTAGGGATATGACTGAAAAGTTTGTAAAGCGACGTGAAACATCCAAATCACACACACACACACGCACAGACACAGACACAATCTGTCCATATCAACCGATGAGAGATTTTAGCACGTGGCCAGGGCCGTAGACAGCGAGCATGGGCCCTGGGGTAAGAAACAACTGGGCCTCTCCTAGTTCTTGTTCAAACAAAAAATGTCTTTTATAAAATTAAAAAGTGCTGTTCGGCCAGGGCCTCCTTACGGGCCCGGTCCTCGGGGGTTGCCCACCACCACCACCTCTTGTCCGCACTGGACGTGGCGTAGAAATGTTTTTTGAGCACTTTTTAGAAATAAAATTTTTGATATAAAAAAAATAATAATAATTATAGGCTTTACATCTATAGATTGTACTATGGTGCAACAAACATCAGAAGTCCCGGTGTTTGTTGTTGTTGTTGTTGTTGTTTATTTATTTATTTATAAGCCGCTTATTTAGCGACTATGGCGCAGTTTGGTGATACACCCAATATTTCCACCACTGGAACATCTATAATTTTAATGTTTGATTGTAATATAACGCTGTCAAGACAAAGACTCACTGGCGTCTGATTTGTGTGAAAAGGCGATTAGCAAATCTAGATATTGAAAGCTTTTAACATCAAATATTTACATGTGCTTCCATCTCTTCGCAAGAATATAAGTGCAAGAAATATTCATTGGGATGTAGCACTAAAGAATATCAAGATAAATTTATTCTCATGTTTACTGGATTTTCGGGAAAATTTGCTGAGCACCCTATACAAAAATACTTTAGATGATAAACTTAAATTTTTGTTTATACTGGCACATATGCGCAGAAGTGTTACTTGATTGGAGCCGTAAAAGTATTCAGATGAATGATAATTTTAAAGACAGGAGACGTACTCTAATTTGACTAACAAAATGGTAAATACTGATATTATCAAGCTTTTATTTTGCTTCTATACATGAAAGTAGCACGTAGCGTATTCAAATGAATTTTAAAAAATGCTGTGATTTTTTTGCGACGCATGGTGGATTATACAAGGGTACGTTTAGATCTTTACATACAAACCTTTATCACCTGGAAACCTGCTGAAAAGAGGAACAGAGGCTTTGTTGTTTATTATATGAGAGAGAGAGAGAGAGAGAGAGAGAGAGAGTAAACCATTCCTCACCCAGTATTTGTTAAAATGTATACATTTTTTTAAGGTCATAAAGACGCTCAACCGTGCCGCTTTCTTTTACTGTATATGCATATCGGGGTTATCGACTCGTTATTAATGAGGCGTCTCGGAACGTCATGGTTATTTTATATCTGAAGGGAAAGAATCGTGAATTATAACACACTTTAACCAAGCTAAAATGTTATTTCACGGCTATAGCTGTTTAGTTGAGGCATTCAAATGAATTTTACAATGTAGCACTTCTGTTGACTTTCCCTATGAAAAGTGGAGTCAGTCCTGATCGGACGACTTCAGCTCGTCATTGGGTCGATGCGAAGAATATGAAATGTGGTGTTTATAAGAGATTTATTTTGTACGACTCTTCGTCTACAATGGCGAAGTAAATAAATATATCGAAGTCTGGAAGACATTATCAGATGTTTCATTCAATGGGTACGTTCAACCTTGCTAACTCATCGAACTTGGCGCGGCAAACTCTCACTCTCTCTCTCTCTCACACACACACACACACACACACACACTTCAATAAACATTGCACATAGTTAGCATTATATTTGTTGCATGCACAGTGTTAGAACAGACATAATGTGGCTTATATACATGCATGACTAATTTATTTGTAACAAACATTTATTTAATTTCTGTTTGACTGTTTGAAGAATTTTCATTATGTGCTTTCTTTTTCTTTTTCTAAAAATTATTTTGTTTTAACAAGGAGTTGTTATAATACATACTCATTTTTTATACTGCAAATTTATGCTCTTATCATAAATTAATTTTGTTTTCGAAAATGTTATATCCAGTAATGATATCAGCTTTGCAAATTTCCAATAAAGTCCATTCGAACTAAATTTGCGTTATTTTCTGGAACTGTGAAGAATTAGGACGAAATGCACGAATGAACTTCACTCTGCTCATTTAGACGAAAGATAAATGTATCTATTTATTTATTTTCTTACTGGCAGTGCCTCGATCGGATAAAATATTTATCACTGTAGGTTCGTAAAATCCAAGAGTTTTGTAACCTTTACAGTTTTAGGATGAAATCGCAAACCAAACTTGATCTGGGGAAAGACAACTTAGGTTACTGGCCAGCGAGATTGTCTACTCCTACTTTTGACCAGGATACGGCCTGGGCCTTCCGTGAGATTCCAGAAAAGTGGGATGTGCCTATTGTGTGGCAAATTTAAAAATAATAATGACAAATTGTTGCCCTTTTAGCGATTGTTGATGGCGTTTCATTTAAGTTTATTTAATATAGCATAAGCTTATTATCAAATTATACTCGATTTTGTTGATGATTGAATAATTGCATGGAGTTTACAATAGGTTTTGTTATTCCTTAGTGATCTTAATTCCAATCCCAAAACGCATTTAACTGACACGATAAGTAGTCTCCTGCGTTCCTTCCGTAACGATTTCATTTCTTTGAGGAATTTAGACTTTTGTACATGGTTTCTCTGTTCATAGAGTAACTTCTTTTGTAAGAACTGGTTTTAGTCTGAAATATTTGTGTACAGAGCTATATTTTCTGAACACTTTAGCCCTAAGTTTCAATTTCCCGGAGGTTCTCCAAGTCAGAAGAATATAGGGGTCAGTAGTTCGAAAGTTCATTGATCCGCAACTTTTAAGTCACGCGATCAACACTAGTCGCTGATGATGGCAGTGTGTTATTGGTGAAAATTTCTAACTCTTTAAGATTGTCATGTTCTGAGTTTGGGAAATTAGTAATATCCTTTAACGAAAATGTACAAAGATGTTCATAACGTCGAAGGTTTGTAAGTCCTAACAGGACCGGCATTTAAGGGTGGCAAGTGGGGCGACCGCCCCACGCCCCGCTCTTGAGGGGGCCCTGCGCTTCAGGCCTAAGGTCGTCCTTATGAGTTTGTCAAGCTTTTTTCTCCGGTAAATTGGAAACGCTGATACAGGCCGCACGTAATGCACGCAAATCGCGAAAGTTGATCTAGTCTAGACATAATCAGTGTTTGCAGTAGCATACCAATCGAGATACCGATACTCTGGCCCCGCGCTGTCATGGTCGGCCCTAGGCCCCGCGTACTCCTAACGCCGCCTCTGAGTCCAAATGATTTTTGCAGAAGGGGTCCATTAGTACAAAGGGTCATTAGTTCGAAAATATTCGTTAAAGGGGTTCACATGTTCGAAGGTTCTTTGTTCCGAACATTCGATGTTTCATTGTTTCAAATGTATTTCTTTACGTCCGGACATACGAACTTTCGGACCAAGGGTTATTTGGTCTATTGAAACCTTTATTCGGACGAACAAACTTTCGGATTAACGCATCTTCGGACCACTGTTATACCTTGGAGAGATTGAACCCCTGCCTTCGAAACAGTGAACCTTTCTTTCCTACCATATAATCATCGGACCAGTGAACCTTCCGACTACGTAAATGTACCCGTGGCAGACGTCACAAGATACCGACAAGGTCACAGTGAAAGGTACATAAACGTCTTATTGACAGTTTCTACATACGGGCTAAAAAATTGCTTGACGCCCTGTTCCAAAAGGTGGAAACATTTGGTTTACTCAGGTCGTATCATCTTGTCTTATAAGTGTCTAATTTCGTCATCATAGAATTTCTCATAATTAATTTTGAAAAATCTTGGGAATACATTTCAACAGGTTAGTGGTTATAAATATTTGGTTTTAAAACAAAATTGGCAGGCTTGAAGGATTTTCTTCGCTATCAAAGACAAAGGTCTAAAACGATAAAAACAGTTAATTACCCACTGGATTGAGTCAGATAGCGGTATTTCATTGGATATAATGACTGTAATGACATCAGTGTGAAGTTATGAATAATGTCTCGTTATTTATAGCACTTGTTTAATTGGATTTCAATCTGTAATAATAATAAAAAGAATGGATACACTCAACGTAAGACGATGTACTAAAATATGTCTTGTGTAGTCCGATAAATCAACTTCAATATTGATGGATAATCTGTTATTCCATCAGTATCAACACATATTTAGAGGTCTGATTTATCGGACTATGTCTTGTATTGTGGGTTTAACGTCATTGTTTAACGCATGATAGGCTGTACATGAGGGCCAGTATGTTTGGTGGAGGAAGAACCGCCTACACACGGGTTGCTACAGGCAAGCTTTCTCATATATTCATATTGGCCGTGATATAAAAAAAAATTAAATCATACGGTTTCAAGTGAATGCAACCAATAATTGTGAAGAAGCTATCATCCATTCGTTCTGACGTTATGAAGTTATTATGACGTAATAACAACGGAATTGAGGGCAGTTCAATGAAGCCAATATTTACATCGGATTCTTTCTTGCAATCGATCGAAAAGGCTGAGGATGTTCGTTCTGGATTGATTTCATGTGCAACATCGAAATCAACCCAAAGGATCAAACCTCGAATGTATGTCGATAGCTGCACACGAAAAAAACATATATATATATATATATATATATATATATATATATATATATATATATATATATATATACACACACACACACACACCTCACTGTCTATTCTGGCGAAAAAGATGTATGATTTTTCTATAAATTACTGCGCTAACATACATTCTAGCCCCAAACCACAATTAGTTCCCTTCGGGGTCCATCAAAAGTAGGAGTATATTCTACTCAGATAGTACCATGTTCGATAGTGTATTTCACAGCTGACTTGTTTATAAATGTTGTAAGCTACGCTGATAATAAAAGGGTAGATTTCATAGTCGACAAAACTGAATATATGTCTAAAATTGACTGTCCTGCAGTGGAGACAGTGATATGTAAAAAGTCACGGACTGCATGTCAGACAAGCACATTTGTTAATACTTCCTTGAATCACTATGTTTGCCATCTTTATGCACAAAAACGAGCTGGTTAAGCCATGAGGAAACGGCTTATGGTTTGCAAGTACTAATGCAACGTAATAAGTACGAAAAGTTACAAAGGTATACCTGTTATGGTAACAAACGTACAGTAATGAATTTTTATCAATAACAAACAAGGAAAAGAGCTGTGGCCTGAGGCAATATTATTGTCTCGCATAAATAGTAGAGGTAGATCTATATGGAATGCTTTATGACATTTAGAACTCGAGGAACACTTATGACGTACGGGTCAGTACCTAAAAATGTAGTCCCAGTCTAATTTTTCCTCTCCTTCTGGCTGCGACACACGAGTTAGATTTGGACATTCTTGGTATTGATCTAAAGGTAATTGTTTTTTCTTTGGATTATGAGCATCATTGTTTGGTTGTCTGTGTGTATTTTGGCGAAAGTGCACACTGAGTAACGAAGCACTGAAGCTAGTCAGTGAAATATGTGACCCCACGTCGTTTTGTTTACAATCGAGCCTCTCAAAACAAATGCCGGATGACCTATTACAAGAACTTCATATAGAGTTCATCTTTGAAGATACTTTAGATTAGTACACAATGTATTAGGATTTGACACACCAGAAAGATCAGCACTAGGGGTGACAGGGAAAGTAATTTTTGATGCAAATCCCTTGGCCTGATTCCAGTCCTTATGCAAAGTATAGCATGGGGCCCAGTCTGTAATTGCGAAGGTAATAACTAGTGAAAGCTATTTATTTTAGACGAATAATTTTTTTTTCTTCAAAGAACGCACATATTAAATTAATTTTGAACTTATTAAAAACCTTCTGTCTGAAATTGAATATACGGCGAAAATAGAAACTTAAGTTTTCGGAAAGTTCCGAGCATACGCGTCAGGCAACATGGCTGACGACGAAGAGTTTTATATTGATGGGAGAGCCATTTGTGAGCTTCGTGTTGTCGATCTCAAAAAAGAATGCGAAAAACGAGAATTGTCAAAAAGCGGCTCTAAAATCCAGCTAATGGAAAGACTTAAAGCGGTAAAATTTAGGAATCCTTGTTTGAGTTTTGATCCAATTTTATTGCCGAGGATTCCAATCTTGACGGAATCCGTTAATTGTCAATTTGTTTTTTTTTATTAATAGAAACATTTTGTTCCTTTCATTGCAGAATGTTTTAAAATTACAATTTGTGCATCTTGAACATAATATATGGCTGCTCAAAACGGTGTTGTCAATAAAAACAAAAGTTTAGCATTAAAGACTTTATCATTTCAATTTCTGCTTGGACCAAGAGTATTGTTTACGTAAGGTTATCTCCCTTTGTCCATTCACCTAGTGGTTACTGCTGATAAGATCTAGATTAGTGGAACGAGTCAGTGAATTTGTTTTTGTGTTGTGCATTTACCATTCAAAGGTTATTATAAAATTTTCTATAGATTTATTGATTTAAACAAAAATTAGTCTTAAATGTTAAAAGTTGCTTTTTGACTTTAGATTTCAGGTGTCCTTGTCATGTTCAAGCCCGCAATGTGAATTTTATTACGCTTTCATTATAATGTTGCTAGAAACTATTAAAAGCATTATCAAAAGTGTTCAGCTATAACTTCTAAATTTATTCATTGTTAAAACATGTTTATAAACTGTCAAAATTATTTGTGAGCTTAATGTTTTTCTGAGTGTTAAAATTTGTATTTCTGGAAATTTATCCATGGGTTGTGGCCCTGAAGCAGGTTTCTCTGGGATGCCAAAGTCACTGTAAAAGTATGCATACTTTTTGTTTTTGGATGCATGAAACTTTAAAAGCTTGAGACCTCGGTATGCAAACCTTTTATTTCATCAAAATTCTTTTATTTGATCCATTTTCTACAAAGTATGGATCAGGTGTGTATGCAAGCTATCAGAGGGATGCACTACAGTTATGTACTTCTGAGAGACTGACAAAGTGTAAGGTGAACTTGTTTGCGCTTGAGACATGCACATTAGAGAGAATGTTGGCATACCTCTATGTTACTTTCATCTACTGTAAATGATATTCCTTTATAGATTGAACTTTTGGAAATTGTACATGATCTAAAGCACACAGCTAACCAAAATGGCTGCTCCAACATACTCAAAAGTCATTAGTGTCAAGTACACTGTCTTCAGCAGTTACTGAAATAAGGAAAACTAACTTTATCAGACTTGAGAATACCAGTTACAAAATGTATAAAATGTAATTTTAAAAAAGCATTATCACCTCTCCTTTTTGTACAATTTACTTTTGAAATCCAGGATGACAAAATAACCCAGCAGAGCTAGCAGTGTTTTTTTTTTATATTAGTGAACATGTAAAGCATGGCCAGTCTTTATACACTGTAAGGCCCAACAACAAAAATGTTTCCTATTGAACTTTACAATTATGGTAGGATGTTTATTTTAACAGTATATTTATTATAATGATTTTTATATTTGATGTAATTAGTGCTTCAGGTACTGGTCTGCCCTGGGAGAAAAAGAGCTAGGGTCGGCAAAAAAAACCGGGATGCTTGGCCAACCAGAAGCACACATATTGTTTTGGGGTTGGGGAGCCTAACCCCAAAAACACCCATTGTATGGAATAGAGTAATTTGTTTCTTCTTCTAGCGTGTTGGAAAATCCTTAGATTATTAAATGGAATTAAACTAATAAAAAATAATGTAGAAAGTGTAATCCCATCCTTAGCATATCTTCTTGCAAAATTAAAAATAGCAAACGATGAGAATTGCTATTAGCTATGCTAAGCAAGGGGGATATCTCTAAGAAGTTTTTAGAAATTAACATTGTGACCCTGCTATAACATGCTCGGTTATAACATGAATTCAGATATAACATGGGTGTGGTGTGACTCCTGAAATATTATATACATGTACTTTTCTCTTACATGGGCCCCATGTCTAAAGTGGTTGGGTTTTTTTAAGCACTGAAAACCGTTTTTTTTGACAAGAAAACTGCTGACCTCCAAATGCAGGGAACTTTGAATGTATGATATTTGTAGGTTTCAATTTTTAATCAGCTCTTGGCATATCATAGGGTTTATAGGGGAAAAGTATAAATATTTAAGAATGAGTTCCTGGTAAATCCAAAAAAAGTTAATAGTTCTCCTTAAAAACGCATATTTCAAAACACCTTGAGCATAGCTGTTGTTATTCATTTATCATCACATTTATCATGGTTATCAACTGCCATACTACGTTTTCATTTGGTGTTTGTGTGTGTGTGTGTGATTTGGATTTTTAAGGTAGCTTTAACAATTTTTCAGTCATATCGCTATGATGTCTGCAGTGTGACAGTTTATAGTGATGTCTAGCACTGGGGCATCATGCTGCAGACATGTAGCATGATGTCGCACCCAGACACATTATTGTGACACCAAGCTGAACAGTCCTAACACTAACCTCTTAATGCTGAGCACCTAGCCAGGCAGTTATTAATACCATTTTTGTAAGTCTTTGGTATGACCTGGCTGGGATTCAAACCTGTGACCTCCCACATCTGAGGCAGATGCTGTAACCACTAGACTACTGGAGCTGTCTCCTACTTAGTCAACAGGACACAAATTGTGTTCATAAATGGAAAACATTCCAGCATGGTTGATATGTTTTTGGTATTTCACCTATTTCAACTACAAGAACAGACTTGATGACTTAATAATGTTTACTTCCTTAATTATTGATAGCATGTATAGATTGGCAGGTAGTAAAATTGTTGCTGATACTATATGTTTGTCTTAAGTTTTATTTCTTCTGCCACCACTCACACAATTATACTTGCATTCTTCAAATTTTTGGTCATTCTCACTCAAAGGTTGTTTAGTACATAATGTAGTTGGCAGTTAAGGACCCCAACTGCATTGTTTTAGCCCAGTTCCCATGTACTCCATGTATAATCAACCAACAACATTTCATTTTCAGATAAAAGGTATTATTCTTTTAAATAAGAAAATTCATTTTTTGAGATCTTTACAACTGCAAAATTTGTCATTAAAAAAAATAAAAATTGTGTATTGATGCATATATTTTATAGAATGATTGTCATTTAAAGTTCAAATTCTTTTTTAATGTCATTATAATAAATAAAAGTTGCGCTCATTACGTTTTATTGAAATACTGATATGTGTGAATAGTTAAAATTTTTACCATCTGTACCTGCTTTTACTGCAAACTGCACAGACCAATATCTGCCATCACATAATGCACCGGTAGATTTGGGTCTGTTCAGTTTATTAGGAGTTATCAGTAGAGCAAATAATGTAGACCCTGGTCTGCATGAGATTGTGCTATGGCAGATCAGGATCAATGTTGTTTGCAGTTTGACTTGACTTTATAAGTGTGTACAGTATATTTCCTACCTGAAATATTCTCAGCATGTTTTGTTAGTTTTTAATTTTTTTTTCTAATTTCATGGTGTTTGTTTTTGTAATAATATTATTATATGTTTTTTATCTTTTAGGTGTCTAATATTGTAAAGTGCTTATAGCTTCTAAAGATTCAGTGCTATACAAAGTCCTCATTATTATTATTATTATTATTATTATTATACAGTTAGCATGCATGGACCTTAAACTTTGTATCTGGGTTTGGTTCCTATACCCATATTTAAATAATAAATTGTATTATAATTTTGATCAGATAACATGAAGATAACATGAATATGAGAGACAGTCTTTTCAAAATTGAGATCTCTTCCATAATAGAGATCTGTCATAATGGTGGCGCTCTACAGTGGCGCTCTACAGTTTCCTATTTTGCAAAGGGTTAAAATTTTAAAGAAAAAGAATTTCCCTGGGTTTCCTCACTGGTTTATACTGGCTACTTAAAAAAGACCTTGTATATCTTAGGTATAATTCAAAGAACCTTTAATTCCCTTTATTTTGGTATATGAGTGATGGGTGTAATATGGGTTATAGACTATACAGCTTGGCCTTACTCCAGATGTGCACCTTTCAAAAAAGTGCTGGCTCCACTTGGTCATTTTCACTTCCCGATTTTCAGAGGTAAATTGTAAAAACAAAAGAGCCGATAACTTGTTTTTACATTTTATATATTTGGTAATCCATTCATTGCACTTTTAGAAGCTGGTATTGTCTAGTCTGGCAAAATTCATTTTCCCTATTTTAATAGCTGCTATGGATAGTGTACTTTGGACTAATTCAGGCTGATTTTTTTTTTTAAGCACAAGGGAGCAGTCATTTTAGTTAGCTGTGTGCTTAGATCATGTACAGTTTCTAAAAGTACACTATTTAAAGAAACATCATTCACATTACATTAATGTAGCATTGAGGTATGACAACATTCTCTCCTTTGTGCATGTTTTAAATGCAAACAACTTCACCTTACATACGTCACTCTCTCAGAAGTACATAACTGGTGAGTGCCCCCATATGAATAAAAGTTTTTATGATCACCTATTGAATTCTAAGAGCACCATTTATTTTATTGCCTATAGGACTTTTCTACCTCAGAGTTTACTATATAACCCTGTACTTGAGTTTAAATATCCTACAGAGAGCTCTGCCATCCTGAATTCTGATTTTACTAACAGCAACAACATAAAATGGCATGAGGTCAGTTTAATTGGTAGCTCATTTCTATGAAAACAGTAATTAACGCCTGCTGCATTTGTTTGAAATGAGTAGTTCTTTGTAATGTTGTGTCACAAATCATAATGTTTCAGCACAGAGCAATATAGTGCTGCAGGAGAAAGGGTATAGCAAATGATTTATTTGAGTAGTAATGGGAGAACAGGGCCACATCACCTTTTTGGGGCTAGGGAGTGTACAGATGTAATTTCATTTAATTCACTTCTATAATATATATATATATATATATATATATATATATATACATACATACATACATACAAAGATGACTTATTGCTTAATTCTTTTTCTTTTCAGCAATTACTTCTTGAGAAACTCCAGAAACTCCCAGTAGATCAAGATGGTATGCATTCATGCTTCTTTGTCCTGATACATAAAAACTTACAACACAACGTGCAGGGTCTAATGTAGAACGGATAATTGCAGAATGGTGGTGGGGTTCTTTATTTGAATAAATGGCGGACGGGAGGTCAGAATAAAGGGAAATATGGTACAGAATTCAGTGTCATAAAATAATATTTACATCTCGGACAGTTTTTCAAAAATCTCGTACTTGCCTTATGTTGCCCATGTTAATTAACTTTTGTTAATTCAGAAAAGGATACAACATAAAACACAAATGGGATCTTTTTGATACAATATTCGTGATGTCAGTGAAAATATCCCATTGTTGTTGTGATGGTGTGATAGAAGACACCAGTGAACCAATTTTAATTACTACATTTAGCAGGGTTGGCGCTGGCTTAACCCTTTACCTCATAGAGCTTAGTGACGAAGTGCAGCACGCTATAAATAGAACACCTGTTACCTAGCAGACCGCATCCGCATAGGCATGCCTGTGAATTGTTAAGCAACGTAGTGGTGTTACGTTTAACAGCAGTTTTAACCATTTTACGTTTTAGGCAGACATTTATTATATGTGGAAAAATTGAAGAGTACAGTCCGATTGTTATAGCTGTGTAATTATTTTTCACAGAAGAATATTTTATGTGCTATAAAATCGAGAGAGAACTCGTTCACCGTCATGTCAGTGAGGCCGCGTGACCGACCGTAGCTGCCATTTCCCATACTCGAAATTTACACGTTTTTCGTCTGCGTCTACATCACTAAGTCATCTGAATTTGATAATCAATAAAAAAACTAATTGCTGCTTGCATAAATATCATAGCCTTTACCAAGGTTATTGAATCTTTCGTGTTTGTGATTCTACTCGTGAAAACTTCGTAAGTACTGAATGAAATCCTGCCTGTGAACTGTTAAGCAATTTAGTGTATGTTACATTTAACAACAATTCTAACCATTTTACATTTTTGGTACACATATATTATATGTGGAAAAATTTAAGAGTAATGTCCGATTGTTATAGCTGTGTAATTATTTTCCACAGAAGAATTTTTTTATGTGCTTCAAAATCTTGAGAGAACCGTTCACCGTCATGTCCGTGAGGCCGCGTGACCAACCGTAGCTGCTATTTCCGATACTCGAAATTTACAAGGTTTTCGTGTACGTCTATATCACTAAGTCATCTGAATTTGATAATTTATAAAAACTAATTGCTGCCTACATCAATATCAGAGACTTTACCTAATTTATTGAATCTTTCGTGGTTGTTATTCTAATCGTGAAAACTTCGTACGTACTGAATGAAATCCGCGGCTGCCATTTTGGAGTGTGGAGATTACAACCCAGTTACTTTAAATAGCAGATATCGACCAGTGCATGAATAGCGACCACGTGATCTGACGTAATTGTCATTCGCAGAAATGAATGTAGTATGTAATAGGGGGGTTTTCCCCGAAGGTGGCGCTACGAAAACTAGCTCAAAATGGCTGATGTTTACCGCAGGCGTCAAAAAGCGCTTCTATGCGAATCTTGTAGAGGCGTCAAAAGGCGCTTCCATGCGAATGGAGTAGAGGCGTCCAAAGACGCTTGTATGAGGTAAAGGGTTAAAAACATTGTTGCCACACACAAAAAAGCACCAATATTTTGTCGCCAGTTTTCAACAAAATATTACCATTTTCATAGTACAGTACTACCTGTTTATCTTGACATCATTGGGGCTGAGGTAATATTATCGACACAAGCATACAAGTGAAATTTTTAAGAGGTGAACTGTCATTAGTGACCATGATTTACACAGAAAGAAAATAACCAATGGAAAGTTTGATTAAATGAAGACAAAACTAGTCAGAAATATACTTGTATATTGACAGTTTACATTTGTTTAGTTCACTCCACAATGTCTTAAGTACTGTAAATGAAAAATCCATGTATTTGAGTATTGGATCATGTATCAGTCATATCCCATTAGAAAACAAAAATAACATGTATAATTTAAAAAATTTAGTCCCCATTTGATCTATATCTCATTTTCAACAAACACGTGTTACTAAACAAATAATGCCAATATTCATTGTCCCCAGTAGCATGTTACTGTATAGTTGTATGCATGTATATGTACTTAAATTGGCCATCCAAAGACAATTATCATCTTGATGACATTACCAAGGGGATGAGGCTATTCATTGGGAAATTAAAACATTAGTAAATGAAAAAGTTTAACAAACATCCTTGCAAGATGTTCCACCTTCCCTTAACTTGATGGCCAGGTATTTATAGTTTCAAAAGATTGAAATTAAATTTGTGTTTTATGCTGTCATTGATTGTGATCTTAAGTATAAACTTTTTTCTTGCAAAACTTTCATGGCACAATAAATGTGTTCCAATCACTATGGAAAATTAAACAATCGATCAGATTCCATTGCTTATTTAAGTTTGGTGTAGACATCCTTTGCTGAAAGGTCCTTTGAAGATTGTAATCAGCTTGCTTTGATGATGGTGTAGACATCCTTTGCTGAAAGGTCCTTTGAAGATTGTAATCAGCTTGCTTTGATGATGGTGTAGACATCCTTTGCTGAAAGGTCCTTTGAAGATTGTAATCAGCTTGCTTTGATGATGGTGCATGTATTATTGAAGGTGCCACTAAATGTCATCTTTGGATGACCAAACAATTGCTTGTTTGTTACTGCAGTGGCAGCATCAAATAATTGTAGAAAATTGATTGGGACAGAATTTTGTTTTTCATTTGCTTAGTATTTATACTGAATAATTGGTGCTTCAGATGTAATTGAGTTTCTTTTAAGTTCCAGCAAAAACTATTTTTTCTGGTAAAATTTTCAAAAACAAATGTATCCAGCATTTGGTTGGTTATAGTCTTTCCTGTTTCTGTCTTCAGAGGTGATCGATTATGCTAGTCCAGTAGCATGACCATTTGAGTATAGATGGCACCTAAACCTATTTGGCCATACATAGACAGGACAGTGTTGTTGTGCCATCAGACTATGTACATTAATATTGTATGCCTTGCTATGACTGTAGAGGCAGCATATCAAGTCTAACAAGATATTTTTTTTGATCCACTTGTCCCATACAAGTGACATGTAAAAACAATTATTTGGTCTGCAGGATTGATAACTTGTGCATCGATTTAGGTAGCTTTGATCCTGTAAATAGTTGACATTGTTGAATGAATTACATATTTAAATGCTTATTGTTATGGTTTTGTTGTTGTTGTAGGGTTTAACGCCATTTTTCAGCACACTATAGGCTATGCATGGCGGCCAGTATTAATGGTGGAGGAAGAATCCGGGAAAACCCCGGAAAGAACCACCTACCCACAAGAAGCTACTGGCAAGCTTTCTCACATACCCACATTAGCCGAATCCGAGACTCGAACCCACGCAGGCAGAGGTGAGATGGCAGTGATCCGTAACAGAGAGTGCTTTAGCTTATTGTTATGGGAAAAACTTTATGAATTTACAGAAATCTTTTCCTTTTCTCACTAGCTGGTAAAAGCCAATTTTTGAAGATAATTAATTAGTTTATATAAGTATGAAATTTTAATAGCGAAACAAAATTGTATATTTAAAGAACATAGAACCTTAACCTAGTTATGTAAAACATGATACACACACTCCTGGTAATGGAGAGATTATATTTCTGATTGGTGTAAAAGTTTGTATAATTAATGTATTTATTATGCATGGATTACTTTTATACAACTTTGCTTTTAATTGGCATCATATAGCCAGTATTGTGCTGACATACCATTTAATACTTGCACATACATATTTTGATCCATGGAAAAAAGACCAAACAAATCCAAAACAGTTTTTGTCATAACTTTGAAAGTCCTTCTAATATGTTACATATAAATGTTTCAATGTTAAAATGGTTCAGCAAAGATCAGCTTCACGTGTAGACTGACATGAGTTGGGGTGTAGTGTCATATTTGTGATTTACTTTTGCTTGGTCAAATAAGGCACGATCCATCAGTTGAACAATGATGGCAGCCTCCCTCTCTGCAAAATCCGGATGATTGCCATAGTATGAAGCAGACAAGTATACTACAGCCTCAGCACTTGTGTGACACTGTGACTAACAGCTCCGATCCATAGATTGGCAGGTGTACTTTTGTTTGCCATTGGCAGTTGAACATGCTGGTTCTAGCTTTTACTGAAGTTAATCATATTTACTGCCAGTGATGTAATTCAGTTTTGAAAGCAAGCAATTTAAATTGGAGATAAATTTGGTATTGAGCCTGCCTTGGTGGCCTGTGGTGTCAATGTGTATGTCTGTTCACATGTTCACAACTTAGATTAAGCTCAATATTTCAAGGTTTTTGTATTTACTCGGCTATGTGAAAGGTGGGAATGATAGAAAAGTGGTATATTGCACATGATAAATGTGTGTGTGTGTGTGTATATATATGGACAACACATAGAGAAAGTTAAACTAGCCTGATCCAGAATTTCATGAACCCCAGATATTAGGCCATGGGATTTACTAAGCTCTGCTTACAGTGTTAAGTTGTTTGCCATCTATCTGTCCATCCATCTGCACAAGTTTTGCGTTTTGTGCTTAATTTACACATTTCTACTTTTGGAGTGAATAAGAAGAAATTTGATGGCTCTTAAATAAATTATAAAATTTAAAGCTGCCCCCCTGACTAGAAAATTTACCCCATGTCTACCCATGTCTATTATTGTTGCATAGAAAGTACAAACCCTTACATTTTGTGCAGATTATAAAGTAAAATAATTGCACCAACTTTTTTGTTTCAGCAGAAGCACCAAATCTGAAAGTAAGTATATTAATGTTAGTTAGCCACAAATAAATTTGTCCTGTGAATGTCATTTAATATTATAAACTTGAAAACTGCTCTATCAAGGGCATTAATGTAAACTAATGTTTAGCTCCGTTGGTCATAGAACATATGAGCTTAAGCAATGGGCTGTCCAGTATTAGCAATGGGCTGTCCAGTGTTAGTTTTCATGTGTCTATCAGTCCTCCATTCATCAGCACTAATTGCCTTTTCTTCTAAAGTACTGAGAGGATTGCCATGAAACTTGACGGACACGTTTGGTCTGGGGCTGAATTGGCCCAGAATAAAATAGGTGCTTCTCAGACATTATGGCCAATACTGTGTTATTGTAACTTCTATTGAATAAATGGACCTTAAGCATTGGGTTTTTACTAGAAGACTTCTTAGGACATCATGCTTTAAAAATTAAAATGTTGCCAGCCTTACCTCTCTTATGACTGCTGTGGTGGTCATCTTTAAAATTTGTAATTGCTATCCTTTTGTATGGATTGCCACGTTGACATTGGTTTGCATATGATATCTAGCTAATACCAAGTGAATCTCACCTCCAGCATGACCTCTTGGTGAACATCTTGAAAATTTGATGCAGCTACTTTTCATAAACAGATTGTCATTCAGCACCAAATTTTAATTGAAAGACTTCTTATGCTGTTACGATGCTCAAATTAATATGGTGCCAATCCATAACATAGTATGGCCAAAATTTTGCAAATCTTATCATCACAGCTTCTTCTGTTTGGCTGTATGGACAGTTGCAGGACATGGGTCCTAAATGAAAATGACACTGATTTCTCCTTATCTTAAATTACTCCCTGTGGGCTTTTGGGATGTTGAATAGTCTCAGTGCACTCTTCTGTATGTCACATGATCAAAAGAGGAAGGAGCTGCAGTGGCTCCAAGTTTAGCAATCTGGACTTGTGACCAAAACGATGCTGGTTTGAATCTTATCATTGGATCAGCTTGGGGAAGATAGCATAGCGTGATCTTGGGCAAAAACGCTTTGCTGAGCAGTAACCTAGCTGTGTTGCTGTGCTACAAAACAAACTAATCTGTTGAATAACTTGGTTATATAGTCGTGGGGTTTTGACTAAAGATCTTACGATATCATGGCCGTCTGAGTGGAAAGGGTGCTGATCAGGCCTCCAGCATGATATCCATTTTGAAAATCTTATCCCATACTCTTGAAAGAATATTTTTGCTAAAAGATTTGGATTTTGGAGTTTCTCAAGAATATCAGCAATGGTTAAGTACTCAGCAGTGATGAAGAATAAAAGGCCAGAGAAACTGACTTCTTGTGGATTCAGTGAATTTTATTTTGTTGAGTGTCGCACCATTAAATGGACTCTGCTCATTTCATCATGGGCAGGCATTTTTTTTTTTAATCGTTGGAAAATCACAGTACATGCCAAATAATTTCTAGGCAAGTCACATAAAATTCTGTCCAAGAGTTAATTTATTGAAAAATACTCATGTGAATATGCCATTGTACATGTATTGTTAAGTGTCTGAAAAATGGCATTTATCTCCTAATTTTACAACTTAGGCAAGTTTTTGGATACCCTTGTCTTCTTTTTATAAGGCCACCTGTTCTTCAGCAGGAAAGTGGCTTGTAAGAGGGGCAGCCATTCTAAAAAAGGATCATACAGTTGTTCAAAATAATTGCATACAGTGAGGAAGGTGTAACTGTTTAAATAATTAATAATGTCTTTAAAAGTCATATGTTATGGGTTCAGTATGATAAAAAACTTTCATGTTATTTAAAATACAAATGAATAATCATCAGTCACAGTGCAAAACCATTCATAAACTTTGTTGTTAAACTCAGGGTGGAAAGATTTGACTGCAACTGTCATTCTTCATTCATTCCATTTACCTACAGCTGCAAAATGTAGAACTGAATGTTGGTTTGAATATATTTTACATTTCTCAGCAGTGATCAAAAGACTCTCCTTCTTTTGTTGAGTCATTTTGCTTTCACGTTTCCCTCAAAACTGAGAATGTTTGATAACAGTTTGCAATTTCTGATACAATTCTTTCACTGTCAACTATACCACACTCAGGCTAAGTTTTATGTTTTATTGTTATACAAAAATGCTCTCTGTTCACAAAGAAAGTGAACTTGGAAATCAAGAGTTTTAGTTTGGTATCCTTTCAGATATTTAATTCATAATTTAGGAAAGGAAAGCTATGAAGAATAACATTTTTTTTTTAGTTTTTGGCATCTGGATGTCACACTGATTTAAGCTAGATGATGTTGTCCTTCTCCTCTATTAGTTTTTGTCATCTTTATAATTATTGGTGGTAATAATAGCCAGTAATTAACAAACTGACATTACCTGACAGCTAAGGAGATCACAATAGGAAGGAAAATTGGATTACATACAATATGTCTTGGTATCAGTTAAAGTTGGGTACATTATGAGCATGTGGGAACAAATGTAAATGTGTTGAATTCAGAAACAAATATTTGTGAGATTTCTGTGTCTAAAGCCCATTATAAGACTGCTTGTTGGGGTATATTTTACATCTTTTGCCCTAATATGCTGGCTGCATTAGAGGTAGCCATCCTGGAGGAGTACTTTTGAATACTAAATCATCATGCCATGGGATTCTAGACATAAAAAAACGCTTTGGCTGCTGGTTGGGGAATGGGCATTTCAAGAGGGGGACCATTGTAATAGTCTTTCATTTTATATTCATAGTTGCAGGACGATGAGGTGGCAGGTAGTAATGAATTCATTAAGCAATATCTGCGACGACAGAAAGAACTCTTGAAACTTCAGAGAGAAGGTAGGTCACTGTCTATTGCATACTTTGCCAAGGTTATGCATGTCGTTTTATATCTCTTTACAGCTAGATAGAAGAATACACTCCTTTCTGCCCTTCTATGCCCTCTCATCTGTCTTTTTTAATAGATGAAAAATTTGTTTAATTATTTTGTTTTATTCTGTATTTTTTAAGCTCTTCTGTCATAGACCAGAACAGCCTATTTGATGGTCTATTGTCCATCAGTTAGCTCTTTCTCGCTACTCCAAAAACTACTTGGAAGATTGCCATGAAAAGTTATACATTAATTGCATTGCTGTTGTTGTTGTCTTGGGTTTAGTGCAGTTTTTTTCAGGGCATGCTGAGCTCTACATGGTGGAAAGTATAACTGGTGGAGGAAAAACCTGGGGAAAACCCTGATAAGAGCCACCTGTGGGACATAGGAAGCTACTGGCAAGCTTTCTCACATACAAATATATTGGCTGTGCCCAAGAATCGAACCCACAGACAAAGGTGAGATGGCATTGATCAGTAAAGGCGAGAGCTTTAGACAACTTGGCCATCTGCGGCCCCCCATCCCATGGTCTACTTGGTTTGAAATGAGAATGGTGCTGTTTGGACATCCAATATGGCTGCCAGAGGCCATCTTGAAAATTGTTATTGCTATTCCTGAATTGATGGTCATATCATTGTGGGGTTTTCACTGAAAGACTCGTGTCTAGTTATTCCTAAAGAAAATGAGGCTATTGTTTGTCAAATATGGCTGCCACAGTGGCAATCTAGGAAATCTTGTTGTCACTACTCCACCATAACAGAAAGTCACATTGACATGGATTTTCCACCAAAAGACTTTTTATTGTGTCTACTTAGTCTTAGATGAAAATTATGCCAATCATATATTCAGTATGGTTACCATAGTGGCCATCTTCAAAATCTTTTTGTTGCTACATTTTCTGAGTGGATGGTGATATCAACAATGATTTCTTATGATGTCTAGTTTATCATGAATGAAATTAGGCTGATCTGTTATCCAGTATGGCAGCCACAGTAGTCATCTTAAAAAATATTATTATAGCTACTCTTCAGAATGAAAGATCATATTGCCATGGGTTTTCACCATAAGACTTCTCATGATGTCAGTTCAGTCCTAAATGAAAATGCCAAAGCAGCCATCTTGAAAATCTGAATGAAAAGTAATACTGACTGCTGTATTCATCAGAAAACGTTTATGTCTTGTTGGTCCTAAATGAAAATTGTTTTGATTTGATTCCTAATATGGCTGTCACAGTGAAATTTTGGAAAATCTTGTTATCACATCTTCTCCCAAATGGATGCTTATATCATCATGGGTTTTCACTAAAAGACTCCTGATAATGTTGAAGCTAAATCAAAATGATGCTGATATAATGTCCAATATGGTGACAGTTGTACATCCAGTATGGCTGTAATGATGGCAGTCAAGAAAATCTTGTTGTCACTACTCCAGAATGGAAGATTGTTACGGTGTAGGGTTTTCACCAAAATTATATATACTTTGGCCTAGATGAAAATGATGCCAGTCTGACATTTAGTATGTCTACCACTGATGCTAATTTAAAAATCTTGTTATCACTGAAAAATGTCAAAGCTTGAGCACTAGGCAGTTAAAAGGAAGGAATGGTCTTGAATTCCATTTTGCCAAGTAGAGCACAAGTCCCTTTAATGGGGTCTTATTGTGTTTTTTATTTAATTTGATAACCAAATCAATTTTATTTTGTTTTACAATGAAACTATATCTGAAAATGTCATCAGTCCTTGTATGACATAATTCCCGTCAAACCTGCCAGCCATTATGATTTTGCCATATTAGTTTATGATTTTGCCATATTAGTTTATGATTTTGTACATTTATCAAAATAAAATGATATAAAGCTGTGTTTATCGTTTGTTTTAAAACCTATGTAATCCCAAATATAGTAAATTATTCATCATATTGAAATCAAATGAGTATTTGTATAAAATATGTTTTAGACTTTTTACTCTTGAAGATCCTGGTTTGTGCCTGTTTACTGTTGTTTACACATCTTTGGAAAGGTGTATCCCTATACAAAAACTAAGATGCTCCCCTTTTCCACCACTGATACTGTAAGGAGTTCCAATTTCCCAAGTTTCTTGATTACAGGTATAACAATATTAATAAATTCTGGAAAGAAAAAAAGCCTAGAGCTAAACAAAAATCAGGAATTTTAAACTAATTTCATGTAAAGAATGTGTACTCGAAACAGTTGCCCAGGACCTAGAAAGAAAGAAGGGTTGATACTCAGTGTGGGTGTACATGTATATGCTCTTGTCTATGCCAGGCGTAGTACAGTAGCCAACCCATTACTTTGTCGAGATGAACTAAAATGGTCTTTGCACAGTAATTCGAGTTCATAATCATCTGCAGTTACCAAACTTTGTTGATGGCTTGTACGTGGGGTAAGGAAGAACCCTCGATTTTTTTCTGAGATCAACTGTTACCATCTTTATGGATACTTTGTACTTGTGGTAAGGAAGAATGCTATCAATTTTGGGATCCAGTGGTCACAGTGTCTACTACAATATTGGTTTCTGCACTACGACTCGAGTTTTCATGGACAGTTACCAAACTCTGGATGGCTTACACTTGGGGTAAGAAATAATTCTGCTTATTTTGGACTCAAAAGATCAAAGGTCAAACTGACTAAAAGGGAAAAAAGTGATTTCTGCACAACAACTCAGATTCTCCATCTACTGTTACTAAACTCTGTGTATTACTCACATTTGCAGTAGAAAGAACCTTTTTGATTTTGGAGTCAAAGGTTAAGGTAACTGTGACATAATTTGTATGATGCGGGAATTAATGCCAATTTTCAACACATGATGGGCTATATATGGAGACCAGTATATTTGGTGGAGGAAAAACCAGAATAAACCACAGATCCATGGGAAACTACTGGCAGGCGTTCTCATTTACCCACATTAGTTGGGGTAAGACTCGAGCTCACATGGAGATAGTTGAGATGTGTGAGTGGTCTCAAAAAGGATGAGTGCCTTAGACGACATGACCATCTTGGGTTCCGAAGTGTGACTGAAAGAATAAAATTGGTTCTACATAATAACTTTGTTTCTACATCACTTAAATGGACCAAATGTTGTGGATGACTTGTATTTGTGGGTAAGAAAAAACTCACTTGATTTGGGGGTCAAAAATCAAGGAAACTGACTGAAAAAAGAAAATGTGTCTTTGCAAAATAACATTAGTTCTACATCACATACCAGGACCAAGCTTTGTGGATGGCTTGCACTTTGGATTAGGGAACAGCCTATATATTTAGGGTTCAAAAGTTTAGTTGTCTGCATACAGACTTTTAAATCAAGGTCAGCAAATAATGTGCTGTTCATGTTTCTCTTATTGTAATTAATACAACTATCAATAAGAATTAGAATAATCCAGATGAGAAAAAAATTCTGCACAAATCTAATTACGTTTAAGGAACAAATTCACTGCTAGTTCTTCTGAGCTCTTCAGCAATGTATTTCTGTGTATCTTTTCTTATGATTATTTATAAGGTACATTTAAAAAGTTTTAAGGCTAGAATATGAAACTTTTATCATCTGCAAAGATTTCTATAAAATCTGCAGTAAGTTGCTGACAGTATCATCTTCTGATGTGGTACATGGTGGGTTCTGTTTATTGGAAAAATATTTGATTCCCAGATATGCTGCCAGGGCATGTGAGTATACATATCACACCAAATTATTACAAATTTACATGTATATTAAGCAGAGATACATGATAACTCTGGCAAATATATTCAGAATCATAGATATAAAAATGCACTCTGGGCAGTACAGTATAGAATTTCTATTTAACTGGTAAGATAAATTGAATACATAAGAACGAAACAATTCTTTTTTAAAAATTTGGATATATGCATGATTAAAACACCCCTCCATTCCAATGTAGGCAGATGTAGATTAATATAAACAATGTTTGGAAATTCTGTTAATTAGATGTAACAAAATAAAATTATCCACTAGAGGGGTTCTGCAATTGATTTCCTTTCTTCTCATTTATGCATGTGTAAACTTTGGGCCATTTCTGGTGATGTCAATGTGTAAGGTGAACAACAGAAGAAAGAAAGTGAAAGATGAAGATATTTTCACCAAGTGGAGGACATAAATTGTAAAATTATGTCAGATGCTTCCAGAACATACAAGTGCACACACCACACCACAATTTTACAAATTTGCTTATATGTAAAAGTATGCATAAAAGAATGTTCCAGCTCCAAAGAAAATCCTAGCTTTCCCCGTGTCATTAAATACCTTTATGTACATGTAATAAATGTTACGACTTCTACTGCAGACGTCTCTTAATATATTTCAGAAGGTGAACAGATTTAGCAGCATGATGTAATTTCTCCTCTGGCCTTAAAAACAGTTACAATAAATCAGGTGAAACAATAAGAGTATATCACAGTGGCTGGAATCTTCACATTTTTCATTGTTTTCACCTTTTACGAAAACCACATATACCCCTTGATCCTGCATCCTCTTTTGTGTGCTTTTTGGATTCATAGAATGTCGTAACGTTGAGTAATATGCTAAACACAAATCATTAATTAGACTCAGCAAGTGAAGTATCATGTAACCCATGTATTCATTCAAGAACTTTTTAAAAAAAGGCATTAGTATAAAATAACTTTCATTTTTACAAGTCCTGACTTAAAAAGTCTGCAGGAAGAAAATTATCCATAATTTGTGTTTTAATAAAACTACAAATTTAATGTATTTTTTTTATATAAAAAAAATTAAAGTCAGAAAAGGTATGTCTATATTTAACTATATTTTGAACATGTTCAGTACAGTAAGTTACAAAAAACAAAATGATGACAGATACAATAACAAACATGGCTTCTGTATGTCATGCATTTAATTAACTACTTACCATTTTTTTTCAATATAGCAATTGCCTCAGATAATATTTAAGAAAAATTTATTTCAGTTAGTTATGTTGGTGAAACTCTAACCAGACAGTTGTCACTGTCAAGGAAACTAATATACTTAGATATTAAAGAGCATTTTATAATCGTAGTTTATTCAGTAGTACTTGATTGGGAAAATAGGAAGAAACAAGTGTAAGGGGGTCAAAATTTATATTGTACAAAACGTTCATATAAAATAGCAACTAAACTTTTAACCAGATAATAGAGTAACAAAACAAAAACTCAATGAATTTGAAGAAAATATTAAATTTTCATTTTGTTTCATTTTGAATTTTTTTTTTTTTTTAAAGATAATAACCTTGAAAATCAGTTGCCTCCAAAAATGGGTATCAGATATTTAGTCACAAGTCCTCTCTCCCCACTATTACATGATTAAATGTGAAATAAACTGCCAAATTTTAACTATTGATCAGTCATTAAAGCACCATAGAGTAATAACTTGTTTGTCCTTAGACTTCATGTGTGTGAAATTTATTCACTGTAACAGGGCTGGAAATTGATGCATATAAGTTAACATTGTGCCTTTTACAATTCTGATATGCCAGTAGATAGCTAGCTGAGAAAAAGAAAATAAAGTTTCTTGCTAGTGATATTTTGTAGTAAAAATAAGAAACATGCTAGTGGATAGGCAAATGTTTGCTAGTTGAAAATATTACAACTACCAAAAAGATGTTAATACTGTAAAAGTTTTTTTTCTAGCTCTGTGTAAGCTTCACATATGAATATTTGGTGGGAATCTTGTACATTAAAATACTGACATCAATAATGATTAATTGAAACAAAAGCTATCAAAATGCATGAGCATATTGATATTGTGTACATGTACTGAGAATGCCAGAGCAGTGAGTGGCAAAAAAGGGATGGGTTGAAGATGTTGAAACAAGATTAGGCAGAGAATTTTTAATTTCTTTGCATATTTGGGTTTGAAATAACTGGCTGTAGAGAAACTAGTTCATCTGACTAGCACCCTCACCCTAACACTGACTGCAGTGACCATGACCTTTGGACCAAAAAAATCAATAGGCTTCTTTCATAGTGTGTGTTCAAACCCTCCAAAACCTTGATCAAGGTATGTGGTCTAATACTTAAATTATTTTGCAAAAATTTATTCATTTTTTTGGTCACAGTGATATTTATACAACCACAAATTATGTTGACTTATTTGTTACCCAACATATTAGTCATTTACAAACTTTGGTGATGGTGCAATATCAAGAACTGAAATTTTTATGCAGAAATCATTTTTTCTTGTTCAATCAGTGCCATTGACCTTTGACTCCAAATTACTAGACATTCTTACCCTAGGTGCAAGCTATCCACAAAGTTTATCCCAGGTCTGTGCTGTAGAACTGAAGCTATTATTGCACAGAAACAGTTTTGCTTCTTTCAGTCACCATAAACTTTGAGCTTTTGACCTGGAAATCAATAGGCTTCCTCCTTACGCCAATGGCAGGTCAGCCACAAAGCTCTTTTAACTGTAGATGGTGAAGAACTCAACTTCGTGTATGGAATCTGGAACTATCTACTATGCAGAAACCATTATTTTCTTTTTTTTTACACTTAATATGACAATGAATATTTGCCTTTGGTTTCATTCTTGCCCAAACTGCAAGCCATCCACAATGTTTGCTCAAGGAACTTGCTCTAAAATAATTTCAGCACTGCTACTTTGAGTGGAATGAAAGGGAAAAATATCAGGATTTGGAGAGAAAAAAAGAGGCTTAATGTTTGCAACTATATATTTACCAACAATTTAAAAAGGAATTGAATCTCTGCTGTCTTATGCTATTTACTTAAAGTGAAAAATGTATGTTGCAGTCACAATGTGAAAATCTGTCATTTTTCTATTTTCATCTTTTATACTGATAATTAGTATTAATTCAACAAATACACTAAAAATATCAACATAAATGATAAAGATGGAAGAATGATAGAATTTCACAGTATGACCAGTGTATTCTTCACATAATTTCTGCATCACTTTTACTCTCTTTGAAGGCAGTGTAGCCATCAATGGGGTGGGTGGGGGGCATTGGTTAAAACCTGGATTTTTGGTGTAAAAAGTCAGAAAATCTGCATTTTTTTGTAAATACATGTATGTAGGATGATCCAGAGTAAATTAAGATAAGTGGCAGCCCTGTAATATTATGGTGCAAATCATTTTATCAAGTTATAGCAGCCACAGAGCTGTCAACCCTCCAGACTGGCATTTAGTGAAAAGAAGGATAAAAATGAGTGAATTTTGAACACAATTAGTGAAAAAATTATACAATGACACTAGCTTCATCCACTTTGTTCTTCAGTACTGCGTTTTATGAAAATCCTGAAATAAAACTAAAACTTTATTTACGGTGATTAAAAGTACAAATTTATTTGCGTGCAAATTTACTTTTATACACAAACTTTGTGCCATTTGTCACATGGATGCTGAGGCAGACTTGAACTTCATCAGTTCAACTATGGCAAATTTGTTTTCAAAACAGTTCAGGCTTCTTGCCAGCTGTTTAATTGTGGTGACTATAAATTTGTTGCAAATTTTAAGCACCTGAGGAGGTACTAAAGTTTGCTGTACTTTTCCTTACAGTACGAAATACTGTTTCACTGTCACTGTTCTCCAACTGAGAAAGGCAAGTTATATTCATTAAGAAAACTCACAAGCAATGCTTCAGTATTGATAGCTTGCAGGACTTGAGTTGGTGGCTTAAAGTACTCCAGAGCTGAAATCTGCTGGAGGCTCTTCATTTGTCCAATATCTTTGTGCTTTTTCCACATCGTTCTGCCACATGACCAGAGGGGCTCATATCATTGCTTACAATTTATCTGACATATATGTACTATATAATAATAAAAATTATTATATAGTACATGTATGACAGGTAAATTATAAGCAACGATGTGAGTCTCTGTACACATTCCCAATTCTAAAATTTGTGGCATACTACTGTATGAAAATCAATGCACATCGATGTTTGATGTCTGAATGCAAGGCCAGTTTTTGGTGTACCAGTCTATATTTCACTTTTTGTGGAATAAATACCTTTTTCTGTGGAGGTGAAAACATTTTAACTGTTGTGTAGCTTAATTACAAAATGGTATTAATCCATAAGACGAAACATTGAATGATTAATGATTAGTGTTGTTGGAGCATTTGCAGAAAAATATTAACTCAAGCAAATTACAATACATAATCTTTCAATATCAGAAAAATTCCTTTACTCAACAAAGCTGTCTTCATTTGATGTTAACGAAAATGACAGTTGCTGTGAGTATGTACATGTACCATTTTTTAAAAATCAGTTGGGCCTCGGTTTTCTTCACGAGTATTTGTAAAACTTTTTTTCTAATTATAGACTATATACCATACAATGCTTGATACAGGGCAAACTGTGATTTTATCTTTTGCATAGAAACCATTTTGTTGAGGTGACATTAGCAGTCACTTTTCTGGTGTCCAAGTCACAAGTTTGTTATGATTAGTTAATGTTTTTCATTTACTTCTGTTTCCTAAATCCCTTTATGGATTTTCTTCATACTTGCCTTCATTCATTATGAAGCTAAGACAATTTATTCTGGCTACTCAGGTAGCCAAAGTGGTTAGAGGGTCCACCTTGGATGCAGGAAGTTGCAGGTTCAAACTTCAGCAGTCATGCCAAACACTTATAAAAATGGTATTAACAAGTGCGTTGCTTGGTGCTCAGCATTAAGAAGATAGCATTAGGACTGGTCAGCTTGGTGTCAGGATAATGTGAATGGGTGGGACATCATGTTACACGTCTGCAGCATTATGCCCCAGTGCTAAATGTTACTATAAACTGCCACATTGCAGATTGAAAATGTTTTAAAGCTACATTTAAAATCCAGTCACAACAATATATATTATGATTGAGAGGGTCCTATGTCAGAACGGGTCATGGAGGTAATATAAGGTATTTTTGTCACTCTATGATTTTTTTTCCCCTTCAGATTATTGTTGTTGTTTTTCTGAACATCAAGCTCGCGTCGAGCACCTGTGAACAACTGTAGGGCTGTGACGTAATTGAGATACATTCTCTTGAGAACCGAGCTGACCACACTCTTTTGTTTATTTTCTAACAGCCACTGTGAACGTACCAAGTGAAGCAGTTAGTAATTACTAATGTAACGGTAATATTCGATCACGAAAGGCAAACAACACCAACGATTGTCAATCTACTATTACATTGAACACAGCATTAGACTGCTCCCCTCGATATACAGTGAGATAAATTAATGTTTGCAGTAGCGTATAGAAACCAGGCTAGCGCATCTTGGGGGCACTCTATCTCTTGCAGCATTGAGAATCCGTAATTTGGTCCCTTACAACAATGATAGTCGATAATACCATGTGAGAAAAAGCAAAAAGGGAGACAGGCCATTTTGAGTCGTGTTAGGTAGGGTATGCCAACATAGTTTAACATCTGCTATATTTCAGTTGTACCTTATTTATGCAGACCGTTACGCTGGTCGTTCTTTTATTCGGTGTGGGCGTTGCAAGCCTATAACTTTGTAATAGTACATGCCAGATAGCACCTCGTAATTTATGTAGTCATTTCAAACACGGTCGACTTGGTTCTGGATAGAAATGATCATCAGATAGGATCATTTTGAGGCAAGTTTGATTTTTAATGTAAATAATGCAGCGATTATTACAAAAATCACGTTTTTTTTATTGCTGTGGGATTTTATGGGGTGATTTTGATTGTAAAATTAGGGGTGGGTGTGAAAAAAAGAACTCGAAGAATCTTGTAATGTACACAAGATTTATACGGAATTTTTGAGGGACCAGTACCCACAGGGGCTCGTTACAAAGAAAATTAAGGGTTTCCGTCAGTGAATCGAGGGCTGGGTGGCGGGTAACCTTTAACAATATAACCTATTATATTGTTACAAGTTCGACCCCCAGACCTCGATTCATTGACGGAAACTCTTAATTTTCTTTGTAACGAGCCCCTGTGCTAGTACCTAAGACATACAAATGCCATTTTGCAACAATTTATGATATTTTCTGAATGAATACAGTGCATGAACCAAAATATTAAGAGTGACTCAGGATAAACTATGATTTCATTTCATTTTCCACGTTTAGTGCTACGGTGTAAGATGCTTCAATCAGTATTTTTGTTTTTGGGATGGTACGCATTCCCCAAAACAAAAATATCAGGCGGGTTGTCTTAGATTGTAGGAATATTTCCAAGTCCTGATGTCAACCAAAGCATATTTATATCTGAATTTCTTTACTCCGATTTTGATTCTATGTAGTTGAAGCCAAGTTTCCCCTATTTTATATAGGTCAGTGGAGCACCTAAGGGCAATGAGAGCTTAATCATTGCTGATATCATTGAGAGACACTGACACTGGATTTCAAAGAGGTTACTCAGAGTTTGATTTTTTTGTTCCTTTATATTGCTTCAGATGGGTGCATAGAAACGCCGGAACGCAATAGAAACACCGAGATGCACTTGTATTGTATATACCATTGTGTATTTTGGTCGTTTATGTATAATTCATATTTGTGACATTTAGTATTAGTTATATGATAAATTAATATGTACTTTCTCTTCTGCAAGTGATGCAAGATCAAACTAAAAAGAAGCTGGAAACTGCTCATTTTGGTGACAGTTCGTAAAGTAACAAAATTTAATATTAACAGTGTGTATTGCAATTTATTCATGAGCTTAATGCTTCATCTATTAATAATAAACACAAATATTGATTTATTAAGTTGATTTTTGAAAATCTATTATGCTATAGGAATAAGAGTATGGGATACTGGATAGTGGCAGAAATGGGTTTAATGCACAAAGACAATTTTGGGAGCATATTTCAAAATGTATTTGTTTCATATAACACACACATGTTTAAAAATTTTAATACAAATATGGCAAGTCAGACTTAACCACTCAGAGACAAAATAAGATTAAATGTAGCAACAACAGGAATAAACACATATTTGTTTTCTTATTATTATTAGTATTGAACAATCGTTATAGAAAATGTAACTGCTCTGAATCAGAGGCCAGATTTTTTTGTGATGTAAATTTCAAAATAAATATGGAAATGAGACCTTCTGCTGACAGAATGTGCCCGAAGTACTATACTTCTGAAACACCTACTTCTAGTTTTTCCTCATTTAGCCGGATTCCTTTTTCGAGGGAACATTTGAGAACATTTCTCACATTTGTATTATGTTCGTCGCGTGTGCATCCGAAAATTAGTATATTGTCGCAAATCAAAATGATACCACTTAAACCTTAAAAACACTCATTGATCTGTCAAACATGCCATTTTTGCATGTATCTTTGTATTTAGATCATTAAAATAATTCTTGATAGTTACACTTACACTGTATGGCTATTTAAATTGCTGATTTTCACGAAGTTCGTTCAACCAGACATTATTAATAAATCATTACTAATATGTATTTATTAGTAATAGATTAAGCATTAAACTTAAACTTAAGTAAAAATTGTATTAGACACTATTACTAGTAAATGTTATTTTCTTTATATATAAAAAAATGTCACGAATTTCACAATTTCCAGCTATGGTATATATGATATTGCGTTTCTGTGTTTCTATCGTGTTTTGGTGCATTCCGGTGTTTCTATGCACCAGCTTCAGTTAAGCTGAGATCCAGCAAGGTCATTCAGGTTATCAACATAATGGTTTAAATGTTATGCTGCTGTTAGAAATAAGATACTTATGCAGAATGCTAAAGAGTGATTTATTCTCCAATATTGGTCTGCACATTGCAACCAATAAACCATATATGATTCCATGAAATTCATTGCAAATTCCTTTAGAATAAAAGTAAAACCTGCAGCATAGTTGATTACAAACGCAGGCAAAAATTACATTTCGTTTGATTTTAGGTTTAAATTTGTTTTATTCATAGTCTGTTGTAGAAATGGGTTCTATCTTTACTGATCAGCTATCCCTTTATGGGTTTATCTCTCATTCCTACTCTGTCATTGCAAATTCTGAACAGTCTCCATCTGAGTAAACCTGTAATTTCTGCACTTGGTTTCTGAATCTCCATGTTTTTAATGACATTTATTTTCATTTTTGCTGCAAATTAAATTGTTTTATTATACAAGATGGCCGCTATCGTTTAACCGGCTTGAAGCAGCTGTTCCGTTTTTTAGTGCCGTTTTCATGATATTTGTGCTTGTTGCCTGTTTTTATCTTCGTTAATGTGTTCATTATGTATTGGCTGTTAAATTCGTATGTGTTTCTTCATCTCCTTGTTTTGGAAACAAGAACAATTAGACTTTTTCTCAGCTGTCTTGCTCCACTGTTTTTAAACAAACTGCCATCACGTGATACTCGCCAGTCAGCCCGTTTATGCTACGATGGACCATCATTAATTGCTTCAAATGATCACTCCTTGGCTCTCCACTCTACATTGTGCTCTAGAGTAAACGAACAGGGACTACATTCATCATTACCTAAATGTAAACAGAAGCGGAAAAAAAAAAGTTGTTTCAAAGCTGGCCAGCATAGTACAGGAAGAAGAATCCCAGTTACCTTCCTTATTTTGGCTCAACAATTTAAAAAAATTTTTACCATTAATTTAGATAACCTAATTCAAATCCCTATTAATTCATCAACCTTTGTGTCAACTATCCAAGAAATACCTCATCGCATTGCATTATTCAATGCCCAGTCAGTAGGACCACCGGAAAAGCGCACAGAAATAGTTAATTTTATCAACGATCAAAATGTTGACATATTTTTCCTGACAGAAACATGGCTAAAAACATTAGGCGATGAACCCAACTGTGCGGATCTAACACCCACTGGTTACTCCATCAAGTCGTTCCCCCGTAATTCTCGCGGATGTGGAATTGCTGTCATCTCAAAGAAGTCCATGATAAAATGTCTTAACTACACCACGACATTCAATTTCGACCACACATCGTTTGAACTAGTCCAAACCACACTCACACTGGAGCAAAGGTCAGTCCATTTTTTCTGCCTATACCACTTTCCTCCTAGTAGAAAAAACAAGCTGGCTGACTCTCTCTTTTTGGAGCAGTTTCCGAATCTCCTGGACTATGGAAATTCGATAGGTGGCAACCTGATTATTCTTGGAGACTTCAACTTTCACTTTGACTGTCCCGGAAATTCAAATACATCAAAACTCATAGATTCCATTAATGTTTTCAACCTCAAACAGTCAGTTAACCAACCCACCCATAAACATGGTCACATTTTAGACTGGATTCTTCATAGACCTGATGATAACATTCTATGGTCCTCCCTGGTATCCCATGACCTTGCATCAGATCACCTCTGCATTATATGCCATCTTGACGTATCAGTCCCTAACCCTCCACCTTTATCTGCTACTAAGAGAAACCTTCGTATGATAAATAGAACCAAACTAATGCAAGACATCCAAGCTAACTTAACAACTTGCTTACCTCTTACCGTAGAACAACTCGATAACTGTCTGCGTTCATTGCTTGACAAACATGCCCCAGCTACCAAGTGCAGAGTATCAATTCAAAAGCGTTCTCCATGGTATAGCAGTGTTAGGGACCAGCTTTGCACTGCTAAAAGAGACCGCCGTAAAGCTGAGAGGCTCTGGCTTTCCACCAGACTCACTATTCATAAGCAAATCTATGAAGTAGCTAAGAAGAATGTCACAAATAAAGTCCATGCAGCGAAATCAACCCACTACACTACTAAGATCGTGGAAAGTTCCAGCTGCAAAGAGCTCTTCGAGATTACTAACAAGCTAATGTCAAGGAACAAATCAACACCACTTTCAATCGTCCTTCCGGACATGTTTGCAAATTTCTTCCTTACAAACCATTAGAGATAAGCTTGACACCACAATTTCAATTGACTCATCGTCACCATACAGTTGGGATACAGAATTTGAGCGGCAACCATTAGCAGCATTTGAACCTGTCTCTATGGATTTTGTACATACGATCATGATGAAGAGTGCACCAAAGTCATGTGAACTTGATCCAATTCCAACATCACTGCTGCTTGAGTGCTTAGATCCAGTATTGCCATCACTAACTAATTACCTCTCTCTCATCCGGGGAATTCCCATTAGTTTTCAAAACTGCCGTTGTAAAGCCTCTGCTGAAGAAACGAACACTAGACCATAACGATTTAAAGAACTACCGCCCAGTTTCTAATCTCCCGTTCATATAAAAAATCTTTGAAAAGGTTGTTCTATCCCAGCTTGTATCTCATCTTAATTCAAACAATCTTTTTAGCAAAGTACAATCTGCATATCACCCTTGCCACAGTATTGAAACTACTCTTCTGAAAGTAGTTAATGACATTCTCTCTGCTTTGGATAGCGGAAAGATTACAGTCCTCACCCTCCTTGATTTGTCTGCAGCATTTGACACAATAGACCATGATATATTATGTCACCGTCTCCAGCATGTATTTGGCATTCATGATACAGCCTTTAAAATAGGGAAAATGAATTTTGGCAGACAAGACCAAGTCATACCAAAGACTTACAAAAATGGTAATAACAGCTGCCTGTCTTGGCGCTCAGCATTACGAGGTTAGTGTTAGGACTGGGTGGGACATCATGCTTCATGTCTTCTATAAACTGTCACACTGCAGACATCATAGCGATATGACTGAATTTTTTTTTAAACTATGTTAAAAATCCAAATCACACACACACACACATTGTGATTTAAGTTTGTTATCAGATTAGATGATTGTACACATCCATAATAGTATAACACCCAAACAACAAAGGATGGTCGATATAACTTACATTCTCATTTTACTGGCTTAAATCAGGTATTAGCATTACCTTGTGACTTGCATGCCTGAGTGGTCTAAAGTGCTCTCCATTATGGATCACTGCCATCTCACCTATGTCTGCATGGGTTCACGTTTCGGATTCGGCCAATGTGTGTGTGTGAGAAAGCTTGCCAGTAGTTTCTTGTGGGTTGGTGGTTCTTTCTGGGGTTTCATTCACCATTAATACTGGCCGCCATGTATAGCCTAACGTGTGCTGAAAAATGGCGTTAAACCCACGAACAACAACAACCATACCTCATGTTTTAAAAAGAAAATCACTAACATTTCATGTTTTAGTTTTTGCCTGTTATGTGACATGCTACATTATCCAAAATCATGAAATTTGTTGAAGGGTGCATCATGATTAGCACTACTCCCTCATTTCTGTAGGTCATTATGCTAAAATCTTGAAATATTTCATGATGTGTAACTGTTAGCTCATTTTGATGTATTGCCTTTGGTTTATTTTGCATTGAACAAGTGTTTGAACTGTATGCATGTATATACTGTCCTGCCTAGAATGATGAAGGTGGCGCTCTACAGTTTCTTATTTTGCATAGAGTTAGGATTTTAAAGAAAAAGAATTTCCCCTGCTTTCCTCACTGGTTATACTGGCTATTTAAAAAAGACCTTGTATATCTTAGGTATAATTCAAAGAACCTTTAATTCCCTTTATTTTGGTATATGATTGATGGGTGTAATATGGGTTATAGAGTATACAGCTTGGCCTTATTCCAGATGTGCACCTTTCAAAAAAGTGCTTGCTCCACTTGGTCATTTTCACTTCCTGAACTTCAGAGGTAAATTGTATTTTAAAAAAGAGCCGATAACTTTTTTTACATTTTATATATTTGGTAATTCATTCATTGCCCTTTCAGAAGCTGGTATTGTCTAGTCTGGCAAAATTCATTTTCCCTGTTTTAATAGCTGCTATGGGTAGTGTACTTTAGACAAATTCAGGCTGATTGTTTAGCACAAGGGAGCATTCATTTTAGTTAGCAGTGTTTAAATCATGTACAATTTCTAAAAATACAATATCCAAAGAAATATCATCCACATTACATTAATGTAGCATAGAGGTATGCCACCAATAACTGGTGAGCTCCCCCAAAGCATGCTGAGGAGATGCATCTTGGTAAATGTTCTTGCAAAAAGTGGTCATTATGACCTTGATTTCATGCTTTATTTCCTTTAGTGAACTTTTTAAAAGTTTGTTTCTTATCTTCATATGAGAATTATGAAACCTGATCATTGGATGCATTGATCTTTGTACTGTACCCTTACAACCAAAGGTCAAGGTGACCTACATTTTATATTTACATTTGTGCTTTTTTATGGTAGGACTTCAAATATTTGTTTCTTTGTAAGGGTTTATCTTCCTAAATTTTGTTGTGCAGTTCTTTATATTTACATTTTTAGAACTTTACCAACCATTTAATTTTGTTTGGGGGGTCTGTGATTTTTCATTTACCTAAACAATATTGTTTCTTTTCAAGTAATATAATGAATATAATAAATAGGTTTTTCGTTTCTTTACAGTGGAGCAAGAATATATTTTGCAAAAATTAATCGAGACCTGGAAATTGTTTTCCCCCATAAATTCCAGCATTCCCCTTTTTTGAATAGTAAGACCATCAAGTATTAAGTGTCATTGTTCAGCTCATGAACAGACTGTATACATCCAAGCCTGCTGAGAAGGCCATTTCTGACAAATGCAGTTGGAATTACAATGTAGGACTATCACTTCTAATGATATGGAAGAATGAGAACCAGGCTAGAAATGGTTGAACATCAAATAAGATTGATATATATGGGTTTGGCTTGCCAGGAATAAGTTGATAATGAAACTAAAATCTGAAGCTGTATACAAAAAGTGCACTAGTGGACAGTAAGCATTTCATACATTGTCTTACCAGACATGGTATTATCAAGGTGATTACTGATATTTGAATTGTGTTTTTAATAAAGGCCATACAGGGTGTATGTCATTTGACAAATAAAATCGGACTAATAGGGACTAACAGCTGCCTCGTTAGGTGCTCACCATTAAGAACTTGGTGCTTGGACTGGTCGACCTGGTGTCAGAATAGTGTGGCTGGATGGGACATCTATCTTGCTACATGTATATGGCATCATGTCCAAGTGCTAGACATTATAAGCTGCCACTGCAGACATTGTAGCAATATAACTGAAAAATTGTTAAAACTACAGTAAAAATCCAAATTATACACTCAGACTAATAGCATTGGACAGTGTGGTAGCTTCACAAACTGACTTTAGGATAACTGGTTTAGAGAGAATAAATTAATCTCAATTTTTTTATTGAACTTTTGATATTTCTGTCACAGAACAAAATGCAGTTTGTTACAAGTAATTGGTACCCCAAAAAACAGAACTTGGTCTGCCTGGGCATCATGTGATGGTGGAGCAGGGTCTGTGTTTTGTGCAGTTGGACTTGTATGAGTTATATATGGTACTTGTGCTGTAGAGATTTGTCCTTGTCCTTGGCTACTATGATTGTATACTTTCTCATTGGGAATCAGCAGGCAGATATAATTACCACTTGACCCTGACATTGGGAGATGCTAGACTGATGTGTTAGTGATAATTTCTATCCTGCAAAACAGGCCCAGCTATACATTCTCTCAGGTTGTTATTGTGAAAAATATTATCTCATATAATGAATAAGGTGGAAAATATGCTTTTTTATTTTGGATTAGTATGTGCACAATTTGCCAACTTTTATGACTGCCGTGTTTATCATTCACAGAACTATAGTTTTTTATTCCATTAAATTCACCCTAAAATGTACTAGAGATGTGAAGTTTCATGCTGTGTCTGCTGAAGTAACCATGATTTAATCTGTGTTTATGTAGTTGAGACTGTTTCAGGGACATGGCTTATGCTTTGTTATTTGTATTTAATTACACGGTATTTGAATAGCAGCAAACAGTTTGATATGGTGTGGCAAAGGCCTTGTATAACCTTGAGTTACACAGATTTTATCTGCAATTACATTACCTGTAAAGTAGGAAGATTGAAAAGCACTATTAGATATGTACTATCGTATTTTAAATAAAGGGTACAATACATCAGGTGTTTTTATATGCCAGCCATAAGGTGGAGCATGCTGTGTTCTGTGCCATCTGTTACCAGTATAATACTTTTGCACAGTAACTGAAGTTGTCCACAGTTACCAACTTTATGGATGGCTTGCACTTGGGGTAAGGAAGAACCCTGTCAATGTCAGGGTCAAAAGCTCATTTGCACTAGGGATAATTTCACCCTATTAATTTTAAGCTCAAAAGGTCAATGTGACTTGGATGAAAAGAAGAAAATTGTTTCAGTATAACACATTCTCCACTATGCACAGTTATCTCAAACTTGGTGGATGGCTTGCGTTTGAAAACAAAACAAACCGTATTGCCTTTGGGTAGATTTGATGCATCTGATGTTTTATTTTAGTGCTTTTGATTTTGACAGGCTTAGTGAAATCTGTTTTAAACTGCTGCATTGTAGTTCGGCTAAATTTTTGAATATTCTGATTGTGGTTTAAAGCCTGCTATTGAGAACATGGCTTTTATCTTCTGAAGAAAATTATGTTAATTTTATCACTGATTTTTTTCGAGCCAATTAGCAGCCTTCATTCTTGTAAATAAAATATTCATTTTACCACCATATTTAGGCTGGTTCTGTATCGTGTGCAATGATTGGTTGCCAGTGACCATATACAAAGTCATCACAGTACAAAGCAAGATCTTTTGACATTCCAATTTGCAGAATGCACTATCAAATCAGGTTTATGCTGTACATTGTGTAATAGATATGCAGATTTATTATGCACTGGAAGACATGGAAAGATAAGGTGTGTGACTGTTTGCAGTGAAGACAGCTGTATACAGATATATTCAGTACTTGAGTTATTAAATATATAATATGCTTGCATGGGGACAGTCTTTTTATTAATTCTGCAAAGTTGGATAATAACATGTAATTAGTCTTGTTTGCAAGTTTAGCTAGGTTTATTATCAAGGACATGATTTTCTTATGATAAAAATATATATCTGGAAGTCGGCCAGGTGTTAAAAATATACCTGGATTGAGCTATGTTAGCTTGGTTGGTATAGTGTCAGCCTCTTAATCCAAAGGTCATGTGTTTGATGCCTGCCCATGTCAGTCCAGATTAGGTGCCACTGTGTGTCACTGGTAAAGGCATACAGCTCCCATTTCCTCTGCATAATATAATCAGTAAGGTGTTATGACCACTATACCTCCCAATAATGTGTTATAACCACTATACCTCCCAATAATGTGTTATGACCACTATACCTCCCAATAATGTGTTATGACCACTATACCTCCCAATAATGTGTTATAACCACTATACCTCCCAATAATGTGTTATAACCACTATACCTGCCAATGTGATGCGGTAGTATTTTATGTCCTTTTTATAAATGAAAAATAATGATCATGTTCAGAGAACAAATAGTTATATGTTGGTATTCCTTTGGATAATGCTTACCATATATAGTTGCTTATAAGTTGAGTCCAGCTGAACTGCACAGACCCAGATCTGCCAGCGCATAGAAGTTTGTTACAAGTAATCAGTAGAGCAAACAACACACTTTGATGTGCAGGTACATTATGCTATGGCAGATCACAATCTTTTTTGTTTGCAATTTGACAACTTGTAAGCAAGTATGTATGGTATTTTCTTTTCTTTTCAAGGAATAAATTATGATTAATGACAACTAAGAAACATCAGGCTATTGCAGACTGATTATGATTGTACAAAATTGGATAACCTGATACCAGGGACTAAATTTTACTGTCAGACAAGTCCCTGACCAGAAGAGTTTAGTCCTGGGTGACTGCAGTTAAAAAAAAAATAACCCCAATTTCATTTTAAGATTTTTATCCATCACCGTTTTTCTGGCAACATCGTCTTCTAGAGTAGCATTTTAGTTCCTAATTTGTGTTGGTAATCGTGCATTGTCAGTCTCTAAAATGTGCCAATGTGGCATGCTGAATGTAATTTTCCAAACATTGGAGAAAGACAGTTAGTAAGGAATGGTATTATTTTTATTAGAATTAAGTAAAGTACGGCAAATAAGTGATCAGTTGCTTGAATGTTAGGGCATCTTTATCATAAATATCTCTGTTTACTCTGTTCAGATCCTTTTTGCCAAATCTGCAACAGGTTCAAGATTATTCTTCTATCAGATATTTCTTTTATCTGAACAATTTTGGGTGTTTCTCGAAATACAAATATGGAGGGAAGGTGAATGGTTGCTTAGTCATATCATGTATACCATGAGTATGTAGAGTTCAGAATGATATAGAGACCTATAAGCATCTAGAGATTAAAATGGTCATGTCTTACATCCAGTATGGCTGCCATGATAACGGTCATGAAAATTTTACTGTCACTAATCCCACCGAATTATGACATGGTTGTCATCAATAGACTTATAATGATATCTTGTTTGTCCTAAATGAAAATGGTGCCATTCTGACATCCTATATGCTAACGAAGCTAATTTGAAAATCTTGTCACTGAAGAATATCAGAGATGGTTTCAAGACTCTGATGTTAAAAGGAAGAAGTGATCTTGAATATGTGCAAAATCCTTTTTGCCTGTTGAATGTCATTCCCATCAGGGGATTCTTGTTTTGTTTTGTGCAAATGTCTCTTCTTTTTGAAAACATGGTATTGTGCACCTATGGGTGCACTCTATCCAGTCATACATATCATACACAGGTTAAAACTGATGACATAAGTCCATATCAGTCTTTGCCTGACATTTGTTTTAAGGTTTTGACTGATTTCTTTCTTCCTGCCTGCCAGATACATTATACACTGAGTTTTGCAGAGAACTCCCAATTATTACATTGTCTTCGATTTTTATTTCTTCTAAACAAGGAAAGTCCTACATGTTCTTTTGTATCACCTGTAAATTATTGTTGTGACAAAATAATTACTTTACTCGAAATAATTCGCTTCACTAAATGTTAAATTTAAACAGTATTCACATAAATTAATAATTTTTTAAAAATTATACAATACAAAAATAAAAAATAAACCAGAACAGAAAAGTCATCCACAATTAATTTCAGTCCCAAGAGTGATCACTACGAATACTGTAACTTCATATGCTATAGCGCTATTCCCACAAAAGAAACTTAAACGAGTGAACACCTGGCATTTTTATACTGTATATACCAATGTTAATTACCATGGTTAAATTCAAATGAGGAGTGAAAATACATACCATGCAGAAAAAACTAATTCAGAATACATGTTTTATAATAATACTAAATGCTTTAAGAGTTGATAATAAGGGAATAAGGTCGGATATACAAAGAGGGGAAAATAGTTGTCACATGTAAGGTACCATGAGGCTGGCTGTGTTTTGGTACCTTTAGTTCAACAAAATTGGGAATCCTTTATTTGCCAATCAATTACTAGTGCTTGCATTACACATGGTTTCTTTGAATTACGACTGAGGGCCAGTCGTTTTCACAACATTTTTGCATCGATAAGGATTAACTTTTAATTAGTCGCACTAGCTTTCTTGCTTGTTTATTTAAGACTAATCTTATTGTGCAGTTTGACCACAGCCAGGGGGCCCCAAGTGGCCAAGTGGTCTAAAGCGCTGTTCGTTACAGATCACTGCCATCTCACCTCTGCGGCGGTTCGAGTCTTAAGATTCAGCCAATGTGGGCATGTGAGAAAGCTTGCCAGTAGCTTCTCGTGGGTCGGTGGTTCTTTCCGGGGTTTTCCGGGTTCTTCCTCCACCATTAATACTGGCCGCCATGTATAGCCTATCGTGCTGAAAAATGGCGTTAAACCCCACAACAACAACAATTGACCACAGCTGACCAGAATATGAAAATAGGGCACGACCGGGGGGGGGGCAGCAAGTCTTTTTTTTTGCGAATTTCATGCATATTGGACCCGGAAGATCAGTCAATATTTAGTGAAAACAAGGCTTTAAATATGCCACAAAAAATCTCCAGATTTGAGGTCCCAATCTTTTTTTTCTGTCTACCTTCTTGGCTTTTGGAAAGTTCATAGGTATGCCTTATAGCCTCTTTTACAAAATTACGGTAATCATGTTAATATTATGTAATAAAAGGCAATTACACATCAATGTATTGGTATAGGTGCCAGCTAAAATTCCTTCTTAACACAAGCCAGTTTCATGGTTTTAAGGATTAACTGGCCTGAAAGACAAATTCGCCGACTATCAACAGAGGAGACTCCTAAACGCTACTCAGACATTATGGATTAACTGGAAAGACAAATGATATACTCAACCCTACACTGAAGCCCTTTCAAAAGATTTCTCACTGGGACATTAGGACTACCTGCATTTATGGGTTTTCACAAAGATAAAGAAAGAATACAAACCTCTAAATTGACTGCATATGTAAGTCAAGGTTAGTGGTTTCGATCTGTTTTTTTGAGATGTGGTCGTTCATAGCAGTGTCAAAATGCATATTTTGCCAAGACATCGCAGTTGCTGGTCGCATTCGCAGGTGTTCACTCATAACAGAGCCTTTATATAATAAAATCAATCCATGCATTACGATTGTTTTTGGAAATGACAGGTGGTCGCTCATAACAGTTTTTACTGTGCATATAATTTTCTATCACTTAATGGAGTGGCTCCATAAACATTATCACCTTGCAACAAGAACTGCATTTTTTTTAAATGGCTTTCTAGTGAGGAAGTTCTGTACATTGCCAGTCAACTTAAAGAACATGACCCATAAACAGATATGTATCACTGATTTTGTGGGTCTTGATTTGTTGCATGTCCCCACTAAATTTTTTCATACTGTACCTTTAATAATTGTATAGAAAACTGCAACCATAGTTCAATATTATTTATTCACTTGGGGATAACAGGCAGTTTAATTAAGCAAATAATCCCCTGAACAGACAAACCTTGGTATAACAGTGAATTTCATTTTGGGTTCAGTCAGTGTTGAGTTCAGTATTGCTGCAATTTGAGGCACTTGAAAATGCACCATGACTTGCAGCTTGGTTGCAGATTTCTAGTTTTCATGATTTTCAACTTATTTTCCAGAATCCAGCCAGGAGAGTGATTATTCACAAGAAGAATCTCCGCAGAAAGGTTCTTCCCCTCCAAAACCACTAGTGAAGGACAGAGAAAAGGAGCAGGACTTCCAAGAGGAGTCTCAGTTACAACAGTCAAAAAAGGCTGAAGAGCCCAGAAACAGAGAGGAGGTCAATATGGGAACAAGGAGAAAATTTTCTTCCCACAGCACTGAGGAAACGGGAAATCAGGAGAACACTGAACCAGTTTCAAAAGGTAAAAGGACACGCACCAGGTCTCAGAGAGAGTCAGAGAGGGAAACGGGGGATGGTGCTTCACCAGTGAAGGAGGTGGCTCAGAAACCAGCTGAGGAATCCCACAGAGGAGAAGAAAGAGTGCTGGAGGAAAGAAACATGCAAGAAAAGGAAGACCATGATGCAGAAAGACAGGATACAAAAACAGAGGAGAGTAACAGAGAGGTAACAAAGGAGGGAGTGAAGTCAGAAGGAATGGATATTAGTTCTAGAGATCAGACTAAGAAGAAATATGTGGAGAAAGATGTTAAGGCCAAAGCTAATGAAACACCAATGGAAACTGAAGGTAAATCAAAATGGCAATAAGTACCCACAAATCGCCTACCAATTTGTGTACCCACCAACCGTTCACCCAGTAAAATTGTGACACTTTTGAAGACACTGATTAACTCATTCTGCATTTGTGATTTTTGTCATTTTCACCTGAAAGGAGGGTAGGAAACGCATTTTGGAAATTAATTCTAAATACATCCAAATACATCTGGTTCCAAGATATATTTTGTTGTTTACCTTGATGTGCTAGAAATGTGATATTTCACTGGCTGTTTGGCCTGTGCATGTGCAGAAGGGTAAATGGGGGGGGGGGGTATTGGACCCATCAGTTTAGTCTCCTGGCCACTTCTTACTCCCAATTCCCAGTGTATCATACTTTTTGCAGAGGTTCATCTGTCTGTGTGTGCAGTTCAGATCACAGGCCAATATGTCTAAAATCAAGACACAAAATTTGATTCTGACGATGGCCAAATTTTTTATGAAAATAATCCAGGTCACAAAAGCTAGGATTCTCCCTCAGCAATTTGTAATCCAAGTTGAAAGCCCAGATTATTCATTATCATTGTAGAGCGACATCTGTCTGATTTTCTGTGATACTACCCACTTTGGTGTATCTTAAATGGCCTTGACGCTATAGAGCTTGGAAGTAGCATACATCCTCATCATGCCTGTAGGTGGGATACGGCTGAATGAGTTAATGGAACATAATGTTGCTTGGAAGCAATTTAGATGCTGTCTGTGTAGCATGTTTGATTGTTTTGAGGCATTAAGCTTGAAATTTATTTTTCCTGAGCATCATGGATATTTTTGTAATACAATATATATTTGCTAATGAATCCAACTGCAAGTTGCACAGATCCAGATCTACAGGCACATAATGCACCAGCAGATCTGGGTGTGTTCAGTTTGTTAGGAGTAATCAGTAGAATATACAGCTTAGACTCTGATATTTAGGCACATTATAATACATAGATCAGGATCTTTATTGTTTGCAGGTTGATTCAACTTGTGTATGAGTATATACGGTAAGTGGTATTAGTATTCCAGGGAAGATGATTAATTTTATAATGATGATCTCGACTTAAAGATGCTCCAGTAATGCCAATCTTTAAACAAATTGTTCTCTCTGAGACCATCCATAAAAAGTACAGATTTTTAATTTAGGGTAACCATTGGATGGGGAGGCCACATGGCTATTCACATTATTTAAATTCATGCTGTGGGCAGAAAAAGAAAAGAAAGATCTTTCTGGTTGGCTGACCATCCCTGTTTTTGATTGATGACCCTAGTATATTTTGCCCCCATGAGATTAAAAAAAATCCAGAAATTGATTTGTACATCTACTTGAGCTTGTTTAGCCCAGTGCTTGAAGTGCTTAGTACAATATATATATATATATATATATATATATATATATATATATATATATATATATATATATATATATATATACGAATGATTATAATATCTATAATGTCTATATACAAAAAAATACAAATCTACTTACCTACTTAATTTTGAAACCAGTGTATTAGGAACCACACATTTTTTGCCTCACTACTTTTTGGGTTTGGCATGGAAACAGGATTTAGAGTTTGGATCTTTTTTATGGCTTTTTTAAATATGAAAATAGTGAAATACTTAGACCTAAACTGTAGTAATAAAAGTATAAATTCTTAGTGATCATCTGTTGATGGTATTGTCCTGTTTTGTGCTGAAATAAAGTAGTTGCATTTAACTCCATTTCTTCAATATTATTGCACGAAAAGTTATGTAACTTCATTGATGCAAACACTTTAAGACTACATGTGTTTCTGATTGCTAATACAAATATTATTGCTAATAGTTTTTCATATCGATTTTTCATGTTCCAGCAATTTGTAGCTCTGCTGAACATGGACCAGAAGAGCTTATGCAATTGTCTTTTTGTCATATGATATCCACCTGTTCCTATGCCAGACCTGCCAACTATGGAATTATGATCATTGCCAAAAATTCCGGATATTTGGTTGATCCATGTTTGATTTGGATCTGGAATTCATATTAGTAGCAGCACCCCAGATGCTTTAAACTGCACCTATTTGTTCATGCAAAGCATCTGCATGATCAAACTGTTGATTATATAATATTTTTTATAAATGCCCTCCAGAAAGTGATGCATGTTTAAGACGAAAGGAAAAATAAGCTTCCCTTTGTTATCTGCTTGGTCCTAAATGAAAATGGTGCTGATCTAAGTCATTTATTGCTGCCATGGCAGCCACCTTGAAAATCTTGTTTTGGGTACTCCTTTGAATGAATGGTTATGTTTTATGGAGTGTTCATGAAAAGAATTCTTACGATGTCTAGCTGGTCCTAAATGAACATGATGCAGATCTGGTGTTCAATATGGCTTACACTGAATGAAAAGTCATATTGACATGAGGTTTTTACCTGACGACTACTTCTGATGTCCAATTGGTATTAAAATGGAAAAGGTGTTGATCCAGCATCCAATATGGCAGCCATATAAAAAAAATCTAGTTACTTGCTACTCCTCCTGTTTTGGAAAGTCAAATCTTGATACTATGTTATCTCTACTTCTGTCCAAGTCAATGGCTTTATCAACATGGAGTTTTCACCAGTAGAAAGAAATGTTGTGATACCTAGTTCATCCTAAGTGAAAATGGTGTCATTTATAAATCTAATATGGCTGCCATGATGACTGCCTTATAAATCTCATCCTAGATGGGTGATAATTATTACATGGGGGTTTCACCACAAGACTTATGACATCAGTGTTGTCCTAAATAACAATAGTGTCAAGCTGGTATCCATTATGTGTGCTGCAGCAGTAATTGGGAAAGATTTTCGCTGAAGAAATTTTGAGATTTCATCACTCAAGTTAAAAGTAAGATATAGTCTTAATTCTTTTTGTCCAGCAGAACATCAGTAATGTTGATGGACTCTTTAAGTTCAACCCTGTCACATAATTCGAATAATGGTTGCATCTGTGTTTTGGAGTACAAATCACTGTTAAAAGTAGATTAATGTGAGCTATTTTATGTTCCAATGATCATAAGATAAATAAATTTTCTCTTTTAGTGTACCATTTTTATTGTTCTTTTTATTTTAACAATCACTATTTTCTAGATGCACAGCAAAGAAAAACAAAATCTGATAAGAAAGGTGACAAGAAGGGTGAAAAAAGAAGAAGTAGATCCTCCAGCTCATCGTCAAGATCAAAGTCAGGATCAAGATCTTCAAGGTCAAGTTCAGAGTCTCCCCCAAGATCCAAACTTAAGGGAAGGGTAGAAAGAAAAAGATCATCATCCTCCAGAGACAGATCAGAATCTCCACCAAAATCTAAATTGAAAGGCAAAGGTGAGCGTAAAAGGTCATGGTCATCTTCAAGGTCAAGTTCAGAATCACCACAAAAGTTCAAAGGTCAGGTGCAGAAGAGAAGATCGCGCTCAGATTCTGAATCCCACTCTCGATCTCCAGAGAAGAAAAAGACTAAGCCAGCAAGAAGGAGGTCAAGTTCCAGCTCATCTTCCAGAAGTAGGTCCAAAAGCAAGGAGAAGTCAAGATTAAGGTAGTTTTCTTCTTTTTTTTTACTTTGAAAAATGAGTTGCTTGATTCATTGCTTTTAATCCTAAAACATGTAACATAGGGTTATCATCAAAAAAAATTGTATGATGTGAACTTACTTTTAAGTAAAAATGGTTTTGATCTGGGGTCCATAAAGGCTACCACATTGGCCAGCTTGAAATTCTTATCACTAGTTCACCTGAAGGAATGGTCATATCATTGCAGGGTTTTCACTTAAAGGCTTCTTATGTTTTGTTGACATTAAATTAATATGGTGCTGATCTGACATGCAGCATGCGGCTATCTTGAAAATCTTGATTTACCTCTTAAAGAGAAAGTAATTTTGACATGGGGGTTTCATCAGGAGAGTTCTTGTAGTGTCTTCTTGGTCTAAAATGAAAATGACTAACCTTCAATATGGCCACTATTGGTGGCTATCTTGAGAATATTGTTATCTCTACTCCTTCCAAATGGATGGCAATTTCATATTTGGTTTTTTCACAGATAGACTTCTTATGATACCTAGTTGGTCCTAAATGAAAATAGGGCCAGTCATATATCCACTATGGTTGCAACGATGGCTGTCATGAAAATCTTGTTGTCACTACTCCCCCAAATGGATGATCATTATGACATAGGGTTTTCACCAGGAGATTTTTAATGTCTACTTTGTCCTAAATGGAAATGGTGCCAATCTGTTAGCCAATATGTCCACCACAGCAGCTTATTTGAAAATCTTGTTTTCACTGAAGTATATCTGATGTTTTCAACACTAGGCACTTAAAAGAAGAAATGGTCATATCTTGTGCAAATTCCTTGACCTAATTGAGCATCAGTCTTTTGTTATACACCCACCTTAAGCAGACCTGCCAACCCTCACAGTTTGACCTTAAATCTTATGTCATGGGTTCTAAAGCTTGATTACACATTTCAAAATTGTAATGTAATTTCAACTAAAAGAAAGATGAAAGATGGTTTCACTTAAAAGGAGTATGATGCTGTTTACCACATGGCATACATAATAATGTGCTGTCTTGTTTCTTCTTTTTTTAATGCCCCACTTCGACAATTTTTGATTGTGAAGCATTTTCCTCTCTGATACCTTCATTTATGTTTGCATTTAAGTCAGTTTTCAGATACTATGCTATGACCTAGATCAGTTTTCAGATACTGTGCTATGACATAGATCAGTTTTCAGATACTGTGCTATGACATAGATCAGTTTTCAGATACTGTGCTATGACATAGATCAGTTTTCAGATAGTGCTATTCTCTTATAGGTCAGTTTTCAGATAATGTGGTATGACATAGATCACTTTTCAGATACTGTGCTATTCTCTTATAGGTTAGTTTTCAGATACTGTGCTATGACATAGGTCAGTTTTCTGAACTGTGCTATGAGATAGGTCAGTTTTCAAATACTGTGGTATGACATAAATGGGTCAATTTTCAGATACTGTGGTATGATATAGGTCAGTTTTCAGATACTGTGCTATGCTCTTACATTGGTCAGGTTTCAGATGCTGTGCTGTTACATAAATTTTCCATGAGCATATTTCTATTTCTTCCTGGAGCTTTTGATGGTTATCTAATGTACAGTTTGCTTTTTTGAGAAGCCTTCACATTTACATTCAGATGTGTGAGCTATTTTAAATAACTATTTTGTAAGTTGTCAATCATCAAAAGTATGTATATAAAAATTGTCGGCAGCCATTAGACCAGAAGTTGGGGGAATGGCTTTGAATGATTGCGTCAGTATACCTTGAATGAGTTTATATAGACATGATGCAGATACTGATTCTCAGATAGTAAAATATGGGATTTATCCATTTCTTGGTTGTGATAAATACTTTAAACATATTGATGTGCCAGAAGAAATTATTCCATACTTTATTTGCCATAAAACCACAAGAAACTCAATCAAATCATGCAGTATATTGATAATGCCTAAAATTTAATGTTTTTATCAATTTCTGGATTAGGTATGAAATTATGTATTGTATCAGTATTTATGACAGTACACTAACTGATGTAATCTATTATCATTAAATAGCAAATTTTCAAAATGGCAAACTTATGACCCACCAATTCACCATTTTCAGGACTCCATGTCGAGGTCCCATTAATTATGTAGCTTTTTTGCTTGTAAGTTAAATATATAGTAATATACTGTGTCATTTGTTTTCAGATCAGCTGATTCAAGAAGCAGTTCTTCAAGGTCAAGGTCCCGATCACAATCTAGGTCTCCTTCAAGGTCACCAAAATTGAGGTCTCCACCAAGTTCAAGACTGAAGTCACAACCTCTAAATACTGTGGTTTGTATAGACTATATAAGCACTTTATTAATTCTCTCTATGGCCGTTGTTGCAATATTAAAGTTTACGTAGAAGATAAGATGACCATCGATGTTTGCTTATTTATTATATTTTATCTTTCAAGAATGTGAAAGATAAGGTCAGGAAAATTGGTTTTAGTTAATATGAAGTTTCTTGATGTCATATGCAAGTTACTTGCTGTATGAAAATGCTATGTGGGTATGTACTAGTCTGTATGCATTTTATTTTCAAACCTGCCATGGTGGATGCTCGATGTAGCAGCCATTATGGTATTTGTGTGCATGTCTTTACAAATATTACTATAGCAACCTCTGTGTTCACATTTGTTTGGTACTATCCTTGAATTTCCTTGTATTTGAGTACCATTTTATTCCATTCTCTTTAATATTTGGGATATAGTGCCAGTATGCACTTATCTTCTGTCATCCTGGTTTATGGGTCATCCCTAGGTGTGTGGATTTCCCATGTTTTTACAGGGATACCATATTTAGCAGGAGATTACCTTTTATGATGCAGTTTTTTGCTTTGCTTTCATCTTGTTGAGTGAAAGAAAGAAATTGCCTAAAATAGTTTATTTATTGCCTTAGTGCATTCTTCAATTTGGTCACATTCTGGGATCCTTTTGGCCATAGAAGCCTGGAAATTAATATGTGAACAAGTTTTGGTGGGTACAAAACTTTCACCAAAAGCTAGTAATTGTGACCTATATTTTAAATATTGACTTTTTGCCAGTTTCAAGTCCACTGTTTGTCACAGCAATGTGCAATGCCAGTCTGCCAAAAGTATGGCCTACAGTTGGGCCTGCCTTGTAGGAATATCCATATGTCAGTCACTTTTAGCATCTATGTGCTTTTCCATATGCTATTTACACTCTTGATTATCCTTAGATTTGGGAGTTTGTTCAGAAAAATGCCTTAACAAAGGTTATAAGGAACAGGTTTTGCACATCTGTGCCTTGATGAAAGAAAATAATTATTATGCAGATATCAGGTAAATAAATACAATGTTCCCGCTGATGTTGTAAAAATTATGAACTATAATTTCAGAATGAATGCAGGACATCAAAACTGATTTCATGTAACTTGTAATCTTAAATAAGCCATAGGATGTCCAACATGTTACCTATAATTCCATAGTGTATCTAGTCACATTGTCAAAGCTGGGAATTTCTTTCAAATATAAAGTCCTTGGGTACACCAGACATGTACCAAAGTCATTGTTTTATTTCAGAAATTCGTATTGATTCCTTGCTTAACACTTGGTCCGCACTCAAACAACAGCAAGTTATGTGAACGTTTAAATAATAATGTTTCTCAGGGTTGCTTGAAGAATTTGAGTCGGCTTCTATAGCAGACATAGGGCGATGGCTGTGGTGGCAATATTTGATAGGATCACTGTAGGAACATGTAACCAGATCTTGCTAATTTATTGTGTACGCGTGATCATTCTTTGGTCCTGACTTCTAAGGTGATGTTTCTTAAGGTCAAGGATTTACGTTGTATTTCCTTCCCATCCCCATCATGATACGTCAACATTTTTATTTTGATAACTCTCAAACCATTGACAGTATCTTAACCAGTCTAGTTACACATGTTAAGCAAGTTGCATAGAAGTGCCCTTTGATCTTAGATATTCCATATTGATTATTTTACATGATATCCCATATTAATATTTTATATGTTGCCTATATTCATTTTTTTTTTTTACCGTGGAAATAATGGGTATTACAACTAGTGCAATATATACTCGCTCATAAGATGACTTGACTGTAAGCCAAACCTCTTCCTCTTTTGGGGCTGTACAATTCTAATTTCTCTTGGGTCCTCCTATAGGTCAAGGAGTATTATGCATGTCAGATCCATCTGTAACAGGTAACAGATTGTCAGTGAATTGGAGGTGAACTTTGGATAAAAAACAAACCAAACTGGATCAGTTGATAAATAGATAGGAAATAACTGGTGTAAAATAAAGGCAGTTATATTATTTTGTGAAATATGTCACATATATTAACAGGTTACATTTTGTCTTAGTCTAATCAAAATCCATAGAAATGCGTAGTGTTTGACATTTTAAATCCATGAATACTGTTGTAGGTCAACTACCAGTATAAAGATCCAATATATAAATTCCATACATCTAGAAATATACAATATAAGTAAAGTTCACAGTTTTATGATTCATGAAATCCTATAAATGCCACTGTCTAGTGTCGTCTGGATACAAGTGCAAGAATTCATCCTTGTCTTCTGATTTACCGAATAAAGTTGTGGTATGGTCATCATATACATAATCTGACTCTAATTCCTCATCTTGACTGTCATCTGTGGGTGCTTATTTGGAGACTGTGGTTGGACCATGTAAATCATTAAACAGTCTGAAATCTTTTGAAAGATGTGCTACAGCATAACAGTTATCAGTTGTGTGTCATGATCACAGGGTTTAGATAAAAACCCATTTTTAACTGCGTACAAGACTGCTTGGCATATGTGCCAACCATTGTGCTTTTGGCATAATCTTCTTTCACTAAATTACGTTTTGCGCTTCCCTATATATGGATTATGCCTTTTTGGTACATTAAAAAAATAAGATAAAAATATAGCAATAAAAAGTTGTTTTTGTTATATTTCTTATCATCTCAATAATTTCACTCATAAATTTGAATAGATTCTCAAAAAGATGACTACTGCTTAAGATTAATTTAAGAGTGTTATTTATAACAACTACATGTATATATGACCCCGTTTGAAGAAAACAGACTTGTTTCTTCAGATATGAACTTTACCTCACAGATTCATTTTATTGATAAGCTAACTGGTTAGCAGACCAGTCTTTACTTTTAAACAAAATGTCACTAGTTGTTAAGTAAAACACTTTATGATGTGAGTTGTGGAAGTTATATGACTGGCTGATAATGAAAATGGACAAATCAGCACCACTTTGCACAGTTTATAAACAAGAATATAACAGTAATGTAAAACAGCACTCTGAACACATGACCATGCTCAATGCAGAATTCCAGTTCATAATCATTCAACAAAAAGTGACACATGTAGACTAGGTAAAGAAGTGCTGATTATAAATATGGAATTTGCCCTTTGTGACAAGTATTTTGATCAGCTGCAAAACAAGGTTAATAAAGTAAATGTATCTTTTTCATACATGTTGTAATTATGGCATGTAATATAAAGATTACACTTTTTACACCCAAATTACACTTGTTCCCCACTTATAATAGCAATATTTATGCTTGTACCCCCTTGGGAGGTTGGCATGTATGACTTGGCACTGAACAAGTATAAAATTCATAGCTTGGTCAGTGGGTTATCAGCTGGAAAACTAAGTGGGTGCTGCCTTTACAAGCTATGGGATTAAGATCAGATGATAACAGGAAGTTGTAGGGACTCTACTTGGCACTGAACAAATTGTAGGGACTCTACTTGGCACTGAACAAGTTGTAGGGACTCTACTTGGCACTGAACAAGATATCAAATTTGCAGTTCAATTGATAGACTGTCAACTGGAAAACAGGGTGTTGCCTTTTCAAACTAAAGGCTTATAAGCACGTGTATTGGCAGATAAGTTTGGATTTAAGTCTGGTTTTTGAAAATGGCAAATATAAACCAAATCAAAATTGTTTGTATCCAACACTGTTTTTAGAGCAAAGCACAAAATATAAAAATATAGGTGGTTCAGATTTGCATGACAATCGCAGCAATATACTTTGTAGTAAACACTCATGGTAAGCAATATTGATGGCACCACTTTGCAAAAATATTGAATTTAGTATTGTGAAATTATTAAAATAAAAATAAATGTAGATATAAGTATTGTATAATGAATACCATAATGAAACAGATAAACACAGTGCATACCATCAATTTATTTCTTGATAGGAATAGTGGCATGAATCATTTTTAGTTTTAAAAAAATGTCAACTTTCAGGTAAGTATATACGTGGTATATAAATTGTAAATGCTGAGTAGTATAACAAAAATTGAGAGTACTGGATAATAATGTGCTTTTAGTCTTTACATAAAGTTCTGCTCAGAAATATGTCAGCTGTTGGCTCTTGATTCTACAGGTCCGCGATGAATCCAGTTTTCATACAGCGTCTGAGGATACACCAATCAAGGACCAGACATGTTCACCAGAGCAAAGGTAAATGTTTAAAAGCATGCATTATGGATTAAAAAAATAATCACTGAAATAAAAATAGGACTGATGTCACCTGTTTGGTTTTTTTTAACTAGAAGTCTTCTTGGTCCTTAATAACGAGAATGCCTGGCTTGACACCCAGGAAAATTGCATCTTTTCATCTTGATAAAATGGATTTATCGAGATAGTGATATCTTATGTCTAATCGGTACAAAATGAAATCTGACTTCCATGCCCTTACTCTCTCTCTCTCTCTCCCCCCCCCCAAATATTTCTGTCTGTAACACAAAAATTGATGGCACTCTAACTTTGTCACTGGTCCTGATATAGCGTTTTTGCTGTCCTAGCTCCTGAGCATGATAAATAAAGAAGTATGAATGATTTATCATTTAACCAGATTGTTAATATATCTGAAGAGTATCTTGAATAAAAGAACTTAAACAGAATTTGTTACAACAAATTTTTGTCGGAGATTTAACCAGATTTATCATGTGGTATTTTGACATTGAGACAATTTCATGATCTTCTGTCCATGATATGATGTTCAAGGCCATGATAAAAATAGTGTTTTATTGTGAACATGTTAACTCCAACATAAGAAAAAAGATTTGTTACTTGGTATGTTGGAGTTTCTTAAAAAAATATTAGAGATCGTTTCAGTAATCTGCCGTTAAAATTAAGAAACCATCTGTTTTTGGATTTCTGGTAATTCTTTTGTCCAGCAGAATGTTAATTCCTTCAAGAAACTCCTGTTTTGTTTTTTGCCTTGTAGTTAGATAGATACTGGCTGTATAGTGCTGATTAAAAATTGCAATTTTTTAAGTTTGTAAAGATTTCATTTAAAAATTTCATGAGCAAAGCAATTTTAAAAAAGACAAGTGGCTTACAGTTTGTTATCGAGATCATTTTTATCTTATTTTCAGCACGATAATTAATGTCTACAATGACTAGTTCAGTTTTTCACATCAGTGAACTTAACATGCAGGTCCTTGGCTAGTTTTATAGCCCTATGATTGTTATTGTTAGTTTAGTACAGGTGTTCTTGATGTAGTGGGGTTACCGTATCATTGGACAGGTAAGTAATTTAATCCACATTTATTTTTACTTTAGGTAGGATGGAGTAGGACCGCTCCGGTGGCCTGGGGGTTAGAGTGTCCACCTTAGATGCATGAGGTCGTTGGTTCAAACCCCGGCCGAGTCATACTAAGACTTATAAAAATGGTACTAATAGCTGCCTCGCTTGGCGCTCAACATTAAGAGGTTAGTGTTAGGACTGGTTGGCCTGGTGTCAGGATGATGTGACTGGGTGGGACATCATGCTACATGTTTGCAGCATGGTGCCCCAGTGCTAGACATCACTATAAACTTCCATACTGCAGACATCAGAGAGATATGACTGCAAAATTGTTAAAGCTACGTAAAAAAATCCAAATCACACACACAGGATGGAGTAAAGCATCCTCAAAATGCTATTGCCATCATTGTGCTGCAGTCAAACAATTATCATATGATCCTCAATCTGCTTTGGGGCATAACCGGATCTAGAACGAAAATCAAATGCAGAACATGAACACTGTGTATGAATATTGCGGACACACTATACCAGCCTAATGTTCATTCACTGGTACTGATGACATAGTTTACTCTGTACAGAAGCAAAAAATTAAACAAGAATCGTTGGATGTATTGATAAATTTTAAAATTTCTTAAACTGAGAATAGAAGTAAAAATTTCAGATCCATCTCTTTGACCCATAATTGTGGCATTAGTTGAATGATTTGTTCTTTGTTTCAAATGATCATCATAAAATTTGATGTTTTCTTTTAGCTCATCTGATTGTTAGGGTAAGTGTACCAGCAGTATAGTTCTGCATCTGCCATGCATCTATCAACAAATGCTATTTTAAACTATTCATAGATCACCAGACCAATTTGACGAAATTTGGCAGAACACATCTTTGCATGAATACTTTTAAAATGTTAGGCATGATGCTAACCAGTCATCATGTATGGCCACCATTACAACTAGAAAATAAGAAGTTGTAAGCTTCACAATCAATGCGCAACAAATTTTTTATCAAACTTGACAGAAAAACATCCTTGCATGAATGGTTTTCAAGTTTGTACAGATGCTATCATGAAATATGGCTAGCATCTCTAAAAAGAAAGAAACCCTTAATTGGCTTTTTAGATAACTGCTCAACAGAATTTGACCAAATTTGATGTTAAGTACCTTGCTAAGAAGGACTTACAGATAATACAAATGATTATTATCCACATTCAAATATGGCCACCATTACTAAAAGTTTAAAAATTAAAAATTTTACCAAATTTGACAGAAAGTATCATAGCATAAAGCACAACTTGTACAAACTATGCTGCTCAACCATTCAAATATTATCAAATAGATAAACTTTTAAATGACGTCTAAACAAAAACTGTTGACAGAATTTTAACAAATTTGACTGCCATAATCCGACAGTAAAGCAACCAGATTTGTGCAGACAATACTACCTACCATCAGATAAGGTCACCATGGGTAAATAAAGCAACAACAAAAATTCCATTAAACATGTCTAAGCTGCTGAATTGAATTTGACCAGCTTTGATAGCAAACTGGCATAAAATCCTTTCTTTACTGGGCAAGTGATGCTGATATACCAGTAAATAGTGTTTTTGATACAAAATGCAGAGAGAAATGTTCAAACAATCGTTATTATAATGTGCAATCAGCAGCTTAGGAAGAATTTTCTTGATTTATTAGTCAGTTGTTGTTAATTCAATCATTAGGCAGTTGTCATCCAGGTGAGGAATCTTAGGGCCACGTCTTATTTCTCTTTGTAAAACTATTGTCAATCACCAAACCACATTTTAGTATCAAAACGTTCACTCTGGGAAAATTGGTAAAGATGATTCATGTCAAAACTGTGTTTTTATTTTGCAGTTGTAAAAAGTTTACGGCAAATGACACTTTAAATCCTTTAGCTTTTCATCTCATAAGAAGTTGTATGTTGACTACCAAACTAAAATTTGTGATGAATTTCTATCATATGCTTAGTTTAAGGTTTTTTAGCTATTGCTTTTGAATTATTAATAAGCTTGGTAAATGTTTCTATATATAAATTGGTAGTTCCCTTAAATGTCAAATGAATGCATTTGACAATATTTACATTATTTACAGGGGGAAAAAAGGTTACAAGTTTGGGTACAATGACATGCCGTACAGACATAGGTTTGTTCTATCAGAACATATTGATGCCATATAGTAATATAAGTAATTGAAATTTCTACCAGCAGTATCTTGAAAAAGTTGTTGAATTTAATTTTTGACAGTTCTAAGATGGAGACAGATACTGTGGAGATAGAGAGCAAACAGAGTGATGTCCCCTCAGCTCCAGAAAAGGTAAGTATTGTTATGCAATACACTGTATTTAAGAGAAGGAGTTATATTCATTCAATCATTTAGAATATTCCACTCCAGTTCAAAGATTCAGCTGTAAAATAAGTTACTTTTAAAAAATTGTTCTTTAAGGAAAATTTAATCTTTAAAATTTATTTATTTTATATGAATTTTTTATATAAAAATTGTCTTTTTGTTTCTTTTTGTTTTCTTATTGGATGAGTGAAAGAAAATGAATAAATTTGCTACATTATTAAGAGTAAATATTTTTAAAAATGTAATTTTTAAAATACGGACAATTTCCTGATATTCCTCAAATTGCAGACAAAAGCAGTGTATTAAAATGGAAATAGTATTTGATAACTCCTTCTCGTCTTGATCTCACTGCTTGTCTCAACACCATAGTATGAACTGCGAGCCTGTCATGGATGATGTATTGCTGCCAAGTAATGATGCCTAGAGGATGCCTGACCATGTTACCTACACGCCCCTTGTCCCCCACTATGCACAGAATTGTTGCCATTTGAGAAAACATCTTGGTCCAGTGATGCCTAAAGTGAACAGCCAACTTCACCTTGACTTTGCTGAAACAACTTCGACAGATAGCATTTATTAAATCCAGACTTGAAGAACACAAGCACAAGTCCACTATAGACATGGAAATAGCTACAACAAGATACAAGTACCTGTTTTGAAAAATAAATTCTTACCCTGAACTTGCTATTATATGTAGACTAGAATCTGATCATTGGGAGGAGTGACAAAAATGACATTGATACATTTGCTAAAACAGATGTCTGATTCTTTGCAGGAAAGAACTGAAGTGATCTGTGCCACAGTATGTGAAATACTGTTTACTTTGTCGTAAATGTTTCAAAACGGATTTTATTTAACTTCCTGTGTCGATGATTTTCAAGCATGAAAAATCCTAGATGGAAAAGATTTGGAGACTTCAAAAACAGCTTGTTAAAGACATGAAGGATTTTATTGTATTGGAACGTTCAGCCTGATTGACATTAAATCATCTGTTTGGATACGTATTGTTCTGGTGACATTAGAGGAACCTATCAGGAGTGAGAAATATATTTAATGTTCAGTAACTGACAGAATGTATGAACATTTTGGTATCTGGAGTCAATGCAGCCTTTGAGAAACTAATGTAGTTTTACCTGCACCGTGTTTCTTGCTTTAAAATCATGGTTCAAAACATCTTGAAATAATAACTGTGCCCGGTTACTGATTCACCAGAGTAACAAAACAAGCATCATCCATTTCTTTTATGTTGGTACTCCTTTTGGAAAATTCATTGGAAAGATTACATCTGAGAAACTGAATACATTTGAACATCAACATCAATTTCGATGGTATTTGAAATTCAGAAAGCACAGCAGCAAGCAGCAGACTATGTAAAGTGTAAACAACCAGTACAAAGAACTTGAAGGATATTTTGTAACAGATTGCAGTCGTCGTTGTCTTTCAGAAGATTTCATTATGTGCAAGTGATCTCTTTGTAGATAATATTAAGTGAATGTGCTCTGAAGGAAAGGATTGAGCATGTTATACCAACTGTAGCACTGTTCCATTTCAAGCCGCAGTGGAAAGGAGTGATGATGTAAAATGATAGCCTTGTATCACATCCGGAACTCTTTAACATCTAACTATTATGACTTCTTGTCTACAATGGCGATGTGTACTTTCATATTAAACATTCAAGTGAAACACTGTTTATGATCTTATTTATTGCCAGTAGCAATATAGGCTCTGAATTCAAGTGGACTGGGTTTTACACGAAGATGAACTGTGCCTTGTAGTGGTAATCTTAATCCAGGATATTTTGCCAGATTCCCACCATTAAGTGCTTTTAATATTTCAAACCTCAATGGACTTTTTAGACTACAATGAACAATTATTCAAGCCATCATGATGTTTCTTAACAAAAACTTATGCCAATTCTGTACCATGTTGAATTTTTGTACAGGATTGTCAGGCTTTGTTGATTAAATCCAAGCGAAAAACCAATATGCTGAGCAAAAAGAGGAAGATCCCTGTGTCAGATGGTGATATTAAGAACCTTGGTGTTGACCTGTTCTCCGTGCTTATTTACATAATGGCAACAGAGTAGTTCCATGCTACTGTGATAGATTTGGCAACAGAATGGCCCATTAATCCCAAGCCCATCCCCGTACCCATGGGTTCTTTGGCACATATGCATAGTCTGATGGATAGCTGACAACATTTGATGACCTGTCTTCCACTCATGCCGAGGGAGTGAGGGTATTTCCGAAGGACCTGCTTACAAGATATAATAATCAAAATCTTTTCTTCCAGGGATTTTTGGAATTTGAAATGCAATAGATGTTTCAGTTCTTTGCTTGCTTGCATGAATTATAAAATTTCCCACATAGTGTGCATTAAAAAATAAGGGGGGGGTAGTATGTCCATCTCCAACTAGAGATATTTTAGTTGTTTGAATCTTTGTTACACAGTTCCATACATCATTCTAATAATAAGTGTTGATATAAGTTCAGTGGAAAGTAGGTTACAGTGATTTGCTGTTGATGAATTACCAGCTTTTTGTTCCACTAGGGTGGAAAGACTTTCTCCATGCAAGCAATCATAGCCGATTTTGTCTTTAAATGTAATGTATATATAGAGAAACAACTGCAGTATCAAACAATGAACATGATTTGGGAAGAAAATGAAGTATCTCTTGATTATTGGACAGGTTGTAAAGTTGCCAAGGAGAGATTTGTGTTCTCTTTGAAATTAAATACCAATAAGAAGCAACAAAACAATGTATCTTGTAGATAACAAGTTTTATAACCTAATAATATAATTGTTTTAGAAATAATAGCATAGGTAAGCTATCAAGAAATGCCATGATCAATACAGCGTCAGTTATGTGAAGTTTGATTTAATTGATATCAATGAGTTTTCGAACTCAAACTGAAAGAGCCAGGCTGTTCTAAAAACAGCATCAGAAAACTGTATTTACCAAATTTGGCAAGAAGAAAAGTTGTAGCAATTTTTTTCAAAATTGTTAATATCTATATAGTATTACGTGCATTTAATCAGTTGAAATGCCTATATTGAAATTTATACAAATTCTCAAAAGTTGTATCAATGAACTAACAAAGTTGGGAAAGGTTTTAGCATTTTGACCATTTGTTTTTGGGATTTTATTATGACCTCAATATCTTGAACCCTAGTCTTTAAAAGTGGTTGTATCTTAGGGAGATTACCTGGATGATACCAGAAGCTGGTTACTGTGGCCTCATTTTCACACAGCTAACTTGTGTATTTTCATCTTTCTGTTCATTATCCCCGTGATATCATGAACCCTATTTCACCTGCTTTCTTGAAAAGTGGTATGTAATTGCATCTCAAGGAGCATAACTCAGCCATATTGAATGTTGGTCACTGCGACCTAATTTTCATGTTGGAGTTCCTTTTTGTATTTTCAGCTATTCACTCATTACAATCTCATTAGCACTTACTTGATTTCACTTACATTCATAAAATTGCTATATGAATATATCTTATGAAAAATAAATTGATTATTAAAAAAATTTGGTAACTATTTCCATAATTTTCATGTTGGACTGATTTATGTATTTTCAGCTATTCTTACATCTTCAATATTTTGGACCCAGTTTCACCCACACTAATGAAAACGTATTGAGAGATGCTCCCATTGAACACAATTGTGTGATTTGCACAATATTTTTTTTAATTTGTGCATTTGAAAAGCGGTAATGTGCAAAAACACCTGCAAGTTAATTTCAGGTCACACATATGAAAATGTACTCTGAACAGAATACAACTTTATTGAGTTTTTTCACCATTGAAATGCTTGTAGAAATGGCAGAAATATTGTATCACTTGTTGCTATGTTTATTTTTTCGTAACTGCTTACACATCTGGTTTCTTCAGTGATCAAATTCTGGGAGCATCTCTGCAGTATTTAGATATACCATGGGGAGAACAACTCGGAGCATACACATAGTAGGTCACTGTGACCGTATTTTCTTGCATGAGTGACTTGTATTGTGAACCATTGTTTTGTTACAGTCTCTGTAACCTAACCCAGTTTCAATCAATTATTCAAACTTAGTTTCAGCCCTAAAAAGTTTGTATGCTAATGCTTTTTGTTAAATAGTTTGTCAGTTATATTTCCTGACTCACAATGGTAACATGTATAATAATCCTGTCCAGATGAGCCAGGGTTGGCTGCCTTGGTTTATTTCTTATCCAAGGTACCTAACTCTATTGGCCTTGATGACATCTGACTACCATATCAGTTGGTATATAGTTGGTTACTTCCATTGTCCTCCTGTTGGCAAGGGGTTAATATATATTGATATAAACCTTGTTCACTTTTGTTTTTAATGCACATTATTATGGGATTATATTGGTCTAACGGAATTTTAACATCATTAACTTTCATCATTTACCTTGTATACTTCATGCAGACATTTATTTTGGAAGAGTTTATCTTCCTGAAAGGATTTTTAGAAATACTTCATATTTACATTTTTATAACTTAAGTATTAATTATGTTGCCATTATTATGCTGATGTGCCATTGAACAACTTTCATTGATAGCATATGTACACACATACCAATGTAAATAATAATCTTTATGCTTTATTATACAATTTATATTTATGAAACGCAAACTCCATTTCCTTATTGTAAATAGTGAAGTTAAAGGATTTGTTGATAAAGATTTTCATAGGGTATTTTAAGACTGCTGTTGTCAATAATTCATGGTAAGTTGTGATCTTGAGGCATGTACTGATGTTAAATAGGTTCCATATTCACTTACGTATAACCTGTGTCCAACTTCGAAGTGTACACCCAGAATTGTAATCAAAATGTTGCAGTGATGTACAGTTAGTCAGCTACAATGTTACAGTTTGTAAAAGTCAAATATATTTCAGCTTCTGGCTGCTAATAAGAACACTGATAATGTATCGGTAGATCATTTCAGAGAACAGGTACAAGGAACAGTGTAGACCTAGTCCCAATATCGTAAAACTTTACTTGATTGATAATCATATTTAAAATATTCTGACCAATATAATGGGCTGTCAGTTTCAATTAATATTTCTTACGTTATGAGCAACATTTTGTTACTTGATATGTTGAGTTCAGTTTTATGGTGGAGGGGGATAGATACGTAGACCTGGTTATGTGCTGTTTGCAGCTGGGTGTGGGTTTAACTAAGTAGCTATGCTGAAATGTTTCAGTAGACCTCTTTAATGTAGGTTCATATCTGGTGTATGATACATATCTTCTTTTAAAATGTTTGACTGACTATTCTGCACCTATGTAAGACGATTGTTACAAAAGGGTTAAGTGGAGAGATACTTGTGAAAATTTAGAAGCATGGTAAAAGTTCTTAAATAATAAACAAACCATTAAGAGCAAGGCTTGTAAATGTGAAAATCCAATTCTTTATGGGCACAAGTTCACTGTGTTGCTTTACATTACAGGAAGAGGGAGAGTTGCCTCAGGAGAGTGAGCCCAAGGAACAGAAAAAATCTTCACGCCGAATTTCACTGACAAGTATGCCCAACTTTTTCAATTCTAGTCTTAAATAATGTTAAGAATTTGTATGTGATAAGTCACTTGTACAACAAGTTTTAATGCCTTGGAAATAGCACTTGACAGCTTCAGTGGATTATTACAGGAAACTAGTGAATCTTCATCGTTTGTACAGAGGGTGAAAGCTGCATATAAATGTGAGTATCTTTCATTTTGGATGCATGAAAATTGAAATGACTATGTGCTCAGTATGCAGGTTTCCTTTTTCTGTTTTTTTTTTTTTTTGCTTTCAAACTTGTATTCTGTTTCAATAAAGCGAGTATCAACCATATTGTGTGTGGTTATCAAACAAACAGAATCCAAACATATATTGGAACATATTTATTATATACCATGTACAGAGAAATAGTTTGAAGATTTCATGGAGTGGCTTTGTCTGAGGAAAAAAGATTCTCGTGTTAATTATCAATTTTTTTGACCAAATAAACAAGATTTAATCTTCATGTTTTTTTTGTCAAAAAATTTGTATTGTGTGGCAATATACTTAATGCCAACACATGAATCACACAAAAATTGTTCATTTCAGTATAAAAAAATGACAGAGATTAATAAAAATGAACAAAGCTTGTGAGAACAGACTGATTTTATGTAAAAGTACACACATCCTAATGCAGACTTCAGAACATTGGTCATTAGTCCTGGATATATCAAGGTATAGCATGACAGAGATCCCTTTGATGCACAACTTGTTCACCCACCAACTTCACATGTATATGCACCCAGCCTGAAACCACTCCGGTGGCCTAGTGGATAGAGCATTTGCCTTGGATGTGGGAGGTTGTGGGTTCAAACCCCAGATGAGTCATAACAAAAATTTGTATAAAAAGGGTAATAACAGTTGCCTCGATTGGCACTGAGCATTAAGAAGTTAATGTTAGGACTCATTTGCCTGGTGTCAGGATAATGTGACTGGGTGGAACATGATGCTACATGTCTGTAGCGTGATGCCGCAGTGCTAGGCATCACTTTAAACTGCAACACTGCAGACATCGTAGCGATATGACTGAAAAACTGTAAAAGCTACATTTTAAATCCAAATCACACACACCCAGTCTCTCACAGTCTAAGGGATCTATTTATACTCTTGTCCTTCTACTTATGCAAACAGCTTAATCAGTGCTTCTTTAAAATGTTGCTTTACAAGGGGGAGACAAGGATGGAGAGAGGGAGGAAGACAAGGAGCACTCACAGCAGACAGAAGGATTAGGAGAAAAACCACTCCGAAAGAGAAAATGGGGATCCAAGACTGCCTCCACTGCCAACAAACCACCCAGAAAAGCCACAAGCCTTGCCATATCTACAGATTCACTTAAGGTAGGCAATTGTCCATGCCATTATAACTATGCAGAAATTAAGACGGGATAAACTACATCCTTGTGGTATTTGCAAAAAATAGACATCGTAGTGAAATGAACAAAATCCATCTTTTATAATTGCACTGTTCATCACGCTTTTGATTCTCCCCTATTCTCCTGACATGGAGTGGTCTGCAAATATGGTGTGCTCAGTATACTACATAATATTTCTTGGTTGAGTGGTTAAGAATATACTTGGCATACTTTTGGATTATAATAAGCCCTACCTACATGGCCGTTTTAGATTTTGTATCTAGATCTGTCATCAGACCAACAAAAAAGAAACCTTTCTGCACATTCACTCATTTGAATGTTTACATTGCTATTGTCATGTGACTCGACTCAAATGTCCATGGATTTACTGTGGGGCCAGGACCAAGAAGTGAATAAATATTCTCAGTTTTTTAAATTTTGTTGTCAAATTACACTATAAATGAACTGAACAAAAAAACTAATGCAGGTAATTTGAAATATTCTTAACCTGTTGCATACAGATTCATGCTAACAAAAGGCACATTACACTCAGATGACAAGATCCATGTATGCTCGAGTTGAGTCAGATGACCAAACTTTAAAATGACGAGTGCCTGATTGGTCCAGTTATTGACTGTTGTTATCTGATGGAACTGCTGGATGTAGCCATGAAAACCAAAATGGCATGGGGAGGTAGGGTTGTATTGTTATTCCATGTGGGATTTACAAGTTGTCAAACATTGGATTTGATGTGGAAATATTTTGTATTTGTTGCTCAGTTGGTTTTAATTCAAGAGACATGGGAAGTACCAGTATCGAAAACGTTCCCCAGCATGTTGTGGACAGATTTGCCAGTGCTAGTTGCATATAATGAATATGTGAGATCAGACTAAGTATCCACCAGTATCAATATGAGATTGGGGGATGATTTATTGGGCTGTGATTTGAAGCATCAGAGAGGAGAAACCTCAAGTGAAGTTTATTTGGCTTTTTGTGCATATCACATCTAATATACGTTTTGTAAATGATATCACATTTTATTATGAGGTTCCTTTCGTAATAATCCCAGGATTAGCTCACATTTTCAAATAATTTGTGCTGGTTGGTCCCCCATTTTTTTCAAACCTGGTTGAAGCACTGCATACTGTCAAGAAATAGGTCCTGCCAATGATAGTTTCTTGGTAACCATGTTTTTGTTTGCTCACCATTTTTATTTCCATTCTTTAACTTTAAAGCCATTCTTGATTGAGGAATGAAACGTTGTATAATTATAAATCATAAAAAAAACATGTCATATACCACATTGGAGTTCAATCCTCAGGGTTGTGGTTAGAGCTTATATTTTAAGTTTTCCATCACCTACAAGACAAAATTTACATCATTTGATGCTTTGTTATGAATTATGCATTTTGAATTGATTTGAAAAAATCTCGAAATTTGATTAAAAAGTCGGAAAATTTTATACTTCCAAAGTTACATGAACCCTGACACTTCTATATCATCACTAGATGGTGTGTTGTGTACCACATCAAAGTTAAGGTGACAAGCTGACAGCTCAACATTTTAATTTTCAATTACACTTTTTGGTTCTAAATTGAGAGCTGTAGAAATTAAAATATGTACCTCGGTAACTTTCAGGTTTCTGCCTTGAAGAACAAGTTTATGGCTTACTATTTTGTTTTTTCCATTTCCTTTCAAATGTTAGAACTTTTTGAAATTAAGGAATGAAACTTCACATGCTTCTATATGCATCATCTTTAGAAAATGTGTTGGGGTTCCAATCTTCAATGCCAAGGTTATGTTAAAACGTTTTAATCACACTTTCTTTTCCACTTACATTTGAGCTGTTAGAGATTAAGGGATGCAACTTTTTGTATGAGCAGGTTTGTTCTATACCACATTGGGCGTTTTATGATAAGGTTCGGCATAATAGTCTTGAATGTTTAATTTTTCAGCTGTACTTTTGTCCCCTCAATAATTTGAGATGATTTGTTGAAACTTGGTATACTACAAGATGTGTTGCTTTTAATGGGTGATTACTTATCATAAGGTAAAGGTCACAGGTCAATATTTTATGGTTTCTTTTATTTCTAGTGTTTATCGTAAAAGCTGTTTGAAGTACATGGGTGAACCATGGTAGACTTGTGCTCATTAATGACTGACAAGGTTTTGTCTTTATGGTCAAGGTCCCTAATCAGTTTCTTTTTAATCCTTTCTTTTTTCCTTTTTCTTTTTTTTTTGGACACTTTTCCTTTAACCTTTTTGAGATTTGTCAGCCATGTGGCTTGTAACTTTACAAGTCTATCTTAAAGGTCATTATCAGATTTCATCATTGTGGACTTTGTGACCTCACCATTGGTCGGTCAGGACATAACTTTATTTGGTCATAGATCATCATCCCACAAAGGTTTGTTGAAAAACATGAATAGATTCTAGCGTTTATGTGATTGTTTATATTGGAATTAAGATTCTGTTTATATTGGAATTAAGATTCAAGGTCTGATTCAAGGTAAGGCACGTTCACAACATTAGACTACAAGCTTTTTATAAGCTGAACAAATATAATTGTCAGTATTTTATATCTTATTATATAAATACACCTGATTCCTGTCTCTTTGAAGAAGAGACTAGTCTGAATACAAGTTTTAAAAACTGATCATCAAATATTAAGTTGACATTTGAATAAATGATGTCTTCTGTACTTATTTTACTCATTGTGATCTCTTTCAGGGTCTGATATCCGATATAAAGCCCAGCATGCTAAATGAAGCATCACTGGACCTAGATGAAAAAGATGTAGGCGGACTGTCTGACCAGGAGGACACAAGAGATGTCAAGATTCAGCGCACTGTCATACAGGTTGTTTAACTGTAGAGAATTGACACTTATACAATAGTAGTTGGGGCATCTTGTTCAGTCTGAAGACATTCAGAATTACGTAGAAAGAAAAATTGGTAATTTTGATGGTTACCATGAACAATGTTTGAATTTGAGGTTAGCTCCAAAGTCATGAGAAAATACTTGAAACCACTCTTTCGTCTTTAAATAAAGCTTGAATTTTGACAAATTTAACTGAAAAATGTTAATTTACTGACATAAGTATTAAGAAAGAAAAGAAATACATTTTTAAAAAAGTAAGAAACCTGATCATCTATAATTTTTTTCATTGTTGGTATGCTTGTATATTCATGAAGTTGTCTGATTGAGTCACATATGGGCTCGGCTTTGTTTTGAGATTGTAAGTACCACATAATGTAAACAAAAGGATATGGTGTTGTAAGTACTGCATGATGTAAACAAAAGGATACAGTGTTATAAGTACTAAATGATGTAAACAAAAGGATAGTGTTGACTTGTAAGTACTACATGATGTAAACAAAAGGATAGTGTTGAATTGTAAGTACTACATGATGTAAACAAAAGGATAGTGTTGACTTGTAAGTACTGCATGATGTAAACAAAAGGATAGAGTGTTATAAGTACTGAATGATGTAAACAAAAGGATACAGTGTTGTAAGTACTGCATGATGTAAACAAAAGGATACAGTGTTATAAGTACTACATGATGTAAACAAAAGGAGACAGTGTTGTAAGTACAACATGATGTAAACAAAAGGATACAGTGTTGTAAGTACAACATGATGTAAACAAAAAAAAACAGTGCTGTACATACTACATGCTGTAAACAAAAGGATACAGTGCTGTAAGTACTACATGATGTGAACAAAAGGATACAGTAATTAACAAACTACCAGTTATTTAATCCAATGTAGCTGTGGTCACTTTATGTCATACAAATTTGACCAGTACCATCAGCTTGTGTACCAATCACATCGATAAAATATGTTTCAAAAAGAGATGTTTTTAGGCCTGTTGCACCTAATTGTTGTATATACTCGCTTGTAAGTCAAATCCAACTGCAACCTGCACAGACCAAAATCTTGGTCTATAGTTTGTTAGGAGTAATCAGTAGAAAAAACAACCTGGACTTGGATCTTCAGGCATATTATGACTCAGCAATTCAGGATCTTTTGCCTCGACTTAATTGCGAGTATAGATGCTATTCCAATCAGTAGAAAATTCTTGTAGGACACGGTATTAGTTTTCATTTGGATTAAATTGAATAAGAAGTACCATAGAACTAGTGCTGAGAGCAAAGTCACTGGGAACTTTGATGAAAATTGGTATGTATTTGATTTTAGGGACTAGGGACTTGAATTAAGTAGCCTTAGCTGGATCAATGAGTAAATGAGCTATGAAGTTTGATAATAAATATGAAGAGCATACAAAAATGAAATATCATTGGTGGGAATGAATCTAAAATGTATTTTGCTTAAGCATGATAAACTGGAAGGAGTTCTAAACACTGGCAAACAAGTGCTTACTCAAAATTGATATAGATGAGATGACTACGACTCCACTTCTATGCCCCAAAACTGTTTGTGATGTGATGTGATGTGATTTTGATTTTTTAACGTAGCTTTAACAATTTTTCAGTCATATTGCTACGATGTCTGCAATGTGGCAGTTTATAGTGATGTCTAGCACTGGGGCATCATGCCGCAGACATGTAGCATGATGTCCCACCCAGTCACATTATCCTGACACCGGGCCGACCAGTCCTAACACTAACCTCTTAATGCCGAGCGCCAAGCGAGGCAGCTGTTAGTACCATTTTTGTAAGTCTTTGGGATGACTCGGCCGGGGATCGAACCCACGACCTCCCGCATCCGAGGTGGACGCTCTAACCACTAGGCCACCGGAGCGGTTCAAAACTGTTTGAGCTACAATGTCTTCACCATAGTTTTTTTAAAAAATGTTTCAAAATAATTTTAGAATTAAATAATTTATTCATATATTTTATGAATTAATACCATTATCAATATTCTTCCTAAGATTTCATGAAGTTAATTTTTTAAACTTGAAATTACATGTTTGCCTCTGTGAAATCCTTGAGCTTCCTGTTGAAATAAATGTGTGAAATGCAACTTTAGCATTTCCATTCTATGAAGTCATGGTAGCTAATTTGGTTGAGCAATGTAATGCAGGGGTTGTGTTTTTTTTTAATAGTCTGCTTGATAAGTTATGACCCTTGATAATTTCATTTCTTCACGTGGTGTGTCAGTTTTGACTAGCATAGCTCTGCAATCTTCGCTCATAATTGGTGGTTCCTGTAGGTGAATTGCCTATTATATGAGCATGTACTTTCTAAAAGATTTTTCTTGTCAAGTTCTATTTTGATTGAGTTACTGCCCTTTTTCATCAGTATTAAATCTCCTCTAAAGCTTTTCCTTGTAACTAGCTCAAGAACCATTCAAGATAGTCTGATGGAATTTGCTTTGTAAATAGCTTGATAGACCCAGATGTAGCTTTTTATGGATTTTGTCTCAACGTTTGGTTAGTGCGATTGCTCTAGACAATGAACTTCTCATCTTCACTTAGAATATTACTTGTAACCAGGAAAGCTCTGCAGGACTCCGAGTACTAATTATATGGAAGAATAAGAGCCAGTCAAGAAATGTGTGATTACTAAAATCAGCACCTGAATATTTAGGTGCAGAATTGAAAACCTGTGCATCAAAAAATGCAACAGCTGTTGGTTTTCTCCATATGGGAGCATGCATGAAGGATGGATCTAGACTGAGAAATATAGGTTTGATCATGTTCAATCCAAAATTTAAAGTTACTGAATTTGTATTATCATGATGTTTCTATTGGTTTATAATAGAAGTTGAGTTAGTACCAGGAGTTTAGCAACTCTTACATATTACTGAATGCCATTTTTGATAGGTGAATTGCCTGTTACATGTAGATATGTATTTTAAAGGTTTCATTGTTTCTGGTCCAGTTTGACAGTTATTCCCTTTCTCATAAGTATGAAATCTCCATTAGAACTGATCGTTTTAGCCAGCATAACTTATGAATCATTCAGCATTTTCTGATGCAGTTTTTTTTAATGTGTACATTGTTTCAAAACCTGATGTGCCATTTTATGGTTTTTGTTGTAGAAATTCCATGATTGTGTAGAGTTATGATCTTTGTTAGATAACTTCATCTCAGTATTGCTGGTGGAAGTGTTTTTAACTGGCTTAGCTCAATGAGACCTTGAATGTGTTGGTTTTCAAGCACTCCAAATCATTTTTGGAAGAATTATAGTCTCTTAATGCCCACTTTCTCCAGTCTTTGGTTTTCTTGCCAAAGTTTTTTTTTTTTAAGGTCCCGCTGAGCATATTATAGAGAACAGGAACGTTTGTGATGCACCCATCACTACTGGCTCTTGTTTGGACTTTAAGTGATGGAAAATTAACTTACAAGTAGTTTTGGGACATGATAATTCACATACTAGAGTTTCTACCAACTGATTTACATGTTGATTTCACGATGTAGTACTGCCAGTCTGATGTTTTTCTGTTATAAATTTATTAGGTAGTGAAACAGGAGGCTGATGAGGAGTCTAGTAGTGAGGAGGAGGAGAAGGCTGAGGAGGAAGAGGAAGGAGAGGATGATACTGAGGAGGAGAAACAAGAGGAAGCAAAAGACAAGGCAGAAAAGGTCAGGGCCACTGTTGTGGACAGAAAGGATGGTGAGGAAAGGCATGATGTGGACAAGGAAAATAAGAAAAAGAAAACAATTGAAGAAAGGGTCAAAGGTGAGACAGAATGTATTATTTTAAAATACAGTTGCTGTTATTATGCTGCTTTCACTTTTTATAGGTCTGGTTTCCAGGACAAGGTGAATTCCCTCCAAATGGTAATTGGTCCCAGTCTAATGCCATAGTTACTTCCAGAACTTGTAGTATTGTCCTTCATTTCTGTGGATTTCATGGGGTTATTACATGCGTCTGGATGCTCGACTTTTTATGATTTCATGTCATTTTGCGTTATTACCATTGTTTATATACATTTCTGTTTTATTTTTGACATTTTCTCCACCCTTTTTGCTAATATGGATGGTTTTGTGCGCACACTAGTGAATTTTTTAATATTTTTTATTCCTGTTTTTGATAACCACTGTTATTGTTATAAATTGGAACAACATAGTTTTATTCCAGGTTATTGAGGGCCAGGAACTGAAAAGAAAATGCAGATGTCTCTACCTCAGAAAATTACATTTTTGGTCTTTAATATGTTAAAAAAAGCCATGGTACAAAATTGTTCCTGTTACACAGCTCTAATAAACGTTAATTTCCAAGGCATAACGCAAAATTTGTTAAGTGAAATTTTAAGCCACATGATACACATATCAAGTAAGATGTTGTGGAGGTGTTTTTATACTCATAGTTCTCTGCATTCAGTATTTTTATGTTACCATGGAAGCAAAGAATAACGTAAGCAATGTCTAAATTAAGAATGCTAGGTGACATTTTACCGGTTTAAATGCTTTTAAAAAATGTAGAATACTGGGCCATAGGATTGTTTCAGAAGGAATCTTTACATTAGCATGGAACTGACCAAGGAATACATTATATGTAAATGACTCTTGTTTATTTCCTACAGGTGAGCCAAAGATTATTCGGCGTGTGAGTAATCCACCACTGGTACAGCCTGATGAACCAATGAAAGCCGGAAGAGGGCAGTCACCAGCCAGAAACCCTGTTAGCAGAATCGTGCACATTCGCAACCTTGTGCGACCTTTTACTGTGAATCAGTTGAAGGAGCTGATGAAGAGAACTGGAAATTTCACTGATGAAGGATTTTGGATAGATAAAATCAAGTCTCATTGCTATGTAACAGTAAGTTGAGCAATACATGTCCATTGTTGTATATTTTAATTTGTTGTGTTAAGTTATCCCTGAAGTACATTTTAGTAACCTTTGAGTTAAATCCTGAAGAAGAAAAAAGCTTATTGGATGACATCAAATTTGAAAAGTTCTGTACCAGCATCCGAAGTGATTGAAAATGAATGTGCAGTCACTTCATGTTCATTAGATTTTATGCACAATTATTTTTAATGCCTCCCAAAAGACCTGTAATGATGTATGTCCATACAACAGTTTATCAGTTATGGGTGAAAAAGTAGTTTATCAATATTGGGCTTCAAACTTGAGTGGTCAAGGTCACAGATTGAAAGAATAAAAATGGTCTCTGCACACTAACTTTAGCTCCTTGTCACAGATCAAGGTTATACTTTGTGGATGGCTTGCATTTAGAGTAAAGAAGAAGGCTGTTGAGTGTGGGCTGCTTTGGTCAATGGTCAGGGCCATATGGCTACAAAATGAAAAATGGTGTCTGCACAGAGTTTCACTTCTTTACCAAGTACATCAAAGTTTGTGGATGGATTACACTTTGGATAAGAAATAAAGCTTTTAATTTTGGTGTTTCGGTTACAGTGATTGAAAGAAGGATAATGGTTTTCACATAACTACATTTTAAACGACATACCTTGACCAGATCTTGAAGGGATTGCACATAGTGTAAGAAAGAAACTAAGAGGAAGAAAATTGGGTCTTGCAAAATAACTTTTATTGCATAGTTACTTCTCTGACCAAATATTTTGGATGGTTTTCACATGGATATTAAAGAAACCATAGATAAAGGTCATGGTCAGTCTAATTAGCAAATAATGGCTTCAGCACAGTGTTGTTAAGTTCAAGAATGCATATCTTGACCAAAGGTACAGATCAGGGATATCAGAAGTCAGTCTTGCCCTAGTAATGTTTACATAGAGGACTATTTTAACACATAGTAGGTTTATAGTATGTAATCCTTTTTTTCTTTATAATTTTCACTCTAATTGTTTTAATTTGTACAATAATTTACATATTTTTTTTTTTTTTTGAAGTTTATGTTCATTAGATATTAGTTTTCACAACATGTGTGATTTTGTGTATTCTAATTCTATTTCTAATTAAATAAACATGAATACTATTAAATCATTTATGTATTGATGAATATTTCTACTGTTTCTTACCATTTAGTTTTGACTCCGAATAGGTATGGGCAAGTAATGAACTTTTTAGGAAAATAAGGTCTGAAAAGTCTTGCTAGACTGCAAGTGAATTTAATTAATGTTAAACTCAGTTTATGAACATGATAGTCATCAAAGACATGATATAATTTCAGTATTCTACTGAAGAAGAAGCTATGGCAACACGCAAAGCATTGCACGGCACCAGATGGCCTCAATCCAATCCCAAGATACTCATTGTGGATTATGGAACTGTGGATGAGGTAATTTTCTTACATTTTGCCCAGTCAATTTTGTACATTCAGTGTTAATGATATGTTTTTTTGTTTTGGCCACATATTTTGGAGGTTCTGTGTTACATTGCCCACAGTAACAGCTGGTTTTTGGTGGCAGCAGGAGCAGAGGCAAGTATGACTTTGATTTGTTTAAAATAAAAAATACTAAATGAAACCTCACTGCACAACTCTTGGCAGAACATTGTGTATATTGTACTCCCAGCTGTGAAAATTATAGACCCCTCTGCAGACCTGCCACTTATGCTGATTTGCACCGGATCATCCCATTTTTTTGTTTAAAAATCTGAAAATTCCAATTTTACAATTTTTTACCCATTCATCCAATTTTTTAAAATGTCTAAAAGGATATGTTTTGATTCTTGATGGCTTTGCCACCTTCAAAGAGAGCAAAAGTGTTGCAGAAATTCATCTATGAATACACTACAGTCATACCGTGTAAATCTATCACTTTTCCATTTTCTTATTTTATGCTGATATTTAGTGTGTTATTTGAGTTATAAATTTCAGCATAAAGATGAAAATGGAAAAATGATACATTTTATGGTATGACTGTAGCATATGTTTTCTTTTAAATGACACAGTGGAGATGTCAATTTCTTTGTGAAGTTTTGCAGATATATGGTTCAAGCAATGACCCTGATGTTCTCCAAATTGTGATTTTGTCTTTCCTTTGGCTTCCTGATTTTCATTCCACTTATGGTGGCAGGCCTGCATCTGTCATTACATAAGGAGTCAGCAGATAAATGTCTGTTTGCTTGTTATCGTTAGCTGAAGGAACCATGTAGCCATCTGATCTGCCAGCACATTTAACATTTAAAGGATATCATTGAAACCAAACATGGTACCAGTTAGTATTGGTAGGCACAATTTTCACTCTTTTTCTTGCAAAATTGAATATCATAGCAGCATAAATGGTGTAGGGCCTCAATATCATGAAGGGTTGTGTCAAGTTAGAGCTATTGCCCCTGTTTCACTTGAGAATTTGCCCTTGTTGTCTTGAACCATTAAATATTTCATTTTTATAACCACATTTTTGGGCTCTTGACACAAGTTCTTTTGCTAAATTATCAGGTAGCTGGATGTAGATGTCACTTCATAGCAGTGACGGCAATGGCAGGAGGAGTTTAGTATCATCCATGTTATGAATGTTTTTAAGTGTTAAAAACTTTTAAACATTGATTTCGCCAAGTGATACCTTTTTTCTGCTGATGTCATGTACAAGAATTTCAGCTGTTTTTCGTCCTAGTGAAAAGAATGATGTGAAAGGTGAGAGATGCAGTTCCAGAAAGTTGGAGCTTATGTTTCTGCACCAGTTATTCAGTAATGGACAGATGATTAAGATGTTTAAAAACATGGTAGAGCCCTGTAATGATCATATTGTGATGGTGTCCATCCATATTTGTGTTTAGATTTTGATCAGATTTTAAATGTAGAGTAAAACCAGTCTTGAGAGACCGCTCCTTCTGGCAACAAAAAACAGTATCTCAGGTGGTCTCTCATAAAGGGTTGTACAAAAAGACCAGTTTCCATGGTTGAATTTCAGAAATATTTAAAGAAAAATAAGCACAATCATTGTATATATATATCTTCTATTCTTTATTAACAGTTCTTGCAGAAATATTGTATGCATTCATCTGAAAACAAAATTATTCGTTATGTTATTTTGTTTGCATCATTAAAAAACAAAATCTTTTTTGAGTGTAGTAATACATGTTTGGGGTTTTCTGTTACATAGCTATTTATAGCACTTGGGATTGTCCTGCTTGGTCATAATAAGGTCATCATAATACCAGTCCTTCATCCAATGAAAGCCAAATTTATTCAATTTTTTTAATATACATTGTTACAATGTTCTTTTCCTTTAATGCTTACTTCGTGTCTGCCTTCACTGGCAGTGTTTATCTTATGCTGTACATGTGACTCTATTTATAGAAGTGGGTATTCTTAGAAAAGTAATTCTCCTTACAGTTCATACAGAAATAAACGCAATTCATTTTGATCACATGGTAATGTTCTGACCAATGGAAATGTTACTTCCCTTTACCAGCTACTGGCATTGCAATTACACCACTCCCTCGATAACTCGCGCACATCGGGGTCCAGAAACATCAACCGCACTATAAGTGAGGCGCGAGTTATCGAGGGACCTATAAAATAAACCCAAAACCAATGAAGTGATTGACGACATAACGGAGAAATAAGGGGGGGGGTTTGGCAGATTATACTGTTGAATACTCACTTTATAATCGTTCTGAGATTAAATGTTAATAAATATCTCTTCATAACAGTGTATTTTATTATTTCCTCATAGGACAACATTAATTTCAGGATAAATTACAGTATATTGAGGCGATCATCGAAAACATTATTCCACGTGGTTTCCGTTCGCTTAACATGTGTACCACTTCACACATTGTGTACTACGTCACTCATTTTTATGTTGAATTGGATACATTCTAGTTTTATTGTTTGATCCAAATTAGACGCTTTTTTTATATACAAAAGATCGACTCTTTTCGAGAAACTGTCGATCGAACGATAGATAGATAAATGTTTTTAAATGTGATAGAAGTAAAATGGAAAACAAAAAAAGCAAGGGTTAATCAGTACAGACGTATTTAATTGGTCTACAAATTTAAAACAACGTAAATTAGAACAATTTAATACTTGCCGTTTGTGCCACGCTTGACAAATATCAATTCACTTTTTGAAAAAATAAGTTATTTTTTTGTGCGTGTTACTCCTTGGTTTCTCTGCCGCCGAGCAAAATCCCTCAGATTTCTCAACTGCATGAGCTTTATGTAGTCAACATTTTGGGTCTCCAGCCATCTTATGGCAATATCAAAATATTTGATTGCTTCCTGTGCAGAGGGCCCACCCCCACGGGTGCAACATCTGCGTCTGCATCACTTTCAACACTTGTGTTACTCCAGTTAGAATCGTCTTCTGCTGCAAATTTGTTCGCTATAGAAATAATTATAGTTTCATCTGACATGTATTCGGCTGTGGGGCAATCATTGTCAGCACAAATCCACTCCTCCATATCAAGAGAAACGCCCGTCTCAGGACCATGAGTCTGTACGAATTTCTCCCAAACAGCCTCGGCATTAATGACATCAGTTTCACTGAAACATTCAAAGTCACTATCATCGTCGTTGTCTCTGTTACTGTTTTGCTTTACGTCAAAGGCAGCTCCAAGACCCTTAATCCAGCACCCGAGGTCTCTCATAATTGATTTTTTTTTTAATGCAACAAACACTTCCCCAAGTTATTGATCAAAACAAAGCCGGTATGTACATGTAATTAGGTTCTCACAGAAGTACTCACGGGTTTCGATGTGACGGTCGATTGACTCTTTTCATGTTTTCAATGAACATAATATGTTGTGATTATAATGTTTACACTGAAACGGAATTAAAGGATTAGAACGTGACTTTCACACAGGAAGACATTTAATTGGTGTTTATTTCGTTCTCTGTTGCCACCTGTTAGCATTTACCAGAAGTTTTCATTGATAGCTATTTCACCAGACTGTTTATTTACAGTATACTGACAACTATGTATCATAAAATCTTACATAATCTATGATATCTTTAAACAGAGGTCTCGCTAGGATTTTAAAACTGGGTCTTTCTGCCTCTGAATTCAATCACTAAATATCAGTACATTTTCTCACTCGGCCGCTACTCAAAGTCTTTGAACTAGCCGCCTAGCTCTTGCATCATGTTCTTTTTTTTTTAATGTACTCTTATAAAATGGCAACAGTACATCAAAGAGTCTTTCAGTCACTGAATTCTGTCATTGTAAATATCAGCACAGTTAACTGATCAACACATTTTCCCACAAAGCAGGTGGCTGAAACAGGACCGGCAAATCTTTGAATTTTGCCGCGCACCTATTACATGCGTATGGAGGACTCCCGCCTCAGTGATTTTCTGCGTCCCAGATCAAAAATTGGCGTCCAAATATGCGTAATTAAGCGTTTTCGAGATCTCTGAAATTAATTCTTCTTTAGAACTTGCAAATTTCAAAATATGGATTATATTTTTACGGGCATTAATCACCATTTTCGATGATAAAACGAGCAATGTATCAAGGTTTAATTTATCAATTCTTATTGTAATTTTTTCATGTTCAGCATATTTTAAAGACACTTTAAATACATTTTCTCTGGAAAAAATCGGGAGCCAAGACGGACACAGCGTTATAAGCGGGATCGCGAGTTATCCAGGCGCGGTGTATATAGCAATAGATATACTTCTACAGTAAAACCTGTCATGAGCGACCTCTGCTATGAGCGACCACCTGTCATTTCCGACCACAATCGTAATGCACGGATCGATTTTACTATATAAACGCTCTGTTATGAACGACCACCTGCTGAACGCGACCAGCGACCGCGATTTCTTGGCAAAATATGCATTTTGACACTGCTATGAACGACCGCATCGCCAAAAAATCAAAACAGATTGACACCACTGACCTTAACTTAATCCTTTGTAAACACTAGAGCTCGGGATAAATGTAGTATGCAAACAAAGTGCACATTAAATAACACTATAGTTGAACAACCATATATCGGGATAAACACCTCTAACCATCATTTAATCCTTAGTAACAAAGACTGCATAAATAGCAAAGATTGCTCTAATAAAGTATTTAAAAATAATTTGTCTTACCAGTTTTGTGAAATTTACAACTCCAGCGTACGGTGTCATTTGTAAACTGCAGTAAACCAGACTAAAGTACATGTCACTAACCGCCAATGTAGTGCCGAAGTCATGTGAATAGCCAGTAAGAGTAACATCAAAGGGAGTAATGATGGATATACGCAGTCAATTTAGAGGTTTGTATTTTTTCTTTATCTGTATGAAAACTCACAAAACGCCGGTAGTCCTTATGTCCAAGTGAGAAATCGTTTGAAAGGGCTTCAGTGTTGGTTTGAGTACGTCGTTTGCTTTCCAGTTAATCCATAATGCCTGGACGGTGAATGAGCTCATTGTCTTTAATACTAGTAAGTGAGAATCATTTCCGGATTTTTTTAAAATTATTTTTTATTTCTTTTGTTAGTGTTTCACCAAACCACAATCTGTTTACGTGGGTGCAGATGGTCGGAACATTTGTTTATCGAGCTATAACTCTGTTGATTTAAACTTCGTCTCAGAATAAATGTACAGTATTGTTTCCTGACGAGTTAATTATGTATTTTGGTTTCATTCATTGGTACATAATATATATTTATTCCACAATTCCCCAAAACCTGATCAAAACCGATAGTCTTTATAACGTCAACACTAATAACAACGGCAGAATCTCCGCTGAAAAAAAGAAAAATTTTAACACTGGAAGAAAGGATTAATGTCATTGAAAGAAATGAAAAAGACGAGACCACTCGCAAAATAGCAGTCAGCTTAAGCGTCGGTAAAACGCAAGTTCAAAATGTAATCAAAGACAAGAAGTCCATTAGAAACGAATGGCAGAAAGGTGCACAAGCAAAGAGGAAATATGCCACGGCACGACGGACAGTTTACGGAGATCTAAACGAGCGAGTATGGGAGTGGTTTTGTGTCGCAAGGAGTAAAAACATACCAGTAAGTGGGAAGTTGATTCATGAAAGGGCAATAACTGAGATACATGTTCAGACCAAATAGCTGAGTAAAACATGTCAACAAAGAAGTATAATGGATTTCTTTAAAAAAAAAAACAAGTGAATAAGTGTATAAAATAAGATATATACATCATATCTGTTAATTTTTTGTATATATTAATGTGATGTTGAAACATAAATTTTATTCTCGTTTGATAGATGTATATCTTTATTATATAAAGATATTTTGAGAGGAATGCATGCATTATTTAACAAGATTCATGAATAAAGGATATGATACATGTACAGTGAGTATGGGTATTATTTATTTTTCAACAATGCTAACTATTGACCCTGAAAACCAGTCCATTTTCACACACCTCTTATGAGAGACCACCTGTCTTGAGAGACCGCTTTTGGTTGGCAGAAGGGGCGGTCTCTCATAACAGGTTTTACTGTATCATCTAAAATTAATCACATTTATATTTGAAGATCACATGTAAATGTATTAGCACATGTAATCATTTCTGATTTACTCCTGACACCCTAAATTTGTTATACCAATGCTGAAATTGCTGTATTAAACGTGGTCTGCTATTTTTCACTTCTTTCAGTTTTCTCCAGTGTTAAAATTTGTATCTATTTAGATGGGGGTTCTTCAATTGTTATGAAAGTACTAGATATTAACTTTATTAGTGCTCAGTTGTAATATCGACTGTAATAATGTCTTTGACCAGACTTTATGAAAATATGAAAATTCTGTACATGTACCTTGCATATCTAACCAATGAATGAAATGAAAAGAAACAGTTATCTCATTCAGAAACAAAATCATTTATTCAGAGACAAAACTCAATGGCTTAATTCACAGATGAGATAAAGGGCTTATCTCTATAAACAATGTGTAACCAGTTGCACCAACTTGAATAGATGAACTCTTGGTGTGTGGGATGTAATCACTGTAACATTGGTGGGGGAGGGGGGGACAAACTCCACAAGCCTTGAACACTATCAAATCCTGGAAATGATCTTCATTTGCTGATTTAATAGACAAAGACCTCATTCACCCCCAGGCAACATGGATTAACTTTAATGGCAAACATTGTATACAACCACTAGCTGAACATTGGCAATGCAGTGGCAATTTGCGACATGTACATAAGCCAGGTTTATAATATGTTACTATATACATGACTTGCCAAGTTTACAAACCAGTAGCCAAACTCCTTTTTTTTTAAAATTAAAATTTTGTTTTCTATTCTTTTAGTTTAGTTATTTTTTACATTCATTTTTTATCAGAACTATCTTTTCTATTCAAGCAGTCGTTGTTACAAATGATTACATAAAGGTCAGTGGTGTCTCTGTTCTCTTGATACGATCATTCATAGTGTTGGATAGACTGGTCCCCTGTCCTACATTCACATATGGGCAGTAGATACAAAAGGGCCAGGAACCAGAAAAAGTGCTGGAACAATCAGCATGCACTATAGTCTGGTTTACAATCTAAAATATAGAACATATATGCATGACCTAAATAATTTCAGAAGTTGGTAGCCAGCCTGTTTCATTTAGAACGGTATAAGTGGTCATTTTTACAAGGATTAAATTAGGTTAGTGGAATTTATCCCTGTTTTTGTGTTGTGGTCATTCATAGCAGTGTCGAAATGCATATTTTGCCAAGAAATCTTGGGAGCTGGTTGTGTTCAGTAGATGATTGCTAACAACAGCATTTATATAATAAAATTGATTTGTTCATTACAATTGTGGTCGTAAAAGACAAGTAGACTTTCATAGCAATGTTGCTCATAACCGGTTTTACTGTAATATATAAGCTTATATTGTTAAGAGATGTGCAATTCTCTGGAAACATTTCAGAACAGATTTTGAGCAAACATTCCATGTAAACTTGTATCATCAAAAACTCAGATGCGTTGTTACTATGAGAAAGATTAATGACTTTTAATGAAAATCCATACTGAACAGATAGTAGGAATCAAGCCAACAGCCCTCTGGTAATGAATCAAATGCTTTAATCACAATGCCACTGCAGCTGTCTTTGGTGGGTCTGTTTCCTTCCAGGTTATATCACCATTGGCAGGTCTTCAAAGGATAAGGACATATTGCACAATTAAACTGTCTTTATAATGGCAAGTATATGTAAGGCAATGAACAGTTTCTAAGTTATAAATTGGTTCTAGTTTTCCAGGGGTTGTGAGAGAATGTGAATATGAGAGGGTGTGAATTTGCATTCACAAGCTTATGTCTGTCAGCTGCTGAGGTGAATGATATTGTGTCCTCTTGGGCATCTTGTTCCTACTAGTTTTACACCATGAAGTAACAGAATTTAAGCAAATTTTATTTGCAGTTTAGACTTTTAATTGTTGTCATTTTACATTATCATTGATTGAAGTTATGTCCCATTACTGGATACACTCTGTTTTGTTCACAAAGTACCCGCATCTAAGGCTCTGCTAAATAAATTGTTGGAAGCAATGCTCTTTGCAATTCAACCAAAGCCAGTAATTCAGTATTTCATGTCATCGGATTGGCTACAAATGTTAACATGGAATATAATCTTGAGATCTGTAGGTAAAGTTTAATAAAATTCATATTGTATTCAAGCCAGTTAATTTCTGAGTTCACAGGTTCTCCATCACCGAAACCTTGAAGTACCACAAGCACCAATACAGAAGGAAAAACCAGCCCCAAGAAAAGAAAAGGAAAAGGAACGAGTGAAAGAAAAGGAGAGGGAAAGAGAGAAGAAGAAGAAAGAAGAAAAAAAGGAAGAGGTAAAACCAATACGGGAGTGGGACAGGGACAAACTGAGACAGTCTGAAGAACGAGAGCGAGAACGTAGAAGAGCTAGGTCTTTGTCGAGGGAGAGACGACAACATGAGAGGAGTCGAGACAGAGAAAGATCAAAGAAAGAAAAGAAAGGTACATGCATCCACACATTTGAAACCCTAGTTCATTATTTTTGATTACCACAGAAAAGGCCTTTGAGATGTTAATCAGTTTAACTTAGCATCTCCTTATCTCATTACCTGCAGCCAGTTGGAGGAGTATAAACTGAAGCCTAGTGTGATGCCAGTAGATCTGGTTCTATGCAATTTGTCAAAACTAATTAGTAGAACAAATAACATTGATACTGATCTGCCATTACATTATGCAACAACAGATCTGGATCTGTGTTGTCTGCAATTGGACCCAACTTGTAATAGAGTATTTATGTTGGCAATTAGTAGTTTAGAAACTAATGTTTTGATTTGTTCAACTTAGAAATTTATATTTTATTTAAATTAGCAAGTCAGTATATATAAAAAAATCTTAATCCATTTAACAAATAGTTTTGCATGTAAATGAGCCTAGCTAGAGCTTGATGCTATGTTTGGAAAGGTTTGTTGGAAGCTTTCTTATTCTTGGTCTCTCTCGGAATAGTATTAGAATATATTTACTACTTTGGACTTGTTAACCATACACCTGTTTGTTTTGTTTTTTCTTTCAAACCATGCTGTATGTTATCTATTGTTGTGGATGCTTACAATCAGGGTAAGGAAGGAGCTTATCAATTATGGGTTAAAAAGTGCAAAAAAGTCACTCTGGAAAATGAAAAACGGTATCTGAAAATGAGAATCCAACATGTCTTGCTGGTTTTCAATGATTACTGTGAAACTTTGTCATAATCTGAAAGATGCATTTAATGATCTTCCATGATTTTTTAAAGCTGTGATTTTTAATTAGTTATTGCACATTTTGTTTACTTGCAGCTCCAGTTGTAGAGAAGAAAGTGGAAGATGAGCCACCAGCAAAACTTCTGGATGATCTATTCAGGAAGACAAAAGTCACACCTTGTATATACTGGCTACCTCTGACAGAGGCACAGGTGAGTTCTTTTAATCATTGAGCACTTTCTAAATTTCACCTATTCATATTTTTGCTTAAATGCAGTATTGTCTGCAGAATAACTTAAAGCCTAAAAATAAGGCTTGTTGTTCACAGAAAAATTCAACATCAGGTATTTACATGCCTTCTATATTCCTGTGTAACACACACCCAGAAATGAATGTTATTAACCCATACCTGCCAACCTTTGCAATTTCATAGTAAGGCTTCCAGAAAGGACCCTTAAATTATGGACTTTGAAACAAGAAAATGCAACCATTGAAGTCAAATCTGGATATTATCTTGTCCAAACAAAGCCATAGTGGCTTATTGGTTAACATCCTGTACTCGGAACTGAAAGGGCGTGGGTTCAGATCCTACCTTTGGACTGGTCTTGGTCAGCTATTATAGCGCTTCATTGGGCAAGGCACTTTACTCCAATAGCCGTGGCAAATAACCTACTTTTGTTGCTGCACCGTGCAGTATCAAACCAAACCAAACTTGACTCTTCCAGGTTTGGTTGACATCTGGATTTTAAACAGTGGAGTTGGACTAGTAATGAAACTAACTTTACAGAGTGCCTCATTGTCTCGGGTTGCTTGAACTAAATGCCCACATGATCAAGCTTTTGGTTCTGCAGTGTAGCACTGTCTGGAAATGCCATGCCTCTTAAAAAGTCCAAATAGTTGGCACAGAAGTATGAAAAACAATGTTTAGATACTTGGTTGTTCTTGGTGGAGGGGTAAAAAGATTTGACAGTTGCATTTATTGGCTTTCACTTGTCAGAGTTCTGCTTATGGCGAGAGAGGTAATTGCCAGCTGCTGCCACAAGAATGAAAATCCCTTACAGGGTTTGCATTTTCTGCAAAGACATGGAGAAATGAACACCTCAATCCAAGCCTTGAAAGTCACTGATATTTCACTTAGGTCAAGTTACTGAATTTTAGATTTTGTTTAAAAAATAAAGTGATTGAAAAATTTACTTTTGAGTCATTTATTTCATGTTTTGTGATGATTGGAAGTATGGTTTGATTTTCTGTCATTATGCTAGCAGTTCCACTATTATCATAATCCATGTTAAGTAATCCAATATCATACATAGTGCCCCTTTCACATGAAGTCATAAACACTCTTTGACATCACAGAGTTTAATTGTCACATTAGGTCCTGGACAAGACATTCTGTCGTTGTTGTTGTAGGGCTTAACGCCATTTGTTAGCACAAGATAGGCTATGCATGGCGGCCAGTATTAATGGTGGAGAGAGAACCTGGAAAACTCCTGAAAAGAACCACTGACCCACGAGAAGCTACTGGCAAGCTTTCTGATATAACCACATTAGCCGAATCCAAGACTCAAACCGACGCAGACAGAGGTGAGATGGCAGTGATCCGTAACAGTGAGCGCTTTAGACCACTCGGCCACTCTGTCATAATTTGAACCATGCATCGGCGAAGTTTTACAAATGCATTTTTAAAATACGGGCTACCTAGACAATCCAAAATGGCTCAGTCCCAGCACATTTCAGCTTAGATGATTTAATTTGGCAAATAGGCCTACTGGCTGACGATTTTTGATGGCAATTTATTTAAAAGCTATAAATTACATGGAGCTATGAAATTGTTAAAAGTGATAATTTAAGCTGAAGCACCTTGACTGAAATGAAGCTCTGAATTGAGTGGGTCATGCATGTAATCGAAACTGGAACTGATGTCATTTTGAAAGCTTGAAAATATGTTACACTGCAAATGTATGTCAACTTTTTGACTAAAACAGAATACCATATAACATTCACAAGTTTTCAGACACTAGATATGTAATTTTAATAGGTTTGATCACCAGCATAAGAGATGTAAACTTCTGGACTATTCATTTGGTGATTGTTAGCACCAATCTATGGACTTGTCAACACTGATAAACTCCTTATTCTTGAGGAGTGTTTTAAAGTATTGTCTGGATATTTTATTTACGACTCAGTTTACAGTGCAATTGAAACAGTGAATAGTAACACAAATTTATATTCTTTGATTCACCTGGTTTATATTTTCTTTTCGGAGTACATCAGTGCAGTGTAAATTCTAATGTACAATTCAGGAAGATTTACTGCCAAATTGTACCCTCATAGGAAAAAACTGTCTTCTCACTTGAAGAAATGTAGGATAGCACACATTTGTTTAATTTAGGATACCAAATAAAGTGTTTATATTTTTGACATGTTTGCAGATTCCTATAGTGTGGAAAATTGTGACTACATGCTATTTTTAGATTTCAAATTTTAATCAACTTTTGGCGTAACAACTTGAACATAAATATATAATAATGAGGGTAAATCAATTAAAGTTAGTTCCTCTTAAAAATGCATCATTCAAAATACCTTGAGCTTAGCTACATGTAACCTTATAAGGGTTCAGATAAATTTAATAAATAACCTAAAAACAAAATTAGGAAGTGAATATATTTATTTGATCAAATACTACTGTCAGAACGAGAAGACTATGGCATTAATGAACTCAAAATTCTAATAGAGCATTATGAACAGATAGGAAATCTGGCACAATGGTCAGTAAAGCACCGATTCAAGAAAGTGAAACTTAAGCAGAGCTTGTGTGAGTGAAAAATATTATTTTGGAGCCAAAGTATCCCAAAGACATTACCCATGAGCAATGAAAAATTTACATAACAAACATAAGGAACAGTTTCCTAACTTGTTCCAGCTGGCTATGCAACCAGTGCATATGTCCCATCAGCAGGAGCAACTGAGTACAGAACCATATTCATACATTGGTGAATAACAGATTAAGCATAAAAATCAACAAATTAATGTGTATAGAACTAGAGGCAAAATCTTTAAAAGATGAAGTGTTAGTTATATAGTGAAATATGGCCATTTCTTCCACCATTATTTTTGTTCCCCCCCCCCCATAGTTTCATAACTAGTGGAGTGGGTCCCCCTGTTAGATAAAATCCTGGCAGCATCTATGAAGTGAAAGCACTGGAGTTGCAGCTGGAGAAGACTGTATAGAAGAGAAAGGTAATGGTTAACATGTGGGTTACAATGGCTTTCTCTTTAAATATCATTTCCCTTTCATATTACATTTATTTCTCTATTGTTTTTAATGCAGACAGGGTTTTAGGAAAGCAGTGTTCTTGCTTATTTTACAAATAAATTTATCCAGAAATAAGTTTTAAATAGATTTGAAGCAGGTAAAAAAAAAAAAAAATTTTAACATTTAAGCCAAAGATGTCAGTGGTTAACTATGTAATCAGGGCAAGTTTTGGATGTTCTGTGCCATAAATTCTAAGTGCTCCTCGAGTTTGTCTTGATCCCTAACCTTTTTCACTCCTTATTGTGTTGCAAGTTGTGTTGTGCTGTATCATCAGAGAAAGCAAATAATACGAAGCTGAAGAGTAAAGTACTAATTTTACTGAAATCTTGTCATTGGCTCATTACAGATTAATTTTCATATTCAGTTATTTCTGTAACAAAAGTATTTTCTGACATTTTGTCTAATCCAGCATCAAGGCAATAGTGGAATTAAAATGAACCCTTTTAAATACAGTTTTCTTTAAATTTGAGTTAAAATGTCAAAGACCAAAAATATTACTCTGCTTTGAGTAGCCTAATAAATATTTGATATCCCTTAGTGCCCTTAATTCTGTAACAGTCTGTCATTGACTTTGTTACTAAAAACTTTACCTTGTGCTTCATTTTTGCACTTTACCTTGCCAGTTATGACTCTTTTTTGTAGATTTCAGAAAGAGAGACTGCCAGGAAACAGCGAGAAGTTGAACGACAGAAGCGTCGAGAGGAGCAGGAAAAAGTAGAAGAGGCAGAAAGAAAGCAGAGAATAGCAGACCGAGCCAAGCGTCGGGAGACAGAAGAAAGATCAAGATCCCAAAAGGTAAATTTTCACTCTGGCACCCAGGGTCAGATTGTTATATATTTTGAGAGGATGAAGGGACTTATAAATGGGGCCTAACTGCAGACTCCAGAGATCCAGATCGTCCCAATTTCTTACGATTAATCAGTTAAGCAAACAGCATAGATTCAGATCTGCCAGTGCATTATATGATGGCAGATCAAGGTATGTTGTTTTGCAAATGGATTTGATTTATAAGTGAGTATCTGTATTATTATAAAGCAAGACAGTGGCTTAAGTGGTTAGAGTATCCGCCTTGGATGCAGGAGGTTGCGGGTTCTAACCCAGGCCAAGTCATAACAGAGATTTATAAAAATGGTACTAACAGCTGCCCCACCTGTCACTCAGCGTTAAGAGGTTATTGTTAGTTAGGACTGCTCAACCTGGCGTCGGGATAATGTGACTGGGTGGGACATGATACTACATGTCCATGGCACGATGCCCCAATGCTAGACATCACTAAAAACTGTCACACTGCAGACAACATAATGATTGGACTGGAAAATTGTTAATGTTATGTTGAAAATCCAAATTGCACACAAATAAAGCAAGACAATTCATAGTAAGACACTCACATGTCCCTTTAACCCTGGGTCAATGTTAAAGGCATAGAAGATACTGGTTTGAATAAAGTAAGTTTTCAGAAAGGTTCAGAGCATAGGTTCAGCATGATGGTCATAACCTTTATATAAGATAGAAAAACTTGAATTTGCAGCCCTCGTGATGAGAATCAGTCAGATTAGCATTGTTTCAGCTGTACTGGTCTATGACCAGTAGAACTTATGGGATGGTCTTTTGTCCATCATCTGTTATATGTTAGCACAAGTTTGTTATTGCTCCTCTTAAACTACTTTGAAGAGTGCCATGGTGTTGCTCCAACATCAAATATGGCAACCACAGTGACTATCTTGAAAATCTTTTTTTCACTACTCTAACAGTGTAAGTGATGGTGTGTCCTATTAATATGGGATTTTCACTGAAATATTCTTATGATGTCTAGTTGATCCAAAATTAAAATGGAGCTGATCTGAAATCTAACATGTCTGCCACAGAGGCCATGTTTAAAATCTTTTTATCACTACTCCTACTGAACGAAATGTAATATTCGTATTAATCTGATGTCCAATATGGTCACCACAGTGATTATCTTAAAAATGCTTATCACTAATCTTCCTAAATCAATAGTCATATAAAGATGTTGGTTTTTTTGTACTAAACTGTTTCTTATATTGTCTGGTTGGTGCTAATGGTGTCATTCAGATATTCAGTACGACTGCCATATTTGGTTCTCTGGAAAATCTTATCACTATTTCCCCTGAATCAATAAATCCTATCAGCATGTGGGTTTTCACTAAAAACTTATAATATCTAGTTGGCTGTAAATGAAAATGGTACTGTTCTGACTTTGTTTATGACTGCCACAATAACTGTCCTGAAAATTTATTTGACTACTTCTTGTAGATGCCAGGTCATATCAGTATTGTGCTTTCACCAAAAGACTTCTCTTGATGTCTGGTTCATACTAAATAGAAATGGTGCCAGTCTTATTTCAAATATGCCCACCATGACATCCATCTTGAAAATGTTGCCATTTCTTCTCCGAAACAGTAATCTCAAAATGAGGTTTCCACCAAAACACTTCTTTTGGTCCTAAATGAAGACCATACCAAGTTGACATCCATAATACCCACCACAACAGTTTATCAGAGAATCTTGCATCTCAAAAGAATTTTGAAGATGGTTTCGTTACTCCACAATTAAAAGCTAAGAAATGGTCTTATCTTGAACTCCTGAAGTTCTCTTCAGCCATTAGAGCATCAGTCCTCTGAAGGGACTTTTGTCTAATTGATGTTTGATTATGATATCTTTTGATGTATATTTTCCTGTACAGATTATGTATAAATATGAGATTCTTTTATACTCCATCAGGACAAGGAAAGCTTGGATGCTAGTCCCGTAAAAGAGAGGAGTAGAAATCGAAGGCAGGATGAAGATGGATCAAGGAAGAGATTAGAGAAGAGCCGCAGTCCTAAGAGTCAGCATCAGCGTCAGAGTCGCAGTCGAGAGGGGAGAAGAAGATGAAATGCTGCCTTGTTTTAAGAGTGTGGATTTTTCAGCAATACAGTCATTAATATCAGAACTTGTTATATGATATGTTGATAGTCTGAACTGAAACCTATCCCAACACTCATAGTCTTGCAAATTAGTGAGTGAAGTGGAACATAAGCCATGAAGTCTTTTAAAAAATTCATTAGAACTCCAATCAGCTAATGGGAAACATAGGTGAACAGAGATGCCAATCATTCCAGATTTTGAGGAATATATATGAATTTTTTGGTGTCAGATCTACACTCTGAATTATATTGATGAAATTAAAGACCATATAAATTTTACAGGATACAATTTTGAACAGGACTTTTCAGTGCAGACACATGGAGAAAAGTAGTTCATCACTAGTGTCTTAGACAGGTATATAGTTCTCAGACCTGCCACTTATCCTGATCTACTTGGGATCATCCCAAATTTTGGTTTACAAATCTGAAAATTCAGATTTTTGTTTTTATTTTAAACCCCAAAACCTGATTTTTAAAAACATATACCCCTGTACATTTTGATTCATAATGACTGCATCTCCTTCAAAGACCCCCAAAAGTGATGCAGACATTTTATAAGGAAAATGCTACAGTCATACCATGAAAATCTTTTTCCGTTTTCAGCTTTTGTGCTGATATTTAGTGTGTTTAAATGAATTAACACTAAATATCAGCATAAAAGATGAAAATGGGAAAATGATGGATTTTCACAGTTTGACTGCAGCATACATTTTCCTTGTTAAGTAAATAGCATAAGACAGCGGAGATGTCAATTTCTTTGTAAAGTTTTTGTAAATATATGGTTGCAAACCCTGATTTTTTTTTTCTCCCTCCAACTCCTTATTTTTTCCATTTGGCATGCTGATTTTAATTCCACTCAGGGTGACAGGTCTCAGAACATAGTTTCCAATTGTAAAAAGTGATGAAAATAACAAGAAAGCAGATGATTCAACTGTAAATTGGTGAAAACTGGTGCCAGGGATGACAAGAATGATACAGATAATTTGCAAGAAAAACAACTGGAACTGGAAGAATGGATACGTTATGTTTGTTTTCTTCGGACCTTAATTATTACTGACTACACATATAGTCTTGATAGATAATACAGTATGCATTTATAGATATTTTCTACTTTTAAAGAACACATTATCCATTCCAGACAATCTGCCAACAGAAGATTATGAAAAATTTACGGCAGGATTTCAGAATATTTTTTTTATGAGTTTATATCTCTGGATAAATTCACATAAATGTGCCCAAACAAAACAATTATATTTATTTTAGTTTAAATTGACCCCACTAGATGGATTTTGGATATGAATTAAAGACTTGGTCTTCATTCTGTGAAATTCAATATGCATTTGTGGTTCAAATGTAGATGTACTATTTTATTCTTACAAATATTTTTCACTTTTAATTTAGGTTGGATAGCATTTCTGAGTACTTTTTGCAATAAAATCTGAAGCCTTCCTGTAATCTGGTGTTAATACTAGAAAAGTTTCAAATAGATACTTGGAAGATTGTTCAAGAACTTTTATATTGTTTTGGGATGCAAGCATTATTGACATTACAAATGAAGCTGTGATACAGGAAAGCAGTAATTGACAGATCTCTGCTAACATCCATTTTTTATTGCACTGGTCAGTTAAATAAGAAGAAAAAAATCCAGTAAGCTAGGAATACAGGGAACACAAGGATCATTCAAACTTTGTGTACTTTAAAGGTTTTACCATCTGTCTCATAACTCTGGTTCAGCTCTGGTAGAGCATTAAATTGTGGGGAAAAAATTTGTTTATATTTCTGTCACCATCTTTGATCACCATATTCCATACACAATTTTCTTGGGTTTTTGCCTAATCTTTAAAAAAAAATAATCTTTTGATATCTTTCTGACAGTTTTGTATATAACAGTATAGCTCGACAAAACTAAGTTTAACAAAATTTCTTTGGAACAAGAGTTGCTTCACTTTTTTGTTAAGCTTGTTGGTTTGAGCAAAATTCCTGATGGTTTCTTAGAGAAGCAAATATCATTTGATGTCAACTGAAACGGAAGCAATTTTTTATATATCTATGCACTAGTATTTTTATAATTTCACCTAAAAAAAGACACCTATTGTCATTAGAAAAGAATTTAAGACAAAACTGGTGGTTCTTGAACAAGGGCTACTTCAGACATTTTAGTCAGTTTCTTCTGCTTATTTCACATATCTTAATTTATATTAAAATTTGTTCTTTGTTACTTGAAGTGTGGTTTTAAATTGTGATTCTTTATTTAGAACCAGCTTTATTAAAAAAAATCCACTAGTTTCGTTCTTAAATTAATGAAAAAGTGGTTTGATTCCAGCTTAATTATATAGGTTTCTAAAACAAGTTAGATCATTGTTACCATTGACAGCTTTGCTTTCATGACTTTAAAAAATTAAATTTCTGACTTGTTTTATCACACTGTAATGAAAAAATATTTTATCATGCAAGTTCGTTCATTTAGCTTGTCCATTAGAGAAAGGGCATTTTTAAATAAAGTATTTTAAAATAATGTCATTTTGCCTCCACTTTTGTTTCCCCTTCGATAGTTTCATCCATTTTGGGCTATTTCACATGTTTATTTTTTATATTAAAAACTACAGTCACAAAGAAGCTTGTTATTAAATCCATTTCATGAACAGAAATTGTTTTAGTTGATATCTATGCTTTATTATTTTCTTTGCTTTTCAGAAGGCATTGGATTTCATATATGCTTGCCAATGGTCATCAGTTCACTTTGTTCCGCATCAACCCTTGGCATTTTTGAATAGCTAAAATGGTATCTACTGTTTTGCTATCTGATTGGATGCAGCTGAAAAATAAAATGATCCATTCAAATCCCTTTACTATATTTAAATTGGAAGATTGTTAGGAATAGTTATAAAGCATCCTCAGAACACATGACATGAGTCGCATCTAAGTTTTTCCATTTTAAACAGTTCATGCAATCTTTAAATTCAAGTCCGTGCCTGTAGACATCATGGAAATGACCTTAATGAATACAAAACAAGTCATGTAACAAGTTGTTTCATTGAGATTTCTTCCTATTGACAGGGACATGTTTATCTGCAAGACATTACTTGTTCAAAACACCATTTCTGCTACCTAAAGATGCCAAGATTTATTGTGGAATAAAGTGGTTCAATGACTGTTCATCGGTGAAAATGTGAAATATTGTGACACTGACAGTCTGTCCATCTGTCTGTTATCGTATATCTTAAACTGCAGAGTGGAGATTCTACAAGCTTTGGAGTTCTCTTGCTCCTGTGATAACCATCTGTGAGAGATCTGTCATTCTTGGCTTCCTTATGATAAAGTAGTTAATTGTACATTAATCCCACCCCTAATGAGCAATGTTGTGAATATCTAACTTCAGCTGAGATGACTGAATTGAGTGCCATGCCCCAGGGATACAGTAATAGTTAGCCAAGGCAGGACTGGAAGCTTCAACCAATTCATCCTTCATCTGGGCAACAGAACTCTTATATACTTTTATTATTAACCTGCCCTTATGCAAATCGTGCAAGGTTATGACATTGTCCAAGTATCTGTCCATGTTTGTCTTCCATATGACAACTTTTGTTCAAGACCACAACAGGACAAAACATTTTAAGATGGATTGCACCTTGTGAAAGGAACCTGTTTTGATTTCAACATCAGAAAGTTAAAGGTCAATGTCACTGAAGCAACTAGAAAAAAAACCTTGAAATATTCTTTAATTTGATAGTTGCCTTGAAAACAAATTGAATTTTTTTAAGTTGAAAAAAGTTGATTTTAGTGGCTCTACTAGTATAGAATTTAGGCTAATTCTGTCAACACTTATAGTTTATTACTATTCAAACAAGTCTGAGGTGAAAGAACAAATGATGGAAACCTATTGTGTTTTGTTTTTTTAAATTATTGTATTTGAATGTTATCAAACTATTCTAGAACCAAGTTCTGAATGAGGTAACCCTAACTCACTTTCATGTCTGACTAATGAAAAACTTTATCTGAAATTTTGAATTTCTTCTTCAAAATATGGTATTTGATAATTATACCTTAGGAGAACTACTACTATATCGCAAATCTAGCCCTCGTAGGATAAAACCTTTTAGCTAAAAGCTAAAAGTTATCTGCCTACCTATGTCACAGTTAGATTGACATCCCCTTGAAACTGGGTTAGTGCCAAATCCCATGCAATTGTCAGTAACTACCTCAGCTTGTGCTAAGTAGCAGGTCTCAAGAGACAGAGATGTTGCAAAATCCATACAAGCAGTTTGGAAGATTCCTACCAAAAAATAAGTTGGAGGTATTTTATTTTCGAAGTGAAGTATACTCCATCTATAAATTTCCAACTTTTCTTTTCTTCCCATCGCTGAGTGGTCTAAAGCGCCTACGGATCATTGCCATATATAGCCTATCTTGTGCTGAAAAGCAGTTAAACCCTACAAAAACTTCCCTTCGCCGACAACAAAGTCTCCAAATGTTCTATGTTACTTCTTTACCGTCTTCACACACTTTGTCGCCTTTGGTAGATACCAGAATGGATCACGATGGTGTCCCCTCACATTTGCCTTCCTGTTGACATGAGGTCAGCGGAAGACCATATGCTCCGCGGGTTGTGAACGAGCATCCAAAACATGAGCGAAGGTCTAAGGCAACAAATAGAACAACCGGTCTGGCAGTAGGTGTATTGAACGTGTGTGTATATATCATGGATGTGCAAATAAACATGCAAAATAGACAGTTGTTTTCAGCCATATGGTAAAGCAGTGTCCCACCAGTTCTTTGATAACTCACAACCGCAGTGCACCATGATCATTGGCAGCCGCGGCTTTGGCAAGCGCATGTTTATCTACAAACTGCATGAGTAGTAATGTGGGGCACCCTAGCGTCAAGGGGACTTTAATGTTAAAATAGGGTCTATGCACTCTGGCGTCAAGGGGAATTTAACATGGATGGGGCACTCTAGCATCAAAGGAAATTTAACATGGGGGAATTTAACATGGATGGAGCACTCTGGCATCAAGGGAAATTTAACATGGGGGAATTTGAACAGGGGTGGGACTATAGAGGGACAATGGATTGGGCCTGTCTTGGGACAATGGAAATTGAACATGGTGGGTCTGTCTAGGGACAATGGAAATTGAACATGGGAGATCGATATAACACAGACAATAGACAACAGACATTTTTTAAAAGAAATTAGGCAAGAAAGTCAATTTCTTTTCGAGAGATAGGAGGGGCCCTGAAAAGTGCCTTTATGTTCTTCTTCTATTATTTTCTCCAGTTCTTCATCCAGTTCCTGACTTTTCCTAATAATCCTTTCTTCTTCTTCTCATCATTTTCTGGCATGCAGTCAGGATGGCCCAACGCTCTGAACTTGGCCTGTATCTTCATCCAGTTGTTGTTTATCCTTTCAAACTCTTCTTTTTTCTTTATTTTTTCTCTTTCTTTTGTCTCTTCAGTCAAAGTGTCTTTGATCTTCTTGACTTGTTCTCTGATCACTTTCCTAATCATTTCCTCTGCTTTCATCAGTTAGTTTAAACCCCATTTCACATAGGACCACTCAGTCCACTCCAAAATATCTGTTAAAAAACACCTGACTTCAATAGCATAATCAAGGGCCTCTTTCAATTTAACCACTTTCACATAGTCAAGTTGTATCAAGCCTCTTAACTTTTTAACCTCCTCTTCAAGCATACCCTCAATCAGATCCCTGGCAAGTTTTAGACTCGTCACTTGACTTTTGACAAAGTCCTTCGTAACTTTATACATCCACTCCTTCTCTAGCTTTTCTACCACATAGGCTGCATCTGTCATCCAGTACCAACTCTCCTTTAGCTCATTAAATAGTTCGATACTCATTTTCTTGGGTTCTTCCGTAGAATGGCGCTAATGAACGCTTTGAGTTTTTATCTCGAAAGCACGGACGTGAAGGAAAACATCCCCTACTTTTCTCTTCTCATATTGTCTACTATTCACACAAACGTAATGAGACAGTGAAAACATAACCCAAATATACTATCCACACACAGGAATCAGCAAAACAAACTCTTACTTTACTATCCACAAACCCACTTATATACTATTCACACACCGGAAGCAGCAAAACAAACTCTTACTTTACTACCCACAAACCCAATTACATACTATCCACACATGGGAAGCAGCAAAGACATAACCAAAATATACTATCCACACACTGGAAGCAACAAAAAACATAACTATAATCTACTATCTACACACGGGAAGCAGCAAAAATCAAGCCCAAATATACTATCCATACACGGGAAGCAGCAAAAAACAAGCCCAAATATACTATCCACACAATTGAAACAACAAAAAACATAACTATAATCTACTATCCACACACGTAAAGCAGCAACACACAAAAGCCAAACATACCATCCACACAGAATGGAATGTTTAATAACCACACACACTCTACTATTGACACATACGTACCTCATAGCTTACAAACCCCAATAATCTACTATCCAAACAAACGTACATGAGCGCTTACAAACACACACACACACAATCATGCCAGGAAAGGAGTAAGTGTTTATATTCACACTACTCCACATTCACACATTGGCAACTTGAATAGTATCTCTTTTCTAGAGTTTTGGTTAACCCTGAAAAGGGCTGTTTTTTGTTGTTTTTTTTTTTAACTTAAGAGGCACCTGACTAATGCCTACATCTCCCTGGCCTGGCACCACACACACATCTCCTGCTCCAGTCTCCTTCCCAGTTAACTCTGTTAGATGGGAGTGCAGAGGCTGGATGGTTAGCCTCAGTACCCCAATCTTCAGTTACTGGGATTCTGAAGTTTTCCTGACCTCTGTGCCGCAACCGTGGATGTCGAATTTGTGGTGCAGCTATTGGTTGTAGCATCCTTGCCTCCTGTACACGCAGCTGTACTGGTACTGGCTGTGGTGCTGGTAGAGGCTGCGGCACTGGTAGTGGCTGTGGTGTTTGTCTCTGTGGAGGTGTCCTTGCCTTTGGCTTAACCTCACACACAGGTCTTACCATGACGCGAGGCAGGATTCCTTTTTTCTTTTCCTCCTCTTCTTCCTTTTTCTTCTTTTCTTCCTCTTCCTCTATCTTTGCTTCCCCTGCTACAGCCTCCATGGCCAGCTCGTCCAGGATGCGCCTGGCATATTTGAGGTGCATCTGAAGTTCTATAAGTTTTGTTAGTCTTGTGTTCATTCTGTACTGTTAACGAATCAACAGGGGTAGCCAGACTGCCGAGTGTTTCCGTATTTATATCAAAAGCACGGACGTGAAGGAAAACACCCCCTAAGACCCAAAACTTATATTACTTAGATCATTACCTAAAAACGCGCGGACCTTAAAGAAACACTCACTCTCTTTTTTACTACCCATCACTATTTTTAAAAATTTTGACAAACTGCTTAAAGAAAATGCTGATACACTCACTTTCTAGCCAAGATAAAGAAAAATTCTTGTGCTTATAGAAGCACTTCTAACTTTTTCTAACATATCATAGGCAATGGATTGTTATTTCTTTTCTAGAGTATGGGGTAGCCCTAAAAAAGGCTGGGTTTTGTGTGTGTGTGTGTGTGTGAACGAGGAGCTATGGCAATCTTTTTAGGATCTAAGATTGCGGCCTCCTCTGACGACAGGCTTTCTCATAGAATAAGGTCTGCTTCTTCGGAAAGAGAAGGAGAACTCTTTGGTGTCGATACGACAGTCGACAAAGCCTTTGTCAGGTTCATGCTGCTGCTGCTGTTGCTGCTCTCGTTGCTCTCTCTGCTGATTCTGAAGTCTGTACTTCTCCGTCCATTCTTCTTTCTCCTTCTTGATTTCTTCTCTGACGAGCTCTTCTATCAGGTCTTCAGTGACTTTTGACATTCTAACATTCTCTTTCTCTTCAGGCTTCGGTATCAAACTTTGTTTGACACGTAGGCTTCGTTCAACTTGGCTAATCTTGAGTACATCTTCGTAGGAGGATAAGTCGACAATGGATGGTCAGACTGGAGACTATCCCGATTTTATAGTCAAAGCGCGGACGCGAAGGAAAACATCCCTACACGGTTTTCGAGTCGGAACGCTAAATTAGTGTCATGTGAGGGATAGAGAGAAGTCAAAGAGCACGAATCATGATACCCATGGCAAAAACAAATGACAAAGACATGTTTTTTTCAAACACAACATTTTTATTCAAATAACTCACCACTAACCATTCACAGTTTTTTTCAACAATAAAATTTTAACATTAACCATTCAATATAACTAACAAACATTTTTTTCCCCACAGGTAATGATATGTGATCAATTCTGTCCTAACTTTTTGCTTGTAAATGTCTGGCAAGTAACCGTTTCTTCGTTTCTGACCCACGAGAACTTCGATGCGATGGATCTCTTGAGTTGTTAATGGAGGACAAGAATGTTAACGCAAGCCTTTATACCACTGTTGCAACACATCTTCTTCCGAGATGAGACTCCAAGCTTTTTCCAGATACTTGTCCAATTTTTCTTCTTGACTCAGCATCAGGCATTTATCGTGTTGAATTTGACTGGGATGATCGTTTTGACATCCATAGCAATCTTTCTTGATCAATTCCTTAATTTTATCTCCCAGGACTGTAGCAAAACAGGAATCTAAATGTGCTTCTTATTCTGGCCATCTAGACGTCATCATGATGACTTCTTCGTCATTGTCTTGGGGTTCTCCTTCCACAGACTCTTCACATTCCATATCCAAAGAATCTCTACTATATAAACATTGATAAAAGTCTTCCATGACTTATAATAGTCTAGAATGACTTCTCTCAAACTGTTGATTTCTATCGTATTGTCAAATTCTGCATAAAGGATGACGTTCACTGTGTTATCTGGGGGTAGTGGATTCGCAAACTGAAGTTCCACACGAATCTGACCGGATTTTATAGGGTGGAAATGTCCCTCGTCGCTGCCTTGGTCTGCAGTGAAATCAAAAGCCCACAAAGCATAGCCTCCTGCATAATCCTCGTACGGAATACCGTGACTGGTGTTGGTTCCTAACTGCCCGGTGGCTACGTACAGGGACAAGTACGATCTCAGAAAATTCCTGTCGCCAAATTTAGGCTCGAAGGGTCTGATACACAATGTCCTGCCATCGCGACTGACTTCGATTTTGGCTAAATTGTAATGTTGAAACTGGAAAGGGTTTTCATTGTGAAGTCCATTGAAGGCTGAATTCTTGACGATGCCAATGATCAAACGTTTGGGAAATTGTCCTTGAAAGAGATGATCTTCGATCATAGATCGCTGTCCAACAGGAATAGTGAACGTTTTCACTTCCACACGACGGATCGGATACTTGGCGGTCGTTCTGCTCAAAGTGTGACTGATGTCGTTTCCCACTTTAGGCAACACTTCCACACGACGCACGTAGAGCCTGGCTTCTTGGATGACAGTTTTGTATTCGTTGGCATGGGCCATCAAATGGAAAGCAGCAGTGCTACGATTCAGTCTCAGGCGGATATCCGCTCCGTTCAGCAAATACTTTTCTTGTAACCACATGTCCAAATGCAAACGATCCAACAGTTCTAAACTACGTCCTTGCAGAATTTTTTTTACGGCGGTCATTAAATCCTACATTGTGAGGATCGTCATCTGCTGTCAGGGCTGTGTCGTTAAACGTGTTCTCACCTGCTGTGTCAGGTTTCCATACCACGCAAGCATCCAGATGAGTATTCTTGGCTTCTTTTCCGTACGTCAAGAGATTTTCCAGGTATGCTCGATAAGGGTAAGTATCCATGCTGCTGCTGACCAATTTGTTATTCAAGTACAAGTCCACTTCACTGAACAAGGAATGCATGAAATTGTTAACAGGAGCTACTCTAGCAGTGTCTGCGGGATTTGTGTTGTCCGTTTTGATCACTTTGACTTTCAAGTACAGGTAACTGCTGTTCAGATCGATGTAATCTTCGGGCTGGCCTTTGATATCAAACTCGATGGGAGCTGAATCCGTCAAAGAGGAGACGGGATGAAATTCGACCCACTGGGATTCTTGCATGGTCGTCATGGTGGGTGGCATGACAAACAGATCTAGTTCCGACTTGGAACAGGCGCAAGACTCTCGGTGCATCATTTTTCTGTCTCTCAATAATTTAATAATCAAAATTGTCTAAGTCTCGAACAGTTCTTCTTTTCTTAATCTTTCTAGCGTTAGAAGTGTGAAGTCTTGTAAAAGGGTGTTTTCTTCTTCGTCTTTTTCTGCCTTGTCCTTGCTGTTTCGTCAGGGAAGTAGGAATGCCTGACTCACTAGCGCTCATGGCATTTATAGGAGTTTCTCGTTGACCCAAAAGGTCTTTGCCTGTTTGCAACAAGACATTTTTGCCTGCCCTCATGAAGGCTTCTTTAGGGTTTTGTTTGTCGATGATGACATTTTGGAGAAATTCTTTGCCTTGCGTCAGTGCGGCATCTTTTAAGGCGTGCAATCCTCGTGTCACCATCGGTTCCAACACGGAAGCCACCGAACGAAAAGCCGATTTTAACATATCTCCTAAACCATGTCCTCGCTGTCGAGCAACGCCTCGGTACACAGGATACATGACTTACAACTCGTTAGAGAACCGTTTTCGAAAATGGAGTTTCACCGTGACTTTCCCTTTGGTGAATGAAATATTTTGTCCCAGATCTCCTTTTATAGCAATGTTGACAGTGTCAAAATACGACTTACTGACTGGCAAATAATGAGGATGTGCAAATTCACGGTGAACGTGATAAGTGTTTCCACCTTCCTCGTCAGCGCCCGTGGCAGAATCCACTTTGAAAGGAATGACACGCAGTAACGGTACGGAGGTGTGTCCCACCACATTGTACTCCACCACATCGGAGTACACAAAGATCAAATTCAGTCCTTCGTTCATTTCTACTGGGGAACGAAATAACTTGGTAAAAGTATCGTTGTCTGAAATGACTGGCAATTCGTTTTTCTTCATCATTGCCATCCTCATGTCGATGTCTCCGCCCAAGATGTCAAACAGTTCAGGACAAAGTAAAATAGACATAATTTTACCCCCGTCAAATTTCATCAGGAAGCGACGAGCTACTTTGTGGTACTCCAGGGTAAAACTTTTCTGACACTTTCCAAAGCTTTAAGAAACACGACATTAAATCTGGAGGCAATGGTGCTCACCAAATGTTGACCACTAAAATAATAGCCTGGGGGAACGAACAAGTGGTAGGTCCACTTTTGAGTTTGTTCATTATAGGTTTTATTGTCATACTTTAAATTATTCAGGTACTTTTGCATTTGCTCGTCATGAACTTCGACCGTAAAAAAAAAATTTGATTGGGAAGAACATTGAGGACTTGGGTCGGGTGAATGATTTCCACTAAAGCCACTTCCCAATGGGCTTCGTGATCTAATTGGATGGCCTGAGGTAATTTGACCGTATAACAGCATAAAGTGTTATTGGGAAACACGTTCATGGAACTGTCACTGGGTAAGGTTAAGTAAAATTGGTTAGGGTGGCTCATAATTCCAGAGTTCTGTGGCTGTCCGAGGGGTTACTGGAAGTCAGAGGAGTGTCTCCGCCCAAAATGGGGTAAATGTTGTTGGAGTGGTGATTGGCACTGGCACTGGACACAAGATTCCCATTGTTCCCGTTCGATGTGAATTTCAGGGAGGGATTGGGAAGCAGGTAACCGATGCAACTGCTTAAAAAAATGGTCCACAATTGTTTGTCTCCTTGTTGCAAACTCAAATTGGCAATGGCTGCACCGATAACACAATACACCACAAAGATTTGGCAGAAAAAGACGATTTGCGTTTTAGGCACACGTTCTCCACACCACACCCACAAGGGTTGTTTCTGTAAATCTTGCAGAGAAGAACTGGGTGAAGGAGTGGTCGCTGCAGTGGTTGCACTAGCTGAAGCTGTGTGAAAGGGCATGATGGTCACTTCTTTTTATAATCGATGACTTGCGAAGCGTCGATCCAAGAATCAAAGCTGGGTGGATATCCTTTCCAACGTCCTTTAACTTCTTTGACACGTCGTTTGGCTACTTTAGGGGTTCTGCGTTCGAGAATGCTTTCGATGTCGTACACGTTGTCTTCTTTTTTGGTGACACGTTGTAACTCGGGCAAATAAAACGTTCCTTTTAACACTTCTCCGTTCATGTCTTCCAATTTACAGACGGCAGGATGACGGCCATGCACTCGTCCAGTGACACGAAACAATTCGGTCGTCCAGTTAGGTAAGTAACCTTTGTCAAAAGTGCATTTGGTTTTGCCAATGCGCACCCAATCTCCTACGGCCAACACTCCACTTTTCATGGGGATAGCCCTCGTCGGGGACGTACCAAACAGACGATCAGAAACCATCACTTCGTTGTCGGGAGTCACCTCTTGCGGGGCACGTCCAATGCTTCGATGGTAAGATTGGTTGTACGTTTCAACCAGGTGAGGAAAGATGTCGATGTACTTCAGAGTGTGGTGATGCGTAAAATATTTCTACATGCGTTCTTTCAAAGTGCGTTGAAAACGTTCCACGATGCTGGCTTTGGTTTCAGGATTATTAGTGGTCAAGAAATGAATGTCACGTTTCTTTAATTCTTTTTTGAAAGCTTGGTTCAGAAATTCGGTACCTTTGTCCGTTTGCCATCGAAGAGGGTGACGACCACTTTGTTTCAACACCCGTTGCAGGGCTTGCACTAACTCATTGCTCGATTTGGAAGTCAATGGCACGACCCAGGCAAATTTGGAAAAGACGTCGATGACACAAAACAAATATTTGTAGACGCGATTGTAGCTGGCCAAATGAGAGACATCGGCTAAATCGGCTTGCCATTGATGATCGATGACTTCCACTTGGGTGCGACTTCTGGAAAACTTATGTCGAATGGGTTTGTGTAAAGAGTAGGTAGCTTGCTATTGTAACCATCGTTGCACTTGAGGTAAACGGAGACTTTTCAGTCGAGTTTTGGCAGCACGATACAATTTTTGAACTCCTGCGTAACCTGCAGGATGGGAGGGATCGTAGTAAATGCTGGCTAACACCTTTTCCATTTTTTTTTTTGTTTTTGTTAATAAGCCACCCACTCTTTGAGGATGCTACTCTTTTTCTCGTGGGATATTTTCTTGGTGTGTAATGCTTTGCGTGTCCGACCAGCGATAGCTGTTGAGGAGGAGGATGTCTGAAAAAGGGATATCGGTTCTTGTTTCACTTCTGTCTTCACCTTCTTTTTCTCTTCTGATGAAGAAGGGGTGGCCATCATCTTTTTAATCCATCCAATTCTGGAGGTAGGTGGTGTTGTTAACTTGCGTACTTTTTCTGGAGGAGTTTGAAACCCTTCTTCTTCTTCTCTTTTTCTGTCTTGGTCACTGGCAGTAGTAGTGGTGATGGTGCTGGACTTTTCAGCAAGGTCTTAAAATCTTTCAGAGTGGGTAGAGCTCTTTCGTCTGAAGCTTTCTGGTGAAAGAGTTGCAGTCGTTGCAAGAGTTGCCCGTACTTTTGCGATTTTTCTGTTTCGGACAAATCTTGGCGATCCATCAATGACTGCAATTCGTGTTGTAACTGGGACATCTCGGTCAAATTGGGATTGGGAGGCAAATGCGGGGTCCGCTGTTCTTGCCAACGATGGTATTCCATCCATCGTTTGTAAGGCACTAAAGCTAGTTTTCGTCCTTCCATTCTATGTCAAGGGTTACGTCTGAGATCTTGTGACTCCAGAGGTCCTTTTTATCTTGATCCCACGAGTCCTGTCAACATGGTTCCCAAGACTCCTTTCAGTAATAGGCCTAACAAGAGGGGTAAAATTCCTCCACGTTGGACCAACATCTTCTTTTGACCAATGGGGATTTTCTTTTGAACCATTTGGCGAAGAACGTGACGATGTTTGCCTAAGCATTGTTTCTGGTGTTTGGACAAAGGGATCGTGCCTTTCAAAACGTTAAAACAACATTCGCACACTGTATCGATGACATCTTTGGAGGCCGTTTGAATGAGTTTTTTTTCCGCATGGGTGGAGAAGCTTTGGACAGGACTGATAACATGTCCCCATGTTTGACTAAACGAGGAGGCAGTCCTTTCCTTTTCTTTCCTTGGGGTTTAGAAGAGGGATGTTTTCTAGTGGGTGACATCTTTGCTTGTTGGTTCCGGGACATTCACCAAAAATACACTAACGTCGATGTCTAAGCACACACCCTTTTATCTTTTTTTTTTTTTTTGGACTATCACTTTGTCATAAAGGTGACAATGTGTTTTCCAAAATCGCCAAGGAATCCTCCCCTTTGGTGACTCCTCTTTTTCTTTGAACGACTGTATATTTTCTTAGGGTAACGTCGATGCTTGGTTAAGTGCTTTGTCGGATGATGAGCCTGTCTTTGTCTCTTTCTTTTTTGACGTTAGTGACGGTGTGTACTTCTTTGAGGTGACATCTTTTTGGGAGTTCAGGAGCACAAAAAACACCGATACCCCTATTTTGTCGCAGCCCTTTGTATGCTGGAACGCTTCGCCACTGATTGTCTTTACGTCGTATCAACTTGAGGACAGGCAACACAAGTCGTGCAGGGGTACGCAACGGACTAAATCGAGCCAGTTCTTGCTTGGACAAATCCATTAAACTCTGTAACATGCCCTATCTCTCTTGGACTTTGATTTTGGGAGCAGGTACTTTGTGAATAGCTGCCACTGCCACTAAAGAGGAGGGTCCCGCCACTGGAGAAGTTCTTGAAGACACGGGCTTCCATGGTGTCATCAACGGAGAAGTGGATGAACCTGAGGCTACCGGAGACGCGGTCACCGTCGTTGCAGGTCGTGGTTTGCGAATGTAAGGTTGCGTCCTGGCTGAAGTGCCTCTCTAGCGACTAGAAGCTGTTTTCTGTGGGCTTTTCTTTTTCGGAGGACTTCTCTGTTTCTTTTTCTGGGGGTTTTCTTTTCTCGGGGTTGTGACCTGGTCTTGACACCGTTGCTCTTTTTCTTCTTGGGGCTTCGTTTGACTTTTTTTGGGAGGAGAAATTTGGGGGCATTAAGATTCCATCTTAAGAGGGAGCGAATGATGACACCTCCCAGAGTACCGCTCCCTCCAGGTTTCAAAATGGTTTGCTTTTTGGTTTGAGTGTCTATGCGGGGATCGGCCAGTTGGGTCAAAGCTACTTTGTTTCTATCAAAAAAGCGTTTGGTTTGATGAGGAATCTGAATGATGCCTTGCAGTAATTGACGTGCTGTCACCGTAAACCATCGTAAGACTTCTTTGAGACTGGCTTCTAAGACACGAGCACGTATTTGTGGATTTTTTTCTTGACTGATGCCATACAAGGCACGAATCAATTTGACGGGAAGATGAGACTGAAGGGACGTCATGTTGAGTCTGTGTGAGACAGACGAAAAGTGTCCAAGGTTTTTATAGATTTTTTGGGGGTTAAGTCGAGGACGGAGACGTGTACAGGACAGGCCCTCCGTCTTTACACCAGTGGTGAAACAAATGGGTACGAAATCGCAAATAATCGGGGGTAGTGGGTTTCAAATCGACGAGTAAATAGGCGTGTGGAGTTTGAGTGGCATCGTCGTACGCCTGAGTCAGCCAAGGCGTTCCTAACTGTTTGGCTAAGACTTGCACTTGCGATTTATCTCGAGGACTTTTAAACAAGACCACGTAATGAGCATTGAGACTGATGGTGCGATAGGCTTTACTTTGTTGAAACAAATTTTGAGTGATGTAAATGACACTGGCATTACGATGATGCCCTTTGCGCGTAAACCACAGTTTAATTTCTTCATCGTCTTCTCCTAACATGTCGTCGAAAATGACCAAATGGGTTTGACGGGAGTCAGACACGATTCCGTCGTCTTCGTTAGGAATGCCTTCCACAAACACAATCGCCTTGACTTTCTCGCAAGAGGCTGTACGCCGATTGCCACTCTTTGTAACACCACACGATTCGTTGAGGTGGACGATCGATCAAATGATGTTTATGTTCGATCAAACGTTTGACAAATTTGGTTTTGCCTGAACCGCTAGGTCCAGCAATGAGCATGTGAGCAAGTGTCCTCTCGAAAGGTTCTTTCAGGAACGTCCATGACAGTCCTGTCCTGGGTGACGGGTTCTTCTGGTACTGTCACCAACACAGGTTGAAAAGTAACTTTTTTCTTTGGACGTTGAAAGGAAGGATCACAACTCTCGAGCATACTGGGCCACTTCTTGGGTCCAAGCCTCAAAATCCCATTTTTTTCCAGTCACGTACATCTGTCCAATGGGGGTGTAAGTCACAAGCTACACACACATCGTCATACACGTCTTCGGTAGCTAAAAGTTGACGAATCTTTTTTTCCCGTAGAGGTCGAGAAGTATCCAGATGAAAACGCAAGGCTTTGAGCAAAATGAGTCTCTCGTGAACATTTAAGGCCATTCGGATGGTAAGTACTGTTCGTAAAGAGTCCACAAGGAATCGGCTGGTAAACGAAATCCCAGAAAACGAGTCACTAAGACACACACCACATGTCGACCCAAATTCAACGGAAACAGTTGTCGTACTAAGTGTTGGTAATCTTCCACGGCTTGAACACTGTCAATGAGTTCCTTCCATGGAATCTGTTGAATCACTTGTGATAAAAGCCGTGGCATGGCAGCCTGTTTTTATACTCTCTTTTTTTCGGAAGCAATAAATGTACTTTCTACACAGAGATCTTCGTTCTTCAGTTGGGAATCTAAATCTTGCATACTGTAACCTACAGTCCAGAGTTCGTTCTGAAGTTTCTTCTTCCACTAAGCAGATTCCACGTAAAAGATTTTTGTAATCCTTTAACTCTTCTTTGTCATCGAATAGTGTACGAGTTAAATCAATATGTATATGTTGTCAAAAATGTACTCGGGTTTCGTTGCCGCGTACAGCGTCACCCGAGGGTGGTATATTTCTTTTGGCTTAGTTATTTCGAAATCCTGAGCGAAACTCAGACCATGCTGCACAAGCAAATTGCCTGCAGCGGGGAAACCTAAGTACCTAGCTGCGCATATCTGTCACAGCTAGTGTACATATAGAGCAAATTCTCTATAACCAAATCACATTACGCCAAGTCTTGTCAGGACGCTTACCCCTTTACAGAAGCAAATCTCCAGCTGTAGAGGTAATGAAATTCTTTATTATTATTCGTCTATATGACAGAATTGTTTTTATACTTTAGATGTTTTAGAACCGTAATTAATGTTTCAAAAAGACTTATGTCTGCAAACATATTCATTGAATGCAGTAGCTAACGAGCAGGAAACATATATTTATTCTAAATTCTACGGAGAGTCAATACCTAGGTTATACAACGCCATATTAGAAATACTTTAGTCTGGTTCGAGTTAGCTATTTGTTGTAACTGAACAGACAAATTGATATTTAATTATACGCTGTTTTCATTAAACGATTAATGTAATGGGTAACGAATTCATGTGTACGCATGCACTACATATATCACTGCAGAAGTACTTAACCGTGTCTTATGTACTACACGGTTTAGTTATCATTTTAGCTGTCTAAATGCCATGCCTTGTATATGGTTTGATGTGGAGTCACCAGCTGTAGAGCTGCTTTATACATGCCTGCCATGCCTTGTACATCGTTTGATGTGGAGTCACAGAACTCTGTGGGGTTTCGTGTGACGTATACGCTGTGTTTTGGTGACGTTGGATCTGAAGAGTGGACTGGTTTTCTCGATGCGAGGGACCAGGTCTTTGCGACCATCGGGTCTGTGATGTGAGGGATCCTTCATCAGATTGAGAGGAGCGGACCATGCGTGGGTGCTTCTCTGGCCGTTTACTAGAACGCGTGGAACCGGAGTTAACATCTTGGTCGTTGAATGGGCGCCACGATGGTTATAGTGTTCCATGTTATTTCCACAATTGCATTTCATCATTTCATTCATTCTATTGCTATATCGTTATATGAACGATCGATAGGTTCATCGTTTCATTCATTCCTATTGTTATGTCGTTATATGAACGATCGATAGGTTCATGTCATTCATTCCTATTGTTATGTCGTTATATGAACGATCGATAGGTTCATAATTTCATTCATTCCTATTATGTCGTTATATGAACGATCGATAGGTTCATGATGTCGTTCATTCCTATTGTTATGTCGTTATATGAACGATCCATAGGTTCATGTCATTCATTCCTATTGTTATGTCGTTATATGAACGATCGATATGTTCATAATGTCATTCATTCCTATTGTTATGTCGTTATATGAACGATCGATAGGTTCATAATTTCATTCATCCCTATTGCTATATCGTTATATGAACGATCGATAGGTTCATCGTTTCATTCATTCCTATTGTTATGTCGTTATATGAACGATCGATAGGTTCATGTCATTCATTCCTATTGTTATGTCGTTATATGAACGATCGATAGGTTCATAATTTCATTCATTCCTATTATGTCGTTATATGAACGATCGATACGTTCATGATGTCATTCATTCCTATTGTTATGTCTTTATATGAACGATCGATAGGTTCATGTCATTCATTCCTATTGTTATGTCGTTATATGAACGATCGATAGGTTCATAATGTCATTCATTCCTATTGTATCGTTATATGAACGATCGATAGGTTCATACTGTCATTCATTCCTATTGCTATATGAACGATCGATAGGTTCATAATTTCATTCATCCCTATTGCTATATCGTTATATGAACGATCGATAGGTTCATACTGTCATTCATTCCTATTGTTATATGAACGATCGATAGGTTCATAATGTCATGCATTCCTATTGTTATGTCGTTATATGAACGATCGATAGGTTCATAATGTCATTCATTCATATTATATCGTTATATGAACGATCGATAGGTTCATAATGTCATTCATTCATATTATGTCGTTATATGAACGATTGATAGGTTCATCATTTCATTCATTCCTATTCCTATTTGAATATCGGGTTACGATCGATAGGATAATAATTTCATTCATTCCTATTGCTATATCGTTATGTGAACGATCGATAGGTTTAAAATGTTGTTCATTCCTATTGCAATGCCGTTGTGTGAACGATCGATAGGTTCGTAATTTACAAAGCTTTTCAATATCGTTTTATGAACGATACGTTCAAATTTACCGGCTTTTCTAAATCGTTATTTAAACGGTACATCCATAATTACATTCTTTTCTAAATCGTTATTTGAACGATACATTCAAGACTCTTTATATTGGGGTGTAGGTCATTTTTATTGTTGATCGGTGATGGGAATTCACGCTTGTTTTGAAATTCCATTTGTTAAATTCATGTCTTAATTTTTCTCGTTGAGTTAGTTGTTGATAGTTCCATGTTAGGAACTTTATAATTTTCCTTATCCTTTTGTTTATAATGGTGTCAGATTTGTTAATATTTAAATTGCGTTTATAAATAAACATTCTGTAAACGCAGTTGCTTTTGGTGTCTTCCCTAATCCAGTCCCAACCCGGCTTCATCCTGTGACATTCTTCCTCAATTCGTTGCAGTAGGTGAATCTCGAAGTAACCAAAATCATGAACATGTTGATTATTTGCGACCTCGAAGTGTTGAACAAGGTCTGACCACTGGAACACTTTCTCATGAATCAGTCCTCTTATAGCATTCAGGTACCAATGGTTTAGACACCGGTGACGTAACGGATGTAATTATTCTTTACGTTTCACTGGAATTTTGACCAGTTCTCGGCAAATGCGTTCTCTCAATTCCACAGGCAAACCACGAATGTTCTCTTGTAAAGTATCCATGAATAGGTCATACTAAATCCTCTTTTGTCTGACACAATAAATGTACTGTTTGCACAGACATGGTTTTACTTCAGTGTCGAATCTAAATCGTTTAGTCACTAATTTGCACATCACAGTTCGTTCAGAAGTTTCCTCTTTCACTAAGTTGACATTGTGTAAAAGATTTTGGTAAGTCTTTAACTCTTCCTCTGGAATTCGATGCGGTAAGTTTACATTGTAAGAAATAGAATCATCAATAACAAACCAATCCTTTTTTAAACCAAGGGGTAGTTGATGAATGTCTGCCCGATGGAACACTTTCAACTGAATCAGTCCTTGTATTGCATTTAGGTACCAGTGGTTTAAATACTGGTGACGTAACGGATGCAATTGTTCTTTACGTTTGACTTGTAATTTGACCAGTTCTCGGCAAATGCGTTCTCTCAATTCCACAGGCAAGCCACGAATGTTCTCTTGTAAAGTATCCATGATCAGGTCATACTAAAAAACTTTTTTTTGTCGGAGACAATAAGTGTACTGCTTGGTCAGAGATGGTTTTACTCCAGTAGTAAATCTAAGTCGTTCAGTCACTAACTTGCACATCACAGTTCGTTTAGAAGTTTCCTCTGTCACTAAGGTGACATTCTGTAAAAGATGTTGGTATTCCTTTAACTCTTCTTCCTCTGAAATTTGTTGCAGTAAATCTGGTAGGCCACATCTTGTTGTTCCCACTGGTGTAGTGACACACCGCAAGTGAAGCACTTGACTTTATACCCTTAGCCCAAGTAGAAAAATCCGGCTCTGGCTAATTCTTCAGGGGCTGGTCCTCCCAGATACTTAAGCCATTTTCCTTTGAACGATTGAAGACGATTTTCAAAGTCACAGTATTCAAGCAAACGCACAGGGAACGAATATTCGTCTTTCACAGGTTCTCGATGAGTGTAGGGTGACATCGATTGGAGTTTGCTCAGGGCTGAATGACATCCGTAGGGTGGTAGACGTGAAGGTTGACATCCACATTTACCATGAAACCCAGTAAAGTGTTCACGATAAGGAGTAGCATCGCTTTCGCATCCATCAGGTTTGACACGCACGGCATCACTTTCCATGATAGGGGTAGTAGTAGTAGTAGTAGTGAGAACAAAGTTCCCATGATGCTTTACTGCATCACTGAGGTCACAGCGTACAGCATCGCTCACATCGCAAAGCTCAGCATCGCACTCGTATGCAAACTCCGTTACGCAATTACAATGGTACCCACATGGACAATTACAGTTTCCTTCCGGACATTTTCCGTCGCAATGCATGGGTCTTGTCCATCCAATGTTAGTCACACTATGGTAAGGTAATTTTTTTTACAATCCCCAAACTTGAATGATGTCTCTTTCAAAGGATTCATCTTGTTCGCTTGGTCTTGGTAGTCACAATGAACTATCATTTTTGCACATTGTCACTTTTTATATGCTGACCAATATCGACGTGACCGTACGGCAACGTAAAGTGATTGGGAAGTCTCACTCGCTTCTGGTACACGATTTGATAGACTTTTTCCAAGGGTCGACAGACGATTTGGTGAGTTGGTAAACGTACAATCTTATGCGGTTCACGGGTGGTCACCTTAAAGTTTTCATCCTCTCCAGAGTGCAAGGCTTCTTTCAATACCCCAAAGTTGACCACTCGACTGGTGCGATAATGCAGAGTCAATCCTTTCACTTTACACTCGGTGTGCACTTCTCCTTGTTTGTCCCGGTATTCGTAGCCGTAATCTTTAGGACCGCCACTCGCGAAACTTAGAATGTTGTCGTCGGGGTGCTCGTCTGTCCAGGCACCTAAACGGTCTCCTTCGATGTTAGGGTGATGTTGACCCGGGCGATCGATGTAGATGCAACTGTCCGTGTCAAAGTACAGGAGGCGATCCCCTAGCAGTTCTAAAGCTTCGTACAATTTTAAGCGAGCATGGGCTGTCACATCAGCCGCAATGGTGACATTTCCAAATTCGTCGGCTTCTACAAAGTCCAGATCTTCTTCGTAATTCACTAAAATCAAATCCTCACGAACGACGTCCACGTGTTTCATGTATTTGGTTTTGTCCTGAATCATCTGGAAGTAGCGGGAAGGTTCTATCAAATATTCCGTCTTGGGTAAACACGGACGTTGTGCCATTTTGCCCCACAAAATCGCCTGCCTTCGTTTTTCTCGATGTGGTCTAAAGTGATACCTTCTTGTTCACAGTATTTCTCTTTGAATGTCTTTTGGTCTTCGGGAGTGTGACACCAGGAAGGATAGCCACTGGTTTCTTGTTTCAGTTTCAAAAAGGCATCCACGTAGTCTGCGAAAATACCTTTCTGACTTGGGTCACCCTTGTGGCATTGTTATGTCTTGGGAAAGTGGCAAATTTCGTACACTTCTAACAGTTGGTATCCCATGTCCAGAGCTTTGAACAATTCCACGCTAACCCACGTCCCCGTCAAGGCACGTTCTTCCTGGGTGTGCTGACAAGGCTGATCTTGGTTGCACGTTTCGGCACAAGTAGAGCACAAGGGAAACTTCAGTTTGCCTTGACAGTGGTAAGGTAACACGGGATGGTACAAGTCAGTGGGAGGCAAGACTTTAGATTTGATCAAGCCTTCGTATTGTCGAATGTGGTTCAGGTCGATGTGTTCCGTTAGCAATTGTGGTGCCCTGCAGGAAAGTGACAATATTTGCACACGTAAGGACACAAGTAGTGAAGTGGGGCGATTCAGGGTATATGGGACTTACCATTAAAAACAGGGTCCCGGCACTATAGGGTCTATGTAAATTTAACATGGGGAAAACTAGCCCGGCACTATAGGGTCTATGTAATTTAACATGGGGAATACAGGACCGGCACTATAGGGTCTATGTAAATTTAACATTAACACCCCCCTGGGCCTGTACAGGGTCTATGTAAATTTAACATGGACATGTGTGTATGTAGAGTAGTGTGACCCTGGGACTGTGTAGGGTCTATGTAAAATTGAACCAGGGAGGGTCTCTATTTTTTGTTTAAAAAAAAAAAAAAAAATAAATAAAATAAAATAAAAATAAAAAAATGGGGTAGGCAATGGAAAGTCTATCTCTTTTCGAGAGATTGGAGTGGCCCTGAAAAGGGCCTTTGGATTTATGTTAATATGCCCTTAACATAAAGGGCATCTGCGGCATCTTCTTGTCCTCAAGCTGCGTCTTACTGCAGGGCCATAAATTAGAGTCCTCTTGAGGCAACCTTGTCTCTCCACGTACACTCTTCGTATCCACAGACTAGTGTCTGACCTGTGGACAGCTGTCCACTTGGATCGGACATACATTAGCATGTCCGTCATGAACATCATTGAAGACACAAGGGTTGATGATTCGACTGTGGTCCACATCTTGAGGCGACGAGAACAGGTGAATCAATGCACTGAACTGCGCTTATTTATAGGTAGAGGAAGGATTGAAACGGATTGAGTTCATTGACCAATCCAAACACGCGTTACAAAATCAGTCAGCCCGCATCCAATTAGAAGAGAACAGTCTGTGACGTCACGTGGTCTATATAGATTCGCTAGCGCCTGTGCGCTGTCAATCCATGCGACAGTGATTCAACATGACGGAAACTCAGAAAACGATCCATTGGGGTGCACCAGCAGTGGAGACCACCCAAGGGAACCCGGACTTACTTTCAGAAGAGGTAAATTGGGATTTTATGGATTTTCTTACCTCGCAAGAATTTGTTCCGGAACCTTCGTCACCTTCTTCATTACCGCAAGTGGAGAATTTTAGACAGAGACAGAAAGAAGAATTGGAGAAATTTATACAACGACAAAAGGAAGCGGAACAAGCTTTTCTTCTACAGCAACAACAGCAAGAAGAAGAGGTAAGAAAAAAAAACAACAACAAGAAGAAGCAGCAGCAAAGAAACAAGAGGGTGAAAATCAAACGGTCACGGTACTGTTAGACATTTTAGCGGAGTTAAGAAGTCTGAAACAAATGTATCAGACTTCTTTATTACGACCGAAGAGAATACGACCTTCCCGAGCTAAACACTCCAACCCTGTGACTAAGCCTATCGTGCCACCCTTAGTGATTTCAACCAAATCATCATCATCAACAGTACGCAGTCCAGAAGTAGGCCTTGGCCGTGGCAAAGGCTTAAGACAGTTAAAGTTAATTGCTTAAACTCACCCCTGCACCAAAAACCAAAGGCCCTTTTCAGGGCCACCCACGTCTCTCGAAAAGAGATACACTTTCAATTGCCAATAACTCAAAAAAAAAAGAAGACATTTTATCCCTATAGTACTTTCTTATCTTAAAATCATAACCCCAAGACACTTACCTTTTATAATTAATTTATTCTTTTATCAATATTTACAATCCAATTCACAATCCACAACAGAGCACTTTAAAAAGTTCATTGACTTCTTTTTCTTTTTTTACTCTCTCTGTTTTTTGAATTTCTTCACCGTCACAGTCTTTTCCTCCTCTTCCTCCTCACTTTCTTCCCTTCTTCTTTTCTTTTCCTGTTTCTTTTTCTTCATCTGTCTGCTTTCTTCCTCCTCCTCTTCTTCCTTTTCTTCTTTCTCTGAAGAATCCCTCTCTTCTTCTGACTCCTCTTGTTTCTTTTTGGGGCAATCTGGACACCAATGTCCTTTTTCTTGACAATAATAACAGGTATCTTGACTTTTGTCTCTTTTACCCCTTTTTTTCTTTTTTGACGGTCTGGACACTCTGAAGATAAATGCCCTTTCTTCTGACAGATATAGCAAGTATCTTCACTTTTATCTCGAAAGGAAGGAGAGTAGTCCGTCGGCTGGTCTGAAGAGAATTTTCTAATGACCTCTCGCAACGCTCTGATGAAACGTTCGATTTCGCTAGTCTCTTCCATCTTTGTGCTCTGTTTGAGAGTGAAATGAATAGTGAAAGGACAAGACACATACCCTTTTATATACACTGGTCTGCCATGACTATAAAGTAGCCCATGGTGTTTAAACTTTAGTCATTTGACTTTTTGCTTTCAAGATGAAACGATCCAATTCATTTGAGAAGAAGAAGAAAGTAAGAGGCAGAAACGTGATCTATCGCCTCGTACCAGGGCTGAAGTCTTGGAACAAATTCATGCCAGTGATTTTGAAGAGGACATGAGTGAACCAGAATCCAAACCCTCTAAACAAAGTCCATCACCCTTAGTCAACCCTGAAAAATACTATTCCATTCGAGAGACCGAAAAGCGCTCCTCTAGAAAATTTAGAACCACGGCTTACAAATACACGGTGAAGTTTAAAGATTTCAAGGCTGAAGTACCGTTAGAGAAAGCAGAAGGGTTCATCACCGGGGTGTGGGATTCTTTGCTCACCACACTCAAGCGACAATGTCAACCCAAAGAAGACGATCGCTTGAGACTCTCCATACAACACGACGGTTTGAAATCCCCGGTTTGGATCGAGTTTAGCACCCCTGCAGAATTGACCGCTTCCAAAGTCATGGACAAGATTCAACACGTACAACAATCCAATGACCAGTTTGACATCACCGATGGAAAAGCCACACTCGACATGACCCACGTCGCCCCTCCTCAAGGGACCGAACAACGCAATAAGGTGTTATTGGTGAACGACCTTCGCAGCACCAAAAAGAGTCTCGTCCAAATTCACAATTCTCAAGACCAGATGTGTTTAGCCCGAGCCATCGTGTTGGGACGAACCTATGCCAACAAGAACGACACGATAGAATGGAAAACAGCCTGGGAGAACATTCGACAATCGGACCGAGCCAAACAACGAAGTGAAGCAGAACTCCTGTTACAACAAGCTGGCCTGTCCAAAGACACACCCTGCGGCATTCCTGAAATGCAAAAATTGCAAGATGTCCTAGCTCCATTCTACACCTTGAAAGTGCACCCTCAAGAAGTGCGCGGGCCTCTGTTGTTTCGAGGGAAAGACTTTAAGGATGGAAAATTCATTCATGTCTATTATCACGATGACCATTTCGATACCATTACCAGTATCACTGCATTCCTGGGATATGTTTATTATTGTGAGAAATGTGACTATGGCTATAAAAATCGAGAGCAACACAAACATTGCGGATCGAAATGCTCAGGATGTTTGGCCTCTCCACCCTGTCTGAGCGAAGGACAAGAACCAGTGCATTGTCCTGCTTGTCTGCGCACGTTTGTCAGCCATTACTGTTACCAAAAACATCTGAAGACAAAAGATTCACGGCAGAAATGTGCTTGTCAACTCCTGAGATTGTGCCCTACGTGTGGACAAGGCATACGTACCAATAATGCCAAGGCACACGTATGTTCAGGAAAGAAAAAATGTCACATTTGTCACCACATCGTGGACTTGGAACACCAATGCTACGTGCAAAAATATAAACCAGAGAAAGAGGATGGACACAAGAAGAAAGGCAATTTCATCTTTTTCGATTTCGAATGCATGCAAGAGACCGGCATTCACATTCCTAATTTCTGCGTGGCTCATCGAGCGTGCGAGAAGTGCATTCAAGAACCTATCTTCAGTCATTGCCCTCACTGCAGCAAGATTCCCGGAGGGCGTGAAAAAATCTTTCGGGGACCGAACACGCTAGCCGCTTTCGCCCAATGCGTCTTAGACCCCATCGACAAGACGTGGAGCCAAGAGGACATCGAACGTTACGGAGATTGTCATCGTCATGCCACGGTGATGGCTCACAATTTCTCCGGATACGATGGACAGTTTCTTTTGAGATACTATACGGAACATGGCACCGAGCGTCCGAAAGTCACTTTGAACGGAGCCAAAATCATTTTCATGCAAGAGGGACAAGTACGGTTTAAAGATTCGATGAGCTAGTTGGCCATGCCTTTGAGTCGAATGCCTAAAACGTTTGGAATGACAGAAATGGCTAAAGGGTATTTTCCTCACTTTTTCAATACCGAAGCCAATCAACACGCCGTTCTACCCCATTTGCCTGAGGCTCACTATTACGACCCTGACAACATGCGTACCGAACAACGAGAAGCTTTCTACGCTTGGTACCAGGCTCACGCCTCGGACCCTTTCGACTTTCAGGAAGAAATGTTAAAGTATTGTCGTTCCGACGTGGACATTTTACGACGTTGCTGTGGAAAATTTCTTAAACTGTTCATGGAACACGGAGGGGTCGATCCTTTGAAAGAAGCTTGCACCATTGCCAAAGCGTGTTCCTTAGTGTACCGGCAACGATTCATGTCTGAAAACACCGTGGCTGTCATCAGTCCTCAAACGACCAACTATGTCAAACGTCAATATTCGGTCAAAGCCCTACGCTGGTTACATTACTTGTCCGACAAGGAAGACAAATGGATTCAGCATGCCCGCAACGGAGGGGGTGAAAAGACCATCGGAACGCATTCGGTCGATTCGGTCGATGGCTGGGACTTAGAAAACCCCAAGATCGTGTACGAGTTTAACGGTTGCTTATTTCACGGATGTCCCGTCTGTTACCCTGACCGTGGCACTAAAAATCAGTTTTTACAACGAACCATGGAAGACTTGTACCAGGCCACTTGTCAGCGACGCCTAAAGTTAGAACAGGAAGGATACCAAGTGGTGGAAATGTGGGAACACGAATACGATCACCGTTTGAAAACCGATCCCGAATTTAAACGCCTCGTGGAAAGTTATCAGTTCATGGACCCCCTGAACCCGAGAGATAGTTTGTACGGAGGAAGGACCAATGCCACCTATTTGCTGTACCAAGCCGACGAAGAGAAAGGAGAAGAAATCAAATACTTGGATGTGTGTTCGCTGTATCCCTACGTATGCAAATATTGTCACTTTCCTGCAGGGCACCCGCAATTGCTGACGGAACACATCGACCTGGTCAACATTCAACAATACGAAGGTTTGATCAAGTGTAAAGTTTTGCCTCCCAAGGACTTGTACCATCCCGTCTTACCTCACCATTGCCAAGGCAAACTGATGTTTCCTTTGTGCCGTACTTGTGCCGAAAAGTGCAACCAAGATCAGCCTTGTCAGCACACCCAGGAAGAACGGGCTTTGACGGGGACGTGGGTCAGCGTAGAATTGTTCAAAGCTCTGGACATGGGATATCAACTGTTAGAAGTGTACGAAATTTGTCACTTTCCCAAGACAGAACAATACCACAAGGGTGACCCCACTCAGAAAGGCATTTTCGCCGAGTACGTGGATGACTTTTTGGAACTGAAGCAAGAAGCCAGTGGCTATCCTTCCTGGTGTCACACTCCCGAAGACCAAATAAAATTCAAAAAGAAATACTATGAACAAGAAGGCATTACTTTAGATCACATCGAGAAAAACGAAGGCAGGCGATCGTTTGCAAAAGTGATGTTAAATTGCTTGTGGGGAAAAATGGCACAACGACCGTGTTTACCCAAGACGGAATATTTGACAGAACCTTCCTGCTACTTTCAGATGATTCACGACAAAACCAAATTCATGAAACACGTGGACGTCGTTCGCGAGGATTTGATCTTGGTCAATTACGAAGAAGATCTGGACTTTGTACAAGACGACCCTTTTGGAAATGTCATCATTGCGGCTTACGTGACAGCCCATGCTCGCTTAAAATTGTACGAAGCTTTAGAACTGTTAGGCGAACGCGTCCTGTACTTTGACACGGACAGTTGCATTTACATCCATTACCCGAGTCAACAGCACCCTGACATCGAAGGAGACCGTTTAGGAGCCTGGACAGACGAGCATCCCGACGACAAGATTCTAAGTTTCGTCAGTGGCGGTCCAAAAAATTACGGCTACGAATACCGGGACCCACAAGGAGAAGTGCACACGACGTGTAAAGTGAAAGGATTGACTCTGAATTATCGTACCAGTCGTGTGGTCAACTTTGGGGTATTGAAAGAAGCCTTACAATCTGGAGAGGATGAACAGTTTAAAGTGACCACCTATCAACCCAACAAGATTGTACTTTTACCCACTCACCACATCGTCAGTCGACCCTTGGAAAAAGTCTATCAAATCATGTACCAGAAGCGATTGCGACTGCCCAACCACTTTACTTTGCCGTATGGATATGTTGGTATAAAACATTGGTTGTAAGAGATAGCCACCCACCAGAAGGATGACTTCGCCACAGCAAGAATCGAGTGAGAAACCCGATGAGAACTCCAAGTTCAAACCCTACCCTTTACCGGTTTTCTTGCCTGACTATTGTGATTGTGCCCGTCGATTGGACACGTTTCAAGCATGGCCTACGGATAGGAAAGGATTACCTTCTTCGCATGTTTTAGCTAGAACAGGATTTGTCTACTTGGGACCTGAGTCAGGATTGGGATACGAAGTACAGTGTTTCGCTTGCGGACTGAAGTTACGAATGGATCTATGTATCTACAAAGATTCAGCTATTCTGGAACATACTCGATGGTCTCCGCACTGCCCTTACCTTTCTATAGCCTTTCCACCCATGACATTACGGTACAATGATGACGGTACCTTAGAAACGGTACCTTCCAAAACAAGACATAAAAAAGGAACGATGTACAAGCTTGAGACTGCATTGCGACTAGTATAAAAAGGGGCTATGGTCAAGATCGATAGTTCATTGTGACTACGAAGACCAAGCGAACAAGATGAATACTTTCAGAGAAACACAAAACAAGTTCAGACAGGTACACGTCAAGTGTGGGACTTCTGAAGTGGAATGCGATTGTGAGCCTTGCGATGGGAACGATGCTGTACGCTGTGACCTTAGCGATGCCGTAAAGCATCATGGGAACTTTGTTCTCACTACCCCTATCATGGAAAGTGATGCTGTGCGTGCCAAACCTGAGGGATGCGAAAGCGATGCCGCTCGTCCTCTTGGACACTTTACTGGGTTTCGTTTTAAAGGTGGATGTTCACCTTCACGTCTACCTCCCTACGGATGTCATCCAGCCCTGAGCAAACTCCTGTCCATGTCACCCTACCCTCATCTAAACGAACCTGTGAAAGACGAATATTCGTTCCCTGTACGTTTGTCGGAATACTGCGACTTTGAAAATCGTCTTCAATCGTTCAAAGGAAAATGGCCTAAGTATCTGGGAGGACCGACCCCCGAAGAATTAGCCAGAGCCGGATTTTTCTACTTGGGCGAAGGGGATAAAGTCAAGTGCTTCAGTTGCGGTGTGTCACTTCACCACTGGGAACCGCAAGATTCGGCCTACGTAGAACATGCTCGATGGTCACCGAATTGTCATTACTTACCCTTAGTGGGACCGAGACATTGAAGTAACTTACCATAATCTGTTTATGGATACTTTACAAGAGAACATTCGTGCTTTGCCTGTGGAGTTGAGAGAACGCATTTACCGAGAGCTGGTCAAAATACAAGTCAAACGTAAAGAACAATTGCATCCGTTACGTCACCGGTGTTTGAACCACTGGTACCTGAATGCTATACAAGGACTGATTCAGTTGAAAGTGTTCCATTGGACAGACATTGATCAACGATCCCCTAGTTTTAAAAAGGATTGGTTTGCTATTGATGATTCTATCTACTACATTGTAAACTTACTGCATCGAATTCCAGAGGAAGAGTTAACGAATTACCAAAATCTTTTACGCAATGTCAACTTAGTGAAAGAGGAAACTTCTGAACGAATTGTAATGTGTAAATTAGTGTTGAAACGATTTAAATTCGACACTGAAGTAAAACCATGTCTGTACAAACGGTACATTTCTTGTGTCAGACAAAAGATGATTTAGTATGACCTATTCATGGATACTTTACAAGAGAACATTCGTGCTTTGCCTGTGGAGTTGAGAGAACGTATTTACCGAGAGCTGGTCAAAATACAAGTCAAACGTAAAGAACAGTTGCATCCGTTACGTCACCAGATCTTTAACCACTGGTACCTGAATGGTATAAGAGAACTGATTCGTCAGAAATTGTTTCAGTGGTCAGACCTTGTTCAATACTTCCAGGGCCCCGATGATCCACGTGTTGATCATTTTGGTTACTTCGAGATTCACCTAGTGCAACGCATTGAGGAAGACAAGTTAAAAGATTACCAACATATTTTACGTGGAATCTACTTAGCGGAAGAGGAAACTTCTAAACAAACTCTGACGTTTCGGTTACAGTATGCAAGATTTAGATTCCCTACTGGAGAACGAAGATCTCTGGCTAGAAAGTACGTGTATTGTTTCCGAAACAAAGAGACTATAAAAACAGGCTGCCATGGCACGACTTATGTCACATGTAATTGAACAGATTCCGTGGAAGGAACTCAATGACCATATTCAAACCGTGGATCGTTACCATCAATTATTACAAGAGCTGTATCCAATCAATTTGGGACGACGCATAGTGTGTGTCTTAGTGACTTGTTTTCTGGGATTTCGTTTACCAGCCGATTCCTTGTGGACTCTTTACAAACAGTATTTACCACCCCATTCAACATGAAAGTGGTGCCTTTAAATGTTCACGAGAGACTCATTTTGCTCAAAGCCTTACGTTTTCATCTGGATACTTCTCGACCTCTACGGGAAAAAAAGATTCGTCAACTTTTAGCTACCCAAGACGTGTATGACGATGTGTGTAGCTTGTGACTTACACCCCCAATGGACAGATGTACGTGACTGGAAAAAAATGGGATTTTGAGGCTTGGACCCAAGAAGTGGCCCAGTATGCTCGAGAGTTGTGATCCTTCCTTTCAACGTCCAAAGAAAAAAGTTACTTTTCAACCTGTGTTGGTGACAGTACCAGAAGAACCCGTCACCCAGGACAGGACTGTCATGGACGTTCCTGAAAGACCCTTTCGAGAGGACACTTGCTCACATGCTCATTGCTGGACCTAGCGGTTCAGGCAAAACCAAATTTGTCAAACGTTTGATCGAACATAAACATCATTTGATCGATCGTTCAACGTTCAAGGAAAAAAGTTACTTTTCAACCTGTGTTAGTGACAGTACCAGAAGAACCCGTCACCCAGGACAGGACTGTCGTGGGCAGGCCTGAAAGACCCTTTCGGGAGGACACTTCTGTGACCTTACCCCCTATAGAACTGGTCAGAACTTTACCCAAAACATGTTGTACAGACACTTGTTTTTATTCCACGTTAATGATTTTCATGTGCCTTTTATCGTTGTACTTAAGCCTTTGGCTTTTATGTATTTTTGTTTTTCGTATTCATGTTTAAAACATTCAATAAACGTGTCCTGAAAAAAGTATATAAACTCTTGTCTTGTTTGTTTTCGTGTCACAAGTGACATTCCTGACACTATGGCTACCTCTGCTGTCTCTGCTCCCTCTTCCTCCACTTTCAAAGTCATCGACGAACACTTAGATCGTTCCAGTTGGGAGGCTTTGTATCTTCGCCATCCCTTTAACATGCTCATTGCTGGACCCAGCGGTTCAGGTAAAACCGAATTCGTCAAACGTTTGATCGAACATAAACATCATTTGATCGATCGTCCACCTCAACGCATCGTGTGGTGTTACAAAGAGTGGCAATCGGCGTACAGTCTCTTGCGAGAAAGTCAAGGTGATTCCTTCAGTCGCATCTTCCCGTCAAATTGATTCGTGCCTTGTATGTCATCAGTCAAGAAAAAAATCCACAAATACGGGCTCGTGTCTTAGAAGCTAGTCTCAAAGAAGTCTTACGATGGTTCACGGTGACAGCACGTCAATTACTCCAAGGGATCATTCAGATTCCTCATCAAACTAAACGCTTTTTTGATCGAAACAAAGTCGCTTTGACCCAACTAGCTGATCCTCGCATCGACACTCAAACCAAAAAACAAATCATTTTGAAACCTGGAGGGAGCGGTACTCTAGGAGGGGTCATCATTCGCTCTCTCTTAAGATGGGATCTTAATGCCCCCAAAGTTCTCACCAAGAAAAAAGTCAAACGAAGCTCCAAGAAGAAGAAGAAAAAGACCAGGTCCCCAAGGAGACCCGTGTCTGCAAGAACTTCTACAGAGGCGGGACCCTCCTCTTACCTAACACCACCCCGGAAAAAGAAAAGAAGCCCCCAGAGAAAGAAGCAGAGAAAAAGTCCCCAGAAAAAGAAAAGTCCACAGAAGAAAACTAGTCGCAAGAGAGGCACTTCGGCCAGGACGCAACCTTACACTCGCAAACCACGACCTGCAAAGGCGGTGACCGCGTCTCCGGTAGCCTCTGGTTCATTCACTTCCCCGTTGATGTCACCAAGAACTGAAGAGTACTTGGAGACGTTGATCACACCAAGAACATCTCCGTTGATGACCCCAAGAACTTCCCCAGTGGCAGGACCCTCCAATTTAGTGGCAGTGGCCGCTGCTCACAAAGTACCTTCTCCCAAAATCAAAGTTCAAGAAAGATCGGGCATGTTACAAAGTTTACTGGATTTGTCCAAGCAAGAACTGGCTCGATTTAGTCCGTTGCGTACCCCTGCACGACGTGTCATGCCTGTCCTGAAGTTGATACGCCGTAAAGACAACCAGTGGCGACGCGTTCCAGTATAAAAAAAGCCTGTGACCGAGTAGGGGGTATCAGTGTTTTGGTGCTCCTGAAGATGTCACCCTCCAGAAAACATCCCTCTTCTAAACAACCCCAAGGAAAGAAAAGGAAAGGACTGCCTCCACGTTTAGTCAAACATGGGGACATGTTATCTGTCCTGTCCAAAGCTTCTCCACCCCTACGAAAAAAACTCATTCAATCAGCCTCCAAAGAGGTCATCGATACAGTGTGCGAATGTTGTTTTAACGTTTTGAAAGGCACGATCCCTTTGTCCAAACACCAGAAACAATGCTTAGGCAAACATCGTCACGTTCTGCGCCAAATGGTTCAAAAGAAAATTCCCATTCGTCAAAAGAAGAAGATGTTGGTCCAACGTGGAGGAATTTTACCCCTCTTGTTAGGTCCATTGCTGAAAGGAGTCTTGGGAACCATGTTGGGAGGACTGGTGGGAGCAAGATAAAAAGGCCCTCTGGAGTCCCAAGATCTCAGAATCGACCCCTGACAACCTCATGGAAGGACGAAAACTAGCTTTAGTGCCTTACAAACGATGGATGGAATACCATCGTTGGCAAGAACAACGCACCCCGCATTTACCTCCCAATCCCAATTTGAGCGAGATGTCCCAGTTACAACACGAATTGCAGTCCTTGATGGATCGCCAAGATTTGTCCGAAACAGAAAAATCGCAAAAGTACGGTCAACTCTTGCAACGACTGCAACTCTTTCACAACAAAGCCACAGACGAAACAGCTCTTCCCACTCTGAAAGATTTTAAGACCTTGACGAAAAGTCCAGCACCATCACCAGTACCACTACCAGCACTACCAGTGACCAAGACAGAAAAAGGAGAAGAAGAAGAAGGGTTTCAAACTCCTCCAGAAAAAGTACGCAAGTTAACAACACCACCTACCTCCAGAATTGGATGGATTAAAAAGATGATGGCCATTCCTTCTTCATCAGAAGAGAAAAAGAAGGTGAAGACAGAAGTGAAGACAGAAGTGAAACAAGAACCGATATCCCCTGTTCAGACATCCTCCTCCTCGACACCTATTGCCGGACGCACACGCAAAGCATTGCAATCCAAGAAAATACCCCAAGAGAAAAAGAGTAGCATCCTCCAAGAGTGGGTGCCTTATTAACAAAAAAACACCAAAAAATGGAAAACGTGTTAGCCAGCATTTACTACGATCCATCCCATCCTGCAGGTTACGCAGGAGTTCAAAAATTGTATCGTGCTGCCAAATCTCGACTGAAAAGTCTCCGTTTACCCCAAGTGCAACGATGGTTACAAGAACAAGCTACCTACACTTTACACATACCCATTCGACGCACGTTTTCCAGAAGTCGCACCCGAGTGGAAGGCATCGATCATCAATGGCAAGCCGATTTAGCCGATGTCTCTCATTTGGCCAGCTACAATCGTGGCTACAAATATTTGTTTTGTGTCATCGACGTCTTTTCCAAATTTGCCTGGGTCGTACCCTTGACTTCCAAATCGAGCAGCGAGTTAGTGCGAGCCCTGCAACGGGTGTTGAAACAAAGCGGTCGTCACCCTCTTCGATGGCAAACGGACAAAGGTACCGAATTTTTGAACCAAGCTTTCCAAAAAGAATTAAAGAAACGTGACATTCATTTTTTTACCACCGAGAATCCTGAAACCAAAGCCAGCATCGTGGAACGTTTTCAACGCACTTTGAAAGAACGTATGTGGAAATATTTTACGCATCACCACACTCTGAAGTACATCGACATCTTACCGCACCTGGTGCAAGCGTACAACCAATCTTACCATCGAAGCATCGGACGTGTCCCGCAAGAAGGGACTCCCGAGAACGAAGTGTTGGTGTTTGAGCGCCTGTTTGGTACGTCCCCGACGAGGGCTGTCCCCAAGAAAAGTGGAGAGTTGGCCGTAGGAGATTCGGTGCGCATTGGCAACCCAAACGCACTTTCAACAAAGGTTACTTACCTAACTGGACGACCGAATTGTTTCGTGTCACTGGACGAGTGCATGGCCGTCATCCTGCCGTCTATAAATTGGAAGACATGAACGGAGAAGTGCTCAAAGGAACGTTTTATTTGCCCGAGTTACAACGTGTCACCAAAAAAGAAGACGACGTGTACGACATCGAAAGCATTCTCGAACACAGAACCCGTAAAGTGGGCAAACGACGTGTCAAAGGAGTCAATGTACGTTGGAAAGGATATTTACTCAGTTTTGATTCTTGGATCGACGCTTCGCAAGTCATCGACTATAAAAAGAAGTGACCATCATGCCCTTTCACACAGACGCAGCTACGTCGACCCCTGCTTCACCTAGTTCTTCTCTGCAAGATTTACAAAAACAACCCTTGTGGGTGTGGTGTGGAGAACGTGTGCCTAAAACGCAAATCGTCTTTTTCTGCCAAATCTTCGTGGTGTATTGTGTCATCGGGGCAGCCATTGCCAATTTGAGTTTGCAACAAGGAGACAAACAATTGTGGACCATTTTATTGAGCAGTTGCATCGGTTACCTGCTTCCCAATCCCTCCCTGAAATTCTCTTCCAACGGGAACCACGGGAACCTTGTGTGCAGTGCCAGTGTCAGTCACCACTCTAACAACATCAATAACCCCATTTTGGGCGGAGACACGCCTCTGACATCCAGTAACCCTTCGGAGAGCCACAGAACTCTGGAATTATGAGTCACCAAAACCAATTTTACTTAACCTTACCCAGTGACAGTTCCATGGAGGTGTTTCCCAACAACACGTTGTGCTGTTACACGGCCAAATTACCTCAGGCCATCCCATTAGATCACGAAGCCCATTGGGAAGTGGCTTTAGTAGAAATCATTCACCCGACCCAAGTCCACAATGTCCTTCCCAATCAAAATTCTTTTGATGTGGAAGTTCATGACGAGCAAATACAACAGTACTTGGGCACCCATGGCAAATATAGCATCAAAAGCCCTGGCACACAAAATCAAAATACACCACCTATAAGTTGTTCATTCCCTCAGGCTACTATTTTAGTGGTCAACATTTGGTCAGCACCATAGCCTTCAGGTTTAATGTCGTGTTTCTGAAAGCTTTGGAAAGTGTCAAAAAAGTGTCACCCTGGAATACCACAAAACAGCTCGTCGCTTCCTCATGAAATTTCCTGAGGGGGGTAAAATCATGTCTTTCTTATTTTGTCCTGAATTGTTTGTCATGTTGGGCGGGGACATGGAGATGAGGAAGAAAGTAGAACAAAAACCCGAATTAGCAGTCATTTACGACAACGATACTTTTGCCAAGTATTTTCGTACCCCGGTAGAACTGAACCAAAGACTGAATTTGATGTTTGTGTATTCCGATGTGGTGGAGTATAACGTGGTGGGACACACCTCCGTGCCGTTACTGCGTGTCATTCCTTTCAAAGTGGATTCTGCCACGACCGCTGACGAGGAAGGTGGAAACACTTATCACGTCCACCGCGAATTTGTATATCCTCACTATTTGCCTGTCAGCAAGTCTTATTTGGACACGGTCAACATTGCTATAAAAGGAGATCTGGGACAAAATATTCCATTCACCAAAGGAAAGGTGGATTCTGCCACGACCGCTGACGAGGAAGGTGGAAACACTTATCACGTCCACCGCGAATTTGTATATCCTCACTATTTGCCTGTCAGCAAGTCTTATTTGGACACGGTCAACATTGCTATAAAAGGAGATCTGGGACAAAATATTCCATTCACCAAAGGAAAGGTCACGGTGAAACTCCATTTTCGAAAACGGTTCTCTCACGACTCGTAAGTCATGTATCCAGTGTACCGAGGGGTTGCTCGACAGCGAGGACACGGTTTAGGAGATATGTTAAAATCGGCTTTTCGTTCGGTGGCTCCGGTGTTGAAACCGATGGTGACACGAGGATTGCACGCCTTGAGAGATGCCGCACTGACGCAAGGCAAAGAATTTCTCCAAAATGTCATCATCGACAAACAAAACCCTAAAGAAGCCTTCATGATGGCAGGCAAAAATGTCTTGCTGCAAACGGGCAAAGACCTTTTGGGCCGACGAGAAACACCTATAAATGCCCTGCACGCTACTGTGTCAGGCATTCAGCAAGGACAAGGCAGAAAGAGACGACGAAGAAAACACCCTTTCAACAGAATTCACACTTCTAAAGCTAGAAAGACAAAGAAAAGAAGAACCGTTCGAGACTTAGATGTTTTCGATATTGAGACACAGAGAAAAAAATGATGCACCGAGAATCTTGCGCCTGTTCCAAGTCGGAACTGGAACTGTTTGCCATGCCCCCCACCATGATGACGATGCAAGAATCCCAATGGGTGGAATTTCATCCCGTCTCCTCTTTGACGGATTCAGCTCCCATCGAGTTTGATATCAAAGGACAGCCCGAAGACTACATCGATCTGAATAGCAGTTACTTGTACTTGAAAGTCAAAGTAACCGAAGTGGACGGTGACCCTCTCATTGATACGTCCAGAGTAGCTCCCGTCAACAATTTCATGCATTCCTTGTTCAGTGGAGTGGACTTGTATTTAAATAACAAACTGGTCAGCAGCAGCATGGATACTTACCCTTACCGAGCGTACCTGGAAAATCTCTTGACGTACGGAAAAGAAGCCAAAAGCGCTCATCTGGATGCTTGCGTGGTATGGAAGCCTGACGCATTAGGTGCAAAGTTCGAAAGCACTACAATTGATGGGGATGCTCAAAATTTATCGGGATTTATAGAACGAAGAAAGAAAATTGCACTAAGTCGTAGTTTAGAACTGATGGATCGTTTACATTTGGACATGTGGTTGCAAGAGAAATATTTGCTGAACGGAGTGGATGTCCGCTTGAGACTGAATCGCAGCAGTGCCGCTTTCCATCTGTTGTCTAATACTAACGATTACAAAACTGTCATCCAAGAAGCCAGACTCTACGTGCGACGTGTGGAAGTGTTACCTAAAGTAGGTAACGACATCAGTCAGACGTTGAGCAGAACGACCGCCACGTATCCGATCCGACGAGTGGAAGTGAAAACCTTCACCATTCCTAGGGGACAGCGATTCATGATCGAAGATCATCTGTTCCATGGACAGCTACCCAAACGTTTGATCCTTGGTATCGTCGAGAATACAGCCTTCATCGGAGCTGTCGATAAAAATCCTTTCAACTTTCGACACTTTGGCGTGTCCAAGATCGAAGTCAGTCGCGATAGGAAGACCTTGTGTACCCGACCTTTCGAGCCTAACTTTACCCAGAACAATTACTTGAGATCGTACTTGTCCCTGTACGAAGCCACGGGACAGTTAGGAACCAACACCAGTCACGGTATTTCGTACGACGATTATACAGGAGGCTATGCTTTGTGGGCTTTTGATTTCACTCCGGACCAAGGCAGCGACGAGGGACATTTCCACCCTATAAAATCAGGCCAGATTCGAGTGGAAATTCAGTTTGCAAACCCACCCCCTGATGTAACGGTGAACGTCATCTTGTATGCAGAATTCGACAATGCGATAGAAATCAACAGTTTAAGAGAAGTCATTCTAGATTATTAGAAGCATGGAAGACTGTTATCCCTCTTTACCTAGTGGAGAAACTTTGAAGATGGAATGTGAGGAGACTGTGGAAGAAGAAGAAGAATCCCAAGACAAAGACGAAGAAGTTATCATGATGAAGTCGAGATGGCCAGAACAAGAAGCCCATTTAGTCTCCTGTTTTGCTACATTCCTGACAGATGTAATGAAAGAATTGATCAAGGAAGAGTGCTATGGATGTCACAACGATCATCCCAGTCAAATTCAACACGACAAATGTCTGATATTGAGCCAAGAAGAAAAATTGGACGAATATCTGGACAAAGCTTGGGGTGTCATCGAGATAGAATTCGTGTTGAACGAGTGGTATAAAGGCTTGGATAAACATTCTTCTCCTCCATTAACGTCTCTGGAGCGCCGTCGCATCAAATCTCTCTTGGACCAGAATAAGAAGTCGGAGCTAAACGCCTTTTACTTGTCAGACATTTTCAAGCAAAAGGTCAGGATCGAACTGATGACTTATCATTACCTGTGAAGAAAAAAACCACACAAATCGATGGATACCTGGGAACTTTATTACCTTTTGAACCACAGTTCGTACACGGCTTCTTGGAATCCTGTCTTCTGTGCTAAAGATGAACTCCCTCATGGCAAACCTCAAGACCATCTAGCTTATGTGATCAACACGGACGACAGTCATCTCCCAGGAACCCACTGGGTAGCCGTCTACTTTCCTCAAGAAGTATGTGTGGAATATTTTGATTCGTATGGATTGCCTTCTTTGGAAGACGATATCATTGACTTTATGAGAAGAAATGCTCATTCAATAATGTGAAATTACAAGGCACAGATTCCTTGGTGTGTGGACAATATTGTGTGTATTTTCTGCATCATCGCAGCCTGGGCTATTCCTTAGAATATTTAGTGACTCATTTTGATCCTCGTTCTTCTTCTAGAAACGATGTGAAAGTAGATCAATGGTTTTGTGACCATTATGCTTATCTTTTGTCTCAAGCTAGGAAACGTAGTGTCCATCAATGGCTTAATGACTTCCAACAGTGGAAATTACAATTTCATTCACAACGTTGCCAACCCTGTCCAAAATAATGTGTAAATTGAAAAAAATGTTTGTCATTTGAAAAAAAAATGTTTAATGTTAAATTGTTGGATTATTGTTAAAAAATGTTAGAGTTGTTGTTTAGTGTTAAGTGACTTTTGAATAAAAAATGTTGTGTTTTGAAAACAAATGCGTTTGTCTTTTGTTTGGCTATAAGAATGTTGATTCATGCTCTTTGACTTCTCTCTATCTCTCTCATGACACTCATTGATCGTTCCGGCTCGAAAACCGTATAGGGATGTTTTCCTTCACGTCCGCGCTTTGACTTTAAGAACCGGGGTAGTTTCCAGTCTAACCATTCATTGTCGACTCATCCTCCTACGAAGATGTGCTCCAAACTAGCTAAGCTAAGCGAAGCCTACGTGAATTTGCATAGGGTCAGACACAGTCTGATACCGAAGCCTGAAGAGATAGAGAACGTGAGAATGTTAAAAGTCACTGAAGACCTGATAGAAGAGCTCTTCAGAGAAGAAGTGAACAGGGAGAAAGAAGAATGGACAGAGAAGTACAGACTTCAGAGACAGCAGCAACATCAACAACAACAACACCAGCAGCAGCAGCAGCAGCAACCTGAACCTGACAGAGGCTTTGTCGATTGTCGTATCGACACCAAAGAGTTCTTCTCTTTCCGAAGAAGCAGACCTATCGTCAGAAAGTCTATCCTCAGAGGACGTCGCATTCTTAGAAACTAAAAGATCGCCCTAGCTTCAACTTGACGCAAGCAAAAAAAAAAAACAGCCCTTTACAGGGCTACCCCAAATCTCTAGAAAAGAAATAACAATCGATTTGCCAATGTGTGTATGTAAAGTAGTGTGAATATAAACACAAACTCTTTTCTGGTGTGAGTGTATGTGATTGTGTGGATAGTAGATAATGATCATGTTTTTTTGCTGTTTGACGTGTGAGTGGAGAGTAGATTTGGGGTTTGATTTGATTGCTTTGCGTATGTGGATAGTATACTGAAGTGATTAATGAAAATTTTTAAATTAGTAATGGGTAGTATAAAAAAGTGAGTGAGTGTTTCTTTTAGGTCCGCGCGTTGTTTGGTCATGATCTAGGTAATATCAATTTTGTTTTAGGGGGATGTTTTCCTTCACGTTCGCGCTTTTAGTATAAATTGAAAATCGCTGGGCAGTCTAGCTACCCTGTTCATTCGTTAACAAGACAATGAATACCAGAACTGTAAAGCTTCTAGAACTCCAGATGCACCTGGAATATGCCAGGCGCATACTAAATGAACTGGCCGCGGAGGCCATTGTCGAAGAGGGAAGGATGAAAGAGGAGGAGGAAAGAAGAAGAAAAGAAGAGGAGGAAAAGGAGAGAAGAAATTTCAGAATCCCAGAGACAGAAAATTGGGATTCTGAAGCCACTTATCCTGCCTTTGCTCTCCCACCAAAAAGAGTGAAAAGAGACTGGGGAAGAAGATGTGTGTGTGGTGCCAGGCCTGGAAGGTGCTATTATTAACCAGGTACCATTTAGTTGAAAAACAAACAGCCCTTTTCAGGGCTACCCAAACCTTTAGAAAAGGAATAGTAATCGATTTGCCAATGTGTGTGTGTGTGTGTGTGTGTGTGTAGAGTAGTGTGAATATAAACACCGACTCTTTTTTATTTGTGTGTGTGTGTGTGTTTGTTTGTAAGCGATCACGTACGTTTGTGTGGATAGTAGGTTATTGGGTTATGTAAGAGTTTAAGTTGGTTTGTGTGGATAGTAGATTTGGGTTTCATTTTAACGCTTTGCGTGAGGGAATAGTAGATTTGGGGCTTGTTTATTGCTGCTTAACGTATGTGGATAGTAGATCATATGAAATGAGAAAAGTAGGGGATGTTTTCCTTCACGTACACGCGTTGTTTGGTTATGATCTAGGGGTAATATCAATTTTGTCTTAGGGGGATGTTTTCCATCACGTCCGCGCTTTTCGTATAAGAACCCACAGTATTCGTCGTTCAAACCATTCTACAGAGAATAAAAAAGAAGATGGCTTCAAACCAACTTGATAAAATGAAAACATTGCAAGACGTCATGGACAATTTGGGTATGATGGAGCAAATGTTAGTGAGGCTAAACGAGGATCATTATTCTTATAGTCCCCATCGAGTGAAGATGGAGATCAACAATTTAAGAAAAGTAAAGGACATGATCAGTGCTCTGATGAAAGAAATAAAGGAGGAGAAGGAGGATGAAGAGGAAAGGATAAGGATGAGAGAATGGAACGAAAAAATTGAAAAAGAAGAAGAAAATGAGAAGAGGAAGAAAGAAGAGGAGGAGAAGCCGAAAGAAGAGAAAAAGGGGGAAGAAAAGAAAAAAAAGAAGACAAAAAGTGTAGGACAGAAAATAAGAAGTTGGTGGAGAAATAGAAGAAATTAGAAGAAGAAACCCAAAGGCCCTTTTCAGGGCCACTCCAGTCTCTCGAAAAGAGATAGACTTTCCATTGCCTACCCCATTTTTTTATTTTTATTTTATTTTATTTATTTATTTTTTTTTTTTTAAACAAAAAATAGAGACCCTCCCTGGTTCAATTTTGCATAGACCCTACACAGTCCCAGGGTCACACTACTCTACATACACACGTGTCCATGTTAAATTTACATAGACCCTGTACAGGCCCAGGGGGGTGTTAATGTTAAATTTACATAGACCCTATAGTGCCGGTCCTGTATTCCCCATGTTAAATTACATAGACCCTATAGTGCCGGGCTAGTTTTCTCCATGTTAAATTTACATAGACCCTATAGTGCCGGGACCCTGTTTTTAATGGTAAGTCCCATAGTTCCTGAATCGCCCCACTTCACTACTGACACAGCGAACACACGTCCAAGTATTTGATTTCTTCTCCTTTCTCTTCGTTAGCGTGGTACAGCAAACAGGTGGCATTGGTCCTTCCTCCGTACAAACTATCTCTCGGGTTCAGGGGGTCCACCCCCTGGTAACTTTCCACGATGCGTTTAAACTTGGGATCGGTTTTCAAACGGTGATCGTACTCGTGTTCCCACATGTCCACCACTTGGTATCCTTGCTGTTCTAACTTCAAGCGTCGCTGACAAGTGGTCTCGTACAAGTCTTCCATGGTTCGTTGTAAAAACTGATTTTTAGTGTCACGTTCAGGGTAGAAGACGGGACATCCGTGAAATAAGCAACCGTTAAACTCGTTCACGATCTTGGGGTTTTCTAAGTCCCAGCCATCTACCGAATACGTTCCGATGGTCTTTTCACCCCCTCCGTTGCCGGCATGCTGAATCCATTTGTCTTCCTTGTCGCACAAGTAATGTAACCAACGTAGGGCTTTGACCGAGTATTGACGTTTGACAAAGTTGGTCGTTTGAGGTCTGATGACAGTTTTCAGGCATGAATCGTTGTCGGTACACTAAGGAACACGCTTTGGCAATGGCGCAAGTTTCTTTCAAAGGATCTACCCCTCCGTGTTCCATGAACAGTTCTCAAAATTTTCCACAGCAACGCCGTAAAATGTCCACGTCGGAACGACAATACTTTAACATTTCTTCCTGAAAGTCGAAAGGGTCCGAGGCATGGGCCTGGTACCAAGCGTAGAAAGCTTCTCGTTGTTCGATACGCATGTTGTCGGGGTCGTTGTCTTGAGCCTCAGGCAAATGGGGTAGAACAGCATGTTGATTGGCTTCGGTATTGAAAAAGTGAGGAAAATAACCTTTAGCCATTTCTGTCATTCCAAACGTTTTAGGCATTCGACTCAAAGGCATGGCCAAGTAACTCATTTAATCTTTAAACTGTACTTGTCCCACTTGCATGGAAATGATTTTGGCTCCGTTCAAAGTGACTTTAGGACGTTCGGTGCCTTGTTCCGTATAGTATCTGAGAAGAAACTGTCCATCGTATCCCGAGAAACTGTGGGCCATTACTGTGGCATGGTAATGACAATCTCCGTATCGTTCGATGTCCTCTTGGCTCCATGTTTCGTCGATGGGGTCTAAGATCCATTGAGCGAAATCGGCTAGCGTGTTAGGTCCTCGAAAGATTTTTTCACGCCCTCCAGGAATCTTACTGCAATGAGGCAATGATTAAAGATAGGTTCTTGGATGCACTTTTCACACGCTCGATGAGCCACAAAGAAATTAGGAATGTAAATGCCAGTCTCTTGCATGCATTCGAAATCGAAAAAGATGAAATTGCCTTTCTTCTTGTGACCATCCTCTTTCTCTGGTTGGGGATGGTACTTTTGCACGTAGCATTTATGTTCCAAGTCCACAATGTGGTGACAAATGTGACATCGTTTCTTTTCTGGACATACGTGGGCTTTGGCATTATTGGTACGTATGCCTTGTCCACACTTAGAGCACAATCTCAGCAGCTGACAAGCACATTTCTACTGTGAACCTTGCGTCTTTAGATGTTGTTGGTAACAGTCAGGGCTGACAAACGTGCGCAGACAAGCAGGACAATGCTCTCTTTCTTGTCTTTTGTCCAGACAGGGTTGAGAGGCCAAACATCCTGAGCATTTCGTTCCACAATGCTTGTGATACTCTCAAAGTCTTGGCCTCGAAACAACAGAGGTCCACGCACTTCTTGAGGATGCACTTTCAAGGTGTAGCGTGGAGCTAGGACATCTAGCAATTTTTGCATTTCAGGAATGCCACAGGGTGTGTCTTTGGACAGGCCAGCTTGTTGTAACAGGAATTCTGCTTCATTTCGTTGTTTGGCTCGGTCCGATTGTTGAATAGTTTTCCATGCTCTTTTCCATTCTACCGTGTCGTTCTTGTTGGCATAGGTTCGTCCCACCACAATAGCCCTGGCTAAACACATCTGGTCTTGAGGGTTGTTAATTCGGACGAGGCTTGTTTTGGTGTTACGAAGGTCGTCCATCAATAAGACCTTATTGCGTCCAGTCCCTTGAGGAGGAGAGACGTGAGTCATGAACAGTGTGGCTTTTCCATCGGTGATGTGAAACTGGTCATTAGATTGTTGAACGTGTTGAATCTTGTCCATGACTTTGGAAGGGGTCAATTCTGCGGGACTGCTAAACTCGATCCAACCAGGGGATTTCAAAACGTCGTGTTGTATGGAAAGTCTCAAGCGATCGTCTTCTTTGGCTTGACGTTGACGTTTCAGTGTGGTTAACAAAGAATCCCACATCTCGGTGATGAAACACCCTACTTTCTCCAACGATACGTCGGACTTGAAATCTTTAAACTTCACCCTGTAAGTGTAAGCCGTGGTTCTAAATTTTCTAGAGAAACGCTTTTCCGTCTCTCGAATATGATAGTACTTTTCAGGGTTTACTAAGGGTGGTGAAGTTTGGTTAAGTACGGACTCTCTGGGTCTGGATTCTGGTTCACTCATGTCATCTTCAAAATCACAGGCATGAATTTGTGCCAAGACTTCAGCGATGGTACGAGGCGATAGATCACGTTTCTGCCTCTTACTTTCTTCTTTCTTCTCGAATGGATTCGATCGTTTCATCTTGACTGAAAAAAGTCAAATGACTACATGTTAAACACCATGGGTCACTTTATATTCATGGCAGACCAGCGTATATATAAAAGGTGTGTGTCTTGTCCTTCCACTATTCATTAATGAATTCTAACATATACAAAAGGTGTGACACCTTCCAAACATATTGACTTATGTACAAGAATAGAAAAGTATAAATGTAAGTTTAATCGCAGTAATTTAACTGATTATACGTTGTTGCTGTTGTTGTTTCATCTACAACGGGAACCTATTGTAAACCACAAATGATTAGCACAATGAATCATCATCCTTTGACGACGATGAAAATATGCTGTAATATATACCCAGTTTATAACAATAGAACAAATGCTTTTTGATAACACAAGATTATAAGAAGATGTTAGAGCATATACCTGGATATAACCAGCTATTTGCCCAAACAGAAGGAATCCTTTACAAAAACAGAACGATAGAATGTCTAAATTTACACTGCACGTACTGAAACGCCTTAAGGTATGTGTAAGTAATTATCGTTCCAAAAAAAAAAGTTCTTGATGAGAAAAATAAATTTTATGATGCACTTACCAAAACGCCTTAAGCTTTTAACATTGCCCAAAGCCAAATATGTCCTTGACAATATCCAATTATGTTTTTTTTTCTGCTTCTCAGAACCAAAGTTTAACATATTCCATCTGAAGCACGATCTGAAAGTTCGTTTTGGCTGCCTTCCCACTTAGATTTCGATCAATTTACGCGTTGAAGATGTATAAACCCCCACCCCACCCCGAAAACCATATTTGTTCCTGCATAGAACTCAACATTAAAACAGATATAACAACTTGCTCTTGTTCAACTACAATGTTGTTTTTGAGAAAAAGACTTTTATTAAATATTTTAGCACACAACCAATATATATTTTATGGATAAGTTCGTCCCCGCCCAAGCCCAAGCCTATAACCATTAACCCTGCACATCGGCAGCTACACCCCCCATCAGATCGAATCCTTTACAGAAATAGCGTGACAAAATTTTTCAACTTAAACCGAACCTTTTCAAATGCCCCATGTTTATATCACTGCACAAATATATACTATCTTTATCCAGAACCAGTTAAGCCCTTCCTCACAATCAAAGTTCAAAACAGACTTAAATATCTATTGACGTCTAAAAATTTACAGAATCCTCTGTATACAGTACCAGAGCCAGGATTTGAGAAAGATGTTTGGGTGTCTTCTCACTTACATCCCGATCAATTTACACGTTGCAGATGTATGAACCTGGTTTGTATATGGATTGTATTAGAGAGTGTGTCGTTTGGCTTGTTCAAGGATTGTATTAGAGAGTGTATCGTTTGGTTTGTATATGGATTGTATTAGAGAGTGTATCGTTTGGTTTGTATATGGACTGTATTAGAGAGTGTATCGTTTGGATTGTATATAGATTGTATTAGAGAGTGTATCGTTTGGTTTGCATATGGATTGTATTAGAGAGTGTGTCGTTTGGTTTGCATATGGATTGTATTAGAGAGTGTATCGTTTGGTTTGTATATGGATTGTATTAGAGAGTGTATTGTTTGGTTTGTTCATGGATTGTATTAGAGAGTGTATTCTTTGGGTTTGTATATGGATTGTATTAGAGAGTGTATTGTTTGGTTTGCATAGGGATTGTATTAGATAGTGTATCGTTTGGTTTGTATATGGACGGTATTAGAGAGTGTATCGAATCGATTGTATATCGATTGTATTAGAAAGTGTATAGTTTGGTTTGTACATGGATTGTATTATGTATCGAATCGATTGTATATGGATTGTATTAGAGAGTGTATCGAATGTATTGTATATGGATTGGATTAGAGAGTGTATCGAATCGATTGTATATGGATTGTATTAGAGATTACATCGTTTGGTTTGTATAAAGATTGTATTAGAGAATGTATCGTTTGGTTTGTGTAAGGATTGTATTAGAGAGTGTATCGTTTGATTTGCATAAGGATTGTATTAGAGAGTGTATGGTTTGGTTTGTATATGGCCTGTATTAGAGAGTGTATCGAATCGATTGTATAACGATTGTATTAGAGAGTGTATCGTTTGTTTTGTATATCGATTGTATTAGAGAGTGTATCAAATCTATTGTATATCGATTGTATTAGAGAGTGTATCGTTTAGTTTGTATATAGATTGTATTAGATAGTGTATCGTGTGGCTTGTATAAGGATTGTATTATAGAGTGTATCATTTTGTTTGTATATGGATTGTATTAGAGAGTGTATCGTTTGGTTTGTTTATGAATTGTATTAGAGAGTGTATCGTTTGTTTTGCATATGGATTGTATTAGAGAGTGTGTCGTTTGGTTTGTATATGGATTGTATTAGAGAGTGTATCGAATCGATTGTATTAGAGAGTGTATCGAATCGATTGTATATGGATTGTATTAGAGAGTACGTCGTTTGATTTGTATATGCATTGTATTAGAGAGTATATCGTTTGGTTTGTACATGGATTTTATTAGAGAGTACATAATTTGATTTGTATATTGATTGTTTTAGCGAGTGTATTGAATCGATTATATATGGATTGTATTAGAGAGTGTATCGAATCGATTGTATATGGATTGTATTAGAGACTCTATGGAATCGATTGTATATGGATTGTATTAGAGAGTACACTGTTTGGTTTGTACAGAGATTGTTTTTAAAGAGTAGCAAAAATGCATATAATTCAGATGTTAACGACGTCCTTAAATGAAAAATTACAGAGAGCTTAAAGCTTTTACAACTGAACAGCCAGAAGAAAACATTTACATAAAAATAAATAAAATTTCACCGTAAAAGCCTAAGACAGGCAACATGGCACATTTTCTACCACCACCAATAAAATTCAGTACGCATATTTTGATGTCAGTACCCCAATGAAGTTCATCAGGCAGATATTTTGTTTTACCACAAGATACTATTAAAACACGCCGACGTCAATCACGCACATATAAATACGCGTAAAATGCCGTTGACGTTACAAGTAGATATAAAGAAGCAGAGCCGCTATCAATAGAAACAGCAACTGAAGTTGCATCTGCGTTTGAACGAATTTATCAACGAGGACCCGAACTACAAGGTGGTCTACGATGGCTGCAGTTGCTACAGGTTGATCCTGGCAAAGAATTTATTGGTGCAGTAACATCTCTGATGAAACAACCTAACATCAAAATCAGACGAGGGAACATCGCAATTCATCGAGATCAGGCAATCGTGGAGCTATTTAATCGAACACTTGCGGAGCGATTGTTTGGATAATAATACGCGCAGGAAATATCCCTTAACAAAGTTCAGGCGGACAAGAGATCTCGTGAATGGGTTGCAAGACTACCAAGTGTGATAGCTGCATTAAATAATGAAATTACTCAAGGAATTTCAATGAAACCTACCAATGCAATCACAAAAAGCAGATACCAATACAACTACATGACTCTTTCTCAAAACAGCCTGTACTAGGTAATGTGACTGTTGGATATTTATATGAACCTGGTGAACTTGAAGGGGGTAAAAAAAAAAAACAAAGAGCGACTGACCCAGTCTGGAGTGTAACCACACATACAATTTCCAGCGTGGTAAGATCCAAGGGTAAACCTGCAAATTGCAAACTAGATTCAACTGCTCCTCAACGTCGATTTGTACGTGAATAATTACAAGTAATTTATGAAGATACACAATTACCGCTGACTTCACGTTTGTGAAAGCAGTGCACCAGCGCCCCTACGTCGATTACATTCAAGACAGGTCAGCATCACATTTTTGCGTGTGTGACCAAGACTATTATTAATTCTATCCACGGTAAACTGTCTTGGATTATTATTCGAATACTGCCACAACATTACTGTGTTACAGCTCGCACAATGATTATTTTGTTGCTGTTTCAGCATAGAGATCAAAGTGGCGTTTATTTTTTGTATCACATTGCTTATAACCAGCTAATTTTTCTTTACTACATCATCGCCATTGCTAGCAGTTTGATTATTATTTACTGTGAGGTCTATGATAACACTCCGCGGCTGAGACATTCTTTTGACTCGAGACATTGCCAAATAAACTAAATTTGACCATTCAATACGATCATCAACAATCCAGATATTTGTATCGGAAATAGTTAATCCTTGTGACGAATGAATCGTTATAGCATATCCTAGCGTCCATGGAGATTTATCCATCGTTAACGCGCTCTCAACAACATAAACAGGAACTAAAACAGTATCATTTAACACAAGATTTTGTTTATCACCGCAACCCGGAATCTCATCTTCAATATTTTGCCGTCGCGTGTTTGCTGGGCGATAACATAATGGTACAGGTTGATGTGAAATATTTTCTTTATCCAACTGAAATAATTGTTGTTAGAGTGTATCACGAATTATCTTTCGATTTGCAAGTATCAAATCAGCAGGGCTCCATATATTCCAAAAATCATTCATAGGAGTTTCTGGAATTACTTCACTCATTATTTCACACTGAATTTTGTCTGGTTGTAGTCTGATTAATTTTTTAACTCCCTTAATTCTCGATCAAGCGCTCAGTAATCATTAGTTATTTCCTCATAATAATCTACGAATGTTTTCACCCATTCATGCGGAGATGATCCAACAGAAGGTGGTGGTTGACCATGATCTCCGCACATAATAACAGCAGTATTCCAAGTCAATAACCAATCAAGAAACTTTTTTAACACATCTAGCGACACCGTGCATATTTCATCCCAGATAATGATCTTGGGAGTGTATTTTTCACCCATTCGTTCAGGAGTCCACGCATCTCCTTTCCATCTAAATAAACTGTGATAAGTTTGAGATTTAACTCAACGTTCGCTCATTTCTCTGGCGAGCCAATCAGTTGGAGTTAACACGACCATTTCTGAACAACTGTTCAGAAATGACTCAATCGCACGCGTTGTTTTACCAGAACCACCACGCCAGTTAAGATAAACAGTTTTATGTCTAACTACGGGATCATATACCGATGGAGCTGATGATAATAATGACATTTGATTATTCTTGTGGTATATATCCTTCGATTCAACGTTGGTTCATTCAGAATAACTAAGTACATTTTCACGTTTTATTCTCCATTCGCCCCATGATGCATCGGTACCAATCTTTAACAAATCAGTATATTTTTCATTGATATAAAACTAATTTGTTGCGATTCTAACCACGGTATCAGGAAATCTGTTTATCAACGATAATAAATTTATAGAAACATACGCTAACATCGAAGATCTTAAATGAGTAAACTGTGGTGAGTCACCATCAATATATCTCACAATTTACCTAATTTAGTTCCATCCGGCAAGTAAGCATTATTTCGGCTTATAAACGTGCCTTTCTCTGTTATATCAGCAACTATCAAATCGAATTGGGCATCGTCGATGATTAGTCGACATGAATGTCATTTATGATCACATGAACCACCCTGAGTAAATTTTCCAATTATTTTTCTGCCGAGATCCATTGCAAGTTTATTTTCATATTCAATGTCATTGGGATTGCTCTCAAAGACTTCGACGAGAACAAATATCTCAGCGACAGGCAGCTCAATTTGCTTTTGTGAACGATACGATATTATTGCTTCACTTACAACCGACGACGCAAAAATTCCTGGATCAAGCATATATCGTAATAGCACTGTTGGAGCCCAACCTTTTTCTGAAAAATGACGACCAAACCAAACATAGACAATCGGATGCAGATTTTCAGTGAGCGAAAACGATTAAATACATGCAAATCCAGTTAAATCGAAATCTGGTAAATGTCCATTTATCGCAATTCTAGTCATCTCGTGTGCTGGATGTCCAAATCTCTTACAAGATTCAGAATTGGGATTTTCTTTAAAAACAACACTAAAGCCGAAAATTTCGTGCAACTAGTTTCGCATTTAATATATACTTCTTTAGGCACGAAATGTTTTGAAAGAAACGGATGAAGTCTTTTATTAAAATATTCAGAACATTCTCCCATTCCAAGAAAACTTCCAGGATAACATGCAACCATATCAATTGATATGACGTCCCTATAAGCGTATTTAGTATCCCACAACCCGCCATGTCCGTATTTCACACGACAATGATGGACATCGACAAGAAATTCTGATCTTGTCGGCTACCAGAATTTTTCTCCCTGGCAGCGATGTCAGCAACTGACGGAACGGTAAAACAATTACCGAGTAATTGTTCAGCATCATCGGTATATTTTGACGCAAGATGTTTCATTTCAGAGTGGAGAAATTCTGCACGATAAATATCTAAATTAGGCCGTACAAACTGATCATAATTTCCATATTCGGAACTTTGAAATAATCATACAGATACAGGATCGCTTTCACTAATTTTATTTATAAAATCAAAAATATCACCGTTATAAAATTTAACGTTTCTATCTCGTGGAAATATAGTTACAACTATCGTCCATGGTTACGATCAATGATTTCTATCAAAGCTCCTTTCGATTTATACTTCGATTCGTACAAAATCTAGCCGGTTATTGTTTTCAACCTTATCGGAAATTTTAATTTCTTTTCCTCCTCGGCAACGTCGTTGATCGTAGTGCCATTTTCTCTAACGTGCTCATCCCACTCATTTATTTTGTTAAGTCCGAAGATCTGTTAAACCATTTCCACGTTTAGCGTTTGAGAAATGTTTATAACTCACTCAGCTACACAATTCGGCGTCGAAATTTTCATTGGTTGAGATCATCAATGCTTGGTTTATTATTCAGAGGATATATCGCATAAACAATTGCCGTCACAGGATACGCTTGCTCATAATAGGGTTTGTCAATACCAGTCAACATTCCTGGTTCGGAATTTTTACTTAACGTTACAATATTTCCAGCGTGATGTGATTCTCGAAAGGAGTCACGTTTGTCAAGGATAACGTTTGTCACGGATAATCCAAGTGTCGTCTAGCTCCACAATACATTTTATTCTGAAAAGGTATCTTTGTTCGTCGAGATAATTAATGCTCAAGATTCAACAGATCATGTACACCTTTCCACCATGTCACCACGTGGTGGGTTCTCTTTTGCTCTCCCAGGTTTGATTATAGGCAGAGTGTGCAGAAATCTGTTGAACGTAGAGAAGGACCCTGGGGGTGGTGTGTGTATATGTACATGTATATGTATCTGTTGTAAATATGTAAATACAGAGATAACTTCACCACTAAAGTAAGAGTCTCTTACGATGAAACCTCATGAAGCAGCGGCACTGTTCTGACAAGATTGGCCAATGAGAACTTTATCACTGTAAGTGAGTCAAGGTGGGCGTAAAATATTTTCCGCAATTAGGGAATGTATGTGTCATGTATATGCCGTAAATAGTTGTATATACTGTAAATATGTGTATGTGCCGTCCTTAGAGTTGAAATCTAACGTGGTGTAAGTCATCCATCTGTACTATATGTCTGACTAGACAGGGTCGCTAGGATCACCCTCTTTACCGGCTAGAATGTCGTTTGGCACTCTAGGAGTTCACTGGCGCTTGTGTCTGCAATTAAATTAGTACTGATCAATACAGATGCCTCTTGGACGTAAAATTATATATACTGTAAATAGTTAAGTATGCAAATAATATGTATATGTGCCGTCCTTAGAATTAAGATTATATATACTGAAAATATGTATAAATATGTAAATACGCACACATAATATTTTTTAAATACATATTTATTATATAATGAATTACGAGAATATTAATGCGATTATTTTTGCAATTGAAAATTACATGATGAACATATACAAATTTGTGAATAACTTGATACTAAAAAAATCATTTGAGATTTTGAATCACTGCAGGAACGAAGTTCCGAAGGTAGATATCCATTGCCAGCGAATGCAGGTTTATAAAATTGCTCCAGCAGTCAATGACACATTCGTTAGCTTGCGACGATGACAAACAAGTTGAACAATTTGTTTCACTCGCACATGATTGAATATGAAACAAAAAAGATTGTGAATGTGCGTGTAAGACAGTTCAAAAAGATTATGTCCGATTTTAAATACCTTGACAATAGTCGGGGGGAGGTGGGGTGGTGAAAGTGGTGACAAATGAAAGCGATTGTAACAGCTAAACAAAGTGAAATTTTTAACGGATTGTGAAAGTGAAAGTGATTGTAACAGCTAAACAAAGGGAAAGTGTGAAACAAGGGGAATAATTCATTTCTGTCTATAAGTAAAAATATTTATATCGCACACAATCGTAATAATATGCAGCTCATTTAACTGTTCCTGAGTTAACAAAACTTATTCATCGCCATATCCATCAATAAGTATATTAACACTAAATTGTTCTGTGTGTTGAAGTGTCAATATTGTTCTGACAGCACTTTCGAGTACCTCTTTGTTGTATATAAAAACTCTCACGTGTTTGTACATTATTTAATACCAGATAAATAATTGTTTGTGAGTTCGCAGAACTTCGACTCCGAAACAGATTATTTATTGTAAAGACATTTTTTATCTGATTTTACAAAATGTTGATTTTGCTCTATGAGCGTGAAGATCTACGATGATACTCTCGGCGTTCTACGAACACTACGAACGCACATACAAATTAAGATTAAAAAATTCTCCTCTTAAATCAAGCAGATATCCGCGCTGGTCAGTAAGTTTGAACTGTATCTGTGACAATGGCGGATTACTACATCGCAGATAAACTGGATTAACAGGTTATATCACAACAAAAAATGGAGGAGGGGGAGGGTGTAAATGTATGTAGAATATATCCCTGCTGGGCCTGACTGGATGTTTCAAGATCTACTTGATAGCTGCCATCAATTGCATCATATCCAAGATTAACTGAGATGGTTGATGTGATTGCAACAACACGTGGTGAAATATGACGACCTCCACCGTGGGTATCATTGTTGTATTTGAGGATGTTTGCCGGTGGGGGTATTTTTCTCCGTGCGGCAACGATTTGTGGAAAATATTCTGAGATAATATCTCTGATTTTGATAAGATTTCCGTAAAATCTAAATTTTGGTAAATCAACCTTAGATACTGCCATTACCTTTAAAACTCTTGTTTGATCGAGTGTTCGATACCATCGTCGGTATAATAATTGGTGTGTGTATCGGTTAAATTAAAAAACGACTGTACAAGTTTACGGTTGGAGGATTCAAGATCATCCTTGATTTGATTTGTATGTTTTATCTGTGAAATAATTTCCTCACGAAATTTCTCATTAGGGTATTCTATCAAGTACTTGTAAAAAAAAATTGCGAAGTTCGCTTATACTCGCATTGTAATGAACAACCGTATTATCAAGTACATGTTTAATGTCTCTGAAACGAAATGTACCCTCGTAGCTTAATGACATTTTAAATTCCCATAATGTATCTATTGTTCCATCTCTACGAATTCAGCAATAGGTTTAGGTGCCGGACTACCTCTTCCAAACGCCCACAAATGTCCAGAATGTTCGTCATATCTGATAAACGTTACTCCAAAATACTCTTTTTCGTCTGAGATATAATCGCCACGTTGAGGTTCTGGTGGTGCTTGATGAACATGTGCTATCTCTGGCCATCCTAACACAGTTCGGATCGATGACTGATATATATCGACGGTATAATCTAGAGAATTCATGAACAGTGTTTGCGATCTTGGATTCTTTTTTCTGCGTTGGAATTCATCGTTCGATTTGATAGCTGCTCGTAGGTATACTCACAACATTCCGGTCTGGGATTCCATCGGGTTTATTTTTATAAGCAAATACCAGTGAATTATTTGCTTGCAACCCACCGAAAGATTTTGATCTAATATTTGGCCAGATATGTTATACTCTTAATTGTGCTAGTGCTATTTCCTAAGCTGGAATCGCAGTTGGAAAGCTAACGTTGAACTCAGGATTGGTTGAGCTTGCTAATGTCATCGTGGTTTTTGACGGAGTTGTATTAACGACGATCTTTGTAGTAATTCTATGACGTAGTCATTAGTGACATTTTTTTTTAATCGAAGGTCTAATATCGTTTTTGTAGTGGATAACTGCGTCATTGCGTCATTGTAAATCTTAATCATTTCTGTGAATTCCTGATCTGATATTATTCCATCGTTGAGACTTGATGATATTAACGAAGATAATTTGGCGTATGCGTGTGTTGCCGTGGGCAACTTTGTTGTATATTCGTGTAATTTATCAACCGCGCAGGTAGATATTTTTTGAGATGATATTAAGAATACTAGCAAACCGGTTACAACTAAAACATCAGTTTCTATCACTGATGCTATCACATATGACGCTGACAATGCTTCGATGACCGTTCCTGTTTCAGCGATGATCGCGGATGCAGAGTACACAATTATATCAGTGACAACGACATGTCTGCGTTTTTTTGTGTTTTTTTTTTTTTTTTTTTTTTTAGTGCATATCGTCGATGATATTTTTAGTTGGGTATGCCACGAACATACTTAATCGTATATGTAATGTAGCGCTGCAACATCGCGTGGAACGTCAATCGATTGATTCATTATGTATATTGCTAAATTTTAAGTAGGTGGCAGGTTGGCGATGAATTCACGACACCAATAGTACAACACGGGATGCCATTTTCTTCGGTTCCCACAACAAAAAAATGTCCCCGTCGTTTTGATCCAGTACTACTAACTTAGATCCAGAAGATCCGCCTGACGGAGTCATGACTGGATAACGCCATGAAATTGTGGTAGATATTGTAAAATGTAACTCAGAGTACTGAGAACTGTATATGCCGGTAACCTCAGCGCGATGTTTGATGGATTTATTGAGTGGTTGTCCATGAAGCTCATCCAGACGCTGCTGTATGTACTACACCATCAGTAATCTTTTTTATTTCAGAAAGCTTAATGTCAATAACTGCTGGATTTCAAAAAAATTCATTATTGGTTCTATTAGTGTTTCTACGAAAATTTGTAAACGCGGTCACTTGATTAGCATATTCAGTTCTGAAAACGATATCAATCCATCATTGATTGCAGTTAACGAGTTCATCATCGGGATGTTGTTATTGTCGACGTATTTCTTCGTTGTAGCGTCATCGCTTGATTCTGGTTCTCCGAGATCAGTAATTTTCTTATTTGCCATATTGAGAGAACCAGACATTGTATCACAGGTTGATAGTAAACGATTATTGATCTCAGTTCTGATCGTGGTGTTGTTGCTGTCTACGTATTTTTTTTTTTTTTTTGCCATATCATCGTCTGATTTTGGTTCTTTCATATATTTTTGCTCATGTTCAGATCGCCATACAAAATATCTTAAATTTGTCTGATGCATCCAGCAATTTCTTCCATGAGTGTTAAGACTGATTCCTCCAAGTTATTAATTTTACCGTTTTTAGCAAACACCACTAAGTTATCTTCGGTCGCACCTGGAACTTTCAGAATAATATCTATCAACGGGATATTGCTCGTCTTTAACCATCTTTGCTGATCCTGAAAAGCAACTACTTCGTTTTGGTCCACATTTGCGAGACTCAAAAGATCAGCAAGTTCATTCTTGACCTGGTCAGGGGTTTTATCTTTGGATAAGTCACAGCAGTGGCTATTAACGCTGATATAGCTACAAGAAGTGGAAATATACCACCCATCTTGACTGCGTCTTTAATAGCACCCCCAGAAAGATTAAGTCTAACGCCGGTCTTTGATCGTTTGGAGTCAGTGAAGTTCGTGGGTTGACATTCTGTCAGTGATAGTTTATTTGGATCACTTGCGATCTGTTCTGATTTCAGTATTATTTTTATTCCACAATTACTTTTTGATACTGAATGTAGCTTTATAATCTGACCAGGAGTCAGACTGACACTAATATGATAATATGACACTATAATATCATGAGCGATTTATTTACATGTTTTCCACTGGGGCATCAATAACTCTCATTCGTCCACCAACACCTTCAAGCAGCACTGTTTTGTCTGAGAGTATAACAGCGATTGCTCTGTAATTAGCTAAAGCTCCTCTTGTCACACGAGCTCGAAAGTGTATATCAACACCAGATTGTCTAAATAAATCCATGTGTTCCAGCGAAAAGTAATAGATCGGATACAGCGTTGTAAAATCTAGTTGTGATATTTGCGGACCAGAATCAACGTTTTGATTACGTCCCATGAATGTCGTCAAACGATGATATGCACATGCAACACGATTATTCTCAACGTTCAGTATTATATCCTCAGCTGGTTCTTGATGCCCGTTTATCCTTAATGAAACTTCAGTGACACCAAGTTTGTCAAATATCATTGCACTGTGTGTTTGTGAGTTTACTCGTTCAGTATTTTGGAAAGCAACGAGTATTTGTCGCGGTACGAGTATTTGTCGCGGTGCAGAGACACCTTCCTGCGATTCTATCTGCCATGTGAATAAACCATTAGTGTTACCTTGAACACTATCTGTGGTCATCGTCAACCATGATAATGTTGATTTACCACCTTGATCCATGAAAGAGAGCAGCCGTTGTAATTCAGCGAGTGATTGTATCATTGTTGGCACCCACAATGAACGTTTTGTCAGCATTACTTTACCTGCATCAACGATAGGGCGCCATATTGCATCATCGTCGGTAGCCTTTCTTACAAATATAACTGTTTACTTAGCTCCAAAAATAACCTTTCTGATATTTCTGCCCAGTCCAAAGATATGTGACAGTGGAATTGCACATGAAAATCGTCTGCTTCCATCCTTTAACATTGATCGACGTGCTGAGAATCCTAAGTTGATTTTTGGATTAAGCACCATGAACCACCGGCCACACGTCAGCGTCAGCAGCGTCGGCATTTTTTCTTGGTTGTCTTATATTATACTGCTTGTTGTCAGCGTAGTCAGAAGTGTCTTTGGTAAACATCATTGACGGACCCACTGATCTTGAATAATCATCAGAATATCTTGCTAGACCCAGTATCGTCGTGGAGACGTCGAAGTCGTTCTGGCATATTTCAATGTTTCTTCCGTCAATCATGTATGTAGCACTGTTGAATAACGCCATAATGCCATTATTAACAAAACCAACTCAAACATCAGCTCCATATTCAGTACCATGTGTTTTAAAAATTTCACCTTCTACTTCAGTACATGCTTCAGAGGGTAAGAAATATATACTTGTATCCTGAACTTGCAGTTCGATTCGTCCACGCTGATTTGGCTGTCGTGTGTCATAAGAATAATCTTGATAATCGCGCACCTATTCATCCTTGAGAACTGGTGCATCTGTGTCAAATGCTGGATCAGATACACGTTTAAACATTATTTATATTCGTTCTCGTCTAACACGAAGACCACCTCCTGCTATTGGACTAGCAGCTATGTTTTTTTCTTTTCTGACATGGGTACACCAGCCAACTCTGCTAGATTTTGATTTATTATTTTACTAACATTTGCAGGCATAACTTCAAGTGCTGGGTAATTTTACTGGCCTCGATTTTACTGGTGGCGGTCTGCGTAATAATCGTACTAGTCTATCTTAAATTGCTGAGAAAGTTCCACCAGCAACATCACTAACAGCACCAATACCTTTATCACGTCCACGTCAATAGCTTTCATTCTCAGTTGCTTTTCAGTTGGTATTGCTTTTGGGGCTATTCTTCTGAATATACCCTGAACAACATCGCCGAATCCATCTCCGTAGATCACTTTGTATGTTGGTAATCGCGAATTTATCACACTGACCATTACAGGTCCACGCTGAGCATTACGTATGATCATCTCATTTTCTTTCACTGATCTAATTGCATACCCTCAATCACTGCGATAATCATCAACGATTTCATCAATGAGAGACCGATAAACATTAATCTCCATGATACCGCCTGTGAATAATCTATGACAAATAGCAGCTGTTTTATTAATGATTTCTGGGAATTATTACCGGTTCGTCTTCCGCCAATTAGAATTTCTATTCAATCAACATCAGCAAAGACATTGCTTGGACATGGATTAATAAGACTACTCCCCCTGGCACCTGTACCAGGTGTGGCAATACCACTTTCATTGGCACCGGGGGTAGAACTTGCATCTTGCAGTTTTTCTTTCTCACTTGATGTTTTGACCGGTTGCTGTGATTGTTGTTTTTGTTTTGATTGTAGTTGTCGTTGTGGTTGTTGTTGTTTTTTGTTATTTTTGTAACAGTGTAAGATAGTTATTTATTCGATCATCAAATTCAATAAATATTGTATCATTACTTCGGGCTTTGATCAACGTCGTAGTATATGCGATATATCCATTGTACCAGACTCCACGACCTACACGATAATCAGCGTACTCGAGTTTTAAGATTTTTCCTCTTTGATCAAAAATATGCACAGGAAATCAGCTAATTTATCCACGCTGTCGATAATTATTATGACGGTATACTCTTTTCGGTAAATCTTTCAATCGGCGCAGTTCTCTCTCTCTCTCTCTCGCTTGTTCTGATCCTGGTTCTGGTTCTGATACAGTCTATTTATCCAATGTTTCGGTTACTTCAGAAGGAAGCCGGTCGATATTATCAAGTATTTCTTGTATTTGTGGTTGTGGTTGAGCATCAGCTATTTCACCTGGAAGTTCTCCTAGAATCTCGTTTCTTTTTAAGTTTTTTCTGATATTTTTCCAGTTGCTTAAGCGGTTTTCTCCAAGGTGGGAAGAAGACCCACGGTAGCTTTCGTAACTGGTTTAAAATATTGTTCTGCACCTTCTGTAAACTCCACCTGAGACTCCTGACGCTCTTGTAATTTTTGTTTGACAGAATCACGGACGGGAAGATATTTTTTAATTGCCTCTAGTCACTGTCGAGCTAGTTTAGATGTGCGAGATTCCATGTTTAGCGTTATTATTTGATATTATTAATGATTTAATTATGCCACCTTTTTTTAAACCCTTGACTCTGTCAGGTCACACACACGATGACGACCCAGGTAAATATATTTTACGCACAAAAAGTAACCCGATTAAAAGTCTCGGTGACGATTGTATTTTTCCACTCGTCGTAGGAAGTTTTATTTCGGTATGAAATTCTGGTCTATTTACCCTTCCCTACTTAGCGTTATTGAAGCTTGTATTTTTTACCTTCCTTAAGAAGCTTTATTTTGGTCTGAAATTCTAGTCTGTTCACCCACTCTGCTGCTGCCATTTAACTTTTAATGTCACATGTCCAGAATTCCAATTTTACGTGTTGTATCACAAATGCTTGTCCTTAAAGTTCCATTTTCTAGGTCGAGATTTTAAATTGTATCTGTTGAATTAAACAATAGTGGTTGAAAGTTATATTTTCTATGTCGAGGTTTTAGATCGTGTCGTTTGTATCACACAGCGGTGGTTGAAATTTCAATGTCATACGTCGAGAATTCTTAATTTACGTATTGGTTCAAAGAGTTTATGCTGAAAGTTCCATTTCGTCAGTTGAGTATTTAGATTTCATCTTTTTGAATTAGACATCGCTGGTTGAAAATCCGATGTCCAATGTCGAGTGTTTAGATTGTATCTTCTGAACTACACGGCGGCTGTTGAAATTTTAATGTCATATGTCGAGAGTTTCAATTTACCATGTTGAATCACATTGATTATGCTGAAAGTTCATTTCGTATGTTGAGGCGGATGCTCTAACCAGTAGGCCACCGGAGCGGTTTGATGAACATGTAAATTTAAGTTACATCCGATGCAGGTAAGATGAGCATTTATCGTAATCTCTTAAAAAGAAGGAAGTAGCAATGGCACATTGAAATAAGCCACTATGGGCACACTGACAGGACATATATTTGCATCTGCTTTTGCCTTAGTTCGTTAATTAGTGTGACTTGTTTTATCTTACTTCATTGATGTCGAAACATGTTAAAGGTATAATATTATCATTAATTTGTAAGAGATCAGTTTTATTTAAGTCAGCATGACAAAAACATTTAAATAAATGGCATGACATAGCTTTCGGTTATTTATTGTCACAAGCCTAATATGACGAAAGAATCATTTTATTACAGTCTCAATTCTTCATAAGGTTAAAATAGTTCTTTTAGAAAATCTTCCATAATAAAACTTGTATTAAAAATTATTAAATTTAAAATTTTGAAATATTTTATGCCAAAATCTAAGTTTGCAGTGATATATATGAATTGAATTACGGCCAATCCAGAATTTAAAGTATCCGATGCTGCTTTGTGAATTTGATATCAGTTACAAGTAAATGCTCAATTTTGAAAAAATTAACAAAATCAGCACTAATGAACTATGATGCATGGATTCCAATATTCCAAATTTAAATTTACCCCTCCCCCAATAAAATAAAATAAAAAATAAACAACACGTATAACCATTTTCTGTATTGCATGTAACATGATGAATCAAATATGAACTGCATTCCGAACATAAGCATACAATTAGCTAGTTCCCCCCCCCCCCATCTGTGCTGATACTGATGGACGATATAAAAATCATCACCGAAATCAATATCATCACGGGGGAGGGCTGGTTTATCGGCCTAAAAATTAGCATATTATTGTAACCAACATTTTCAGAAGTACAACAAATACAAACATTATGAAAAACAGTTTTGTATATTTATATATGAAATATGATTATTGAAAAAATGTATCAATTCCAACGCAGAAATTTGTTCGTGTTGGTATTTGGCTTTGGAAATTTGTTTAAACAAAATGCCCTCTTGAATCTGTTCCTAATAAGGACAATCTGCATAGCATGTGTTCCAAGTACAACGGCGAACTATTTTTCTGACCAATTTTCATTGTTTTTCTATGTAATCCTTCAAAATTCCTCTGCAATGTAATTAGGAAGTAATCAAGCATGGTCTTATGTTTGTGAGCAAATGTGGTGGATAGCAACTTGTAAACACTACGCAGCGAAATCGATGCCTATTTTTGATAGGTCAATGTGTCCAGTTTAATTGACAGGTCGGAACTATGCATTAGTACCGTGATACATGCTCGAAAGAGCGCACATCACGTTAATTCAAAGAGTCAGTCAGTCATGCATTAGTACCGCTAGCCCTTGTTCAGTTATAATTTATATACCCTGTCCGAGAAGACCGTTGTGGGTCGGCTATCTTCTTCCGCAATGAATTAGAGTCGATAGTTTGTTTGCCAAAGGTGCTCGACGCGAGCTTGATGTTGAGAAAAAAAAAAACAAAAAAACAAGAGAAAACAAACAAACAAACAAACAAACAAACAACAACAAAAACAACAACAATAAACTGAGGGAGAAAAAAATTATACAGAGTGACAAAAAAATACCATAGATTACCCCCATTACCCGTTCTGACACAGGATCCTCTCTAATATAGTATGATACAGAGAGTCCTATGTCAGAACGGGTCATGGGGGTAATCTAAGGTATTTTTGTCACTCTGTATGATTTTTTTCCCCTTCAGATTATTGTTTTTCTTTCTTCTCAACATCATGCTCGCGTCGAGGACCTGTGGTGTTTGCTATTTAATGACGATGTTGACATCTCTGCAGAGACTCAATAAGACTTCCAAATCAAAGGAAATGTACAACATTACCAGCATGAGTGTCCACAAAAAGAACGATCCTCGACAAAAATACAGAAAAAGACTTGCTTTGGTGTGATTGTGAAGACAATTAGGGTTTAGAAAAAACATGGGTCTTTCATTCATTCAAAACTGTCACAAATGCCAGCTAAAATTTCAAGTCGTAATCAGAAAATCTGTAACTATGATAGACAATTGTTATTTTTAAATGTGGAATTTTTATTTTAAAAAAAAACAACAAATGAAGTATCACAAATAAATTGGATTCTATAGTAAGTCTCTTTCTTTGTTACGGGTTATAAATCTTGTTTTATGAATAGTAATGTTTCTATTTAAACACTGCATGCTGACACCCATAATTATTCCCTGTGTTTTAACAAGATCCGGCATCACTGGTGTAGTAATAGCAGGTCATTATCTCAAACAATACTATTTGATGCTTAAATCACCCGATAAATTGCGGTCGTGTAATACGGTCATTGCATTTTTACATAATGGCCGTTTAACTATGGTTTTATTCATTTTAGGTTGCTTTAAAACATTGGTGATATCAACATTTTAATTTTTGTGAGAAAAAAAAACAACCTTTGTATGAAACACCAGAAACAAAAATACTGTGGTAAACCGGTATACTGGTAATACGACTTATTTCTACTTGCTAATATCAATGAATCTAGCTGAGTAACATAAGTGTCTTTAAACCTTCTTAAATGTTGAAAACTAGTATGAATTGACGCCACTCTGTTTAAAGCCTTTGAAAACAATTACTGGGATTAAGCCTCAATGTAAACTTTTCTCTTCTTGCACATAATGCAGATATGTCTTAAAAGTGTAACACATTTTGATTGGTTAGAATATACTGTATTATGCTAATTAGCATAGATGGCGGTAGGAGCAAATTTTACGGAACTAAGAGCTAACCTCTACTATGAATTAACTTTCACCTTTACCAGGTGGATGTACACGTACATGAACTGTACACGTATATGTAATGTAGCAGCAGAGAGGGTGAACAGACCACTTAAGGGAGTGGTCACCCTTGTGTTTTACCAAAAAAAATAGTGACCACTCATAGAGGTCAATTACCACGTCTACGATTATTGTTTGTCCCAAACAGAATTGTAGACGAGCCCTCTCTGCTGCTATCTATGTTGTAAAAGAAATTTTAAATTTGATGAATATTTTTCTTTTCATGGGTACCCTCTCTGCTGCTCCTCTTTTGCTGATATTAATTAAATTATTATGTTATAATAAAATGATACATCCAGAATCTCATACTGCAAGAACAGCACGAGAACGATTAGAAACAATTAAAAAATTTCTTCCTGTCAGAGACTCATTCAGAAAAAATCTGCAAGCGCGGCAAGAAGCAAAAGTTGAGTTTGAAGAAGACACTAAAAAACTGTTTAAGCCCGTCACTGCGGCTACTGAACAAGTTACAACTGTCATCAAAGAAGATCTTCTTCCGGTATCAAAACAAACTGCGGCGCAGGCTGAAAAAATAGCAAGAAGAACTAAACAGGCAAAGAAGATTTTACGAGACCTTCCAACTGACATAGCCGCAGCTCAGCCTCCACCTGTTGGTGAGGAAATACTTGAAGGTATTGGAGAACTTCGTACTGAAGTCGCCGATGTGAGAAAAAAACTTGCATCTAAATCCAAATCAGGAGGAGAGAGCTTAAAATTAATTGCAAGATTTAACGAAGAAGTTGTTGAGGAAATTAGAAATATTAAAAGAGAGAGATTACCTGAGATGATATCAAAAAATATATCTAATAAATCTAATTTTTTAAAACCCTCTCATGAAAAAACAAGTGATGATAATTTCATTAAATGGATATATCGCGTATATTACAATAAAAACCAAGCTAGAGGTCCAGAATTTGAAAGACTTAATGAAGAAGTAAATAGACTTAGAGGGAGACGGGAACAACTAGGACAAGGAGAGTCCTCCCAGTATCAGCTTCCTCCACCTCTGCAACAAATAGAACAACAGCAATCTTCTTCGCCACAGCAAAGGTTGAAGTCGGAAATTAAAAGGACTAAAGAGCTAATTAAATTACTATCCCCGAAGAAAATTCCTTCACCTTTACATAAAATTTCTGCACCGGATGTAACATTTACACCGACAGGTTCACCACATGGATTTCGAGAAGGTGACTCACCCCCGGCCACCGCTGAAGTACTTACTCCGGTAATGCAACCACCAGTATTTAAAACACCCCAAGATGAACCTAAAACAGGACGTGGCTTATGTCCTGATAATATCATCAATGACGTGTCACGGTTAGAAGTTCTCATAGGAGGAAAACGAGCTGGAAATAATTCACCAGAAATAACCAATGAAGCAGCTGATATTTGTCGGCGACTATTTCAAGGTGGCATCATGGATATTGGCGTTTACCGAGAACTTATTGATGAGCTCGTTGATGACTAGTTGTTAGATAAATGGTAAATAAAATAAGATGATTGTGCATGATAATCATCGTAAACACACACAGGTTAGAGCGGTAAACTCACGATTACCAATCTATAGTGTTATTTACGGAAATGGACTTGGTGATGTTATTCAGGGATTATTTACAAGGATAGCTCCAAAAGTAGCACCTGTTGCAAAACAATTATCGATGAAGGCTATTGATATTGTTCGTGATAAAGCTCCTGGTGCAATTGTCAATGTTGCTGGTAAGGCGTTCTCGGCGATCAAGGAAAGACTAGCACGATTATTGCGACGAAAACAACAACCACCGGTGAAACTGGCAAGTACTGAGGTGATGCCCGCAGACGTAAGTAAAATAATAAATCAGGCTGCAAATCAAAAACTAACGGCGTTAGCAGATCAAGGACTCGGTGAATCTGGAAATAATATCTCAAGTTTGATATCAGGAAGTGGAACTTTCCGAGGTGGAATTTCCCGAAGGCGGTGATCAACGTGTTAGACGAAAAATAATTATAATAAAATGTTCAAGCGCGTGTCCGACACAGCATTTGACATGGAAGCACCCGTCCTTAAGGATGAATCGGTACGTGATTATCAGTTTTATTCTTATGACGCACGAGTACCAGATCAACGTAGAAGAATTGAACTACAAGTTCATGACACAAGTAGATACTTTTTACCCGCTGATGCTTTTCTTGAGGTAGAAGGTACAATTGTAAGAACAACTAATGCTAAATACGCAGATGCGATAAAAGTTAGTTTTGTCAACAACGGGATCATGGCGCTGTTTGATAGCGCCACTTACATGATTGATGGAAAAAATATTGAATCAATTCGGAAAGATATAGACGTTGCTACAACAATAATAGGATTAGCAAGATATTCTGATGATTATACAAGATCAGCAGGTCCTACAATGATGTTTGTAAAAGATAATACCGGTCACCCTGAAAACGATCAGTATGATATAGGACGACCAAGAAATCATGCCAATAACGCTGATGCTGATGTGGCGCCGGTGATTAGAAATGTTGTCCCAAATTTCAACTTGGGATTTGCAGCGCGTAAAAATATGTTGCTAGGAGCCGATAGAAGATTTTCATGTACAATTCCACTATCGCATATTTTTGGATTTTGCAGGAATGTTAAAAAGGTTATTTTTGGAGCTAGACACACTGTTGTTCTTGTGAGAAAGGGTGATGATAATGATGCTCTGTGGAGACCTGCTGGTGATGCTGGTAAAGTAGTATTATCGAAACTTTCACTGTGGATGCCGGTAATGACTCCAACGATCGCAGAAGAACAGCGATTAATTTCTTTCATGGATGCAGGTGGTAAATCCTTGTTGTCATGGTTAACAACAAGCACAGACAGTATGCAAACTAACGTTAACGGTCAGTTTACATGGCATATAGCATCACAACAGGGTGTTTCTGCACCACGACATATTTTTATTGCGTTTCAGGCTATCGATCGTTTAGGTAATCAAGAACGTACTCACATAATATTTGATAAACTAGGTGTCACAGATATTTCCTTACGGATAAACGGGCAACAAGAACCAACAGAGAGCATACAACTAAATTATGAACAGAATCGTATAGGACGTGCATATCATCGTTTGATGTCATTTATGGGACGTGATCAAAATGTTGATACTGGGTTGCAAATATCACAACATGATTTCAGAACTTTATATCCGATTTATTATTTTTCATTAGAACATCTTGATCTATCAAAACAATCTGTCGTTGATATACATCTCAAAGCAACATTAAATACTGCTGGTGTTGATTACAGAGCGATCGCGGTCATACTTAGCGACAAGGCCATGTTACTTGAAGGTGGTAGTAGTCGAATGAGGGTTGTTGATGCACCGGTGGAAAATATTTAATCGTGTTATTTAGAAAAATATATTTTATATAAAAATGTCGTATAGTCATGTTAATGTTACTCTGACCCCCGGTCAGGTAAAAAAGCTTCAATCAAAAACCGCCAACAAATGCGGAACTAAAATATCACTAAAACGAGATCATATTAGTGGTGGTCCAAACAAATTATCGCTGACAAATAATCAGATTAAACATTTCAATAAAGCCCTAGAATCAAAAACTGGAGTTCAATTCCATCTCTCCCCGAGCGCCATCAAAGACATGGTTAAAACAGGTGGTATATTTCCACTTCTTGCGGCCATTCCGGCATTAATAGCTGCGGCTGCTCCAGCCGTAGCAAAAGCAGCCGCGTTAGGTGCTGTTGGAACAGCCGCTGGAATGGCACTAAAGAAGGCAACAGGGCGAGGATACAAAAAAAAGGGACGCGGTCTAAGATTACCGGGATCTCGTTGGGGGAGAGGCCTAAGGCTTCCAGGGTCATTTCGTTAGACGTTCCAGCATCAAATTTTGATTTACTTGATGCTGCTAAAAAATTAAAAATATCCGCCTTTAGAGGTGTTTTTATGCGAGATCAATTACCGAAACAACCAAACAAACTAGAAACAGGTATTATTAATCTTGACAAACGTTCCGGGCCCGGTACTCATTGGGTATCATACGCGGTTGACCCGCGTGGAATTGTTTATTTTGATTCGTACGGGTTAGCTCCACCTGTTGAATTTATCAAGTATGTCGCACCACTCCACGCAACAACCTCTGGTTACAAAGTTTGGTATTCAACGCTACCCAAACAAACAATGACAGATCCGCCAATATGCGGCCGTGAAGTAATTAATGTACTCGACGCTATATCAAAATCATCCAGGCCGCCACATAAAGTCGTGCACGATTATACAAGCAACCGATTTGTTGCGCGTAAAGCATTTTAAACAACGGATCTTATTATAATGGTTGACATTTACAGAAGATCTTCTACTAGTAAGAAAATAAAATCCGACGTTGATCTGTCAAAGTATGCGACTAAAGATGACCTCGCTGATATCATGAACCTGGCTGGAGTTGACCCAGATGAAGTTGTTATTTTTCAGGATCGATATGGTAAACTAAAAACCAGCAATATCAAATGGAATGATATAGTCCGGCGAGTACTTGGTGCAGTTACGGATAATATTCCCGTGTTTACTGACGGTGGTAGAATCAGAGATTCAAGTATGTCACTTAAAACCATCAGAGATGAAATTGCAAAAAGTGTTGCTAATCGTGTAAGAAACACCGGTGACACAATGACAGGTGAACTTAGCATGAACGGGAACAAAATAGTAGCTGTAACAGCTCCAAAATCTGACAACGACGTCTCAAACAAACTATACGTCGACGACGTAGATGGAAAACTATCCACGCTACGGGCCGAATATGATGTTCACGTAACCGGTTTTACAAGGCTTCGAAGAAATTTTCAGAAAACCGATGATGCCATAAATAAGTTCTTTGGAACTCCTTCCGTCATCGATATAAAACTCGTTGATATCAAAAGTAACCTAGACACGATCAAACGAACACAACTAGACATCGTAGCGGGAATTCCTGAGATTATCAATAAAACCAATCTGATTAAAATTTCAGCTGAAATATCTCCCGGGCATATCACAAACATCGTATACACGGTATCATCGGGATTCGCAACATGGTCAAAACAGAATAATACTATCGAATATACCGCAACAACCACTGGCGTGTACAGGCTGTCTGTGTTTAGTGCTGCAAAATTTGAAATATTTACAACGTTTCCATGGCGTCATTCCACCGACAGGTTTTCCGGGGTTGTATCTGTTATATTAAATATCGGATTCAAAGAAATATTTATCCTGGAAGCAGATGATAAGACATTAACCGCAACATCCTTCTGGTGGTGTTTGGAATTTGTAGCTGAAACACCTCAATTGGTTACTGCATAAAAATATATATGGACGGTGCACAATACAGATACAATCAAGCGCGTGAATGGCAGGCGGCGCTAAAAGATCAAGTTGATCAATATACAGTAAAAGTAAAAAAATATCGACGACGATTGGTTATCGTTGATGTGATTGTTTATTCAGTATCCGCTGTTGTTGCTGAAACCGGTGTAATATTATCAGCGTTGACAACGATGGCACCAGTAGCTGTAACTATCTGTATTTCAGCAGCAACAACTATTGCAGGTGTGCTTGGTATCATCACAAAAAAAATATGTACTTGTACGAACGAAAAATTATCCGATTACATGATAAGATTACATACAGCGACGGTAGCATACTCGAAATTATCCTCGTTGTTATCAGCGAGTCTCAGTGATGGAATTATATCTGATTTCGAATTTTCAATGATAACCAAAATATACGACGAAGGTATCGGTATTAAAGATACAAGTATCAATAATGACAGAATTACTCCAGCAGATCGTGACCAACACAACTCCGCCAAAGATAACGATGATCTCGGTAAGTTCAACTAATCCTGAATTTAGTGTTAATTTTCCTACTGCAATTCCAGTAAAAGAAATAGCACTAGCACAATTACGAGTATATTACAGCTGGCCAAATATCAGATCAAAATCATTTAATGGTACACCAGCAAATAATTCGCTTGTATTTGCTAACAAGAACAAACCCGATGGAACACCTGACTGGGTTGTTGTTGGAATACCAACCGGCAGTTATGAGATTGAAGAGATCAGTGAGGAATTTACGCGTAGAATAAAATCAATAACGGGAAAAGAATCAAAAATATCAATTAATGTTCATGAACCCACCCTGTCCTCGACGGTTGAAATAAACTCGCCTGATTATGCCGTTGATATTTATAAATCTTCAATCAGATCCGTGCTAGGATGGCCTGAAATATCACCACCGATAACACCGATACCATCTGAACCAACTCGGGCTGATTTTATCACAGATGAAAGAAAATTTATGATAGTTCCTGAATATAGAGGTAAATATCCATGGAGCTGGGGGGGGGGGCGGCATTTCCTTTTTTATAAGTGCTCCTGATGGTGAAAACATTCCTAGAATAATAGATAATGTACGTAATATTCGTTCAGGTGCTAGAGTATATCCACTCGTTGATGAAGAATTTATTAAATCATATTCAGATCCTGTTATTTTTGAATTTAAACAATCAATCAACAAACTACGAAATTTCTTTACTGATAGCTACAGCGATGACGTAAAACAAAAAATCATTGAGACGATAAAACATCTAAATCAGGTCATATCAGATATTAGATACGCTAATAAAACTATCATTGTGAACATGGTTAAATACGGTGATGAAATTATTGATAATTATAAAGCTAAACCATGGTTTCTCAATCATTACAAAATAACTGAACAACAATTACCAACATTTGTAATACCGGGGATTGATGCTGGAGAACTAGTAAAATTATTAAACGATCTTATCGACGAAAACTTCCCTAAAATACTCGATGCATGGAAAAAACTAGCACCACCTCCAACCGTTCTCAGATATGATAATGATCCACACGGCGGCGGAAGACACGTATCTCCGGGGATCGTTAATATAACACCGACGGTCGCGGTCAATCTGGTTTGTGACGTAATCGATGGCAGCTATCAAATAGATCTCGGAAGATCAAATCAGGCTCAACAAGGATACATCCTGTACACGTTCACACCACAAGTTCCCCCTGGAAGTTTAATCGTGCAAGAACCAACTAATCCCGTGTATTTGCGGTGTCACAATAATATGTTAACGCGAATCAATTTTAAACTCACAGACCACCTTAATCGCTTAATTGACATACGTGAAGAAGAGCTTGTAATAAATCTGTATGTGAAATCTTAAGGATTTCTGTCCTAAGGATTTCTGTCTAAGGACTTTTGTCCTAAGACTTTTGTCCTAAGGATTTCTGTCTAAGGACTTTTGTCGTAGATCTTCATGTAATGGAGGGTTTTTACACGCGAGGATTTCTTAACAGTTAGAAGAACATTTGTAACAGAGATCAGACTCAAATTCGATCAACTTAAAAAAATATTTTATTATTACTGGCACAAATTTGTGTTTGGTACAAATTAATCGGCCTAGGCAACTAAAAAAGCTAGTCGATGAAAGTAAAATTAAAATTTCTATCACAAAAAAAAATAGGATTTATTAATTTTCCTGATTTTTACTGAAATTGTACAAATTACTTGATTTTGACTACCAACTACCCCCTCAGAAACATAAAAATGCACGAATTACTTGATTTTGACTACCAACTACCCCGTCAAAATCAAGAAAGTTCTAACCTTGTCAAATTGTTCCTAATAAATTTTATTTATTATAAATTAATTTTATTTATTAATAATATTATTTTTACTGAGATTTTTATTTTTTTTTTACTAAAATACAACGAAATTGCTCAATTTTCCTGATTTTGACTACCAACTACCCCGTCAGAAATCAAGTAATTCGTGCATTTTTCTTTGATTTTGACTACCAACTACCCCGTCAGAATCAAGTAATTCGTGCATTTTTCTTGATTTTAGTATAAAAAAAAAATCCTCAGTAAAAATAATATTATTAATAAATAAAATTTATAATAAATAAAATTTATTAGGAACAATTTGACAAGGTTAGAACTTTCTTGATTTTGATTACCAATACACGTGGTCAGCGTTGACATGGACCCCAGTTACCAAAACTTTCATTTTCATTATCACCAGTAACGAGGTTACTCTGGATCGTTTCACCAGTAACGAGGTTACTCTGGACCGTTTCACCAGTAACGAGGTTACTCTGGATCGTTTCACCAGTAACGAAGTTACCTTCTGACATTATTTTTCTTAATTTTCTTATGCGAGTACTAATCGTTTTCTTTGCCTCATACTCGTGGGATAATAACGACTTAATTCTTTCTACGGCGGTAGAAAGAGGAACGAACTCCTTCACATGATCATCTTCTACGGTAGCTAGCGACTGAAACATTGCCGATTGAATCCGTTTCATGAGCCTGTATTCAGATGATAGTGTGTGTGTCCCCATGGTTTTACGTTCTTGTAAAATCTCAAAGTCAGAAACTATTTTTTCAGGATTAAGTTCATCAGATATATTAATTTCATCTTTTTTCAATTTTTTAATAGCGACAATTACATCAAATATATTTTCATGGTTCATTATATAATATATAAATCTTTAAAATAAAAAAAATATCACAGAACACCTATCGAGTGTATTAGCGAGTTCGTCGGGATGTTTCAAGGACAGCACAACCAAGAACTCGTAGCTTGCCACCGCAATCTACCAAGTTCATTAGGCAAATATTCCCTCTACGAGAACCCCTAACCCGCCAAACAACGGTCTAGAGGCCCAAGAGGGAGGACAGCACAATCCTCATTAAACTCGTAGCTTGCCACCGCAATCTACCAAGCTTAGAGGATATACATATAACATATAACTAACTAAGGACAGCACAATCCTCATTAAACTCGTAGCTTGCCACCGCAATCTACCAAGCTTAGAGGATATACATATAACATATAACTAAGGACAGCACAATCCTCATTAAACTCGTAGCTTGCCACCGCAATCTACCAAGTTTAGAGGATATACATATAACATATATACAATGAAATGGATATATACAATGAATGAAGAGCCCCTATCGAGTGTATTAGCGAGCTCAGATTATGAATGAACGGCACTAACTAAGGACAGTACAAACATGTACGCTCAGCAAAAACCCACCCACAATAATTAATCCAGCGGGTGATACGAAAATATGTATCAACCACAAGTCAATATTGTGGTTGGGAATTTTGCTGAGCGGGGGGGTTTTTGCGGTTCCCCCCACTATTATAAAAATCGCAATTATGCGTACACCACCGACAAATTGTCAGCCATGGGGATTCGATCCTGGACCGCGAGCGTCACAGTCCAATACCATACTGATTGAGCTATCAAACATTGTTACGAACATATGTTTCGGAAGTTAATATATAGCTAGCTATATAGCTAAGGAACCAATATTTACAGTAAACAGCGGTTTCTGAATAATAACAGTTTCTGTATTTATAACAGTTTCTGTATTTGTAGCGGTTTCTGTATTTATAACAGTTTCTGTATTTATAACAGTTTCTGAATAATAACAGTTTCTGTATTTATAACAACGGTTTCTGAATAATAACAGTTTCTGTATTTATAACAGTTTCTGAATAATAACAGTTTCTGTATTTATAACAGTTTCTGAATAATAGTTTCTGAATAATAACAGTTTCTGTATTTATAACAGTTTCTGAATAATAGTTTCTGAATAATAACAGTTTCTGAATAATAACAGTTTCTGTATTTATAACAGCGGTTTCTGAATAATAACAGTTTCTGTATTTATAACAGTTTCTGAATAATAGTTTCTGTATTTGTGGCGGTTTTCCTAAGCAGACTGAGAATCAATAATAACAGTGGCATGAACACACATCTGCAGTTCGATTACCATGACAACGGTTTCTGTTCCCACACACAGCTTCCTACGGATCAATAACATTATCATGATCTCTCGTAATGTTGTATGATGGGGAAATATTTAAAAAACATAAATAATACTTCTACGAGTAATTAATTACGATGTAATTAGTTACGATGTAATTAGTTAAACTGACTAATTACGATCATAAAAAACCAACCATCTACGAAGAAAACTATATATTACAAAGTAATCTCCCCTTATGTAATCAAAAATTCAGTAGTGTATGGAGGACCTACTGTGACATAAATTAAAAAAATTAATTCAATGTGGTGATGATAGTTATTGATACTTAAAGATAATTTTCTGTTTATATTTTTTCGAAAAAGCTGTTTTATATATATTTTCTGCCGCTCTTTGTACTGATTGCGAGTGAATATCAAAATATTTCGCCGCTGAATGCATTGAACGAAATATATTTTCTTTACCGGTTTCTATGTTTGTAGAAATTACCGCCCTTTTTCCGATTGTCTTACATCTTCCTGTATTTCCACGTGTATTATTCTCGCTGTATGTGACAACACGAAGGTTGGATAAATTATTGTTTTGAGGATTTCCATCAATATGATCAATAACAAGACCGTCATTGATCAAACCCTTGTGACACTCGTATGTAAATCTATGACAGAAATAATGTTTCTTCCCAACTGTAAATCTAAGATAACCAAAATTATTAATATAACCAACTTGTCTCTTCAACTTGCAGTGTCTGATGATACCATTAATATTTGATTCATAGTTTGTTATGACAGGATGTGGGACAAATATATTTTGCTCCATTATAATAATATTATATGTTTAAATCATTGTTTGTCTGAAATCTTGATATATAATCCCTCACGGATTTTATAGCGTTTTCACCGCTATTATTTTTTTTGTCATAATATCTTTTAAGTTCTCTGAACCGTTTTCCGCCGCACTTCCCACATAATTCTGTCTTTCCTCGCACTCCAATACCACACCGTAGACATGGTATTGGTCCTAGACTTCCTCGTCGTATGTTTTGTGAGTGCATCCAACAAAATTCCTTTCTACAGGATTTATTGCATCGATTTACCGAGCCGATCATCAACCATCTGCATTGGGACATTGTATATATATATATATAATTTTCTTTATTTAAATATTTGTTTTAATTATATGAACGAGTTTGAGAGATTATCCCAAACTAGGCCTGTTAAATATAAATTCAACCTTGACAGATTATCTTCTGACTTGCCAGTGCGAGATTTGGTTGATCCGAAAAATAAAAGTTTGATCTCGAAAATTCACGACGCCAAGAAAGAATTTTACACGGATGGTGCATCTCATACATGGTCAACGTTCAAGATTATACGCAACACTGTCAAGGACGCTACAATGAATGACAAACGAGCGGCAACTATCATTAACTACATCGCTGAATACGAGGGCAATCAAAAATATTTCTTCAGAGTAAAATTTATTGTATTAACAGAAACAGATAGTTGGATTATCCGTGACAAATATGATCCTGTCCTTGGTAATAATAAAACTATCATATTAAGTAAAAATTCCAGACCGGGTCTATTGACTGGTATTGACAAACCGTATTATGAACGAGCATATCCTGTAACGGCGGTTATTTATGGAATCTATGAGATAAATAAAAAACCTAACGTTGATAAACTAGCGCCGATGAAATTTTCAAGGTTAAATTGTGTGGCTGAACGAGTAATAGAACACTTTACAAACGCGATGCGTGGAAATGGATTAACTGATTTAAGGCGTGAAAAAATAAACTCGTGGGCTGATTCAGTTAAGGATACCGGTGCTACAATAAAAGATGTTGCTGAGTTAGGAAAAATATTAAAATTTCCAATAACCGTAGCAACAATAACGGGAGAAGTACTGTACCAGTCGAAATATAAATCGAAGGGAGCTCCAATAAATATTATCGATCATAACGCGCACGCATGGACTAACGCAGTAACAATATTTCCACATGATCGAACTGTTAGATTTTACTCCCCAGATAATTCTGGGGCAGATAGTATGTTTGATTTTATCAACGAAATAAGTAAAACCGATCCTGTATCGGTATGGTTATTTAAAAGTAATGAGGAGGGTGAATTTGATCAGTTTGTCAAACCGAACGGTGAAATATATCGCACAGAATCCCTCCATGACGAGATGAAAAATCTTGCGACGTTTTTACAGTGCAAGCACGCGGAAAATACTGACAAATTACTAACTAATTGTTTTACCGTTCCATCTGTTGCGGCTCATTTCGCCAGAGAACGAAATTCATGGAAACCAACACGATTTGATTTACTCGAGGACGTACGCGCAAGTTGCGTCGAATATGGACATGGCGGATTATGGAATACCAAATACAATTACAATGATGTTATTTCGGTTGATATGGTTGCATGTTATCCAGGAAGTTTTCTGGGATACGGAGATTGTTCTACGTACTTTGAAAGATTTGGTCACCCTACAAACGAGATGACGCGAGTGGCAATTAATGGACCATTACCTGATTTTGATCTGACTGGATTCGCCTGTATTGAGTCGTTCGAGTTTAACGAAAATCTTCACAAGATTTGTTATGTTTGGTTTGGCAGACATTTTTGTGAAAAACGTTGGGCACCTATAGTTTTGTTGCGATATATGCTAGATTGTGCGATACTGACATCGTTGGTGGTCAGTGAGGCAATTATATCATATCATGCACAGACCAAAGTTTGGTTGCCCATGTCAGATTCTGAAGTTATCAGCGAGTTTAAGGATGATATTCCTAATAAACTCAAAACCGCAAAAGATCTCGGTAGAAAAATTATAGGTAAATTTACTCAAGGTGGTGCATATGATTATAAAAGACATCACGCACGATTAATTCTAGATGATGCCGAGTACGATTTTATAATCGCTGATACAACGGCGAAAAATACGTTTGTAAATCGAGAGAGTGTTTATTTATCCGACGGAACAAAATTAGGTACGATCGTTAGTTACATAAATGACGTATCCCCGCAATATACTCATCTAAGATCTTCCATGTTGGCTTATGTTTCCATAAATTTATTATCGATGATTAATAGATTTCCTGAGACCGCAGTCAGAGTCGCAACGGACTCATTTTATATTTCAAGTAAATATTTAGAACCTGTTATGAAATTTACAAGTAATGATGAACGATGGGGTTCGTGGAGAATAAAAAAGGAACTATTACACAATTATGCAGAATAAGCAGATGTTCCAATGAGAGATTTTTATCGTAAGGGTAATAAAATATCAGAAATGTCGAAGGCACCATCGTTGAGTGATCCAATAACCAGATATAAGACAGTATATCTCAATGGACCTGGTGGATGCGGTAAAACAACTCGAACGATTAATGTTTTTAGAAATTCAGATATAATCGTGCTGACACCCACACATAGACTTGCACGTGAGATGAAACAGCGGCAACTACAATCGTGCACGTATCATAGTTTCTTTCGGTGGCGTGGGGATACATGGACTCCTGAACGGATGGGAGAAAAATATATACCTAAAATAATTATTTGGGATGAGATATGCACGGTGTCATTGGATACATTAAAAATGTTTCTTGATTGGTTGTTGACAAAAAATACCGCCATAATAATGTGTGGCGATCATGGTCAACCTCCGCCCTTTGTTGGACCATCTCCACATGATTGGTTAAAAAATTTCGTTGATTATTATGAAGAAATAGATGATGATCATAGAGCTCTTGATGCAAATTTGAAGGAGTTTAAAAAATTAATCAGATTACAATCAAACAAAATTCAGTGTGAAATAATACGTGGAGTGATCTCAGAGACATCAATGAGTGATTTTTTGAACTCATGGAGACCCAACGATTTGATCGTAGCAAGTAGAAAAATAGTCAGAGACGCTTTACAACAACAGTTATTTCAGCTACATAAAGAACAATATTCAGAACTACCCGTTCCGTTATGTTATAGACCATCAGATACACGAAAACAGAATATTAATGTTGATATTCCAGGACCCTTGACAGAGTCAAAGAAAAAAGAATCTCGTATTAAATGATATTGTCGCCGTTGATATCAGTGTGGTCGAAGATGCAATACACGCTGACAAATCTCCATGGGTGTTGGGATACGCTATGACGATCCACTCGTCTCAGGGATTAACTATTTCTGATACACGAGTCTGGATTGTAGACGATCGCATCGAGTGGTCAAATTTAGTTTATTTGGCGGTATCGAGGGTCAGAAATATATCTCAATTACGTAGAATTATAATTCCTGAAATCGTTGATAAATTTAACATCATCGATGATGATATAATAAGAAAAAAATTAATCGGATACAAACAATCTGACAAAAAAAATAAACGCGACTTTGATCTTGATGTTGAATTTATTATTGAGTTAAAACAGCAGCAGAACAATCATTGCATCAGTTGTAATTGTATAATGTTATGGCGGTATTCGAGTAATGATTCAAGACAATTTACCGTAGATAGAAAAGATAATAGTCGCGGTCATACACGAGAAAATACCATGTTAACCTGTCTTGAGTGTAATCGACGTAGAGGCGCTAGCGCCTTGAGTGCAGGCACCCTTGGCGCTAGTGCTAGTTAAGTGATCGAAATCACCGGAGTGATCGCGGTGGTAGTTGTGTATCCGCGGGAATTATTTGTAGTTGTTCACGTGTAAATCCACGTTGAGGAGCGGCCGAATCTAATCTGTAGATTGCAGGTCTGGAAACGCCTACATTTCTTCCAGTGGATCTTGTCACGGTAGATATTTTGTGTGTGGTAACACTCCAAATAGGATCAGTTGCTCTCGCTTTACCACCTTCAAGTTCACCAGGCTCACATAAATATCTGACTGTGACATCACCTAATATTTTTTGTTTTCCAGCATCTTTCCGTTGTGTTGGTATATTTTTTTTTGTGACCGCGCTAATGGGTTTCATGTTGGTTGTTCGTGTGATCTCATTATTTAATGCAGCTATCACGCCTGGTAATCTTGCAACCCATTCGCGAGATCTTTTATCCTGAATAAATTCCCTCGCGTATTGATATCCAAATAACCGTTCAGCAAGTGTTCGATTAAATCGCTCAACAATTGCTTGATCACGATGAATTGCAGTATGACCTCGTCGTATTTTGGTATTATGTTGTTTCATCAACGATGATACTGGACCAAGAAATTCCTTACCAGGATCAACCTGTAGTAGCTGTGGCCATCGCAGACCACCTCGTGGTCCACCACCTCGTTGATAAATTCGTTCAAACGCATCGGCTACTTCAGATGATGTTTTCGCTGATAGCGGCTCTGCTTCTTTATATCTACTTGCAACATCAACTACGGTTAGCGCGTACTTGTACGTTTTTCCACGCACAGTATCATGCGGTAAAAACAGAATATCAGCTTGATGAACTTCATTAGGAACACTGACATCGAAATACGAGTACTGAATTTGTTTAGGACGTGGTAGATAAATTTGCCATATTGCTTGTTTAGATAACCACGCTTTAGCAGTAGAATATTTAACCGCCGCTGCATCAGCGAGTTTACCAATTGCTGCTTTGCCTCTCCAGTATCCTCCCGGCGAATAATAAATTGATTCCATTATTAATTACCAGCCCCAATCGCTAATTTACCTTTCATCGAGGATCTTACTAACCAATTAGCTAATGATTCTCTAATATTTTTATTTTTTATAGAATTTAATGAATGAATTAATTTTACATCTGCAATATGCCTATCTTGTAGATTTTGACTTTTATAAGCTACATCATGAGCATGACAAGCTCGATCAATAGCGTTTATTGGTTCCTCGCCTGGTTTTGGTTGATCTTGATTATCGAGCCTGATATCGAGTCGAGTACCAGGACCGCAATAATTATATCCTGGTAGATGTTTTTCTCCACTATATTTAGCCCATGGAGCACCTGGAAACTTTGACATCAAATTAGCAATATCACCACCGCGCTTATTAAGTAAAAACGAAAATTTCTTTCTACCGCATATAGAACATTTTCCACCGTATGCTATTTTTTTATTTTTTGTTGTAACCGTGGCTAAATCAGTAGTTGGAGTTTTAACTCTACAGCGTAAACAATATAAATTCATGTTATAATATATATGGATATAATTGATTTCTCAGCAACTCGGCAGCGAGAGCCAGTTAAGCATCATCCTGCGCTACCGAACTCCATCAGAATGATTATCATAGGACCATCTGGATCGGGTAAGACGCAATTATTACTTAATCTGATAATGAGATGGTTGAAATGGGATAAATTATATTTAGTAGCACCATCCGTTGATGATCAACGATGTTATGATGTACTTAAAGATTTCAATGAAAACGCGCGATTACTGGATGAGGATAATGATGTTATAGAGTTTATAACCGATATTGATGAAGCACCATCCGTAGATTCCATAGACGGATTTATTAATAATTTAGTTGTATACGACGATGTGATGCTAGATAAACAATCAAATCCAGCCAGAATATTTTCCCGAGGTAGACACAAAAATACAGACGTGATCTATGTTACTCAACGATATACACAAATTCCGAAGGTGATCAGAGACAACTGCAACATTTTAGTTGTGTTTAATGGCATAGACACACACACGTTGCGAAATATTCATCAAACTTGGTGTGGTGGTGACATGGATATAATTAAATTCAAAAATTTCTTCTCACGAGCGCAAGCTACCCCGCATGGATTTATAACAATAAATTTACATGATCCAAGAACAAGATATCGTGTGGGTATTGATAAAATATTTGGGTAACAGGGGTGATGATAAAATTAAATTTAATTAAACAGATATCATTAATATAATGAACAACTGTGCGTGGCTGCGTCAAGGAACAACAGATAAATGCAACAAAAGGTGCCGTGGAGAATATTGCAAGAAACATAATTATCTTATAAAGAAAAACCCTCATGCTGGTCCACGAAGATGTGTTGGATGTAACAACGGCGTTAGAGGATTATATCAGATTTGTAAAAATTGCGGTGGAGATCGATACAGAAGTTTGATGAACTATTACAGAAAAAGAAAGAACATAAATCCAAAAATAGAAAAACCACCATCAGAACTTGAATATTACTTGAAACATAGAACAAATTCCGAAGATTCAGATGAAGATTCCCATGATTCAGATGATGATTCCCAAGACTGATAGCAGCAGAGAGGGCTCGTCTACAATTCTGTTTGGGACAAACAATAATCGTAGACGTGGTAATTGACCTCTATGAGTGGTCACTATTTTTTTTGGTAAAACACAAGGGTGACCACTCCCTTAAGTGGTCTGTTCACCCTCTCTGCTGCTAATGTGAACCGAAAAATCCAGTTAATATTTTTGCAGACTGAGACGCATTTAAATGAATCAATAATATTTGGGTAATAGTACAAGTAAGTACCAGAGAAAATTGATGAGATAAGAAGTACTGTTTGCTCTGGTTAATTATTTTTTTTTTTTTTTTTTTTACAGCGTTTCAGTTACAGCAACCGATCAAGCTGCATCTCTGCGCTTGGCGCATTAGTCATATTGTCCTGCAATCGGAACACATCGTAGCTTTCCCCTTGCTCAGATTGGTTCTGGGAGGACAATTACTGGTGACCCCTGGTTCTCATCAAGACAACGGCTGTAGTATAGAAAGCCATCGCCGCCAAAAAATGAAATTAAACAAAAAGTAACATTACAATAAACCAAGAAAAACTGAAATAAAATAAGTATGCTTGTAAAACAAAAATAGTAAAGCTCAGACAATAAGTTCAATACTGAAATAAAACAAATGAGGCGCTATACAACCTTACAGTGTTGGTGTGCCGTAAAATCCGCAAACAATGAATCAATCATCATAACCTCATAAAACTACCAACGAATGTGCAGAGACACTTGAAAGTATTTTAGCTGTGGTATTATTTAAATCCTGAAATCTTTGAGAGAGAGAGAGAGAGAGAGAGAGTTATGGACTACCCCTGGATTATGGATTTGCTCCATATATTGCAATAAGTTTGATTCTTTTTTACAACAAATTAAAATCTCATTATTGTGCCTAAAATATAACCCTCTTAGTCGGTGAAGATTTTATACCAAGTTTTTTATCTGTATATATTTCCAGCGGTTTGAATATATTCTATTTTTGTTTCTCTGTGGCACAAAAAAAGTCTCAAGTGACGATGACTATCATCACCTTGTCAATACCACCGTATTGTCATTGTCACAATAATCATTAAAAAGCTATTAAAAAGAGGATCTCAAATGGGTAATGATTGAAATTATAAAACGAGTTGAATAATGTCCATCGCAGAGTTGATTTTTTGAACGCGCGGGATCCAAGGCTGTTGCCTCGTTCGCCTTGTCCTAGGTCTGGGCCTGACCAGTCAAGGGACATGCTGTTACTCATCTGCCAGGAAACGCAGCCGAAAATGAAATACAGCATCTCTCGGTGTTTCGGAGTTTTCTGGTCTGTTTATGCACCGTGTAAAGGATCCGACTCCGGATTTATCGTTGATTTAATAGTATCGACTTTTTCCAGTACATTGTGGGTCGAAACGATAAACAGTTAACGAATTTAAATTGGTAAATATTAAAATCTAATGAACTAATTTTTTTAAAAAAAAGGCAATAGTAAAATCAATCAAGGTTTAAATCAAAGCAATGAATTATAATGCTTAAAACAATCCATTCTAATTATCCTTAAAGATACGTAAGTATTGATTTTCGGCGGATGCATTATCAATGAATAAAAAGATAATTAAAAGAGCATAATTCAAATAAAATCTACCGATGAACTTAATTGAACTGATAATAAGACAAGAATACCATGTAAGAATAAAAATGTTTATATGTTTAAAAGTTGAAAATCTTTGTAGTGAAGGCATTGTTTAAATCAAAAAATCTTTTTGATATGGTGGGATTCTGAAATGAGGCGTTTTTGACGGAAACGATTTTGTAGCGGGGCGAATTGACATGTATTTGTTTCCTTTGTGTCTTGTTTTCGTTTATTTGACTATTGATCATATTGTTTGAGGTTTACTTATTTATCTTACAAGTAAGCTTATTTTATTTCAGTTTTTTAAAGTTTATTTTAAAGTTACTTATTTTGGTTTTAATTTCATAATTTTGGCAGCGATGGGCTTCCATACTGCCGGATGCCGCTTCTGAAATTCGATGGGGACGAAATACGTCACAGTCTAAAGGCCAAACAAATCCGACTGAGGATTGGCCGCGAACTTGCAAACGAAAACGGTTGGCGGGATACTAAATTATCGATATCAGCTGATAGCAACACATGTCAATCTGGTCAATCTGGGTATTATCGGCCACCGTGTATTTTGGACAGGCCATTTTAATTTTTTGTTTTAATAACTAGGCCAATTTACTGCACATCAGTAAACTATAAACAAAATATCATACGTAAGTACTGAGTTACGTCGTAACATCTGACATCAAAGTTCCCACCCACCGTCTTAAGCACTTCCTTTCATCTTTTCAGAATTATACTTCTTTCATAGTGATATCTCATTACTTTAGAAACACTAATTATTTTAGCTAAGTATGGATAGCTAGTTCCTCTTGCATTTGTTAGAATGCTTTCAACCAGACGACCACTTGTAAAGTTAGTGTATTACGTAACCCGTTTTGACGCTCTTCATAGACGTCTTTGATTGATGTGGCACCAATGTATATATGCTTCGGTGAATAATACATTGCAGAGCTACATCATTAGCACGCAGAAAACAAAACTTTATAAGAAAAATTACATAAATGTTACTGAAAGAATTCATTTGGAAAACATTGTGATGGTATTATGATAAAATTGTTTATAATAATACAGTAAAGATATTAGATTAAGTGTATGACTTATTTCCAATACTTAATTGGCATTGTGAATATGCAGAACCTCGGTCCTTCAGTGTAGTGTTTTTGGAATGGTAAATCGGTTTTGCATCCATCATAACTTGTTTCTCTAAAACTGGTGACGCTACCAGGCAAAATGGGTGACTAAGTTGTCTAAAAGATGAAAACTGACTTTTTCTGCTAGGAAAGCAAAAATGACTTCATCCTGTGATTGTTTAAATGTACCACAGGAGGATGTACATAGAATCATTGTAGGTTTTGAGATGCAATCTCGCTTTAGCCAGTTATTTCCAGTGATATAGCTCAAGGCGAAATATAGGCATCACACCATCAAACAACTTAGCTAGACAATATGTTAACCTCATCTACACTTTGGTGGATCAAACATATTTCTGAGCTCTGGATCTGTGAATTTCAATGGATGTGGCGGCAAGCCACCACATCAAATCACAGTTATGTTGTTTAAAGTTGAACACTGTTTCGACATGTTATGTGGAGCACACAACTTGAATGGACTGATAAATAAGCAATTTTCCACTGCCAGTCCTTGTTTGTACAAATACCTTTCACTCAAATAAACATGTAATGGCTTATCTCTTGTACGTGGTCGTATTTTCTTGCATCATTGTTACACGCTATTGGTTAGTTGTCATTACATATTAAGGTAGGTAACTCATTAAATCTAATAGATGTTGCTAGGACAAAGTACTAAAATATCTGATCCGCCAAGGTGTAGATATGGTTAATATATTGGAACGTTGGCTAGCAAAGATGACCATTGAATAGCTGGTGTTGATTTCATTTGCACTGACAAACTCTTGTATATTCACAGGCATGTGTTTTGATAGCTGATTGACCATTAACCCTTTCTTGAGTTAAGTTATAGCAAAGATATGTTTTGTATCACTCTGCTATACAAATAATCGCTGGCTGATTTCTGCAAGTTATGATTTGATGATAAAATCATATAAATTTGTGTTCCAAACGTAAACAATAGTATGTAATAGCAATTTGTGTTTTAAGAACAGAATCAGTGACCTGAATATTTGATGTTGACCATTATTTTCTTTATAAAATCATTTTGCAGTTGTAAGTGGACCTGTTAAAGGAAAATAATGGTCAACATCACTGTGTCTGGGAAGTACCACACTGTTAGATTGTCTGTTTTTGTCAATATTTAGGCAAATATACATGTATTAAGGAAAATATTCAACTCATAGAAAACAAAGTGTAAATATTATGTTATTCAAGATTTAGCGTAAAAATGCAATTATTTAGGTCCCAGCATATGGTACATTGCTATTTTGTGGAATTTGAGAAGTGCTGTAAGGTCATAGTTGTTTTTACTAATTTTTGTGCAAATAGGAGAAAAAGCAGTGAAGCGAATACCATTTAACCAATTCCTGATGTTACTACATGAGTATAGACAAATAATAAAACCATAAATTTGCATTATTAATAATGGACTGTTATGACGAAGCTAGAATGTGAGTGGTTAATTAAAAAAGCCCCTCTTTCTAAAAAGTAGATGCACTCACATGTTGGCTTGAATGCTTCATTGTGTTATCTATGAATAGTTATGGTAATATTTTATTGGCAACAGAGAAATTGAGACAAACAAAGCGGTATGAAGAAACGTGTGCATATGCTCTCATGTACATGTTACAGGGGTTGTTTCAAATAAGTTTATAGTGAACTTTCATAGTGTGAAAAAAAAACCTCTTGTTTAAGGGTAATTGATTACTGGTAAGCATTTTACTAACATACAATTACAATACTGTAATCTAGTTACTCTTATCAGTTAAAATTCATTACAGTGTATGGGTTCTACAGTGCTCTTAAGTTATGTAGCAAAAATAGACTGTATATAAATATGATACATACAACTCAGAAAGTTTCTGCTTGAAAATAAAATATTACTTGAAACCAATTTTAAATGCAGATATATGTACTGAGAAATAGAGGGCATCGTTCAGATAAGAGAATGAAAACACATGCACTATATATATATATATATATATATATATATATATATATATATATATATATATATATTTTGCTTCCACTTCACCCTCTTCTGTCCAAAAGAAGTCACTTCTCCCTAAATTTCAAGTCTAGCTTGACCCCTGCTAGAAGTGCGAATAATCAGAGACAAGAGTTTTTTCCTTCATTCTGGGTCAAAATCTGGTGTGTATTATACATTAGTGGATGTTGTATACCAAATGATTGTAATTTACATATATATATATATATTTCAGCATGTATACTTATGTTCACACAATAACAACTTGAATTTGCATTATTATTGATGTATTGAAATATCTCTACTATAATTCCCTTACATTTTGCAAAGAAAGTTTAAAATTGTGAACGTCTGTTAAATACTAATGAGCTCAGGTATAGTAAGCCCCATCCTACTAAGAGTTGACTCTAAATCACTCAAATCCATTCAGTCACTGAAAATACTGAATTTGAAAAATACCCCTGCTTACAGATCCGAGTATAATTTTGAGTTGAGTTGTGTTCAGGGATGGTTTCACTATATTAAGCATGTCTTTTCGCCACTGTTTCCATTGGCAGCCCCATCATTTTATTTCAAAATATCCCAATCAGAAGTTCATAAAACAGAACTTTTCTCACATTTCATTTACATCTCTAACATATTACTAAATCCAAACCTTAATTTATAATATCAGAATCATTTGATTCATGCAAAAGCTTGGCTTTGCTTTTAAGTACATTTGATCAAAATAAGTTATGGTCCAGTCAGAAGGAGAGAGAAGTGGAAGCAGATGGTTCAGAATTGTCACTTTAAACTAATGTTTGCATGTTTCTTGCTGACAAGTTTTAAGTTACTTTTATCAACAGGGTTGTTCTTTTCGAAAATAATGACTACTAGAGCTTCCATCAGACGATCAGGAAAGAGATTGACTAAAGTTTTGTTGATGAGATCTGTAACAGAAGATCTTAAAGGATGATCCATTGTCTGTCCATTAGCACAAGTTTTGTTATCACTATTCCTGAGCTATTTTGAGGATTGCTTTGAAACTTTACACACATTCATCCAGTAGTGTAGTTGGTCCTAAATGAAAATCATGCTAGATTTTCATATCAACAATGGTTTTTCACCAAGATATTTCTTAATGATGTCTCATTGATCCTAAATGAAAATGGTGCCTGTTGGATGTTTGTATCACTGCTGCTCCTGGATGGTCAAATCAATGTGGGTGCTCCTGGATGGTCAAATCAATGTGGGTTATCACTAAAATACTTCTTATGATGTCTGGCTGGTAACACATGATAATAGTGCTGTTCACACACCACAATGGCCAGCTTGAAAATCTTGTTATTGCTACTTCTTCTGAATGGATGGTCTTATCAACACAGGGTTTTCACTCAAGACTTCTTATGATGTCTTGTTGGTTCAACATGGCAGCCATCTTGAACATATTGTTTCCTCAACTCTAGTTGAAGAAAAAGTCATATTGATGTTGGGTTTTCACCAGAAGACTTCTTATGATGCACAGTTGTTCTTAAATAGAGATGGTGCCTATCTGACATCCAATATGGCCACCACTGCAGCTATCTTGAAACTTGTTACTGCTACTTTTCAGTGATGGCTATATCAACTTTTTTTCTTTTTTTACAGAAGACTTCTTATGTTACCTAGTTGGTGCCAGTCATAAATCCATTATGGCTGCCACAATGGTTGTCTTGAACATGTTGTCACTACTCTTCCTGAGTAGATGGTCATTATGACAGGGGAGGGGTTCATACACAATTTTATTTTAATCATTCATGCAACTCAGGTACATGTACTCATAACAACTGTGTTTAAATTTGTTATTGTACCTTTATTTTTGTAGAAGTAAAACAAAAAAATGCTTGCACAGATTAATCATTTGAAGAATGGTCTGCCTGACTCCCAGGACTTGGATGATACAGAAATGGATGTTCCCCTGCCGAAGCGGTTCCGCTCAGCAGAATGTGTGAATAGCATGGATTTAACATTCACGGATAATTGTCGGCTAGAGGATTGGACCAGTGATGATGTTGCTCAGAGATTGGTTAATATGGGCCTTGAAGAAGAAGCTGGTTTATTTAAAGGTTGGTATTGGGAGCTACAGAATAGAAATGGGATCATTTTATATTTATTTGAAAAAGAGTTAAAAATGATGTTCACTGACAGTTGTGGTCTCAGTCTGGCATTCAGATTGCTTTTTTATAATATTATGCCCCACAAGATTAAAAATCTTGCGGGTGGGGGTGGGGCTGTTGTCTGTTTATCTGTAAGCACAAGTTTGTAATTGCTACTTCTAAACCACTTGGAGAATTGCTATGAAACTTTATACATTCATCACCAGGTCTATTTGATTCCAATTAAAAATAGTGCTTCTAGGACATCCTGTTTAGTTGATTCACCATGAAAATTGTGTTATGGCTACTTCTCCTTAATGGATAGTCATATTGACATGGGTTTTCTCTAAAAGACTTCATATGATGTGATGTTGGTTTGGGCTTTTGGTGGTAGTTATCAGTGTCTAGAGGATGATCAACCAACGTGTTATAGCCTAGATCAGGCAAATATGTAAATTAATTTAATGGATGCAATAAATAGAAATCTGAGTAGAGATACAAAATAGAACAACACAAGCACACTGTATACAGAATATAACAACTGAACCAGTTGGATAACAAATTTGTACAGGACCAGTTGGATAACAGAATTGTACAGGACCAATTGTAAGATGCACCATGACAACAAAAATAAATTAACTCAGAGTTCTACGATGCAATTAGCAACTCCGTTTTATATTGATATTGCAAATGTTATCACACAATTGAGTGTTTTGAACTTTAATAGTCTGACATATCTTTCATAACCTGATAACGTTTGTTACTCTTCAATCTTCAGAATCTTCATAACTTGTCAGTTGGAGTTGACTTGAACTGGAACACTCTTGGATTTCCTCTGGCCCACATGTGCATAACACCACCTTTAGTGGCCTCTCTTGGTCATCCAGTTGCTTGTACAGGTTGTTCAGTCTCTTGTACTCATTTATGGAAGCTATTTTCCTTATAAAATACAATAAATGTGGCCTAAGTCTTTGTTTAAACCTTATTTCCTGAGTTTAACCTATATTATACTCTCCAGTACACTTAGAATAGTAGACATTCCACTGCTAATTGGCTTCAGGCCATCACATTGCATCCAGTACAATGACATATTCATCTCCAGTACACTTAGAATAGTAGACATTCCACTGCTAATTGGCTTCAGGCCATCACATTGCATCCAGTACAATGACATATTCATCTCCAGTACACTTAGAATAGTAGACATTCCACTGCTAATTGGCTTCAGGCCATCACATTGCATCCAGTACAATGACATATTCATCTCCAGTACACTTAGAATAGTAGACATTCCACTGCTAAATGGCTTCAGGCCATCACATTGCATCCAGTACAATGACATATTCATCTACATACACTTGAGCTCCTCTCTTTCCGTATACAGTTAACGTAGTGTAGGAAAAAAGCCAGTTCTCACTTAATGACAGTTAAGCCACTGCAGCGTGAACTATTTAACACTATTTTGAACTTAATGTGAGGCACATGCCCACGTATGGCTGATCAGTAAATATCCAACATCTGCAAGGCTCAAATGTTAATTTAGCCACTTCATAGGTTAAAAAAATTCACATCTTAGTTAACTCATTCGGCCCCGATCTTGTCTGTAGGCGTGATCTGGTTTCTGCATTCAGTGGCCGATCCCGTCTCCAGGCGTGATGAATGTGTGTTAGATACAACATCTCTGATTGGTTAGAAATGGTTTATTCCAAGAACTAAACAACTATTAAACCAATCAGAAATGATTTTACTTTCATTTGTGGAAATCTGAATTGTTCAGAAGCCAAGGGCTAAAGTTTGAGAGCGGTTTAACTACATGTGTTCTGTTCATGAAAAATCCTAAATGATGGCGGACAGAAGAGTGATGTTTGATGAGAGCAAAAATGTGGAGTTTCTTGGGTTTGATCTTGAAAATATTGAGCAAGCTGAGGAAATATATGTTCAGCAGTTGGATATTTTGTGAGATTTAGATTTGGACATAGAAGTTTCTGAGATTGAATTGTCCGAAGATGATGATGCTGGAGTTCTTGCAGATAAACGTTGCACATAATTTTGTAAATACTGTATAAATAAGTTGTGAAAGTCTTCGACAAATAGGGAAAAAATTACATCAATGTGTCGACAAATTCATTCGAAATAAGTGGTGAAAATTTCATGGATGTTTTTGGGATATAAGAAGAGAAACTAAGGTAAGAGTGAATGCATGTGCACAATGTTTTCAAACAGGTAAAAACTATGGGGCACAAGCAGCTAGACAGCTTTGTGCTTCTGAGGCATAGCAGCAGAGATACTGAAAACAGTTCAGTTGCCGAATGAGTTAAACAAAAAGATCAAACAAAATTCACTTAGATTATATTAAATTATTGCTAACTAATAATTCCTCAGCAGAAATGTTCTACAAACCTAATAAAAATTATGACAGATCAATTCACACCCTTATCTTAAGACTTATATCAGAGGAAAATGATGTATGAAATTAAGACACATTACCTTTTAGTGTTGGGGCTCTCTCTTTTCTCTTTAGCAGAACCATCTCCTTACACCCCAGGTTATGAGTCTCTCAGACTCTCAACTACACGTCCCTTGTACAACTATTATGAGGGTATTATCCACCAACTCCACCCCCGATGCCCAAGGTCTTGCAAAAAAATAACCATGTGCTTCTGCTGAATAAGTAATTATTTAAATATGAGATTTCACCTGGGAAATACAGCTTAAACAATTAAGTACCTAATCAGATCTCAAGATTATCTAACTCCCATTATTAACACATGCCACCAGGGTTTGGTAAATCCTACCTTTCCCATTCCCTTTAACATACTGATCTCTGCTCTGCAAAATTTTAATTTCGGACAAACATTTCAGCAATATAAAACACTCTTTCTGCAACATTTCAGTATTTGGCCATTTTGATAAACTAGACCCAATCTTCAACCTCTGTCCAGTTTTGCCTGACATGATTATAATATGGAACCCCAATGATAAACAATCAAAAAGTCACAGTCAGATGCACTCAAGTAATAACGTCCTTGGACATGTCACAGATTTAACCCAGTGCAAAATCACACACATCAGTATAAAATTGCTTACAATGACATCTGCAAAATTCACAATCCTAATTGGAAATGCTGCTGATCTGACATTCATTATGGCTACCACTGCAGCCATCTTGAAAATCTTACAAGTGTTGCTCCTTCTTAGTGAACATCGTAGTGAAATGTTGTTTTCACCACAAAACTTATTATGATGACTGGTTGTTTCTAAATGAAGATGGTTTCACTTGGGCATCTAATATGGCCACCAGTGGCTATTTTTAAAATCTTGTTACTGCTACTTCTTGAAAATAAATTGTCATATCTTAATGAAGTTTTCACTTCAAGACTTTTTATAATGTCTGTTTGGCTCTTAATTAAAATAGTGCTGATCTGAGGTCCAATATGGCCACTATTGCAGTCGTCATGAAAATCTTTTTTATCACTTCACTTGAACATAAAGTAATATTGACTTTGGATTTTCTTTAAGACACTTTATAATGGCCACTTTGGCAGCCATCTTTATAATCGTGTTATTGCTGCTCCTGAATGGATGTTGATACAGGGTTTTCACCAGAAAACTTGTTTAGTTGGTCCTTAGAGGAAATGGTTCCACATGGACAGGGAATCAGTCATTTTGGGTTTTCGAAGAAGCCTGTATTTTAAACATGTATTTGTAAAACTTCCTTGATACAAGTTCATATTACAACATAATACTTGTTCCAGGGCACAATGTCCCAGTCAAATTTAGTTTAACAGCCATTTATGTCATGTGAATAGCAATGCAAATGGCAAGTTCCATGTCAGATTTCATCAGCTTTGTAGGTTAATCATGTCTTTCAACAGATTAAATAATTACAGAATTTGTGCAATTTCTGAGAAAATAAATAATCTTCCTATTGATTGCATGCAAGTATGGATGGCCTGATGTAAGAGCATTTGAGTTTGCTAGTCTGGCTAGTAAGTGGTTACCATATGCCGACACCAGACAGGTGGGCAGATTTCACCTTTTCTATTAGCTCTGATTCTGCACCCCAAAATAAGTGTCCAGATATGAAAAATGAGGTGGCATGGGGCAGAAGAATTTCTGATTACTATATACCAAGCAAGCTATTGCAATAAAGTAATTACAATAAAATTGGCTTGGGGTGGGGTGGATATTATGAACCACGTCACTTGGTGTTAATTTGTAGATGGTGAGTGAGAGTTGTCACTTTCTTTTGATTTTAAGTAACAAGTATGGGTGCATATGCCTGCAACAGCTGTCTCGGATGAATTCTCAATTTAAAGAATAACATGGCAACAAGTGACTCATACCATTTTTGATGCCTGCTGAAGATTAAAATTACTTGCATATGTTAAGTTTCATTTTGTATTGATTTTCTACCACTTATATAGATGAATCATTTACCCTAATAGCCAACACAGTAGCTATCTTGTTAGTCTTCTAATGGTGTCTAGTTTGTCCTAAATGAAAATGGTGCTGATAATCCAGTATAGCTACCACAGTGGCTATATAAAAAGTGTTATAATTCAAGATGGTTTCACTACTCATCATTTACAAAGAAGAGATGATTTTTTTGAAAAATTTCCCCTTTTAGTAACACTGTTAAGTCTGGGTAGGGCACATGGATCAAGAATTATATTTTGGACACATTTATCTAATTTCAGATATGATATGATTCCATACTTTCATTTCTCCATATGCTACTGCTGTCTTCTACATTACTTCATAATTTGGATTTTATATGATCTGGTGCTTCTTTTTCCCTGAATCACTGTTTTCCCTCAGCCTTATGCCCCCTGGATAGAGCCAGTTTAGTTATGAGAGACATACATTATAGTTATTGTTTTTCATCAGTTTCTTTTAGTAAACCTTTACCAGATTCAGTGGATATTTTTGATAAACTACCATAACATACTTGCCTTTCACATTGTACCACTCGTGTTAAAATGCTACATTCTTGGATGGAATCATTAGGGTCATAACTTATATTTCAATAGTTCTTTGTTCAGTTTATGCTATTTTTGGAATATAACATGTATTCACTTAAACCAAATAGCAGTCCAACCCATGAATAATGTCCCTGGTTGTGGGTCATACCATTTGATTTATTGACTTGTGAGTGCATAGTATGTACTTATTTAAATACATTTCTTGTGTTGAGCAAAAAAGAAAGTGCAAATTGTGTGTAAGGGATGAAGGGTGTAATGGGTGCAGGATACATTGGTTGTTGTGTTTAAGCTATGAATGGCACTTCATTTGAACCTTTCTTTTTATAGCTCAAGAAATTACTGGTGATCTGCTTCCTTTGTTAACATCAGAGAGACTGAGAGAGATGGGAGTCCGGTATGTCTAATTAATTATGCTCTAAAGATTGAATTTGTCCAACCATGGGTCCATTATCCTGCCCAGGCTCCATGAATCCTGTTCTTGTCCAGGCTTCATGGGTCAATTCTCCTTGCCCAGGCTCCATGGGAACTTCACTTCTGTGTGTTAAATAGAATGTGTCTCACCTTATTCAATATTTGTATTCAATATCAATGAATTTTTTTAATAATTAATGGACAAAAGTTTGCATTTAAAGTTTTGTTTATTTCAGGAAGGAACAATTTGAATTTCACTTTTATATAAAATAACATATACCAGACATTATCACATATAGTTTGTTTTGTTTGTTTTTGTATGCATATTGTCAGATTATGGAGAAAAGTTCTTGATTAATCTTTAATTGCTTGTAGGAAGCCACTGTCATTCAGATTCACTGTCATGTGTTAAATAGCCTGTGCTTGAATTTACTTAATTCCTTTCTACCCAGTTTTATTTACTTTTTTATATTTTTCAAAGTATGGGAAAGTGTTTGGCGGTTTAAGGATGTATTTAAGGTTTGTTATATTTGAATCCTTGGAATTGGAACAGCTTTGTCTTCATCAAATATTGATGTATAGATGAACAATTCCATCTTCTGATAGCTCTTGTCTTCATCAAATATTGATGTATAGATGAACAATTCCATCTTCTGATAGCTCTTGTGTGACAAGCATCAGAGATACTGAGATTGCCTCCATCTGTCCATCCATTCATCATGATATCTCCTATACTTTAAAACGAATATTCAAGGATCATAGTGGAATAGTTACCCATGATGTTAGGTGGTACATAATGTACTTGGTTTGTATATTAGGGTTCCCTGAACTCAGGAGAGGTGTCAGCAATTTTAAAAGTGAAGTTACTTGTACATATATTGTGATATAGTATTATTCATTGAATTTACAACCATGGACACAATCTTAAAACATCATAGGTGAATTCAAATACATGTATAGAGCTGATATTGTCCCCAGTTTTTATCCTTATCCCCATAGACATGGTCCCTGGGTTATACTTTAGAAAATGTTGATATTCCTGCCATTTTAACCTATATATATATTCGCACCTACTGGACATGAAAAGACAAATTCACATGTTCTACTCATATTGGTTCATGTATCTGCCCTTTTTCCTTGTGACCTTGATCCTGAGTCATAACTTGGAAACAGTCGAGAACCCTACCTTGTTGCCATATATGTACAGTGTTTGACATGGGATTCCAGGGGCAGGAGACACGGTGTTCCCTGTCTTTAAAATTTGGGGGACAAAACATTAAAGGACACTAAGTATATGGGACTTTAAAAAAAGTAATCTTATTTGCTTCTTACTGTTTTACCACTTTGTGAACTACACTGTACCATAATGTTTTCCTTGCATGCTTGAATTTGGTAAGAAACATTATTGAGTGCTCAGGTAACTTGGAAAACGCTTGTGTTTGAATATCTAGTTTGGCTGAAATTACTTGCACTGGAATTTTCTATTCCAAATTTGCTTTCATGTTAACTTCACTGTTCATTCATTATTTACCAGCATTTATTATAATAAATTTACATTTTATTCTGATTTACATTTCTTTTCAAATGAATGATTTATTGAATAAATCACACGTGTGTATTTGCATAAATTTAATCCCATTTAATTTGTCATTAATTCAGCTCTTAAATAAATGAAATCGTCCTCATTCAATGTTTATTTTAGTGGCCATGAAGCACTTTACATTGCCACACTGCATACTATCACAGACCTTGAACATTTTGCCAAATATGTTGTTTTAAGATGGATATCAGTTGCCATCTTGCTTGTTTGTGTTTTTGCCTTTACCAGCTTTGGCCCCTGATGGCATCAGTATTTACATGGATGGATGTGCACTTAAGAAGTAGTAAGTGTTCTTTTTAATTTTTCCTGACAAAAATAGTGTGCACAGACATCAAGTTTTGGAAGATAGGACAATAAATTATGAGAAACCCATGATCCTACAATCAGTATGCAATCCTGCGTATAATTCTGTGCTTGAAAAGAGGTATTACTGATATGGGGTTCCTGGTATGTCTTTAACCACCTGGACTTAGCCACTTTGTCATAACTTAACGAGTGTCCGGTTCTTGATACAATAACCTTACTTGTAATTAAAAAAAGAAGAATGCAACTGAATGTGATCCCTCTGTATATGCTTGTCTTGAGTCGCAACTTTGAATCATGCTCAGATTCCTATCTACAACAATATATATTGGTTTACAAATTCATATATGAAATTCATATTGGCTTATAAATATCCCTACTCTGCCCACTTCACCTCTCATCTGTTCTTGACTCAGCCCCAGGGTCAGTAGTTGAAATGAAGATTCCTGCCCTGCAGTGATGGGTTTACTTGCTCTGCATGAAAAGGCAAAACACAAATATGCATTTAACATTTACAGACAGACTTAGTAATATTTTGTTCTTTTATTGCCACCAAACTTGAACTGAGTGTATTATGTGATAAACAGGGATGGTCCTGGCTTTTAAAAAAGGAATTGGTTATTAAAGGAGAGAAAAAATATTTATGAAAGGAATGTTTCCAGTGATGATTATAACAGATCAATGAATCTCAGAAAAACTATGTATCTTTTGCAGCACTATGGGAAGAACTTTGAGAATAATGAAGTTTATAAAAAGTGTTACCCATCAAGAGCACAAAAAAATCAGTCCATCAAGTTCAAAGGTAGGCTTCTTTTGGATATCTTGAAATTAATTAGATTGTTGTGTGATACATACTGGTATATGAATTAGATAGATTGAAAAACACAGGAGGACACAAATTACTTATTTGATAAGGTTAATGAAGAGCAAAAGAAAGCAGAATAGGTATTACTTTGAGTCTATGTTTCTCAACCAGTATTAAAAAATATTGTAGGTTTATAGGCCTGGCATGGGTGCATTTGTTAAAGAATCAGTTTGGTACAACATTTGGGTCTTCTGTCCGGCAGTAATACTCTGTCTAGCCAAGTGAATGAAATACAATCTGCTTTTCTTTTTCCTTTGGCCTGTTGTTTTCTTTTTGATTTTTTTAGCTGTGTAAACATCTTAAATTTGCAGGTCTTCTCTGAAGATGAAGTTGATACATCATCAGCTTATACTAACACCCTCTTTTTTGTTTGTGCTATTGTTTTAATCAGTGAGTAGCTGAAAAGTCATTGAAATGGGATAAATGAAAAGCAATATAAAGTGTGTGTTCTTCCTCCAACCCCACCCCACCCAACTTGATCTTACCAGCTAGTGATCATTGAATTGAAATCTTCTTAGTTTGTGTATTCAGAAGTATGTAGACCCAGCAGCCTGGTGCTATAAATATTGTTGAAGAGAAAGTTTAACAGGAAACGGATTTTCTATGCTGCTGGAAACAGCGACAAGGATTCTGTATTGTCCAGCTGTGGCTTGCAATTATTTCTAATGATGTAGAATCAGTTTGAAAAATTTACTCTGTATTTTGTCACTTTTATTGACGGATCTATGGCATTCTTTAAGGGTTGCAGTTTACATCGGGTCCTTCTGATATACAGAATATTTAGCCAAGTTTTGAATACTATTCCCAACTGTGTAAAGTGATGTGATTCTGTGAAAACTTCTTTAGTCAACGTATATATACTGCTGGGCAAGTTTATTTGATTTTTAATTCCATCTAGTGTTTTTGTTCTTTCAGTAAAGGGACTGCTCTGATGGCCTAGTGGTCAAAGCATCCGCATAGGATGCAGGAGGTTGCTGGTTAGAGCCCCAGCCAAGTCATACCAAAGACTTTAAAAAATGGTACTAACAGCTGCCTTGCTAGGTGCTCAGCATTAAGAGGTTAGTGTTAGGACTGGTCGGCCTGGTGTCAGGATAATGTGACTGGGTGGGGCATGATGCCCCAGTGCTAGACATCATTATAAACTGCCACAATGCAGACATTGTAGCAGTATGACTTAAATTTTTTTAAAGCTACGTTAAAAATCAAAATCACACACTTTGAGTAAAGGAGTAAAATGTAGTACTAGAATGACACCAAATACTTCTTTTTTTTAAGCTGAAAATTGACTGGTTTTGGAACTGGAGTTTGTGTCCTAATTTTAGATTTTAGAACTAAAGCAGGCCAGTCTGAACAGCATACAGACAGATGAATCTCTGCAAAAAATAATATAGGTTTGAGATTTGGAGTAAATAGTGGCGACGACATGAAAACTGTGGCCCAATGCAACAAAAAAGTCACATTTTCACTCTTTTGCACATGCGTGGCCAAAAGAAAATCTTAAAAATGTTTTTTATATACCTAAGTATCCAGCTAAACAAAAATCAGTGAGAAACATGTAAAGATGCATCCATAAGTAACAAACACAATGCCTTTCCTACCCCTATTTCAGACAAAAATGAAAAGGCTCTGCAGGGGATGATAGGTTTATGGGTGAATTTCAGTAATGTTATTCAAATGGCTCAACAAATCAAAAACATAAAAACTACTCATACCTTCATGTCACAAACAAAAATCTTTGCAATTGGTATATAATATCTTTTGACAGACATTTTCATGTTTAACTCACTGTTTCCTATTTTAATATGTATTTTTGATTTATGTTGACGGGTGAGAGAGATAACTTTTCTCTATATATTTGTCTAGCATGGTCTTCATTTAAAAAAATTGATTTTAACAATTTAATTTTGCAAAATTACATGTTTTGCAAACTAGTTCAGGACATACAGAAATGTTAACAAAGAGTTACAATTAAATTCTTAAAGGTTGTTGTGGGGAGAAACTGATGTACTTGGACCATGGTTATATGTCTTAGCTGTAATCTTACTTTATTCTAAGATTAAGAAATTAAAAGAATCTTACCTTTCTTTGATCTAGGTTTTCAATGACCCCATTCATGGTCATATTGAGCTTCATCCTCTGTGTGTGAAGATCATTGACACCCCCCAGTTTCAAAGACTTCGCTACATCAAGCAGCTGGGATCCTGTTACTTTGTTTACCCAGGAGCATCACACAATAGATTTGAACATAGTATAGGGTACTTATTGCATTTTAACCCCAACTCTGATTAAGGCAGAACAGTAGATACATATGAACATATTATACGGTACTTGTTCCATTTTATCCCCCACCCTCCAGTAAGACGGGGTACATCTATTGCAAAGTCTGCCTGTAAGTCCATGAACATTCTGGATATCTATATGAAACAGACAAATTAGACTAGTGATCCAGATATCTGTATGAAACATGGCAAACATACTAGACTAGTCACTGAGATATTTCTATGAAATATGGTAAACATTACACTAGTGAACAAGGCATCTGTACAAAATATGGCAGACATATTAGACTTGTGATCTATATGAAGCATGGCAAACATAGTAGGTTTGTGATCCATATATCTGCATGAAATATGGCAAACAGTGATCAAGATATGAAATATGGCAAACACAATAAACTAGTGACAAAGCTGCCTTAAATTGATATGTTTGTTGAGGTCAGTACAGATACGAAGAATGGTCAATAGATACCAAAAATGAATGAAGGAAATATTAGCATATAGATTGATGACATTATCCACACAGGATGATCTACAGAATTTACTGGTCATGGACAGTAATTTAAGTAACAGATCATCTAGGTATAGTTCAGCCTTTGGTAATGTTAGCTGTGTCAGCTAGAGAACACTGCCAAAAACATTGATCTGGATTTGTGCTCATACTTGTATGGTTTTAACGCTTAAAGTGACCATCTTTTGTTGTCAGCATGTTTTGGTTCTTCTGTATCCTTTATTTTGGGTAGTTGTAGAGATTGATACATGAACTAAAATACCTATAAATCTATAAATTTTGACAGGGACTTATGCATGAATATAAGTACACAAGAAAATGTTCTTTTTCTTAAAAAAAAATGCAAAATTTGATACTTGTAACAGTAATGAAGCCACAATAGTTTGCTTTGTTAAACATTTGCTACTTCACTTTGGAAATATTTTGCCCCTCAAACTCAAAGTTGTATTTCTGACCACAATTTTGAATTTATTGGGCCACTTATAACCTCTATTATGTTTTACATTTTTCCACCCATTGTTAAGGTTTTCTTCTATTTATTTTCATTTGTGATCATATTAAGTAATATGTCTTCTGAGGAGGAATAGATGACAACTCATTTTTTACATGTTAGATACAGTCCTGTTTGAATGGTGATAGTGGTGGGTGAGTGAGTGAGAAGTGAGGTCAAAAATACAACATTTTGTTGACATGTGTGGTAGTTACATGATAAAATTGGTTATAATACACAGAGGAGCAAATTATTTGAGTTGTTTTACAAAGATTGCTTTTCTTCATGTAAATATAACTTATCTTTTAATATCTAACATGAGAAATGAATTTTCTTTCTTCACATCTTCATTCATATGGATTGATAATTTTTCACACTTAGATGAATCAAAGATTAGCATCATTGTTGTTGATCTTTTTGTTTCTCTTTTGTTGTTAATAATTATCCTTATTATTGATTTTCCAGAGTATGCCATTTAGCAGGACAGTTAGCCTGTGCACTCCAACATCATCAGCCAGAATTAGATATTAATGATCAAGATATATTGTGTGTGCAGATAGCTGGGCTTTGTCATGATCTAGGTCAGATGCTTTTTGATTCTCACTTAGTTAAAAACCTTCACCTTATGCCAATGTTATATTACTTGTAGATGTATGATAAGCATCAGCTGTATGTTGAGATTGGTAGAATGATCATACACGGTAGCATTGTTACATGTTTAGGCTTGAATAAACAGTAACACAAGAAAGAGTGAAAACAACAAGCTTTGAAAAATATAACAAATAATTTATTTCCCTGGAAAAATACTGTAAAATGAGGAGAAAAAAGTATGAGAACTTATGGCTTCCAGAATCAAATCCACCAATAATAATAATTAAAATCCACAAATAAAATTTTTGCAGTCCTTATATTGAAATGTTCTAATGATTCCAAGTTCAAGTCCTGATGAAGAAACCAAGATGGAAGGCGATGATGTATGCTGTACCCTATACTGTGTTGACGTCTACAGTTTCTTGTAGAAACATAATAATTAATCCTCCAGTCATGGAAATCCAAATAAAATTTTCAAGAAAAGTTCTTGTTCAAGAGTTCTGTATGAATACAGTAATATTTCCAGAGAAATTAATTAATCTTCTCGAGTCCAAATAATCTGAAGAAACTGAAGAAATAACTCTAAAACTCAAAACTTCATTGCTGGTCACAACAGAAGAAAACAACTTGACATCAAGTATTTAAAAGCCCGGACTCTGAGATCTCTCTCTCTCTCTAAACATCACTATTAATACTAAGCATTTCGCAATTTCGGAATTGCCTAATTGTGAAATAGAGGATGACGTGATCATGTTTACATGTAAAAGTCAGATTGCTCCTGTATGTCCTTGATAAGAACCAGTCATTTTACTTCTAGAAAAAGTTGTTTACATTACCCTCAATCAAGGTCAGGAACTAAGTCAAAAATAGAAACAAGTGTTTCTGTTATTAGATATCAAAGGAAAACTCAGGTCAAACTTAATTTTCTGGAAAATATCAAATTCCTAGAAAACAAAATTACATTACATTGATATGTAAAAAAATAAAATAAAAAGATTCCAAAACCCATAAACAATCAGATCAAATCAAATACAAATTAAATCAAATATAAATTAAATCAAATATGCATAACAGTATGGTGTACATAAATTTACACAAGGGGTCAGATTTTGGTAGAAACAGGCTTGTATCCTTCCAGTCCATGAAGCCCTGGCTTATTTGGTGCGATTTCTCATTTTCACACTGATGCATATAGTTGGATTTATCTTTAGTCCCTGAACTAAAGAATATTGGTATAAAAAAATGTTTGGGTATCAGCCCATAAACCTCTGTTGGATGGTTTGAGGTCTGATCTCATTCGTTATACGAAACTGCCATTTATTGCAGACAGATTTGTATCAGTATTCGAAGCCATTATTTCTCACATTTTTTGAGGTCATTAGGTTAAAAGAGGCCTGTTAGCAGTTTGTACAACATATTTGTCAATCATATCCTATGTTTGACAACTTGTAAATCCAATATGGAATAGCACAACTCTACCTCCTGTTGCCATATAGAATTTTGTGCTACATCAATATCATGCAACAATTTTGATTCAACTTCACTCACTCTAAATGGGTCATTCATATGAGTTATGTGTGACAGTCATGTGACTGTTATCATGGTTCAACAATGCAGCAAAGTACAAATTAGATGGGTTAATTTTACATTGCAACCCAAATTACTCAGAACACTGTCTGATAATTTACCCATTTTGTAATTTGACACTTTGTTGAAGCCACAATAATAGTCACATGAGAACCATAAGAACTGATGGTAGGTAATTAAAAATGATTTGTGCACTCTTTTTTGTTGCAGACAGATGTGGTGGCAACAAAATTTTTTAAGGAATATTTGAGATCTGACACCAAACCACCCATCAATACCAACTCTGGATTTGTTATACTAATCACTGTTGGCATGTTGATGCAAGTGACATCCTTCAGGTCATGAACAAAAATCAAGAAATTGTCAGAACCTTTGCAGGTTGAGAAGGGGAAAATAATGTTGTTTATATATAAGTATAATTTCATGAATAAAATAATTTTTTTAGAAAAAATAAAGATTCTCATTCTTTCCCAAAATCACAAGTTCTATCAGTTGCAAGCTCCTCAGCAGTTTAGCAGGCCATAATGCATGGGTAATTATATCCTAAATTGGAAAATTTGCCATGAAAATGAATATCAACTTTCAAAAGTTTGGCACAAAAAATGTTTGTATTAATATATCCAATCATCCTATTTTTGTGAAGTTAAAGATCTGATGTTTTCATTTTTGTAATCTTCAGGTCATGGCCCGTACTCACATCTTTTTGATGAAAAGTTTATTCCATTGATGAGACCAGACAGAAAGTGGAAGGTGAGATCAGTGTCTCATGCAGCTTCTGTAATTACTTGTCCAGGCCAGGTTGAAAGTATGTTTTTGGATTGTTTTGTTCTTTTGTCATGGACACAACTTTCACTTGTCAGTCAAATAAAGAATCACATGGCAAATTCATAACATTGTTTACTAGACGGTCTATTAGTTTGTAAAATATATTTAGGGAGGTAGTTTGCCTTGCCATGCCACTGTTTTCTTAAAAGTCATTGATGTGAATGTCAGCTTCATATTGCTATGATGTTAATGTGACTTTGAAATGGAAAAATGTATGTAGTATATGTCTAGGAATTGACTGGTTTACAACTGTTTTGCTCTGCATTAGTACAGTCATAGTTATCAGCTTGTCAGTTGACCTGTGCAGATATTATTTCACTGTTTCTTAATCTGCCTTGTTGGAAACGATTTTACTGTTTGTTGGGAGTCTGTCTATATCTATCATTCTAAATGGAATGCTTCCAAATTTTGTTTGAAGCGGTTAACTTGTTCTGTTGTATCTGGTCTTGTTAGAGGCTACTTTTTTACTGTTCACAGAAGCCACATGGCCATGTTAGAGGCTACTTTATACTGTTTACAGAAGCTACATGGACCTGTTAGAGGCTACTTTATACTGTTTACAGAAGTCACATGGCCATGTTAGAGGCTACTTTTTACTGTTCACAGAAACCACATGGCCTAGTTAGAGGCTACTTTATACTGTTTACAGAAGCCACATGGCCCTGTTAGAGGCTACTTTATACTGTTCACAGAAACCACATGGCTCTGTTAGAGGCTACTTTATATTGTTCACAGAAGCCACATGGCCCTGTTAGAGGCTACTTTATACTGTTCACAGAAGCTATATGGCCCTGTTAGAGGCTACTTTATACTGTTTACAGAAGCCACATGGCCCAGTTAGAGGCTACTTTATACTGTTTACAGAAGTCACATGGCCATGTTATAGGTTACTTTATTATTTTTTACAGAAGTCATGTGGCCATTTTGCTAATTGCAGTGTACATCTTATGTATAAGATGGCGTCAATACCTATATATGAATTTCTTATGACTTAGCAGATACTTGCAGTGTCCTTGATCATTTTATAGTTGGTCAAAATGTCAGTTACATCGGATATGTACAGCATATGTGACAAATTTTGTATATCTGCAATCATTGTATCCATATTTGATTGAATTAAATTGTTCATGTGTCCATTTGAGTTTTGATTATGAAAAAATCACTTTCCAGATAAATTGGTATTCCTGCAGCAGGTGATGGAATTTATGCTCTTATTTACTGGTCATCATCAGCACTAAAGGAATGTTTATAGTCTGACTGAATTCAAAGATAAACACCTACATTCATTAATTATTTGTCTGAATCATCCAAAAATAAAATACACTCATGACCCCAAAAATGTCTTTTTTAAAGTTGAATTAGGAGTCAGATTATACAATGTCTTGGAGGGAGGGCATAAAAAATGCTAAAAGTAGACAAAATAGCTTTTTTAACAAAATTTTCAGTCCTGTCCAAATACATTTTTAAAAAAATTGAATATGAAAATTTGGTATTTATTTTCATAAATAGTGCTTTTTTAATAATCGATGAACTTTACAATTTCAAGATCTGGTTCTGATATTACCAGCAAGTCTTAAAAGTTTAAGACTTGACTTGGGACATTTTAAGTTTAATTTGATTAGGATCCAATCCAATGAGATTGCTTGGTTTTAGTCTTAAATGTAAGCCAGAACTTAAGTTCTGGTGAAGAAATCTAGACTTGAACACTAATGAAATAGTCAATGTTGTTTGCTGCCAATTTGGAAATTTGTAGACAGAATATGACATTTAATTGAATATGTCTGCCTTTTCCCAAGCAGTGCAGAGACAGTACTAATGTTCCCGGTGAAGACAGGCCTACATTATTAATGTAAAACCTTCTCTTTTTCGTATTCTACAGCATGAAGATGCTTCTGTGGAGATGTTTGATTACTTGATTGAAGATAACAGTATACTCCCAGCCTTTCAAGAATATGGCCTGGATGAGCAGGACATCACCTTTATCAAGGAACAGATTGCTGGTCCACGTAGAAAGACGAAAGATAAGGTCAGAAATAACTTGATTTTTATTTTTATGCTCCAACTGTTTCCTTGTAGGGGCAGCCATATTATAGTGCCCATCCAAATCCATCATGACATTTCCTATTATGAAATTAATTTCTGCTCAATAGCTTGAGTAGGACTGCATGGATTGAAACCAAATTTTGTTAAAGGTTTAGATCTTTGTCAAGTCCATTTTCCATTTACGTACAAAATTTAACTGAGTTATGACCTTTAACTTATCTATTTGTTGTTGTTGTTATGGGGTTTAATGCCATTTTTCAGCTCAAGATAGGCTATACATGGCGGCCAGTATTAATGGTGGAGGAAGAACCCGGGAAAACCCCGGAAAGAACCACCGACCCACGAGAAACTACCGGCAAGCTTTCTCACATATCCACATTGGCTGAGCCCAAGACTCAAACCCAAGCAGACAGAGGTGAGATGGCAGTGATCCGTGACAGAGAGCACTTTAGACTACTCGGCCACTCTGGGCCCCTGACTGCTTGGATTTAACATCCAAGAAACAGAAAAAGGAGTGCTTTAACTTGTATTATTTCATCTTGAATCAAATATCAAACACCTGCAACCGATTGCAGAAATAAGCCAACTTGCCCTCTGGTACTGTGTTGCAGCCATCATTCATTGATCAGAGTCGGCAGGGATATGATACTACAACTGGATGAAAAGAATGAGCTGGCTTCTTACAGACTTTGATGTTGAGACAGTTAACTTTCAAATCTCTAAAACATGTTTTACAGTTGGTCAGTACATGAATACCAACAACCCCATTTTTTTTTAGTGGTACAAATTTTATCTGTAACAACCAGCATATACCTATGTAACAGAACCTCTGTCCAGTAAGCAATTTCTTACCATTCTGTCAATCTTATAACTTTGTAAAACTATTTTGATCTATTGAGCAATGTGCTAAAACTGTTGATCTTGTTACTATATTGAACTGGAGCCCAGAGTGGCCGAATGGTCTAAAGCGCTGTCCATTACGGGTCACTGCCATCTCACCTCTGTCTGCGTGGGTTCGAGTCTCGGATTCAGCCAATGTGGGTATGTGAGAAAGCTTGCCAGTAGCTTCTCATGGGTTGGTGGTTCTTTCTGTGGTTTTCCTGGGTTCTTCCTCTGCCATTAATACTGGCCGTCATGTATAGCCTATCATGTGCTGAAAAATGGCGCTAAACCCTACAACAACAACTGTGTTGTATTAGTAACCAATTTGTTATAACTATATTTATTTCATAACTTAAATCAACTCTGCTGATCTAGTAAGCAACTTCTTACAACTCTGTTGATTATTAAATTTTTAAAAACTATTGAACCAGTAAGTAACTTCTAAGTAACAAATTTGTTGATTTAGTAAGCAGTTTATTATAACTAGTTAGAAATTTGTTATAACTCTATTGGTCAAGTTACTTCTCACAAGTTTTTTCAGCTTTGTTATCTAGTAATGTTTTACAGCTCTGTTGATCTAGTAATATTTTACAGGCTTGGTTGATCTAGTTATTTTGTACAGGTCTTTTGATCTAGTAATCTTGTACAGCACTGTTGATCTAGTAATATTTTACTGGCTTGGTTGATCTAGTAATTTTGTACAGGTCTGTTGATCAAGGAATCTTGTACAGTTCTGTTGATCAAGTTTGTAACTTTCAAATCTGTTGATATAGTAGCTCCTTACAACTCTTGATCTAGTAAGCAATTTGTTGTAATGCTTGATTTTATGTCAGAAGTCCAGGTTCAGTTAAACCTGTCCTAACAGTCAACTGAGTTCAGCGGTCACCTGGTCACAACAGCCATTTTAATTTACCCCTGGCAAATTTCCTACATAAATCTCATTTATTCAGTTGTCACCTGTCTTCGAAGGTCAGTGGTGAAGTGTTTCTTAACTAAGCAGTAGTTTCACCCTGCCTGCAATGGTCACTTGAGCATATCATTAGTGACCACTCCACTGATGCAAATTAAACTTTTTTTTATTGGCGAGCAAGTCATGGTATATATAAAGGTATATTATGTGAATCGATGTTTAAATGATTCATATTTTGATTGTGCTTAATGTTATCCAGTGAAACTCAAAGGTGTCAACATGTCAGCTTTGAAGCTATCTCCGACGAAAACAAAATGCGTGAGTAGAGGTACACTTCATTAGTACTATCCCTTAAGGTTTAGGTGCTAGTAACAACAGTCTTCATTCTCTTATCATCAAAGGTTGCAAATGAATGGCGACTGTCTCTATGAGTTTGAGCAACAACTTAATCCATCAGTTGTCTAAAGTGTGAATATCTTTTTTCATGCCTAATTATACCAACTGCACTAACAAAATGTCATGTGTGTTCACAATTGTATGTATTAAAACTGTAAATTATAAATTGAAATTAGGATGGAGTTATGTATGAAACAAAGCTAAGATTAGTGACTTTTTTAAGGCTTAGTTACGATTTAATGTACATGATGGAGTAAAGTGAAGATACAGTATCCTTGTGTGAAATTTATTTTATGAAATTTTGTTAATTTTAATTTTCCTAAATATCTAAATTAAATATATGTGTCTTGGTACTACTGCTAACAATAATATATGTGAAAAAATAACAATGATAATGCTGCTAAAAATATAAATTTGTCATGAACCAAGTTTGAGAGCTAAACCAGCCTGCAAAGGGCACTTGTCTACAATGGCCACTTTGCCTTTTCCCATTGGTGGCTCTTATAGACAGGTTTGACTGTTACCTTCAGTACTCACTTACAAGATGAGTCCAGCTGCAAACTGCACAGACCCAGATCTGCTGTAGTATGATGTGCCAGCAGATCTAGTCATCTGCATGTTTTTTGAGTAATTAGTAGAACAAAGAAGACCCTGATCTGCAGGTGCATTATGCTATGGCAGATAAGGATCTTCGTTGTTTAGAGTTTGACTCTATTTGTAAACGAGTATATACGGGAGATCTCATTATTGGTAAAAGACTTGGGCATAGTCATACCCATCTTTTCTTTCCAAACACAAGAGATAAGATTTTTACATGTGTTTTATTTGCATGCATCCTGTATCAGTCTTACTGAAGACTTGAATATCATTTTATGTGATGATAACATTGAAACATTCCTAATATTACCCTTAATTGAAAATGAAGAAAAGTCTTAATTTCTGGTTTATAATAACCTTTAGTTTTTAAATATTTTTAAGAATTATTAACTGGTTGACCCAATTTTCATATCAGATCATGCAGTAAAATTGAGATAACTGGGGAAAAAAATATTTCAAATCACCCAGTATGATTTAAATGATTTGTTCGTTCTCTTGATAAAGGAAAATTGTTTATATTCATTGAAATTAAAAAATGAAAACTTGAAACCTTGGATCCTGCAGGTTATCAGTGTTTTACTGTACTTATATTGCCATGTCAAAATCTTTGCAGGAGTGGCCATATGAGGGTAGGAGCAGTGTCAAAAGCTTCCTGTATGAGGTCAGTATTAGATACATTGGCCCTTTACATCTTGTCTCTACCAGTCCATCTAGGCAAAAACGTTAGTATTGTTTACTTTACTCAAGTCCTGTTCCTTTTTCTGATCTGAGGTGTTTCACTGTCATTAATTACTATTTATTTCAAGAAAATTTGAGAAGCCTAGGCAAAGATCAGTAGTACGATACTATTAATTTATACAATCTTTACCTTTAAATAAAAATATTATAATGGTTGCATTGCATTCAGCATTGAAGCTGAACAAGCCACCAGGATAACTAATGCATGAATTATTTCCCCACATGAATAAAGAGCTATGTATCACTGATGATCAGTAGAAATTATATTTATTATGAAATTAGGATACATTTTATTGCTGCATGGAGATGGATTAAGTCAAACCTGTGTTAAACAACTACCTCTAGGGTATAAGAAGAACTGACCTTTTAAGACAGGTGATTGCCCAATACATGATTATTCCTCATTAAATAGGTAATGGGGCCTATTGAAATTGATTGTTTATGGCAGGTCATTGCTTAGAAAGATTTGGCCTTTAATGCAGGTTTGATTGCAGATATTTACATAGAATGATATCTACTGTAAATCACAATATTTTAGCTTCATTAATTTTGTGTAAATCTTGAATATTGGCCCACTCGATGAATTCATGTGACCCCTCTAGTGTGTGTACATGTATGATTTGGATATTTGACATAGCTTTTAACAATTTTTAAGTCATATCGCTACGGTGTCTGCAATGTAGCAGTTTATATTGATGTCTAACGCTGGGGCATCATGCTGCAGACATGTAGCATCATGTCCCACTCAGTCAAATTATTCTGACACACCAGGCCAACTAATCCTAAAAACAAAGCTCATAATGCTGTGTGGCAAGCAAGGCAGCTGCACATACCATTTTATTTCATTATGACTTGACCAGGGTTTGAATCAGCGACCTCCCACATCCAAGGCGGATGCTCTAACCACTTGGGCCACTAGGAATTGTTGGGTGTTCACTAAATTTTGGTATGCAGTTTATATTGATGAAATAATAAAAGAGTACAATTCAAAGTCTTCCTTTATCATCGTTTACATGAGTTATGGCCCCTGATCTCATATCTCAAACTTTTTGTTTCTGCAGCTTAACTTTTCCCAAGGACTAATGGGCGTAAACAGAACTTGGCATGCAGCTGTCTTTATGTGATCTTGAACATGTCTGATTTCCATCCTTTTCACAATGTCATTAACAGGAGTTATGCCCCCGATTGCCTGTCCATCTGACTGATTTCTGCCTTATAACTTTACCAGCATTCGTTTCATTTCAACCATATATGGTATTCAGCTTTATATTCTTGAGACCTTGAATGAGTTTGATTTCTAGCATTTCATGACATTTGTAAGAGTTATGTCCCTTATTATCCACCCTCCTGACTTGGGTTTCTGAGGCCATACTTAGCTGTGATATGATGGATTTCAACCAGATTTGGTGTGTGACTTTTTATTGATGCCACCTTGGATGAGTTTGATTTAGGGCATTTCATGACATTTACAGGAGTTGCATGCCCAGATCCTGGTTTTCTTGGAGCTTTATATTAATGGGAAAATAAGTTTGCTTTCAAGCATTCCAGCATTCCCCTACTTCATTTGCAGTTGTTGTTCCCTCTTCTCCAGATTGCCCTGCTGTCTGACTTGTGTATCTTTACTTAAACAAGTATTGTTTGATTTCAGCCAAATATGGCGGGCATCTCTGTGCAGATAAATCTTGGAATGAGTTTAATTTTTCAAGTGTTCCAGACTAAAGGGAGGAAAGTTTTGAAAAAGACTTAAGGTTTGCCTTATGTTGAACACAGGTAGAAGTTTGTGTTTAAGCTTAACTGGACCCAGTGCCTGGTATAATTTCCCTACATACAGAGTGTACTTGAAGTCAGAAATGTTGTGCTACAGGTGATACTGATACAATCCCGAAAATAAATCAAATAAATCAGCTGGCCTGGTCAGAGTAATAATAAAACATTGCCTCAGTATGGAAGTTATGACCTTGGAGTGCTTCACAGAAACTGTACTTTTAGACAATGTAAACTGTGACATAGACAGGGCACAGAGTAATTTGAAGATTTGAGATCATATGTTTTAAGAAACCATCAATTTGGACCACTTTATCCACAAATGGTTCTGCTGATTATGTAGTTTAAAATAAAATCGAATACAACTTCTTCTGAGAGCTATTTTTGATCATTATCTTGACATATGGCCCTTTTTACAGCTCTTTGTAATGATTATCTTGATATATGTGCTTTTTGACTGCTCTTTGTTATGATTATCTTCACATGTGGGCCTTTTGACAGCTGTTTGTAATGATCATCTTGATATCTGGGCTTTTTGACAGCTCTTTGTAATGATTATCTTGATATCTGGGCTTTTTGACAGCTCTTTGTAATGATTATCTTGATATATGGACCTTTCGACAGCTCTTTGTTATGATTATCATGATATCTGGGCCTTTTGACAGCTCTTTGTAATTATCCTGAAATGTGGGCCTTATAACAGTTCTATGTAATGATTATCCTGAGATGTGGGCCTTCCAAACACATGATAATTATGGATTTAAGAAAATGAATCAGAGTTTGAGGATATCTTTATAAATGCAATTACTATTATCTTGGCCATTACATAATTTAAATATATTAAGGCTTAGGGCTGTTATTATTGTGTTGGTTTCACAATTCTTTGTCCATATGCTGCTTCCCATTGTATGGCAGTTAAGAACGTAATATGGTTGACAGTTACAGACCCCAAATACTGTATTATCTCAACGAGGTTTTCAAGATGGGCAGATAGGGTGTAGTTGACTTTTACATTTATGGGGAGATGAAAGACAGAAAAACAAATAGAAAGGAGAGACTTTTCTTCAACTCTTTTTTTTTTGATCGGCAGATTGTGGCCAACAAGAGGAATGGTATAGATGTGGACAAGTGGGACTATTTTTCCCGGGACTGCCACATGCTGGGAATTCGAAACAACTTCGACCACAGTCGCTTCCTGCACTTTGCCAGGGTGCTAGAAGTTGATGGTCAGCTCCAGATTTGTTCTAGAGATAAGGTTTGTGCCAGGAAATATACTTAAATGTCAAACTATGCCAGGAAATAACATAAAATTCAAGCACTGTTTGGTCTTATAAGACCAGCCTTTCAATTCCTTCAGAGGGTGTCAGTTGAAAACAATTTTGACTTATGAAGCAGATGCCCCCACAAAAATATTACTTTTTTTTTTTTTTGCATGTAAATATTGGAACAAACACAGAATCACACAGAAAAGTTTCTTGCATAAGACCAGTTGAATAATTTTTGTTTCTGGTATTATCCCTTCACCTTAGCTGGGAATATTGATACCATCCATCCGTCTGTTTTTCCATTCAATACTACGTGTCCTTCTTAACTGTTCGATTGAAATTCACCAAACTGGGTAGATAGGTATTCCATATAACAAGATTAGTGAGATATGGAATTTGGACCTTTCAAATGGGGTCCATTAGACTTTGTCAGAAATATAAAACCAAGTGACAGTGACATGTTTGAATATTTTTGTAACCAAACTTTAAACATGAAGTCACAGTGCGAGGACATGAAGATACATGGTATACATGTGTTTTGGGTTTTGATCCCTGAATAAAGTTTGTAGGGATTGGTGGAGTGGGAATATGTAATGAAAGTATGGGGATGTAGCTCAGATTCATTTTATAGACAAACTGTTCAAATATGTTGAATTGCAGTGAATCAGTAAACTTTTTTTGCCATCATATTTAGTAATTTGTATAAAAATAAAGCAGAATAAATTGTTCTTAAAATTACATGGGTATTCACTGTATCTACAAATTAATTCTGTATAAGTAAAATGGAAAGTACTGTTTGAAGTGCTAGAGAGTCTTAATGCTTACTATGATTCTAGAATTTATCAGTTTTACCTTTTTCTCCTTCTGTATCCTATACATTCCTCAATCATATCCATGGTAGGAAATAAACTATGCTATCTCTTAGGATGTTCATAATTCGTGTGTGTGTGTGTGTGTGTGTAACTTAGATCATATCATGGTGGTAGTAATCAAGTGAACCCACTGTATAATGTGGATTCACAGGGTTTCTACTCTGTCCAAGTTAATGTGGAATATGGTGATCATTTCTATGCTTGATCTAGACGTGCCAACCATTATGATTTTGCTGTAAATCTTACAAAAATGACCCTTAAAATATGGACTTTTGAAATAAAAGTACAAATTATGGAAATATGATTGTTTGCAGTAAAATCTGAATACTGGCTTGCCCTTATTTGAATCGAGACTGGGTTTTGTTCTTTGGAGGTCTGATTCCATTTGTGGTATCCCAGCACCTGAGGAACAATGACCCCACACTGTTGCATCTGCTTCTGGACTGTCAAAACTGGCCAGGAAGCATCTTAATTCTAATCATCACTTTAGGCTCTTAGCAAAGTTCTTTAAAGGCAAGTATCTTCAGTCCAGGGAACAACCCCAATTTAAGCTTCCTTCTCACCCGTCTTAAGATAGAAGACATGGTCAGGAAGTTCATCAACTGCTGGCAAGGACCCTAGTCTTTTCGCCAGTTAAATCTGGTCTCATGTAAGGGAAAAGGTGCACACCCTTCAATGTAAGGTGTGGTAGAGAAGGTGATAAATCATTAATCTTCATCTTTCTACTCCTGAATTTTCCTGGTATTTGAAAAAAGACAAAAAGTTTGGGCTTATAATAAATCTTTCAACCGGAAATAAGTTTCTTTAGTGGAAACCATACATTAGCTTTATAGAGTCCTTCCAACAACATCCATCCAAATGCTGGTCCAGAGTGAACTGGCTAGGACTTATTCTGAACTTGGAGAAATTGTAGTTAATTCCATCACATGATTTTATGTATGTAGGAATGGATTTCCTAACCAACATGGAATGAATTCATGACCCTCTGAACAGAATACCATATTTACCGTATGTTTTCGGACACCGTTTTTTGGGGGGAAATATAATATTTAAATGTCTTGTAAGTTTTTGGACAATGCTCTGGTATAATTTTTTCTACAATTTATGTTTTCGGACACAATCTAGGAAGATCTGCCGCTTCATTTTATTGTAAAATTCACAGCGTGTTTACCATTAATTTAACTGATACAAAGTTTGCTTCATTTGGTAGCCAATTATTTATTGTGATCATGAACTTCCATGAACTAATATAATTTAAATTTTTTAATCGTATGTATATATTTATGTATGTATGTATGCAGATAAATAGATAGATAAACATTGTTGTATTAAGCCATACAAGATTTCATTATCATTGTGTGCTTTTCCTTCAATGTGTCCATGGCATTTACAACCCAGTCCAATACAGTCTGTTTGCTGGCTGTCTTGATCTATCCATTGCTGCTTTCATTAGATGATATTAATGCATTCATAGCATCCCTGACGTATTCCGTCCACTGTGGCAAAGGTAGCTCTTGACAGGTTTATTGATGCTCACATCAAGAGGTTGCAATTTGGATGTGCAGCCTCCTGGTATTGTTGCTGGCACAACATTTCTGCGCCGCAACTGTTTCTTCACGTCATCAGTGATGTGAGCCCAGAACGAGTCCATAACTAATAGTGATCACTCTCTTCTGGTGAATGGCAAATAAATTTCTTCAGTCCATTGCAGCATTAGCATTTCGTCCATCCATGCTTTCTCTTGAACTGCGATAATCCACCCTTTTGGTGCCTTCAGATCTAGCTGTCTCTTTCCCTTGAAAATAATCATCGGGGGTAATACATCAATAGAACCTGCAACGGCTAAAATGACAGTAATGTGTCTCTTCTCCACTCCAGTTGTACGAATCAGAACACTTTTTGTTCCTTTGTCCACCGTTTTCCCTGGCACAAGATCAAAGTACATCAGTGTCTCATCCATGTTAATAACAAACTTATTGTCAAACTCATCCTCCTCACGTCTATCCATCACAAACTTGTGGAACGAAGCAATTTTTTCTTCCAAATCCTTGGGTAAATGTTGGGCAAGAGAGGTCCTGCTTCTGAGCACAAAGTCATGTCTTTTCATGAAACTCTTTCCCCATGAATGACTGGCATGGAATTTGCTCTCCGGAAATTCTGTTGAGACAAGCTCCTTGGCATATATGCATATTCCCTCAACACTGACTGGAATTTGTAAGTCACGCTGAGTGAGCACCCATTGAGCTGTCTTATCATCCATAGCTTGTCCATATGAAATGGGTTGTCCACACTTAGGCAAATGTCTGTTCAAGTTCAGATCGGCAGAAAAGTCAATTTTCATCCAGGTACTCACCGTGGATTTCGGAATCTTGAATTTTTATGCTGTAGGTCTAATTCCCAGACATTTTGCAATGTTAACGATATCCTGCTTTTGCTTTAATGTATAATGTTTAAAGTGACCACATACAGAACCAGGTGGAGCAGTCTCAGGTTCAAGGTAACCAGACTTGTCATCTAGAGCAGCTTTCTTTGTAGATGGTTCTTTTTGTGATGCAACCTCAGAATCATTAATTCGAGGTCGCTTCTGTGGACGGCCTACTGGCCTCTTTGAAGACGATTTTGGCAAGGGGGAGTCCCTCCATGAACTAGGCAGTGCCTCCTCACTTGTTGCATAATGTATGATAAACTTATCCATCAAAATTATTACAGTACTAACAATATTATATTTCACAACGACAGCTATCCAGTATATGAACTTTTGATAGTGGTGGGTATTTTATTTATACTTTATATTTTGATAGCTTGATTGGCTAACAAAAATATGATTGGTTGTCAGTGTAGACATTGTTACACACAAAACCACTTCGGACAGGTGTGACAGTTATGGCTTTGATTAGAAACCATGACCCCTGTTTTATATCATTAAACAATACATTGGAGAGTCGGTATGGATTAGTAAAATTCATTGGCATTGTGCAACAAAACAAACCCCTTATCCATGAGGCATTATATACCAAGATTTAAACATAGTTATTGTTCTACAGGTAGTAAACCTCTTTGTAGACGATAAATATTGTTTATGGGTGCTAAATGTTTGGTACATCGTGTGCTCTTTTATTGAAATCCAGATGGCTGCATTTTATTTCTGAACACACCTGTCAAAGAAATCCCACAAGTTATATTATTAACAATTATCACCTATTCACCTTGAAATCTCCGACATACATCAAAACAATCTTTGAGCAGTTGATTGTTTTGAGTCAGCAAGCTGTACTCATTTTGAAGCTACCATCGGCTAGGTGGTGGAAAAAAAAAGAGAACCACAACAAACAGATCACCTTTATTTAAAAAAATAAAAATACCAACATATTAATCACGTTGACTCGTATATTGCAACTTGCTTGTTATTTTTACCCTTCCTATGCGTGCACTCACCCCATATGGAGTCTCTCACCCTTGGTGTTCTAAGATTAGCCATTATACATGTACCGGTATTTCTACTCTCGATACTAAAATGTTTCTGTCATAAATATCTTAAAAAGTATAATTCCAATATCTTTTTATTTAGTTTGCATTAATACCTTAATTACACAGAAATTAAGCTTGCACGCATCACTGATTAGCAGAAGGTTAAACTGTGGATTGCAAGATTAGTAATTTGGCGGTTCTTTTGGAAAGTACGCACACAATCGTGGCTTTAATACATGTATGGCTGTGTTTTCTGGTGGACGGATATGTATCACATAGACAAAAATAGGCAAGTAATGCCTGTTTTTCATTCATTATCCTTTCCGTGGTGCTTGACAAAATACTTGTTTTACTTCATGGCAGCACGTCCTCATTTAAGCTAATGGTAACTTCGTTACAGACATGGTGGGGGGATAAATCTATCTTCACCTGTATGTTTTCGGACACCTAATTAAAGAATTTGATATGTATTCAGATGACAAAAAAAGTAATTATTTGTTGCAGTCCGAAAACATACGGTAAATACGGTAGTCAGAATTGGTATATTTGGCAGCACTTCAAGCTAAGACATTGTTGTCAGTTCACCTAACTTTTCTGGGGACCTAGAACTCCACAGCAGACCCCAGGAAGACTTTGCATGCACTATCTCCATTTACTCCATCTGGCAAACTGTAAGCTGCACAGGGATCCAATGACAGCTGGGAGTTATCGACAATCAGAATTTCACCACCACATGAGTTGGAGGAGGGTTGTCGGAATCAGTGGACCGAAAACCCAATGTGTGCCTTACCATCACAGTTCTATCTGTTCACATAGATTGAAACGGCCAGAAGGGCTAGCTCTTAAGAATTTGTAGTCTTGGGAAGAAACTACTAACCATATAATAAATTTGGAAATGGGAGGCAGTATTTTTTCTTTTTGTGTGATTCCAAGGTGTGTGAACCAAGTCAAGAGTCATAGTGTGATGGTCTTATCTGACAGCACATCGGCAGTAGGGTACCTTAGGTGTCAATGAAGCACACATGCTCCTTCTCTCTGCATAGAGGTTTGGAGCCTCCTTTACTAGACAGCTTTTGAAGGGATTACCATATATGTTAATCTTATTCTGGACAAGAAAAATATTTTGGTGGACAGTCTTTGTAGGTGAGGCAATGTAATCCTCTTGGAATGATCTCAGCACCAAGCTGTCATTAGTTCCTGTTCAGACTGTTGACTTGTTCATAACAACACTGAACAACAAGCTCCGCTGTTGCATCTTCCCCATCCCAGATCAGACGACCTGGGCAGTAGACACTTTAGTATGAGGAGGAATCGTTGATTCACTTTTGCCTTTCCACTGTTCAGAATGAGTCAGCAAGTGTTCCAGACATGTATTACTTCCATTACTCATCTCATCCCAATGGTGACCCCACTGATCTCTGGTTTAGCGATCTTGACCTGTTGGTAGACCATCTTGGGAATTTTCATTAGAGGAGTGACCTGCCATCACAGCACAGAGGGTCTCTTTACGTCAGCTTGCAAATTTCCCACCGTTAATTTGGCTCATCTCAGATGATCAGTTCCAGGACAAGTTTTTGAGCAAGATTGCACATTGCTTTGTTCAAAGCAGGAGTTGGTCCACCTCCAAGGTCTAAAATGCCAAGTAGAGAATCTTTTGCAATTGGTGAAGTAGGAAAAATGATAATCCCAGCTGTCCCTCTTTAATCACACTGGCAGACTCCTTTTGTCCTGTTTGAATAGAGAGAATGTTTGGTTTCTGTAATTAAGGAAACCTTATTGAACATGCTTAGGTTCTCTAAGGTCCTGTTATTAGTTAAGGACGGTAGGAAGCACCTTTTCCTATGTGGGGCTCTGCTGATTTTTTGGCGTCTTCCATTTCCATGTGGATTGTCCTCACTTCAAGAGAATTTATCAGCCCCTCACTGAGAGGGACCCTTTATTTATGAGAATTAAAGCCCATAAGGTCAGGACTGTTGCTACTTCAATTTTAATTCTTTTTTAAATAATTAGTTTTTGGAGCATGTTATGAGTGTATTGTTTTGGCAGGCATAACTGCCTTCTCTTTTAACCTTCAGTTTTTGGCACACCAGAATGAAGGCCTATTTTCTTTGCTATTTAATTCCAGTTTTTTCAGAGGCCATAAACCTCTCAATGAACTGGCAAATTCATCAAGGCAATAGTGACAGGTAATGTATTACTGATGGTAAAAAGTTGTTGTTGTTGTTGTTGTTGTTCTAGGGTTTAACGCCATTTTTCAGCACAAGATAGGCTATACATGGCGGCCAGTATAACTGGTGGAGGAAGAACCCTGGAAAACCCAGGGAAGAACCACCGACCCACAAGAAGCTCCTGGCAGGTTTTCCCACATGCCCATGCTAGCTGAGCCTTGGACTCAAACCCACGCAGACAGAGGTGAGATGGCAGTGATCCGGAACGGTGAGCGCTTTAGACCACTCGGCCACTCGGGGCCCCTGGTAAAAAGTTTGGGGAGTGGCTAAAACTTGTTTTAGTGATGTATGACCTGTCACTTTTACAAGATTCCGTCACTCGTCCCATCCCAAAATAATGGTGCAAGTGTAATTCTGGGTCCATTTTAGTGAGGAAGAGTATATTGCATGAACTTTTAAACTTAGCTTGTGGGAACTTATATTGCTGAAGAGGTAGCGAGGCAGTAGTAACAGGTAAGTGTTAATCTTTAAAAGGAATCCCTTTTCCCCTAAGAAAAACTGCATGTTTGCCCAAGAATAATTATCCAGTCACATTATTGATTAAAGCCTTCAACACATTTCCACAAATGCAGACATGTGTTGCACTGCTCTGGTGGCCTAGTGGTTAGAGCGTCCACCTCGGATGTGGGAGGTCGTGGGTTCGAACCATAGCCAAGTCATACCAAATATTTACAATAATGGTACTAACAGCTGCCTCGCTTAGCACTAAGCATTAAGAGGTTAGTGTTAGGACTGGTTGGCCTGGTGTCAGGATAATGTGACTGTGTGGGACATCATGCTACATGTCTGCGGCATGATGCCCCAGTGCTACACATCACTATAAACTGTCACAAAGCAGACATCGTAGCGATATGGCTGAAAAATTGTTAAAGCTATGTTAAAAACTAAATCACACATGCACACACACGGACATCTGTTGATGTACTGCTCAGCTTAAACTAGTAAACATCATGCGTTAGGAGGAGATAATTGGTAAGAGTTTCTTCCCTTAGTGTATAGTTGCAAGGTGGAAAGGTGCTCAGGAAACGAGAATTCTAGAGGTAGCAGAGTTTATTTCCTAATTCTAATGTGATCAGGAAATATATTTAAGGGAGAAAGACTAATACTTTTTGGGAATCTTAACACTCTTAATGTCATCTGGTAAGAATGTTCTGTGAAACATAATTTACAAAATAATTTTACGTTTTCAGGAAGTAGGAAACTTGTATGATATGTTCCATACCAGGAACACACTTCACAGAAGGGCATACCAGCATAAGACAACTAACATCATCGATATCATGTAAGTTTAAGAAGTTCAGAATCTTAGGTTGAAAAAATTTTTGGTTCTTTATATAAGATTGTCATGTGGATAACAAAAACAAGCTTGAAACAAATATTCCAGTCTATTTGCCTGTCACAATCTCATTTGCATAGAAAATTAGTCATAAATTTGGTTGTTGGAAAAAATATTGGTGTATTAAACATTTTTTCCACGCTTATTTTGGCAATTTTAATTTTGAATCTATTAAAATCTTCTTTATCTTATTTTGTAGTACCCCACCCATAACATTTTAGGATTTCATAAAATTTATCTTTTCCTCCATCCCCAACCCCACCCTTTGTCTTTGCAAACATATATTTATACATGCATTTCTTCATTAAAATGTGGCTCCAGATGTAATGTGGTCATGCCAGGGATCCAATTATAATCTGGCAAACCTGCCAACCCTTACGATTTGACTGTAAGTCTTATGGAAATGACCCGTAAAATACAGACTTGAGGAATAAAAGCAAAAATGATAGAAATATAATTGTTGTATTTTTAAAGAAATAGGACGACAGAAATTGCCATCAGCATAAAGCCAGTATATCATGTCTTATAGGTGATCTCTGCACCATCTATTTCACTCCTAACAAATCGGTATTTCTACACATTTTGCAGTTATGTTGAATACAATGCAGCATTTGTGTAATTAAACAATTAAGTTTGATTTATCCCTCTGGACAAGTGACTTTAACTCTCAAATACAGTGTGCTAGTACTTATAAAGTCCATATACAGAGATAGTAATTATACTCCACTCCTCCGACAACTCATGCCTGTATAATTTGCAAACCTGCTTATGACTTGGGATCAGGCATGGATTCCATTTTTAAGCTAGAAAATACCCCAAAAGTTTCCCCTATTTGTTGAACATACAGAAAATTGCAATCAAAATTGGTAAATGAAACCTTGATATATTGCTTTGTACCTGGAAATTTAAATCCACTTCATGAAATTCTCATTTTTTTAATAAAAAGTCATATTTTATTACATTTCCTTTTCTAGTCAACATTATCAGTACACAACAATATTTGACCAAATTTTGATAAATGAAAGTGTCACTAATACCTACTGGTGGCAACATTTTAATAAATAAATACAATTAAACAAGTTTTGACAAGTTAAATTCATGTTTTATTTCTATCTTTTAATTGGCTTTCAGTGCAGTCATCATAAATGCAATATGCCTTCTTGTATACAGATGTGAAAAATATCATTCTACCATCACAGTTATGTCCTTGACAATTTCTGTGAGAACCTAATTAAGTGCTGACTGAGTTTTTAACTCTGACTTGCAGAAGTATTAGTTGTATTTTTATACTCCGTTAAAATCAGACCTGGATTGTATTATCACATTAATTGTGTATTTTGTATTTAAATAAAATATAGTGGGTGGAATAAAAGAAAAATTAAAAGGCATGCAAACCCTTCCTGCATAAGAGCTAGTGGTCACAGTCACGTGTCAGCTCAGCTCATTTTAACTGATTAAAGACTTATGAATATTATTATGTAAGTAATATAATTAAAGTACCATACTTACCATATATATTGGGACACAATAAAATAATTAATTTTTCTCCTGTCGCAGAACTTATGCTGAAACTTTTTTCACCAAGGTCACATGTCCCAAGACTTTTTAAACAAAATAAGTTTGTGTTGAATTTATGCCCCCACCCACTGCATGTTGCAGTAAAATAAACAAAACACTCATTTAATAATAAATTGAAATAAACTAACCTTGTATGTTGATCATTTATTCCTTGTTTTCATCATGAGCAATTTATTAAAGAAAGTATATCCACAAACTCTGTGTACATCCATACTGTAGTGTGTATCGCTTATGTCAGATAACACAACACATTGTTCATTGACGTGAATTGTAGAGGAACTAATCGTGTTTGGTTGTACAGAAAGGATCAATATGTTATCAGACTGACAACTGAATTCACAAACAATAGCGTGAGAGAGAGAGGGAGACAAAGAGAAATATAAATTGATTGCTTGAAGGCATCTGCCATTCACACTTGACATTGTGTAAGGTGCAAAATAACCAAGATTGTATTATATCCAGTTTAATTATATGACAGTATCTCAAAATGAAAATCATTTGAAAAATCATTCACTGTGAGTGCAAATGACAATCCTTTTTGCTAGCATGGGTTAGACAATGTATTTGTAAAGCAAGATATTGCTGTTTAGACTATTTACCCTACAGATGTCAGTGCTTGCTTATATCAACTATGATAAACACAAATGGCAGAAAGCAATAAATTCATTGTTTGAATTTACTGACAGGATAACAAATACAAGCTTTATATTATGCAAAAAAAGCATGCCAGCCCTGGAAGGTGACTTTGGACTTTTTTAAGGGTGCTGATTTTTTTAATATTATAAATACAAAGTAGGCTGATCTAGGGAACTTTTACTGATATTAACAGGAATTTTAAAAATAAATTGAAACAATGGAACAGTTTTTAAAGGTACCTAATCTAGTACCTTGTTCATGGACATGAATGACTCAGTGGACTCATTGTCACCCAGAAGATTTGGAGGAGAAGATAAAATTATTCTATGAGTTTGTAAAGGATAGTAGAGAATAAGATGATTTCACTGACAATGTGATCATTAATAAGGCTAAAACTCCAGAGTACTTTGATCTCACTCCTGGATGGACTGTCGATCAGAAGGGGAATAATACTGTGAGAATTTGTAGAATTGGTGCTGATTAAAAATATTTTACTTTAGTCCTGGCAGTTTCTGTAGCAGATGTGTTGCCTTCAATGATAATTTTTACACAACTCAAGAGAGCTCAAAATATTCATGCACCAAAAGGATGGATCTGATGTGTGAAGAAGGTTTGGGTTGATGAGGTGATGCTGTAGTGCAGAGGTGGGCAAACTTTCCAGTGCAAGTGCCGCATACACAAATTTACACCTTGTTGCGTGCCGCATAGTAATTAATTAAAATAATTTTAGGTTTTTCTAAATAACATCATAATTAATTTTCAGTTGTTAATATTTGAAAACTTAAACTTCAAAAGAAGCACATTTATTTGATAAACAGAGTAAATAAACAGAGTCAGTACAAATGATGACTTGTTCCTAGGCCACATGAAAACCCTTGGTGGGCTGCATGCAGCCTGTGGGCCGTAGTTTGCTCACCCCTGCTGTAGTGTATTAAGAGTTTTATCTCAAGTACACAGCTAATATTTTTTTAAATAAAATTTAAGTTTGAGTGCATTTTCTGACGTATAATTTTCGAATGATTTGAAAGGTGTCCCACAACTTTACAACTTAAAAATGACAGTGTCTCAGAACATACAGTGCACACAAATTTTACTTTCAAAATTAATTTATGGTGAAACAACAAACACAGTGTCCCAGTATATATGGTAAATTGGCCCACTTATTCACAGATGTGATCAAAGATAGCAAGGCAGCAAAGTGTGAAGAGTACTTGGTGAATAAAAGCTTTACTTCACAGATATGATTCATTATGGAAAAGCGAGTTCCAGAGTTTGTAGTGAACTTAACTTCCTGAATTAGCACTCAGTGATTTCCTGAAAGATGAGACGCCTAACTGTTACTTGCAATGAAATCACTGCATCATTATTTTACAAATGGGGAAAAAAAGTCCAGTGTCGATGTTGATGGTTGTTTTACAAAATAAATGTTCTTAGTTTTTTATGTTGCGGTCTTTGTATTTGGACCATATTGTTCACGACTTCTAAACAAGGATTATTCTACATTTCTGCATAACAGCTTCAAAATATCTGAATGGATTGAAATCAGATTTTACACCCATATTCATGCTCATAACTTCTAGGTCAAGTATTTTTAAAAACATTTATAATAAATTTGTATTTGTTGCTATTTTAGCTGAAGACTTGCACATTAAGAGATAGTCTATTTCACCTTGCAGGTCTTGGTGTTGTGCATTCATTTCATTACATTTTGCAGTTATCTACCAGGTAGCTCATTTTTCCAGCCTTTTATTTCCTTTGAACAGGATTACAGAGGCAATGATCAAAGCTAATGACTACATCACATTTGAAGGAAAAGATGGGTAAGTAAGACTAACACCTGAAGAACATGAAAGGTTTAAAATGAGGGATTAACAATTTGTTTTCCATTGTTCCCAGTGTATTTAAAAAGTATGCCTGCTACTGCTAATGTTGGAGTCCAATGCATGCATGGGCAGATCTTTTGGACGATTTTGAAAGTAAGTGTCTAGATCCACAAGTCTCCAAAGACTTGAAGTCTAGTTTAACAAAATAAAGTAGTACCCTATTACGAAGTTGTGAATTAACGACTTGAAACCTCGTATAAAGAAAAAGTAGTACATATTATGAAAACTGAGAATCAGCAACTTGAAACCTAGTATAAGGAAAGAAAGAAGTACCTGTCATGAAAGCTGAGAAAATTAACAACTTGAAACCTAGTATAAAGAAAGAAAGAAGTACCCTATTATGAAGCTGAGAAAAATTAACAGCTTGAAACCTAGTATAAAGAAAAAAAGAAGCACCCTATTATGAAAACTTGAGACTAGTGATCCATAAAGCTGAGATTCTGATTACCAAAAGCTTTGATGGATAAATGTATAATTAGGTGCACAGGGTATTTATTTACAGATGCGGCTATGATGATAAAATTGGCATACTTGCCTTTCTGCGGCCAGTCAGCAAAGAAGCACGTGCTTTTATGATGTCATGCTGTCATAAATAGGTAGCATATAGATGTCATAAAATAAACAGTTTGATATGGACAGTGTCAGTTGTTTTTCCATTGCAACAAAACATTAGAATCCAAGATGTAACATTCTGACAGCAAGCCAGTATATAAAATTCCAATCACTTTGTAAGAAATTCTATTGGTGCAATCTTTTACGAGTCACAACATACTTTTCATGCAAGGTCAAACACAGTTGGAAACTTTATCTGATTTTGGAACTTAACATGCAAATGTTACAGGGTGAAGAATAGTTTTTTTCTTTCATTCCGAGGATTTTAGATGTATACAGTTATGATTTCTCAGTAAAGTGATTGCTTTTGACTGCTCTCTTTTTGAACTGCTGGGAAATGTGATGGCATTTAATCATGACATCATCATTGCAGATGCCATTAAACTTGAAAATTTCCTTTACACATTGAAATATATATTAATGCTATCTTTCTATTGTTGACTGCAAATCATCATCTTTAAATTTATTGACTACTTTAAGAATCACTGACAATTTTTAGAGATGTAGCACTTATTTTTTGACACCAAATTCTGTATTATATGTTAAAGGTATGGAAGTACGATTTCTAGGTTATTTTTGGGGTGGGGATATGTAATGAAAACTTGTGAATTTACTGTGGAAACAGCTGTAGTTTGTATATGCTCTAAGAATTGTTCAGTTTTAGTACAAATGAAAACGATTAAATATGATTCAGTAGTGCATGGACTGAATAATGCATCTATAAGCAGGGTTCTTACAAATATCAGCTATTTTAAAGACATGAGTAACGTTATGTTGCTCTAACAAAATATTTTCCACTATGTATAACATGACACAGTGGTAACATGGCATATACTTTAACAAACAATTCATTTCCATACTCTAAAACCTTACAGAAAAAGGATTTATTGCAGAAACTCGGTCATTCAAGTTAGTATATTTTCATGCTTGATTGAGTTCCGAGCTGCTAGGGAGAGAAATATTAGGTTTAATTGGTTAATGAGAAAATGACTATAGTAATAAGTAATTTTTATAGCACTGGATCATAGTTGAAATCTGTTGTTCACTTTGTAAACTTCTTTCCCAGAAAACAGATGAAGATGTCAGAGGCTATAGAGGATGTTGTGGCATACTGTAAGATTACTGACAATGTCCTGTTCCAAATTCTAAACTCTAACTCAGATGCCAAGCCGGTCTTGGAATCCAAACAGATTATACAGAATATTTTCAGGAGAAAGCTGTACAAATGTGTAGCCCAGACACAAGTCATTGCTGAACAGCTGATCAGCAAAGTAAGTGAAATATCCACTGAAACTTCTCCAAACTGACCCCTCTGTAACCCAGTCATATCAGCAGACTGGTCAGATATATCGGTCAAAGAAGTGCCAGTCTTATACCAAGGTGATTGGTCCTAAGTGTCAGTAAACTGAATATGACATGCTGTTGTTTACCGATTATATCATCATTTGCAAGAGATAGTAGGGGCATAAGATATTACATTACAGGTGGTTGTGACAGTGCCATCATTGTCAACTGTATTAATTTAGATTGATTCCCTGCATATGAACAAAATATTGAGATAAATATTCCTTATATTTTAAGGTTTATTTTTGTTTGATGCCACGAAAAGTAGTGCACAGAATCCTGAAGAAAAAAGAAATAAGTGCTTTTCCAAAAAAGAAACCTTGGCAGCTAACCTGAGCCACCTTGATGGGTATCAAACCCACAACCACTGGCAGGTTTGATTCTAATTCAGTATATCTCCCTCTTATCTCAATTGAGTTTTCATGTGAATGGGAGGAAAAGTCAGATGTTTCTCCTTGACAGTCCTTGATTCATCACAGTTGATTTTCTGACTTGGCTCAATTTATGTTTGGACTGCTCTGGTGACCTAGAGATTAGAGAGTCTGCCTCAGATGCAGGAGGTTGCAGGCTTGAACCCCGGCCAAGTCATACCAAAGACTTGTAAAAATGCTACTAACAGCTGCCAAGGCACTCAGTATTAAGAGGTTAGTGTTAGGACTGGTCAGCTTGGTGTCAGGATAATGTGACTGGGTGGGACATGATGCTGTATGTCTGCGGCATGATGCGCTAATGCTAAACATCACTATAAATTGCCACACTATAGACATTCTAGCAATATGACTGGAAAGTTGTTAAGGCTGCATTAAAAATCCAAATTGTTTACACACACACACACACACACATTTAATTTAGGTTGTCTCCCCCACCCCAATTGAAGTGCATACTCTGATTGTCAAACTTGCAAAATTGATCTCCAAGAAAATGGATTACTGGGAGAGGTTCTGCAACTCCTCTGACTCTTCAGTCTTCAGTGCTGCCACAGGCCTTCTTCATCTCAACTGAGCTCACTTTCATCCTTCCCCAAATGGAATCTCTCAAGGTGCTCACATGACTCTGTTTTTTAAAAAAAATGTAAGTATCTGATCAAACAAGAGTTTTTTGTAGCAACATGGTTGCTATATTTGCTTTGGCCAATCTATATGTTTTCCAGCAACAGATGTAGTGTAGTTCATTCTTTTAAAGTCTCAATAATTCCGTAAATTTTGGATTTACATCTCTTTGGATACATGTATCCATGAGTTCCTCCTATTTCTTTGTTCAATTGTTTTTAGTAATATTAAAATTAGACATTGCAGATATTGATTACTGATGACAGTTTTTACTGAAATAGGCTATTGTAGAAACCATAAATGGACAGCAATCAGTCTGTTTGCTTGTTTGCACTACAAGATTCCATATTCATTGAAACACCAATAATTTGACAGCATTAGGGACACCTTGGTGCCAACTAGAAGTTGTAAATCAATGAATGAAATGGCAAAATTTTGTGCATTTTTTTACATCCTTGATGCTTTTCATTTTTTAAAATTGATGGGGTTTTTTACAAACTAAATGGAACATGTGCTCTAATAAAATAAATGCTACTATTTATGTATTCTGGTAACCAGAGAAACGGTATTTATGTGATAAAAATTTCCTTTAGTTGGATCTAAACTTTACCGTGGCTCAGTTGTCTACAGATCAGCTTGCAGATGTTACCTGCAGATACATGAGCCATTACACAATCTGAGAGTTAGGCTTTGTGTGGGAGCATTTACATCTTCAAAAACCTCCACAAATTCAGACCTGCCAACCTTTATGATTTTGCCATAAGTCTATCGAAAATGACCCATAAAATATGAAGTTTCAGAATAAAAGCAAAAACTATGGAAATATGATTGTTGCACTAAAATCTGGATAATAGTCTCGTCCTTTCGTTTTTTTCTTCCAGGTTTCGTATTAGATTTAATAGAATTGGTCAGGGAACTCAACTGTTTTCACCAGAGTATCTCAGATACTTTAAACTGCACATATTTTTTTCATGCAAAACATTTGCATGATCAGACTGTTAATTAAAGCAAGCAGTATATCTTGAAGATGAAAGGGAAATAAGCCTCTTAAAAAGTGTTAATAATCAGAAGGAATATTCAGATTCTTCTGAATAAAAGCGGGAAGGGCAACAATTACATTTATTGGATATCACATGTCAGTGTATGCCTCATTGTGTGAGATATGATTATTGTTGTCATGTGAAATTGAATAGAAAATCTAAGAATAATATCAAGTTGAGAGATAGCAACAGGTCATTGAGCTCCATATGGTTTGGAACTGAAGTTTGTGCAACTGTACCAGAAGTAAACAAGGTCTATGTGTACATTACAGACTTTTTCACCTGAATGTAATGTTTACTGTCCCTGCATCAGTTTCAAATACCATTTATTTTAAGTACATATTTGTGCAAATATACAATAGCAGTGAATGATATTTTGTTACACCTTACGAAAAAATGGTCAAACTTATGTTTAAAAAAATTAACTACCTTATTGGGACTGTCTTGTTAGGGTTGTCAGGTCTGCAAATTCATTGTCATCAGGAAGCTGCAAAAATCAGCCTGCCTGTACATAAAATTCTCCCTCACAAATTAACACCTTAAAAACTCCCACAACAATTTTTGATCTTTGCCATCACAAAAGCTTCTAAACTCCTCTCGTTTGCAGAATAAATGAAATGGAATCAGAGCCTCCAAATAATTGCCATATGTCTCTGCATACAGATGGTTTGAAATATGGATATGTGGTTGCAACTGCTGTTGCAACACTCGATGGCACCATCTAAAGCCATTTATCAGCAGTCTCCATTTTTCCTGAAGAAATGAGTCATACTTAAATTTTTAAACTACACTGAAACCCCTCAAGGAACAAATTTCATCATTTTTGAGGGGTTTCCATTCCACATTTAGAGTATTGCTGAACCTTAAAATTGAGAGCCCAATACCACCAATATCCTAAAGCTTACAGGAATATAATTTGCTTATAAAATCTGGAAAGAGTACATTGGCGGCCTTGTTAAATTTGTGTTGATGAAATTGCAAATAATGCAGCAAAAGCTGACTAGGAGTCACCCATTTCTGAATGGAAGATTCCATATACTTACTTTCAAATGAGTTTATATACTTGGCAGAATATGTGGAATTACAACTCTTTAAGCAACAAATGGAACATCAAACCCATCATTGGAGTGGGGTACATCTCATGCAAACAAATTGCAGAGATTGAGGTCTTATTATGCTGTATAGGACACATGCATAACTGATACATATCTTCTTGTTGGGTGAACCTCGACCAGAGTGCATACCTTGCCAAAGTTCTCTGACAGTAGAATACATTCTTTTCTAGTGTATGGACTTCCACTTTGTGAGACACCTTTTTAATGTGAAATCCATTAGGAAGTTTTTTTTAATGTGGTTTATGTTTTTAGAAAATAAAAGATTTTATTTTTTTTTTTTTAAATTTCTCTTGTATCTTGTGGGACTACATGTTTAAATTTATTTGGAAGTTTTGGGGATAGTTTACAGAGAGTTGTATATTTTACAATACTGCACAAGCCAGGTTATAGGAATTAGAATTACCTTTTCCATCCATCTGTATGTTAGTTAATACTTCTAACTGGCATGACCTGGCATCCGTTACACATAACTGAATGCCATTTGGTACGTGAATTGCTTGTTACATGTAGATGTGCCTTTTAAGTGTTCATCTTTTCACGTCCCATGTTGATGGAGTTATTGCCATTTTGCCAGTGGTCTTACATATCCACTGTGGCTGATCCATGTAACCATCATAGTTCAGGAACTATACAATATATTTCTGAGGGCTGTTCCAGTAAAACATATACCCCCCCCAGAGGGAAGGCACTTTCAAATTCAACCAACCCACAACAGAAGCAATTTTAAAAAATTATGATCCACCGTCAGATGTGTTTTAATCGAGAAACACTGCCCCTACAGAAGTATATTTTTTAACATAATTTCTGGCTATGGGTTAGTGGGCGGTGTAAGCGATTTTAATATTGGGTTGGGGACAGAAGCAATTTAAATGACAGCTGGCTGGAGGTTATCTACTGAATTCATATACACTGTATAATCTACTGCATATTTTTATTTATATTCATTCATTCTAATCAGTCTTTTGTCCGTTTGTTTGTCTGTCAGCCAAGTATGTCTCTGATACTGTGAAATCACAGATTTTCATGGTAGCTTATTATTTGTAGACGTCATTGATCAATCCCTTAATACCTACTAATTTAACATCCATGAATACAGATTTTATAATAGATATTTCTATTCTAATACAGAAATCATGAATTTGTATCCTTACTAAACTCTGTATTTCCTAAAGTGCTATTTTTCTTTGTTCTCAGGCATGCTGCTTTTGATTAGAATAATAGTTAAATCTTGTATTGCTTTAAATGTGTGGTCAGATTCTATGATTCATTGTTATTATTTTTTCCAATAAATGTTTTGGTGAACTTTTATGATTTGTCAGAGAAAAAAACAATGATGCCTGTGGAAGTGACGTTGCCTCATTTGGCTACTTTTACACTGTATCATTTCCTGTACGAACATCTTTTTCAGTTACCAATGTCTTATTTTTACGTCCTGTTGCAAGACTAATATAAAGTTATAACAAAATATAGCAAGTCAAACATTTTTATATCAGATTTTAAAAAATGGATGAAAGTCAAGGAATCATTTTCCCCAGAGCACTTATAAAATCAATGTCATTGCAGCAAAGGCACTAGTCAATCATTTTTGCCACAGCTGTGAGAGTTTATAACTTTTGACTCGAGTAATTTTTGGAGACCATAGAATATCGTCAATTATGCCTTTCTGACAGTTACCTAAAAGTCATCATCAGTTGGTACAAATGCGTATTTCATGGTAAGCATACAAGATGGAAAAGTCTTGAGCAATCCTGCATCACACACTGCCGAAAAGTTTACATTTTAGCTAATTTAAATTTTCTCTTAACAATATTCATTGTTGCAACTAGAACTGTTATAACTTATTCAAACTATATTCACCAATATCTGATGATATGCATCTGTAATAAAAATTTGTAACAAAGTATGAGAATGCATCAATGTTTTTCAATGATGCATTTGAACTGAGCAACAACCACAATCAACAAACCAAGAAATAAAATTATTCACATCTCTCAGGCAGAAGTAGGGTATAATCATAATCTGCCAAAAGATTTTTAATTTTTTAAATTTGCCAAATATTTTTTCCAACCATACTGATTCAGTGGACATATCACCAGAATGGACAGAAACAGACCAGAAGATTCAAATCAATTTGATACAGCTTTTAAGTAGCTAAATTCATATTGGTTTAGTTAACTGTACACCCTTTATTGTCTTTCTTTTGATGAAATTTCTTACTGAAGCTAAGAAAATAATGTTGCACACATAAAAAAGAGGCACACTTCTACTCATTATTGTTTTTGTTATACTTCTCCATTCCAGCCTGTTCTAATGATCTTCTCCCCCCACATACTGTTTGTCTTGTTTATGATATGTATCTAAATTTCTCACTTACTTTTCCTACTACTATACAAATGTTCTGTGAATATGCATATCAGTGTGAAACACAATGGGGAGACTAAATCCAAGATTAAAAACCTCTACATTTCTGGATATATTCTGCTTGGATTCCATATTTCTGTACAAAACTCGAGTTCAGGACTCTGCACTAATTCAGTTCCCACTGTAAATTTGTGCAAACACAACGATATTAAAATTTAGTAACTTAAAATTTTGAGTGCTCATGATCAAATTTATATCAGTATAGACACATCTATGGCGACGTCTTTTGTGAAGAAAAGAAAACCATAACAGCCGCACCATTTTCTGGATCTGTACAAATTTGAAATGTGTGCTTTCAATACTGCACCAGAGAGTCAGCTGCTGATTTCAGTAATGAGTTGTCCAAACTCGGGTCTGTAAAGGGATGGAAATTATGTTAATAGAACAATGTCCCTTACTTTTTTCAGTTACAAGTAGGACAAGCTCTCAAAAGATTGTTTTTATTCAAATCTTACTTTCATTATCAACCAATCAGGGACAGTCAAACACACATACACTATTTTATCTTCACTGATTTAAAGTATGGTTCTCGTTCTTTCACATCTGTAGTAATGGCAGTCCTTGAACAACTCAATGGTTGTAAGCCTTTTTCGACCATGCTGAATGGGCACACTATAAGATAATGTTCTTCAAGTAACAGAAATACCATGGGATAACCAGAGACCAATAAAATTGAATAGTCAAGTTATCTCCTCTGCAGGGATGCTGCCAGGATTTCAGGATGTATTCTAAGTTTTGTGTGTGTGTGATCTCCAGTGAAGAAGTGGTGGTGGTGGGAATAGCCATTGTTAAATATCTCCCTAACACTTAAATATGTTACTCTTTCTTACTGTTCCACTCTGTTACAGCTCTAATAAAATCAAAATTCTCGAAGAGATGTCACCTCTAGTTGTATAGCGATTATTACTGTGATGTCATTGGGCATGGTCACGTGGTTGTGGTGGGGTCTTGGTTGGGATAGCGTAAAGTCAATAGGCTTACTCCATATTTGACAGTTAATTATGATGTTGTCAAAAGAATTTAAAAAATTTCTAGCAATTCAGTTGGACTTGGATACTTGATTCATAGTCAATGAACAGGTTCTAATATTGATGTGTTTATTTTGGAGCTATGTTCCTCCATCACATTCAAGATTTGGATATAACAAAGGTGAAATTGGTACAGTTGCATCCTAAACTACTATCGTGGCTACTTCAAATGTTATTTAATGTGAGACTTTAATGCAAGAACTCATAGCTTCAGTGATTTTGGGGTTAAAAGAATTAATTTCTTCTCAAACAACTCAATTTGGTGCAGATTACATTGTTTTTTAATGATACGGTGAGAATTCTTGATGTGTAAAAATTGCACAAGAAATGAACATCAGATCAGAAAATTACTACCACTGGGAAAATACTGATAGGAATATACAGAAATAATGATATAATTATTTAAGTAGAATATGTGGTGACAATATGAGCGCTAGTTCTACAACTTTGTGCAAAATACATCTTGTACAACTATTCTCTTGTTTCTAACAGCACTGTAATATGGCAATAATTTCTGTCCACTTTTTACTTTAGTCCCTTGCTAATTAATAGTTTTAGATTTTACAATACTAAGCACATTTTACCTTTTGACAATAACATTTCATTATAAATATTTAGATTGCAAAAAATAGAAGTTACAATTTTGTTAAAAGCACTGGTACCAGTAAGACTAAAGGAGATGGTAAAAAATAAAGAATCAGGATGAACAGATTAGTAGTGTAGTTAAGAATCCATATATCAGAATGACATCAAGTATTTTTTCATCAATTTCATCATCAGTTAATGATACTGCTTAAAAATGTATTGTACTAGATAATATACTTTTTTAGTTATCCATTTTTCAATACAAATACCAAATGATGGCTTGGAACTAAGTGCCAAAAGTTCTTCAGAAATTACCACCATGATCTATATATATGGAAGAATCGAACATAAACAGGTCAGATTTTATCCATCTTGCTTTGAGTTTACACAGATCAGTCAGTCTCTTATGTTTAATGTCATTTAATTTTTACACAGAGAGCATGTACATCATTTGGTCATACATCTGCATATGATACAAAAGTTTGTCTTTTTATTCTTTTGTTGCTCAGTGATTCTGCCAACTTGAGATCTACACACACTATTATGTTGTATGGGGATTCTCTGATGTTCCTTATGAGCATTAATCTGTTAATTGTTTCTGAATTTAATATGATCCTCCTCCTTGGTGTACAAATATTATTCTGTGCTGTGAACTCTTTTTATTGCCTGCTGTCTGAAACGCATATGCATAACTAGCTTGAACAAGTTACTGTTCTTTATGGTTGTGCAATTTTCAACATCTCACATGTAAGACCCCATGGGTATTCTCTCATGGATATCTCGGTCCCAGAGAAAAAACGTTTTGAACCAGAGGTCTCCTTAGGATTTTAAAACGAAGAGTCCATGGCTCCCATTTTGTTAAAAATGTTAGTCCCATCAGGAAAAGCTGCAGTCCCCTCTCAGAAAACTATGCCAATTATAGTAACTATTGGTTGCCATAGAGTTTAATTTCTTCATTCTTTATAAAACTGACATAGCTCTTGCTTGTCCATCAGTCTGAATTATTCCGATCCAAGGAAGGTCTTATTCAAAGCACTAAGCTAGGCATCACACACTTTCATACACTTGGCTAATGTCCCTTTCAAACTATCAGTTCTAGCAACTTTTAGCCCCCTCCTGAATCTCACAATCTTCGTCAGTTTGCTGTTGAACCCCAAAATACTCATTCAAGTCTATGTCTCAACACGTCATGATTCCGAGGTCACGTGCACTGCTTATTCCGTTACACTCGGAAATGAACACAAGAAGTTGTTTATTTGATGTACTGTTTTAAATGACCACATGTACATCTCTGGGTATTTCTGCCTCTCAATTGAAGCACTGTAAATATCAGTAGGTTTTCCCAGCCAGCTGCCAGTCAAAGCCTTTGATCTCGCCGCTTAGCTATTGCAGCATGTTCTTTTGATGTACTCTTATAATGGTGACGACCGGGGGGGGGGGGAGGCTTTCAACCACTAAATTCTGTCATTGTCATTGTAAATATCATCACAGCTAACTGATCAACACATTTTTCCACTATGCAGGTGACTGAAGCAGGACTGGCAAGTATTTGAATTTTACCGCCCACTTAAATAAAAAAAATTGGCATCCAAATACGCATGATTATAAGCGTTTCCGAGACCTCTGCCAGTTTTCACTAACATGAGCCCTGCCAAAGATTCACTTCCTTGAATCAGTGTTTTGCTGCCTCTTATGCCAGATTTTTTTCTTCCATAATAATGCTGTATTAGGGTTTTAAGTCCAACATTCCCATAGTCTGCTTGTTTAGACATGGGTATATTTAATAAATGTAACCGGCATATTGTCAATCCAACACGTACATCGGACTTGCGCTCAACATCACTTTTGGGCTCAAAATCACACACTGGTATTTCCAGTGACATTTTTCCAATGTCCAACAGACCGATATACATGAAATTCATTGTCATCATAGCTATCACCAGCCAGTATTTGCCGACTGAAAAACGTCGTCTGAAGACAAACCGTGTTGTGATTCAACCATTTTGGTTTCCTGTGTGGCCCTTATTGGAAACATGCATGTGTAAAACTTCCACGATGAAAGTAAGGCTAAAACTCCATAAAATGCTTGTTCCAGGGCCAATGAACGAATCAAATTTCATTTAACAAGCCATTCATGTCGAACCGAAGTATCCAGATATCTGGATGTCGCATCAAGCGATGTGAGACAGCTGCAGCAACGTGAATTACGTCGCGAAATGCACTTTTAAAGTTAAAAGTTAAATAAAAAATTGCATACTGCGTAAAGCACATTTTTTTTATATCCGCGGCATTGACGTAATTTGCCGAACGCGTATCACTGCTTTAAAAGTACGCGAATTCGTACAAAGTACGTGCACTCGTGTGTACTGGCATCATTTTTTGACCCAATGTTTTTTTCACGTTAGACTGCTAGGAGGGAGGTAGATGCGATTTTAAATATATATTCGTTTTTTTTTCTTTCTTTCTGACAAACCCACCAGTGATTTCTCATTTGTTAGCACAACCCACAACAGAAGTGATTTTCCTAACCAGCCTTCCACTGTCAGAATCAAAATAGTTCGAAACACATCCTCCTCCTGAAGTTTTTTTGAAGTGCCGTCCCCGGGGGGGATATATGTTTTACTGGAACAGCCCTGATGCAATTTGGTACTTTATCTCATAGAAATGTTGCATCTTTTATGGGTTTTTTCTTGTCAGCTGTATTGAGAATAGAGTTATGGCCTGTTTTTACTGTATTTGATTCACATTTTAGACCAGAATATGGATGTACGTTTTTCTTGATAAAAAAATCCAGGGTTTTTAATTTTTAAAAAATCAAATTAAAATTTCCTTGCAGTTTTCTGTTTTGAATGGACACCCATTCTGAGAGTAAATGTATCACCTGTATAAAGAGATGTAGACTTATAGAGTAAAAATATGATTAGTTCATTCAAAATCGAGGCTACCATGCCAGTCTTTAACACCATATTGGATTGTGCAAAACATTTGCTGCTATCACTGTATCTCATCTTCTTAATATTCAGCTTCTATTCATATAAAAAAAAAAGTCAGAAAGATTCAGAATTTTCTTCAGCAAAGAAAAGCAAACAGAACTGGAAGGACAATTATGCCATCATGTTTAGATTACTGTAGCGATCTAGTAAAGGAGAAAACCTTGCATTTTGTAAATTGTGTAAGTGTGATTTTGCTGTGGGCATCGAGTCACCCATGACTTAAAACAGCATGAAAAAGCTAATAATCATCAGCTTGCTGCTTTAGCGTCAACAGCACAGCTAGAACTTGAATTTATAAATACCTGAGAGAACCCTGATGTAATGGGATCAGAAGTTTATTTTACTAAATTTTTGTTTGAAAATGACCTTTCTGCTTTCAGTTGCTAGTGCTATTGGTAATTTATTTCACACAGTTTTCCTGGGCAGTAAAGTCGCAAAAAATCACTCCTGTGCTAGAACGAAACCAGTTCAGTAAAAAATATTGCACATACTTCATCAATGAAAGATTGTACAATGGAATTGATAATAATTGAAAAAAAACAAGGTGTGGAAAAGTCTCCTATAAACATTGCATGTGAGTGTGCTGCTTTCTGCACCTTTTTGAATGGGCACCCGAATGGAACAGGGTGCCTGTTCAGGAGGTGCAGGAGTACTTGCCCAATCATAGTATGATTAAGTACTCCACGTCTCTTTAAACCACTGCATTAAATTACATGCAACTTTGTAGCTGTGTTGCACAGTGATAACTTTCTCCAAGAGAATGGGGCTTTGGAATACAATGTCTGCAGTAAAAACCCTTGGGGTTTGCCATGCAGAGCTGTAGTCTGAAAACAGAGTTAAGTTTTCTGTGGTGACTTCAGTAAGCAAGTATGGAGTTGAATCAAACCCAATTATTATACCTCATAAAAGTAACTGTGTCAGGGAACAAAACATCACACAGGTGATCATGTTTCCCTGTCTTGTTGACCCATTTGGAACCCCTCATGAAATTCCATTCATGTTATCTCTTTTCATTGTGCTCCAAGTATGTATTGAGAAGCAGAAGACAATAATGGCAACATGAAGCTGTTTTTATATTTCAGAATTAGGTTGAAATAAATGATTTAACTCACAAAAATGAATGGCAGATGCAGATAAGTATTTTAGAGATTATTTAAGGGAAAGTATGTCAAAATTTGGAATATGGGGAGTATTCTGCTTCTGAAATGGATGCTGCACTGAGAGAATCTTAAGCTAGTGCATGGTAGATGGATGAGACACTCTTTAAAAAAACTGCATGGCAATTAAAAAATATTTGACATCATTTATTGCCCTTGTTAGGGGAGCGATAAAGATTGGTCAAGAATTTCCTCGGATAAAAGAATCTTCACATTCTACTTAACCAGGTCATTAATTGTCTAATATGCGATACGGTTAATTGAAATTTCCTTTGTTACACTGTGTGCATTCTTTTTTATTTCAGAGTGAAAATGACAGCATCAAGAAGGAGATAGTAGATGACATAGAGAAACCAGAAGAATCAGGACTTAAACCAGAAGACATCATCATACATGTAAGATAAACAAATCAGGACTCCCATTTCTTTGTATTACTTAGTACAAGCTTGAGACATGGAAAATACAAATATCCAGGTTGACATCCATTCAAGCCTGGAGACAACACAGATCTGAGCACAAGTTTAAGACTGTTTCCTCTATGAATTTTGAAGCAGTAAATTTTGACTTGGGTCTGATAACTTTTTGATGTTTTAAGGATAGTTTTGAAAACATGTTTTGGTTTATGTTTATTGAGATGGTTTTTTGTATCCAATGCTTGACTTTAATCGATACTTATTTGACAGTGCTACAGCTGAAATAGTGAGAAGAAATATATTTTTCAAAAGATAATTATCTGTTGCCATGGTTACAATTTTAAATAATCCAAGTGCACACCAGCGTAACAGATTATATAAAATGAACCATCATTGAAATATTTTGATCCTAACTTGAAAATAACAATTCAATTTATGTACACTAATTGCACTCTGTTGACTTAATAATGCACTACACAAGGGTCTTGGTCAACCATTGGCTGCACTTTTCTATGAGGATGTCACACTGTTACATCATATTAAGTGTTATTGTTGGTGACATTTGCTTCCCAAAGGGGTATCTGGTATACCAGATCATTATCTCTTTTTCTCCATGCATTGTACTGGGAGAGTAAATGGGTTCATAGTAGAGCTAGAAATTTATGAGCGAATGCTACTATCTTTTTGTTTGTTGCTGCTATGTTACTTAAATTATACAAAGAGAATAATTAAAGGAGTAAAAGATTTAACAGGTTTGTACATGACTTAATATGACTTAATACACCTTTTATATATAATTTGTTCTATTGTTCATTCCTTTTTTTAATAACAAATTAGATGTCTAAGCATGTTTAAAAAAAGAAAAGCATTAGAGTTCATGTTGAATGATCATGGAATTATAATAGGATTTTTATTGTTTTATGATGGTTCATTTTTGTAAAATTATTGTTGTCATTGCACCACTATAAATGATAAGGCCAGTAATACCGTGAACATTTGGAAAGAGTGTATATAAAATAAAATAGCTGCTGTTTCATAATCGTAATAAAAGTTCTGTGAAAGAAAAGGATAAAGTTAACAAACAGTATACAGGACTTTTGGAAATCTACAAAATCTAACCTGCCGTAAATTAGGCAAGCAGGATTTTCATTGCTGAAAGCCATTGTGATATACATAGCTGGGTCATACTGAAAAATTATTTTAAATCTAGTATTTTTGTTGCCAGTTCAGAGGTGACAAATGGTATGGTCAGTACCTTTTTGATTTGGGTGATAAAAAGTTATAGTGTCAGGGCCATTAAGATAAAATAGGTTTTGTTATATGCAAATACATATATATATATATATATATATATATATATATATATATATATATATATATATATATATATATATACACATACACACACACACACACAATCTTTCACTGATGAAGTCTGTGCATATATATATTTATATAGTGTGTGTGTTTAATTTTTTTGTCCATGACTTTATTGTAAGGGTCATTTTGTAAATAGTATATTGCATACATAACTTTTGGTCATGAGTGTAGACTAAACTTAAGATAATACATGTCAGCATGTTTACTTGGATTTGAGCTTTGGACATTGGACATTGGTTTTTCCCTTGGAAATTCTATGGTCTACCTGATTTCTGACTGGTTGGCTGCTAAAATTTAAGTAAATAAACCTGATCTTGTTTATGAATTTGATGGAAATTGCCATTAAGATGACAGGGTTTTTTTTCTTTAGAAAAAGGTAATTGCAACATAGGTTAAGTGGTCATCTTTGTACAGTTGTTTACATCAGAATTCATTTGTATTTTAACATCTCTATAGTGGAATCAGTCTTTTAGTAGTGTTCAGTTAAATTTTTTAGAGGATTTATTTATTTAAATTATTCATTGGAATTATAAAATGTTCATTGACTTTGGAACTAAATCACTATTTTGGAATTACTGGGAATCCATTCAAGGACATTCTGGATTATATTATTGAGATACAACAGGGCTGTTAGTATATTAGCACATTCAAGGCTATTGGCACATCAGCACAGTTAAGATTGAAATTCATGAAGAACACCATTGGAATTCATTCAGAACACTATACTTTTGGACTTCTGATAGAACTTTTATGACTGTTTTGGATTTCATTCACAATACTGCAAGTTCCTTTTAAATTTTCACTTTGTTTTCTATAGAAGTAAATCATTGGTTAAATTTTACTAAACTTGTTGCTTTTTGCTTCTTTCTGTTCCTTTGGTTAAGGTTGTAGAGTTATAACAGTTGGTGCACATATGGGAGTGTGTTTGTCTTAATACATAATTGTATACATGTGTGCATAATGTCACACAAACCCTATATTACTATTTGTCCTGTCAGTGTAGCTACTTTACAGATGTGGGTGTTTTTGGATGAGAGCATAGAATTAATAATTTGAAAAATTTCAGCAGAGGGCAGTTTTTAAGTTTCTATTTTTTGGACTTCGTCAAATATCAGCTTATTTTCCTGTCATGTCTTCCTGAGTAACCATTTGATGATTTGAATATCATGTAGCTCTATACAACAAAGCAAAAGCTTTTCTCAGTTTTATTATTTTATTCTATGACTGATGTACTTAGACTCTTCATCCATCTATCCCAGTTACTGAATATTCTTACATATAAGTTGGGTCAACTCCAAACAACATACAGCCCAACCAACTGATGCTGTCTGTGATATTGCACTTGCAGTTCGATCCAACTTAATATGCAAGAATATCCAAACCTTTTTTGTACCTTTTTTTTTAAACAATCGGAAGATTTTTTTACCATTCTGCCTTCATTAATTAATCTGGGGATGCATGCAATGGCAGAAAAATTTTCCTTTATCAGTACAGCTACAAAATAAAATATATGAGATTTTCATATTTATTTTGGATGAAAATGTTTTGAACCTTCTTGCTTGTTCCTAAAAGTAACCAAGTAGGTTTTGAGAATCCATCTTTTTAGTTTTCTCATGGCGTGAAAAATTTGTATTAGATTAAACACATCTTCTGAAACGGGAACTGCAAAGACTAAAGTCAGATTTTAAAAAAAATTTTTAATCTGCACCAGTTGGGCTTATTCTCACACTTTTAACCCCCATCTTGTCGTCAGTCCATAAAGGAATGAGATCAAAGTACACTAGAATTTCATCCATGTTAGTGGTCACAGTGTAGGCAAAATCTTCTCCTGGCTGTCAACGAATTCATCAAATGATTTTATTTTCTCCAAATGTTCTGGGTGATGCATGGTTGTCGATGTCCGTGCATAAAGCATCATATTGTATCTGTTCAAAAATTGTTCCATTGTTTCAATTTATTTTCAAAATTCCCATGAACAATGGTGAAAAGGAACCAAAGTTAGCTTCCATATCTCGAGCAACTTTGTATATTAAAAAAAAAAAGTCAGCAAACTTAAAAGAATCCAAACAGGCTTCTTAAGTCGGCTTTCATTCTAATAAAAATACCAGTTGTCTTTGATGTCATCAAACAGTGAGTTTATTGATCACTGCCAGTTGTATTTATTCACCACCCAGTCTTTTATTTGCTTGGCATCTGTAGTTATAATTAATACAAATGGGCATTGATGTTTTCAGGTAAAAAGTATACATAGTAGTAACTTGCTTTAATAATACTTTCTGTAACCCATGCTAGCAAAAAAGGTTGTCACTTGCACTCAGGTGAATGTGTTTTTAAATAATGAATTTTCTTTGCAAGATACTGTCATATAGTTGACCTGGATATAATTCAGTCTTGGTTATTTTGCACCTAACACCATGTCATGCGCAAATGGCAGTTGTCTTCAAGAAATCGGTTGATTATTTCCCTCACATTTGCAATTTTGTTGGATCCAGTTTTCAGTCGGATAACATATTCAAATCTTTGAAAACAATCAGACATGATTTGTTTCTCAATGTTCATGTCAGTGAACAATGTGTCGTGTGTTATTGGACATAACCCACACATGCTACTGTATGGATGCCTATGCTACATATACAGAGTTTGTGGATATATTTTATTCTTTAATGCTCATAGTGCAAAAAAAAAAGCAATTACTGATAATACAAGGTTAGTTTCTTTCATTTTATTATCAAATAAATGTTTATCTGTTTTATTGCAACATGCAGGAGGATCAGCGTGCAAATTAAACACAAATTTATTTTGTTTCTAAAGTCTTGGGACATATGACCTAAGTGACAAAAAGTTTCACTATAAGTTCTGAAACAGGAATTTTTATTTTTATTTTATTGTGTCCCAATATATATGGTAAATACTGTAATGTTACTTTTAAATGATATTAAATGCTTTAAAGTTTTATGTTGCTTGTTAACTTTATACACATGCATATACTTCTCACAAATATAGCTCCCCCCCCCCCGGAAAAGCCATCCACCTCATACAGCTGCTTTTCCAGTTCACTGGGGTACTGTCTAAAGGATATGTTGAGTTGAATTTTTAAATTTATTTTTCTTGAGCTCACATTAGTGTTATCTGAAACACAGCTATCACGTTTTTCTCATCAGTGTTAGCAGTTTAAGGTTTTAAGTTTTTAATTTGCTTGTATATCCTAAACCCCTTTTCTTCGTTCTTGGGATGAATCATGAGGCTTAGGTAGTTCATTCCGCTATAGGCTTGCTGTCCCTTTTAACCTTGGGATCAAGGCCACAATCATAGAACTTGTTAAAATTTGTTCCAATTGCTTATATTTCCTAAACCTCATGTTTTAATTTTCTTCATACTTGCTTGGAAAGAATCTTTATTTAAGCTAATGCAATTCAGTGACATACTCAGTCTTTTGACCTTAAAGGCTAGGTCACATGTTTTAATGGCATTAAGACATACATTTACTACTTTATTAATTTTCTTGGTGCTGGTCACCAGCCCCAGGTGAAAATTGCCTCCACCAGTTAGAAATTGGAGGTCTAGAGCAAATGAAACCTGATCCCAGTCTGATGTCTTAGTCACTTCCGTTTTTGAGAATATCATTCTTTTTATCTTTGGACTATCATGTGTCTCTGCACACTCAACGGGTTTTCATTATTTCAGTGTCATTTGAATAGTATACATCAGTTGTATTCATTTCTGTGTTGCATTTGGTTAGATGAGGTGTGGGATTTGGCAGAATGCTGCTGCACCTGTAGAGACAGGAAGAAGTGAGCTGCAGTTTCCAAAAGGGAGTGATCCATGGCACTTCCAGATGTAAGTTGTTAGCTCATGTAAGGGAGGGGTCATTTACAGTTCTGAAGGTAAGGAAGCTATCAGCTACATAATCAGTGAGAGAGGGATTAGAGGTACGTTTCGATTTAAGAAAGTTAACAACACTTATATGCAGCACACCGTTATGATGCAAGAAAAGCACACATTATTTTTTTGCTCTCGTAGGCCTGCACAACTGTCAAGGAGCTCTCACTCACTGGAGGTGAGATCTTTGGGTAGAGACTGTTTGAGCAGGTCTCTGTTGCCCGAGTGTTTATTGGCCAGGTGACAGTCAGTGAACAGTGTGCCTGGCACCAGTCTCCAGTCATTTGATTGTGCTTTGATCACCAGGCTGTAAAAAGGCTCAGATTGAGACTTTTCTGTTTCCATTGTTCCTGCTCAGTCCCAAAAGGGCCTGTTGATGAGGCGGCAATGTCTTGCTTTTCCCCTGACACCATTCCAAATCTCCAAAAGAGAGAAGTAAAAGAATTAATGAGCTGAGACAGTGAGACAGTATGATGAACTGACATGATTAGTGGACCCACATGAGTTTAAGGAGGTCCTGATCGGAGTTGCTCATTCTTCTCACACGCTCCTACCTCCAGATAAACCTGCTAGTTTGGCAATGGAAGTTTAAGGGATTGGGACATTCAATAAGGCGATAAATTTAGTTTCCCACCTTCTGATCTATGTCCTAAGCCTTCTGAAGATGTTTTCAGGGACTCAGAGTCAATCTGACCTTCTGCTGATTTCCTACTCAGCTATGGTGAAGAGAATGTGAAAGAAGCTTACACAAGGCCAGGAAGTAGCTAGACAGCAGAAGACTTATTCAATCCATTCTTCCGTGCTGTGGCCCCTTGTGTCTATATTAAAAAGATGCATTCATCTGCTTGGCCACTTAAGCCACCTGTTTTGGGGAGCATCCTAGGTGGGATTTCAACAGCAGCCTTGACATGCATCCCCATATAATTGCATGAGTTATGGAGCTTAAAACTCAAACACTGGTTGAAATAGATATCAGTTTCTGAGGCAGACTCTTTCAACCTTTTGAGCGTTGAGTCTCAGTCAACAGCTTCTTTGCAGATACTTCTAGAGATTGTTGCTAAGACACTGAGGTCCTTGCTCTCGAGGTTGATGGCACAACTGCTCCATCTTCACGGGGATGCAGTGTCAGATAACTTGAAGGTTTTGCTGGATCATAGCTGGTGGTTTAATTTATGGACCTCACATATCAATTACTGGCAATAGTCCTTGGTCCATCAAAATCTGCTCAGAATCACCTAAAGTCCAGGAAGACTATGAGACCCCTGTCTAATTGTTTTAAGCAGGAGTCACTAGTAAACTCCTCACTTTTTTCATTTGATGGGGTGGCTGGAAAACCCAAGCCATCTGTCCTTGTTGAAGAGGGAGGCAGTTGGTCCAAGGTGGCCGCACCCACTCCTGCCAAGTCTTCATCTTCCAAATGTCCCAGTAGGTTATATAAAAGTCTTTTTCCGTGGGTATGCCACGACCTAATGGATGATAATGGATTTTCTCTGCAATAAGAGAGGATTATCTTCAACACTTTTGGATCCTCTACCTCTGTCAAGGACCTCTCTTTTGGTTTTGGGAAGAGATACACACCATTCTAATGAAGGGGGCAGTAGAAATAGGGTAATAAACATGCAAAGTCTGAGATTCTACCTCAAGATTGTCCTGGTTTCAAACAAAGGTTGGTTTTTTTTGTGCCTCATTAGCAATTTTTCCCCCATAATTTTTTTTATTCAGGAGTCAGACAACAGGGCTGTTACCATTGGCCTCCATGATGCTTATCTACACATCCTCATATTTCCACCCCAGAGGAAACTCTTGCAGTTTTGTGTGGTAAGATCTTTCAGGTTTAGACTTTTTCTTTTCAGCCTAACTTCCACTCCTAGAGCCTTTAATAGTGTGATGGGAGAAATGGCAGCTCACTTAAGGCCTTTAGGGGTTCCATCATGCTGTATTTTGGCAGTTAGTTAATGCACAGTATTCTACGATGTGCCCTACTCACAGATCTGTCACTCCGTTTGAAGACAGTGACTTGTCGGGGATTAAACCCAAACCATGAAAAGTCAAATCTGACCCCATCACAGAAGGTTGTTTATGTGGAGATGAATTTCATCACCCATAAAGGGCATTTGTTTTCTCGATGGCAGGATCATGCAGATACTGTTTCTCATAACATGACTGTTTGAGAAGATCTCATTTTCTGCTTGCTGCTACCTTTCATTCCTGGGGACCCTGAATGTGACAGCAGGTCCAGTTCCCCTAATTTAATTTGAAGATTTTATATGAATCTCATTCTTTTTGTACACTGATAGTTCAGATTCAGGCTGGGGTACTCACCTTGAGCTGAACACAGTTGTCATTCAGGGCATGTGGTTTTAAGGATAGTCTTTCTTTCATATCAACAACTTAGAAAAGTGGACTGTTTTAAAAGCACTACATTGGTGCTTCAGTGACATTAGACACTGCTGAATTATGGTTGCCAAAGACAATACTTCACTCCTGGCATGCCACAGATATCAAGGAGGCACTCATGCACTTTCTCTCTGCTTAGAATTCTGGAACCTCCACCACTGGACAGCTTCAGAGGGGATCAGTCTCTGAGTCTGCCATATTCCAAGCAAGAGAAATATCCTCACATATAGACTGCCAAGACAATGAGGGTGAGACAGAATGGTCTTTCTTGCACGAGTCAATAGGGGAGGTTGCCAGTGATAGATTTGTTTGCAGTGGGTTGAACAAAATGCTACCATTTTATGTCTTTCCAGCTCCAGACCAGAGTGCATGGGAGTTGGACAACCCCCCCCTTGGTCATAGCTCAGTAAACTTGAACCTCCTAGACCTGTTGATAGACACCTCTTGGTTAGTTACTGCTGAGGAGGGATCTACTGTAGCAGTACATCAGCCCACACATCCACCTACAGGCCTGGCTCATATTAAATGATGTATCTGCCAAGATCAGTTTTCAAGTCTACATTACTTCTTTGTGAGCCTAGCTTTCTGGCAAAACATCATCTACCTTCAGTATACCATGAACCAACTGAATTCCCTAAATTTTGTCAGCCACCATTTCCAGGTGGATTATTGTGTCAAAAGAGTCAAATATCGCACTGAGAGAGATCCTTTTTCATGAGAATTGAAGTCCACAAAGTTAGGGTTATTGCTGCATCTTTTAATTAATCTTCCCCAAATAATGTGAAAGCTGCTTAAGGGGGTCACACTCCACCTTCTTCTCATTCTATGTTCATTGTTGGACCCGAATGAAGTCGTCTACACATTAAGTTTAACTGTATCAGCCCAGCACATTGTCAAACCATCTTCCAGTCTGAAGTAAGGAACCATGTTAACAGCTAGTTATGGTACCCCCAGCCTACTGCCAGGCTTTCAAAGTTGGCAGAATAATAATGTGTAATGTATTACTGCTATTAAAATGTAGTACTGGGTGGGAGTAAAACTAATTTAAATTATGTAATATTTTCCTTCTATTATTACCTGTTCCCTCCTACCTCCCCTTTCTGATGTGCTTCTGGTGTTGATCCAAGTCAAAGAAGGGCGATATTCTGAATAATGGAAGTGACTGCAGCATCAGACTGGAACTATTTTGTTCTTGATCTCCAGTTACTTAATGCAGGATGGAATATTCACCCTGGACTGGGTGGGAGATGGCATCAGGAAAAGATAACCAATGTTGCAATCGCAGGTAAGTATTATGTAATTAAAATGAGTTCTGCCCCAACACCTACCCAAATTTACAAAACACTACTTTGATCATGGTTTTGAGAAGCAAATCCCAGCTTTCTTGTTTTCTCCACTTCAGTTTATGCATTCTATCATTAAGTGGAATTTGTGGTTGATTTTTCTTTTCAGATGGTATTTCTGGACTATGGTATGAAGGACAAGAACCCCATCGACAATGTCAGATTCTACATGAAGGAGAAACCAGATATAGCAATAATGGTCAGAAAAGATCAGGTCAGTTCTTTTTTGTGTTTTATGCCCCAGCTACAATACCAGAATGGGCATCATGTTTTGTTGTTGTCAGTGCATTGCTCAGTTATGGATTGATTTGCAATAGAATTTTTTGTGACACAATATCTTGGATATTTTCTTCATATTTTAGACATCTCCGGTGGCTGAAATGGTTAGAGCTTTCGCCTCATGATGCATGAGATTACAGGGTTGAACCCTGGCCATGTCATACCAAAGACTTATAAAAGTGGCAATAACAGCTGCCTCACTAGATGCTCAGCCTTAAGAGGTTAGTGTTATAGCTGGTCGGCCTGGTGTCAGGAATATGTGACTGGGTGGGGCATCATAGTGACATGACTAAATTTTTTTTAAAGCTGTGTTACAAATCCAACTCAAACTCTTCGTATTCTTTTATTTTAATCAATAGATATCTACTGAAACACAGCACACATTACACATTATAAGTTCATAAATAAAATACTAGTGATCACATTTGAAAATGCAGGAGACTGAACAAAAATTGCAAAATCTTCTTCAGAAACAAATGTCAGCCAACAGTGTATTCCATGAGCAGTTTCAAATGGCAAGCTTAAGCATTTATATACAAGGAAACAATGTCATTGAAAAGATGAATGGAGATATTTCTAATATCATGTCCACCCATTTTTTAAGTCAATAAAAGATCAGAAAATATTGTTTCATATATAATCAGTGGCAACTGGCAATGAGACAGCTACAAGACTGCAACTACTTAACAGACACCATATTGTTTATGTCAACGTCCACTGTTTACAACTGACTTTACAGGGAAAATAAGTCTGTTGTAATATGTTTTACTGATGTTCTGTTACAATGATGCAGAAGAGTGATCTATTGGACTATTACATGTGCTATCTCTCAGCTATTATTAGCACACGATTAATGACTGGCCTACACTGGACGTCCACAGACATCACTATCCTGTGCCATAAAAATATGGTTCCAGATAACTGAAGTTGTAATAATTGAAATTCCACTGTACCATGGATAAAAAGGTAGCAATGCATTCAGTGTTTATAACAGGAGACAAGATAATGCTGAAACAAATTCAGTTACATATGTGAATTTTTATATGCTCATCTGGTAGAAAAAATATTTTTTATCTGAGCAGTATAATCTAATAATTCATCCAAACCTCTAATGTCAGGTTTCCCAGATGTTGCCAGAGAAGTTTGCAGAACAACATGTACGAGTTTATTGCAAGAAAGATGACCCACTCAGCATTCACAAGGTCCTTCAGTCTTTTGATAGATGGTGCAAGAAGAAAAATTTTCCACCACCCAAAGTAAGTGTTTTTAATCAGAATATTTTGCTTGATGCATTAAGGTATCACCATGGTGATTAGAGGACATGCCAATACACATTATTGGCCAGATATTAACTTTAAACAGTTATAAAGTAAATTTTTTTCTTCTCAATTAGACCAGTCCCTTAAAAACAACATTTCTGATTAGGCACAGTGTCATCAAAATATCATTGCTGATGTCTGTGCATCATTAAACTTCATGAATGTATTTATTGGGAGGGCACTGCTTGTCACAGACCGAATGAAGCCACAGTGACCTACTTTTCTTCGTGAATACATTTAGTTCAGTTCTTGTGATGCTTATGTGTAGTCATGAGGATTCTGCTTAACATGAGTAAACTTAGGTCACAGTGACCTGCACACAATGATTGTGGAGCAGATCAGAAGATCTTGCATTGGTTACGCAGGTCTTTAGTAAGATTGAAATCTGAACACGGAATGATTTTGTATGAAACAGCTTTTAAATCTTACTTGCAGGTGCTTGATCCGATACACAGACAGGGACTTTGACTTCGTCTAGAACTTCCCCTGCAGGAAGGTTCTGTGTTGAGGCAAATGAACCATGACTTTATGTTAGACAAACAAACTTGGCTCAATGCTATCAAATTACCATCTAACTCCACATGTTGTGTGTTAATATCCAAACACCAAGCCTTATACCTTTGGAAATCAAATTTCATTCTACCTTTTTGGCATGCAGATTTCTCCTCAGTTACAAATAGCAAACATTGGGGAAATATTGCAAAATTCTGTGTTCCCAAATCACCTCTGTGGTAATCAAAGCCTTCCAAAATAATATTTCACCGTTGTAAATTCAGTAAGTCTTAAACAAATCCTATCCTTTTTCAGAGTAAATTCAACTAGATCAGCATTCTTTCATAGTCATGATCCTTTATAAGATGGTTTGAAAGTTGTAGCTGCCATAACAACACCTCAATGCACCATCAAGAGCTGATTATTGGATAAAGCCTCGATTTTTAGTACAGAAATTTAAGCAGTAATCAGAGCTATGAAGTGTAGTGTAACCTGGCATAAAACAAATTTCATCGTCTTTTCAGATTCCCTTTTCTAACTGAAAGATGCAGAATCTTAAATCTGACAACATGTTAATATTCCAGATATTGCATTTTCTCATGCAATCTGGGAAGAGTATTTTGTACTGTTGGTTGCCCTGTCACATTGGCTTCAAGGGAATAAAAGTGCAGATAAAGCAGCCAAAGCTGTCCTGCAGTCACCCATATCTGAGTGGAATCTCCACATACTGACTTCAAATATTGTACATATCGGCATGTTCATCATAGTTGGCAAAGTATGTGGAAGGAAAGCTCCACAACAAACTTGAGAACATTAAATCCTCTATTGGTGAGTGGTTTCCTTCATATAGAACACATCAGAGTGGTTGGATTGCAAAGCAATTCAGGTTTGTGGATTGATGGTGTCTGTCTTTCTGGTATCAACACACTGGTTAGGATTTGCTTTTATATAATTTTATCAGACACTATTGATTACAGTCACACAAGTTGATACTTCGATGTGTAATATGGAGTACTACACTTCCATAGAAAAAAAGGCCAGTTACCAATGTTTCATGGCCCAATGATTTTGGTGAACCTTTTTAGCTCATTTTCTCAGGCACAATGGAGTCAGATAACTATATATATGTAACTGCATCACAAGGAAATATTGACACATTGTTTACCAGTTATAGACAGATTTGTGTTCATAGTATCATCATGTAGCAAAGTTGTGCTGGTGACTAAAAGCTGAAAAGTTATTATATACGATTAACATTTTATTGTTGTTGTGTTGTATCCTACTTGAATTGGAGAACCGCTACATTGGCAGATTTGATTGATCTGAAGCATTGTGATATTATCACAGGGGTGATATCACTAAAAAGAATATCGATAAAACTTTGATACCATTGCTAGTAGTATCAGTATCAAAATTTGCTTTACTTACTTGATGCTTATAATCAATGATCAGGCCCTATTAAATTAAAGTTGTCTGTAATATTTAGAAAAATGTAATAGCAATTCTACATTGGAGAAGATTTATATTATGTGGTATGTTTTATACTAGTGAATAAATGGATAATGAATTCTTGACTTTTAACTTTTATATAAAGCAGAATGATATAATAAAACTGAGTAACATTTGTTTAAAGATGGACTCTTGCAGTTGTTTAGCTGTGAATGTTTAAAAGTATCCAAATTATACAGTTTTTCTGTTTTTTTAAATCATTTCTAAATATTTTATATCTTTAAATGTTTTCAAGGGTGGAAATGTGACGGCACTAGAACTGACACCGGTTATCAAAAAGAATCCTGACACTATGTCCAATGGAACCCCTGGCCAGGAGACCAATACTTACAACCCCATAACACCAGGATCAGCAGGGAAATTCCGAAACAGGCTTTCCTTCTAGTAATGTGATGTCACAAGTCAAAGTTACCTTGGCAACATCAAAATAGCATTTCTAAGGTCACCCATAAATCTCCAAGGTCAATTGTTGTCAGGCAGCACTACTACATCATCATGATATAAAAATGTTTTGTTTTAAATTCAACATCTTATTTTGTTGATTTACATATTTTGTTAAGAATTTAATAGAGAATTATGCAAAAATGTTTATTGTATATTATGTATTAATGAGTTAACACGTTATCCATTTTTATTTATGTTCATTTAATGGAGATGATGGTTTTTACGATTTTTGGGGCTAAAACTGTTTTTGATTTTATTATCATAAAAGTGTGGTTCTGATTTTGGACAAAGAGGGATTTGCATGTAGCAAGTTCTGAGTCTTTAGTTCTTTATGCTTGTCTGGGATATGCATTTTTTATCTTATTAGACACCAATAAATGTATATATATAAACCTCTCCCTTGATAACTCATGTCCTGAATAATTCATGAACCTATGTATAATGTGGTGTCATGTGTGGATCCCTTTTTGTTAGTCTAGAAAATACCAGAACAATTGGCCCCTATTTGTTTAACGTGAAGAAAATTATAATCAAAATGGTAAACGAAAATTTGTTATATCACTGTTGTTATTGTCAAAAATGGCAGCACCTGGAAATCTCATTGAACATCATAAAATCTGACCTGCCAACCCTCACGATTTTGGCGTGAATTTCAATTTTGAAGGGCTTTTTTAAATTGAAATCAAATATTGTTTGAAGTTTTTCATTTAAATAACCTTGGACACATTCACTTTTTACCATTTTTGAGCAAAATTTTATGTAGTTGTGGCTTTTGTTTAACATGAACTTTGGCCTTTCTATTATGTATCCAGTCATAATTGTTTTAAAGAACTTGAAGGATTGGAATGAAATTAAGTGTGAGGCTTTACAGCAGAAAGACTTGTGTGTCAAGTTTGATTTTCACTGTCTGCCATTGAACTTTTACAGGGTTTTGGCCTGCAATTTTCTGCTAAATAACCTCTGAATAACTTAATGAATTGAGTGGTCTCTAATTTTCTCAGCTTTACATATCCCTGAAATCTCACCTCTGTCCATGTGGGTTTGAGTCTTGGGCTCAGCCATCATGGGTATGTGAAAAGCTTGCTAATAGCTCTTTTTCAGTAGTTCTTCTTGGGTCCATCCTCCAGCAAATATACTGGCCACCATATATAGCCTATTATGTGCTAAAATATGGTGTTAAGCCCACAACAGTATTAGCAACTTCATGAATTGAAACCAAATGCTTTATATTAAAAAGACCCAAGTTAGCTTTGAATGTAGCTCCAAACGCTTTCTTGGGTTAGGGCTTCTGTTTGATTTGCATAAAATTGACAGGGGTATATGTGTTGTTTGGATACATTTCCAGAGATGCCAACCATTCTGATTTTGGCAGAATCATTACTGTCTTTAATCTCAATTAATGGCATTACGATTGCTTCTTTCAGATTCCAGTTGTTAGGTCAGGTATAATTTTATGTAGGAAAGCCTCAATTTTATCACCAGTGTATCTCTCTGAACATGTACCTAATAACTTGTTTCAGAAAAACAGTCAAATATTTTGACCAGTCAGAAATCACTTCTGCTGAAGGCTATCCACATCTCATTATCTCAAACTGAATGAGACTATTGTAGCCTAATTGCCATATTGCATGGAATTCAATATAGATTTGTATTCTGGCACCCTGCCTTCTTCACAACATTATTACAGTAAAGAAGGCTGTGTGCCAGACTACTGATGCTTAGGTACATAACATAGGTACTGTATCTGCCAAGTTGTCTATATACAGTCTACATGCCCAGAACTTAAAGCACCTGTTGAGGATTATAACTATAAAAAAAAACTGCTTCAGAAATTCTAAATGGAATTCAGAAGGAATCAACACTGGACAAGGACTGTGCCTTTGCAATCTTTTCTTAATGGAAAGCTGGCTGTTTCATTCAAACACCTCTTCAAATTAATAATGCTTAAAATACATTGTAGGCAAAAGTTTTAAATATTCGTGCTGTTATGTTATGATTCCTGTGATGGCTTTTCTACCTTTCTTGTTTCTTTACATATATTATCAACTGCCTGTAATCAGGATTCTTGAAGACAGTTGAAACTTAAATCCTTCTTATTGTCATGCATTAATTTAGCTTGACAAAAGAAATTAACTTAAACATTTAGTAAAAAGTCTGTTTAGTTCTTTTTACTTTTCTTTCCTTTTGATGAAGAAAGCTGTTTATATTTAAGTAGTACCTGTATGTATTCATTAGAAATGGCTTGTAGTATTATGATATACAAGAAAATTAAGTGCTTTGCGATGTTTTTACATATTTATTCTTGTTGATATTTTAATGTACCATCTTGACTCGATTACAAGTCCAACCCATCTGCAAAAACAAAGACCCTGATCTGTCGTTGTATAATGCACATGTAGATCTTAGTGTATGTTGTTTATTCTACTGATTAATTCTAACAAACTGCATAGACCCAGATCTGCTGGCCCCTTTTGTGAAGGCAAATCTGGGTCTGTGCAGTTTACAGTTGGATCCAACTTTTACACAAGTATTTATGGTATCAGATTTTCTTTCTTTATATACTGTACACATTGATCATGGCTATATGATATATACTGTGTTGAATGCATATCGATGGCACACAGTATCAGCTAAGATTTTCCATTATTTAAAATTCCACAAAATCTAAGTCTACCATGTTCATTCTGCATATAATTTCAGGTGAACAGCATGGACCCTGATTTGTCATTTATAATGGATGGAAAATCTGGGTTAAAGCTTTTTGCAAAGGGTTGGAGTGGTGAATACTGCATTCTGTTTAATCACTTGGACCTCTAGACTTTTGATGATGACTTTTACATGATGGCAATTACCAAAGTAAGATAATGCTTAATTTTACATGGATAACTCTTTGTTTCAATTTTGTTATTGTCTTTTCTGTAAATGAAGTTCATACCAAATGCATTATGATCACAACAGACAGACTACTTTTTAAAAAAATGTTCTCTTTTTCCACATCTTTGTTTTTATCGTTATAATGCAAAGATGATTTCATGCATGCTTCGCTTGAAATTCAGTTTTGCATTGAGTCTGCCTCTAAATATAGTAGTAAAAAATGTATAAAAAATTAATTACCTTTTTTGGCACTAAACTGAACATGATAAGAATTTAAATGTTTAACAACTTAACCATCATCATCATCATCATCATCATCATCATCAAAATGTATGACATCTAAATGGTTTCTATAACAGTACTTAACTGGTCTTTACAGAATGTCACAGAGTAAGTACCCTGGCATAAATGCTATCAAAATGTGTTCAAATTCACCCTCCAAAATATGGCAGCTATGATGTAAAAAGGGAATAGCTTTAAACAGCATCTCAAAAACTGCTTGACTAAATTGAATAGCATCCAGCCAGTCCACCAAAATAGAGAACCAGTGGTCAAAGGGAAATATGTTGATGGTCAGAGCATTTCCAAAATACAACTCTGATCAGATGCATTTTCAAAAGCAGACCTGTGTCTATAGGTTTTTAATTTGGGTGCATGAAATGCACAGATAATTAACAGTATTGTAATTTGTATTAATAGCATGCAGACACCAGTTTGTCTCTTACACAATCACCAGTAGTGTGCTGACACCATCATATCTTATAAAAACCAGTAGCATTCTGACACCTGTAACAAAATTACCAGTAGCAAGTTTAACACCTGCATATCACATTTACAGCTGCCATTAGTATACTAATACCTGAATATCTTGTACATGATTGTCAATAGCATGTTAACACCTGCATATCTTGTACATGATTGTCAATAGCATGTTAACACCTGCATATCTTGTACATGATTGTCAATAGCATGTTAACACCTGCATATCTTGTACATGATTGTCAATAGCATGTTAACACCTGCATATCTTGTACATGATTGTCAATAGCATGTTAACACCTGCATATCTTGTACATGATTGTCAATAGCATGTTAACACCTGCATATCTTGTACATGATTGTCAATAGCATGTTAACACCTGCATATCTTGTACATGATTGTCAATAGCATGTTAACACCTGCATATCTTGTACATGATTGTCAATAGCATGTTAACACCTGCATATCTTGTACATGATTGTCAATAGCATGTTAACACCTGCATATCTTGTACACAATCACGAATAGCATGCTTATACCTTCATATCTCGTAAATTGCCAATATTAATACCTGCGTATCTTGTATACAATCACCAATATCATATATAATACCTACATATATATGATCATCATTAGCATGCTAACACCTGCAACTTCAGAATTTTCGAGTCTTGACCAGTGTTTTCCTGCCGTATATGTGTGTGTGTGTGTGTGTGTGTGTGTACATAATGCTGTCCTGTGATTGGAACTTTTTTCTTCTTTATATCATCTTTTCTTTGATTCCTGCTGGTTTTGATCATGCTTTGTGTTTGAATGCTGTACAATTTTCTAAAGGATTTAGAAATCCAGAGTTTATATTCAGTTATGTGCCCTTTTTAAGTGCACAATTTCTGCCAGTGTGTTCCTGATTTCTACCTGTGTGTTCGTGATTTTTACCAGTGTTTTCATGATTTCTTCCTGTGTTCCTGATTTCTACCAGTGTTTTCCTTTTTTCTACCAGTGTGTTCCTGATTTCTGCCTACTGTGAATACTAGTTAAGCTATTCTACAGTTTTTCATTTTGTTATCCATCATTTTATGTCCTTTTTATGTTCAAGTTATTTTTAATTTCTGATTATTTGAGCTTTAATTTGTTGAGAAAGACAGTCTTTATGAGGAGAGCACTCTAGGCACCTGCATAGGTAGGGAAATGTGTGGAGATCTGTGCCATACAGACATTATCGTATATACTTACTTAAGGTCAAAAGTCCAACTTCAAACTGCACAGACCCAAAATCTGCCATTGTAGTTTGCTGGCAGATTTCTGTCAATGCAGTTTGTTAAGAGTAATCAGTAGGACAGATATCATAGATTCTGATCCGCTGGTGCATTATGCAACAGCAGATTAGGGTCTATGTTCTTTGTAGTTGGACTCAGTTTGTAAGTGTGTATATACAGTGTAGTGGCATTTATGTCATATTGGCATAGGGAAGACTAACCAAGACATTAGTGTCAAGCAGTACATTAAGATCATCTCACAACATTTGTACTGTATTTGCATCTTGATTTCTGGGCATTCATGTCATATAGGCAATGGAGAATGTATGGAAATGATTTCTTGGGATTATAACATTTTTTCATAGTGGAAATGAATATTGTATTGGAATATGGTGGAGACGATCTCAGGGCATTTGTGTAACATGGGCATCATGTTGAAACCATATCTGAATATTTGTGTCATGACGATTGTTTGAGAGAATATCATGGTATCCATGTCATCATGGCATTGTATAGAAAATATCATTAGGCAGTCATTCTATATATATATATATATATATATATATATATATATATATATATATATATATATATATATATATACACACACACTGAAAAGACTGGCTTAGGATAGGGTCCATTATCCAGAAGCCCACAATTTAAAGCTCTTACAAGCATTTGTGTTCACATTTTATCTTTTAGTCAAATGTGCCTTTATGATGTACCTTTCATTGCATCTGTCAAATCTGTGAAATTCATTACTAATATAGAGGCATTTCAACTGGAAAATACCTCAATTTTATATTGTAATGATTTCCCTTGAGAAGCTAATTCAAACATGCTTGCTTTTTTCACGTTTTTTTTTAGCCTTAGAATGTTATAGATTTTACTGAGTAATAATATAGTTGCAATATATGTTGTAGCAGATTTCTTTACATTGTCATTTTATGGTCCTTTTTCACATTTTGACTTTTTCATGTTATTTTGTATGTGAACTGCCAAATATAATGTCTTTATAGCCCTTTTCTTTTACTCAGCATTTTGTATTTAATCCTACATGATTGTAGTGTCAACATTGCAGCATATATATAATGTCATGTTAATATCTATAGATAAAGTCCTACAGTGCAGATTGTATCATCATGTGATGCCTGAAGTTGATCAAGCAATGTGTGTACTTAATTGTAGGTAGGACAGAGTGATGTTTACCATCACACCCCTAAATTTTGCAATTTTGTTTAATGAAAGCTAGATAAAGCTTGTCTGCAATGCAAAAGATGAAATAACTTTGCTTCAATCTTTTAGCCAAGTTTACACCTATGAGAAAGATTATTTTTCATGGTTAGATTTTAATTTTATTTTCAAACAGTCTAATAAATGCATTTCAGTAAAAGACACCTTTGATGGAATCACACCCCTTACAAATTTTGTTCTAACTTTAAAATGGAGTTGTAAATCTTCAAAGGACATTTATTTACACAACATTTACTTTTGAAAAAAAAGGCCAACATCAATGACCAGACCACCTAAAGTTTCAGTTACATAATTCAAACTAAGAATGTTGCCAAGAGAATTAAATCCAATCATCTAGTGGACCCATGCTTATATTTGATTAAATGGTTAAATGGTCATCAATCTTGTCTGCTACGATATAAGCTCGTTTATAAGTCGAGACAACTGCTAACTGCATAGACCCATCACATAATGCACCAGCGGATATGGGTCTGTGCAGTTTGTTATGACTAATCAACGGTAACAAAACAGACCCTGATCTGCCTGCACATTATGCAATGGCAGATCAGAGTCTTTGCAGTTTGCAGTTGGACTCTACTTAAAGGTGAGCATATAAAGTTGTAATCTTTTGCTAACATTCTTCTCTGCTCTCAGTTGGTTTTTGAGTTTTATTCCACATGATCCCATTGTCTTTATGTATTATGGGTTAATTAGTTATTTCAAAATTGTAATTATTTTCACCAGCTGTTTCAGATTGTGATTTTGCATAAAATATGGTTTTCTGAATATTTTAACATTTAAAATTGATACCTGACACATGTCCAGATGTGTATATACTATATTTCACAAATTAATATAATACAAATTAAATTTTCGCTATCAAAGAAATGTTGGATGACTATATTTACTCAATTATTCATCAAGTCCAACTGCAAACTGCACAGACCCAGATCTGCTGTCATATAATGCACAGGCAGATCTGGGTTTGTGCAGTTTGTTCGGAGTAATCAGCAAAACAAATAACATAGATCCTAATTTGCCATGGCATTTAGCAGATCAGGGTCTATGCTGTTTGCAGTTGGACTTGAATTATAGGCAAGTATATTATGGTAATTTGGCAAGAGAAGTAAATATGTGAAAATATAATTGACAAAGAGTGTTGAGGTTGGCTTTGATGATTAGTAGTTTAAAAAAATATTTAATGTCCCGAAGATTGAGAATTTAGTATATTTGCAAACTTTTGATATATAAGGATGATTTGCAATAGCAGTTAGCTGCAGGTTCCTTACTGTTACTGTCTCAGTACGTGTATGGAGGATTTTTGTCAAAGCCATTTAACTGGAAAACAAGACAGCAGTTTGAGTCACTTTTCTGATGGCATTGTTGCCATCAAAGGGTTTTATGAAAACTTTGGTTACTTTAGAAGTTTGTCAGTTGCTTATTTTTTTTAACATTCTCGTTGATTTCGTTTATACTTTGATGCTCTGTTATGAAGCCACAAGAAACCTTCAAATTCCTTGGACTTGTGGTCTGGGTCACAAGCTTCACAGCAATGCTGTTGGCTCTGCATACATGTACTGGCAATTTTTTGGGGTTTAAAAAACCTAATAATTAAGTAAAGTTTGATCTCTGGGCCTTTCTAGACATTATTGTCATAAGCAGGAACAGCACACATGTATATTGCTTTTTATTCTTGTTAATTTCTAGATTTTTCAAGTCACGCATATTTTCCAAACTCAATAGCTACGTCCTGAATTCTGAGGTTCTAGATTCATTTAGCATAAGTCGAAATGATTCTGTAGAATATTGTAAGAAAGTTTGTAGCTTGCTTTCTGTCCATTCCAGTTACCTCAGTCTTATAAATTAACAATCCCAAACTCTTTTATATCCACTCAACTAAGGCCAACCTGTGACCATCATGCAAGGTCAAGCTTGTTTGAAGTCATGACTAAGTTACCTATATTGTCATGAATCCCATATTTTGGGAGGAAAAGTTATTAGATGGGGTCTGATAGAGTCAGGAGGTTCTGCCATTAGGTATCTATATACCCCAGTCCTCCCTCTGAGAATTGGACAAAGATCATGGGCATGTTCCTTTTAAAATGTTGCTCAAGTTTTCAGCATAGTTTCTTTTTAAGGTCACGAGTCCAAAACCCCAGGAGGGTACCTAATATATTTGGACTGGAGTATCAGTAATTATGTCACTTCGATATTTATGTACCTTTCCCTCAGGCAAGGTCAATTCCATTTAAAAGTGAAATATGTATCTTTATGAGATGGGCAACAGGCAAGATATCTGATTTCATTGGATTCTGTTTTGCACTTCTTTATTTAAATTATTTAATTCAGAAATATAATAATTACTTTATTTTTTGTTAATTCAACTAGCATTAATGCCAAGTTTGCTTAAGGCTTGGTTCTTTATGTGTCATCCATGTACAGAGTTGCTATTTACATTGTTCCAAAAACACTCAACAGAATCTGACAATATTTTACAGATGAACCTCTTTCAAACATGTTCAGTTATTGCAAATTTGCCTTTAAATGTGGCTGATATTAATAAAAACAGAAGTAAGAGAAAACTTTGAATAACTTCTTCTCAAGAACAGATTGACAGAATTTGATCAAATATCAAATTGTAACACCAGCATGAAATTTTCAAGTTATTCATATTATGCCAATCCACTGTCAAAACTGGCCACCATTGCTAAAAAAAGAGAATGAAAAAATCTTAGTGACTTCTAAAGAAAAATCCACACTCAACAGAATTAAGTCAAATTTCACTGAAAGCATCCTGGTGTAAAGATCTTTAAAATATGCTCTAATGATGGGGATTACAATCAAATTTGGTCACTTACTAAAATTAGAAACACCTTTAGATGACTCCTTAAAAACAACTTCTCAGAATGTGGTCTAATCTGACAATGTTTCCTTGCTTGAAAGTCCTTCACATTTATATAAATGATGCTGATTTCCCATCTAATGTACTCCTTCCTGAATATAGAAAAAAGTAGCTAAATAACCTATTCTAAAATAAAAATGCATAATGAAGAATTCAGACCTATTTGATGGAAAGCATCTGATGTGGATCACCATCATACGTGGCAACTGTTACTAAAAACAGACAAACATGTAAATGACTTTTCAAAAACAATCTGATCAAATCTGACAGAAAGTGTCCTGCTTGAAGTCCTTTCACATTTATAATAAAAAAACATGCACTACGGGATTTTCCCTTCAGAGAAAGCATCCAGGTATGGAGAACTATCAATATTTGACAAATGTCGTTGATGTGTAAAAAACAGAAGAAGAAAAAATAGTGAAATGTTGAAATGATTGTTTACTTTACATATCTAATCAAAAGCATTGGAAGAAATTTAAATAAAAAAGAAATCCTCTACATCCAGTTTTTGACAGTTTCTCTTGCATTTGACTATCGGGCAGATGTCAGCCAAGTGAGTGATCTCAGGTCCACTTGAATCTCTTGTTTTGTCCATAAGTGAACACAGTTCAATTACAGCTTGTGCTAGGAAGGTGATAATATGACTGAATACAGCTGTCAAGATGTTTAAAATTATATTTAAAATGGCATAATTATACATGTTGATCTTCATTGGTTTTATTGAGATAAAACTCTTATTCTAACTATACAATTTCTTTTACTTTATTCATTCTTTATTGAATAATTTTCACACTTTTAAACAATACAAGCGATCCGCAATAGATTGGTCAGTTCCATAAATTTGTGAGAAGTAATTTTAAAACTAAAAGCTTGACTTCACTTTTCACTTAAAGTGGTACAGGATTATAATGAAGTTTAAATTGATAAAAGATAAAGCACTAACATATTCACTTTGCACTTCTAAGGTCCCAGGTTCAGTCATCCATTCTAGCATGAACTGTAGAGTATGAGATCGCCCTTTGATCTGTGGTTTTCTTAGGATTTTCCAGTTTTCTCACCTCACCTACAACAGTGAACCAACATCTGAACCATCAAGATATTATCATACCAATTTAAAAGAATTTGTAATGCAATTAACATTAAATAAAGATGGCACTTCCTCATTATAGTGCTGTCTGTAGTCGTAGAGGATACCACATTATAGCAAGATAGCCTTATAATGAAGTACATGATTCATATAATTTAATACCATATAATGAAATAGGATTAATGACCATACCCACCTTATAACAGGAACTGTGTCATAATGATCACTACATGGTTAAGACTTGTTAGTCTGAATTTCTTCTGACCCTTGACGCCCCATTTTTTATATTTGGACATTTATGTTGGGATGCATTCCTTATACCTGAACATAAATGTCCAGATATCAAAATGATGTGTCAGGGGTCAGAGGAAACTCGGACTAAGACTTGTTCTGCTAGGTGGACTGTAGTCTGAAATTGTACATTTATAACAAGTGCTATTTGTAGACATCTGGTGATGCAAATGAGACAGCACATCACAGTAACAAATTGACAGATAGTGAGAAGCAAGCAATAATTCAGTTAGCCAGGTAAGATGTTAGTTGGGGGAAAATATAATTAAAGGAATGTAATGTTCTGCAATTCAGTCATGTTTTACATTATTTTGCAAATTGAGAATGAAATAACAATGTTCACACAAAGTGCTTGAGTTTTGATAGTTCCTTGAATTTGAGAATGGCTAAAAAAAAGCTGGAAAAAGTACTTGAATTTCAAAACATTCAGTATTTCATTCAGTAATACTTATTTATTGATTAAATATTAAGAAAAAAAGAAGCAATCTGTTAAGAAAGTTAGAAATCTGGTACCCTGAAACTTTAATAAGTTAGTGTTCAGTTTAATAAGTTAGTGTTCAGTCAGAAGAAGACAAAAAGGTGGAGAACAAATTGTTGCTTTAGGCTGCTTACATGCTCAATAGATAGAACTCTTGCCTTGTTTTATATCTAAAACCATTTTTGACCCACTGGGTAACTAAGCTCTATCAAATGTCTTCAGTTAATGTCAATTTGATATGAAATATGGCTGCTGTTAACAAAAACAAAAAAAAAAAAAATTAAAAAACTTCTTCCCAAGAACTACTCACATAGTTTAATCAAAATATGAGAAAAGTTTTCTGGCGTTAAACTCTTTTAAATTATATAAATGATGCCAATCCACTGTCAAATACTAAAAATCATAAACAGAATATAAAAATATAAAGGAAGAAAAAACTGTAAGTGACTCTCAGCAAAATTCACCTAAATTTTACTGAAAGCATCCTGACATGAAGATCTTTAAAATTTCCTCAAATGATGTGCATCACCATCAAACTTGGTCACTGCTACTATTGTCCTAGCTTGGTATTTGACACACACACACACACACACGCACACACACACACACACACACATATATATACCTTTGTATAACCTGCAACCATAGATAGATGAACTTTTTTGTGTATGTTCACATTGTCTACCATTACTGTTTTTAGAAGGACCGAATTCGTCAATGCTCACACGTGGATGACGAACGATACTACAACTACTACATTTTCACTCACCCACCCAACATGCAAATTTGTATTTACGCTATCAAGTCAGTCGGCCCCGGTCCATATTCATCCCTCTGCATCAGTTCAAGTTAGTCACCCTGCCTCCACTATATTCCGGCTGGCAACCGGCAGATTTGAATTTTGAAGCCAGGTACTTGTGAGCTGGATATGCAATGGTGTGAGGTCCTGAGGCTGAATGCCACAATTGTCAATTTCGAATGTAGCTCACATGACGTCAATTAACTACCGGTATTCAGGCTCGGTACACAGTGCTTGTGCGCGTAGGCTGTCTATAGGAGCTGTGCCTCAACTACAGGCTACATAAACACGGACATTTCTAAATAATCTTGTATTCTCTTTAATTGTAGATTCGAGTTTAAATGATTTCTTTCTGTTTAATTTAAAAAATGCCGAAACGAAAGTCTTACACAGCCGACTTCAAGCTAACTGCCATTGTGTATGCTGAAGTGCATGGCAATAGAGCCACAGGCAGAAAATTTGATATTGATGAGAGTGTAATCCGAGGTTGGAGAAAAGAAAAAGGAACGTTGGAGAAGATGAATCCACGAAAACGTGCTCGTCGCGGACCTAAAGCAAAATGGCCTCACCTTGAAGCTGACCTGAAGCAGTGGATCGTGGCCCAGCGGGAAAACAACCGACCAGTCTCGACAGTTACCATCAAACTGAAGGCCAAACTCATGGCGGCAGAGAAGCACATTGATGATTTTAAAGGAGGAGTGCATTGGGTATATAAATTTATGAAGAGGAACCAATTGTCAGTCAGAACACAAACGACCATCGGCCAACATCTACATGAGAATTGGGAGAAGAAGATGGATGATTTTCGTGAATTCGTCGCCAGGGAAATTCAGAAGCTTGACCTTCCCCATTCTGCCATTATTAATATGGACGAAGTACCGATGTGTTTCGACATTCCGGCAACAAGGTTGGTGGATGAAGCCGGTGTTAAAACCGTTAAAGTGGCAACAACCGGGCACGAGCGAACCTCTTTCACGGTTGTACTGGCTTGTGCTGCAAATGGAAATCCCGAAATGTTGATTTGGTCCCGATACCGTAAGTTGTTGTGAAGTCACCATAGTAGCCATAATATCCAACCCTAGCAAAACAAAACTAGAACAATATATAAGTTATGTAGTTATGTTTTTCAAACAATATATTGAAATATTATTACGTGTAAAAAATTTGTGATATAGCCCGCACCCTTATATAACCCGCACCCCCCTGCGGGGTTTGTAAAATCTGGTATAACCCGCAGGATATATGTGGGAAAATACGGTGTGTGTATATATATATATATATATATATATATATATATATATATATATATATATATATATATATATATCTTTCCCATCAAGTGTGCTCGTTACTAAAAGTGGAAAAACATTTCAGAAATGTTGCGTAACACGGAATTCAGCCAAATTTGACAACATGCATCCTGACATGAAGATCTTTCAGTTGATGTGGATCACCATCAAACTGTTACTAAAACTAGAAAAACCTTCAAATGACTTTCTCAGAAACCACTAAGCAGAATTTGACCAAATCAGACTGAAAACATCTTAGCTTGAAGGCCTTTCACATTTATAGAAAAACATTTAAATTGTTTCCAAAAAGTGCTTAACAAAAGTTTATGAACTCATCAGAGAAATGATTGTGCTATAGAGGCCTTTCAATATTTGACAAATGATGCTGTTGCGCCATCAAATATGGCTGAAGGTATAAAAGACAAAAAACTTGGAGAAGAGTTGAAACAACTATTGTCATAATATATCCAGTCAAAAAGCATAGAAAGAAATTTCTATGGAAAACCATATCCATCCACATTTTTTTGTTATTTGCTTTTGCATTTGATCATTGGGCGGATGTCAGCCAGGTGAGCAATGTCAGGTCCACTTGAGCCTCTTGCTTCATAATTAACTGGAAAATCCAATTACATCATCTGCTTAGGACAGTACCAATGTATAATTTTGGTCATTCAGTTTCTTCATGCATTATTAAATAATTTCAAACTTTTAAACAGTATAGGCCATCCACACAGATTAGTCAGTCTCATTAATTTTTTTAGTTAAATATAACTTTTCTTTAAAAAAGCTAAACATCTCTTCTCAATTCTCAGTTCAGTTGTCAGTTCTAGCATGTACTATGGAGTACATGATTGCCCATCAAAGATCAGTGGGTTCTCAGGGTTTTTCAGTTTCCTTTACCTCAGCTACAGTAAGCCAGCATACGAGTCATCAAGATGTCATACACTAATTTGATAGAATTTGTTATGATTTGATGATAAATAAATAGCAGTATCATATTTGCCATTTTAGATTTCACTTACTGATTTAGGATGTCTTCTTTTTCACTGCAGAACTTGGCTAGTGTAAGTAATTTTACCCTTCAGAAATATAAACAATTTTGTGAAGCAAAATCTAGCATAAAGCTCCCCATGTGTGAGTCCCACAGGTGAAGTTTCTGTGATATGCCTCAGTTGGGCTAATATGCACTGGCAAGGATTATTCACTGCAACTATACTATATGCAAAAAAAATCCTTTGTGATAATATATTGAACCAAAACATTACAACTATATGATTTTTGATGGTGACTATACTATATTCTGCTGAGATTTCCTTTGTGTGAAAATATTGTGGCTATATTATATTCCGTATTTTATTTCTATTTACATGAGACTATATTATATTTGAGAATTACTGCATCATATATTATATATATGGCAACATCTTCACTGTATACTCTTTTGAAAGGATTTTTGAGTATATCTAATGCAGGAATCAGATTACATATACAGTGGAGTGTTTTAACATCACAAAAAGTCACTATTTTATTGCATGATACAGATTTGTCAAAAAGAAGCAAAATATGTATCTGGAGTATCAATATGTATCTGGAGTATCTTGGTAAATCAATTGATTGTATTGGAAGAATGACATAAACTCGGTCAAGCTTATAACAAAAAACCAGAAAAGTTATTGTATGATATTGTGCAAGAAAAACTGTGCTGATGTTAACTGAGTCACCCAACAAAGTGTAGATATTTATGACACTGAAATAACTAGTGAAGACAGTGATGAAAGTGAAGATTAAATTAATTAAATAGATACCTCCAGCATTAAAAGATATGCAGATACCAACTGAACTTACACATGAGAAATATTTAAAAACTGAAAAGTCTAAGTGGCAGATGTAATGTCAAGAATTTTGCAGAGAGATTCACATGGAAAGATGAAAACTATGGAGTCAATATACAAACACTGCCAGATGTTGGAGATCATTGGATGTCATTGTATACACAAGTCAGACATTTACAATTTGGTATATTACTTTATACTGTCCAGCACGCAGTGATATGGCTAAATATTGGTTTGAAGACAATTATATTTAATCATGAAAGCTGTTTGATGATAATCCTACATTGATGCACCTTGGTGAAAAAGTGTTTATTAGTAACAGCGCAGAGTTTAGATAATACTATCAGACAAAATGTGTTTTACAGCAAATGACTGCGATCAAATATTATTCACTGAGTGTATACACACCTATATATTTGATGAGGATAACAGTCTGAAGTCACGCACACCATAAGAAGATAGACAGTTATTTCTATTATATCAAAAAAATTAAATGGCACTTGGACACAGTGAGTGCAAAGGTGTATGTCATGGAAAATATGAACTCTGCAGCAAAACATGCCATTGTGAATAATGCAGATTGCATTTGGTCATGTTAAATTGGTGTTTGGCCATGTCTTCATTTTGGAATGGGAATACATTTTTGTATAATCAGCTTTCCTGACATGATGCAGATCTTTGCTTGACTATTGCGCACTCTGGCAACGACTCAGCAGTGTAACAAATATAATGTGTTTGTGTGTGATATAGATTTTTAACATGGCTTTAAGAATTTGAGTCATATCGCTACGATGTCTGCAGTGTGGCAGTTTATAGTGATGTGTAGCACTGGGGCATCATGCCTTAGACATGTAGCATCATTTCCCTATCAGTCGCATTATCCTAATACTAGCATCTTACTGCTGAGCACCAAGCAAGATAGCTGTTAATATCATTTTTATAAGTCTTTGGTATGACTTGGCCAGGGTTAAAACCCGTGACCTCCTGCATCCAAGGCGAATGGTCTAACCACTTAGGCCACCAGAGCAATCAACAAATATAGAACCAAGCTTATAGAAACACCTGATGACATCACCACTGTTGAGGAAAAAGATACAGAACTCTGTGAAATAATAATCAGAATTGAAGCGATTTCAATTTCTGATCCTGGTATAGTAAAAAATATTTGCAGTTCCATTCATGGATCCATAGGATACAGTAATAACATTAAGAAGGCTAAAAGAGTTCTATTTTCTTTTATGTGAAGGATCTCTGACATGTACGTGTAATGTCTTTGTGAGCAACTTGAATTTGCAAACATTCAGCCAGTGTGATCCTGCCAAAGAAACATAGGATGGATTTGTATCATTGCACCAAGGCAAGTTTGTCCCTGCTTGACACCAAGAAGTGGATATCACCCAGTGTAATCAATACTTATGCATATAGGCACTATGTGATTCTGAATCAACCTATGATTTTAGAATAAACATCGGAGGTAGTTCTGTATCCTCAGGAATGACTTGTAATTCCTCACATAAATGCTCTCTTTGATAGTTTTGCTGCTCATTCTCCTGCAAGTGTGAGTGATCGGTGTTGGCTGTCCTCGAATATCAATGAGGCACAAAATCATGAATTTATCAATGGACCATATCGGGAGAAGAGCACCATGCTTTTTGCCTTCAGTCTCCCTGGGTGCATACAAATACCTAACAAAATTGTTTCTGAGTGGGGCTAACACGATTGATTGTGAAACTTTTGTGGATAACGATGACAATCTTAGGTCTTAACCAAATTGTGATTTTTCATCATTTAGTGCTGCTATGAAGAAGCGAAGCATTGTCACCCACTTTCAAGATCATTCTGTGATCTGAGACCAAGCAGTCGGTCTGGGTACGATTAATAAAAAATACCAGCACGTAGTGATGTCCGAGTAATTATTCTGCAGGTGTCCAGTTAAATCATTCCTCAATGGCTTGATTGCAGTGTATGCCAACATGTCCAGGATGAACAAGCACCTTATGTTTTGTCAACAATGCAGTAATGACTACAAGAAATTTTTGGCAAACTGGTATAAATATGTTTAAGTAAATCTGTGACATCATTGTCTCCACTTCCTTGTATCTGCTCGCAACATCTACAGTGGTTAACACATATTTGAATGTGAGCCCCCATGCTCATGTGGAAGAAACAAAAGATCATCCTGATGAACTTCATTGGTGGCCTTTATACCAATCCATCCACAGGAAATATTCCTTGGTACTGGTAGGTAAAATTGCTATAATGCTTGTTTAGCAAGCCACTCTTGAGCAAACTTTTGCCATGCTCTTTAAGTTTTCAAAGGCAACTTTGCTCTTCCAGTAACTGCATGTACTGAAGTATATCACAGCCAGTTTTGTTTTGGGCCATCCATTTAGTACGTACGCAAAAATCTGGCAAAGCTTGACCCCTCCCCTCTTCCCTGTACATATGCATACTTTTTTAATATAAAACCCCACCTGCATATGTATGCTTGACGCACACCCCCCCCACCCCCCCGAATTCTATAGAATGGACTATTTTTAATCCACACAGAAACAGTCAAGGATTAATAATATTAATGTGTTTAATAAAACAGTCCACTGAAGTTGAATGTCTGGCTGCATCAAAGAAATAAGCTGTGTAACTTTAAAAAGTTTGTGTAGTGTCTGCTAAAATTCAAGTGCCGATGAACCCAGTTGAACAGATTACATATTAGACAAATTATTATCGAGGTTTCACACACACACCCCATTTCCTATGCATACATACATTATCAGCAGACTCCCTCATACGCAAGCGTATGCATTTGGGGTTAACCACCCTCGATGTGTACATACTAACTGGACAACCCCTTATCCCCACTTGCTCCACCTATGCTGTTATCACATTAGATTTCCTTGCTACCAAGTAACCTATAGCAACCCTTTCAACAAGTAAATCATGCTCATCTAGGCTAATCCAAATCATCCAGTTTTCACACTTCTACTCATACTCTCTGCTGAATGCCAAGCTCAGTCACTTTTTTCCAATAGGCATTAGAATACTCTTGCACTTTCTTCATATTCTCATGTGAAAACAGCTTGTTTCTCCAGCATATAGTTGTATATCTTATTACAGTTGACTGCATCCTAGTGGCCTGCTTAAAGATGCATATCCAGAAATGAATAACAGTTGGTAATAAAATAGCCTCACGTGTCTGGAGCATGACAGCATTTTTAATATATAAGCAAGCAGAATGTTGAGAACTGAAGTACTGAAATGACATGTAAGTACCCCGCATTCAGTTCAGTCGCTTGACATGTATTTTGTAGTATGACATTGCAGTTACATGCTTGAACAGTGATATAACTGGTTCTGATCTTACCTGTTGAAACTCAAAAGTAGTACAAAAGCCGATGTTTGCATCAGACATAGGCATTGATGAAACAACTGGAAGATGACCTGCATTCAGTTTGGCTAGTCAAGCATTAAAGACCTCAGAGATCAATTTACAGTTGAGGCTTAAGTTACCTGTAAACAAACTACATTAAATTCAATATTTGTTTGATTATCGCTATCTTCATATAATGTGCATTGTTATACTCTCCTTAAGAGAGACTCAAGGGAGAATAGTCCTTGACTAATGAGTCACCCTCTATAAATTTAGCATTATTATTATTATTATTATTAATATTATTATTGTTATTATTATTAAGAATTAGTCACTAAAATTTATTTGAAGCCAACTTAGAAAATCTTTATACAATAACATTGAGCTGGACATGTGCAAAGCAACTTCCGTGACACGTAGCATATTCAGAAAAGGTGACCTTACCAACATTCTTTGAAAGCACTATACAAGTATATGGTAAGTATTGTGCAGAACATGCCAGTAATTATGAGAATAAACTAAACAGAAAAAGTTGTATATTGTCAAGGGATGGGCTGACTGGTACAGGATAGCTCTTTAAAGGTTCCCTGAGTTTTGTGGGCCCTATCCCACTGTGGGTGAGGTGGTGGTGGGCTTGGGCTAGAATGCTAGGTCACCTTGGAAAAAAAATTCATTTTGTATCTGCTGTACTGATTGACTGGTTTGCAGCAAGCCAGTCCCCAGAAATTCGAAGCTATTGCTTTTGGCAGTAATGCTGAAATTTGTGCAATTTTACCATTGAAAACCATGAAATACTCAGTAATGATTGTGTGAAACTCCTTGGAGTATATTGACTATGTAAATCAACTCAAGTGCATACCTAAGATCTTTCAGAAAGCATAAGGACAATTAAATATCTTGGAATGTGTCAACCACTATTGGTCCATTAGTACTAAGTTACTGGTCCTCAAATGCTTTATTAGGTCAAACTTTAATTATTGTCCCATGATTTGGCATTTCTGTGACAAAATTATGACAAAATGGCGTGAAAAAAGAATTTAAGTATAAGGCTTTATTTTTGGATTTGGATTTTTAGTTTTGGATTTTGATGATTTTAATAGCTCATATGGTTCTCTTTTCAGGAAAGCAGATTGTTCTACCTTACATATTAGTAGGTTAAGATACATGGCAACCAAAGTATACAAGATGCTTCGCAAGGAAAGGCTTGATTACTTGAATAATCTGGTTACATTCAAATTAACAGCTATAATTTTAGATACCAGGAGTTGGTCACAATACCAAGGGTACAGACTGAAAGGAACAATACACTTTTTCAAAACTTAAGGCCCCTGCAATGAAGGAGTCTGCTAAATGAATTAAGAGCAGTATATTAATTGAAAATTCTACAGACTGATTTGGACATATTTATGGCCTCTATGTAAATGTGCTTTTTTTCAGTTTATTTAGTGGTCATTATAAAAACAAAATTATTTTGAATACAGTGATATACAAGTCAACCTCAGTTCTCACTCTGAATAATGAACAATGTTTATCCTGACCAGCCTACTGTATCTTCTTTGTCAGTTAGAAAATTACCTGAAAGTTAGTCTCAAAATTGTTCTTTTTCTCGAAAAGTTAATTTCTTGTAAAGAATGATACCTTTTTGAGGAGCTAGTGGAGAACTTTTAGAAGGCCACAAAATGGCTCAACAAATTCATTTATTTTTCTTTTATAGGGACCAATATAACATTTTTGTTCTCTATCAATATCATTGTTAATATTATTGTGCAATTTATGCTCCCTTTAATGATGAATTGACTTTTCTCTGAGAGGAGTCGGATCATTAGATAAATGGACCAGACTTCATGACATTGCAAACTGTATAGCCAAATGCCAGAAACTTGTACCATTTTCAGTTGGGCTGGTGCCTGACTGAAAGAGTTTAGTCAAGGGCAAATGCAAATTTTCAATTTCTTTCATAAGATTTATGCACTGCATATTTTTCTGGTACTTTCCTGTTCTTGGTCAGCCTCTTGACCGTCTTTTGGAACCATATTATTGGTCTGAAACAATCCTGACCACTGGATTGAAATGCTTGAAAGGATTTGCACAAAAATCGTGTTTTAATCTGGAAATATTTTACCAAAGGATGTTAAATTATATACAACCCTTGCAGCTCTTAAGCACAAACACAGAATATACATTTTAACCCCAAATGTAATTTTTATAGTTTTTGCCATATTGTATTTTAGCCAGTCTATGATACCTTATGTAAATTATGTATTTTGTTGATCAGTCTGCTGCTGAACAGTCCATCTAAAATAAATAAAATCTGTTTTAGTGTTCAGGAAAGTTGATGTTCTCTCAAACCCTCAATTTTCAGTGTCAACAATTTACATTCAAAATGATGATTAGAACAAAGAAAAGTAGGAGCAGATCAATTACTAGATGGACATACAGATAAACATCTCATCACTTTTAAGTCCTGTGTGATGCATAGTGAAGTATAGTTGCATATTATAAATAGAACACTTGTGTTTTGTCTAAATTGGTCTTGACCTCTGACATCATAGACAGTGTTAATCTGAGACTCGACTGAAGTCAGATGAATCTTTGGAATCTTTTATCACTCTTGTACGCATGTGAGAGTGATATGTTTCAGCAAAGGCAGCAAGCCAGTTTATCTAATCGAAACGCAGCAAATTGAGATGTATAATAAAGAATAATATTATTTGCATATAAAAATTTCTATTTGAATATAAATGTTGGGGCTATAAGTATTGCTTCCATTATATTTTAACATTTCTCTGTTCAGGAACTTATCCAAATTCATATTATGCTTGAGGAGTTTTAGCCAAGGCTGCCTTAGCATCCATGTGCACATGCATCCATTCACACCGTATATTCCCTTCATTGTTCAAGTTTTTGATTACTCTCATTGTTAAAGTTTTTATTACTCTTAGTGTTAAAGTTTTTTATTACCCTAAATGTTAATGCCTTAGATTAACCTCAGTGTTAAATTGTTTTTGGTACTTAATAAAAGGTAGGTTAAACAAAATAAGGTTTGAGGTATTGTATAGAGGAAACAATTTATTTTCATTATTCTTGCAATACTGCTAATACACAAATAATGCCCGTGTTCAGACCTACTATTGTACCTGTATTCTTTGGGAAGATTATTAGATAACACTTAGAAAGAGAAATCATTTCATGAGTGGCCTGCCTAACTCCAAATATCTTGATGCAGAAATGGATGCTCCCCAAGATGTTGAAGAAGGTATTTCCCAAGACTTGGATCTTCCCCAGCCAAAGCGATTCTGCCCAGCAGGAAGTGTGGGTAGCTTCAGAAATTGGACAAGTGATGATCTTGCTCAGAAACTGGTTGATATAGGCCTTGCAGCGGAGGAAGCTAATATATTTAAAGGTTGGTATTGGGTACTACTGAAAAGAACGGGGAAGTTTGGAATTGATTTATAGGATAATATTCACTGACAGTAGACTTGTTCTGGTCTGTTTTAACTGTCATATCTTAATTCGGCCCGTTTTTCATTATGGACACACACACACACACTGGGGCATCACCTCTAATGTCAGAACTACTCCTGTCTCTGGGTGTTTGAGTCAAGAATAACACTGAGTACACATTCTGGTTAAAGTTTTTTTCATCAGTTATTTTTTCATAACCTCTAAACCAGTTCACTTTATATTTGAAATTAAATATCATATCCTATTCTCCTTCAATTGTACCACTCCTGTCCCTGGGTGTGGCAGTTGGGTCAAAAATTAGAGGTGGACACATTTTGTTTTTTTATACTTATTTCTCTTTAACTCCTTACCATATTCACTTTCATTTTTATAAGACTGCTCCAGTGGCCTAGTGGTTAGAGCATCCGCCTCGGCTGTGGAAGGTTGTGGGTTCAATCCATGGCCAAGTCATACCAAAGACTTACAAAAATGGTACTTACAGCTGCCTTGCTTGGCGCTCAGCATTAAGAGGTTAGTGTTAGGACTGTCGGCCTGGTTTCAGGATAATGTGACTGGGTGGAACATCATGCTACATGTGTGCGGCATGATGCACCAGTGCTAGACATGACTATAAACTGTCACACTGCAGACTTCGTAGCGATATGACTGAAAAATTGTTAAAGCTAAGTTAAAAATCCAAATCACACTCACACACACTCATATAATATCAACACATGCTCTACTTTCCTCAGTACCACTCTAGCCCCTGGGTCAGGTCATGTGATCAGTTTATATATTGGGGTCTCATTTGGCTTAACATTTATTTTTACTTATATTTCCAGAACACAGTAGCTATGAAAGTTCTGATTCCATCTCATGTTTTAATAAACATTTGCTCAGTTCATTTCAGATTTGGAATACAGTATTATCTCATTCCAAACTTCCATTTCTCTTTATGCTGCTATTGTACCCAAGAATACTTCATAATTTTTTTTCCTCAGTTTTTTTTTTCCTCGGTAAAATCTTGCCCAACAAAACGCATATTTGGAATATAAGATCATGACATACTTATCTGTTACATAGTTCCACTTATTTTGTGCTCTTTTTCGTCTCCATGAACTTTACATTGTCAGAATCATGCAATATTTTATGATATTGAACAGCTTCATATTGCATTCATGTGCACAACACGTGTGTCCAATAGTAGTATAGTGTATTAGGAACTACTTTGTACACAAATCATGTACACTCATATAGTAGACCCGTTATATTTTGGTTTGATTAAATTTGTTTCTGAATGAACTAAAGCAAGTGTTTCATGGATGGCCACATACCAGCTGCTTTGCAATATTCTGTGTTAACTTTTTTGATGCATTGTTTTGGATTTAGGCTAGTGATAGATGCCAGCCAAATTATCAAATTGCTGGGGTCCCTACAAACAGCATGCAAGTGACAAGGCATAAACGTGTCTTCTTTAGCTGGTAATAAGAATGGCAAAAAATCTACTTAGTTTTACATCCTGAATTTCCTCAAAATGTACTTTCTGAGTTCTGCAAATCTGAAATACTTGAGCTATGTCATGTGTTATAAAGCTTGATTACACATTTCGAAATTGTACTATAATTTTGACTACATTCCAAGTGCAATAACATCCTCCTTACTACTGTAGTAGGGATATTTGAGATGATCAACTCTTTTCCAATTTTCTTGTCTTGTACATAGTCATGTTGAATAGAATCCACATTTCAAGAAATGTTCTGTTTCTGCAGTCAAAAATAAATACAAGCATAATCTTTACAGCACACTCACCCCATTGCCTTATGGACATTAATTATTTGGTTTAACAGGTCTAGCTCTATCATCTGTGTAGTAAGTGAGAACAACAGGCATTTGTGTTTATGTACATTAATTAAATGATAACTTATAGGACTTATAATTAGTTTTGGATTTTGAAAATGCTGATGATATTAGAAACAAGATAGTAGATTAAGTTTCTCTAATTAACAATATTAACTTATATATAGATTTAATAGAAATAAATATTTTATACTTGACCTGAGACAATCTTTGCCAGCCCTTACACTTAAACTACATTTATTTAACATTTATATTTTGAGGGAGAGGTTGAAAGTGAGTGTGAGTCTGATCAGATATGTAGCAATCATATATATGTTTTCAAATCAACTTCTGGACAACTCATTATTGAGATATTAAATGTTTAGTTTAATGTAGGAAACACAGATCTGTGTACCAGAAACAATCAAGCCAGTTATAGAAATATGATATCAGGATGTCTCCTGTGAAGTCTGCTAGGCTAATATATAAACAGAGGCAGAAATGGTTAGTTGGAGCTTTTGAATTTGAATTTGGTATTGTGAAAAGAAACCATTAAAAAATATGTAGCCTAGACATTTGTTTGCTCTACCAGCTAATTCCCAATGTAGCTGCCACCCACCCCACCCAGCCACAACACTGCACTCAAAATGAAATCAACATTATATTCCATAGCATCTTTTTGATAATTACAATTGAAAGACTTCATATTTTTCCCACATTATGATTCCAGACATTCAATGACGGAACAGAAATATGCAGATGAGTCAAGATGCTGCTCCTTCTCTGCTCAAATCAGATGTGCTTCATGTAGAATTAACAATGATAAATCCAGTCCATAATCACCAAATTTAGTAGAATTGAAAAAAATACCAAAATCTATTCATTTCAGACCAAATAGAAAAGTTGTTGCAATGCGCATTCATTCACAATATACTCTGAATTTCAATTTTAAGTAGACCAGAATGACAATTTCTTTCGAAAGTGATGTCAAGCAGGTGACTAAGTTCAAGTTCAGTTATTTTGTTTCTTGCAGTGTGTTTTTGTTTATATAATTAAGTCTTAGATAGAAAAAGAAAATGAGCATATAATAGAAAGGTTACTGCATTTGTATCGGAAAATATGAACTTGTTTTGTTGGATGGATATACTGCATGACCATAGTTGTGCAGTATATCCATCTGAAAAAACTCTTTCATATTTTCCCATACAAATGTATTAAACCTATAACTCTCCCAAAGGACAAATTTCTTGCATCCACCTATTAGGTCCAAAATTTATATATTCATTATTCAGTATTTAAATATGACATATTCTCAAACTACCAGTAGCAATCCAGCCCTTGGGTCATGTTTCTGGTTGGGGACTCATAGCTAATCCGGAGCTTGTCTCAGGAGCATGCTATGTGTTTCTTAAAACTATTTCTTTTGATTTCAAAGGTTGGTTAATATTTACTTATGTTATGAAGGAGATGTAGGATTCTTGTGTTAAGCTGTAAATTGTACTTCATTTGAACCTTTCTTTTTATAGAAAAAAAAATTAGTGGTGATCAACTTCCTACGTTAACAAACGAGAAACTGAGAGAGATGGGATACAGGTATGTCTAGCTAATAATGCGCTAAAGATAAGCTTTGTCCATCCATGGGGGTGGCAGGACAATTACCCACTGGCCATTTACATCCCAGTCAACCCCCCCCCCCCAACGCAGTCAATCACTCCCTGGAAAAGTACCCCCCTGACATGGTTATTCCCCTGTATAAAAGAAGCACATACACTGAATAGAGTAAAACCAAAAGTAAGAACTGTGTATGGGGCAGCGGTATGATATTAATAACAAGTAAATGCCTTCATGTGAGAAGGGTGCTGTAATCAAACATAAGACATGCTCCTGTACAATATATTACCTCTAAACAAAAGGTTTCATGACCTTAATTATGTGGCAAGTTACAAATTGGATAAGTAAAACTCTCTGATTATCCAGGTATTATGCCTTTAATCCACCTACTCTATGTATAACAGATGCTCCTATACAATATATTATGCATGTGGTGACCATACAATATTAATAACAAGAAGGTGCCTTGTAGTTGATAATTATTTGACAAATTTGTCATCAGTAGCTGTCAGAAAACATTAAGTTGCATTCAAAATTGAATTTTGTTCACATCTTGTTTATATGCAGTTGTGTACCAAATTTTTTCAGTTGATTAAGTATAGTAACAATTTTGAAGTGAGAACTAAATGTATGGTAACTACGAAATGATATTACTGCAACAGAACTAATAAATAATTGTTGTGATTTACATTAAATTCCAGCACATACTCCTAACTACCACTCACTTTTAAAGTTCCATAGTCCTAAACATAAAATACAATTCTTTTCCTTGAGATACAAAATTGTACTATTTCAGGAATTACAAAATAATTGAATATTCCATAATGTGGTATAAAGTATCATGGATGTAGTTGTCCAGGAAGAAATTGACATGGGGGGTGGGGGTAATTGACAAGGGGGTAAAATGACCGAGGGGTAATTGTCCATTCTCTTGTCCAGGCTGTAACTTTTATATTACAGTACCTATTTCCATCAAACATACACTGGATGCATTTAGGGTTGGGTTTGTGTTATGCACTAAAACTGGCTGTTGTAACTTTATTTTCATGATTTGTTCATAATTTGCAATAAAATCTTTTCTGGGCCCAAATTGCTTTCCATGCTTTTTAGCTTACCTGAACAAAGCATTGTTCCCTCCATCATTCAAGATCAGGGGTACACAGCCATCTTGGGCCAGTTTATGGGGTGCAGTAAGATATCCCCCAAAAAATCATGTTTTAATCTTAAATAATAATTTAACTCTGTGTACACAATATGGATTCTAGCTTTAATTTAAATATTGTTGCTGTTTAGATGAATTATTGTATTAATTTGCTGATGATTTGATAACTAAATCAGTGTTGAAGAACTGCACCTTTTTGTCATTATTTCCCCATGATAGTCTTATAGACTAAAAAAGTCAACAGTTTAATGCATTTTAACTTTTAGTTAGAACAAAGTTAATAATAATAATAATAGTAATAATAATAATAATGTTGCAACCTTTTTTGTACAGGGCATGTACCATTTTCCAGTTAGGGTCTTTAATTGCCTGGTGTCATACAAGTGCAATTCACTGACACTTACAACAACCAGTGACAAATATTTTATTAGGTTTTAAAGGATCAGATATCTTAATACAAATCTAAAATTTAAAGACTTGAGTGATAAAGTTTAAAACTTGATTGGGAGAAGAACTGGCTGCATTTCACTGCTTTCACAGGCATGCTTTTATTTTTGTTGGAATAAGTGTCAGTTTATGAGGTTTTTATATAAAACAAAATGGATAATATATAGCTTTTTCATCAGTAGTTTGCTGTTTTCCATTCGATTCAGTGGCTTAAAGCTGCTAGTTCTACGCAATATGGATTCTGTCTCTTAAGAGGACCTGTATCAGCATACTTTGGCTATAATGAAGATCATGGAGTCACCCAATTAAAACTTAAGTTGTGCATTAGCATCTGAATCAGGCAATCAAGGGCCTGTTTTGTTGTGACAAGATATAAATAAAAATAGCTGAAAATAACAGATGAAAACTATAAGAATACATGAGTTTTATATGCAACTTTCAATTTTATGGTGCATGCACTGTATGCATCTTCAGAATTTTTGCTTTGTTTGATGATTATCCATTTTTCTGTGTGTATTGCATGGATTTTTTATGAGATTTTTTAACTCTACTGGTCATAAACAAAAAAAAGCTTATGTGGTGGTCTGTTTGTCTGTCATCTGACATCCATTGTCCATTCATCAGTTACAAAAACATGTAACACTACTTTTCCTAAACACTTGGAGGATTGCCACTAATCTTTACAAACATGCTACTGTGACACAGTGGCCATCTTGAAAATCATGTTACTGCTACTCCTTCTGAATGGATGGTCATATCATCATGGGGTTTTACCTAAAGGACTTCTTTTTATGTTCAGTTGGTCCAGAATGAAAATGTTCTCAATCATTTAGGACCAATTTTGCATCATAAGACATTTTTAGTAAAAACTCCATGTTGATATGAATATCCATGACTGGACAGCCTCTCTGTCTCCTGGGGAGTCTGAACATGACAGCAGACCTCTTGACCTCAAACAGGTGTTATCTCGGAATGACTAAATACAGCCATAGTATATTTAATTAGCACATAAATACCACTACAAAGCCATGTGATTCTTGTAATAATGGAAGTTGAAATTAAAATTAGAAGGAATCATTTAGCTACTGGTGTTAATTGATAATGGAATATGATACTGCACTTGTACACCAGTAAAATCAGTCATCAGATAAGTGAACAATACAGATTTACAATCATGAAGACCTATGTCTGTTTGTCCGTCTCTCAATGGGGCATATGGAATATTTAATCATTAGGTGCAAGAGGAAAATTGTGATGGAATATGCCTTTTTCATGGTTATTCATCTTCTAATTTGTGAATGCACATATATGTAATTAAATTTAAACAATGCATATTACAAACAATGTACATTACTGGTGCATGCTGCTTTTACATCTAAGCTGTGTTAGTTTTAGTACTGACGATCATGTAATTGTTTAAAATACTGTGGGATCCTATATTTGTTCATACACGATCTATTCCCCAAAGAAAATGGAGAAAAATCTGGTAAAGCGATTCAGATGACATAATCCATAACTGATCAATTTGGAGTATAAAACAAAGCTAAGATTTTCTGGTTAAAAAGTATCATCTTATAGGCCAGCAAATATGGTAGTAATGCTTTTTTTTATCTGTTGCAAACTTTAACTGCAAATGATAAAATTGAGTTGCACATCTAACTTGGGTCTCCTTTGCATGTTTTATTGAACAATACTCAAAAATATTGTTGCACCATAGTTAAGCTGTCATGTGGACATTTATTGTACTTCTGTCCCCTAATAATGATCAAGACATCTGAATTTCTTAAATTTAGGGGAACAATGACAGTTTGAGGTGTGAAAATGTCCCATTGGGTTCACTCAAAGTGTAACACTAATGAACTTCATTACCTTTTCATCTATTTCTATTAAACGTTATCTAAGAATACATCTTGGAATGTGTGCCTCTATTAAACTTAGGTCACTGTGACCCAATATTTTTAGGTTTATCAAATTTTGCGACAATAACTAGTATTGTGGGTATGTTTCTTGTGCACCAAACTGGGTGTTTGTGACCTACTTTCTAGGGTTAATTGAGCTTTGCACATTAACAAGGGTATCTTGTGATCTCCTCCTCACTAACAACTCAGGTACTGTGTTGCATTATGAAGTGATTTTTGACATCGTGCTGTTCATTTTAAAGATCATAGTTATATGATGGGATGATGATACAGTCAACTGTAAAAGTGTGATCATGCCTTTTTTGTCATTTTAGTCAATTAAATCATTGTATCAATTTGACTTCCAGAGATGGCAATTATGACATACCCGGTATTGCTACAGTGTTGTATTCATAATTGTTTTGAATTACAATATAGTATTCACATACCCTCCTATTTATTTGTACCCCTACCAATTTTAAAAACAAAAGGCATCAAGGATTAAAAAAATGCACAAATCTTAGTCACTTTGTTCATCAATTTATAATTTCTAACCTGAATGTTACCAGGGCAGCTCAAACACTGTCGACTTGTTGGCATTTAAAATCGGATGGGAGTTTCTTTAGTAGCACTGTCACCATGTTTGCATTGGTAGATCTATCTTCTCAAGCATGAGACATGATGTAGATCATCATCTTTGATAATCTCAGTAATTCTTTAAATTTTGGAGTTACATCTCTTTGAACACATTTATACAAGAGTTTCTCTTTTTTATTTGTTCAGTTTGTTTTAGACGTATTAAAACTAGACATTCCAGATATTTGACACAGACAACAGTTTTTACTCAATTGGACTCTTCTTGAAACCAGAAAAAGTAAGTGAGCAGTCTGTTTTGTTTACATCAAGTGCTTCCATTTGGTTTGAAATGCCAATAAGCTGACAGTGTTAGTGATACTCTTGCAACACTCAGGTTAGAAATTTGATGAATGAAATTAAAAAGTTTTGTACATTTTCGCTATATCCTTGATGCTTTTCTTTTTTAACATTAGTAGAGGGGGTACAACCAAATGGGAGGGTATGTGAATACTGTAAACCAATAACTTTGACAGTGAAAATTTTCAGCATATGTCACTTCATATGTGATAAAATTGATGATAAGTATAACATGATAGCAAAATAGAGATGGATGGACAGATGGATATTTGTCTATTCTAACAGAAGTCAGGGTGTCACAATATTCCCCTGTATATTTTTTTTTTATGCCCACACTTTTTCAAATTGGGTTGGGGGATATTGTGATACATCTATCCATTTGCCTGTCTTTCCTTTACCATATCTCTTTAATTGCTGGATTGAGTTTTATGAAACTTTGTTCAGTTGCCCATGTGGTAACCATCTGCAATATGGGTGACACTTATAGCTTCAACCCCAAGTGTCCCTTTTGAGGAGGTCAAAAGTCAAAAGTCAGATGTACAAAAATTGCAATTAGTCCAAATGAAATTATACATATTATGGCAGGATGCCGTATTATATTGAACAGATTTTGCATTGTGCCCCATGCATAACTGTCTGTATATGGGGGTGAGTAGGAAGTTGCTTGGGCTGGAATATGTCATACAAATCATGGAGATTTGTGATGGTCAGCTTTTGTACTTGCACTAATTTGGGAGTGGGTCAGAAGGAAGGAAGAAATTGGAATAAGACAAGGAGACAAAAGTCGTGAAATAAGAAAAGTTTTACATCCAGTGATTCCAGTTAGAGTATGTGCAGCCTAATCACAGAATCTCATAAAACAATGTATCTTTTTTGCAGCTGGAGGGTGACATTGAAAATAAAGAAGTTCATTAACAGTCTTACTCATCCAGAGTACACAAGACTAAGTTCTTCAAAGTCAAAGGTAGGTTTCATTTGGATACCTTAAAATGAATAAAAGGTTTGGTGATACATACTGGGATATGAATTACATAGATTGAAAAAGACAGGATCAAACACTGCTAATTCTATAAGATTTTTGTGATGATAAAAAGTAAACCTATTAGGCATTATAATTCCAGCCCATACATCTCATCTGTGTAAAGTGACAGTATGAAAACTGAATGAACTAAAGTCTGCATGTTATTTATTTTAAGTTTCATCTGTTGTTGTGATGCAATTCTTTCAGTGATGTTTATCAAAATGTTTTTCATAAAGCCATTGACTTCAGCAGAGGTCATACAGAGGCATGACTCAAGCAAAATAGATCATAATAGCAATGTTACTGCATTGCTGTCTCTTTGCCTGGCATTAGTCCCTTGTCCAGGGTGAATATTCCAATCTCCAGTTAGAAATTGGATATCTAGAATAAAAAGCAAGATAATCTCAGTCTTATACCATTATCAATGTCATTCATTCAGAATATTGTCTTCTTTCCTTTGATTTCATTTAGTTTTCTTGTGTCTCTGGGCATTTTATGTTTTTCATCACTGAAGTAGTCTTTTGGCATATGTACAATCATATACAGTGCAACCCCGCTATATGCTAATTCGGATATAATGCGGATGTGGCATGGCTTCCAAAATTTCCTATATTCATTCGCACATGAAAAAATATTTTTTTGTTCAAAGTACATGAAATAGTGTATAAAAAATGTATTATCATTATGGGGAAGAGATCACATATGAATTCGAACTTAATATGTTCGTGGTGTGGTTCCTGAATTTTTTTTTTTTATGTACGAGAAATGTGTGTAAAACTGTACGAACCATTTGAGCTCATTTGGGTCAACATTGACTTAAGACACATTTTACATGAATTTATTGATTTTTTTGTTACTGTTTATTTACCAGACCCTCATACATTTTTTCAGATTACCATGAATGAAGAGCTTACTCTACATGATACTGTGTTCTTACCCAATTAGTAAATGTTTTGCATATATATAAAAAGTTCAGTTTCAGTGGCATAGGGATACAGTCAGTGCAATGGTGTATGCCTTGGAAAACATGAGCATGCTATTATGAATTATTTGCTCACATTACATGTTTCTATCAATGCTAGACCATGCCTTAAATGTGGAATTGGAGTAAAGTTGCATAATCAGCTTTGCCAACCATGCGGATCTGTTATCGCACATGCTGGCAAAGACTTGCCAACAAAATGAATGTAGGTCCTAATGTTGTTGCTTGTTCTGATCCTGGTAAAGTAAAACAGTGATACAAAAATGTATCGAATTGAAGAATTAAAACAACAGTTACATGCTGTTAAGTCAGCACAGGGAAGGATTAATGAGCAAGTAACCTCATGTGAAACAGCAATCCAGACAGACTCCCAAATAGCAACAATGTCAGATGCTCAGATACAGACAGTCCCAATACCAGCCAAAAGAAAATGTAAAATGACCATACAAGTAACAACTGATACCCAGATTAATCCTGCATTGCAAACAACATTACCCCCCCCAGTCATGTGTCACACCTGCAACAGCAACAAGAGTACACCCATGGCCCTCAGCTAAAACAAGTCTGTTGCCTTCAGCAACAGCTGAATTTCCCACTGCTCAGACAAATGCGTCAACATCAGCTCGATTAGCTTACACAACTAAGACACCAATTTCAGCACCCCTTCCTCAAAGAGATGTGTCTGAAATACAAACCAGAATCCAACACATGAAAGCACAAGCCAGAAAAGATAGGTGTACAGACTCTTAGAGGTGCAAAAGTCAACAACATCACGGACAGAATAATTAATACTGACCAAACCAAATACAACAAAAACTATTATTTTACTAGGTGGAAATGATGCCTGTGATGGAAGGTCACTAAATCAAATCAGAACAGATTTTGAAAGTTTACTGTATGCTGCTAGGTATTGCAGCCCAAATACATGTAAAATAATGATATCAGGACTACCTCCTCATGTGGACACGGGTGAAAGAAATCAGTGATCGGAAAATTTACCTATCTGAAGACTTCAACCTACAATACATTCCACAATACACATCTTTCTTTCTTCAGAACCAGGATTTCAACCTAAGCCTCTACCAAAGAGAATTTCATTTAAGCAGAAAAGGAACCTCTCAACTACTGATAAATATTAGCGAGTATGCCCCCATTTTCAGGCACAGTAATGAAGAGTACTGTCTACAGGTATGCCATCATGGAAAACAGATTGAGTGCTTCAGATGTCATAAGTTTGGACACAAACAAAGACTCTGTGAATCAATGTATTATACATACTAGGAAGCTGGCAAAGAGGAAAATGCCAATACTTCATTTATAAAAAATCTAAATGTACCTAGTGAGACTATTGACTCTAACCATTCAATAAACACTATTGTAAATGCAAAAGTTAATGGATTTTCAGGGTCTGTATGTGACTTTGCACATGCTAATATATATGAACATTTAAATATGGAAATAGCATGTCAAAATGATAAAAGTAGTATGGAGACAATCTCAGTGAGTACCCCTTGCATGATGACATACATATAATTGATATGAAACTAAATGCAGCGGGTTTTAACATAGGTCACTTAAATGTACAAGGTATAGTGGGAAAGATAGACCAGATTAAGTTAATGTTGTCTTCCAAGGAAAATAATGTACATGCTTTAGGACTTACTGAAACCAAATTAAATGCTAACCACAATGATGATCTATTTCACTGTCAAGGCTACAATAAACCATTACGTAGGGACAGAGAGACAGCCGGGGGGGGGTCTTGTTGTATACATTAGGGAAGATGTAAATGTAAAAAGGCGACTTGACTTGGAGTCGCATGAAATTGAGAATATTCGGATGGAAATTTCTCAAAATAATGCAAAATCATTCCCTGTTGGTTTCATTTATAGGCCACCTTCCTCCAAAGCAATTTGGAATGATAACTTTTTGAAACAAATTGAAAATGTTCTTGCACAGGAGAAAGAAACATATATACTTAGCGATATAAATAAGGACCTTCTTAATACTCAAATAAGGAACAACTGGATGGAATTTATTGAATCATTAGGCCTAGTCCAGCTGGTAAATGAGCCCACAAGGGTAGCAGAAATATCAGTCACTCTTATTGATCACATTTATTCCAACCAACCAGACAATGTGGCTTGTATAAATGTACCGAATATTGGTCTTAATGACCACTATCCTACATTTTTGACAAGAAAGGTTAAATGCAAGAGAAATAGGACAAATATGTACAAAACTATCACTTACAGATCATTCAAATTTTTTAATTAAGAACAATTTCTCAATGACCTATATAAAGTTCCATGGAATATGATCCAGAATTTGGATGACATCGATGAAGCTCTGAGGGTGTGGACTGACATTTTTTATGGATTTAGTCTTTAAGCTTGCACCACTGAAAGTACATCAAGTAAAGACTGAAATTCAACCTAACTGGCTTACTACTGAAATCCTAGATGCTATGAAAACATGAGACCAATTCAGTGATATGGGAAACCATGCACAATATAAAGTATGGAGAAATAAAATAACAAGTATGATTAAAAAAGCTATTAAAAAACTTATTATCAATCAATACTTGAAAACAAAAAAGAGCAACACAAACTCCATTTTGAAAGTCTTTAATGAACTCATTGGGGGAACACACAAAGATCAGACAAATAAAATTCACTCACTTCTAGTAAATGACACCATAGTCACTGATGACACTGACATTGCAAATATTTTCAATGATTTTTACACCAACATTACCACAAAATTAAAAGAACCAGTTATAGAAAACAACTTTATTGAACTAAAAAAGTTCTGTAGCAGCAAAATCCCTAAGGAGGTATGTTTCTCTATCCCACCAGTATCAAAACACTTCATTAAAAAATGTTTCAGTGAACTTGATACCAAGAAGCTACAGGTCTTGATCAGATTAGTCCATGACTCATGAAAACTTCTGCCTCAGCTATTTCTAATAGCACAACATTCATAAATTCATAATCCATTTAAGTATTGCAACCTCATCTGTCCCCAAAATATGGAAAACTGCAAAAGTAACTCCTATTCACAAATCTGGTTCAAAGGATGATGTGGTAACTACTGGCAAATTTCAATACAACCAAACTCGTCAAAATTTATTGAAAAATATGTCCATGACTTGTTCATATCATATTTAACCAAACACTTCCTGTTACACCCTAATCAATGAGGCTTTAGACAGAAACATTCATGTGAGACTGCCTTGATCTCCGTAACTGATAAATGGCTTCAAGCACTTGATCAGGGTAAAATAATAGGATCTGTATTTGTAGATTTCAGGAAAGCTTTTGACATGGTGGATCATGAAATCCTTTTGAAGAAACGGAAAATTGACCAATGTGATGAAAGCACAGTTAGATGGTTTACTTCATACTTAAGTGAGAGAACACAACATGTTTATATAAATAATGTTCTGTCTGAACCTGGAACAATTAGATAATTGGAGTACCACAAGGCTCAATTCTAGGTCCATTATTGTTTATGCTGTTTATTAATGACCTGCCGCTTTTATCATCTACAGATCTCTATGCAGATGACACAACATTATCAGACATCCAAAACACAAAGCATGAACTGGAAGTTTCTTTACAGAATGCCCTAAACAAACTAGACAACTTGTGCACATGCAATGGCATGGTGGTAAATACTGTTAAAACTAAAATATTACTTATCTCAACATGGCAAAAAAGAACAAATTTTGATAGTGATAAACTATGTCTGGCATGGAAGGATACAAAGCTGCAAATAGTCTGTCATATTAGACTACTTGGTGTTTTGGTAGATAATAACCTATCATGGACTGAACATATCAAACATATCAGTAAGAAAAGTTAATTCAAGTTTATGGCTTCTCAATTTATGGTTTCTCAGTAGGATAAGACGTTTTCTTCCTGAAAAGCACAAAACTATTTTATAACAGTTACATAAAACCCCTATTTAGACTACTGTATTACATGATGGGGTAATTCAAATGGTAAAAACAAAGCAAGGCTAGCACATCTTCAGAAAAGAGCATATCAATCCAGAAAGAACGCAAGGAAAATTTAGTTGGTAAGTTTAAAATATTACCTATTAAAGACCGAATCCAGTTGAGAAAAGCCAAATTAATGTACAGGATATCCAATAATAGCGCTCCTGAATATTTACAATCACTATTCCATTATAGGCTACCTGGTAATACTACTCCCCACCTGTGATCCATGTCTACCTAACAGTATAAAATTCCCAAACCAAATAAGGAATTATTCAAAAAAAGTTTCCAATACTCTGGAACTTTGCTATGGAACAGTATGCCGGTCGAGATTAGAAATGCTCACTCTATTTTCTTCTTCCAAACCCAGTATATCCAGTGGCTTCAGAGATGCAGTTAAAATAAATAAATTTCTTTTGTATGAGGGCCTCAAGGTAGATTACTGGTAGTTCTTTAGCTAATTGTGTTCCCCTCTGTAAATAAAGTTATTATTATTATTATTATTATTATGATGATGATGATGATGATTATTATTATTATTATTATTATTATTATTTAAATTAATTAGACAGTAATTTTCCTTAATATGAGCTTCCTGGCTGTGAACCAGCTCAAACAGCTTGTGCAAGAGTGTGGAATAAGGTTTCCAAGTGGGTTGAGAAAAACTGACATACTTGTAATGTTAAGGCTTTCTCCAGAGGTGCCACAGTTGACTGTGAAGCAAATTCATGAAATAGTTTATTATTATATCAAGATTCCTACATGGACCAAGCAGACTGAAGCAGCACAGGATTTGGAGATGAACAATAGCATTGCTGGCTTATCACAGGTGTATTGCCACTGAGCCTGCAGCAAAAAAGCATGAAGACTGCAAGCCTCCAAGTTTGAGTTACATATACATTGTGGTGACTTACAAGATTATCAAGCAATTAATGTAATTGAATACGAGCCAGGTAAAGACTTGGTGAAATTTCTTTAAGATGTGTCCAGGCATTATCCTAACAATACAGTGCACAGACACATCCACGGTTAAGGTGGAGACTGTTCTACATGTTCATTTGATTATGCCACTTAACCAAGAGTGGTGATGCATTTAAAGTCACAAGCCTGTGGATTCATAGTGGTCTTAATCACATGGATACTGAGACTATTAATGAGGAAATTGACAAGGCTTTTGCATGGATACTTGAGATTTTGGAAAAAATTCACAAATGCAGGGTTCAGATGGATTATGGACAGATGCATGGAAGTTCAGCTGCATATTCTGCCATTAAAGCCTTTCCGCAGGTCAAAGTATATTAAAATGCCAGATTGTATTCAGCAGTGAGCAATATTCGACCTAGACCAGTAACAGAACTCCTACTACTTGGTTACTTGACCCCAGTTTAATTCATTTATCTATTGAATATTTCAACATTCAGAACAAACATATCCTTTCGTGTGCCTCTTATTAGTTAGGAAAGTGATTTACAACAATGTTTCATAATAGGTACAAGCTTTGTAAATGAAATTTAAAACAGATTATCAATCAGGTTGTGACTCACCAAATTCCCACCAAAATTAACAAAAAGAACCTATTAGGATTTAAATGAAGTTACTAGTACTTGATTTTTAATTTTGAACAAATTGAATCATATGTATTTATAAACATTAATTGATGTTAATAAATTCATATGGAACTGTCTTATGGAGATAGGAAGGGAATTTATACTTATAGCCAGAATTAATATTAGTTGGAAGAGATTCCCATTTTGAAAGTTGTGTATGATTAAAAAACAAAGTTATGTAATAACTTGTCAGATTCAACAAGGATCACTAAATAATCTTCATTAAATTTTATTATACATTAATGTTATTGAAATTGTTGTACACATAGTAAAATATACTTCAAATATTCTCGTTGCAAATAATAATATTTTGCAATTGGAGCATCTAATGGCAAAGATTTTTATCATTCAGTTACTGTTCCTTGTTTCCCAGATTGAATCTGAAAATACTTTGCCTCATTAAAACAGGTTTAAGAAGTGAGGAAAGGTTTTGCCTTGCATGGCATTATTTGCAATGTTGCATTTGAAAATATTTTGCAAAGTAGAGCAAGACATGTTTTGCAGACTGGTACATTACATGAACAAAAACAGTGTCTATATAAAGTTTGCACCTTAGGAAAGAGTTTAACTATTTTATTTCTATATTTATTTCTTGCAATCTTTAACAGGCATTCATTCAGTTGGCAAATTCACATTAATGAGGCTGTGGTGAGGGACTGCTGTACTGAGAGGGTTAGGGTAGCAATTCTTACCAGTAATCTGCCTTTATTCTAATTTTAAGAAATTAAAAGAATCTTATTTTTCTTTGATCTAGGTTTTCAATGACCCCATTCATGGTCATATTGAGCTCCATCCTCTGTGTGTGAAGATCATTGACACCCCTCAGTTTCAAAGACTTCGCTACATCAAGCAGCTGGGAGGCTGTTACCTTGTTTACCCAGGAGCAGCACACAATCGTTTTGAACATTCTTTAGGGTACTTACTGCATTTTGATCTGCTCCAGTACATAATAAGGGGAGATAAGCTATTTTTATGTCAATCTGAACTGCCCATAAATATTCTTATTTCGGGAGCATGACTTGCAAACCATTCGAGAGATTTATATGATATACAGTATACATATTAGGTCTAGATTTGCAGTTTGCTCTTCACAATTATATTATTTATGTTCATTTAGCTGTTTTGGTCATAGTCCAGAGGGGGCCCCGAGTGGCTGAGTGGTCTAAAGTGCTGTCCGTTACAGATCACTGCCATCTCACCTCTGTCTGCGTTGGTTCAAGTCTAGGATTCGGCTAATATGGGTATGTGAGAAAGCTTGCCAGTAGCTTCTCGTGGGTCGTTGGTTCTTCCTGGGGTTTTCTTGGGTTCTTCCTCCACCATTAATACTGGCCGCCATGCATAGCCTATCGTGTGATGAAAAATGGCGTTAAACCCCACAACAACAACAACATAGTCCAGAGACCAAAAGAGCCTAATATTTGATGGCCTGATGTCCATTAGCTCAAGATTGTTATAACTAATTTGTCTAAACAAGTATTACCATGAAAGTTTGCACACATGTTAGTCCCAAGGGCTAGCTGGTCCTAAAAGAAATTGATGCCCAAGAGGAGGTCATATTGACATTTGGTTTTCACCAAGCTGTTCTTATGATGTCTAGTTGATCCTAAATGAAAATTGTGCCTGTCAAATGTCTTTCAGATATACATTATGGTCTCCAAGGTGGCCATCTTGAAAATCTTGCTATTTCCACTTCTGACCAGGTTGGCATATTGACATGGGGTTTTCATTAAAAGACTTATTATGATGTATATAGTTAGTCTGATATGACAATGGTGCCACTCAGATGTCAAATATGTCTGCCACACTTGCCACTCCTTTGAAATAGATGGTCATGATATCATCCACATAGTTTCATACAAAAAAATATTTTATGCTGTCTGGTTGGTCCCAAATGCTGATATAGCATCCAACATGGGCATCTTTAAATTCCCACTATTTATTCTGAACAGAGGTCATACCAACATATGATTTGCACCACTTGACTTGTGATGTTTAATTGGTACTAAATGAAAATGGTACTGATCTGATCTCTAACAGGACTGTCTGATCTTGTTATTGCTGCTTCTTCAAAACAGATGCCTATAGCTACATGGGGTTTTCACCAAAAGACTTATTTTCCTCTCCAGTGTGTCCTGAATGAATATGGTGCAAATTTGTTAAGCATGGTGGCTATCTCGAATTTTTAACTCTACTGGTCATAGACATGGTTTGTTGTCTGCTTTCCATATGTTTGTTAGATTTTATACTTAGTTACATTCCAGTGAACAAGTTGATAGCACTCTTTACACTGAATCTGAGGTCAAAGGTCTTGACTTGTGTTTCAGTCTGCAGACCTGCCAACTCTTACAATTTTGCCATAAGTCTTATGAAAATTACCCTTAAAATACGGACTTACGGCATACTAGCAAAAACTACAGAAAAAAATGATCATTACCGAAAAATCCGGAGAATTGGTTCATCTGTGTTTTTATTTGGATCTGGGTTTCATCTTAGAATTAGTAAAATTAGTCGGGGAACCAGACTAACTTTCCAGCAATACCCCAGATGCTGTAAACTTCACCTATTTGTTCATGCGAAGCGTCTGCATGATCAAACTGTTGATTATAGAATTTTAAAAATGGTGTCCAGAAAGCGATGCATGTTTAAGACGAAAGGGGAAATAAGCTTCTAGAAAAGTGTTAATAATCAACACAGAAGAATAAAATGGAGTATTCAGATTCTTGTGAATAAAAGCTGGAAAGGACACAATCACATTTATTGGACATCACATACCAATTTGAGTATGTCTTGTGGCAGGAGATATGATTGCCGTCATCATGTGAAATGGAAAAGAATCTCCAAGAATTATGTAAAGTTGGGAGATAGCAACAAGTCATTGAGCTGCATAGAGTTTGGAACTAGAGTTTGTGCAACTGTACTAGTGGTAAATAAAGTCAGTGCGTACTGTGCTAACTTTTCAGTTGAACATAATGTTTATCGTTGATGCGTCAAACTTTTAATTACGTTTTCCAGCTTTACAATAGCAGTTTTTGATATTTTGTTACACCTCTCTGAAAACTGGCCAATCTTATGGGAAAAAAATCAGTTGCCTTACTGAGACGAACTCGTCAGGGTTGGCAGGGCTGAGTCTGTGCTGGTTTGTAAGCATAATAACAAAGCAGTATGAATGGATTTATATGAAACCCATTTTGTGGATATATCAAAAGAATACCTTGAATGATACTTAATTTTTTTTCACCCAAAAACATATAGCTTGTAGAGTTAACCAAACATACTGTGTTGTTATATTTTGTCAATGCAGGAGACAAGTTCACTGATCTTCTATATATGATGTCCTATTCAAGGTCAAATGTCATAAAAAAGAATTTTGTATTGCACTTACAGGTATCTTGTGAATATGTTAAGACGAGCATAAGAAATTATTTTGATGCCAAATTTGGTATGTTGGAAAGTCATATTGAGAAGGGGTTTTCACCTTTGATCTTTCATTCATTATTCACCCTTTCATTTCTAAGGCATCTCCGTAGACATTGAACATATCTCTATGAAATTTGGTACGTCTATAAGACTGGTGGAGTAGATGTATCTTTTGCTATTCAAAGTTCCTTACAATTTCAGTATAGTTTTTGTTTTTCATATTTGCCAGTAATCCATCTGTCTGTCTGTAAACATTTTTGTTTTCAGAATATTTCAACCAAACTAGGTACACTTGTTGACCAAGTTGCATAGAGTTGTCTTTTGAATTTTCCACATTCACATTGGTTATCATGGAAGTGTAGCATAACAATACAAAAAATTGAGAGTGTTGGACCATAGGGATTTTACATAAGAGGGGAACCTGGAGGATATGTCTTTGCTAGATTGCTCATATTCATATTTTTGTTCAATTGCCTGTCCATTCATCCATCCATTGTCCACACTTTCATTTTAGAGTCAAGATCCAAAACTTTTTAAAATATCTCTGTGATATTTGGTACATAATATTACACTAGTGTTGTGGATGTGTTTTTTATATCCATAATTCTTCATTTTGAAAATTTGTTTTATCCATTTTTGTCATCCATCCATCCATCAATCACACCTTTGTATCCAGAGCAAAACTCCAAAGAAATTCTAGTTATTTCGATCATTGTTAGTACACATCTTAGACAAGTGGTGTAGTGTTCTTTTTGCTATTCGCATTTCTTCATTTTCATTTTTTTTGTTGTTTTTTTTGATTTGTCTTTCCATTCATCTATCATTTATCCATACTTTTATTTCTTCGGAAGAATTTTAAACCATTTAAAATATCTCTGTGAATTTGGTAAATTTATTAGACTAGTGATATACATATGCCTTTTGCTGTTCTAAACTCTTTTTTTATAAGGATTTTATCAAGCAGTAAGAGTGAGGGCTGGATAAGAAACTACACTGCAAGGTCAGAAGCTAGTTCATTGGGGGTTTTCTCAACAAGGAGTAGTTCTTGGGCATGCATTGTAGCCTGATGGTGAATAAATCTTATCAGATAATATTTTTTCTTAGTGCTACCTTACCTTTTGCATCATATTTGCTGCCGTACAGCAATACTTGTGGTTGCAGGAATGTGCTGTATTGGAGAAAATGTGTGACATTGGTATTCTGCTGCTAGAATAACACAACTGCACATTTCTGCTACCAACACACGCACAAATATGGAAGTAGAGCATGTAATGTTTCAAAGGATGAGCATTTGCACTGGCAAGGGCAATGCTTTCAACATTTTATTCCAAAATTTGTACAAAAGCAACATAGTCCCAGACAACCTGCAAGTTGATTATCTTGCTGACCAAGGTCAAATGCATCCTTGCCTACTAGAAGGCCTACCAATCTGTGGTGATGATCTATATGTCTTTGACTATTTGGTCTGCAAGAATGATGTTTCTAGCCATTGGTAGCTGCTGTGCACTATGAGAAAGGTAGGATCTGCCAAAGTCATAGCAGTTGACATGCAGGCCACTATACAACACAACATAGCCAAAGAAGCAGATGGCAAGCAGCACTACTTCCTCCAGACAAATGTTTTGCATATTTTGAGCCTGATGGTGCTGGCATCATTTGTGGAACAGTGTCCCGGACTGAGCATGACACACAAAATGTCTCTGTATACCTTTGATGATCTGAGAAACCCAGATGGCAAATGCTCACCATTTGATGTCTTTGTTGCCAAGACACCTGTCTCAAAGATACCCATAGTAAACCTGCATTCAGCCATCCCTGCATTCAAGAGGAGGCTTCTAACTATTAGCTATTATTGACTGCACCCACAACTACTCTAGCATGTGGGATAATAAGTATTCATGGAGTGACCTCACCAGCGCAATGTGCAGTAAACAGCCAACCATTCAAGACAACAGATAGTGTAGGCAACCACACATACACATACATCTACACATGAGAGCATAACTATGTACTGCAAACTGTACAACAAATAGTATTGATCTTCGAGGCCATTAAGATTTTGGAGGTCATTTAACAGACTATCCCAGCTGTTTCAACCAATACCTGTGAAAGAGATTCTTGCATCCAGATGTCCAAGCCCACATCTGCACCAGAAATGAGATTTTACTATACACATACCTTCAGCTGGACATGAATACCATGAATACCATTGTGCTGGAGCTGTAGGACACCATTTCGCCATAAGACATTTTAGAGATAGAGGGCCTATCTGTTGTGCAGACCCAGTGAAAATAGTGGAAGAACTTTCCAAGTAGCTGGATCTCTATTTGGTTCAGGCCATCTTCAAGGATGGTACAATATATTTGGCCTGGTACACCCATGCAAAGACAAAAAAGGATCACCATACTGTGAATATCTTCACACAAGATGACCTACAGAAAGTGGGCCATGATGTTGGCAGCATAGCAGTTTGGCTTTCACGTCTTTCGAGCAAACGTCTTTTGTGGGGAATAAGGAAGGCCATCGACATTGCACTGCTGCATGAATGGCCCAGAAATAAAAACTTATTGCTGCCAGCAAATGACCCATGTAGGTACACAGAGTGCTGCCACCCTCTTAGGTGCTCCCAGACATCAAACATGTAGCCTGAACACAGTAGGACACAAAAGCACAATACAACAGCATGGAACTTCCCCTATGGGGAAGTTGGGACATGGTGTAGAAAATCTATAACATCCACCTGCGATAGGGAACAGTAATTGCTAACATTGGAAGATGTCCAAGCTGTGGTGCTGACAGTCATTGGAAGAGATGCAAAAACACAAGAGTAAAGGCTTGCAGAGCTGCATGGAGGAAATACCAGAAGCAAGTAGACAAATCCAGAAAAAGAGTTCGGGAGGCCCTGGGTGGCAGTGCCACAAAGAAGCTAGGAGAATTATTTTTTTCCAATGCCAATAGGTTGCTTTTCTTGGCATTTTCATGTAGAATGTGGAAAGCAGCAGTCTTTTTGGTACAAAATGTGATGTGCACTTCATCCTTGCGTGTTTTAATGTGTTGGTCATGCTGTTCTAGCAGCACAATAGTGATGTGCCACATTTTCTTCAGAATGGTGCAGCTCCTGTTACCATAGGTATCATTGCATGGCAACCAAAAATGTAGCCAAAAATGAGGTAGCTCTGGGAAAAAATACACTCCAATAAACTTGCCATTCCCACACCTCCAGTTTTTAGTGGTGGGCCTCTGTCAGGGCATATCCTTGGGCAGTGTTATGAGGGTATTCCATCACCTACTGGGCAATGCAGTTACCATCTCTGAGGAGAAACATTTTGTTTCAGTTGACTCTCATATTTTATTGGATCTAAAAATGACTTTATTTAAAGAGGGTAACACAATTAGCTAAGAAGAAATGTACCTTGAGGCCCTCATACAAAGGAATTTATTTGTTTTAACTGCATCTCTGAAGCCACTGGGTATATTGGGTTTGGAAGAAGGAAATAGAGTGGGCATTTCTAATCTCAGCTGGAATACTATTCCAGTGCAAAGTTCCAGAGTATTGGAAACTTTTTAAAAAAATGATTCCTTATTTGGTTTGGGAATCTGATACTGTTAGGTAGACATTGATCGCAGGTGGGGAGTATTGCCAGGTAGCTTATACTGGAATAGTGATTGTAAATATTCAGGAGTACTATTATTGGATATCATGTACATTAATTTGGCTTTTCTCAAATGGATTCAGTTTTTAATAGGTAATATTTTTAACTTACCAGCTAAATTTTCCTTGCATTCTTTCTGGATTGATATTAGCCCAAATGCTCTTTTTTGAAGATGTGCCACCTTTGCTATGTTTTTATCATTTGAATTACCCCATACTGTATTACATCACGTCTTTTTGTTTTAGTTGATTAGTCTGGTTCACAGAGTGGTGTGTAATAAGTTTTTTGAAACAAGGAGTCTTGGAAGCTGGGAACCAGACTAACTGTTGATACACTACCAAACTAGATTCCTTTTTATAAAAAGAATGCAACATTTTGTGAGACAATCGTCTACATCGAAACTGAATTTTTGAATTGTTCAATTAGTAAAATATTGATGCTGTGATTTCATTGCAAGTAACAGTGAAACTTCTTATCATCCTTGATCATGTGGTCGCTATTTATGCACTGGTTGATATCTGCTATTTAAAGTAATTGGGTTGTAATCTCCACTCTCCAAAATGGCGGCCACAGATTTCTTTCAGTACGTATGAAGTTTTCACGATTAGAATCACAACCACGAAAGATTCAATAACTTAGGTAAAGGCTCTGATATTGATGTAGGCAGCAATTAGTTTTTATAAATTATCAAATTCAGATGACTTAGTGATGTAGACGCACACGAAAACCTTGTAAATTTTGAGTATTGGAAATGGCAGCTACGGTTGGTCATGCGGCCTCACTGACATGACGGTGAATGAATTCTCTCTCGATATTAAAGCACATAAAAAATTCTTCAATGAAAAATAGTTACATAGCTATAACAATCTGACTTTACTCTTAAATTTTTCCACATATAATATATGTGTGTCAAAAATATAAATTGGTTAAAATTGCTGTTAAACATAACATACACTACATTGCTTAACAGTTCACAGGCAGGCCTATGCGTATGCTGTCGACTAGGTAACAGGTGTTCTATTTATAGCGTGCTGCACTTTGTCCCTATGCTCTATGAGGTAAAGGGTTAAAAGGAACTAAAAGATGGAACTAGAACACAAATTTCAATTGATACAAAAAATTATTTAATTGGTATTTATTTATCAAAGTACTGCTTCCACTAGGCGTGACATTTTCTTTTATAATAATTTCCTTAAGCATCGTTAATTACGGTGTACTGAGAATGTCGTTTGGATAGAAAATGTAACAAATTTTATGACTTCTTTTTAAAGTTGATATTTCATAATGTTGATTAAAATTTCCAGGTCCTATCTACCGTTTTCAATGATAAAACAAGTGATATCAGTTTCTGTTAGTAATTTTGATCGCGATTTTCTTCAAGTTCAACAAATAGGAATACATTTTTTGGTATTTTCTGGTTTAAAAAATGGGATCCACGCCTGACCCTGCACTATAAGCGGGTTCACAAGTTATCAGGGCGCAAATTATTACTCTTCATTATAGTGCCTGAAAATGGGGGCATACATGTTAATATTTCTCAGTAGTTGAGAGGTTCCTTTTCTACTTAAATGAATTTTGTCTCTATGGTAGAGGCTTAGGTTGACATGCTGGTTCTGAAGAAAGATGTGTACTGTGGAATGTACTGTAGGTTGAAGTCTTCACATAGGTCAATTATCAGATCATTGATTTCTTTCACCATGGTGTCCATATGAGGAGGTACTCCTGATATTATTTTACATGTATTTGGGCTGCAAGAGCTAGAAGCATACAGTGAACTTTCAATCTGTATGCTGATCTGTATGCCACTGCTGCAACTGGATAATTTTTGGGGGTAGAAGGGCCCATCTATGCCAGTGAAAACCCATGGTCATGTGTTCTGCAAAGTGTTGACCATTTTCCCACCCAAACATGCTGCTATTGTCACAGGGTTGAAAATTGTCTGTTATGGATCACTTATCAATGTCTTTTCTTTGGGAAATGAGCTCAGTGCGAATAAAGTATTCTTTAACCACGGAATGGGCTGCAAGGATGGCAAAACCACACATCATTAACTATTCTTTATCTGTAGGAAGGGCCATGATGATGGCTGCTGCAAATGCATCATGCATCTGGCTGTCCAGAATTTAGCCATGTAGTTTTCTGCAAGAATAATATCCCCAACCCCTAGAGATTTGTCATCCTCAAAACAAAACATACTAAATATATGTGCTGCTCCATCGATCTCAAATTCATCTTTAGTTTTGTGAAAGCTTACACACTGAATTGTATGACCAAGGTGTCTCCTCAGTTGGAAAACCCTCGCTGATCTCACCTAGCCCCTATAATGTGGTCTGGTTCTCCCCTTCACCTGCTGCACATCCATTTGTGAATCCATTCATCAGTTACACTTTCGTTTTAATTTTCATATGTATTACACTAGAAACACAGATATTTGTTTTGCTTTTAGGAATTCTTTAATTTCTAGTTTTTTATGTTTTGGTCCATTGGTCTTTTCATCCATTCATCTATCCTTCAGACTATTTTTTTCACACCATATGACACTTGGTATCCTCACATCACCTAGCTTGATGCTACTTGGTTTTGATGCAGCATCATAAACACACATTTTTTAAGAGAGCGAATCTCTCACATGTGCTATGACCACTGGTCAGCACAGAAAAGGTTTCTTATAATACCATCATGATTGTTCCCAATTTGACCACTCTGGTGGTCTAGTGGTTAGAGCGTCCACCTCTGTTGTGGGTTTGAATCCCAGCAGAGTCAGACCAAAGACTTATAAAAATGGTAAAAACAGCTGCTTCGCTTGGTGCTATGCATTAAGAGGTTAGTTTTAGGACCGGTCAGCCTGGTATCAGGATAATGTGACCGGGTGGGACATCGTACTACATGTAGCGGCATGATGCCTCACTGCGAGACACAGACTCTCACACTGCAGACATCATAGCAATATGCCTGAAATTTTTTTAAAGCTATGTTCAAAATCCAAATCACACACACACACACACAAACTTCTTATAATATCATCATGAATATACCCAATTTTATTCTTTTAGCTCTTTATGAAAAAAATCTCTCCCCAAACCAAAATTATGAAAAAAAATATGAAAAGCTTTAGGAATGCTCAATTAAATTTGTGAATTTTCCTATAAACTATAAAATATGTACTGTTGATAATGTTGCTCTGTTATATATTTTTGTCATGAGCATAATTCTCAACAGTGTAACAAGCAGAAGTAGATTCACGTTAAATGTACCAACACAAGTGTTGTATTACACCAATGTTCTGACACTTGTAATCTAAATGTGCTTTTTGTTATTGTGCTATTGAGATATCGTTGGTTTCAGTATCAGTTTGGTGCGACAGGAGATATAAATGACTATCTTCTTGTGTCACTTACAAATTTATGTCAGTTGGTGGGATTACATCATGATGAACTGTGATAGAAATAACAGTTTTGTTAAGACTGTCCAATAAGTTTCATTTAGACATGTGCCATCAATCAGTCGAGGATAGTATAAGAGTTTAAAACTTTATCTACCATAAGGCAGTAAGAGGGCTCTTAAAGCAGGATTGGAAGAACATATGCTTATCCTACAAGGATGTAATAGAAGATATAGCTATCAAGTATAGATAACAGGTCTATTTACCGTACATATCAATCAGTCTCTCTTTTTGTACAAGTGTCTTACTCCAGCTGTAGACCATTTTAAAATGGCACTGATCAAATCCCATAGTTTAACATCTTGGGTTATTAATTTTCAAAGTTGGACAAGTAAAATTTTCAATGGCACTAATCTGGGACAAGTGGTTGTCTTTTCCTTTTTCAAAAAAAGAAGGTTGGGCAAGCACTAATTTTCATACTTTAATGATGGAAATAATTAAAACTTCAGACTGAGGTGATTTTTGTTCAAATCCTCCAATTGGAGGAGGGAGCATTCACCTTGTACTGGGACAAGCACCAGTAATGCCACAATAGCAGGTCAATATTACATGTACAGAAGTAAAATTATTTTTAGCCCTCCCAAATTTTTTTCACATTTATTCATGAAACAGCCAATCTTTGAATCAAAATGAAAGAAAACATTAGATGTGGCCTTTAGTCCTGCAGACTTTAGAACCTTACAGTTAAGCAGTCCAAAAACAAAATTTTGTAGTCTTGGGCATTCAGACAACCAATGTATGCAGTGACACACACACAGAGGAACACACACACGCACACAAGTCAAACCTGTCTTAAAAGACCACTGCTATGAGAGATCACCTGTCTAGAGAGACCAAATTCTCAATGACATTTATTGACTATATTGCATTATGACCTGTTTTTTTATGAGAGACTGCACATCTTGAAAGACTAAATTTTTGGCAGAAGATCTGATATAATATGTAAGAGAAAAAAGTAAATGGGTGGTTTCTTTGAAAGATTGCTTTTGAGTTTTCAGGATGATTTGGAAAAGTAGCTTAGTTTTAAATATTGAACATCTGAAGTTGATACTTTCCGATCTTCAGTTGCATCAGAATTGAGCTTTGTTATGCTTAGTTTAATCAGATACCTTCATTAATATTTATATTTTTTGTAGATTTTTGTGTTGCTGTAATAATATAATAATAATAATAAAAATTAATGTAATAACATTATTATTATTATTATTATTATTATTATTATTTATCTTTTTTTCAGAGTGTGCCAGTTAGCTGGACAGTTGGCAAGGGCACTCCAAAATCGTCAGCCAGAATTAGAAATTAATGATAAAGATATATTGTGTGTGCAGATAGCTGGTCTTTGTCATGATCTAGGTCAGATGCCCTTTGATTCTCACTTAGTTAAAAACATTCACCTTGTGCCAATCTTATATTACTAGTATAGAAATAATAAGTGCCAACTATATGCAGAGATTAGTAGAATGAGCATATGTAGTAGTACAGGACACATAATTTACACAAGGGGTCAGATATTGGCAGATATAGGCTAACAGAGTTCCTTCACTTAAAGCCCTTACTCCCTAGATGGGATTTCTCTGTTCCATGCTAATGTATATGATTGACTTTCACCATCTTCTCAGAAGTAAAGCATATTGGTCAAAATCAAAGTGATAGATTAGCACAGATAGCCACTTAATGCAAGTATCTAATCCAGTTCATGAGCAAATATTTAGCAGTTTTATCAAGGGAGGGAGATATTTTTTTAATGCTGTATTTCTGTACATCCATCTGTCATCACACTTTCTTGTAAGCAAGATAGCTATAAAAAAAAAGCTATTGAGCCAAACCAGCCCTTATTTGATATTCAAATACCTTGTGTGGATCCCATGACACTTTTAGGTTCTGGTGACTCTGACCTTATTTTTCAATTTTGTGCACACTTTGTAACTTTCTTGACTTGGAAATGTTTGACAATTAAGCAGTAAATCACTTGAGGTAGACTCAACATTTGGTATGTTTATTGGTATTAATATATATGGATGACATGGTTTCAGGCCATTGTAGCAAATGTTTGTTTTTTTAGCAGAATTTTTAACTTTTTAGACTTAATCCTTTTATCTTAAAAACTTTGTTAGCAGCTTAACAAAGACACAATTTAAGGTGGACAAATAAAATCTGACATGCATGTTTTAAGGTCTGATTTGAAAAATGCTAATTAGTGTACATTTTTAATGATTTTTATACTTAATTTGTCAAACAAATATTTTTATTTTGGTCCAATATGGTAGCCTTCTAGCCCCTCTTTTGGACAAATGACTAACTTATCCTAATTTTTGCAATGTTGAAGGATTCTTTATGCTGCTTAAATTTACTTTCATGTTTCTTTGTAAAGAAAAAATACTAAAATCCTGACTTTAAAAATCAATGACTTCAGTCTCTCACCCCTAGCAAACTTTTATTTTATTCACCTTGCTAGATTTTTCCTTTCTTTCTGTCAAGTATCAGTGAAACAGAATGACATTAATTGTTGGGTTGTGGGACATAAGCAAATTGTGTACCTTAAATTTGAAAACATTTCATCCAAATAACAATAAATATTAGTTTTGTGTTTATTCAAAGACCAGAAAAGTTTATGGGATGGTCTCTTGTCCATCCATCTGTCCATTAGCACAAGGTTGTTATCACTACTCATATTAAACCACCGGGGAGATTTCCATGGACCATTTACACACACATTCCTCCCATGGCCTGGTTGGTTTTTGATAAAGTAATGTTACTCAGACAGACAATATGGCTGCCAAAGTGGCAGTCTTGAAAAGCTTGATATTGCTACTCCTGCTGAATGAATCATCATATCAGCATGGGTTTTCATTGAAAGACTTCTTATGATGTCTAGTTGGTCCTAAATGAAAATGGTGCTGACATAGAATATGACTGCCACAGCAGATATCTTGAAAATCTTGTTATCAATAGTTTTCCAGAATGACATTGGGGTTTTCACCAGCAGACTTTTTGTAATGTCAAGTTGACTATCATTACTTTTTCAAAATTGGAAGGCCATATCAACATAGGGTTTCTCCAGAAGGGGAGTTGAGGTAGCTCAGTTGGTAGAGAATCAGATTTGTAATCCAAGAGCAACAGGTTTGATACCCACCCAGGCCATCCTGGGTCAGTTGCCATGGTATTTCCTCAGAAAAGGCACTTAACTCTCATTTCATCAACATGATATAGCCAGTGTTGTGTTAAAAGTCATGTTATCCAAATGAAAATGGTGCCATGAATCTGATACCAACATATCCATTGCAGCAGTATGGTCAAATTATTGTTTTTGCTGAAGAATCTCATCAGTGGTTTCAGTACTCGGCAGTTAAAAGGAAGAAATGGTCTTATCTTGAATTCCTGGAAATTCTCTTCAGCTAGTAGTTCTTTCAAGATACTCTTGTTATATTAATTTGTTCCATATAAATTATCAAGGTTTGAGGTTTAGCATACATAAAAGTTGATGATCTTGTTAACATGCTTGAGATGTGATATTTACATCTAAAACTACAGGTCATGGCCCTTACTCCCATCTTTTTGATGGAAAGGTTATTCCAAAGCTGAGACCAGACAAACACTGGAAGGTGAGATTGTTTCTTTTTGCAGCTAATGTAATTGCTTAATTCAATAGGCATGTATGTATTCTGTTTTTTGTTTTGTTTTTTATTGACACAATTTTCACTTCCCAATTGATAACAACCACTGGACACCTTTAAGATAAAACTTGAATTATTATCCTTTCCACCCAATATATGCTGGGTCAAATAGTAGCTTTTCTTCTCTTGGCATTATAATTAGTACCAGCTCAATGACAAATAAGGTAGGTTGAATGTTGATGCATCATGTTCCATATTAGCTTCAGTATCAAAATTTCAAGCAAATGCTTAATTGTTGTACATATATACTAATTAACAAACCAGGCAAAATGGAAGTAGGCAAAATGGACCTACTTTTGAGTGCCAGTTACTATTGTATGTTTATATGTTAAAGCAGGAGTCTCAAACATGCAGTCCACGGGCCACATGCTGACCACCAAGAAATATTCTGTGACCTACAAAATGATTGTTGTCACAAGGTGTCAGGAGAGATAACAAAGGTGGTGCAGCCCTTGGGCCATCGAAAACGTCCTCATGCAGCCTTAAGGGTGGTTTGAGTTTGAGACCCCATTGTTAAAGGGACAAAGAGATTTACCATGTCCATCCCACTTTGTATCCATTCATGTAGCCATCCTTCCCAACTTGTTTGGATTTTGTGTTTAAATCAGTTTCCTATGCTTGGTCATGCATGTTTTTGTGTAAATGTTTCTTAGTGAGTTCATATACCCTCTTATCAAAGTTGGGCTATAATACGTGTTTAGGCTCTAATAAACAGTAACAAAGAAAGAGTGAAAACAACAAGCTTTGAAAAATTTAACAAATAATTTATTTTCCTGGAAAAACAATGTAAAAATTGTAAAATAAGAACTTAGAGTTTTAAGAAATCAAATCCAGAAGTAATTCAAGAATAATCCACGAATTCAATTTTAGAAGTCCTAGTAATGAAATGTTCTAATGAATTCAAGTTCAAGTCCCGCCAAAAAATCTAAAATGGAAGGCAATGATGTATGCTATAGCTAGTATTGTGCTGTTGTGTCTACAGTTTTTTGTTAATCCACAAACAATATTCCGGTGTTTGAATTTCCAAATAAAATAAATGTCTTTGTCCAAGAATTCTGAATGAGCACTCAGATATTTCCAGGAAAAAGAATTAATCTTTTAGAATCCAAATAATTTGAATAAAAATTAAAATGTAACTCCAAACTGGTCACAAACAAATGCTTTCCAGTGTAAAGGCCCACCTAACTAAATTCTGTATAGGCATCAGTATAAAACCTGAATACTGCACAAAACAGATGCCCAGAGAGGCTCACATAATCACATTCCAGAACAGTTTAGAAGCTATTTACATGTCTAAGGTCACGTATTCCAGTACAGCCTCGATTTCACTATTATCATTCACACATTAAAAATGAATTTTAAAAAAAGTTTGATTCTCAATCAAGGCCAGGAACTAGGTCAGCAAAAAGATACAAAGTTCTATTTTTAGGTGTTTTCGACAAAACAGTCAGGTTATACTAATTTCTGAAAAAATGCCAAATCAAGTTAACAGTATTACATTACTTTGACATGTAATGAAATTAAAATTTTTTTTTAAAACTTACAAACAGACAATTAAATTAAATCATATATAAATTAAATCAAATATACATAACAGTCTCTTTGATTCTTTTTATTTTCATTTTCATTTTCATCATCATCTTTTTAAGTTCAACTGAAATGCCTACAATTATACAGACTCAGTTGTGAAATAAATATCTTCAGCAGAATTGATTGTATTTATACAGTAAAACCTGTTATGAGAGACCGCCCCTTCTGCCAACCAAAAGCGGTCTCTCAAGACAGGAGGTCTCTCATAAGAGGTGTGTGAAAATGGACTGGTTTTCAGGGTCAATAGTTAGCATTGTTGAAAAATAAATAATACCCATACTCACTGTACATGCATCATATCCTTTATTCATGAATCTTGTTAAATATTGCATGCATTCCTCTCAAAATATCTTTATATAATAAAGATATACATCTATCAAACAACGAGAATAAAATTTATATTTCAACATCACATTAATATGTACAAAAAATGAACAGTTAGATATGATGTATATATCTTATTTTATACACTTATTCACTTGTTTTTTTAAAAGAAATCCATTATACTTCTTTGTTGACGTGTTTTACTCAGCTATTTGGTCTGAACATGTATCTCAATTATTGCCTTTTCCGGAATCAACTTTCCACTTACTGGTATGTTTTTACTCCTTGCAACACAAAACCACTCCCATACTCGCTCGTTCAGATCTCCGTAAACTGTCCGTCGTGCCATGGCATATTTCCTCTGTGCTTGTGCACCTTTCTGCCATTCGTTTCTAATGGACTTCTTGTCTTTGATTACATTTTGAACTTGCGTTTTACCGACGCTTAAGCTAACTGCTATTTTGCGAGTGGTCTCGCCTTTTTCATTTCTTTCAATGACATTAATCCTTTCTTCCAGTGTTAAAATGTTTCTTTTTTTCAGCGGAGATTCTGCCGTTGTTATTAGTGTTGACGTTATAAAGACTATCGGTTTTGATCCGGTTTTGGGGAATTGTGGAATAAATATATATTATGTACCAATGAATGAAACCAAAAGACATAATTAACTCATCAAGAAACAATACATTTATTCTGAGACGGTTTAAATCAACAGCGTTATAGCTCGATAAACAAATGTTCCGACCATCTGCACCCACGTAAACAGATTGTGGCTTGGTGAAACACTAACAAAAGAAATAAAAAATAATTTTAAAAAAATCTGGAAATGATTCTCACTTACTAGTATTAAAGACAATGAGCTCATTCGCCCTCCAGGCATTATGGATTAACTGGAAAGCAAACGACGTACTCAAACCAACACTGAAGCCCTTTCAAACGATTTCTCACTTGGACATAAGGACTACCGGCGTTTTGTGAGTTTTCATAAAGATAAAGAAAAAATACAAACCTCTAAATTGACTGCGTATATCCATCATTACTCCCTTTGATGTTACTCTTACTGGCTATTCACATGACTTCGGCACTACAATGGCGGTTAGTGACATGTACTTTAGTCTGGTTTACTGCAGTTTACAAATGACACCGTACGCTGGAGTTGTAAATTTCACAAAACTGGTACTGTAGCAAGACAAATTATTTTTAAATACTTTATTAGAGCAATCTTTGCTATTTATGCAGTCTTTGTTACAAAGGATTAAATGATGGTTAGAGGTGTTTATCCCGATATATGGTTGTTCAACTATAGTGTTATTTAATGTGTACTTTGTTTGCATACTACATTTATCCCGAGCTCTAGTGTTTACAAAGGATTAAGTTAAGGTCAGTGGTGTCAATCTGTTTTGATTTTTTGGCGATGCGGCCGTTCATAGCAGTGTCAAAATGCATATTTTGCCAAGAAATCGCGGTCGCTGGTCGCGTTCAGCAGGTGGTCGTCCATAACAGAGCGTTTATATAGTAAAATCGATCCGTGCATTACGATTGTGGTTGGAAATGACAGGTGGTCGCTCATAGCAGAGGTCGCTCATGACAGGTTTTACTGTAGTACCATAATATATTTACTGTACAATAAATATACTCTAGCTTATGTATGACTCAGGTTAGTATTGGCTTTGTATAAGTGGAATCGCTTCTATTCATAGTTTTTGTTCCCTTGTTTAATGTATTATGCATAAGCTGAACACATTATATCTATCAGTAATGCTTGTTTATCATAGTGACTAAACCGGACATCTTATGATAACACAGCAGTAAGGCTAATTGGATTACATGTACGTACCCTTTTGTATGGATTAAAATTTGAGTCTTTCTCGGTTTTTATGTAATAAATTTGGCTTCTCGTGAGGTGTAAATGATATATTAACCTTAGTGGTAAATGTACTTTACTCAACACTTCTTTCAGTAACGAAAACCTGACATCGGGAAACAGAAATCGGATTATTTAACACACGTTATGAATACAATACTGGTTCTGGATACATATTCAAATAAAATGCGGCCGCGTGTGAGGGGTACATTTTATGATTTTGCACTAATATGCTGGCCGCTGGTCGCGTTAGCCGGGTGGCCTTTCACGAGGGGTACTTTTGAACACAAACTCGTCGGTGCCAACGGATTCTGGCCGTAAGGAGCGGGTGGCCGCTGGTCAGGGGGGCCGTTCAAGAGGGGGACTACTGTACATCATATAATCTACTGCATATTTTTATTTGTATTCATTCATTATAATGTGTCTTTTGTCCTTTTGTTTGTCTGCCAGCCAAGTATGTCTCTGATACTGTGAAATCAGATTTTCATGGTGGCTTATTTTTTTGTAGCTGTCATTGATCAGTCCCTTAATACCTACTAATTTAACATCCATGAATACAGATTTTATAATAGATATTTCTATTCTAATACAGAAATCATGAATTTGTATCCTTACTAAACTCTGTGTTTCCTAAAGTGATCAATATGTCTTGCTATTTTTCTTTGTTCTCAGGCATGCTGCTTTTGATTAGAATAATAGTTAAATCTTGTATTGCTTTAAATGTGTGGTCAGATTTATGATTCATTGTTATTATTTTTTCCAATAAATGTTTAGGTAAACTTATATGATTTGTCAGGGAAAAAAACAATGATGCCTGTGGAAGTGATGTTGCATCATTTGTCTACTTTTACACTATATCATTTCTTGTAAGAACATCTTTTTCAGTTACCAATGTCTTATTTTTACACCTTGTTGCAAGACTAATATAAAGTTATTAAAAAATATAGCAAATCAAACATTTGTATATCATAGATTTAAAAAAAATGGATGAAAGTCAAAGAATCATTTTTCCCTGAGCACTCATAAAATCAATGTCATTGCAGTTAACTGTATTGTCAACAGCATCATAATCATCACTGATGGCCTAGCAGCAACGTTCTGCACTTTCAATCCAGTTGTCACAGGTTCTATTTCCCACTTCTAGTCTTTCATATGAGACTTATACCTATGGCCTGAGGGGCTTTCATGGCAGAGTGGTATAAGATGCTTATCTTGTGATACAGATCTGAGGGGCTTCCATGGCAGTGGTACAAGATGCTTGTCATGTGATTACTTGCCTCCAATATGTAAATGAGAATGTTGCCAGTTACTTGTGGAAGGTCAGTGGTTCTACATAAGTGGTGTTTGGTGTCTCAAAAGGACTTGGATTTTCTTCAGCAGTAAAACTGGCTGCCATATATAGATTCTCTTCATCTGAAAATGGTGTAAAAGCCATAATGATCTACTGAAATCCCGGAGATCTCATGTCTAAATGACTTCAGCTGTTGGAGATAAACATTAAATTAACAGAGGCTCCATGTGCCCAAGTGTACTAAGGTCCTTGCTTTTACATCACTTAAACATCTCACAGAGTGAGTTTGTGTCACAGATCAACCAATATAGGTTGGTGGTGTTTCGGGTTCTTCCTCCACCTAATGTATTATTTAAAAAAATCACCAAAAAACCCAAAATCAAACCACACTGAATCAACCAACTATTCAACCGTGGCCACAGCAGCAAAGGTACTAGTCTGTCATTTTTGCCACAGCTGTACGAGTTTATAACTTTTGACTAAAGTAATTTTTGCAGACCTTAAAATATCGTCAATTATGACTTTCTGACAGTTACCTAAAAGTCATCATCAGTAGGTGCAAATGGATTTTTCATGGTGAGCATACGAGATGGAAAAGTCTTGAGCAATCCTGCATCACACACTGCTGAAAGGTTTACATTTTGGCTCACATAGATTTTCTCTTAACAATGTCCATTGTTCCAACTAGAAGTGTTATAACTTATTCAAGCTATATTCACCAATATCTGATGATATGCATCTGTAATAAATATTTGTAACAAAGTATGAGAATGTGTCAATGTTTTTCAATGATGCATTTGAATTGAGCAACAACCACAATCAACAAACCAAGAAATAAAATTATTCACACTCTCTCAGGCAGAAGTAGGATATAATCATAATCTGCCAAAAGTTTTTTAATTTTTTAAATTTGCCAAATATTTTTTCCAACCATACTGATTCAGTGGACATATCACCAGAATGGACAGAAACAGACCAGAAGGTTAAAATCAATTTGATACAGCTTTTAAGTAGCTAAATTCATATTGGTTTAGTTAACTGTACACCTTTTATTGTCTTCCTTTTGATGAAATTTCTTACTGAAGCCAAGAAAATAATGTTGCACACATAAAAAAAGAGGCACACTTCTACTCATTCTTTTTTTTAATACTTCTCCCCCCACATACTGTTTGTCTTGTTTATTATATGTATCTAAATTTCTCATTTTTCCTACTAATTACTATACAAATGTTCTGTGAATATGCATATCAGTGTGAAACACAATGGGGAGACTAAATCCAAGATTGGAAACCTCTACATTTTTGGATGTATTCTGCTTGGATTCCATATTTCTGCACAAAACTCAAGAGTTCAGGACTCTGCACTAATTCAGTTCCCACTGTAAATTTGTGCAAACACCACGATATTAAAATTTAGTAACTTTGAATTTTGAGTGATCATGATCAAATTTATATCAGTATAGACACATCTATGACGACAGCTTTTGTGAAGAAGAAAAAAACATAACAGCCCCACCATTTTCTGGATCTATACAAATTTGAAATGTGTGCTTTCAATACTGCATCAAAGAGTCAGCTGCTGATTTCAGTAATGAGTCGTCCAAACTCGGGTCTGTAAAGGGATGGAAATTATGTTAATAAAACAATGTCCCTCACTTTTTTCAGTTAAAGTAGGACAAGCTCTCAAAAGATTGCTTTTACTAAAACTTACTTTCATTATCAACCAATCAGGGACAGTCAAACACATATATACTCTATTTTATCTTCAATGATTCTTAGTATGGTTCTCGTTTTTTCACATCTGTAGTGATGCGAGTCCTTGAACAACTGTCAATGGTTGTAAGCTTTTTTTGACCATGCTGAATGGACACATTGTAAGATAATGTTCAAGTAGCAGAAATACCATGGGATAACCAGAGACCAATAAAATTGAATAGTCAAGTTATCTCCTCTGCAGGGATGCTGCCAGGATTTCAGGATGTTTTGTGTGTGTGTGTGTGTGATCTTCATTGAGGAAGTGGTGGTGGTAGGAATAGCCATTGTTAAATATCTCCCTTACACTTAAATATCTGTCTCTCTTTCTTACTGTTCCACTCTGTTACAGCTCTACTGAAATCAAAATTCTCGAAGAGATGTCATCTCTAGTTGTATAGCGATTATTACTGTGAGGTCATTGGGCTTGCTGACGTGGTTGTGGTCTTGGTTGGGATGGCATAAAGACTATAGGTTTACTCCATATTTGACAGCTAATTATGATGTCAAAAAAATGGCAGTTTATAGTGATGTCTAGCACTGGGGCATCATGCCGCAGACATGTAGCACGATGTCCCACCCAGTCACATTATCCTGACACCGGGCCGACCAGTCCTAACACTAACCTCTTAATGCTGAGCGTCAAGCGAGGCAGCTATTAGTACCATTTTTGTAAGTCTTTGGTATGACTTGGCCAGGGATTGAACCCACGACCTCCCGCATGAATATACAGAAATGATGATATAATTATTTAAGTAGAATATGTGGTGACATTGCAAGCGCTAGTTCTACAACTTTGTGCAAAATACATCTTGTACAACTATTCTGTTGTTTCTAACAGCACTGTAATATGGGAATAATTTCTGTCCACTTTTTTATTTTAGTCCCTTGCTAATTAATAGTTTTAGATTTTACAACACTAAGCACATTTTACCTTTTGACAATAACACATCATTATAAATATTTAGATTGCAAGAAAATAGAAGTTACAATTTTATTAAAAGCACTGGTACCAGTAAGACTAAAGGAGATGGTAAAAAAAAGAAAAAAGAATCAGGATGAACAGATTAATTAGTGTAGTAAAGAATCCATATATCAGAATGACATCAAGTATTTTTTCCATCAATTTCATCATCAGTCAATGATACTGCTTAAAAATGTATTGTACTAGATAATATACTTTTTTAGTTATCCATTTTGCAATACAAATACCAAATGATGGCTTGGAACTAAGTGCCAAAAGGTCTGCAGAAAATACCACCTTGATCTATATATATGGAAGAACCGAACATAAACAGGTCAAATTTGATCCATCTTGCTTTGAGTTTACACAGATGAGTCAGTCTCTTATGTTTAATATCATTTAATTTTTGCACATAGAGAGCATGTACATCATTTGGTCATACATCTGCATATGATACAAAGTTTGTCTTTTTATTCTTTTGTTGCTCAGTGGTTCTGCCAACTTGAGATCTACACACAATTATGTTGTATGGGGATTCTCTGATGTTCCTTATGAGCATTAATCTGTTAATTGTTTCTGAATTTAATATAATCCTCCTCCTCGATGTACAAATATTATTCTGTGCTGTGAACTCCTTTCATTGCCTGCTGTCTGAAATGCATATGCATAACTAATTTGAACAAGTTACTGTTCTTTATTGTTGTGCAATTTTCAACATCTCACATGTATGGCCCCATCTGTATTCTCTCTTGGATATCTCTGTCCCAGAAAGAAAAGTTTTGAACCAGAGGTCTTGTTAGGATTTTAAAACTAAGAGTCCATGGCTCCCATTTTGGTAAAAATATGAGTCCCATCAGGAAAAGTTGCAGTCCCCTCTCAGAAAACTATGCCAATTATAGTAACTATTGGTTGCCATAGAGTTTAATTTCTTCATTCTTTATAACACTGACATATTTATAACACTGACATAGCTCTTGCTTGTCCATCAGAGTGAGTCTGACTTTTTTCGATCCAAGGAAGGTCTTATTCAAAGCAGTAAGCTAGGCATCACACACTTTCATACACTTGGCTAATGTCCCTTTCAAATTATCAGTTCTAGCAACTTTAGCCCTCTCCTGAATCTCTCAATCTTCGTCAGTTTGCCGTTGAACCCCAAAATACTCATTCAAGTCTATGTCTCAACATGTCATGATTCCGAGATCACGTGCACTGCTTATTCCATTACACTTGGTAATGAACACAAGAATGAAAGCTAAAGTTGTTTATTTTGATGTTCTGTTATAAATGACCACATGTACATCTCTGGGTATTTCTGCCTCTAAATTCAAGCACTGTAAATATCAGTAGATTTTCCCACCCAGCTGCCAGTCAAAGCCTTTGATCTCGCCGCTTAGCTATTACAGCATGTTGTTTTGATGTACTCTTATAATAGTGACAATGGGAGTGGGGGGGGGGCTTTCAACCACTAAATTCTGTCATTGTAAATATCATCACAGCTAACTGATCAACACATTTTCCCACTATGCAGGTGACTGAAGCAGTTAGCACAACCCGCAACAGAAGTGGTTTTCCTAACCAACCTTCCACTGTCAGAATCAAAATAGATCGAAACACATCCTCCTACAGAAGTTTTTTTGAAGTACCATCCCCGGGGGGAATATATGTTTTACTGGAACAGCCCTCAGATGGAAAAGTTGTTGCAGTGCGCATTCATTTACAATATGACTCTGAATTTCAATTTTAACTAGACGCCATTTTTTCCCGAAAGTAATGTCAAGCGTGCGACTTAGTTCAAATTTATCAGGGCAGAGTTATGTGCGCATTAATAATGTTGTTGTTGTGTAATGTTGAATCTGCCCTTGTCTGTTTAATTTGGAATATGGCATACATTCAGTTACTTTGTTTCTTGTAGTGTATTTTGTTGATATAATTAAGCATTAGGTAGAATAAAAAAATGAGCATATAATAAAAAGGTTACTGCATTTGTATGGGAAAATATGAACTCGTTTTGTCGGATGCATATACTGCACTCCCAAGGTCATGCAGTATTTCCATTCGAAAAACTCGTTCATATTTTCCCATACAAATGCAGTAACCTATAAATACTAGAGGTTTCATTAAACATGTGATGGGTATGTGCCACTGTGATGAACTTGTATTCTATGTGCTGTGTTGAAAACTTGTCACAAAGGTATGAAATTGACACCTGCTATGGTAAATTTGACAGCACCAGGGTTTCTCACTTCAGTGTGTTGACTCTTGGAGCAATAACATCATTGTGGGGTGGCATAAAACCCATTATGCCTGCAATAAAATCAATGAAGAATTTCCACTATATTAAGTGGATGTCAACAAGAATTAGGGAAAATCCATCAGATAGAGTGGACAACCACTATCCGTAGTGGACGGTAATCCCTTGCCCCTGTGTCCATGTTCACCAGATTGATAGGCCAATCTATAATCCATGATGTGTGCACAGTATGTCTGTGCCAAAACAATAAATGATAAATATGCATTCCTTGTTTAACATGCATCAAGTTGGTAGCTGTGCCAGTGAAGTCCATAGTTTGGCACCACCCTCATCTTGTGTATGATAGAGGATATACATGCAGTATTTTCTTCAGTAAACTATCTTGGTTGGATATTGTGTGATATGGTACTTAGCAAAGTGGCACTTTTGTGGATCCTGCAGGGTTTTGCTGTATCACAATAAATTCACTATTTTTCACAGTGTACCAATTTCATGGTTGCCATGAACCATAAATTTTAAGACTTAACAAACAATGATCCTTCTGTAAAAACCTTGTAACATAATGAATTGAACTGAATATGAAAATGCCATTTATTGGAAAACCAAAAACTCGATACCAATGCAAATTAATGAATTTGCAATATGTTAGAAACACAAAGGTGAATGCTTTAACATCATCTACTTTGTGATTAAACGTATTTTGCAAGCTATACTACGCATTATTTATGTATAGCTCAGATATTTTAGCTTCAGTGCCTACATTGCTGTCTGCTTTTATATCACTGGATAATGTGATCACAATTTCCGACATTTAATTGATTCACAGCCAGGGTCATGCTGGCTAAACTGAAAACAACATCTGCAATCTTTTAATGGAGATTTTTCTAATTCATTTGCAGATTTTGGCATGCATACAGGGCCGACAAGAGGGGAGGGGCAACCAGGGATATATCCCCTGGGCTATAAAAGAAAAATTAGACAAGGCCCAGGTTTTTCTTACCTCAGGGCTCATGATCACTCTCTACGGCCCTGCATGCATATTCGAAATATATGAAGAGAATGTGTGCTTCTTACTGTTGGAAAATGTATGAATATTCTGTATTCATATTTTCACGAGGAGGAGGAAGGATGGGTGTATTGGTAGGCATGTTACCTGACATGGGAGATACTGTCAGCAATTGCAATTTCAAGTAATGGAGGCCGAGTTAAGTCTGCTTATTTTGAGTACTAGAGTCCTACTTTTGGTATCCATTGCAGATGTACATGCAAGTACGACACACTTGGTTCATACAGATCTTGAAAAACCATTGAATTTAATGTCTGGTCTAGACAACCATTGACAATTGCAAAAAGTGGAAAAAGCCTGAAAAATCTTTAAATATGCAATGAAAGCCTTTTAAAAATCATTGAATTTCACTAATATTGACATAATACTATTAAGTGTTTAATTTTTACCTATTTTATTGGGGTGGGGGGACAGCAAGGGCTGTCATTTTAATCCTTGATTTTATCACACATTATGTTGATTTGGATACCTTCTGTATTATCCCATGTCTTATGGAAGACTGTAATATAGTTTTACTTAAAATTCCCAAAGCATAGTTGACATGTTGTCAGTGAATGCCAATGGTGGATGAAGCATTGAGTATGTTGACTTTATTATCTACTTTAACAAAGGAGAATATATGTGGATCATGGCTCCCAGATACTCAAGATTAGAGATGAAAAGGGGATAAGTTGATGGCATCATGTGCTTTCCATAATAAGTTAATTGATTTGGAGAAAATAGGAGAATGTGCCCTTTCATCACGGTAAGAAAACCCCAGTTGTTAGCGAGCACTTTGGAATCCTGAATAGTAAATGATGCCTTCTTTTCTGAAGACAGATTCTGAGAAGAATGATATCAGTCAGCTACAAAACCCCCTACCCCCCCCCCTTCTGATGCAGCTGGTGGATCAAGAATCATATATGAGCCTGATTCCCTCCGAAGTAATCACAGTGTCAGCAAGAAGGCAGAAGCCACAGAGTAACTAATATTTAGCATTCAATGAAGCTGTCTTTGGAAAAAAAATCTAGAGAAGAAGCCATGGAATTAAATAATCTTGAAGAAAAAATTTAATAATATGATAGAATCCCTGAACAAGTAAAATGTAGAAATTGGGCATAGCTTAGAAGATAAAATACAATGATTTGACAAAAGTACATATGCAACTGGAAAATTAGTAATGAAAGTAAGTTTAGTTGACTGTACCATCAGTATATACAGTAAAACCCCACTTTAGCACACTTTGTTATGGCATGAATTTAGATCTAACACAATCATGGCATTGTTCCTGAAATGTCATATATCTTTCTACATAAGAACTATATTTTCTTTTGCAGAATATGAAAAATAATGTGTAAAATGTTCATTATCATTTTGGGGAAGAATTCATGTATGAATTCAAATATAACACAGTCATGGCTTGGGTCCTGCAATTTTACAATAATTTCACCAATTTCTTTTGTGCCAAAATAAACAAGAGTTGATTAAATAATTTGGCAAGATGTGTTGTATTCTTGAAGAAAAAAGTGTCTTATGGTTGCATCATTCTTTATATGAATAAAGTTGTTAAACATTTCTATTTGAATGTAAATGTGTCAGTAGTCTATCACGGCACTTTGAGCTTAGTTATTTTTTAAAGAAGTGAACTCATAAGTGTTAATCTTATTATTATTGATCATGAACAATAAAAAGTCGTCTTTTTTGTGTTTGTCTTCAATACATTCTGTGTAAAATCTTTGTTCAAACAATAGCTGACATATGTTTGCACATTAAACTGCATTTACAACCAAGCGTAAAACAATGTGGTGGTTGATAAAAGATTCTTACCTGAATTTTATAAATTAGATAATTCAAGTAATTGCTTATCATCAAAGTCAATCTCACAACTAAACATTCGAATTATGTTGCAAGGTTTTATCAAACATAAAAGAAAACAAGAGCTGCCAAGATGTACATGTGGCTTGGTAGTGTTGTTAGACAATTGCCACAAAATCAGTTGACCAGTGAATAATGTTGTCCATTCCCTTGAAAAATGGCTCCATTGTTCATTAACAGTTATTTTTGCTGTAGTCATTCAAACAAATAGATGTCAAAGTGTTAATTAGTGGGTATTTACAATGGATAACAGTACATAGAAACATATAGCATTTACTGTTAATGAGATAATTGAAGCCCAGGACAGGATTAAGTCCAGTTTTAAACAAACACAATCTGCTCCAGATTTAGTTGTTTACAAGTTGACCATCTGAGGAATGAAGAGCAGTTGAAAATAAATCAGCTTTTCAGAAAACAATAAATTCTGATTTGCAGCGGAGAAAATTCTAGCAGTATGAAATGTATACAGAGAATGTTTATTGATCTTAGGACATATATATGCATAAATACTTATCCATAAATTTGTTTCATCTTTCCTATGTAGTTTTGCTGTTACTGTTTTGCATTGAATTCAGACAGATAATGATCTGAGATAAAATTACTAAACATTATAGTTGCATATTTGCAATGGAATTATGGATTCACTCTCACAAATGCCAGAGATTAGCTGGTGAGTACATGGTTTTGATACTTTAACTATATATATATATATATATATATATATATATATATATATATATATATATATATATATATATATTCACCAATGTGTGGTTCTCTATATTAAAAATGCAATCACTGTGTTTTCAGTACATGTACATGTGAATTTCTTGTCTGATAGGCATGAATTTAAAATGGTATCTGTGCCAATGAAGCAGAGTTTTGCACCCACTTTTATTGCCACCACCACCACCATTTTTTGTGTGCATGCATCATTTTTTTCAGCAAACTGACTTGGTTGGTTAAAGCACGATTTGGTAGCACAATATGACCTTCTATGGATTCCAACCATCCATGATATAATAAGGTTAAACTGTATGTGTTGATGTTTAAATTTCAAGGCAAACTTTTTACACTCTACTTAGTTGTTTGGAAGAGGGACTCAACATAAATACAGTAAAAGAGGTTTCAGAATTCAACTTTAAAAGTGGGCAAGTTAATTTAAGCAAGCCCTTACAAAATTAGATCAATCTCTTAAAAATCCCTTAAATTTTGTCCCGAGATTTTTGTTTAAACACTAAATAAACTTTGCTGTCTTCTGTAAGATGGTGTGTATTCAATAAGAAAAGAATCAGATAATAAATTCATCTGTTTACTTTTAGTCTGATCCATTAATTTTAAAGCTGATTTAGGAAGGTAGTTTGCCATGCAGGAAGTGAGAAATGGTGACTTAATTCTCTTCAAACATAACATGACAGTCGATCAGAAAATGAACATTGCTCTATGAATTCTATCCCTTTCACATTTATTCCAAACTTTTTCATTCCTGTAAATCACAAGATATTCATTGTCTGAATGCAAATAGTTTTTATTTCACAGTTGAAAGATTTGCCTCTAATTTCCAACAAGTCTTAAAGTTTGGCTTGAAACATCGATTGGTTAAGTCAGATTGAGATTCTTGCTAATCAGATTGTTAGATTTAGTCTTAAGTGTAAGTCTGGACTTAAGTACTGGTGATGCAGTCTAGGCCTGAACACCCATGTCACAGTAATTATTGTTGGCTGCCAATTTGTAAATTCATAGACAGAGCAGGACATTTGATAGAATATGTGTGCCTTTTTCCCACATTGTGAAAAACAGTACTGATGTTCCTGTTGAAGGCAGTGCTACATTGTTAAAATAAACAATAATAAAAATATTTTTATATTTTGCAGCATGAAGATGCTTCTGTGGACATGTTTGATTACTTGCTTGAAGATGAAAGTATATGTCAAGCCTTTAAAGAATATGGCCTGGATGGGCAGGACATCATCTTTATCAAGGAACAGATTGCTGGTCCATGCAGGGAGATGAAAGATGGGGTTAGAAATAAATTGTTTCATATCTTTATACACCTACCATATCTTGGAGTGGCAGGCACTATGTCAATCTGTCCAATGATGAATTTCAGTTCTGCTCAAAAACTTGAGCAAGACTGCATGGATTGAAACAAAATTTAGTGTACAATTTTACATTTAATCTAGGTTAAGTCCCATTTTTCCAATTTACTGACAGAATTTAACAAAATAATGGCCCTTGTTTGACTTAGAAATTTGTTGTTTGTTTGCATTATATAGGTGTGAATTATTTAGGTGTGAGCATCTGTGTTTATGGACACATTTTGTTTGTATGAGTAATGATTACAGTGTGAACAAGAAGAGTCTAAGGACTGGTTGTCATTCAAAATAGTCTGTCAAAAAAACTGATGTGAATATGCAGGTCCTTTTATAAATTAGACCCAGATCAGTGTAATGCAAGTTCTTTATGAATTGGTTTTATTATATTAATAAGAATAAGTTTTAATGTGACTTGCTGTAACACTCCTCATCTAGTAACTTCTTACAACTATGTTGATCTAATAAGCAATTTATTAAAACTGTTCATCTAATAAGTAACTTCTCAGTAACAGGTCTGTTGATTTAGTAAGCAATTTGTGACAACTCTGTTGATCTAGTAACTTCTTGATATAGTAACTTGTTACAACTCTGTTAACCTAGTACGCAACTTGTTACAAAGTGACAAGTGTTCATCATGTAAGTAGCTTGTTATTGATCTGGTAAGTAACTTTAGAAGAGTTGGGTGTTTTTCATTTGAATTATGGATTTGTATCTAAGTTATAAAAAATAGCAGTCAGAATTTCATTTATATGTATGTAATAGTACTCTGAATAAATTTTGTTTCATGGTGTTCCATTTTTTGTGGATTTTTTGGTTGCTGCAATTTAAAAATTGAAATACCCAGTGTTAAATGTCTTTACCAGAAATGTAATTTCTGTCTGAGTCATATCCAATGGTTGTGTCAAATTACGTGCACAAAACTTTATTGATGATTTCATTATGACCTTAAATACTGGACAAATGATCAAACTGAATATGTATCAGAAACCCAGTTTTCATAAAAACGTGCGTAAATCCATTAGTTTTCATATTGTTAAAAGGCTCCAGTATAGTTAAACCCTTTTCTTTCCAAGCGCAAGATATACAGATTTAAAAAGTGCATGTTTTACACACATCTTGTTTCCATTATATTGAAAACTTCCATATTTTTTTATGTGAAAAAGTTGAAACAATCCTAATTTCCCTGTTCATAAAAAAATGATAAATAGAAACTTTTTATTAACTTTTATTTTTAAATATTTTGAAGAATTATTAACTGAATGATTCAATTTTCATACCTGATAGTGCAGTAAAATTGAGATAACTGAAACATCAATCATTCAAATCACCCAGTATGGTTTGAATAATTTGTTCATTCCCTTGGTAAAGCAATATTGTTTATATACCTTGAAAAAAATGAAAACTCAAAAATTGCTCTTGAATTATCATATGTTTTACTGTATTAATATTGCCATGTCAAAATCTTTGCAGGAATGGCAATATAATGGTAGGAGCAGTGGCAAAAGCTTCCTGTATGAGGTCAGTACTATATATACCATATTTCATGTTATTGTTTGTACTCTTTAATTTTTTCGTACACCATCAAACTATACAAATAATAATTAAATGCATAATTTTGTTATGCACAAAAATTCATATTTTGGGTTAAATCCTCTTATTTTTCATACATAAAAGCTTATATTGTGAAGATTTATGTTTGCCAAAGTAAAAAAAAATATTGCCTTTTTAGTTTTACAACAAAGAATAAGAGATTAAAAGCATTGTTTTTGTTGCATTTTTATTTATCTATTATTTGTATATAATTTTTGGATGTTAAAATTGAAGACAGGTTCCCATTTCAAATGGTTTTAAAAATATACCAAAGTATGATTTAGGTACATCCATTGAACAGGGTATTGTTTTTGCTAAGCAAGTTATGAATAGTGACTAACTTTGGGTAAGTTCTTAACTGAGGCATCAATTAGTGAAACAAGAGATGAACAAAATATCATAATCATCATTTATAATCATGCAGAAAGGTCACTGATCATTTCTTTCTTTTATTGTATTTCACTACCTATTTGTATGTTTTTTATTTGCATCAAGAAGTGAAGTTTACATTCAAACATCGTACAAAAAATTTTGATGTATCATTTAGGTATGCAAAATTACTAATGTATTGTTTGCCAAGTATGTTTTGTATAATCCTGTACGAAAAATATAAATATTTGTTTCCTTAGTGAAAAACCAAACCAAATTATCTAACTTTGCATAAATGTTTAACTGTGTCTGACACATTTTCATTAACCCATGGGATACGTCATTTCCTTACATAGAGCCTCGCTAATTTGATCTGTTGAGGCAGATCTAGTTATTAATCCAGTATTTACAAAAGATTAAGCTAAGGGATGTTCCAGTAAAACATATATCCCCCCCGGGGACGGCACTTCAAAAAAACTTCTGTAGGAGGATGTGTTTCGAACTGTTTTGATTTTGACAGTGGAAGGTTGGTTAGGAAAATCACTTCTGTTGTGGGTTGTGCTAACAAAATGAGAAATTGCTGGTGAGGTTGTCAGAAAGAAGATAATAAAAAAAAACGAATATATATTTTAAATCGCATCTACCCTCTCCTAGCGGTCTAATGTGAATAAAACATTGGGTCAGAAAACGATGCCAGTACACGTGATTGCACGTAATTTGTACGAGTTTGTGTACTTTTAACGCAGTGATACGCGTTCGGCAAATTACATCAGCGCCGTGGATATTAAAAAAATGTGCTTTGCGCAGTATGCAATTTTTATTAAACTTTACAATTTAACTTTAAAAGTGCATTTCGCGACGTAATTCACGCTGCCGCAGCTGTCTCACTTCACTTGATGCGACATCCAGATATTTGTATACTTTGATTCGACATGGATGGCTGTTAAATAAACTAAATTTGATTCGTTCTTTGGCCCAGGAACAAGCATTTTATGGAGTTTTAGCCTTACTTTCATCGTGGAAGTTTTACAAATGCGTGTTTCCAATAAGGGTCACACAGGAAACCAAAATGGTTGAATCACAACATGGTATGTCTTCAGACGAAGTTTTCATTGGCAAATACTGGCTGGTGATAGCTATGATGATAATGAATTTCATGTATATCGGTCTGTTGGACATTGGAAAAATGTCACTGGAAATACCAGTGTGTGATTTTGAGCCTAAAATTGATGTTGAGTGCGAGTCCGATGCACGTGTTGGATGGACAATATACCGGTTACATTTATTAAATATACCCATGTCTAAACAAGCAGACTATGGGAATGTTGGACTTAAAAACCCTAATACAGCATTATGGAAGAGAAAAATCTGGCATAAGAGGCAGCAAAACACTGATTCAAGGAAGTGAATCTTTGGCAGGGTTCATGTTAATGAAAACTGACAGAGGTCTCGGAAACGCTTATAATCACGTGTATTTGGATGCCAATTTTGTTATTTAGGTGGGCGGTAAAATTCAAAGACTTGCCAGTCCTGCTTCAGTTACCTGTATAGTGGGAAAATGTGTTGATCAGTTAGCTGCGATGATATTTACAATGATAGAATTTAGTGGTTGAAAGCCCCCCCCCCCCTCCGTCGTTACCATTATAAGAATACATCAAAAGAACATGCTGTAATAGCTAAGCAGTGAGATCGAAGGCTTTGAATGGCAGCTGGGTGGGAAAATATACTGATATTTACAATGCTTGAATTCAGAGGCAGAAATACCCAGAGATGTACATGTGGTCATTTATAACAGTACATCAAATAAACAACTTTTGCTTTAATTCTTGTGTTCATTTCCAAGTGTACCTGTGTAGTGGGAAAATGTGTTGATCAGTTAGCTGTGATGATATTTACAATGACAGAATTTAGTGGTTGAAAGCCCCCCCCCCCCCCACGTCGTCACCATTATAAGAGTACATCAAAAGAACATGCTGCAGTAGCTAAGCGGCGAGATCAAAGGCTTTGACTGGCAGCTGGGTGGGAAAATCTACTGATATTTACAGTGCTTGAATTCAGAAGCAGAAATACCCAGAGATGTACATGTGGTCATTTATAACAGTACATCAAAAATAAACAACTTTAGCTTTCATTCTTGTGTTCATTTCCGAGTGTAAGGGAATAAGCAGTGCATGTGACCTCGGAATCATGACATGTTGAGACATAGACTTCACTGAGTATTTTGGGGTTCAACGGCAAACTGACGAAGATTGTGAGATTCAGGAGAGGACTAAAGTTGCTAGAACGGATAGTTTGAAAGAGACATTAGCCAAGTGTATGAAAGTGTGTGATGCCTACCTGAGTGCTTTGAATAAGACCTTCCTTGGATCGAAAAAATTCAGACTCACTCTGATGGACAAGCAAGAGCTATGTCAGTGTTTTAAAGAATGTAGAAATTAAACGCTAAACCAAAATGGGAGCCATGGACTCTTAGTTTTAAAATCTCAACGAGACCTCTGGTTCAAAACTTTTCTTTTTGGGACAGAGATATCCAAGAGAGAATACCCATGGGGCCGTACATGTGAGATGTTGAAAATTGCACAATCATAAAGAACAGTAACTTGTTCAAGCTAGTTATGCATATGCATTTCAGACAGCAGGCAATGAAAGGAGTTCACAGCACAGAATAATATTTGTATACCGAAGAGGAGGATCATATTAAATTCAGAAACAATTAACAGATTTATGCTTGTAGGGAACATGAGAGAATCCCCATACAACATAATTACGTTTGTGTAGATTTCAAGTTGGCAGAACCACTGAGCAACAAAAGAAGAGAAACACAAACTTTTGTATCATGCAGATGTATGACCAAATGAAGTACTTGCTCTCTATGTGCAAAAATTAAATGACATTAAGCATAAGAGACTGACTGATCTGTGTAAACTCAAAGCAAGATGGATACAAATTTGTCCTGTTTGTGTTCGGTTCTTCCTATGTATATTTTGATCATGGTGGTATTTTCTGCAGACCTTTTGGCACTTAGTTCCAAGCCATCATTTGGTATTTGTATTGCAAAATGGATAACTAAAAATGTATATTATCAAGTACAATACATTTTTAAGCAGTATCATTAACTGATGATGAAATTGATGAAAAAATACTTGATGTCATTCTGATATATGGATTCTTTACTACACTAACTAATCTGTTCATCATGATTCTTTTTTTTTTACCATCTCCTTTAGTCTTACTGGTACCAGTGCTTTTAATAAAATTGTAACTTCTATTTTCTTGCAATCTAAATATTTGTAATGATGTGTTATTGTCAAAAGGTAAAATGTGCTTAGTGTTGTAAAATCTAAAACTATTAATTAGCAAGGGACTAAAGTAAAAAGTGGACAGAAATTACTGCCATATTACAATGCTGCTAGAAACAACAGAATAGTTGTACAAGATGTATTTTGCACAAAGTTGTAGAACTAGCGCTCGTATTGTCACCACATATTCTACTTAAATAATTATATCGTTATTTCTATATATTCCTATCAGTATTTTCCCAGTGGTAGTAATTTTCTGATCTGATGTTCATTTCTTGTGCAGTTTTTACACATCAAGACTTCTCACCGTATCATTAAAAAACAATGTAATCTGCACCAAATTGAGTTGTTTGAGAAGAAATCAATTTTTTAAACCCAAAAATCACTGAAGCTATGAGTTCTTGCATTAAAGTCTCACATTAAATAACATTTGAAGCAGCCACGATAGTAGTTTAGGATGCAACTGCACCAATTTCACCTTTGGTATATCCAAAACTTGAATGTGATGGAGGAACATTATGAGCTCGAAAATAAATACATCAATTTTAGAACCTGTTCATTGGCTATGAATCAAGTATCCGAGTCCAACTGAATTGCTAGAAATTTTTGAATTCTTTTGACAACATCATAATTAGCTGTCAAATATGGAGTAAGCCTATAGTCTTTATGCCATCCCAACCAAGACACCACCACAACCACGTGACCATGCCCAATGACATCACAGTAATAATCGCTATACGACTAGAGATGACATTCTTCGAGAATTTTGATTTCAGTAGAGCTGTAACAGAGTGGAACAGTAAGAAAGAGTGACAGATATTTAAGTGTTAGGGAGATATTTAACAATGGCTATTCCCACCACCACCACCACTTCCTCATCGGAGATCACACACACACAAAACTTAGAGTACATCCTGAAATCCTGTCAGCATCCCTGCAGAGGAGATAACTCGACTATTAAATTTTATTGGTCTCTGGTTATCCCATGGTATTTCTGTTACTTGAACATTATGTTACAGTGTGTCCATTCAGCATGGTCGAAAAAGGCTTACAACCATTGAGAGTTGTTCAAGGACTCACATTACTACAGATGTGAAAGAACGAGAACCATACTAAGAATCAGTGAAGATAAAATAGAGTATATATGTGTTTGACTGTCCCTGATTGGTTGATAATGAAAGTAAGATTTAGTAAAAGCAATCTTTTGAGAGCTTGTCCTACTTGCAACTGAAAAAAGTGAGGGACATTGTTTTATTAACATAATTTCCATCCCTTTACAGAACCGAGTTTGGATGACTCATTACTGAAATCAGCAGCTGACTCTTTGGTGCAGTATTGAAAGCACACATTTCAAATTTGTATAGATCCAGAAAATGGTGGGGCTGTTATGTTTTTTCTTCTTCACAAAAGCTGTCGTTATAGATGTGTCTATACTGATATAAATTTGATCATGAGCACTCAAAATTTAAAGTTACTGAATTTTAATATCGTGGTGTTTGCACAAATTTACAGTGGGAACTGAATTAGTGCAGAGTCCTGAACTCTTGAGTTTTGTGCAGAAATATGGAATCCAAGCAGAACACATCCAGAAATGGAGAGGTTTTCAATCTTGGATTTAGTCTCCCCATTGTGTTTCACACTGACATGCATATTCACAGAACATTTGTATAGTAATTAGTAGGAAAAGTGAGAAATTTAGATACATATCATAAACAAGACAAACAGTATGTAGGGGGAGAAGATCATAAGAACAGACTGGAATGGAGAAGTATAAAAAAAAAACAATGAGTAGAAGTGTGCCTCTTTTTTATGTGTGCAACATTATTTTCTTGGCTTCAGTAAGAAATTTCATCAAAAGGAAGACAATAAAGGTGTACAGTTAACTAAACCAATATGAATTTAGCTACTTAAAAGCTGTATCAAATTGATTTTAACCTTCTGGTCTGTTTCTGTCCATTCTGGTGATATGTCCAGTGAATCAGTATGGTTGGAAAAAATATTTGGCAAATTTAAAAGATTTAAAAACTTTTGGCGGATTATGATTATACCCTACTTCTGTCTGAGAGAGTGTGAATAATTTTATTTCTTGGTTTGTTGATTGTGGTTGTTGCTTAATTCAAATTCATTATTGAAAAACATTGATACATTCTCATACTTTGTTACAAATATTTATTTATATGCATATCATCAGATATTGGTGAATATAGCTTGAATAAGTTATAACAGTTCTAGTTGGAACAATGAACATTGTTAAGAGAAAATCTAAGCGAGCTAAAATGTAAACCTTTCGGCAGTGTGTGATGCAGGATTGCTCAAGACTTTTCCATCTCGTATGCTCACCATGAAAAATCCATTTGCACCTACTGATGATGACTTTTAGGTAACCGTCAGAAAGGCATAAGTGACGATATTGTAAGGTCTGCAAAAATTACTTTAGTCAAAAGTTACAAACTCATACAGCTGTGGCAAAAATGACTGACTAGTACCTTTGCTGCTGTGGCCACGGTTCATTAGTTGGTTGATTCAGTGTGGTTTGATTTTGGTTTTTTTGGTGATTTATTTTACAATATATTAGGTGGAGAAAGAACCCCGAAAGACCACCAACCTAAATTGGTTGATCTGTGACACAAACTCACTCTGTGAGATGTTTAAGTGATGTAAAAGCAAGCACTTTAGTACACTTGGGCACATGGAGCCTCTGTTGATTTGATGTTTATCTCCAACAACTGAAGTCATTTAGACATGAGATCTCCGAGGTTTCAGTAGATCATTATGGCCTTTACACCATTTTCAGATGAAGAGAATCTATATATGGCAGCCAGTTTTACTGCTGAAGAAAATCCAAGTCCTTTTTAGACACCAAACACCACTTATGTAGAACCACTGACCTTCCACAAGTAACTGGCAACATTTTCATTTACATATTGGAGGCAAGTAATCACATGACAAGCATCTTGTACCACTGCCATGGAAGCCCCTCAGATCTGTATTACAAGACAAGCATCTTATACCACTCTGCCATTAAAGCCCCTCAGGCCATAGGTATAAGTCTCATATGAAAGACTAGAAGTGGGAGATAGAACCTGTGACAACTGGATTGAAAGTGCAGAGCCTTACTGCTAGGCCATCAGTGATGATTATGATGCTGTTGACAATACAGTTAACTGCAATGACTGATTTTATGAGTGCTCTGGGAAAATGATTCTTTGACTTTCATCCATTTTTTAAAATCTATGATATACAAATGTTTGACTTGCTATTTTTTTAATAACTTTATAATAGTCTTGCAACAAGGTGTAAAAATAAGACATCGGTAACTGAAAAAGATGTTCTTACAAGAAATGATAAAGTGTAAAAGTTTACCAAAACATTTATTGGAAAAAATAATAACAATGAATCATAGAATCTGACCACACATTTAAAGCAATACAAGATTTAACTATTATTCTAATCAAAAGCAGCATGCCTGAGAACAAAGAAAAATAGCAAGACATATTGATCACTTTAGAAAACACAGAGTTTAGTAAGGATACAAATTCATGATTTCTGTATTAGAATAGCAATATCTATTATAAAATCTGTATTCATGGATGTTAAATTAGTAGGTATTAAGGGACTGATCAATGACATCTACAGATAATAAGCCACCTTGAAAATCTGTGATTTCACAGTATCAGAGACATACTTGGCTGACAGACAACAACAAAAGGACAAAAGACTGATTATAATGAATGAATACAAATAAAAATATGCAGCAGATTATATGATGTATATGAATTAAGTAGATTACCTCCAGCCAGCTGTCATTTAAATCGCTTGTGTCCCCAACCCAATATTAAAATCGCTTCTACCGCCCACTAACCCATAGCCAGAAATTATGTTAAAAAATGTACTTCTGTAGGGGGTAGTGTTTCTCGATTAAAACACATCTGACAGTGGATCATAATTTTTTAAAATTGCTTCTGTTGTGGGTTGGTTGAATTTGAAAGTGCCTTCCCCCCGGGGGGTATATGTTTTACTGGAACAGCCCTAAAGGTCTAAGCGTATTTAATTAGCATGTATAATATGTCTGCATAGCTATGTGGCACAGTGACGATGGATCTACTAATTACAAGAATGGTTTATTTATTCAGGTTTTAATTGCCAGTGGAATATAATAGTGCCCTTGTAATCTTTACATAAAGAATAACACAATCATCGGGTAACTGAACAATAAAGATTACAATCTCTGTGTAACCCTTTTTTCCCTCTCCATCTCTCTCTCTCTCTCTCTGTCTCTCTCATATGTACCCGGTAGACACATTTACTGAAACAACAAATATCTAAATTGCAATAAACATTATGAGCTGATTCAAACTGGAAATACATCTTCATTAATTTGCCCACAGAAAAAATATTTTTTTAAAAAGTACACTCGGCACAGACATAATTTTACACAATGACATTTTATTGCCCCCCCCCCACATACACATGCACACATTATTTTATAGCATATTTAAGTGCTTAAAAAATAATTTAGTTGAAAACAACACTAGACAAGGCAAAGCTGTGTTTATCTTTTACATCAGAGCTGTTAGCTTGACAAGCATCCTTTGTCACATTAACCTTGTTTAGGTCCAAACCCTTTATTTTTTCGTACATGGTCAGTACTTCAAAATATTAATGGTTTTTAAACATATAATTTTTTGTACTCTAAAAGAAGAATTATTTTTGTGTACAAAAAATACATGAAATACAGTATTGGCCCTTTACATAGTGTCTCAACCTGTCCATCTAGGTGAAAACTTGCCACTATTGTTTACCCAGTTCCTGTTCCTTTTTGCAATCTTAGTTGTTTCGCCCTCATTTATTACTGGTAATTTGAAGAAAAATTTATAAGCCTAGGAAAAGATTAATAGTATGATACTTTTGAATTACGTATGTTCTACCTATAAAAACATAACATCACATATGCTTTGCATTCTGCATTGAAATTGAACAGGATAACCAAAGCACGAATTAACTCTTCACCAGAATCAACAGCTATGATTGATATTCAGATGGTATTATAAAATTAGAATGCATTTTATTGCTTGGAAGAGTTTATCTTCGTAAATTTGTTTGCAGTCTATTTTTAAATCTTTTAAACTTTACCTTTAGTTGGCATCATATAGTCACTGTTGTGTTAAGGTGCCATAAAAATTTACTACATACATACATACATACATAAATGCATGCATACATGCATGCATGCATACATACATACATACATACAACATGCATACATACATCATACATATATACATACAGACATACATACATACGGCTTTCCATTAGATTTAAAGTTGGAGGGTGAGTTGCCTATGTAGGTGAGGGGTTTGGGGGACTTCCCTCAATTGGAATGCAGGTTGTCTTTTTTTAAAGTAGCCAGGTGTAAAGTAAAAGTAGCCAGGTAAATCACCTTGCTCCCAGCTGATAAGGAAAACCATACATACATAAATACATACATACAGACAGACACACATACATACATGATGTTGATCCATCAGTATCGATCACAACCACAGCTTCAGATGTCTGTTGTCATGCATTCAGGAAATTAGTAAAACTCCTTAAAGTACATAAATACTTAGGCATATAAAAATGCCTGCTGTGAAAGTGTAAAATAAAGTTTGTTTTTGCATTGATTCCATTACAGTGAGGTAATCTGTATAAAATGTAGCCTAATACTGCAACCATACATGTACCTAATGATGTGCCATGGACTAGGATACAACCATTATATTTTCAAGAAGTGTTATCATTATTCAAGTAATATCTGTGATTATGTTTCCTGATGATGTGCTCCACTAGCATTTTTTGTAGGAATGCTGATTGCAAATTGTTTGTGTTACATTATCTTGACTATTCCCTTCAAACCAAATGGTTGTCCCTAATATGTAGAAATGCTTATGAAACTGTAAGACAGTTGATTGGTACTTATTGATTCTTGATGTCTTAAAAATTGTTTTTGCTACTAGATATTGATACAGAGAGTACCTGAAGTTGGAACTGTTGAGAAAGATTACTTGTTATTTTCTGCCCAAAAGCAGTGAAAAGTAAATTTTATCAGGCTTGGGTTATTTAGAAACTGATCAAAACAAACTCAATATTCACCTTCTGATCAGTCAAGTTCTTTTGTGCTACAGGTGATGCAATCCTGAAAAACATCAGCTGGCATGGTCAGAGCAATACTAAAACATTGCCTCAGTGTAGAAGTCATGACCTCGGAGTGCTTCACAGAAACTGTACTTTTAGACAGTGTAAATTGTGACATAGACAAGGCACAGACTAATCTGAAGGATTTTAAATTAATTATTATATGGTTTAAGATTTTAAATTTCAGAGTAATAATTTTTGAAATATTCAAAATGGTAACAGAAATTTCTTCTTTTGCAAAATTTGTGCATTAAAGTATAGTTAGTAGCTGTGATTTTAAAAAAATTGCCAGGAGAAATAGGATTTTGCAAATAGTAACTCGAATGCAAATAGTTAATTCCAATGCAATATGCCTAGTTAATATTCTTCCATTACTTGTTTAAACAGTAACAAAAGAAAGAGTGAAAACAACAAGCTTTGAAAAATTTACCAAATAATTTATTTCCATGGAAAAACTGTAAAAAAAATTAAAAATAAGAACTTACAGTTTTAAGAATTAAATCCAAAAATAATCCAAGAAAAAATCCATGAATTAAATTTTAAAAGTCCCAGTAATGAAATGTTCTAATGAATTTAAGTTCAAGTCCTGACAAAAAATTCAAAATGGAGGGCAATGACGTATACTGTAGCCTTTATGGTGCTGTAGCATCTACAATTCTTTGTTATTCCACAGACAATACTATTCCGGTGTTTGAATTTCCAAATAAAATTTAAATAAATGTCTTTGTCCAAGAATTCTGTATGAGCACTCAAATATTTCAAGGAAAAAGAATTAATCTTTTAGAATCCAAATAATTTGAATAAAAATTAAAATATAACTCCAAACTCTCACAACAAAAGGAACACCTTTATGTCCCAGTGTTTAGAAGCCCAACTGCCTAATTTTGCTATAAACAAAGGTTATACAGTAACTTGACATACAAAACAGATTCCCAGATGAGGGTCACATGATTACAATCTGGAATGGTTTAGAAGGTATCTACAAGTCTAATGGCATGTAGTCCAGTACAGCCTTGAATTCACTATTATCATTTACACATTAAAAATGAATTTTAAAAAAGAAGTTGTTTACTTGATTCTCAATCACGGCCAGGAACTAGGTCAACATAAGAAACAAAGTTCAGTGTTTACAACTAACAGTCAGGTCAAACTAATTTCTGGAAAATATCAAATTTTAAGTAAACAAAATTACATTATTTGACATATTATGAAATTAAAAACACAAAGATTTTAAAACTTACAAACAATTAAATTAAATCAAATATAAATTAAATCAAATATACATAACAATATTAATTTTGCCCTAACAAGCAAGCTATTCTGTCACCAAGGTTTTGCCACACTATACCTTTATTATGTGTGTGTGTTTTTTTGTTTTGCGATTTTTAGCATAACTTTAACAATTTGAGTCATACTGCTGTGATGTCTAGCACTGGGGCATCATACTGCAGACATATGGCATCGTGTCCCACCCAGTCACATTATCCTGACACCAGGTCAACCAGTCTTAACACCTAGCAAGACAGCTGTTAGTACCATTTTTATAAGTCTTTGGTATGACTCGGCTGGGGTTTAAATCTGTGACCTCTTGCATCCAAAGCAGATGCTCTAACCACTTAACCCACCAGAGCAGTCTATTATGAAGAAAGTTAAAAAGTAATCAACTAACAAGCTAGGATCTCCTTAGAAACTGGAACAATATGGTCTTTATCAAATGCTTCTAGTTGGCATTGGTCTAAGAGCAAGCTACACCATTTCTGACAGCTCATTTTAATGATTATCTTCCAAAGACATAATGATTATGGATTTATGAAAACAATTCTAGAGTTTCAGTACATCTTTATTTTTATACATGCAGTTATTTGATCACTAGAGCATGTACCTACTATTATTATGTGACAATTACATATTTTATGCTAGTTTGGCAATTTCTTAGCTCCCCATCACCAACACACATTCACATTTTCCAAGAACTTTGAATCTTTAGCATTATCTGGCAGTAAAGCACATAATGTGGATGACAGTTACAGACCCAAAATATTGTATTATCCTGTATTTGAAGATGGGCAGCTAGGGTGTAGTCGAGTATGTAAGCAGATACATTTACAGATAGATGCAAGACAGACAAACAAACAGACAGCAGAGACTTTTCTCCAACAACTGATGTTTTAATTGGCAGATTGTTGCCAACAAGAGGAATGGTATAGATGTGGACAGGTGGGACTATTTTTCCCGGGACTGCCACATGCTGGGAATCCGAAACAACTTCGACCACAGTCGCTTCCTGCACTTTGCCAGGGTGTTAGAAGTTGATGGTCAGCTCCAAATTTGTACAAGAGATAAGGTTTGTGCCAGGAAATACACTTAAAATTCAAAGAATGTATGGTCTTTTGATACCAGCCTTTCAATTCCTTCAGAGTCTGTCATTTGAAAATATATTTACTTATGAATTATCTGTCCACAAGCAAATATCTCATTTTTTTCTGTTACATGTAAACGAAAGGAATAAAATAGCAAACAGAAAAATTTGTTGTGTAAGACTAGTTGACTAAATTGTTTTCTGATTATTCCTTGCTTAGCTGGGAATTTAGATATCCTCCAGCTGTCCATCTGTCTTCGCATACATTACCTTAAATGCTAGATGGAAATTCAACCAACTTGGTACATTGGTATCCCATGTAATAACCATCTGTGAGAGGGGTATGAATTTTGGACCTTTCCCTGGGGTCCATTTGAGGGGGCAAAAGATCAAATATACAAAACTGACAGTTATAGTGACGCAGTTAAATGTGGGTTTTTTTATGTATCAAACTTTAAACTTTAGTCACAGTGCAAGGATATATTATATACTTATTGCATTTGGGGTGATGATCCCTGGATAAGGTCGGGTGTGTGGGAGCAGATGTAATAAAAGAATGGGGATTTGGCATTGCAATCCATGAAGTAGTTTTAATTCATCTATATGTGTATAAAATGTTCAGATGTGTTGAATTGCCATTATACTTAGTGATTTGTATAAAAGTAAATGAGAATAAAATGTAAATTATCAATATAGAGTTTTTAAAAAATGATATAGGTATACAGTATATCTGCACTTAAATCTGTCTCTATAAGTAAAATAAAAATTACTGATTGAAGTGATAGAGATTTTTTATACTTCCTATGATTTCCAAAAAATTATCAGTTTGACCATTTTCATCATTCTCCGTGAAATAAAATTCCACAATCATATCAATATTAGGAAATAAACTGTGTTACACTTGAATCCAGGACTCATATATATATATATATATATATATATATATATATATATATATATACATAAAAGGAATTCAGAAATGCTAATAGTTCTTTTTAAGACATTTTTTTCTGAAATGTTAATGTATTTTGTGAAATTTAATATAAAATCAATCATTAAAAGGAGATACAAATTATGATTAAAAAAAAGAAAACATTGATGTACCTAATTCTTAAATTTACCAGTAAATCATTTTTGGTCTCAGATATGCTGCAGTTGTATTGCTTGTAATATACTTCCATGATTAACTTGATTCCTCTCAAATTAATTATTTTATAAAAATCATATGCTCCTTCAGAAAACTATGCTATAGAGTTTAACCCAGCAATAGTATTTGATTCCACTCTACTATTTTTAGCTTTTAATTATGGAATGATAACAAGCCGAGCACTACCTCAAAAAATATAACACCTAATTAATAGGCATTTCCCATAAATTCAGATGATGAAGTTCAGATAAGTTGTGAAGGATGATAATAATTTTTTAATATTGTTGCTATAGTTTGCTCTTAAGGTATCATGCTGACAAACCACATGGTGTGGAGGACTGATGTAATGCCTATAGTACAGACCATAGTGCATTCATTCAGTCATAGGGTTTTTGGAGATAAGTTTTAGTGCCTCTTTATTTCTTGTGTTCAGTGGCTATATAGTGTTTAAACAATTGGGGAAAACATCTCTGCTGAATTGCCTGACAAAGAAAGATTCTGTAAACAAGACCCAGTGACCTACAAGTTTTACTTCATATAGGTGTTTATTTGGCACTTAACCCTTTACCTCATAGAGCATAGTGGCAAAGTGCAGCACGCTATAAATAGAACACATGTTACCTAGTCAACAGCATACGCATAGGCCTGCCTGTGAACTGTTAAGCAATGTAGTGTATGTTACGTTTAACAGCAGTTTTAACCATTTTACATTTTTGCTACACATCTATTATATGTGGAAAAATTTAAGAGTAAAGTCCGATTGTTATAGCTGTGTAATTATTTATCACGGAAGAATTTGTTATGTGCTTTAAAATCAAGAGAGAACTCGTTCACCGTCATGTCAGTGAGGCCGCATGACCAACCATAGCTGCCATTTCCGATACTCGAAATTTACAAGGTTTTCGTGTGCGTCTACATCACTAAGTCATCTGAATTTGATAAATTATAAAAACTAATTGCTGCCTACATCAATATCAGAGACTTTACCTAATTTATTGAATCTTTCATGGCTGTGATTCTAATCGTGAAAACTTTGTACGTACTGAATGAAATCCGCGGGCACCATTTTGGAGAGTGGAGAGTGTTGTTGTTGTTGTAAGGTTTAACGCCATTTTTCAGCACACGATAGGCTATACATGGCGGCCAGTATTAATGGTGGAGGAAGAACCTGGGAAAACCCTGGAAAGAACCACCGACCCACAAGAAGCTACTGGCAAGCTTTCTCACATACCCACATTAGCCGAATCCGAGACTCGAACCCACGCAGACAGAGGTGAGATGGCAGTGATCCATAACGGAGAGCGCTTTAGCCACTTGGCCACTCGGGGCCCCGAGAGTGGAGATTACGACCCAGTTACTTTAAATAGTAGATATCGACCAGTGCACGAATAGCGACCATGTGATCTGACGTAATTGTCATTCGCAGAAATGAATGTAGTATCTAATAGGGGGGTTTTCCCCAAAGGTGGCGCTACGAAAACCAGCTCAAAATGGCCGATGTTTACAGCAGGCGTCAAAAGGCGCTTTCATGTGAATGGAGTAGAGGCGTCCAAAGACGCTTGCATGAGATAAAAGGTTAAATTGATAAACAAATTAAAGACAAGTTGATATAATGATATTTGGGAACTCTTGTAACTGATGTTCAGTTGCTCATTGTATGTGCCCATCAAATTCTTTGTGTTCAGGAATTACAACTGGATGTTTACCAGTTTAAGCATTCTCTGCAGTACAAATCACATGAACCCACATTGCCTGTCAATATCACAAAACATTTGTGTTGTTTCTACCTATCCATCTAGAAGGTCAGGATGGTATTATCAGAGAAATGTTTGGATTGTTATTTTTTTATTTTTGATGAAAATATTTGAGTCTTTTGCTATTTGTTGAGTTTATTTTCTTCAAACCTTATGCTCAGTCATGATTTCACTGGTGCTCAGTTTTGGTTTTCATTTGCATAAACTGCTTGTTTTTTTAAAAAAATTTTAGAAATGAGTGTTATTGTTATTTGTGAACATTTAAGGTTGTTATTTTCCATTGTTTTTTTTTTTGTTGTCATTCTCATTTCAGTAAAAAATGACAACAAAATGTTCAAAATACAAAAGATCAAAAGTCAGAGAAGATAAACATGATACATGCCTTGCCTGTTTTTCTAATTCACCGTGCAATATCTGTGCAAAGGGGGTATGATCTGTAGTTCTGGTCAATGGCCTAAAAACTAAAGGGAGATCAGTGAAGTCAAAATCATGGGAAAGTGACATCTTAAGCTTTCAACCATTGAACAGCAAGTGTAGTGGGGGGCATCATGATGTTCCCCACATCCACCATATTGAAGAGGATATGTACAGTGCCTGCTGCAACTGTTATGTATTGGATTGAATTGGAGGTGCTTAAGAGATGTGTTGCACCCTTTTAGATGCTACTTGAGTTGCTAATGCAGAAACTTGTTCAGGAAACACTGATGCAGTTGCTGGTCTTGGGTGAATGTCTGCCTCTCCAATCATTCATTCATTGCCTGTCTTCGTTAGTGACTTGGAGTTATTAAGAGGAGAGTCATTTTATGTATACAGCCAAGTGAGCACAAGTCCTCAGGCATTTCTGATCATAGCCTTGAGGCTAGTAAGAGTGGGCATATGAGGTACTTCAATGACCTCAGTAACATGTTTTGCCAGACATCAATGCCATATTCTGCCTCACCAACTGCCAACCAACCAGATAAGCTGTCTTTATTTTTTTTGCTAGCAACCAGCAGTTCTTTGCATTGGTGACCCAGGTTATATGCCAGACAATCATACCATTATATACATAGTCATATGGGGATCCATCAGATCAGTCCATCTGTTTGGACAATCCTACAATCCAGCACACTTTCCAACCACCACTTCAAATGGCTGTACTGACAAGCCAAGTCATGTTGCTTGCAGGGGGGAATGTGTACACAGCTTATCTAGTGCTTAAATATCATGCCACACAGAGGACATTGGTATGGTCTTGTCCATGTTGCTGGAATTTATGCTGATATGAAAGGTATGCTCATCAAGAACAGCCCCCACTGGGGCAACCTCCATCAATTGGCTTGCTCCAACCCCACCATGGAATGTATGGTGTTTTGCTTCAGAATGGCTGTGGAAGAAATTTTAAGAATTTTATAACCATCTGAGTTTCCACCACTGCCATTTGGGAGCTAGGAATATTAGGTTATGGCTTCTGTTGACATTGAAGATGAGGTCTACATCCAATCTTCATCAGCTGCCACAATTGGCAAAGATTAAAGCGATCACTGGTAATCTTTCAGACAAGAACCAGGATCCAAGAAATTCAAATGCTTTCTTTTCAGAGAACCACATGCCAGTATTGTTTTTGTCCCACCAGTACCATAAACACTTGATCAAATAAAGTAACTACTTGCTTTTTGCATACAAACATGACAGCAGTGAACATGTGAACTCATCTGTTTATAAAGTGGATTGACAGATTTTTGGCTTAGTTTCCAAGTTGGTATAGAATATGGTGGCCACTTCTTCTATACTTGATCTGGTGTTGCTAATGATTTTTCACCTTGCTGAAAAATCAGGTAATGATCATGCAAGATGATTAGCGGGGTCATGCATAATTCTGTGACTAACAACTTGACAATGTAGAAAATTTGGATCTGGTGAAAATAATGCCATTTTCAGTTCATCTTCACTGAAGTCATATTATTCTTTGGCTCTCTGATCAATGACTTTTGGTACACTGTTGATGTTAGGCAGGTAGAACTGAGTCTTCATGGTAGAAGGCGGTATGAGCTGTCTCTGCAGCTTACCTTGCTGCCTCCTCCAGTGATGAGGCCACATCAGTCTCAACTGCAGTGGAGAGACAGTTGTCAGCAAATAAAGAAAAGGCCAAACAGCACCAGTTTCAGTCTGCTAATTTAAAGCAGCAGCAGCCCTTGCAGTTTTGGTTGCAGTTTAATAAATAATATAAGAAGCAAGGTTTCTCCTTCCCAAAACCTCCAAACAACTGCCAGTGAAATGCCACCTTGGTCAACCGCTGACAAACTGCCTTTAGGTACCAGACTCTTTGATTGTTGGCAGGCTTGAATTGACCTTTTTCACAAAATTAATCGTCAATCCAAAATGTTTCAGAGGGGCTTCATATTTCATTATTATATAAATCAGAATGTTCTACTTCATACTTTGGCAAAATATATGAAAAGAAATCTCCACAAAAAACTTCAGAACATCAAAACCACTATTATGTGTTCTTGGGTGCCCAAAATAGTCACTGTAATCCTGTTAATGTTACAGTTAGGAATTTAGGAAAAGGTGTTAATATTGGTCATATAAATATTCAAGGCATCAGAGGGAAAATATATCAAGTTAAATTCATGTTAACTTCTCCAGATAACAAATGTACATTTGCTTGGCATATCAGAAACAAAACTGACTAAAAGCCAAACAGATAATTTTCTCAGCATTCATGATATGACATACCTGTTTGCAGAGACGGGAAGGCAGGAGGTGGGGAACTCCTAGCATATGTCAAAAATGTTACAATTTTCAAAAGAAGAATGGATCTTGAATCTGAAAAAGTTGAATCCATATGGATTCAGATCACCCTTGAACAAAACAAACCATATCTAGTGGGTTTCATCTATAGGCATCCATCTTCAAATATTGACTGGAATGAAGATTTTGAATTTCAAATAGAGAAAGTTATAAATGAAGAGAAAGAATTGTACATATTAAGTGATATAATAGGGACCTCCTGAATGAACAAATAAAGAAACATTGGTTGGATTTTATTGAACCTTTAGGGATATCACAATCAGTCAATCAACATACTACGGTAACATCCATTTCAAAAACACTTATAGACCATATATACACAAATATTAAGGAAAATGTTTCAAGAATTTCTTTTCCAAAAATTGGTTTAAGCAATCATTTTGCAATTTTTTCAAAAAGAAAACATAACAATGTGGGAGAAAAGAATGATCATATATCTATCACTTAAAGGTCTTTTAAAACTTTCAATAATGAAAATTTCTTAAATGGTTGAGAGCAAATACACTGTTAACATTTTTGATGATACTGAAGATATTTGAAGCACTTGGTCTGATCTATTTTTGGAAGTTGTTAATAAGTATGTATCCTTGAAGACACATAGAGTTAAGTATGATCATCATCCTGGCTGGGTCACCACAGAAATCTTGATGCTATGAAGAGACAAGACCACTTAAAATCTGTAGGTATTAAAGATGAATACAAAATCTTGAGAAATAAAGTAAACAAAATGATTAAACAAGCAAAGAGAAACCACTACCAAAACATTTTTAATGACTAAAACAACAACCTCCAAAATATCTGGAAAATTAAGTACAGTGCAACCCTGCGATAATGCGAATTCGGATATAACGCGGTCTTGGTGTGGCTCCCGAAATTTTGTATGTTCATTCGCACATGAAAAAATATTTTTTTGTTCCAAGTATGTGAAATAGTGTATAAAAAAATGTATCATCATTTTGGGAAAGAGATCGCATATGAATTTAAATATAATACAATCTTGGTGTGGTTCCCAAAATTTTAAATACATATATGTGTATTTTTCTCATACTGGGATTTTTTTTTTAAGTACAAGAAATAGTATGTAAAACGTTTATTATGATTTTGGGGAAGAGTTCGCATATAAATTTTAAGATAATATGATAATAGCTTCTGAAATTTAACAATTTCACCAGGTTCTTGAAGTGTTATTCCAAAATAAACATTGTCTATGTTATTCCAAAATAAACATTGTCGTAAATGTTACTTGTTACTGATCCATGAGTAATGCCATTAAGTCGTCTTTGTGATTATCTTCAATTAATTCTGTATACAATCTTTGCTCAGATAATAGCCAGCATGTGTTTCTTCTTTAACTGCATACACAACCAAGCAGCTTACAAAGCAGTGGTTGATAAAAGAGTCTCACAATTTAATAACCATCAAAAAACAAAAGCCGCCAAAGTGTTTGCTGGGCTTGGCGGTGTTATTAGACGCAATCAGTTGACCAGTAAATAATGTCCGCTTTTTGAGCTGGAAATTGAAAGGGTATGAAATCGTACATGTGTTCAGCTTAAAATTTTTATAAAAGTGACTCGTGACCATTGCAGGCCTACTGCACTTAGTTCTCTGGTTTTACATGTGTATGGTGTTTGTTTATGAACTCGTTATTAATTTCCTATTTTTTTATAAAAATAGTTTATCGTTATGGAAAAGCAAGTTCACAAACAACAAGTCGTTCTCTGCACTTTGCGCAATCATTAATATAGTAGTTTTCACACGTTTCTTTCGATATTCACAAAATTTGAAGTAAAAGTTATATGCACGCTGAAAGCATGTGTTAATTGTTAATTATTCTTGCTGTAGTTGTTCAGACAAATAGGCATACAAGCGTTAAGTATTGAAAATTTACAATGGATAAATGTACACAGAAATACATATGAGAAAATTTTAGCAGTATGAAATTTGTACAGACACCATTCATAGACCCTGGAACGTAATGAACCATACATGTGCTTCGTCTTTCTTAACCTAATTTTGCTGTTAATGTTTCCCATTGAATTCATATACATAATGATCTGTGACAAAATTATTGAATAGTTTAAATATGTATGCAATGGAATTACATGTATTATGGATTAATTGCAAGCCCCCAACAGTACGATATCAGACGGCAAGTAAACAGTGTTAATACTCTGTTCATGCTGTATATTAGATGTTGAATTCAGACACAATGATCTGGGACAAAATTATTGAATATTGTAACTATGTGTGCAATTTTTCAATGGAATTACATGCATTATGGATGAACTGCATGCTACAATGGCATGATAGTAAACGGTGTTGGTACCATATTCATCATATACATTAGACATGAATACATGTATATTTGTCAATGAGTTGTTCTCTGAAAAAAGTAAATACTGTAAAACCCCGCATTAACGTGACCCCACTATTAATGCAATCCAAATTTTTGGACCCTAATTATAGCGTTATAGTGGGGTTCCACTGTAATTTGTAGCAGGAAAGTGCAAAAAAAGACATTTCATCCTAATTAATGATGGAAACCATATTTATGAGCCATATGACATTGCCAATATTTTCAATGAATTCTTTGTAAATATTGCCTCCAAGATTCAAGAATGTAAGTTAGACTCAGACCATTCAGAACTAAAAAAATTTTGTTCCACAAAACTTTCAAGTGATGCTAAATTTGAAATCCCAGGAATAAGTTCTAAGTTTGTTTTGAATTACCTCAAAAACATCGATCTTTTTTTAATCTACAGGACATGACAAGTCCATAACATCTTAGGGCCATTGTGTCTGCCATTGCTGATAGTATTACCTATCTGTGTAATCACAGTTTGAGAACAAGTCAATTGCCCTAATCTTGGAAAACTTCTAAAGTAACACCACTACATAAAGCAGGATCAAAAGAGGACATGAATAACTACAGACCAGTATCAATTCTTCCATCCCTTTCCAAATTACTAGAAAAGCATGTACACTGTTCTTTCATGAACTGTCTCAGTGATCACAATCTACTTCATGAATATCAATATGGCTTTTGAAAGATCATTCTTGTGAAAGTGCACTTATCTCAATGACTGATGAGTGGCTAAAAGCCTGTGATGAAGGAAAGTTAGTTGGTACTGTAATGATAGATTTTTAAAAGGCTTTTGACCTGGTAGATCATGAAATCCTCCTTCAAAGTTAAAAAAAATATCAATGTAGTGAAGGTTCACATCCTACTTGAGCAATAGGTCTCAACAGGTAACTTTAAATGGACACCTATCCCAAACTAAAATGATAATTTATGGAGTGCCACAAGGTTCTATCTTGGGACCCTTGGTATTTGTTTTGTTCATAAATGATCTCCCCCTGAAAATAGGAGATGAAGTCTTATCAACTGACATGTATGCTGATGACACTACTTTGTTTGATGCTCAAGGCAACCAAGCTAAGTTGAAAAAAACCTTCAAATTTCTCTCAACAGATTTCAAATATGGTGCAAAGAAAATGGTATGATCCTCAATATGGACAAAACAAAAGTCTTTTTGATAAATACAATGCAGAAAAGAGCAAGATTTCAAACTGATATGCTTCATGTTCTCTGTTATAACACTTATATGAAAATGATGCTTAGATAGAACTCTACGATAATAACTTGCAATGGTTTCATCATATAAGTTATATTTCAGAGAAAATAAATTCTTATCATTGGCTCCTAAAGAAAATCAAGGTCTTCATTCCTTTACATTAAAGAGTTACTTTTTACAAAAGTTAATTCAACAGCATCTTGACTACTGTAATATAATTTGGGAGAACACAACTGCTACAAAATGTTTCCAGACTCCAGGAAAGGACATGTAAATAATTCTTCATTAGACAACAGAAAATGTTCAAACTGCAATGCTTATGTTTAAAGTATTACCAATACATGAAAGAATATTTTTGAGAAAGTCTAAAATAATGTACAAAGTTTTTACAAAATCTGCCCCAACATACCTGAACACCATTTTCCAGGAAAAAGAATCAGCCATCATGGTAGAGGGAATATTGGTCACAATAAGCATAAGTCAAACCTGCTTACCAATTTTTACTTGAAAAGACCTAGTTCTTTCTCTCTGTTGGATGGTTCTTTGGTCCTAATGATGCATCATGGCTTTGTAGCTAAGAATAGGTCCTTCTTCTAACTGAAACATTAAGAGAGCCAGTGATGAAATTAGCTGTATGTGCTCTCAAACTACTTGAAGTGCATAGGGATGATTATGGAGGCCTGACATCTGTCTTCCAGTGAAGGTCAGAAAAGAGGATATATTCCTCTAGCTTTTATCTCCAAGATTTAGTACCACAAAAATGAAAATTGAGTCTGGTGGGTTTAGTTACTGCGTTGAGATGATCCAGTTGATGTCAGCACAGTCACGTTCTCATGGAATGTGAATTTAGTGCTTTAATTAGATTAAACAGAGGTTTTTTCTTGGTAAGAGAAAGTTATTTTTCTCTTATTCACATGTAGTCATCACATGTTATGTTACCATTGGTTGTGCTGTCCTTATATTAGGAGAACAATTTATGCATCATACATGGAATCTAGCCCTTCTTCACATAGGTTGGATGCTTGCACATTACCTGTTCTCATAACATTATTGTAATTAGAGAAGATAAATTTTGTAGTAATTATTTTAATATCACTAATACATGATATGTCACTATCGCCTTGCTACCTCATCAGGGACATAAATCCCTTATCCAAGCTCATAATTCCATCCTTCCATTAGATACAATGTTCTAGAACTTGAGAACACAAAGAACACAGAACCAGTCTGACTACTACATCTTAGGTTTATGAGACATACTGTTCCTCTTAACAGGATGCTTTTAGGTCAAGACTTAGTTAATGCTGCTCTTGGAAAATTGCCTTGATTCACATGTTTTAATATGTTTTCAAGCATATTAATTAAAATTTCCATGTGTAGTGAGTGATTATCTCCTTAGCCCTTGTAAGTTTGTTCACTTTTATTTCCTCTTGTTTGTTTTGGACAAACTTTATTGTAGCATTATATTCATCAGCATTCTTGTATATTTTTACCCTGTATTTCATCATGTGTCATAGTTCAGGACTATATTAGTACTTGCTTCTGCAGTACCCCTTTATATTCTTTCCATCTCTGGGTGGATATTTTTACCAAAATGTGGTTCTAGAATTTAATTCCTTTCTTTATAATGACATTTAGTAGGTTCTTGCTTAGGCAGTAAACTAATTCTGGCATTGATTTTTTTTTTTTGTACTGCTTTATCAGTATTTTTCATTTGCTAACCAAGAGACCCAGTGCCCTTGTGAAGTTGCAATACTCTGTTGGAGTGGTGGGAGGGGCAGACACTCAATCAGTTCACCTGAAGCACTTGTAGAAGTTGATCAGGATAGGTGCTTTTTGATGCCAGGAGGGTATGGGAGTTGCTATTACAAAGTAGAGATATAATGCCTCAGAGGAGTCCCAGTACTCTGGCAGAGGGTGGGGAGGAGCCCAGTCTGGGTGACAAAGTCCAGTTTAAGTATCCCAGAGAAGGGAAGCAGAAAAAGAATCTAAATATTTATATATCTTGATAATATGTATGATGGTACATTGAACAATATTATGTGATGAACCTATAAGATACAGTTCAGAAGTCTCACACCACTCATCAGGAAAAAAATACAATATATATATATATATATATATATATATATATATATATATATATATATATATATATATATATATATATATATATATATTGCTTTATTGCTTAGGAAATTTTTGTTCTGCAGGTGTATAAAATATCAGAGTGGGAAAGTGTTGACAAAAGGAGGCCTTATGAGATACACCCACCCACCTGCCTTTTTACTGTACTATTGTGCATGCACAGATAGAGGTCTGTTCCATTGTCTTTGGTCCAATGATGTTTTGGACCTTAGCAAGAGTCAGTGCATTTTAAGGGAAGAAAAGTCCTTCCTCCTCCTCTCCTTGATCCCAGGAGGGTATGGGATCCTTCTTTGATCACAGTAGGGTATGGATCTTTCTCTTCTGAGAATTATGAGGCCCTAGAATGTGGGATGGTCAGTCTTACTTGACCAGTGCTGGTAATGATTCAAACTAGGATCCTTTCCAAAAGTGGAATACTCAGGCTGAGATATGAGATCTACCTTTGAATCCCTCAGGTCTCTAAAGAGGAATGCTGCTTGATCCCAAGAAGGTATGGGATCCTTTTCTGGGTTGTCAGAGATCCAGAAGAAGAAGACTCCTCAATCCCAAGAGGATATAGGATCTTTCTCTTCAGAGAATTATAAGGTAATAAGATCCATGACAGTTGATCTGACTCAGTCAGTTCCAGTGATGGTTCAATCCAGGGTACCTACTAAAGGAGGAAATACTTGAAAATGAGTTGCAACCCTTGTGAAGGAGGGCAGCACCTTATCAGAACTCTTAGCCCAGTAAAGGCAATGAACAAATTGAGCCACCCCAATAGGAGGAGATCAGTGATACATTCTAATGAGGCCTCCTCCTTCACATCAGAGTTGCCTGACCGGACAACAGTCTTCAAGTACCTTTCACCAATCAAGGGAATCCCAGCAGTGTTACATGGCAGGATTTGGTTTGATAACCCCCCTTGCTAGAAAAGAGGACTTAATTGACATCCCACCTCCTTTTTCCTTATGTTCCCTTTTAATCCCTATGGGATGTCGAGTCATGAACCCTCCTTCCCATAAATGGCACCATAGATGCCCATACATTGCCTCAGAACAGTTCAGATGTGGCAGGTTGCAGGCCTACATATTGTGCTTTTGTGGAGCCAAACAAAAAGGAGGGGGCTGTCCTCCCTCTAGATAATCTAATAGGGATGAAACAAGTAAAAGGCCTGCAGGTTGGGACAGTCTCTCTACTCCCAATGCACAGTTGAGGGAAAAAAATAAAACCTAGAGGAGACACCAGAAACATTTCCCATCCTCCTAATAGGGGCAGTCCCACCACTTCCTGTGAGGAGTTGTGGGAAGAAGCTGCCCATACTTCAGTGCTTGCATCAGTAAATCCTCACCCCACTCAACAGTGACCTGGCTGGGACTTGTTCTAAACCTGAATAAATTGAAACTAATTCCATCTCTGATTTTATTTACATCAGTATGAATTTTCTCACCAACAGGGAATGAGTTCATGTCCCAGCTGGACAGAATAGTCAGAATCCATGTGCTTTTAAGTCACATTAAGTCAAAACTTTTTTGTTAGATCATCGATGTCCATCCTTCCTGGAGACATTAAACTCTACACCAGTCCTGACTGTACTTGTACCTGATCTGTCAAACTGGAAGCCACCCAGGAATCCCCTAACTGCTGAGATTTCTCTATGATCAGATTTTCACCACCACTTGAGTTGGTAGTCTAGTAAAGATCAGTGTCAAGCTGGAGTCCCAATTCATGTCTCCAAACTACTGTTGGTTCACAGATGCATCAGATTTGGACTGGGATGCTCACTTGAAGCAAAAAGGGTTTTTATGAGTTCGTGTCCTGGGGAAAAATCTACCCTCTACATAATTAATTTAAAAATTGAGATGTTTTTTTTTAGGCATACTAGGATGTGTCAATCAAGTACCGGTAAAAGTCAGTTTGTGATGATCTCCTCCAACAATACATTGGCAGTATGGTACCACAGGTTACAAGGAGGCACACATGCTTCTTCTCTTTGTGTAGGGGTGTAGAACTCCTTCATAATTCAGCTTCAGAAGGGATTACCCTCTGTATTTATATTATTCCAGGCAAGTAAAATATTTTGGTGGACAGTCTGTCCAGGAGATGCAGGATCATTCTCTTGGAATGGTCTCTGCATCAATTCATAGTGAGTCACTGTTCAGATTGTGGGGGAGACCCTGGTGGATTTGTTCATGATGATACTGAACAACAAGCTACCCTGTTACATCTCCTTAATCTCAGATCAGAGGGCCTGGGCAAGACACTTCAGTCTGAGGCAAGATTATCAGTTTGCTTATGTCTCCATCCATTCACAGTGATTCTACAAGTGCTCCAAAAAGTCAGGATCTCCACTATTAGGGTGTTACGGTCCTATTTAGCTTCATCAGATGGGAGGAAGAAAGGTAGGAAGCATCTATTCTTACCTGTTAGGGGTTCCACTGATATCTTGTCATTCATCAATTCCAAATTGATCGTCTTTACTATTAAGAAAGCTTATCCAACCCTCACTGAGAGGGACCTTTTTGTTCACGAGAATTAACTCTTATGAGGTCAGGGCTATTGCTACTTTGTGTACTTTAATAATTAGTTTTTGGAGGGTGTTATGAGAGCTGTGTTTTGGTGCTTGCAACTGCATCTCGTTTTACCTCTGGTCTTTGGCACACCAGAATGAAGGAATATTTTCTTTGGTCCCAATAATTCAGCACGCAAGTGTCCCAATCAGATGCCAACTTAACAGTTGTGGACACCTACTGTAAGGTGAGTATATTATATTTTATTCTACTTTTTCTGATATCGTTAGTCTCCCTCTGAACCAGCAAATTCAGCAAGGTAATAGTGCCAAGTGATGTATTAGTGCTTTTAATGTGTTTGTTTTTGGTGGGAGGTTAAAATTTATTTTATTAATGTAATACTTACCTGTCACTGTTACAAGATTCCCTTCTCCCACCACTGCTCTGATGGCTCAAGTGTAATTCTGGGCCCAGTTCTGAGGGGAAAAGTATTCTGCATGAACCAATAAGCTTGGATAAGGGATTTTACCTCCCAAAAGAGGTAGCAAAGCAAGAGTAATAGGGAAGTACTACATCATTAAAATTAGTTTTGCACAACAAAAACTACATCTTTGCCCAAGAATATCTAATATCTATCCCATCACAATATTAATTAAACCCTCCAACACTTCCTCACAAATGCAAGCAACCTCATTGATGTATTGTTCAGTTTAAGCTAGTAAACATCCAGTTGACATATAGTCACTGAGCAGTGGTAAGATGAAGTAATGGGTAAGAGTTTCATGTACAGATGGGGAAATACAAAATGTTCACCTTTCTGGTAAGGCTGAAGTTAATTATCAGTGAATCTAATTGATGGAGAAAGAAGAAGAAGAAAAAGTCCCACTAATAAAGATTTGGGAATCAAAGGACTGTTACTGTAATTGGTTAATTATTCTGTGAGAAGCATAATTTACAAAAAAAATGTTAATACTTTTTCAGGAAGCTGGAAACTTGTATGATATGTTCCATACTAGAAATGCTCTTCACAGGAGGGCATACCAGCATAAGACAACTAACATCATTGAGACCATGTAAGTTTGAAGAGTACAGAATCTTAGGCTAAACAAATTTCTGGTTTCAGATAACATAATATTTAACACATCAGTTGTCATGTTGATAATAGTACTTACAAATATTCCTATCAAAACACATCACATGTCATGTTTAAGTTTGACATTTTTTGTGTCATGTTTTATCCTTAAATTTCATATTGTAAACTTCACTTTGATTGAATGGCCTATTTAGTGTTTCTCCCCCTCCCCCATTCTATCTATTTCTCTGTCATACATTTTGTCTCACATATATTGAAAATTATTGTTGGAAAAAATATTGTTATATGACACTTTTTTGCAATACTTGGCATTTTTAGAACATTTTTAATCTAGTAGCACCTGTATCATGCTCTTTAGTACTTGAACCTGAACATTTAGAGACTTGATGACAGAAGATTCCCCCTTCCCTTCCTGTCTTGTTTGAGCATATATTTATGTATACAACCCTCCTTCATTAAAATGCACTTCCTGATATACTGTAGTCATATAGATATAATGCAGTCATGCCATGGATTCCATTATAATGCAGTTCCTGATATAATGCAATCATGCCATGGATTCCATTATAATGCAGTCATAACATGGATTCCATTTTAATGCATTTCCTGATATAATGCAGTCATGTCATGGATTCCATTATAATGCATTTCCTGATATAATGTAGTCATGCCATGGATTCCATTATAATGCAGTTCCAGATATAATGCAGTCATGCCATGGATTCCATTATAATGCAGTTCCTGATATAATGCAGTAATGCCATGGATTCCATTATAATACATTTCCAGATATAATGTAGTCATGCCATGGATTCCATTATAATGCAGTTCCAGATATAATGGAATCATGCCATGGATTCCATTATAATGCAGTTCCTGATATAATGCAGTCATGCCATGGATTCCATTATAATGCAGTTCCTGATATAATGCAGTAATGCCATGGATTCCATTATAATACATTTCCAGATATAATGTAGTCATGCCATGGATTCCATTATAATGCAGTTCCAGATATAATGCAATCATGCCATGGATTCCATTATAATGCAGTCATGCCATGGATTCCATTTTAATGCATTTCCTGATATAATGCAGTCATGTCATGGATTCCATTATAATGTATTTCCTGATATAATGTAGTCATGCCATGGATTCCATTATAATGCAGTTCCAGATATAATGCAGTCATGCCATGGATTCCATTATAATGCAGTTCCTGATATAATGCAGTAATGCCATGGATTCCATTATAATACATTTCCAGATATAATGCAGTCATGCCATGGATTCCATTATAATGCAGTTCCAGATATAATGCAATCATGCCATGGATTCCATTATAATGCAGTTCCTGATATAATGCAGTCATGCCATGGATTCCATTATAATGCAGTTCCTGATATAATGCAGTAATGCCATGGATTCCATTATAATACATTTCCGGATATAATGTAGTCATGCCATGGATTCCATTATAATGCAGTTCCAGATATAATGGAATCATGCCATGGATTCCATTATAATGCAGTCATGCCATGGATTCCATTTTAATGCATTTCCTGATATAATGCAGTCATGTCATGGATTCCATTATAATGCAGTTCCAGATATAATGCAATCATGCCATGGATTCCATTATCATGCAGTTCCAGATAGAATGCAGTCATGCCATGGATTCCATTATAATGCAGTTCCTGATATAATGCAGTCATGCCATGGATTCCATTAAATTGCAGTTCCAGATATAATGCAGCCATGCCATGGATTCCATTATAATGCAGATCCAAATATAATGCAATCATGCCATGGATTCCATTATAATGCAGTTCCTGATATAATGCAGTCATGCCAGTGATTCCATTATAATGCACTTCCAGATATAATGCAGTCATGCCATGGATTCCATTATAATGCAGTTCCTGATATAATGCAGTCATGCCATGGATTCCATTATAATGCACTTCCAGATATAATGCAGTCATGCCATGGATTCCATTATAATGTACTTCCAGATATAATGCAGTCATGCCATGGATTCCATTATAATGCAGTTCCTGATATAATGCAGTCATGCCATGGATTCCATTATAATGTACTTCCAGATATAATGCAGTCATGCCATGGATTCCATTATAATGTACTTCCAGATATAATGCAGTCATGCCAGTGATTCCATTATAATGCAGTTCCTGATATAATGCAGTCATGCCATGGATTCCATTATAATGCACTTCCAGATATAATGCAGTCATGCCATGGATTCCATTATAATGTACTTCCAGATATAATGCAGTCATGCCAGTGATTCCATTATAATGCAGTTCCTGATATAATGCAGTCATGCCATGGATTCCATTATAATGTACTTCCAGATATAATGCAGTCATGCCATGGATTCCATTATGATGTGCTACCTGATATAATTCATCCATGCCAGTGATTCCATTATAATGCAGTTCCAGATATAATGCAGTCATGCCATGGATTCCATCAAAATTTTGAAAGTAAAAATCAGTATAATGTTCAGTTTTTGTCAATTTGCAATTTACATATCAGCATTCATCTCTAACTGCACTCCATGACTGTCAGCTGTTGTATTTTTAAAGAAATTATGGGACAAAAAAGTCAGAAAAAAGGAAATATATCATTTCTTTTAGGTGAGCACTGCAACATCTATGTCACAGCAGCAGTTCTAAATATTTAGTAATCAGATATTATACTTCACTTGTATAATTGAACAGTTACCATTTTGATTTTTCTATTTAGACAAGTAAAGTTAACCCTCAAATGCATTATGCCAGTATATTTTATCAGAACACTATGGTCTTAAAATATGTCGTAGAAAAAAGTGAGAAGCAACAAGCTCTGTAAAATGCAACAAATAATTTATTTCCCTAGAATACAAAGTGAAAATCTTAAAAGAACTTACAATATTGTGATTTAAATTCCAAATAATCAGAATTAGTAACACAATTCCTAATTAATAAAGTTCTGAATAAACTTTAGTGGTATTTAAAATAATTTCCAGTACTTAAAGTGTTAATGTACATGCAGTGACCTGTAGTCTCTAATATACTAATGTACCAGTGGCCTGAATTGTAATAATGTGCCAACAGCCTTTTGTTGAATCACTGATACAGTCCAAGGTTTCCTTGTTTGAATTCACTAATTCACAGTTAATTTCTCTTCCAAAAATGTTATTGAGCACTTTGTATTTCCAGAGAAGAATAATTTGAATTAAATAATTTCAGCCCAAATCAAACACTGAACACAACAAATGATTCTGCCTCAAGATCTTAAAGCATGAATAAATAATTTTCCCAGTAAGCCCTCTACTTAACTGAAATTAAAATAAAGAACATGGCAAACACAATGTCTTTGAATCAGACCAAGATAAATATGTTTTCTTCTGTTGATAATGTTCCTAATATTAAACCCACACTCGGAGAGAAATTATTAGCCATGTATTAGTTTTTTTTGCAAAATAAAAATAATCAATGATTCTGTTCAGGTGGACAATGAACTTGATTTTGGACAAGGTCAGCTACAAAATACAATTTTACATAACTCATAGCATATAATAAATGTAAAAAAATTTAAACAATGCAAATTAAATATACATAACAATATAAACAGAACATAGTAACTATGTAACTGTTTGATAACCTTAAAAACTCGGTCACAACAAAGTGTAAATTATATATATTTTATGTACATTTATGTTCTTCTGTACCTATATCCTCTTTTGCCCCAACACATTACAACATGAGCACATTTTTGTTATGAGCATGGGAGCTGCAGTTGCTTAGTTGGTAGAGTGTTAGACTCATAATCCAATGGTAACATAATCAGTACCTGCCTTGGTCAGCCTGAATGCATCTTTGGGAAAGGCACTTAGCTTCCATTTCCTCCGCATGATATAGCTAATAATGTGGTAATAAAAGTGCCCTTAAAACCAACCAACCAAACCAACCAGCCAAAACTCATTAATGAGCTTTCTTGTTATATGACAGTTTGGTACATAATGTCATTGGCACTTACGGACATCAACTAGCACCTTATAATGAAGGGGAACTCTTTATCTTTTATTTAGATTTAACAACAGGTTGGATTTGTTAACAATTTGGTACAAGAATCAATAATAACTGTTCAGATTTGATTTCAACTAGGTTTTTTGGTAAAGATTTGATAGTTATTGTCCCCAATTTCCAAAGAAGAATTTTTTATAATACTGTAGCTACTAATGTTTCTGCTTAACACCTTCAAAACATTTGAATGTATTGAGGTCAAATATTATGCCCATGTTCACCCTGGTAATATATAGGTCAATGATTTTTTTAAAATATTTAGAATAATTATACTTTTATTGCAGTTTTAAATAAAGACTTTCACATTAAGAGATAGCCAAATTCACCTTTCAGTTCATGGTGTTGTGCAGTTGCAAGGAGATTTATTACCTTTTGCAATTATCTACCAGGTAGCTCATTTTTCCAGCCTTTTATTTCCTTTGAACAGGATTGCTGAGGCAATGATCAAAGCTAATGACTACATCATGTTTGAAGGAAAAGATAGGTAAGTAAGATTAACACCTGAAGAACATGAAAGGTTTAAAATGAGTGATTAACAATTTGTTTTCCATTGTTCCCAGTGTATTTAAAAAGTATGCCTGCTACTGCTAATGTTGGAGTCCATTGCATGCATGGGCAGATCTTTTGGAAGATTTTTAAAGTAAGACTCAAGATCCATAAGTCTCCAAAAATGTAAAGTCTAGTATAAAGAATGAAAAGTGTACACTGTGGTGAAAACAGAATTTCCAAACTTGAAACTAGTGATCCATGAAGCAGAGATTCTCATTACCAAAATCTTTGATGGTGCACAGGGGAGTTTTTAATTACTGTTCCCTACCTTTTTAAAAAGTATCAGGGATATCTGTGATATCCTCCTCTGTCTGTCTATATACAGGGTTCCCAGGCTACTGGGAAATCGGGGAAAAGTCTGGAGAAATTGTAATTTTTTTCCAGATCACGAAAAGTCCTTGAAGTTTGCAAATATTGATGAAAGTTGGGAAAAACCAGGGAATTTTCCGCCACCACTTGACGCCCGAAACAATCACGTAATTGAGTTGTCACTAAACTGATTGTGAGTTAAATTTATCTAGTTCTAACCAGAATATTCGGAGGGTGCAGCATGGATCATTTGGGTACTACAATAAACATATATGCTGAGTCAATCCAAATGCTCAGTTCATTAGATTCGTCTAGAAGACTTTTATTTTCAAACTCAGCTCAATATCCATATCTTTCATTACATAGAAGGTATGAAAACCAGTCTAGCATCACAAGATGCCAACATGATCATGTCAAAGCGTAGCCGCTTACCGGATGGCCGAGCAAACTTAAACATTGTTAGATCGAGTGATACATGCATGAAATGAATATGAAAATTACTTATTTTCTCAGAAATTGTGAGTATTAAAATCACTATGTCTTTAATCTGCTGAAAGACAAGATAAAACTATGGCGTTAATGAAATGTAACCAGGTGCTCACGATTTGCATTGCTAGTTGCATGAGTGCTGTACACATATCTAACAACCCACATTTTCAAATGTTGTAGAGAAAAAATAAAACAAAATATTAAATGAAAGTCATATGCTGGTTGTAATAAAAATACAGAAGCAAAAGAACACAAAATTCTCCATATTTATATATTCTGAGAACAGCTTCTGGAATTTTGTTGTATCACATGACTACCACATTGACGTGCTCTCTGCTTGATATCAGACAGGCCAGATTGCTGGTTTTTACAAAAATATCTGACTTTCATTTAATATAATTTAATTTCTGTGCAACAACATTAAAAAGGAGTTTGTTGTTGATATCACATGACTATTGGTCTTTTGATATCATCGTTTGAGATTTGTGAAGTCATGTGACTAGTAATGCAAATGGCGAGTACAGGGTCAGGTTTCATCTATGCCATAGTTTCATATAGTCTGTCAGTGGATTAAAGACAAATGGTATATAATACTTGCCATTTCTGAGAAAATGAATCATTTTCCTATCGATTTCATGCCGGTATGAGTCAATATAACATAAGTTTAAATTTGCTAGGCCCACTGGTAAGCAACTACCATATGTCGCTACGCACATTGGCGGTAAATCACAAATTTTCTATATGCAATTGCAATGACCCCAGACCCCAGCCTAATTGTCCAAATATGAAAGAAGGGGTGGGAATATTCGGAGGAAACCCAGATTAGAAAATGCACTACTATTCATTTTAAGCCAAATTTGTAGTCCAAATTGTTGAATCTCAGAGCTGAAATGAAAAATTGTTGTCCCTTCTATTATATAATAAAAAATGGTATGAGCCTCTGTATCAATACAGGTTTGGGGACTGGTTTAACAAATTACAAGAAGACAAGTTGATTTTACAGAAAATTCAGTTCTTGTTTATACAACAGTATATGATTTTGAAGGTCTTTTGTCAAAATTTAAATCAACCCATTAGAAAACGTTTTTTAGATGATGGATTTTTAACCAGATCATCTTAAGGAGATAGGTTGTTTGAAAAATCTTGTTTGGGATTTTATTGGCACAGATAAATTTAGGGTTAAACTCTTTTCGTTACAAGACAAGATTTTAATTATTTGCATTTATTGTTTTTTATATATATACCGTAATAGGAAATGTTTACTTTCTATAAGATTAAGATTATATATATATATATATATATATATATTAGTGTGACCCTGCTATAACGCGCTCTGTTATAACGTGAATTTAGATATAACGTGGTCGTGGCGTGGCTCCCGAAATTTCTTATACATGTATTTTTTCTTGTGCACAAAAAATTCTTAAAAAGTCCGAAAAAAAAACATAAATAGTTTTTTCTGGGATCGCGTAGGTCTTCGCCAATGTCGCAAACTTGGATTGTTTTTCCTTATTGGCTGCAAAACTTACCATGTGGCTTTTTTATTTGTTGGTGACATTGTTGGCTGTTTAAACTTTTATATACAACCATTGGTTTGGAGTGCAGAAATTCAGAGGCCCCATGAAAGGAAGCCACAAACTGGATATAAAATGCACTGAAATTTATCTATTGTTACATAAACAAATTCTTTGTCTATACTGACAAACCATATAAACAGTACATTGTTATATCATAATCCGCTTATCCTGACGTCTAGCATGAGTTCTGTATCTTGTGAAATATCCGCTTTTTTGTTGTTGACATTTCTGGTAACGGAGATCAACCGGACGCAGCATTTTTTCGTAATCTCTCTTTCATCGGATTTTTGGTCGTTCGCTAGTAATTAATATATTTACAAAGACTGGCATTTGTATGTGGATGGTAAGTAAAATTCCTCTTCGTTTCACTCAGAATTAAATCCTTCAGAACGGTCAGGTTTTCTGTAATAATCCCTGTCATCAGAACACCTGCGTCTCTATCGTCCGTTGACCCTTTGTTAATTTTCAGACGCATGCGTGGAAGGCAGCATCACGCTGCTACCACAAATGTATAAAAAAAAATATATATAAAAATTATTGCTTTATTCAGTAGGCATGGAGGGACAGTAACTAGAATAGTCTAAACGACAGCCAATTCCTTTTTAAAAATGTACCCAGATAAAATAGTTTGCTGAAATTTCAAAGGAAACAGATTACCTTTGAAGCAGCGACTGTTATGAAAACATACTCAGCAAATGGAAAAAATACCAGTCTCACTCATGCAATACAATTATTTGATGTTGCCGCCACAATAAGAAATGGGCATTCGTTTGGTTCTCCAAAGCTGTCCTTTAGCAGCTACTTCAAAAGCGCAGGCACCTTTCATCAAAGAAAGCCGACTACAATCTTTCAATAAAAGCAAAGAACTTTTCTTCAAAGGAAGTATGTACCAAACCTAAATAAAAGTGATCGAATTTGATGGATTTTTGCATTTTCCAACGTGACTGGAACCACATTAACTGTGCTGTGAAAGTTTACTTTTTGTAGGCAAAAAGTAACGGCGGCTTAAAACGCAAACTAACTTTTACCGACATGGAACATACTTTAAAGTAAATGTACTTCGTCATTCGTTACGTGATTGTGCTATGTTTTTCCACTGAATTCAGACCAATATGACCTGTTACAAAATTAATGAATATTTTAAAGCTGTGTGTGCATATTTTCGATGGAATCACTTGTATTGTGGATTCAATGTATATGATGAGGTTCGCGGGTGAGTACACAGTGTTGATATTCATGCTATACATTAGACATTTATATATAAACAGGAGTCAAGTATATGTACCAATTCATGGTTCTCTAAATAAAGTAAACTATTTTATTATGTCTTCTCTGTTTTCACTACCGGTGTATTTCTCGTTTAATATGCATCAATTTAAGAAGGTCACTGTGCCGACGAATCACTTATTTTACTGCCCGCATTTATTAAAAAACACCCCCCCCCACAATTTTGTTGTTGGGGAGGGGGGTACATTTTCTTCAGCTAACTGACTTGGTTGCATATAACACGGTTTGGTATATAACACGGTCAGGTTTTATGGCTCCCAACTACCGTGTTATAGCGGGGTCACACTGTATGTGTGTGTGTGTGTGTGTGTGTGTGTATGTGTGTATATATATATATATATATATATATATATATATATATATATATATATATATATATATATTGTTCCCACTTGGCAACATAATGCAGGTCAGCAAAATAATGTTAGAATTTTTATTCTGTACATTGAAATGACTTTACATGCCAATTTATAGGAATATAATCAAACTTGATTCGTGTGATACATTTTGTGGTTTTGTACACGATCATCTCTTCTAGCTTAGATGTTTTGGAGAGTCTTGAAAGAGAAACATCTTTAGATTTAGAAAATGCATGTTTAATAATCTAAAATGTTATTTAATTCCTGTCAGTAATGGCCATATGTGAACCTTGTAAAAATTAATTTCATCATGGAAAAACCCTGGAAATGACCTGGAAATTTATCTTTAGAAAAGCGTGGGAACCATGTATATATCCATGTGTTCTTCTGTATGTCTGTCTGCCCATAACTATCTTTCTTAACTGCTGAGTGAATAACCACCAAACTTGGTAAATAGGATGTCCATGTAATAACCATTTGCAAGAGGGGTGTTCTTTTCATGATATTGCCTTAGAAGCTTAGGGAGTGGGTCAGATATCAAATATACACAAACTGCAACCAAAGTGATGTTGTTTAATATATGTTGATCAACTGAGAATATACAGTAATTGCAGGAGGGAACATAATATATTATACATAATCAATGAAATATACATGTATGTCTTTGTTATCTCTGTTGTTGACTGTAAATAACATAAGCACCAGAGAGAAGTTTTGGTGATTACTTCAGGAAATGCTACCAATTTTTACATATGTAACTCTCATTTATGATAATAAATTCTGTACCATATGTTACAGGTTTTTTATTATGACTCCTGGGCCATTTGGAGTGAGGAATATGGAATAAAAAGCATGGGAATTTACCATGGAAGCAGCTGTAATATATATTTACTCTAAGAAGGAATGAAAATGCTGAAATATGATTCAGTAGTGCAAAGGCTGAGAAATGCATCAATAAGCAGGGTTCTTTTATGAATATCAGTGACTGGAACAAAACTATTTTCCAGCCTGTTTAATATGACACAAAGGTAACATGGTATTTACTTTTCCATAGAATATGAGACCGCTCCAGTAGCCTTGTGGTTTGAGCATCTGCCTTGGATGCGAGAGGTCATGGGTTTGAACACTGGCCAAGTTATACCAAAGACTTATAAAAATGGTACCAGCAGCTGCCTCACTTGGCACTCAGCATTAAGAGGTTAGTGCTAGGACTGGTCAGCCTGGTGTCAGGATAATGTGACTGGGTGGGACATCATGCTACATGTCTGCAGCATGATGCCCCAGTGCTAGACATCACTATAAACTGCCACACTGCAGATATCGTAGTGATATGACTGAAAAATTGTTGAAGCTATGTTATAAATCCAAATCACACACACACATTACCATACAATAATGTCCATATGCTTAAACCTCGCAAGAGAAGGATGTATAGCTGAAACTTGATCCTTCAAGTGAATATTTTTACATGCATGAGTGAGTTCCAGGCTGTTGAGAAGAGAAATGTTTTGCTGAATGGGTAAAGGAGAAATTCAAAAGAATCCTAAGATAACTGATTGTAAGTCACTGGATCATAGCTGAAATCTGTTGCTGAATTTGTAAACTTCGTTTCAGAAAACAGCTGAAGATGTCCGAGGCTATAGATGATATGGTGGCATACAGTAAGATGACTGATTATGTTCTGTTCCAAATTTTAAACTGCAACTCAGGTGACAAGCCGGTTTTGGAATCCAAACAGATTATACAGAATATTTTCAGGAGAAAGCTGTACAAATGTGTAGCCCAGACACAAGTCACTGCTGAACAGTGGATAAAAGATGTAAGTGAAGTGTCCACTGAAACTTTCCCAAACTCGCTCCTCTGTAACCCAGTCATATATGCAGACTGGTCAGATGTATTGGTCACAAAAGTGCCATTCTTATACCAATCAATCATACATGTTCTTGCTACCTGCCTAGGAATTTGGTCCTGAGTGTCCACTTTAGGGCAGTTACACAGCATATGATACCGTAGTAAATTGAATATGACCTCTGTGACCAAGTCATATCTGCAGACTGGCCAGATATGTCAGTCTAAAAAGGGCCATCCTTATACCAATCAATCCTCCATATTCTGGCCAAGTTTCACAGCATATGATATCCAAGTAAACTGAATGTGACATGCTGTTGTTTACAGATTATATCAGAGCTAGTTGGGGCAGCAGATATTACATTTCATGTGGTTGCAATCATCATTGTCAACGGTGTTAATTTATTTAGATTCTGTGATTATAAATAAATGATTGAGAGATAAAAACTCTTTATATTTCAAGGTTTATTTTTATCTGATGCCAGCAAAAGTTCTGCACAGTCCTGAATAAAGAGGTAAGTGCTTTACCCCTTGATGTACTATGGCTGCTCACCCAAGTCTATGCTCTTAAAATAAAAGGAGTGAAAAGCAACATGCTTCATAAAATTCAACAAATAATCTATTTCCCTAGAAAACAAAGTGAAAATTAGAAGAAAAAAATTACAGTATTGCGAATTAAATCCCAAAAGAATCTTAGAATTATAGACTCAAGTACTAATAATTTAAAGTCCTGAATAAAATTCAGTAGAAGTCCAGAATAAATAAAAAATTGAAGGTGATGATGAGTCTGTGGTAGCTTGTAGAGTTTTGATGTGCCAAGTCTTTTGTTGAATCACAGTAATATAATTCAGGGTTTGAATTCACTATAAATTCCAGTGAATGTCTCTATCCAAGAATTTTATCAGAGCACTTTGTATTTCCCGAGAAAATAATTACTTGAATTCAGTAATTTGAAGAATTAGATTGCAGCCTGAAATAATACTGGACAACATATAATACAACTTGATTGTGGTAGAACTTAAAGCACGAATGAATTTTCCCTTCAGTGACAAGATTATATAGTCTTATCCTTGGCCTGAGGTCACAATTAGCATTTTCTACACACAAAAAATTAAACCTAATGGAAAATAACCTTCTAGAATGATCCTGATGTTTACAAATAAAAATACTAGTTATTATTAGAAACCATATCTAAAATTAAGAGTCTTTAACCTGGACTATGTCAAATACACTAAGGAAATTCCAAAACCTAGACCTAGATCCAAATAATGCTTCTGTTACTAATAATTATGATTTTAAGCCCATACAAATATAGAATATTTTAGCTATTTATTAGTTGTTTACAGAATAAAATAAAAAAAGTAAATTCAGGTCAAGCAGAAATGCACTCAGTTTTGGACAAGGTCAAGTCCAACATGCAATGTTACATTATAATAGCATGTAATGAAATAATTTTAAAAAAACTATTAAAAAAAACCTAACAAACAATACATATAAAATATAGATAACAACTTATTTTTAGATTGTTGTTTATCTAAAACCCAAAAGAAATCAACACTATATTTGATGGATTTTGTAGATTTTTTAACCTTTCCCTTGTATCTTGCAGGATTACATATTTGTTTATTTGGAAGCATCTGTCTTTCTAAAATGAATAGCAATCATATTCCTTTACATTTTTAGAACTTATACATAATTGAGCTCTCTTTTCATTAAAGCCTATACATACATACATGTATACATGTATGCATGAATACATACACACATACATACATACATACATACATACATACATACATACATACATACATACTTATGTGCATGTGTACATACATACATACATACATACATACATACGACCGCTCCAATGACCTAGTGGTTAGAGTGTCCACCTCGGATGTGGGAGGTCGTGGGTTTGATCCCTGGCCGAGTCATACCAAAGACTTACAAAAATGATACTAACAGCTGCTTCTCTTGGCACTCAGCATTAAGAGGTTAGTGTTAGAACCAGTCAGCTTGGTGTCAGGATAATGTGACTGAGTGGGACATCATGCTACATGTCTACGGCATGATGTCCCAGTGCTAGACATCACTATAACTGCCACACTGCAGACATTGTAGCAATATGACTGAAAAATTGTTAAAGCTACGTTAAAAATCAAAATGACACACACACACACATACATACATACATCCCAGTGGTCGAATTATCTAAAGCATTCACATTTACTGATCACTGCCATCTCATCTATGTCAGCTTGAGTTTAACTTTCAGGCTTGGCCAGTGCGGGTATATGAGAAAGGGGAGAACCTAATATTTTAAAGTTTAATAGGGTCTTTACAGGTAATAAATAAATTAATAAACACCTCTCTCCAGTTTTGGGGGGTTAATGCTTTTTCAACAGTTATCAATTATACAAACATGAATGCTTATTATTGTCTATCAGTTGGTCTATTTTCTTAGCTAACATATTCCTGAAAAGCATGGATTAATAAACGGTATCTTAATAAGGTTAAGATAATGAATTGAGAATAAAGAGAATTTATCTGAATATTTTATTCGAATATGCTACATAAAGATGGTGCTCCTATTTCAGTGATATTGCATACTTCACAATGACTAATGTAGATATGTTTGCAGTATATGCAATAAATTAAATGCTGCACCCTTCTGCTGTGCTTGACATGGTAAAACTCCTTCAACCTAGAGTTTTTAAATTTATTTTTGCTGGGTTTTGCTTGCTTTGCTTATAGCATATTGCTTCCTGAATCGCACTCTTAAAAACTGAATCACAATTAAACACTATTCCGACAACTGAAATAATCATATTTTGCATTTTATATCTGGAGTAAAAATCTCACTTCAAAGAAACATCACTGATTACAAACTTTATTAAAGTTTAGCTTCAACATTTTCATTCAATGCTTTGATGCCTTTTTGATGAACTTTAGCATGTCTCTTTGATGCACTCTAAGTACAAATTGGGTTGTTCTGCTTTGTGTACTTTACCTATGCTAATTAGCAAAATGGACTCTCCCACACCAGAATTTGGCTTGACATATCACCCTAGCAGGCCTAGCTATTGTCAGACACTTAAGTAATCTATGAAAGGTGGTTGTTAATCACCATACTTTTTTATTGCCTATATTATTAGCTGTTTGCTCTAAGGATATGTTTAGCTTGGCTTTGAGCAGGACTGTTTACTGTTCATACAGACTGATTTCAGGCATAATTATATCTCAGTGGTCAAGAAATATTTTTTTAGTAGTTTTTGTTGCTGAAAACATTGCGGCTAATAGTCCTGAAAATTGGAGTTTTCTAAACTAGACTGCAATGGGGTGGAGTTCAGAGTCCAAATTCTTGTTTTTCATGTGACACAATGTGTTATGATCATACTGCAAACTGAGTCTTGGGTTGCTGCAGCATCTTCACAAAGCACATACTACCCATATACCACATGTTCTCTAGTTTGGCTCACTAAACAAAGAACTGACAAAGTCAAGTGCAATGTAATGGAGGACTTAATGCCTCCAGCTTAATTGCTTCTCAAGTGACAGAGCAAGGAAGGAATAATAAAGATGGATCATGACTTGCCTTGGGTAGAAAAGTCTTCACATCTGCCTTATCAAGGGCAATAAATATTTAATGTGTTCAAGGTAATTCTAACTTCCTTTGTTTACAGTGCACTGTATGCATCCATTTGTTTTTCAGAGTGAAATTGACATCATCAGGAAGGAGATTGTAGACAACATAGATAAATCAGAAGAGTCTGGACTACAATCTGAAGATATCATAATTCATGTAAGAAGAAATAAGTCAGGCTACATTTATTTGTATACCTTATTACACAGTTGAGAATGGAAAATATTAATATCCATTCAAGTATGGAGATTGCACAATTCTTAGCTCAAGTTTAAGATTGTTTTTCCTCGATCAGCAGATCAAATTTTCAGCAGTAAATTTAGGTTCAGATCTGATTACTTGGAGCTAATTAGCAGTAGTTGCAAAAGCTTGTTGTAGTCTAAGAATGTTGAGTTTTCTGTATCCAATGCTTAACTCAAATTATTACTTATTTGACAGTGCTTTAGGTAAAATAGTGAAAAATAATGACAGTACAATTGTGCAATGGGATTATGTAAAGATTGCAGCATTAAAATGTTTTGATCCTAAGCTGAAAATAATAATTTGTAAAATTATTGCTCTCTGTGGACCCTTATATAACATTTGACGTGTCTTGGTCAACTATTGGCTGCATCCTCATGCTACTACACTAAGCAAGTGTCCTGGTCAACCACTGGCCGTACCTTCATTTGAATCATCACACTGTTGCATCATGTTAAGTGTTATTGCTGGTGACATGTGTCTCCAACTGAGATATCTAGTGTGCAAGATCAACATCCCTATTTCTCCATACATTGTACAGCAATAGGAAATCAGTTCATATTAGAATAAACAAATTCGTAAGTGAATATACAGAAGACCACAAAATAGAAGATGCTTGCATCTTTTTTTGTCACAACTATGTAAAAAGATTTATAAGTTTTGCACTTGACTTCATGCATCTTCTACCTAAAGTTCTGTTTAAATTATTCATTCTTTTGAAAACAATAGGTGTCTGAGTAGGCTTTTAAAACCAGAAGTATCACAGTTCATGTTGGATAATCTTGGATATTTATGCAGGATTTTTATTATTTTATCTTAGTCCATTTTTTTTAAATCAATGTTTTTACTGTACATCTTGAAATGACAAGGTCATTACATTATTACATCTTTGATATGTTGTCATGTTTTATGTAAATGTATGGTAGCAGCGTGAGCACTTGGAGAGACAAGACATAAAATAATGTTGTGCCTTCAGTCTCTTATTAAATAATGAGAAGAATGAAGTCCTGTGAAAGAAAATGATAAAGTTAACAAATAGTACACAAGACTTTTGGAAAAGTTTAATAACTTAATCTGCCATAAATCAGGTATGCAAGTTTTTTTGTTGCTGAAAACCATCGTGATCTCAGTAATTGTGTCATACTGAACAATCAATTTTTCATCCAATCTAAAGTCATCAGAGATGACAAATGGCATGGTCAGTACTTAGTGCATGCATATATATATATATATATATATATATATATATATATATATATATGCATAATGTCACAGAAATCCTACACTGTTTGATTAATATTGTAATGTAGTCAAGGATGAATTGTTTCCATTTTGGGTTACTTTACAGAAAATCTGACCAAGCTAATACTTATATGGAAATAACTACACCCCATCCAAGTTGTTATGATGAATTCTGATTTAAATGCAGTGCTTTTGTAATATTGCAAGTGTGGACAAACTTGAGAGAGAGAGAGAGAGAATATCTGGAGTGCAGTGTGTGAAACTAGTGTCATATATTAATGTATGAATGCAGATTAGTCTATGTAATGAAAAGGGAGAGTTTTGTTGTTGGGCTTAACGCCATTTTTCAGCACACAATAGGCTATACATGGCGGCCAGTATTAATGGTGGAGGAAGAACCCGGGAAAGCCCTGGAAAGAACCACCGACCCACGAGAAGCTACTGGCAAGCTTTCTCACATACCCACATTGGGTGAATCCGAGACTCAAACCGGCGCAGACAGAGGTGAGATGGCAGTGATTCGTAACAGAGAGCGCTTTAGACCACTCGGCCATTTGGGGCCCCTGAAAAGGGAGAGAAAGAAATGAATCTATGAATCATCCAATTAACTCAACAGATAACTCTGTTTTTAATTACAGTGAAAGATCACGCTACCTAAATAATTGTAGTTTATGAAAGACAGGTAGACCAACAGTCAGATAGACATTAGAAACAATACACCCTTATAGCTTAAATCCTGCCAAAAAGGGGGAGTAATGTAGCCACTCATTCCAATAGTTTGATAAATTTAGATATTTACCTTAAGTCCTGAACTGGAAGGGGGAGAAACTGCAACCTCTGTGTAACTATGATTGTATTCACATTTACTTCCCCTGGTAAGCAGAAGATCTTAACTCGAAATGGGAGTCAGTGGCAATCACCTTTAATGGGGGCATTCACTAGTTGTTATGTACTTTTGAGAGAGTGACATATGTAAGGTGAAGTTGTTTGCATTTAAAACATGCACAATGGAGAGAATGTTGGCATACCTATATGCTACATTAATGTGGATGATATTTCTTGGATATTGTACTTTTGGAAATTGTACATGATCTAAGCACACTGCTAACTAAAATGACTGCTCCCTTGTGCTAAAAAATCAGCCTGAATTAGTCTCAAGTACACTATACATAGCAGCTATTAAAATAAGGAAAATGAATTTTGTCAGACTAGACAATACCAGCTTCTGAAAGTGCAGTGAATAAATTACCAAGTATATAAAATGTTAAAAAAAAACTTATTGGCTCTTTTTTATACAATTTACCTCTGAAGTTCAGGAAGTGAAAATGACCAAATGGAGCTAGCACCTTTTTGAAAAGTGTACATCTGGAGTAAGGCCAAGCTGTATACTCTATAACCCATATTACACTCATCAATCCTACACCAAAATAAAGGGAATTAAAGGTTCTTTGAATTATACCTAAGAGATACAAGGTCTTTGTTATATACCCAGTATAACCAGTGAGGAAAGCCGGGGAAATTCTTTTTCTTTAAAATTGTAACCCTGTGCAAAATGCAGAACTGTAGAGTGCCACCAATACTGGCAAACGGTGGTGCTGGGACTACCTTCTGGTAAATTATGGAGACTGTAGCTTTTAGGTGTTTACTAATGGATGACCAGAATGCTCAGATTGCATCCATTTATACCCATGGAAACAAAACGACCAGAAACCAAATGAACAAATACATCTGGATCTTGCATTTAGCATTTATAATAATAATAATAATGAGGACTTTGTATAGCGCCTAATCTTTAGAAGCTCTATGCGTGTTACAACATTAGACAACGCCTATAAGATAAGAAATAATAATATTATTACAAAAACAAACAACATGAAATTAGAAAAACATTAAAAAAATAAAAACACATGGTTTACTTACAGTGTCCATATATGGAAAGAATGCAACTTACCCAAATAGTAACCTAATTGGCTTCAAACCGAAATGGAGGTAAATGTAAACAGCCATGAAAGAGCAAATGCAGTAGTTCGGCAATTGCAGATAATATAATGAATTGAATGTGCATAGAATTCAATAATAAACAGTACCAATAGGATATTTGCAATATGCAGGGTTGTAGCCAATGAACACTATGCAAGTTACATGGCTCGGTGAATGACTTGATACAAACCATGCTATAGAAGAATATACATGTATGATAGCATGCCACAATATTTTTCCTTATCATGGAACTACTTTACAGAATTATTTATTTGTGAAATAATTTCATCCATATCCTTTGGAGGCATAGAGGTGGGTGTTTTTGATATAAGAATAGAATAAATAATTTGAATTAACATGGGTACATAACATAGTTTTCTATCTATTAAACATCAGCTTACTTTTCTGTTATGGCTTCCTCAATAACCATCCAATTTCATCTAAAATTATGCAGCAAAGCAATGTGTTTTTATTGCTTTTCTGTGTCTTAATATTTCATTCCATGACATCTTCTGAGACCCATTATCCACCTCAATTTCTACATATAAGTCAAAACAATCTGCAAACTGATCTGAAGTCTGTAGCTTGAATAATAGAAAGAGTTATGCAACATTCAGCATACAATAATTCATCAAGGCATGCACAGGCAGAATAATAATATCTTTGACTGTATAAAATAGAAAATGGTTTTAATAGCAGTAATACAATACCTGCTCATGATTACTTGGCTAGGCCCCAGTACAAGGTGAATATCCTCTCCTCCAGTTAGTAATGATTACTTGGCTAGGCCCCAGTACAAGGTGAATATCCTCTCCTCCAATTAGTAATGATTACTTGGCTAGGCCCCAGTACAAGGTGAATATCCTCTCCTCCAGTTAGTAATGATTACTTGGCTAGGCCCCAGTACAAGGTGAATATCCTCTCCTCCAGTTAGTAATGATTACTTGGCTAGGCCCCAGTACAAGGTGAATATCCTCTCCTCCAGTTAGTAATGATTACTTGGCTAGGCCCCAGTACAAGGTGAATATCCTCTCCTCCAGTTAGTAATGATTACTTGGCTAGGCCCCAGTACAAGGTGAATATCCTCTCCTCCAGTTAGTAATGATTACTTGGCTAGGCCCCAGTACAAGGTGAATATCCTCTCCTCCAGTTAGTAATGATTACTTGGCTAGGCCCCAGTACAAGGTGAATATCCTCTCCTCCAGTTAGTAATGATTACTTGGCTAGGCCCCAGTACAAGGTGAATATCCTCTCCTCCAGTTAGTATTGATTACTTTGCTAGGCCCCAGTACAAGGTGAATATCCTCTCCTCCAGTTAGTAATGATTACTTGGCTAGGCCCCAGTACAAGGTGAATATCCTCTCCTCCAATTAGTAATTGGAGGTCTAGAACAGCAAAAAATATAATTCCTGCTTAGTCAGTCACATCGTTTAGAATATTGTCCTTTCTTTCTTTGGGCTTCATGTGTCTCTGGTTACCAATGATTATCATGATTTCAAGTGTCTCTTGGCATAAATGCTATCAATTGTATACATATCTGTGTTACATTTGACATTTTCATTTTCAAATACATTACCCAATCATAATAACCTAGGAGAACTACACTTACCTTGCAAATCCAGCCCTCAAAGATTTAAACTTCTAGCTAAAAATCTAAGTGAGATGGGGTCATCTCCACTTGAAATGGGTTTGGTGCCAAATCCATGAATTCTTAAGTTACTACTTCAACTTGTGTCTTGTAGCACCCTCTTTATAGACAGAAAATCCATAAGAGCAGTTTGGATGTTTTCTACCTTGAAACAATTTATAGCAGTTTCATTTTCGAAGGGAAGTGTACTCAATCTATAAATTTCCAACTTTTCTGCTCTTTCTTTCATTGACAACACAGTTTCTGACTTTTCAATGTCATCACTTGCCATCACCACACAGTTGGGTGCCCTTGGTACTTACCTGCATGGTTGGGATGGTATCCCCTCAATTGCTATAACCATATCAATAAGTGCGGATCTGGTGCATGATATTGAAAACTCATTTAATATTGCTGTGTAATTTCCTCTACATGCACATATTTACAGGTAATGTTCCTATATGATCTGATTTTGCCATCCACTTCAAATATCATATATGTGACACTTTAACAATTTTAAGTATCAATAATGATGCTTTAGTGCTTCTTTATGCACAAGTATGGTATATAGAAAACTCATTTATATTGCTGTATAGTTTCTGATGTGGTTGGATACACATGGTTAAGTTTTCTATACTTACAGTGTCCACTTCACATTTACTGTAAGTGACACTTCAGTGATTTTACCTGTATAAGCAGTAAAAAAATTGGCCTTCCTAATTTAACTTGTTACTAGAATTGATTGTTTAGCACCCACTTCATAAGTATTAATAATGACGCTTCAGTTCTCTACCTGTACAGGCCACATGTGCCCTTTTGCAGGTAATTATCATAGTGTGTAGCTTTGCATGGACACTCCCAAGTTGATAAAGCAGAATGAGTGCCACACCACACCGGTATAATATATTGTCTGCTCTATTTGTGCTGTATGTATGTAGACCATGGGTGAGACAAGACTGACAACCACTGTTTATGCTGGTTGTCATTCTTTGAATACATGTCGGACTTTCATGTTATGGATAGAGGTCAATGGGAAGCAATTCTATGGGTACTAAAGGTGAGGGTGCAGAAGCATACCTTGAGGGACAAAGAAATCATCAGCCTCCATGCAAGGGTTCAAAGCCATATCATTTACTAGGGAGCAAGGTATAGAGTAGCAACAGCCTCAGTTACCATCTCACATATCAGAATTATGGACTGACTTCGTTGATCAATATTTTGTGCCCTGTCCTAACCTCAAGAACTGGTCATCAGTGCCAGCCAAGATGGCCTGCTCCTTCATGACCAGTCTCAGCCATATATACTTTGATCACAATGGGCAACAACCACAATTGATCATACACCAGAAGAACATATTTTGTCCAGTCCCACAACTTGCACAGTGCCACTAGGCACTTCCTATGTATTATGCTCTCTTGGATCAGTCTAACCCACATAGTGCCATTGAGCACTTTCTGCATATAGCACAGTTTATACAGGCACTCATGGGTCAGTCTAAACAGCATAGAGCTGCTAGACACTTCCTGTGGATGATTTCCAGTTTATACAGGCACTCTCATGGTTCAATCTAACCAGCATAGTGCTGCTAGACACTTCCAGTGTACAATGTCCACCTTGGTGCCTCAGTTTCCAAAAGATGTCTCTTGATTTATTCTCAAGTCTTTGCCACCCAGGAGGAGCCTCTACCTAGAGACAGCTTGGAAATAACAGGATCGAACTCATGAGGCACTGCAAGTGTAGTGAGCCGCCATCTTCGAGATTCTTCTCCAACTACTTTGCAGGTAACACAAGAGACATTCACAGCTTCACTATCTTAATCTTAATCAATGAAAACTAGCTCTTAAGTGCCCTTGTGATTATTAGATTGTACTATGATTCATGAAGACTCAGCCTTACAGGCCTGTGCTGAAGAAGTTTTCTGATTATACTGCCATAAGAGTTCTGACCTGATTTATCTACCTGCCTGGTCTACAGTTCCAACATCAGTTGATCACTGACTAAGGGATAATGTACTTTGAATTACTTCCATAATCCAACAGAGTTACTAATATTTTTTGCTACTTACATCATCAATTACAAGTTCCAAGTGTCCATAGATGCTTTTTCTCACAGATGCCTTCCTTTTAATTGTAGTCAGTGGTTCTACAAGCATAATACACCAGTTTTCCATTTGGATACCCATAAGTTTATGGCATATCTTTGTAACCATGGGCTTAATTTTCAGTTTAGTGTTTTCTGTGGTGATCTTTCAATAGGCAGAACACAGCTTACCTTCTCCCACCCCAAACCTCACTAGACATGCATGAGAGCCTGTTAATAGAAAGGCCCACTTAAACATAGAGGCCCAACATACTATGTCCATGGCTGTAACAGCAACTATGAATTTACAACTGGTGGAATGAAATGCAGTTCTTTCTACCTCCACCTTTCTTAAAGACTATCGTAAGGCCAAGCTACACTCACAACCTTAATCATGACCATACTGCATCGGTGACACATAGAAAAAGTTGAGTCACTGACAGTTTCCATGATTGTTGTAGAAAACTAATTATGAAAATTAATATGTGAAGTCTGCTTTTTGCTGTTAGGAGTTCATTTTTAGGTTTTTCTTGATGGCACCTCATTGACTGCATGAATGTACACTAGAAGTTCTATAATTGAGACATTTTAAGATTTGTACATCCTGATGTGGAGGGTGGGAGAGGAAGGAGAGAGAGAAGAAGAAGCAGAAGAATAAAAATGAAATAGACCTAAATATGGAAATACAGGTTTGAATAACATACACACATATGATTCTATTGGCAGTAGGCCAAAAGTACCATTTTAAAGGCCATCTACCACACATGCCATTGTACAGTTGAAATCTACTGCTTTTGAAAATTACAAGAATTTTTTTAAAATAATTAATTAAAAAACCCAAACATAGTATTTTTATGTCTTCAATCAAAAACTTACAGAAACCAGCCAGAACCATTATTTGGGGAACCAGAAATGTTCCACCAGTACAACAACTGGTGCACATGTGAGGTAGTTCAATAGGATTAAAATTGTTCCAAAACAGCCAACACATGTACACAACCAGCTGTTAATTGATTTCCTTTTTGTTGGAATATGGGGAGTTTAGGGCCAAATGCAGAATGTCTTTTTGGTGTTAAAAGTAATAAAGGTATAATAGGTGGTCATGATGTCTTCAGAGCCTTTGATGAAAATCATCCAACCATTGCTGGAAAGGAGAAAAGATGGAGAGACTGACCATAATATATTATCTCAGCAGATACACTAGACTTGAGTAAGTATTTTGATTTTTGTTTCTCATGTTTAATTGCACTGTATTGTTCAAGATGCTTTAAGAGGAATATTTAAAGACATCTCTTGCATTTTTTGTTCAATTCATAGCCAAATACCAAAATGTGTGCTTTCTCACACCAGCCAAGAAACAGATATAGAGTTTTATAGTGTGTATAGACGAGTAGCATCTTTTTTATTTCATGCACATACATGTATATTAAGTTCAATACCTAGATCAAATATATCAGTTAACAATTACTTTTAAAGTTGGGATAAATTATTCATAAAAGCCTAATAGATCATGTATTTTTCATTGTTTAAATTCTAAATCAATCTCTTATTAAATTTACAGTGATGAAACCTCTTAATAGATTTTTGGATCAGAAACGTGAAGAGAAAGAAGTCATTTAAGGGTGAGGCTCAGGAATACATCTTAAGTCCAAGTTGGGAACATCCTCTTTGTAACTTGGAGGACTGTTGGAGAGCAGATAACAACCTTCCAAACCCAGCAACGGGAAGCTGAAACTAGAAGTTCTTTGCATCCTGAGCATAGTTGTCCTGCCATTACAACATTCTAATGATGATACAGCAAGGATATTATTCATTCTTCACAAAATACAAAGTGATTCGAAAATGTGGACCAAAGAACTATTGAGAGCCTGTTAAGTGTGAAGCTTAATAATCACAGAAAATGTTATGTGGTCACCTGACAGTGATCTTGTGACAAAAACTAAAAATGCTATTGGATGTTATTAAAAAAATCTTTGAAAAAAAATATAAAATAAACAACTCTTCGTTTTTCATTAGTTGACAAAATACTGACTTATTAATTATTATTGTAACATCAGAATCTTAATCCATTTTATGTTCAAAACTTGCTGTTTTATTATACTATGTAGACAATACATATTATGGCAAAAAATGCACTTATTTTGTTTTGAATCCCATTGAATAGTGTAAAATTTATGCCAGTAAAAAAATAAACTGCTTTAGAAGCCAGATTACAGACTAAAATTTGTAATCTACTGGTGTGTAGATCCTGGTTCTATCACATTTATGTCCATAAGGGCAGATTTATTTCCTAAATGAGAAAAAGCAGTTCCACTGTGGTGATATCATTTTCCTCCCACTGATATACATCAGTATCTCACTATGAAATATATAATAATGAGTAGTATGAAACTGCCAGTTTTGTCTCATTTAGTTCCCATTGGGCCCACTGACACACATCCTAAGTTGTACCCCAATGACATAGTTAGTCCCCACATGATCAATAGGTGTTGGTCACTTTTAATTTTGTCCATAGGTGCAAACATACACATCACGCTAGTGAGCCAGTCATTGGGCTAGAGTTTCATATAGATGACAGCTACCCCAAATGTTTCCCAAAAAGGGGCAAAACCCTATCCTTTCATACTACCTGAGTAATAACTCTGTTGTGATTGTATAAATGAAATCCCACAGACTGTACTCTGACAGGCAAGCTTATGATAGCAGTCAAGACACATACACTGCAAACTAATGTGTTTTTGATCAATAACCAGTTTTGTGAAGATAGTTTTGTTTGTTCCCTGTGGACAAAATTAAAAGTGACCAACAGATATCAATCATGTGGGGCTATCAAAGTCATTAGAGTAGAAACAAGGATGGGTGTCAGTGGGCCCAAAGGTAACAAAAAGGGGCAAAACCAGCAGTTTCATACTACTTAATGTCCTATCTCACATTGTGAGATGAGACAGGATCACGAACTGTCCACATTAGCAGAAACACGAGTTTAAGGATGATCTTATTGCAATAGCTCTTTCTCCATCTAAAATGCCTCTATCTCCAGATACCCCTACTAGTCTATCAACTGAAGATTAAGAGATTTGGTCATTCACTGAATTGATATATGTAGTTTCCCACCGTCTTCCTCCATCTGTGTCCTGAGCTATCCAGATCTTCCTATACCAAGATCCTCTCCATTTTGTAGATGCTTTCAGGGACTCAGAGTAAGTCTGACCTTCTGCTTTCCCACGCAGTTTTGGTGAAGGGCATGAGACAGATTCTTATGTAAAGCCAAGAAGCAGCCAGACAGCAGAAGAGTTAATCAGTCTCTTCTTCCATGCTTTCACCCTTCTTTCTATATCTAGCTACAAGGTGCATTCAATCTGCCTGGTCACTTATGCCAGCTGCCCAGGATTTGAGAGTATCTCAGATGGGGATATCAACAGCAGCCCACATCCCCATATAATTGCTTGAAGTTAGGGAGCTTAGAGCTTGAACCCAGATTATATCAGATTCACATGCAATCTTTTTGTGGTGTTCTCTTTCAACCTTTTGATGGAGGAGTCTCTTTGAGCAGCTTCCTTGCAGAAATTTGTAAAGGCTGTCGCTAAGTTGGCAAGGTCCTCACTCTTGATGTTGATGGCACATTCAGCAGAACTGTTTATCCTGAGCAGAGATGCTTTGTCAGATGCCTTGAAGGTTTTGCTGCATCATAGCTGGTGTCTTAATTTATGGACCTTGGAGACTACCAATACCAGTTGTTGGCCGCTGTCCTAGATCCAACAAAATCTACCCAGAATCACCCCTGGCCCACAAGTACTATTGGACTTCTGTCAGAAAGTATGCTGTTAAAACGTAGTATTTGGAGATAAAACTAATTTTAATTAAGTAATATTTATATACTATTATCACCAATTCCCACCTTCCTCCCATCTCTGATGTCCTTCTGTTTTTGGCTTAAGTTGAAGAAAGACAATATTCTGAATGATGGAAGTAATTAAGGCATCAGGGAGGAACTATTTAGTTTTAGTTCTCAAATTACTACCTGAAGGATGGAGTATTCACCTTGGACTGGGGAATAGCATTAGGAAAAGATATACCAGAATGATAACAGCTGGTAAGTGTTACTTAATTAGAAATGAGTTTTAATAACCACCAACCACACCCACTCAAACTTACATAACAATGCTTTGATCATGGTTTTGACAAGCACTTCTGTTTACTCATTCTATCATGAATTGGAATTTGTGGTTGATTTTTCTTTTCAGTTGATATATCTGGACTATGGGATGAAGGAAAAGAACCCCATTGAAAATGTCAGATTCTACCAGAAAGACGAACCAGATATACCAATAAGGGTCAGAAAGGATCAGGTCAGTTCTTTTCTGTTTTATGCCTGAGCTACAATAGTAGAATGGGGCATTTTGTTTTCCTGTTGTTTTCTATATGTACATTCATTGGTTATGGAATGATCTGCAACATACTTATTTGGTCACAATATCTTATTTCTTTTCTTCACATCTTTTAGATTTTATCCACTGAAACACAGAGCACTAAGCATATTATAAGTTCAAAACTAAAATGCTGGAGATCACATTTGAAAATGTAGGAGACTAAACAGAAATGCTGAAAAATTCTTTCAAAGTAATTGTCAAGTTCTTTCAAAGTAATTGTCAGGCAGCTTTGGTTTCATTTAGCTGTTTTAAATGTAAATTTTATATATATTTCCATACAAGGAGGCACAAAAATTCATGGAGAAAATGAGCAGAGATTTTTCTGATATATCAAGTCCTCCCATGTTTAAAGTCAACAAATAATCTGTAAGTTGTTTTGAAAATATTGTTTCAGATACAATCAGTCCTGTGTAAAATGCTGGAGATCTTGTATCCCATACAGGAGTGCTGGAGATAGTTTATAAAAAGTTTCGAAAATTCTGGAAATATAGCATGCATGCCACCCCAACATTGGGGCCATAACATGGAAATGTTTTTTTTTTCTTCTCAAGACTTGATTACACAATTGAGATAGAGCCAGTAAGAAGATGCTTTTAAATCACATGGTCTATATCTTGCCTTCATTACATGTTATCAAGATTTTCATTTTGCATAATCGAACTACTTGGTAAACCACTGGATCCACAATGTGAAAACATTTCATGTTCTTGATCAGAAAAGTCAGTTGAGGCACACGTTTCTATATTCTAGACATGCAGCAGTATGTTCTCAAGGCTGAACTGATAAGCTAATATGATGGCAATATGAAAACATAGAGCGTTCTTGATATTGAAATGTGCATATTCATAACTCAGATATTCGATTTTGGAACAATCAGTCAGAAAATTGGTTCTAATCACATGATATCTCTATATCATTTATTCAAGACAACAGCATTAGGTATTCTGGAGGCTACAGAGAGACAGTGTGATGGAAATAAAGTTTACAATGGGTTCTTCTGAGATTGTTTTTGGACCTCAGAAACCTGAATTGCGGTTACCACAAATATCCTATATGAAGAGAGATCATATGATTTAGCTGACTTTCCTAATTGGCTTTCTTGAGATCCCAAATTTAAGCATTGAGAAAGCACATTTGGTCTTTAAGAACATGTTGGGTTGCTTGCTAAATTGATTACACAAGTGTGTTTCAATTTTACTGAAGAACTTGATTTGACATGAAAGGTAGAGAGCTTAGTTACAACAATTACAGACATCATGTGATTGATTGACTTTACTCGATTTTAAGAAACTGTGATTGTGAATTGTTTCTGCATTATGGCTTCAATGTCTTTCCATACATACAAGGACAGATTTGATATTTTCCCAGCCATACAATTGTTCCATTCCTTTTTATTGAGCAATGCAGCTCATGAAGATTATATTTGTGAGTCACAAAAAGTGTGAATACAGTTGAACCTGAATATTCAAATTTATTGGGGGACATGATAATGGTATGGGGTTAATCAACGCTACTTTTATTAATTGAAATCTGTATATAAAGAACACTCAGTGGCTCAAACCATTTTGTCCTCTGTGGTCAGGTGTCTTTTATATGCAGGTAACATTGGATGTAAATTAAAGGAAAAGGTTAACAAAAAGTTGCCCTTTTTTGAAGCAGGTTTTCATTCTGTACACATTTTGCAAGACATGGTTTCAAATATTTTTATCGGAGCAGTATAATCTAATAATTTATCCAAACCTCTAATGTCAGGTTTCCCAGATGTTACCGGAGAAGTTTGCAGAACAACATATAAGAGTTTATTGCAAGAAAGATGATCCACTCAGCATTCCCCAGGTCCTTCAGTCTTTTGATAGATGGTGCAAGAAGAAAAATTTTCCACCACCCAAAGTAAGTGTTTTTAATCAGAATATTTTGGTTGATGCATGAAGTTATCACTATGGTTATTAGACAGGGTTCACAGTCAACCTCAAAACATCAGAAAGCATAAAATTTTGCCGTTAGCCTGAAAACCTTAAATTAAGCTTCAAAATTTAACTTGATGTTAACTTTAAACAGCCTTCAAAATCAACCATGGATTTTTTTGAAAAAGTATCTTACAGGTGTTTGGTAGATTTTTGTTACACAAATATAAATAAATGTGCATACAGTGATTAAAAGCAAGAAGCAATATTCAGAATAGTATGGTTGGTATTATAGCCTCTGATGTTGAGGACACCTATGTTGTCGCGCTACTGCAGACACATTTCCAAAACCAGTATTTGTGTATTTGTAACTTCATTTTGAGCCATATATGTTTTCATTCATGAAGTTTTACTTCTACTGTTGCACATTTTGATGATTCTAGTAATTTTTGTGCAGGTAGTGGGACCTTGCATTAATGCCATTAAGAAACATCAAATTTTGTGTCTTGCTGCTGCTATGAGCCCCGATTAGAGAACATGGTTATTGGACAAATATTAGCTTAAAAGAAATTACAAAGTAATTTTAAAAAATTGTTGCACTCTGAACATCCCTTACCAACATTATTGCTAATGAGGCACTTTGTCATCAAAATATTTATCAGTGATGATGTGTGTGCATTATTAAACTTAATGGGTGTATTTATTGGGAAGAGTACACCTTGTCACAGACAAAATGAGGTCACAGTGACTTAGTTTTATTGTTTATGAGTACTTTAAGTCCTTGCATTAGCTCATTTTTAGTGACACTGCTGCATGTAGTTGTGATGGTGCTGCTTACCGGGTGAAAGAGTAGGTCAAAGTGACTTGCTTATCTTTTAGCAACTTTCCAAAGTTGCTGGATTATGCCACAGCAGAGCAGGTGAAACAGAGCACTCTGCAGAATTTTTATCAGTACTTCAATGCCTATACCATTTGTCTGTTTAATATTTATTGGGGGAAAAATCTTCACATGATTATTTAGGTCTTGAAATTTCTCACAGACTAGAAAAATGTATGCTGTTTACAAGATGAAGAATAAATTTACCTTTATTTTAGTTGTTTTCTAGGTTTTTTTTGGTATTCATACTGCATATTATGGGACCTAAGCTTCCAGGTCAAATACACATTCAGTCATTCAGTTCCAAAAGGACATGCAGATTTTCTCCTTTGACACATTCCTGTGACATGCATCATTTTCTTCCAGGATGCTAATGGTATTTAAATTAAATTGATATAAATCATGAACGAAATTAAAGGTTTCTCAGTCTGATTTGGACAATATTGTCAAGTCACTGATATGTCATGACAATAATAATAATAATAATAATAATAATAACTGCTATTTAAAATAATTGTGACTTTACAGTATCAGTATAAACTTTTTAAAAGAGCGTGGAAAGGTATCTTCACTTGTAAAAATGAGTTTGCAAAATCAACAAAACGGAAGTCAAAAAGGATAAAATTCCATTTGATTGGTGATATTTAATATCATTGCCTAAATCATGTGTGAATTTATCTTGACAACAGTTCAGATCTGCAGTCTCAAGCTACATGTATTTAGGCACCATACATGTACCAAGAATAATTCATTTTTTCTATAGATCCCACATTATATCTCACTTTCATTCCTTAGGATGAACTCTTAAGATATTTAGCACTGTCTACTAACTGACATTTATTCTGAATTAGTTGTTTTTGCACATATGCTGCTTCTTTTATTTTTTCATTCCTTTGTGTAATTTAATGATGGTAATTCACATTTAAATATACAGTACAGGATAATGCCACATTTTTGCTCATGTAAGTTTCTTTGGTGGGAATGGAGATCCTATTTTACTTGTATCGAAAACTACACAGCATTTTAATTGATCATTCTTGAGATTGAAACATATTGTTGATAATTATTATTGTGGGTTTTTTTTGTAGTTATAGTATTGTTGTATGGGTAGAATTATATTATAAATTTACGTGTATAATGTTTAAATTTATCATTCTATTTACTGAAAAATATTTTCTTTGTAGTGTGATATTATAAATTTCTACAAATTCAGTCCTTATTTTAAAATAATGAGCATGTGCTTTTCCTTTTCCTTTCAACTGTTCTGAAAGTGAGGGACTCCTGAACTTTATGCCAGGGACTGTCAGATATAGAGTTCGAGGACTGATGAGTCCAGGACTCTCATCCTGAAATTCTGTTGAGACCTCATACATACATACATACATACATACATACATTACATGCATGCATGCATACACACACACACACACACACACACACACACACACACACACATACATACATACATACATACATACATACATACCACTTGTGATCTCACACGACCAGAAGCACATACAGAATAATCTGCTATACTTCATCTGTCCATTCATTAGCACAAGTTTGTTATTACTACCCTAAACTACCTGGAGAATTGCCATGTACCTTTACACACACAGTCATCCTACATAGACCAGCGTCCTAAATGAAAATGGTACTACATGGAGATCCAAGATAGCCACTACTGTGACCATCTTGAAAATCTTGATATCACTATTCCTTCTGAATGGATGATCTGGTCATATCTACATGGGTTTTCACTAAAACAAAATCTTCTTTTGATGTTTAGTTGGTCCTAAATGAAAATGGTTCATCTGATATTCAATAGTAACTATCTTGAAAATCTTGTTATCAATGCTACTCCTGAATGGAAAGCTATATTGACATGAGATTTTAACCAGAAAATTTTGTATGGTGTCTTGTTGGTCCTAAATAAAAAGGGTTCTGCTTGTACATCCAAATATGGCTGCCAGTGCCTATCTTGAAAAAAAAGCATTATTACTCTTCTTGAATGGATGGCCATATCAATGTGTGGTTTTTAAATAAATTACTTCTTGTGATGTCTAGATAGTCTTTTATGAAAACAGTGCTACTCAGACATCTAATATGATCACCACGATGGCAATCTTGAAAATTTTGTTACCACCCACACCTGACTGACTGGTAATATCAGCATTGGGTTTTCACTGAAAGGCATCGTATGCTGTCTGGTTTGTCATAAATGAAAATGGTGCCAATCTGACTTCAACTTTGGCCACCACAATGCCATCTTGAAAAGCTCGTTATTGCTGCTGGATGGCTGGTTATATTGATATTGTGTTTTCACCAAAAGACTTGTGATGTCAAGTTGGTCATAAATGTAAATGGTGCCATTCAGATATCCATTGTGGCCACTGTGGCGACCATCTTGAAAATCTTGTTATTGTTACTTCTTCAAAAATGGAAAGTGAGACCAACATGGCATTTCCACCAGATAACTCCTTATGATATCTTGTTGGTCTCAATGAAATTGGTGCCAGTCTGACATTCACAGCATCGAAATTGAACACTCAGCAGTTAAAGGGAAAAAATGGTCTTATCTTCAATTCCTGGAAATTCGTTTGAGCTTTGGTTCCTGTGCGAGACTCTTGTTTGTATTAACTACGTTTCAATAGTTTTTCATCCTATTTATGCCCTATTTGGTATATATAGCATATACTTCCTTTCTTCCTGTATCATTCTTGCCCTTCAAGTAAGAAGTTTTTACTAGCCTCCCGCCAGGAAAATTCAGTGACCAGAAGGGCCTGTTTGATGTGATTTTCTCTGGCCAACATGCATAAGTTTTGCTATTTTGTTCATGAAATGATCACACAAGTATGGCAAATTACAGTTGGTTGATATCTTCACCTGTCTGGGTAATTGATCATTATTATTGCTCAGTAAGATGCACAGATAATGTAATTAAATATGTATGGCACAGATAATGTAATTAAATATGTATAATTTCCATAACTGTTGTTGATTTTTACAGAGTTCTTTCTGAAAATTATAACTGAAAAATGCCTGGTAGTATTTGTGTTGAAATGTCTGAAAAAAATTGTGAAGTACAGCCAAAAATATGACTTGACCTACCAGACTTGTTGTTTGAGATATTAACTGACCTGGCAAAACCCCTACTTTCCATCAGCTAGAAGGCCATAAGCTGAATCAGCTTCTAGTGTCATTATTCTGGTTGGGGCCATGGTATTTTTGCCCTAATACATTAACAGTTTGAATCAGGGATATAGCCATGTATTTCTGAAAACACATTTTTTTGTTATGGTGGATTCAGATCCTGCATGAATATTTCTAATTTTATAGCACAATTCCCACATTCCTGGAAGAATCATAGGAAAGATTTATCATAGAAAGTAATGGAAAAATAATGGAAAACGGCCAAAAATTGTGTGTTAAAATGGGTTGAGGAGTGGAGAGGTTGCAATCTTGAAAAAAAAACAGATTGTATGGTTATCTTTCCTATCATTTTAATCAATATTATCATTTCCAGCGAACAGATCCAACTTTCTGTCCGTCTTGTCATAAACAAAGAATTTAGTTTAAAAAATCTGAAATTTGTTGCGGACAAGTAAAAATAAGTCACGAGGGGAAAAAAGTCAGATTCGTATAGAAACCCTTGATTGACCATATTTTGCTGTTATAACTAATGTCTTCAAATGATATTGAAATTGTATCTTAAGCACTTTGCATTTTATTTTCTGAGTCATTATTTTTCCTTGTTTGATCAGTCATAAATAAAACAAACTAATGACTTTAAAGATTAATAGCTAATTTCATGGTTTCAATTTTTTTAATAATCTCCATGTGTGCCAAAATTGTAAGATTGAAAACACTTATTTACCTATTGAAATAGGTGCTTCTTTTCAAGTAATTATTAAGATTATAACATGACAAATAAACAAAATTCAGGTTGTTTACTCCAGTTCAATCTATTGACCTCATACTACAACATGCAAGTGTTCACTCAGCCATTGGCTGCTCACTTCACTCAACCATTAACTGCTCACTTCACTCAACCATTGGCTGCTCACTTCACTCAACCATAGGCTGCTCACTTCACTCAACCATTAACTGCTCACTTCACTCAGCCATTGGCTGCTCACTTCACTCAACCATTAACTGCTCACTTCACTCAACCATTAACTGCTCACTTCACTCAACCATAGGCTTCTCACTTCACTCGACCATAGGCTGCTCACTTCACTCAACCATAGGCTGCTCACTTCACTCAACCATTAACTGCTCACTTCACTCAACCATAGGCTGCTCACTTCACTCAACCATAGGCTTTTCACTTCACTCGACCATGGGCTGCTCACTTCACTTAACCATTAACTGCTCACTTCACTCAAGAGTTATCAATCATGCAAGATAAATTCGTTTTATTCTCCATGCATTATAAAATGACCAAATAATGGGTTCACTTCACTCAGCCATATGCTGCTCACTTCATTCAACCATAGGCTGCTCACTCCTTTGATGAATATTACTGTTTGTGAAAGATCCCTTTAAAAGAGTTATCAATCATGCATAAACAGGTGGCATACACCATTTTTTTAATTTGGTGGATATTTTTTTACATTTATCACTTTCTTGGACTTGGTCAATATCAGACCACAATGTACAACATGCTTATGTTGACGCATGTTGGCTTTCAAGTTTCATACACACTGTCTTTGTTCGAGCCCTCTGTTTATAACAAGTGTTATTTAACAAGTTATTTAGCAAATTATTAACACACTGACACATTAATTTATCTATTGTTTCTATTATTGTATTGTTTCAGAAACTTTTCATCAAAATACATTAAATGCAAGTAATTCAAAGCAAGGAAGACAATGCACACAAGTTCTGCCTGGCATTTACCAAATGTACATCTTCTTCCCCATGCAGAATGTGTAATTTCCAAGAACACCTGGTCTCCAGTACTGCAAAAATCAGCAAAATGCAAAGAAATGAGGGGAATATTATGCAAGACCAGTACGGATGTGTTAAGAATTCATCTGAATATGGAATCAGTTTTGAGCATTGTGGGGGAAAATACCAGCCTTTCAGCAACATATCCATTGACTAGTGCAGGATGATGCAATGTCTGACTTTTGGCCAAATTTTACCTCTCTTTCCATCTTTTGCTATTGCAGATAATTTGGATACAATGGGAAATTGTTCCCCTATTGTTATTCAGCCCAGTGGGCACAAATTCCCCCGCTGGTCTGAGCCCAGCCAGTGGATACAGCATGTAGTACTGTTTCACCATCTGGAGCCATACCAGCTGTCCAGCCAGCCCAGATCTGGTCAGGGACAGTAGTGGAAAATCCATCTGTCCATTTATGGTTCTGGCATGACTAGTACCTAAGCCAAACAGACTGGTTTCTGCACATCCAACAGTTGGGCTGACCATTCTCCTGGCTAAATAGCCATCTGCCTAGGTGCAACAAAATGTCCTGGCAGAGCTGGTTTTTCCTATTTTCACTGCTTACCCACAAGGTATTAGCAGTGGATTATTTAGGGATGATGGCATTGCATCATCATTACCTAAAGGCATGGTTTATCTCACAATGGAAGCAGATGAGGACCACAGTGTGACAATAGTTCTGAGCAACAGCCCTACTCTGATCCAAAGACGGAGTATAGTTTTAAGGCTGCCATCAAGGAGATGTACCAGGTGTTGCTGGCTTTGGAATGCCCTCTACCCTCTACCACCATGCATGATTATAAAGTAAATGCATTGGTCAACATCAATGATGAGGAAGAGTCTCCATCCTTCTGTTTGTTTCTCCAGTTGGCAAAACTCACAGAGGTTAATGATTGGATGTCCAAATGTATCTGTGACCTGTGGAATGCAAAAACTTTCTTTTCAGAAAGTAAGATACCAGCAACATTTTTATTATGCTTGTGCAGGACACATTCCATTGTCTACAATGCTAAACTCCCATCATGGATAAGAATGTAATGGCAATTACTATGTCTGTCCCACCATTTAATAAGGTGAATAAGAATATATTTCTCGCCACATTGAAGCTAGTTTGAAAAATTGCCACATCTTCAGTGTTAGATATGGCTTATCTGGCGATTTTCCAACTGGCGGAAAAATTAGTCAACAACATGCCTGGAAGTTAATAGCCAGAATTGTTTGTGTCATAAACAGAGCAGCTCACCATATAATAATGCGTTGACTGCCTCTGCCAGTCTCAACTTGATATGGTGTGATTCATGTTTTCATGCCACATTGTTAAAACTGCATCAAGCCTTGGTTTAAAGATGGTTCCATTTGGCTCACAATTGCTGTTTGGGGGAAAATTGAAGAAGTTCAGAAGCAGGCAGTTCAAGAACCATTCTTCCAGCTGACTGCTTCACCTGTATCTTGTAGAAACCCGCCATCTGTGATGCATTGGATGGACAAGAGACAAGCCATGCAAAAGTGATCTTCTGCTTCCCAAGAGTCAATGAGATTTCAACCCTATGTCAGCAGACTACATCCAAATTTCTATAACTCCAAACCTCCACCACTGACTTAACACCCTTATGACCCATAGACAGCCTACCAGTAGATGCCAAATTACTGCATTTCCAAGCACATTGGATCAACTTATGAAAACAGATGGGTCACACAAGTCTTTTCATAGGGACTACGGGGCCCCGAGTGGCCGAGTGGTCTAAAGTGCTCTTCGTTACGGATCACTGCCATCTCACCTCTGTCTGCGGCGGTTCGAGTCTAAGATTCAGCCAATGTGGGCATGTGAGAAAGCTTGCCAGTAGCTTCTTGTGGGTCGGTGGTTCTTTCCAGGGTTTTCCGGGTTCTTCCTCCACCATTAATACTGGCTGCCATGTATAGCCTATCATGCTGATAAATGGCGTTAAACCCCACAACAACAAAAAAAATCATAGGGACTACAGATTTCTGTATCCACCCCCACCTCCCATCTTTCTTCCTGTCCAGATCTAATGGATGTGCCATCACTTCAGGAAAAGGACCATTTTCTTCCACAGGTGATACAGTTGCTTGTCAACAAATGGGCAGTGGAGATTGTGCAAAAAGAACAATCTTTGGGGTTCTGTTCACAGCTATTCCTTATCAAAACGGCCATGGGCAAGTTGAGGCCAATTATAGAACTAAGTTTCCTCAACGAATTCATTCCTCCACCAAGGTTCAAGATGGAGATGGTGAAATCTATTGATTTCTTCATCGAAAGGAATGAGTATGCAGTCAGACTCAATCTGTCAGATGCCTTTCAGATCCCTATTTACCTGTCATAGTAAAAGTTTTTTCAGTTTGCTTACCATGATAAAGTTTACCAATTTTGATTCCTTCTCTTCAGCCTAAATAGATGCCTCAGGGTAGTCACCAAAACCATTGATTACATCATCACTCTGTTCCAGTCAACATCCTCTATGGCAGTGGCAACAAATCTGGATGTTCTATTCTCCTCAAGAGCAGAAATGATCTTGTATCCCTTTTGAATCATCTTGGTTTTCTAGTGAACTGGGAAAAATCTCACCTTCACCCATCCCAGTGTTTTGTCCAGCTAGGATGGAGTTTATAACAAATCTCAATCTTCCTCATGTCTGCAACCTTAGGATCATCAAACTCAGTTTATTTTCAACACGACATGGTTTCAGCAAGAGAGTTATTGCAGCAGCGGATCTAATTCCTCTAGATTGCCCATTACAAATGACTTTGCTGGCCCATTACAAATGACTTTGCTGGCCCAATGCAAATGACTTTGCTGGCCCATTTTCCAGTCCACTCAACCAGAAGGTCAATATCATGATCATTTTTGTGTCAGTGGCACAACCACAGTTGGCTCATGACAGTAATTCCTCCATAGAAATCCCAACTAGAAATGACATCATGTACAGATGCCATTACATACTGTTGGGGAGCTCACTTGTTGCTGGGCTTCCATACAGACAGTGGCAAATGGGGACCAGTGAACAAACTCTTCACTTTCTAGAAAGGAAGGCTATCATAAATGCAAACAATGTAGGAAGTCAGTTCTGATTAAGTCAGACAACTCCATAGTGGTGACTTGCCTCCTGAAACTATGGTTTGGCAGTTTCTTTGTTGGTGTTACCAACTTCACATCAATGTGTAAATCAGACATATTCCTGGCAGACCCAATCGTATGGCTGATGTTCTTTCAAACAGTGTCAAGTTATTCATCAGAATGGACCCTTCATCCATCAGTTTTTCATCAAATTTAAGCACTTTTGGGGTTGTTTGATGGATATATTTGCAACAAGGAGGAACCTCAAGCTGTCTTCTTTTTTTCCCCACTGGTCCCAGACCCAGAAGCCTGGGCTTGGATGCATTGTCAATCAGTAGGGAGGGATTATTGGTCTATGCTTACCCTGCACCCATTGTCTTAGTAATGACATTTATACAGAAAATGTAGGGTCAGAATTACAAGATAACTCTGATAGCCCCTCTCAGATGGGACAAGTCCTGGATCAGTGGTCTACCTGAGCTAGTAATAGACCTACCAAGAAAGATTACAGCCAAACTAAATCTCAAACAACCAAGGTTGCAGTTGTTTGACCATCTTTTCTACTTGGCTTTTGTCCTAACAGTCTTTCAATATAGAGGGTTTTCAAACCTTTGATTGGGGAGAGAATCAAGAAGGACCTCCACTCTGAAAGGGTTATAAGGGAAAGTGGCATGTATTCAGGACTGGTGTAGATTAAATAACATCTTTTTGAGTGCTCAATCCCTCTACAAGGAGAAAAATTGGGACCAGTTGCCATCAAAGGCTACTGCTCCAATGTCATTTGACACATTCGGGTTTCTTGTCCCAACTGGTGCCTGTAAAAATCCCTTGCTTACTTTGCACAGGTGCATCCAGATGGTTACATGTAGAAAGGATGGTCAGGTCACAAGAATCACTAGGATGTTTGTTCTAGTAACATTTGTATATACAGGACACTTATCTGGAAATATGGGGTTAGCGTGCATGTACATTCTTGGTTTTTCATTGCTTGTGTTTCTTATGTCCTCTCCTGTCCTTGTCTTTGTCTCAATATTGGATTAGTTTCCAAAGAGAGTACTAGTATTATACAAGATGAATGTCTTCCATTGATTTTCATGGGGGATATTCATGACTCCTGAAAAATATGGTTAAGTTTGAATTATACCATACATAAAAAAAGTTGCATTGAATCAGTCTTTCATCATGTTGTTACAATATTAATTATAGAAATGTGCAGTGGAATATCTTCAACATCAGACTACAGTGTAAACACATTATTTGTAGTGTTCAGTGAGACCTGTGGTTCAATAGGGATATTTAGCCCTGTTGGTAAGGATCTCAGGCTACCTGGCATGTAGGAGAACCCAGTTAGATTCCCATGTTTTAATTTTTAATGTAGTCTTAATGACAGGTTTAATTTTTGCAATAAAACTTGAATCTAATTTAAGTTGACATGTAAAATAGGGATATTCATTGTTGACTCCTTCGGAGCAAGTTGCTATCCTTTATTTTGATTAAATCTTAATATACTGATTCATAGCATGAAAATGGTTTTAAAAATATATTTTATATCATTACAAAATTGAATAAATAAAATAATAATTGTTAACAGTGAAAAATTTATAGAAAGTTGGAGAATTTTAGTTTTATCTACATGCTGTTTCCATGGTAACTGGCATGTAAACACAAAACTTGTGTCTCAAATGACACAGCATCAAGTCATACATATAGTATACTTATAAAGTTTAAAAGGGGCAGAAGACAGTCCTTATTCATCCTCTTCTGATAAAAGAACATGCACAAATGCATAATTTAGCAATAAGTTAAAACTTCCATTAGTTTCCAAAGAAAAATTGCATGAAAAGATGGGAATTATCAAAAAGAACATAATGGGTAATTACAAAAGTTGAATAGGAGCCTGGACCAGAACAGAAAATTCCATTGAGCCAACCATTTCTGGTACACTTGATAATCAAAAATTGGTGACTACTTGAAAGTTTCTAGCTACAACATAAGTTACCAGGTTCAGTGTGACAGTGATATCTGTAAAAAAAAATATAAATTGAGAATATCACGTAGATAAGATCCCACCAACCCAGCCTATGTAAATCCATTTCCAATTCACTGCAATACAAAACACTAGTTCATAGTTACATATTTACCATAATCAGCTGTATCGTCAGCATTAACATATTTCAAGTAATAGCATGTTTTTCAGATATACATAGCAACTGTGTGCAGGTATTGCTCAATAAGGGAAACACCTAAACAATTTTCCATAAACTGTAACTTTGTCATTGGCACATAACTAGGTACATGTCTTCATATAGTTGATAATAACTCATTACCAGTATGGCACAAAATAGGAACCTGTTAAATTTTTAAACAAGAAAAGTGACTTTTGAAATTACATAAGTTATGGGAACTGCTGTGATTGGATTGTTGGATTAAATGTGTTCAAATGTAAGTTCTGAATTAAACTTTTTACCATATTTTCTTGGAATCTTTAAGGTTATTTCATACGGAGTGTAAATGTTATCTAAGACTAACATACACTACCCCAGCTTTCATCAATTTTTCTTAATATTAAACTTGTAAAAATAATAAAGGAAAGATGTATTGATGACCAAATTTTATTTATTTAAAATAGTATATGCATAAACATCATATTGATATCACGTTATTTTTTTTTAAATTCAGTATCATGAAACAATTGCTTGTAGTATCAAAATTTGCCTTACTTAGTTGATGTTTTAAATCAATGATCAGGCCCAGCTTGAGCAAATGAAAGCTCTCTGTAACAGTTAGAATTTGTCTCTCTGACCACTTTGGGATACAGTGAGTTGAACTGGTATTTGCTTGTCCCAAAACTTTTCTAAAGAAAATATGGGAGTATTGTCTTGTCATGCTGATTGTCTACATCATATGTAATGTTTGATTTACCACCTCCATTGGAGAATAGCCAGCAAACTTGTGGAATGGGTGGTGGTATATAAATGTGCACAAGAGTCTCGGCATCTTAATGCACCATTTGAAATGGAGACGGGTCACCAGAGACAAAATGTTAGGATCAGGGAAGAATGGGGATAGGTTAGTAACTCAGAAAACTGTAATAACAATGCTGCATTATAGAAGATTTATATTATGGGATGTTTTATACAAGTGAATGACTCAGTAAATGAATAATGACTTTGTGTTTAATATAAAGCAGAATGACAATAAAATTGGGTTAGAGTAACATTTGTTTAAAGATGGACTCTTTTGCAGTCATTCAGCTGTGAATGATAAAATGAATCAAAGTTTTTCTGTGCTTATTTAATCATTTCTAAATATTTTCTATCTTTAAATGCTTTCAAGGGTGAAAACATGACGCAACCAGAAATGACACCAGATAAGAAGAACTCTGCCACCACATCCAGTGGAACCCCAATCCACAAGGCTGATAATAACAACCCTACAAACCCAGGATCAGCAGGGAAATTCCGAAGCAGGCTTTCGTTTGAGTAATGTGAGGTCAATAACTTAGGCTTTCAGATGATCATTTCTTTTATACAATTGTATTCACAATTAAATAACTCTTGAAACAATGGAATTCACAGTGAAAGCTTCAACAGGGGACATTCATGTTCAGATTTTTTAAGGTTGATTGTTTTGTTTAGTTTTCTTTTAATCTAAGAAGGGAAGTAATTTGTCACCTGTCCTGAATGATTTAAAATTGTTTCTGATTTAAGATTGAATAGACACAAACCTTGTTAGTGTGTGCCGTTGCCTAACACACCAAGGAAAATATATTTCTTGACTTGTTTTAACATAAAGAGGCAAATATAATGTACAATCCCTTGAAAGCCTAATAATTTTGGCACACAACAGACTTTTCAAACCTCCAGTTACCAAACACACACAAAAACATTTTTTTTTCTTCATGAAATCATCCAGCATGTATATTTTCTTGAGTATGCTAGGAAGGAGAAAAAAGGTTTGTAGCCTAAAATTTAGGTTCTAGAGGGTGTATTGACCTTTCATGGAGAACAATGAGGTTCAGTACAAACCAGTTGAATCTGTTGTTTCTGTACTGTTATACTTTCACATCTCTGGTAGTGGTCTTGGTACTTGTCTTTACAGAAGAACAAAAATGAAAAAATCTACAAATCCAAATTCCAATATTATATTGCTTTTTATCCATTTTACGTGATCAGAAACCACAGCTGTTGGCTATCCATGTCTCGTTTTCTCAGACTGAAAACTCTATTGTATGGAATTCACTATAAATTTGTTGTCTGCTTTCTTCATTATATTATTAATTCATTAAGGCCAAGAAACACAGCTTTGTGTCATAAGGTAGTACCCTTCTTCCATGGCCTGCAATGTCATCACAATTCATAAAAGACCCAAGTGGGTCATATTAGAGAAAAGAAAAAGGATGTAGCTTTACACTGATGTCAAGCAACTTAGAAATTCTGCACAAATTACAAAATACTTGGGGGAAAATTGCAATTTTGAGACCCAATTTTCGTTACTAAGAAATCAGCAGTTGTAGTACTGCAGTTGTTGTCCAGATTTTAGACTTTCTTTTCATTACACCTAAAATAGATTTGACCATACTTCACACAGACAAAACTTTTTTTTTAAAATTGGGTAACTTTGTAATTTGGCATAAAAATGTAGAAGCAGGCAAAAAAATGGGTCCAATACACAGGAGAAAAAAACCTCTGATTTTCACCCTTCTGATCATGTGCAGACCTGATAGCCAAAATGACCTCTTTACATATCTTAGCAATTTTTGATAGGAAAACCCTCTGAATTAGACATGCCTTAATTCAATTGGAAATAATAATAAAACATCTCTTCTACCTGCTTTAACTCATTAACCTCTGGAGGTTTTTGTTGTTTTCACCTGAAATGCGAGTAGGAAAAGCACATTTTGGGGGCTATTTCTGAATACATCCTAATACATCAACTTTCAAGAGATTTTCCATTAGTCTAATGCCTAGTTGTGTTAGAGACATCATTTTTCATTGCTTGTTTTGTTCGCGTATGAGCTGAAGGGTTAAGGTTTTTTTTTATTTTTGGGTTTGTTTTTTTTTTGCTTAACAGACCCATCATTTTCGTATCAAGACCACTCTTTATTCCAAATGCCCACCTTATCCAACTTTTTGAAAAGGTTCACCTGTCTGTGTGCAGTTCAGACTGGTCTGCCTTAGATCTGAGGCTAAAAAATCTAAAATCCGGACAGAAAATCGAATTCCAACCATGGCCGAATTTTGGGTGAGAAATAAAATGGGTCCAAAATATTAGGGTTTTCCGTCTGAATTTTGTAGTGCAACTAGAATGTCCAGATTATTTGGTATTATTGTAGAGCTACATCTGTTTACCTTTCTATAATACCACCCACTTTAGTGTATCATACATGACCTTGATGCTACAGAGCTCGGCAGTAGGCTACTACCTCATGCCACGTAAACACAGGGGTTAATGAGTTAAGTGAAAATGAGAACAAGCTTTACAAGTTAACATAGTGATAAAGGAAGGGTACCAGACTACTAAAGTATATGTAAATAACTAACCCACTGGGTCTGCCCATTTGTCCTTATACACATGCACCATATAGTTTAGTTCCCTGATTTACCTGAGAAAGTTCTAGAAAGCTATTGAACTGGAAGCAGCTGTTGATGATTATACCTAAATAATGGAAAATATGGGTTAGAGAAATTCCAATGACATAAAAATTGGATGAATACCATGCCTTTGCAGTCTTTTCTTAATGGACAACATTGGTCAGTTAATTCCCCCTGATATTGAAAGGCAGTGCTTTAGTCATGTAGGTTCCATGCAATTCCAGTTTGCTTTGTCTATGTTCAACTGATACTCATGACTTTCTGAAAAGTGCTTATCGTGCATCAGTGAAAAAGCAAGTTACCAATATTATTGACATTTCCATTAAAAAAAAGTATGATGAAATCGATCAGTCCCAATATGTGATGTTTTAGTTTGTTCAAATGACTATATATGTGAGTATAATAGCTTCTCCAGAGTTATGATCAATGAATAAAATTTCTTGTATCATGTATTTTATATCTTGGAAATTCAAAGCTCTTTTGTTGCAAAGTGTTGTAAATAACTGAACTGTTGATTTATCTTCTTGTCTGCAGTATTTTTTTATGAATACATGCGGTATTCAAACCAGAACTCACTTTAAATTATAGATATTGACATGGGTGATTTGTAATTGCATTATTGTATTGTTTTGTACCAAGACACCCACCATGACATTGATATTGAAATTTACACCAAGTACAAATTCATTGTTATTATTATTTTACTGTTGTTGTTGTTACAGTGCTTGTATAATCCTTTCAGTAGTGATAATAATAACAACAATAACAATAAACAACATCAACAACAATATTATTATTATTACAAATAATTACAGTATTTGTGTCATAATTTAAGTGTTAATGTTTGTTTTTGCCTTTATTCTTCTTCTTCTTCTTCTTCTTATTTATGGTCACTACCTTGTGTTCATGATGACAACTGTAGCTGGACTGCAAACACCACGACAATAAATATTATCATTAAAACAGAAATAAATAAACCTACCGTGATAGGTTCAGTTTTGTAGTCATCTGCAGTAAATTTGCTTTGTGGTGATCACTTTTTAAATCCAGCTTTGCCACAGCTTATGGCATGTATCCACACATTCCAATGTTCTTTGTTTTCAGGAAAGATATGCCCATCCTTCTGCGGACAGTTTGGCATGACACATGTCGTTTCGGGCATGAATTAATAAGTTATCTAATATCAAATGCTTGTACTGTGCAGCAATATCGATAATGTATAACTGCTGTTAATCAAAGTCATTGAAGACTTTCAAAATTCCAATCTTTTAACTCTCATGCGTTAATGATTGCCAGATATTGTATTATTTTAAAGTTTTTTTTTATTCAGCTTGACAAAAAAATTTAACTTGAATATTTAGTAACAACCCCATGCATTTTTTAAAATTTTCTTTTCTTTTTCTAATGCAGAAAATTGGTTATTTAAGCAGTACATTTGTGTGTTTCATAGTAAAAGGCATGTACTGTTCTGATATACATCAAAATTAAGTGCTTTGTGAGGTTCTTACATATTTGTACTCTTCTTGCAAGATTCAGAGTTTATGCTGTACTAATTACTATTTATGCAAGTGCTTGATGATATTTTTATGTATCATATATACTTACTTACAAGTCCAATCCAACTGCAAACAACATAGACCCTGATCTGCCATCACAAAGTGTGCCAGCAGATCAGTCGTAACAGACTGCATATATATGGCTCTACTGGTGCATTATGTGATGGCAGATCTGGGTTTGTGCAGTTTTGCAGTTGGATCTGACTTATAACTGAGTATATACAATATCTAATTTAGCTTTTTTTGTATAATAAAGAAATACTATGATGGTACACATATCACTGATCATGGCTATGTCATATCATGTACTGTGTTGAATGCATATCAACTGCAAACAGTAAAAGCTAAGCCATCATATAAAATTCCACCAAATCTGGGTCTACCGTGTTCATTCTGCATATAATTTAAGGTGAACAGCATGGATCCTGATTTGTCAGTGCATAATGGATGGAAAATCTGGGTTAAAGCTGTTTTCAGTTTTGCATAGAATGGAAGTGTTGGAGTGATGAATACTGCATTCTGTTTAATCACTTGAACCTCTAGACTTTTGATGATGACTTTTACATGATGGCAATTACCAAAGTATACTTACATGATGGCAATTACCAAAGTATACTATACAGCAAGATAATGCTTAATTTTTACATGGATAACTCTTTGTTGCAATTTTGTTCTTGTCTTTTCTGTAAATGAAGTTCATACCAAATGTATTATGATCACAACAGACAGACTACTTTTAAAAAATGTTCTCTTTTGCCAGATCGTTGTTTTTATCATTATAATGCGCAGGTGATTTAACGTATGCTTCACTTGAAATTCAGTTTTGCATTGAGTCTGCCTTTAAATATGGTAGTAAAAAATGTATTAAAAAATCAATTACCTTTTTTTGGCACTAAACTGCAGATGATAAGAATTTAAATGTTTAACAACTTGACCATCATCATCATTAACATCAAAATGTATGACATCTAAATGGTTTCTATAACAGTACTTAACTGGTCTTTACAAAATGTCACAGAGTAAGTACCCTGGCATAAATGCTATCAAAATGTGTTCAAATTCACCCATCAAATATGGCATATATGATGTAAAAAGGGAATAGCTTTAAACAACATCTCAAAAACTGCTTGACTAAATTGAATAGCAACCAGCCAGTCCACCAAAATAGAGAACCAGTGGTCAAAGGGAAATATGTTTGATGGTCAGAGCATTTCCAAAATACAACTCTCATTATAGTATATTTGGTTTTCTTGAAATCATCATTAGGACAAACTGCATAGAACCTATCTGCTGATACATTTTCAAAAGCAGATGTGTGTCTATTTTTTATTTTATTTGGGTGCATGAAATGCCAGAAAATTTACAGTATTATAATTTGTATTAATGGCATGCACACACCTTCATGTCTCGTATACGGTCGCCAATACCATAATAACACATCCAATATACAATCACCAATACCATCATAACCTACATACCGTATCTCATATCCAATCACCAGTAGCATGCTGATATTGTACATGCATATCTTTTACACAATTACCAATAGCATGCTTATACTTGCATATCTCATATACAATTGCCAATATCATATTAATACCTGCGTATCTTGTATACAGTCACCAATATATTAATACATGTACCTATATATCTTGTATACAATTGCCAATATCATATTAATACCTACATATCTCATATAAGATCATCAGTAGCATGCAACTTAAGATTATTCAAGTATAGACAATTAATGTCATGCTTTTTTATAACTATCTATGTACTTAATGCTGTCCTGTGATTGGAATTTGTTTTCTTCTTTATATCATCTTTTCTTTGATTCCAGCTGGTTTTGATCATGCTTCATGTTTGAATGCTGTTCAATTTTCTTAAGGATTGGAAATCCAGAGTTTATATCCTTTTATGTGCCATTTTAAATGCATAGTGATTCCATACATGTATTTGACTAAATGGTTAAACGGACAAGTCATTCTTGTCTGTCTACCATATATATTTGTTTATAAATTGAGTCAACCACTAACTGCACAGACCCAGATAAGCCATCACATAATGCACCAGCAGATATGGGTCTATGCAGTTTGTTATGACTATATAATTGACAATAACAAAATGGACCCTGATCTGCCAGCACAGTATGCAATGGTAAATCAGTCTTTGCATTTTGTAGTTGGACTTGATTCAAAGGTGAGCATAAAAGTTGTAACCTTTTGCTACCACTGGAATCAAAATTCTTGTTCATTCTCAGTTGGGTTTATTAAGAGTTTTATTCCACATGATACCATTGTCTTTGCTGTTATCAGGTTATACATTATGGATAAATTTGTTATTCCAAAAACCAAATTATATTCACCAGCTGTTAAAATTCCATAATAAATGATTTTCTGAATATTTTTTAAAAGTTTTGCTTGTGGAGTGGACAAATTCATATGTGAAAATGAACCATGACCCTAGAAGAGAATGAGAATCATTGATACCTGACAGTCTAAAATATTGTCTCCTATATTTCACAAATTAATATAATACAAAAAAATTTCTCTATCAAAGAAATGTTGGATGTCTATATTTACTCAATTATTCATCAAGTCCAACTGCAAACTGCACATACCCAGATCTGCTGTCATATAATGCACAGGCAGATCTGAGTTTGTACAGTTTGTTTGGAGTAATCAGCAGAACAAACAACATAGATCCTAATCTGCCATGGCATTTAGCAGATCTGGGTCAATGCTGTTTACATTTGGACTTGAATTATAGGCAAGTATATTATAGTAATTTGGCAAGAAAAGTAAATCTGTGAAAATATACTTGACAAAGAGTGTTGAGGTTGGCTTTGATGATTAGAAGTTAAACAATTTTGTAATGTCCCAAATACTGACAATTTAGTATATTTGCAAACTTTTGATATAAAAGGATGATTTGCAATAGCAGTTAGCTGCAGGTACCTTACTGTTACTGTGTCAGTATGTGTAAGTAGGACTTTTGTCAAACACATTTAATTGGAAAGCAAGACAGCAGTTTGAGTCACTTTTCTGATAGCACTGTTGTCATCAAAAGATTTTATGAAAAATTTGGTTACCTTAGAAGTTTGTCACTTGGTTAATTTTTTGAAACATTCTCACTGATTATGTTTATACTCTGATGTACTGTTATGAAGCCAAGAAAATCCTTTGACTTGTGGTCTGGGTCACAATGTTCACAGCAATGTTATTGGCTCAGCAATTTTGTTTTTTTTTTAACAAAAATTATTAAGTAAAGTCTGATCTATTCTAGACATTATTGTCATAAGCAGGGACAACACACATGTATATACTGTTTTATATTCTTGCTAATTGGAGATTTCTCAAGTTACACATATTTTCCAAACTCAATAGCTACGTCCTAATTTCTGAGATTCTAGATTCATTTAGCATAAGTCTAAATGATCCTGTCAAATATTGGTAGAAAGTTTGTAGCTTGCTTTCTGTCCATTCCAGTTATCTCAGTCTTATAAATTAACAATCCCAAACATAAGGTTCTTTTTCGTTCAACTTTTGTCTTGCCAGCTTCAGCATTGGTTAGCATCATTAACTGCACTGGCAGCATCAAATAATTGTACAGGTTTTGTTCAAGTTTTTCTGTATGGTCATAGCTACTTATATATGAGAAGGAAAGGTGTCCTACTTTAATTCTCTGATTTGGAAGCTTAGCTCTTTCATATCCACTCAACTAAAGCCAACCTGTGACCCTCATGCAAGATCAAGCTTGTTTGAACTCGTGACTAAGTTACCTATATGGTTATGAGTCACAGATTTTGGGAGGAAAAGTTATTAGATTTGGTCTGATAGAGTCAGGAGGTTCTGTCATTATACACCCAAGTCCTCCCTCTGAGAGTTGGAAAAGGTCATGGTCATGTTCCTATTAAAATGTTGCTCAAGTTTTCAGCAAAGTTTCTTTTTAAGGTCACAAGTCCAAATGCCCAGGAAGATACCTATTATATTTTGACTGGAGTATCAGTAATTATGTCACTTTGATATTTATGTACCTTTCCCTCTAGTCCGAGTTTCCTCTGACCCTTGCCACCCCATTTTTTTATATTTGGACATTTATGTTGGGGTGTAGGGTCAGAGCGCATTCCCTATCAAAAAGTTGGAATTCACCGACACCATTTGGTGTCGGCATGGGGTAGCCGCTTTCTAGCCGACCCAGCACACTTTAACAACCTTTCATCGAGATATACCTGCATGAAATCGATAGGAATATGATTTATTTTCTCAAAAATCGTGAGCATAGCAGTCGTCATGTCTTTAATCCGCTGACAGACTAGTCGAAAGTACGTCGTTGCTGAAATTTGACCTGGATCTGGTCATTTGCATTCCGAGTCACATGACTATACAAATCTCGGAACCTACATGTCAGTGACATCAGAGGTCATATAGTCACGTGATATCGAAATAAACAAATTTCCAAAGTTGTTGTACATAGAATTTGGACATATTATATACAAGTCGCTTAATATTTGTAAATAAATATAATGCACACTTAATTCTCAACATATTTATTCTGAGAGCAACGAACAGAAGCCTGTCGGTATCGCAGCAGGGTGGAGAAAACCGTTTTCAAGAAGTACCCAACACGTGTCAGCGATGTTTTTGTCGGTGTCACGTGACTATCACATTGACACGTGCTCTTCATAGTGAATCTGGTTTTCTTCAAAATTTATGCAACATTTACAGATTTTCGTCGTTGTTTTCACAATAAATATTTTGAGAAGTTTGTTTTTTAATTTTCTATAAAAATTACATTACTTTTATTTATATGTTCGATTTGTTTTCCTACAGCAACACTAGAAAAGATCTGTTGTTGATATCACGTGACTGATGACCTCTGATGTCATTCAGATGTCGGCTGCGAGAGTTGTGTAGTCATGTGACTAGGAATATAAATGGCCAGATCCAGGTCAAATTTTAGCAACGACGTGCTTTCGTCTCGTGTATCAGGGGATTAAAGACATGACCAATGCTAGGCTCACGATTTTTCAGAAAATAAATCATATTCCTATCGATTTCATGCAGGTATATCTCGATGAAAGGTCGTTAAAGTGTGCTGGGTCGGCTAGAAAGTGGCTACCCCATGCTGACACCAAATGGTGTCAGCGAATTCCAACTTTTTGATAGGGAATGCGCTCTGACCCTACACCCCAACATAAATGTCCAAATATAAAAAAATGGGGTGGCAAGGGTCAAAGGAAACTCGGACTACTTTCCCTCAGGCAAGGTCAGTCCCATTTGAAAATGAAATATGTATCTATCAGAGAGGGGAGCAGGCAAGACATCCAATTTTGTTGGATTCTGTTTTGCTCTTCTTTATTTAAATTATTTAATTCAGAAATGTGATAATTACTTTATTGTTTTGTTAGCTCACCTGGCATTAAGGCCATGTGTGCTTAATGCTTGGTTCTTTATGTATCATCCATGTACAGAGTTGCTGTTTACATATTCCCCAAAACACTCAACAGAATTTGACTGTATTTGATGGAAATCAGCCTCTGTCAAATATGCTTAGTTATTGCCAATTTGCTATCAAATATGTCTGATATTAACACACAAAAGAACTTTAAACGACTTCTTCTCAAGAACAGATTGACAGAGTTTAATAACATTTTAAGAAAAGTATACCAGCATGACACTGAATTATTCACATGATGCCAATCCACTGTACAAATGGTCACCATTACGAAAAATTAGAAGGAAAAAAGTTTAAGTGACTTCTAAAAAAACAAAAACATGCTCAACAGAATTCAACCAGATTCTACTGAAAGCATCCTGGAATAAAAATCTTTAAAATTTGCTCTAATGATGGGGATTGCAATCAGATTTGGTCACTTACTAAAAATAGAAACACCTTTAAATGACTTCTTAAAAACAACTTGTCAGAATGTGGTCTAATCTGACAATGTGTCCTAGCTTGAAAGTCCTTCACATTTATATAAATGATGCTGGTTTCCCATCTGATGTGCTCCTTCCTGAATGTAGAATAAATATCTAACTATTCTAAAAGAAAAATGCTTAATGAAGAATTCAAACCTATTTGATGGAAAGCATCTGATGTGGATCACCATCATACATGGCAACTGTTACTAAAAATAGAAAAACCTGTAAATGACTTTTCAAGAACAACTCAGAAGAATCAGATCAAATCTAACAGAAAGCAGCCTGCTTGAAGTCCTTTCAAATTTATAGAAGAAAAATTTAAAAAAAAAAAAATTAAATATAAAATTAAAAAAAAACACATGCATAACACGATTTTCCCCAACTCTTGAGAGAAAGCATCCAGATATGGAGGACATTCGGTATTTGACAGACATTGTTGATGTGTATAAAAGAAGACTAAAAGTGGAGAAACTTTGAAATGATTGTTTTTATAACATATCCAGTCAAAAGCATTGGAAGAAATTTCTATCAATAAACATCATTTACTTCCAGTTTTTGCCAGTTTCTATTGTATTTTTTAACTATTGGGCAGGTGTGATCTTCGCAAGCAAAGGTTCCGATATCTACTCCTTGGCAGATTGAGCAGATATTTTAGTGCTTTGTCTTAGCGATGTCCGTTGGATTTCATGATTTGCCTCCCTAAGTATGCAATTCCAGCTAACCAATAGCATTCAACAGTTTTGCATTGTACATTGTTTAAAAATGGTGGAGGCAATTGACTTCAAAAGGATACTTTGTAAGTTTAACATCAAAAGTATGACTATGTACCAGAGAAGCCATTACAGGTGTATTTCAGTGCAAGGTATTTGTATAAACACGGACTGGCAGTGCATAATTGCTTATTAATTAGTCCATTCAAGTTTTGTGCTGCCCTTTTCTTGATCAGGTAGAAATAGTGTTCAGATTTTGAACTACTTAATTTTGATTGGCTGCGGTGGCTTGCTGCTGCATCCAATGAAATTCACAGACCTGAAGCTCAGAAATATCTGCTCAATCTACAAAGGTGTAGATTGGATTAACATATTGGAACTTGGGCTAGCCAAGATGGGCAAACATCAGCCAGGAGCGTGCAGCTCCACTTGAGTCTCTTGTTTTGTCCCTAAGTGAACAGTGCAATTACAGCTTGTGCTAGGAAGGTGCTGATATGACTGAATACAGCTGTTAAGATGTTTAACATTATATTTTAAAATGGCATAATTATACATGTTTGTCATTGATTTTATTGAAATAAAGCTCTATTCTAACTTCACAATATCTTATACTTTATTCATTCTTTATTGAATAATTTTCACACTTTTAAACAGTACGTACAAGCGATCCACAATAGGTTGGTCAGTCTCATAAATTTATGAAAAAAGCTTGACTTCACTTTTCACTTCAGTATTACAGGATCATAATGAAGTTTAAATTGATAAAACAAGAAGTGGTAACATATTTACTTTGCACTTCTAAGGTTCCAGTTTCAATCACCTATTCTAGTATGAACTGTAGGGTATGTGGTCGCCCATTCAAGATCTGGTCTTCTCAGCATTTTCCTTTTTTTATAACTTCACCTACTACAATAAGACATCTGAATCATCAAGATATCGTACCAATTTAAAAGAATTTGTTATGCAATTAACGTTAAATAAAGACAGCACTCCCTCATTATAGTGCTGTCTGTAATCGTAGAATATACTGCATTATAGTGAGACACCCTTATAATGAAGTACACTTCATATAATTTAATACCACTTGATAAAACATGATTGATGATCATACCTACCTTATAAGAGGAACCGTATTATAATAATCACTACATGTTAAAGACTCGTTTTGTTAGCTTGATTATATCTGCTAATAAGCCCATCGACTATAGCATGAAATAGTGCGTTTATAACAAGTGCTATTTTTATATCTCTGGTGATGCAAATGAGACAACACGTCACAGTAAAAAATTGATAGAAACAGGTGATAAATCAGTTAGCCAGGTAAGATTGGGGGGGGGGATAAAATGAAAGGAATTACATGCCCTGCAATTCAGGCACATTTTACAAGATTTCGCAAAGGGGAGTGAAATGCACAATATTGAAAAGTGTTTGAAATTTTAAGGTTACCTTTAAAAGTGCTCGAATTCAATAATGGCAAAAACAAAGTACTGTGAAAATGCACCGACATCAATGAAAAGTGCTTGAATTTTTAAACAAATATGTTTAATTAAAACACACTAATTTACTGATGTAATTTTAAGAATGAAAATTAGAGGTCTGTTTATAAAGTTTGAAATCTGAACATTCTGAAACTTTACAGTGTCAGAAGAGAGAAAAAACCGAAACAATTTTTTTGGTCTTGGTCACTTGAGTGCACATTAGTTCATACTCTGCCATGTATTATGTACTAAGACATTTTTGACACACCCACCCACACACATGCATACCTTTTATGGGGGTGGGAAGGTGGGACAGGGTTAACAAGGCCTTAAAGGATTTAATCTTACATATAGGAACCCTAACATCTCTCTAAAGGGTGTATTTTTATGTGGACCCTTCTTTAAGATTTTATTTCTCTTGGGATGTGTTAAATTTCTGCCTAAGAAGAAGTATTAAGAAAAATCTGTCTGTAGAATCGGAGAAAGAAAAAAAAAAGAGGTAACACATAGATAACATCTATGCACAACAGATAAATTGTGGATTTTATTCTCAACATTTTCTACCAACTGAACCCCTGCTTAGAAAGTGCTGATTTCAAACTCTCTTTGAAGGCTTCTTGTTTGGGATCTGTTTGAATTGTTAGAAAAGTTTAAAGAAAAGTCGTTTGAGTCAATTTGGCGGAACACAGGATTCAATATATGGAAGATGAAACAAAGGCCTTAAAGGAATGAAATCTTACATCCACTTATCGGACCCAATATTTCCGTCTTAAAGAATTCTGACATGAATCCTTTTTTGAGATGTTTTATATAGGGACATCTTCGACCCATAAAAGAAGTATTGACAAAATTTGTAAACAGGAATAGAAAAGAAGAGGGACTTTATTGGTACCGGATATATAAAGTGTGTACATTGTGGATGAATTCTATCAAAGATTTTTCACTGAATATGTATTTAGAGGATTTTGATTTCAATCCCTCTGACAGTTTCTAGAAATTTGCCAAGTCAATTTCATGAAATCAGGGGCTAAATGAATGAAAGCTATAAAATAAATTAAAAAGCCCACAAAGAGATTAAATCTTACTGGTATGTCCACATATGAACCTAACAATCCCTCCTCAGATGATTCTGACATTTCCCCATTTTTGAGATGTTGTATCATGGGATATGTTCTACCACAAATAGAAGTACAGTATTTATGAAATTCCTCAAGGGAAATTGAAGAAATAGGATGGTCCTTATGTGTATACTCCAACAGCGGCATGGTTCTAGGCACCTGCAGTGTTCTTTTAATGCACTTCTACTTCACGGTAGAGAACAGTTTTATGTCAGTTGCCACCCATATCTTAATAATGACTGAAATCGTATCTACAATAATTACTTTAAAGTTTGAGTTGAGAATTTTAGAAATCTTAAAAGTTTCCAATCCAAGCAACCGTCAGTTGAACAGTGTGAAATTTCAATACATCAACATGGTCCTGTGCATTAGCTGGAAAATAAAATATTTTTTGTGTGTTTTAATGAATCCAAATAAGACAAACACTTCTATAATGCATGTTTATGATAAAGATAACATTATGCTCAACGTCATAAGTTATCAAAATTTATTAAATGTGCATTTCGTGATTTAATATTTTTACAGAAATCAACAACTTTGTGTACAAACATCAGATAAAATTAACACCAATGAAATAATTAATAAAATCGTGAATAAATAACTTGATTATGATTAATCATGCGTATATTTAATCCTCAGTTAAATTTCCATCCTCTGTGTGCTTACATTGCATTAATAAAACTAAGCCAAAATCTGCTTCAAAAGATGTCACATATTCGTTTTATTTTGGTTTTACATAATTATTCCGGTAAATTATTTTATTCCGATACTTATTCCGGTATATACCTTTATTCCGGTTAATCTATTGAGCGAATCACTGCTTTTTCGGTGCGTTCGGCTCATTAGCCATGTGTTCATTAGTCTGGTTCCCTATCCTCTCTCCATTCCATTACTCTTCCTTATGACGAAGAGTAACGGAGTGGAGAGAGTTCAAGGAACCAGACTATGTGTTTATTACAATCGGAACACATCGTACCCTTCCCCCTCATGGGACTGGTTCAGGAAGACAAGTACTCGCGACGGGAACCATCTGAATGCAAGGAATCTCGATACATAATTCTCATCAGGTAAATACTAGAGAGTAAGTATAGTGCTGCTGTAGGTAGGCTTAGAGTATAATGGCAGGTACAGTTGATCGTTATAAAAGAAATTAAGAGGATCGGAAAGTGGATAAAGGGGTGAGTGGTGGTCCAACATGTACAGTAGTCCGGACCACAGGGGCTCGTTACAAAGAAAGTCAAGGGATGGGGGTTCTAACCTGTATATTATTACAGGTTAGAACCCCCATCTCTTGATTTTCTTTGGAACGAACCCCTGTGTTCCGGAACGCTGTATTATCACGGTACTTAATGTTGTTATCGGTACATATTAAAGCCGTTTTGTTGTTACTGCATTGTTACAATTTGTGAAGTTTCTGTGACTTTCTTTCTATCTATTCCAATAAAAATTCTCTGTCAATCAAAGCGCGTAAATGTAAATCAAAGCACATAGCCCGGACGCTGTATTATCGCGGTACATAATATTCTTTTCGGTACATATTAAAACAGTTTGTTATTGCTGCTTACTAATAATTTGTACAGTTTCAGTGACTTTCCTTCTTTCTATTCCTTTAAAAAATTCTTTGTCAGTCGAAGCGCGTAAATTTAGATAAAACAGCATATGGTGCCTGACAAATGTAATTAAAGAGTAAATCCATGAATAACATCAAAAATCAGTTATTATTTATCTGAATTTTAAATGCGGTGTGGGCAAAGAAATATAAATATATAAAAAATTATTATTACCGTAATATTGTTAATATAGAAATATTACTGATTTCAAGATAGTTTAACCGTTATTGTATTCTTATTTACGTACAAGAATAATAATTAAAACCAATATTTTGTCAAATTTGGTCCATATTGGCAATCATGGAATGAAATTGTAGGCTTAACTTTCTAAGGGCATCTGTGTCACCATCAGTTTGTGACCTATAATCATTAAAATCAGACGATAAATGAAATTTATTTCGTAATCAAAAGTCGGAGCAGGTAAGCATATTCAACTGGGGTTTTGTATATGATGATCAACAGAATTGCATGCACTTTACAATATATGATGTTCATTCTTTTTCAGTGTGAACTTATAAAAAAATGCCGACGTTTTAGAGGAAAATTTGCTATAAAATATTTGCATCTTTACTGGCTACAGCTTTACATCTGTAAACAACCGTTAGATTGTGCTTGTCCAAAATTAATAGAAAAATCCCATTTGCTATGATAATATGAAGCTCATGATAATACAGCGTTGGAGTATATAGTAACCAAAATTAACGTAGCATGGGGAACAACTCTGTATTATTGCGGTATTTGTGTAACTTATAGTACAAGTCACACAGGTCATGTATGCACATTTACTCAGTCTATTCAATCCTAATTATTGAATGTTATGCACCTTAACCATCAGCAAGAAACTTCCAGATGAAAATTGTCGATCTCTCTGATCTTTTGCAATGATGGCTATGTACTCAACTTGGGTCAAGAAAAGAGCTTGTTGAGTGGAATCGTCACAGTATAGGGTAGTATGAATTTGTTTATCAATATGTGTAGCTTTCATTGTGACATCATAGTGTGCGACATTCAATCAGGACTGTACTGGATCACACATTTAGGTGCATTTCGTCCAACAATGTCTACCTACTTTAATTTAAGATAACAAAGCACACACTTTAAATGTAGACTAACAAAGCAATGACCACTCTGTGCTACTGCTGCTAAGTAAATGCCTCTGCTTGTGGTAATTGCTATACAATTTTGTATATCATACCTTAAAAATTAGGATTTTTCGTACTAATCAACATGTCCATCAAAATAACATTTTTACCGATCCTACCAAAATTTTACTGATCCTGCAAAAATCACAAGCCACTTCAGTTTCTGATTAAACATTTTATTTATTAACATAACTCAGATCAATAACAACTGTATTTGCAACAAAATTCATGAATGAATTACCCAACACACTTTAGTACATCTCCAAATAATCTGTGTAGAAAGAGCACATCACAGTCTCTCCCGAGTTATACTAAAGCCATTTATGTTCATTTTCCCAGCATTTGTGGTACTTTCTTGGTCTCTTCTCTTGATCATATTTGCAATCATCTTCTCTCTCATCATCATATAATTGTTGCCGTTTCACACTTTCAGTGACAGCTGCACACATTGCAGATACATCCTTATGCTTGCAACTATTACTGCACAATGCACTAAATCTTTATCAGCCATGATATAAATATTAAAACACATTGTTCAGTATAATTCTGGATTTTTCTTTGAGTCAGCAAATTAAATCAGTACTTGGTGTCAGTACACCAGGCAAGTTCCATGAGCATGATTAGTTTTTTGATAGTTATCATAGGAATTATTTGACAAGTAGATGAGTGTTTGAGCACCAGTTCAATTGCACTGCAGGCATTTATGTTGCCTCAAGTGCAGGATGTTGGTATATAGTTAATTAACACAACAAACAGATTGATTAACCATTAAAAGAAATATTGACAAATGACCACTTCCTAACTGTTATGATAACAAGTGGTTGTAATTTTCACTGCTTCAATAGATTAGTGGCAACTGGGTTTTAGTGATCCATCAGCAAAATCACTCAACATGGGATAGTGGATTAGCATCATCTTTTGAGCCCTGTAGACACGTATGTACGTTAAGAGTATAACAAAAAAGACAAAAGCTGTAACAAGTTAGAAAACTTCTACCTGGTACCCATTGATCCCAATGATCGGTTACCCAGGTACCGGATCAAAGGGAAATTTGATTGCTGTTAAATAGATAGAAACCTAAATTAAGTTCACATCTTTTTGATTCACAGTATCCAATATATATCACAACCTAATGTCATCTGCTACAAGTCCCAAGAATTCCTCCTCATTGTCTGATAAAGTTCTAAAATCCTCCATTGTCATGTAGTAGATCATTGTGGTCTAGGCATCATAAATCTTGTCCGACTCCCTTTCCTTTGCCTCACTGTCACATCCATGTGCTATTGAGAAACTAAGATTGAGGTTTGTAAGTAACACTTTGATCATACAAGTTTGTGAAATCTAGTAAAGGTTGCATTTGAATACCTGTCAGTTGTGTGGCAGTATCCGATAACCACCCTCTATTACTTACCACTGAATAACACTTGCAGCGTCATCAAAGATTTATCACATAGGAAATAAGCTCTGGGAGGTCAATTAATTGCTGGAAGAGTCAGACATGCTTGGCACTGAAAAAGTACACATATTCAAGACTCAGTCAAAAGGATTGTAAACTTGCAAACAAAGTTTATGCTTCCTTAACAAGCATTGGTAGAAAACGAATATGGTGAACAGTTAACCTTTGGCTCATTTTATTACCCTGGTAATTATGAACAGGTGGGTATCCAAGTACATGCATACTTGTTGGCAGGTTTATTCCAGACACTTGACCCATTACCTTGTTGTGATAACTTGCTATGGGTTAAAAATAATCTGAACTAAGTAAAATTCTTCGTACAAATTATTAACATGTGCTTTTGTAAAACCCAAAAATTCTCCATGTTTCTTTTTATAGCAATTGTATGATGTATTCCATTTTGGATATGAATATAGTCTGTCAAGCTCTTCAACTTCGTAGGGAAGTACATATTGCATGTAGTCTTCAATCACAATGTCAGAATGTAAGTGATCAGTTTTGAAAAAACACAGTAAACTTGAAGTTTGAGTGATAACCTGAAGTGTCACATAGATAATGTAGGTACAAGTCTATTTTGCCAACTCTACTTAATTTGCAGCTTGAAATGACATGATCATTACATTATGAGATCAATATTACCGGTATGTCAGTTTTTACCAATGTTTAAAGTAGTGCTATGAATTATGGGAGATATTGTGTTACAACTCTAAATGAACATGTGAGAGGAACTTAGAGTATTATGAAGTGTATCCAAAATAATCCTGAAAAAGTTCTATTAAAGTCCAAAAGAATGAACTGGACTGGAACTGCAAACACTGGTCTGCCAAGAATCATGACATTGTCAAAATGGCATTGTCCAGAACACCTTTGAATAATTCACGATATTTTCAGAATAATATTATAGTCTAGTGAACACTTTATATATCTTCTGAACAATCCAAACAAATGTTTTTCCTCTCAAATAATATCTAAATGCAGCATAAAATACATCTGTAGACTTGATGTTACAACAAGAACACGGGAATAAGAATAAGAAAGCTGTCCAGTCCAAACTATTTATATACAAGCAAAAAAGCTAAAAATAATTATCACTATTACCTAAATGAAAACTCGCAAATTTCCAACATCGTAGAAGAACTAGCATGATTAATACCAGCCAATGGAAATCAGAATTAACTTTATTCTTCTAAGATACCACCTGACCAACCCATTCATTAGGAAAAAAAGCTGAATAAACATAGCTACAAAATTAATTTAAAAAACAACTTGGAAACCTAAGCCTAATACATACTTGCTAGCAGATTATGTGCTCTCTCACTGTACTTCCTTTGATATATTTATTTTTTCTTATACTTGTCTGTTAATGGGCTGGAAGGTAAGAAGAATCTTGGACTTCTTACTGCCATGTTAACATTTTTACTCTGAATGAAATCTTACAGTGTGGCTTGGAGCTGGAGTAAGGAAAAATACACAAGAAATATGTCACCATACATTTCGTGAGGTTTTATCTGAAAATTTTGGGAATGCATCAACTTAAATTGGTATTTCTTAATTTTACAATTCTTTCAGTTACAGTGATGGGCAAGAACAAGGGAAATAAATCAAAGAAGGATGCAAAGCCTCTCAGAGTTGCCGAAGGAGTGAAGAAGAATAAAACCAAACCACTGTCAACAAATTTGAAGAAGGTGAAAAAAATTATAAAATTGTTGTGAAACCCACCCACATTGGCGGGAAAGAGTCATATTTACATTAGTGTTGACATCAACATTTTCTCTAAGCCTTTTTGGGGGACCCAAGTGGCAGAGTGGTCTAATGCACTCACCATTATGGATCACTACTGTCTGCATGGGTTTGAATCTTGGCTCGGTTATTGTGGATATGTGAGACAGCTTGCCAGTAGTTTCTTATGGGTCAATGGTTCTTTCTGGGGTTCTTCCTCCACCACTTACATTGGCCACCATGTATATATAACCTATCTTATTCTGAAAAATGTCATTAAGCCCTACAACAACAGCAACAACAACAGTAACAGCAAAGTAGTTTTAAAGGTTTATTATGTGTATATATTAACAAAACCACTGGCATGAAACATTATAAAATTTGGACGATTTATTCAGCGACACATTTGTCTCATTGACCTTAGGACCAAGGTCACAATTAATGAATTTGCAATATGTTTTGGTTCAAGTTGTTTGTGTCATCTGACTCAGTATTTATCAACAAGTACTTGTTGCCACTTTGGAGGCTTTGAACTTGGAATAAAAGCTTATATCATTAAGATTTTGGGGCAGTTCCGTACATATTAATGAAGTGACATTGCATCTGATTGGCAGAGCTTGTTGCTCAGAGATTCTGTTACACCTGTATATGACAGTTTTTACGGGTAAAATTTGTCCCTCTGCATTAAAAAAAAAATGAGATTGTTCAGTATCTGAATGCTGACAAACTTTAAATTTATGTCTAAATCTTGAAAGGGAACTGTCTGAACATTAGAGTCAATTATAAACCAGTCTATTATTTTCATGCAACTGTAGTACCATTTAAATGCTGACTTTAATCAGTGATTGATTGACAGTACCAGAAGAAGAGTCAGTTCATCTCTTTGAGGGATTCAAGTGTTGTAATGGCATATACATGTAGTATTGTAATGGCATATACATGTGGTATAATTCTGCCTCCATGATCTCTTAAAGTGGACAGCTTGAAGTTAGGTTTGCATTGATATCAAATGACTACTGCATAGATATGTTATTTTCTTGATGAATCTGGTTTTTTTCCAGGTTGATATGACATGTTTCTGGTCATTGTTCTCAGAATTAATATGTTGAGAATTAAGCATGCTTTGTTTTGTTTACAAATATTGTCACTATCAATTCATCTTGTCTGAATTGGTTTGGTTCAACAACATCGGAAGGGGTTTATTTTTTATATCACATGACTGTAAAGTCTGTTGTACCTATGATGTCATGGACATCTAGTTATCGATATTTGTTTAGTCATTTGACTAGCCTTGCAAATGTCGAGTACCGGGGAAAATTTCATCAGCATTAGTTTCTTCTAATCATTCACTTGATTAAAGATATCGCAAATGTTATACTCGCAAAGCAAAATTTCCTATTAATTTCATCCAGGTATGGCTCGGTTTAAATTTGCAACCTTCTGCCACCACACTGCGGTGGCAACAAATCCTAACTTTCAATAGGTAGTTGGCTCTGACCCCACACCCCAACATCAATGTCAGAATTTCTAAATCGGGGTAGAAGTGTCAGAGGAAACTTGTACTAGGGAATACACTTCTGTTGTAGTGTTAATTTGTAACATTGTCTGTTTTCAACACAGATTCTATAAAGTGCATTAATTTCATTTTCTTCCAACATAATGTTCCTGAATTAATGATAAACCATGCATTGATGATATTGGCTGATTAGCATTTGTACCGACTTTTTCTGTCCTTGCCAGTATAAATTACCAGAAGTGTGCAACCTGAACAGGATCTCTGGTTAATACCAAGAAAGTCATATTTCTGACTCGATTTTGATAAAATTTTGGAATATAAGTTTCTCAGCTAATTAAATTCCATTATCAGACATCCCAGACTATTTTTTGAGTTCTGTTACTGCCAAACTGCGTATTGGGCATAGAGACAAAATTATCAGCCAGTTGAAACATTTTAAAGAAAACAAATCCAGTGTGATTAATTAACATTATTTTGAGCAGCTTTGTTATAATGTGTTTACTTAACCCAGATACTCTTGAGTGTATCACCCTTTGATTTAAATCCACGATGTCCATGATGTGAAATAAAGTACAGTATAAGTCTCTGTTTCCTTTATGAACTGATTAAATGACAGAAATGAATCTTTACTTTTTTTTAATATTGATTATGCAGTGGATCACCTTCAGTGTGTGATGTTGCATTTGAAGTGAACAAATTGTTCTATATAAGGACCTGGTATTGTTTGCATTTAGAAGACATATAGATAAAATGAGTTACTAAATTATGTTTGCAAGGAAGGTCATAAGGGAGATTCAGAGAAGGAAAATCCATGTGATAGTGATTGTTAAATTGCAAGAATACCACTGAGTATGTGGTAACTATTTTTCCAATAGACACAAGCCAGACTATGTTGCAGGAAGGATGTCAAATATGATACAACTAATGGACAAAGAAACTTTCAACAACACTGGGCTGATAATTATCCATGGCTTGAATTTATTGACTCTGAAAGAAAAATGTTTTTCAGCTGTTGCAAACAATATCACAAACAGGCACAGGTTGGAAAAATATATTTATCAGTAGACTGACAAATCCATAATTTGATGAAGCAAAAGTCTCATGACATTTTTGGACCTCAAAAAGCTTGTACAACACAGTATATGCATGACATTAGCCAGCATGTGCAGAAAATCTCAGAAAACCATTTTATAATATGGAAATGCTGAGTGCACTCCAGGAGAAGAACTATGTAAAAACTGGTGCTAACTATTAGAACTGACCCAGTGTAAGAGATTTTGTTCTGTAAATTGATCAAGTCTTGAGTCTGAATTCCAGTAAATTCCTTTCCATTCTTGCTGATGGATGTACTGGTGCTACCATATCAGAACAAGAAAGTATATAACATACATTGACATTACCCCATCCCAAGTCTAAGCCCTTTGAATAAATGATATGTTGTAAATTATTTTTTAATGTTTTTTCTTCTTCTATGGATTAAAATGCATCTCATCAAACATAGGTAGGAAATTGAAATTTTAGGACCAGGGAAAATTGAAATGGGACAATGATTTTTTTGAGAACACTTGTCCTATATGAGTATAATAAATTTTTATCACCTCTGGGTTTATCTCTCATCAAGATTTTTGACAGTGTGTGAGAGACACACAGTAATGAGGTGATCTCATGTGATTGGCTGAGCTAGTTGCCTCTCTCGAAGCCATATTTATGGTCCGGATTATTTTATTATACATGGATTACATGCTTATCTCATCAAAATCTTGGACAACTTTGATAATGAGTGACAACCATGCATACTGAATGGGTGCTTTTGCAACTGACTGGCTGAATTTGTTGCCACTGTGGAATCCATATTTCTTATCCAATTGTTTGATCAAACTTGGCATATAGACTTTTAAGATCTTGGTCTCGCATGCCTTTGATAAAGTGCAGTATATTAATAAGGTGACTGACAAAAGTATATCTGTTTGACTGTTCTTTATCAATCTAGAGATTTATTTCTGTACCAATTTTAATCAAATTTGGTAAATAGACTTAAATCATGAAGATCTCACATGAGTATAGTTATGAGCAAGATTCGTTCATATTAGTGAAATGAACTTGCATCTGATTGGCTGAACTTGTCAGCGCTTTATTGACTATTTATGACCAGACTTTTATATATTAAAAAACATTATACATGCTTATATCATTAAGATGTTCAACGAGAATTTTTATGCACAATCTTGTTGCATATCTGATTAAATAACTCAAGAGATGGTATTTTTGACCCGATTTTAAATAGGTTACTATCATCAAGATGACAGGTGATTTTTATTAACAGCAAAATATGTGCATATTTGTTTGGTGATTTTGCATCTGATTAGCTGATGATTTTAGTATTACTTTGATCAAACTGAAGTTTGATTATATCGTTAGGATCTCAGTTGAAAATGAGTCAAATGTTAATAACATGTCAGTACTCCAGCAGTTATATTTTCTGATTGGACTTCAATCAGACTTGTTAAATAGTTTTCAGGGATATATACAAATCCACTTGTCTGTCTCCCCAGACAAACTCAAGTTTGGTTCAGGCGAGCTCGGATTTGCAAGGCACTTGACTGAAGGTGAATAACAAATATTGAGAGGGATACAAAACATTTTATTTTCCTTCAGCAGAATTGAAGTAATTCATAAAGTAGCTTCATAGTCAAGCCTTAGCTTTGGGTAGATAATTGACACTGAGATGTACTTTTTCTTTGTGACAGATAAACTTCCAAACCAAGAGTAAAACAGATGTTGTGGATACCAAAATCACTGATGTCCGCCAAGTCATGCTAGAAACATGTACTGTAGTAAAGACAAAAAATGAAGGAAAGCTGCATGGAAAAACAAATAGCAAGGTGAGAATGAAATTAACATTCTTTAATTTTAGATGAGAAGACCTCAGTAGGGCAGCTCTTTTATGCCCCTGCTATATCTTGTCCATCACTGTCCTTCATTCATGTGTATCGCAAAGTTTGTTTCCACTGAATGACTCTTAATGGACTATGTGGATTGAAACTGATTTTTGCATTGTGCATAATGTGAGGAAGACCTTGGTTAAGTGACATTTTTTTTACTTTAAAGGATTTCATCGATTAAAATCTAACTTGGTATAGGTCTTAATGTATTAAAATGAAGGGAAAAACTTTAGATAAATCTTCTATTTGAAACCATGTGTTTTTTTTAAAATGTACCATATTGGCTTTATAAAAAAGAAATTGAAGAAAAAATGGATTTAGTATTTGAATATAATTATCAACATTTGAACATAAGAATTAATCTTGTTATGTATAATCACTTGAACATCCAATCAGTTATCAGTAAAATTAATAAAATAATAAATTACAGTAATCATGATATATGAAATACATCTGGCATTAATTTGAAAGCAAATGTACTGATATGCTATCATCAATATTACATGACTGCTGAATTACTTGGATACGTTGTGTGCACCATGTTGATAAACAGTCAATTACAGTGCATGTCATTTATTAATTTTGTTTATACCAAACAGTTCATAAAAGAAATTTTTCCATGACAGATTAGTGATGCTCAGCCACCCCCAGATGTAGACATGACCACACAGGAGTTTGCCAAGTTGTGACATAAGCAGCAGAGGGCATGTGAAATATGGTTGAATCTTAAGGACAGCTGATTCTTTAGCTGGACGATAGCCAGCTATTTTCTTCTGAGAAGGATTGAACAGTAATGCTGGAATGACTCTGCATAATTTGTTTTTGACCAAAATAAAATTAAGCCGAAGTAGAATGGCCTGTTTGTTTTTGTTGGTTTAGTTTTTGTACCCTTCAGTAATGAAGGGCCAGAGACTTACAGCGATGATTAATATTCTTGTACTAGTAAATAATTATGAGTAGCCTTTGCTTTAAACAAAAACAATTCATGGAGAAAAAAAATAGCCCATAAAGTTATGAGTTAAATTTACTGTATGAACTTTGGCATTGATTTAAAAAAAATAAAGTTTCTCCAGTTTTACACAAAATGAGAAATTTGTGTATTGTGCCAGAAACTATTGTTTTTGTCAGATTGGTAAAAGACATGATAAGAAATTGTTTTAGGGAATATTTCTTGTTAAATTTGTACATTATCATGGTTACCACTCTTGGATATAAACATTTGAATCTTTTGCAGTTTTATAAATATGATTGTATGGAGAAGTGTGTATATGTGTTTGCTTAATGTAAACATAGACCAACATTATTTATGTTGTTTTTGCAAAAAATAAATGTTGAAAGATCAATGTTTTAATTTTTTTTCAAAATTGTCCTTAGGTAACATAATTAATCACAAATGCATTCATCCTGACAACAACAAAACTAAAACAGTCAATTAAATGAACTAATTTGAAGAATGGGTCTGTTGTTTTTAGACTGTGACATAAGGTTCCTCATCATCCTACTTGACTGTGCCATTACAGTTCCTCATCATCCTACCTGACTGTGCCATTACGGTTCCTCATCATCCTACTTGACTGTGCCATTACGGTTCCTCATCATCCTACCTGACTGTGCCATTACGGTTCCTCATCATCCTACCTGACTGTGCCATTACGGTTCCTCATCATCCTACCTGACTGTGCCATTACGGTTCCTCATCATCCTAACTGACTGTGCCATTACGGTTCCTCATCATCCTACTTGACTGTGCCATTACGGTTCCTCATCATCCTACCTGACTGTGCCATTTAGGTTCCTCATCATCCTAACTGACTGTGACATTCAAGTTCTTCATCTTGCAACTTGACTGTCATTAAGGTTTCTCATCATGCTACCTGACTATCATTAAAAGGCCTCGTGCTATTTGACTGTGTCATTAAAAGGCCTCATGCTACTTGACTGTGTCATTAAAAGGCCTCATCATGTTACATAAATATGCTATTAAGGTTCATCATCGTGCTACATTTGGCTGTGGAGAAGAAGTCAATTTTGCTTTGCCATCAAATTAGGAAGAATCATGTATTTAGTACTGGTGCTTGGTCACCCATTGTATTCACCAATGCCAAATTTTGTCCTTTCTGTCACCATGTTTGTCTCTCATCAAGAGAACCTGGTTAACAAGATTGCTCAAAAACCACTCCAGGAAAACATAAAATTTAGTACATACATATGACCTAATTGCAGGACATGACAGATTTAATATAAGCTGAATGGAAAATCAAAGTTTCCCTGGAGTGATCTGAGCATGCCCAAAAATGTCACTGTAATATCACAACAAAAGTTCAAAATGTGTTGAAATTAAATAATGGAATAACTCTCGTTATTGTTTTATGTTGTTTACAATAAAAAGGATTTTGTTTTATTCATCAACAGTAATGAAAGCTTCACAAGATTTATTCATTTACACACTTGAATGATTTTAGAACACTTATTTATAGCATGCAATTTTTTTCCAAGCAGAATGTATAGGTCTTCGAAAATGACATGAAAACAAAAGAAAACAGATTACTTATGGATGGTAGATGTTTTAGTACATTAATCATGCTTTTAGGCAAATCCATGTTGCTAATCATTATAGATATGTGCCTTTTATTTCCAAACACACCTGTAACAGAAACCTTGTGATTTATGAACACATAGTCACCTTGAAATCCATGACAAGCATCAAATAAGTTTTTGACAAGACAATTGTGGGAGTTGACAAACTTGGCAGATTTCATTGGGACCGTTCTGGTGGCCTAAGTGGTTAGACCTTCTGCCTTGGATGTGGGTGTTTGAGGGTTTGAACCCCAGCTGAGTCATACCAAAGACTTGTAAAAATGGTACTAACAGCTGCCTTACTTGGTGCTCAGCATTAAGAGGCTAGTATAATAACTGGTTGGCCTGGTGTCAGGATGATATGACTGGGTGAGACATGATGCTACATGCCTGAGACATGATGCTACATGCCTGAGTCATGATGCTACAGTATTAGACATATGTAGTAATATGACTAAAAAATTGCTAAAGCTACATTAAAAATCCAAATCACACACACACACATTTAATTGGACCACAAAGTCCTGCAGTTTCATTGGCCAGCATAATATTTATCAAGGAGCCTACTCATTCACTGCCTGTAGCCATGTTAGGACTTGGAAGTCCACAAATCCTGGATACTTATAAATATTACAGTTTTAAAAAAATGTTGGTTAGTTTAATGGCACTTATAACATATGATTGGCTATATCATGCAGACAAAATGGGACCTAAGTGTCTTTACTAAGGACACACTCAGACAGCTGACTCAGAATGGCTTTGTTAGGTATCAAACCTGCAACCATGGATTAGTAGTCCACCATTACAGAGTTACCATGATTCCTCATTTAAAATGAAACTATATGTTCAAAATACATGTATAAATATTTATTCCCTATTTGCTGAAACTTTATTCAAATATTTACAATATCATGTATGCATAAGAAAATGCAAAACTGACCTTGATATTGACTCCAAGATGGATGTGAAGACTTGGAAAGTGTCGTGTGAAATAAAGGATTGATAGATGAATGAAATTGGACATCTGTCACATAGTTGTTACACTTTACATATAGAGTCTGCAGTTTAATATTTTTCATATGTCAACATATTAACATATCACTTTATGAATTCCAATTTTTCCATAGGCAATTGACTCTGATCCTACCCAAACATAAATGTCAGAATATCTAAAATGGGTGGGAAGGGTCAGAGGAAACTTGCATTACCCAGTTTAGATAAGAATGTGGACAAATAACGGTGTCCCAACTGATGAATTTAGCCAATCAAAGCATTGTTCCAAATCAAATAATGCAAATATCTGGTCACAAATACATTACATCTGGAATTACTATAATTGACAACATTTTTAGATTGAGTACAATTTCTGCATGTATCAATCATCCCATCACATAAATATCCAACAACTCGAATCCTACTTCTGTCAACAAGACCTCATCCATAGTAGTGGAATTTGCACACTTGAGTATAAAAAAAAAACATTCTCATCAAAACTTATGCAAATTTTGGATCTAAGCTAACCCAAGCCAGCTATGTGACATCACAGAAATTTCCGTCTCAGATACAGTGTTGAAAAATGTTACTAGTTATTGTACTGTGAATTCTTAATTCAACTAGTGTCTGGGACTGTTTTGTTTCACACACAACAAACAAAATTAGCTCTTCTTTCTCTCTAAACCATTTCCATTAAAATAAAAACTATGTGATAAACAGAATCTCAAATGGAAGTTATTCAACTTGTTTCATAAATTCATTATTAAATCATTACCCATTTGAGATCTTCTATGTATGTAAAAGAAGCATGTGATACTGTACATATAAATGCTAAATAATGATGCAGATATAAATTCTAAATGATGCAGATTTATGTATTCATAATGCAAACTTGCTGAACATAATGTAAATTGAACTGAACATGACCTCTCTCTTGCTCAGTTTGTTTTTGATTGCCAGTGGGTGACTGTCTTACAAACCTAATACAATTAAAATTTGATCCCCACTGTCCTTTGTGAAGTCCAATTATATTCCTAGGCCTGGAATCACGGTCCCACCCCTGGCCCTTGGAGGTAGGCCCACCCAAGTTTTCCGACCGTTTGGGGTTACTTTTTGGACAGCCTCTTTTGAAATGCCCTATTTCTCCGCACTTGTAAGAAGATCTTCCCTTTGTTTCGTTTTTCCTTGCAGATTTTGCCTTCAAATCTTTTAGTAATGTCTTGAGTTGCGCAACTTCTCCCTTAAGCCCCTGGATATCACTTAACCTTACATCAAACACTGTCACGGTTCAGGCATATCTTCTCAAATCCTTTTGCTGAAGTTCGGCTCTATTAAAGGCTTCGAGTTCTACTCCAATCTGAATTGCTTCATCAAGGGTTTTAGTGCGTGCCTGTTATATTCCTAACCTAAGTTCGCTCTCAGTTAAAGAATCGATACATTGCTCCTTCGACAGTGTTTCGAGTAATTCTTCTGGCGCCTTGGGATATGCTTGGGAAGCGAGACGGCATATCGCTTGTCCCAATTCTGGGAGTGTTTCATGTTCTCTTGTAAGGCGGCTTTTTAGTTGTACTCTGGAAATTTCCGTTTGGTTTTTTGGCGCGAACCTTCTTTCTAGCAAATCTATGAGCCTGTCATAATCTTGAGTTCCAGATCCCAGTAGCTGTTGGGCCTGACCCCTGAGACTCACTGCTAGATAAAGCCCTTTCTCTTCCTGAGTCCATTTGTTTATCGCAGCACACGTACTAAAATGCGCTTGAAAGTCCATCAGTGGTGTGGTACCATCGAAGGTTTGTGGCGTTACAAGTGGTCGTTTCAGTTTATTTTGTTCTGAAAATTCTAATCTTCTTTGGAGAGCTTGATTTCTTTCCCGGGGTCTCGATGGCGTTATTTGATGTTCAATTACGATAGTCCTGCGTATACTGTCTTCTATTTCACGTTCCCGAATTTCATTAATAATTCTTTCTTGTGCACCCATCATTGACCAGACTGTCTGTGATTGCGCCATTTTAATTTATTCCTAAGATTTTCCAGGGTTTGCAGCTACTTTACAAAAAAAATAATCCCATCGCTGCAACCAAAACTGTGTAGCATGCAATACGGTCTAGATCTTACAACGGACTCTCATATACTAACATAACTTCTAGATTTTCTCAGATTTTTTTATCCTCCCAATAACTTTTCCTGAGAATGACATATTACAATCTTTTCCAAGATCACAAGGTCATTAACCTTACATCTGAAGCCTATAACAATATCACTGCCTAAAGAACACGCACCAGCCAGTCTCTTTCCTTAACAGATCGTTTCTCCATTTTACGGCGCCATTAGACAAACACACTGACCTAGTGTGATCTCTATCACTTAACAGGCTAGCTTTGGGAACTATTTACAAAGTCAGCGAAGATACCTTACCACAGGAGGAAGAAGCAGCTCCAACACACACCAAACGCGACCTTGTTGGGCTATATATCCACAGCAGACGCTGCACGATCACCAACCGGGACATCTCTCATGGGCACACTTTCATCGTCTCTCGAGGCTAACGGATGCCAACAACAAGAGGTCTATTTATGATGGATACGGACAACCAAAATGTACTCCTAGTAAACGTTTTATTTATGTAAATATACATTTTGTGGCCTGAAATATATTTTACCTTTAATGTAAAAAAAAAAAAAAAAAATTAAAAGGAAGAGATTTTAGAGCTACAACCACATTATTCGTTTTACTTGCCGATTGCCACACCGTGTACAACCGTAAGTATATCTTGATGCCCAATCATTTTTGTAGGCGCTTGAAACTATCGTTTCACAGACTGAGACTTCTTACCACGTCGAGCACTGCTGCATCGCAAGGAAAATATAAAATGTTTGTCCATTTATGTGGTACAGGTGTCGGTTTTTATAAGTAAGATGATGTTTTATTTTATATGGATACAAAAATGTAATGCTTTGGGTGTTATTTTATGTAAGAATGCGGAAAGTATGCATGTATCTTATTTTCGAGTCTGTAACATACCTTTAATTATATTAAATCTTTAATAATCTATTGATAATAGTACAGAGGGGATTTTAAGAATGTATACGTTATTCTTTTACTTATACTTCTGTAATATTAATGTCACCCTTCTTTTTTACTGAACCATTAAAGTGTATTGTTGTGTTTGAGGATATGGAAAGTGCAAAGAAACCCGGATTATTTAGTCATTAAATTATTTATACTAAATAGTTAATTTTAAAAAATGTTTGGACCACCTGATTTTCGATCGGCATTTTTAAAAATATATTTAAATATAAATGCGAGATACGTACCCTTTTACCATATGTGAATAAACACTATGTGCAATGCCACCAGGTGAAGTTGAAACAGACTCACGTTTTAGATTTAAAAAAATTAAAATATTTTTACGACCTTGCTGGCCAAAGGTTTTAGATGGACATTTTCAGTGGTCATCATTTTACATACTCGGGAACACATTTTTGGTAGAAACTCTTGCTACTGCAACATCTATAAAATCTCTTAAATGCCTTCAACTTTCTTTGGAGTAATGCACGTTAATGTGTATTTTGGTATTTATTTATTACTGTTGATGTCTTACATTGTAGGACTAAGTATTTATTATACATGTACCAGTGTTACATCTGAAGGAGAAGTTAACAAATCTGCCTTCAATTTTTTTTAGCACACATCTGTTCACACATTTGTTGGTGTTTGCAATGGCCAGAGTCACTAAAGGTGATACAAACTTTGAAATGGCAATTAATTTCCATTTTAAGCAACAAATTTGTCAGTCAAAACACTAAAGGTTGGAAGTCTTTTGACCTAATGTACAAAGTCACTGGGCCACATGTGCAGTGTATTTTTGAGGTTAAATTAATGTCATAGGAGACATTAATGCACAGCTTGGCATTTAATCAATGAATTATTAATCCAGGGATCGTCCTGGGCTTCGCCAATGTTGCAAATTGCGAATTTTTTTCCTTATTGGCGACAAAAATATCCCATCTGGCGATTTTTTTGGCGACATACTCTTTGGTTATTTAATTTGTACATAAAGTCATGGATTTGGACTGGATAAATTAAAAGGGAGAACGAAAGGAAGCCACAAACTTGACTAAGCAATGCATTGGAATCAATCTGTTACACAAATGATCCTTTGTTCGTATTGACAACCCCATATTTACAGTGCATTGTTACATCATAATCTGCTTATGCTGACATCTGGGCTGAGTACTGTATGCTGCGATACAGTCAATCATGCTACCGCACTATACCTACAACTGACCGACTTCTGAAGACGCGAATAGAACAGATACAATTAATTGTATGGCTAATCCTTCTGTGTTTTTTTTTTTTACATATACCAATAGTTTTGCTGAACCTTCATAGAAAACTGATAACCTTTGAAGTACCGACTACTGTGTATAAATACAAAGTAAATGGAAAAAATCTCAATCACAATTACATCTGTCGCCAGTGCAGCCTTTTACTCATTGATCTTTTCCTTTTGCCATCAATCCCGTGTTACGGCTGCAGAGACTTAAACTCCGCAACAAGAAATAGAAAAAAATAAAAAAAAAAAACAGTTTTGCATAATTAATAATAATTATTTATTTCTCAAAATACAGGAGTGAAAGAATCCCTAAATTGGGTGTGAATTTATGCTTATATATACGGTCCAATATTGCCAGGTGTTGACTCGTGTAAGTTTCATTCGTGGGAATGGAGATCCTATTTTTCTTGTCGAGAAAATTTATACAGCATTCAGTGATCATTCTTGGGATTTAGGAAGCAATTCTCTACAAGCTTTGTGAAGCTAGCCATGGGGGGGGGGGCTGCTGAGAGACTACTGGTGTCACCTGTCAGCACTGTGGACTGTGAATGTGGATTCAGTAAGATGAACCTCATAAAAACTGACATCAGAAATAAGCTCTGCATCTCATCTCTCGAGAATTTAATGAGAATCAGCATGTACAGATGTGAAAAATTAGACTTTGAAACTGCATTCAACAAGTGGGCAGCCCTACATTCGCGACGGATCTTCATGTAACACTTTGTAACATTTTGTTAATGCTTGTTGTAATTAAAGTATTAACTAACCCATCTTTTGTAATTTTCATTGCCTGTTACATTAATGGACTAAATTAACACTTGGAAAAATGTACACTACTTGTTTTGGCGACACTTTTTGAAAATTGGCGACAAAATATTGAGGTTGGCGATTTCTTTGGCGACAGTTTTTTAAAAGCCAGGACCATCCCTGTAATCTGAAAAGATAAATCATTCATAATAAATAGGAATTATTATAATAAATGCCGGTAGATAATGAGTGAACAATCAAGTTAAATGAGAGTAAAGTCTAGAATAGATAATTTCATAGGGAAACTCGTTAAGTGAACCTGGTATTTGTATATATCAGGATTTTATGGATTACTTGAGGTTTTAATAAAACACCTGCCATTGGGATCCTATGTTCAACACTGCTATACCACTCCAAGATCAGTTAATTGTAGCCTGTCTTTTGCACAGTTTTGCTTGTTGCTATGTCCTATACTTAGTTCACCATCATATTAATACTTGGCTCATGAAGTTGTACCATTGACTGGGTTTCCATTTATGGATGTGCCAACACATTTTATGCCCAACTTCTTCTCAAGGACATCCATAATTATAGAACTGGACAGCAATGGATTTATCTTTCCAGTATCTGTTTACCCAAAAAATAAACTCCTGTCTTTGCAATGGTTCCAAAATGCAACCTGTTTCTGTCCTAATTGAAGAGCAAGTTAATTGTGCTTTTAATGGATTGAAAATATCCAATAAGGAAAGCAATGCCAACTTTTGGATTTTTTCCTGCTTTGTCATACATATCGTATCAACCTTACATGGACTTTAATGAGGGAATAACTGAATCTAAGGTGTTAGTCATTAGTGTGGCATATTCTTTTCAAACCGATGGTCAAAATTACATTTATTCCCAGTTGGCATACCTAATGCGGCTAGCATTCAAAAGGATCTCTATTATATCTTGCTAATGTACATGTTTTCTGAATCTCAGCTGTACAGTATAGCTGATATTATGCACTGAAAACTAAATTTGTATAATTCTCAGTGTTACTTTGTGGCAGACATCAAGGGTACATAATGATATGCTTGTAACTTTAAGTTCCTCCGAGACTAGAACTACTCAGACTGTTAAATACCATACATAACTTTGTAAGAAAACTTCACCAATTTAAAGCTTGAAGTAGCAATGAGCTATACAATGTTGTACTGGTGATCTTGAAAAAAATAAAATATTAGAAAGACTTGTGATGTACATATTAATTAGACTTTAGAAAGTTGTCCTGCAATGAGCATAACTATTTATAACAATGATGTTTCTGACAACATTATTCAAAGTTAGATTAATAAAGAACTTTGTTAGGCATCTTGTTTATGGTCTTGAAAAAGCAGATTGATAAATTTTACAAGTCTTATAAAGCATATCTCCATTCATATTCGGTCATTAGTAGACTCTAATGATAGGAACAGAGTGCATTTTGTAAATGTTGCACATTAAGTTTTTGATTTTGATCTTTTAATTAATAAGATTTTTTCTAAAGTGTTTTGAGTGGCTTATCATGCTGTTTTGAATTGGTTGTCATGCTGTTTTGAGTGGCTTACCATGCTGTTTTGAGTGGTGTGCTGAGATCATCCATAATAATTTGAAATTTCTGTCCCAAATGGGAATATCACAAACACAGTCTGGATCGATGTCCATAAAGGTTAAAAACTGCTGAGTGAGAGAGAGGGATTTAGAGAGATATTAAATACTTAAATGTTTGAGTAGTATGACTTCCTAAATTTTCAACCAAGAAAGTATTTTACTTTAAAAACATAATTTCATGGAACATCTGCCTTTAAGTCTGGTTGCTGATTCAACATGGCCTCCTTATTCAAATAAACAAGCAATGTTTATTTGACATATGCTATAAACATGTGTTCAACTGTTGGTGGTACAGTCGTTCAGTACACATGTATATGATCAGCATAAAATACAGATACGGTATGGAGATAACAGGTGGAGAGAGCAAAGCATCAGGAGAATATGATCTGTGTTGGAATGTATTATATGAACAGATGTTCTCAGTGTTCTCATTGCTTAAGAACCCTCAGCTTTCAATAAACTCAACATTTATATATGCTAGGTTTTTTCTAGAATTAAAGACTAATAAGAGATTTTCTAAGATTATCATACAAAGACATATGAATAGAAAACAGTAGTTGTACTCAATGTAGTTTTCTAAAATCACTTTCATTCATGCCTTTCATTTCCAGCATATCTAAACATATAAAATTATTTCCTTTTGTAATTTTTTGATGGTTACTGAAAAACTAACATTTGCCACAGGATGATGTTGAGTGCAGTCCATGTGGGTTTATGGTGGGACACAGTATTCCACATATGAAGGATCTTGATGAAAAACATTATCTCCTCAGAAAATCTGAATTTCTTAAAGTTTTGTGATCTCCACCCTATAACCATACACATATACTTTTCATGAAAGACATGTTAAGATCTGCAACTAAAATTGGTTTCTGGGTTTATTCATACCATTTTGGAACTTGGCCTGTAGGCATATATATTGTTTTGGTTGGAGTGAGATAAATTGGAGAGTACCGATACTGTTTATATGTGCTACAAACATTATGGTTTTAATATGAATATAAATGATTGAATCTGTTTTTTGGTCAGGTTTGAATTTGGATAGAGATAGAGAGATTAAACTTCTATTTTGTTCAAGTTTTTTTCAGTTTAAAAATGTGTGCCAGTATGTTCTATAGAATCCTTGTTTCCTTTACAGGTGAAAATGTAGATTGTTGTACATGATGCCCATGGTTAATTTGGAATCTTTGAAAGCTGGACTTACCTCCCTTGCCTTTGCTCTGCTCATTTGCTGCCAGATTGATCAGGTGGCGACATCTATGGCTTATTTGGGGTCGTATGGACGCAACTCTCTAGCCAGAGCCATGTATCAACGAATGCTAGTTGACAGCCAACACAAAATAGATGATCACCATTATGTAAGCATAATAAAATGCAATTATCTTGCTTTACAGTTTTAAGATTACGTATTCATGTCATCAATTTATGAAGCAAGCAGCATTTAGACATGTCATTCATATTAAGCAGGAGAAAAAGGTCAGGAAAGTTGAGGGAGGATTCAGATATCAGACAGCACCATTAAAGTAACAGGGTATAAAAGTCAAACTAGCAGTGAAAATCCCAATCCTCATGACACCAGGAAAATCCTCATCCACCAGGTTTCTAATGATGCCAGGAAAATCTCCACCTTCCAAGTTTCTAATGATGCCAGATAAATCCCTAGCCTTAATGTTTCTAATTATGCCAGAAAAATCCCCAACCCCAAGGTTTCTAATGAAACCAGGAAAGTTTCTAGCATTGGGTTTCTAATTACACCAGGAAAAATCCCCAGCCCATGGATCTCTTTTGACTCCAGGAAAATCCCAAGCCCCCCCCCCATGTGTTCCTAATGGCACCAGGTAAATAAAATGGCCCCCATGATGTCCTTGATTTTGAGACACATGATATTTTGATCATAAGTTTGTTCATTTATCGGTACTTGTCATATTTAGTGTCTTAATACTAATGAAAATTGCAATTTCTGAATCTTAGGACTAATAGTCACATGATAGACAAGTAATCATTTTAGCAAATTAAGCTCTCTATTTGAAACAAATTATTTTCTGGCGAAAATGCAGTCCAAATACCTTTTCTTTAGCTATTTAAAGATAAATATCAATACATAATACCATTAACTATTTCATGGTGATAACTTAATCCATTGCAACCACTCTAGATTGGTTAGCACAAAGATGGATCTAAGATCAATTCTGGCGTTTTATGGATCAATTGTAGTGAAGGTAGAATATGTAGGAAGGGTGACACAAAGGGAATGCTAAAAACTGGTTGGATATCAGTAGCTGCTTTCATGGAGCAAAGACATCAAATGATTGGATATCAGTGGTTAATTTAAGTATTGCAACCTCTTCTGTCCCCAAAGTATGGAAAACTGCAAAAGTAACTCCTATTCACAAATCTGGTTCTAAGGATGATGCTGATAACTACCAACCAATCTCAGTACTACCAAAATTGTCAAAATTGATTGAAAAACATGTCCATGACTCATTCATGTCATATTTAACCAAACACTTGCTGTTACAACTTAATCAATCAGGCTTTAGACAGAAACATTCCTGTGAGACTGCCATGATCTCCCTAACTGATAAATGACTTCAAGCACTTGACCAAGGTAGAATAATAGGATCTGTATTTGTAGATTTCAGGAAAGCTTTTGACATGGTGGATCATGAAATCCTTTTGAAGAAACTGAAAATCTACCAGTGTGATGAAAGAACAATTAGATGGTTTACTTCTTACTTAAGTGAGAGAACACAATGTGTTTACATAAATAATGTTCTGTCTGAACCTGGAAAAATTAGAGACGGAGTACCACAAGGCTCAATTCTAGGTCCATTACTATTCATTTTATTTATTATTGACCTACCACTTTTACTAAGAGACTCAATATCATCTACAGATTTCTATGCAGATGACACAATATTGTCAGACATCCAAAACACAAAGCATGAACTCAAAATTTCTTTACAGAATGCCCTAAACAAACTGGAAAACTGGTGCATATGCAATGGCATGGTGGTAAATACTGGTAAAACTATTACTTATCTCAACATGGCAAAGAAGGACAAAGAATTAATCTTGATAGTGATGAACTATGTCTGACATGGAAGGATACAAATTTGCAAATGGTCTGTCATGATAGGCTACTTGGTGTTCTGGTAGATAATAACCTATCATGGACTGAACATATCAAACATATCAGTAAAAAAGTCAATTCAAGTTTATGGCTTCTCAGTAGGATAAGACATTTTCTCCATGAAAGGCACAGAAAACTATTTTATAACAGTTACATACAACCATATTTAGACTACTGTAATACAGTATGGGGTAATTCAAATGATAAAAACATAGCAAGGCTGGCACATCTTCAAAAAAGAGCATTTGGGCTAATATCAATCCAGAAAGAAAGCAAGGAAAATTTAGCTGGTAGGTTCAAAATATTAACCTATTAAAGACCAAATCTGTTTGAGAAAAGCCAAATTAATGTACAGGATATCTCAATATTTACAATCACTATTCCAGTATAGGCTACCTGGTAATACTCCCCACCTGCAATCCATGTCTACCAAACAGTATAAAATTCCCAAACCAAATAAGGAGTTATTTAAAAGAAGTTTCCAATACTCTGGAATAGTATTCCAGTTGAGATTAGAAATGCCCACTCTATTTCCTTCTTCCAAACCCAATATATCCAGTGGCTTCAGAGATGCACTAAAATAAATAAATTCCTTTGTATAAGGGCCTCAAGGTAGATTAGTTCTTAGCTAATTGTGTTACCATCTTTAAATAAGGTCATTATTATTATTATATTATTATTATTATTATTATTGTTACTTTTATGGAGCAAAGATGAAGGAAGATTTCAGGCATTCCCATTATGAAAGAAAAATACTGAATGCACCATCAGTTTCATGTGGTAACTTTATTGTATGGCTCTTTTTAAAAGGTATTTCAGTATTCAGGTACTTTTTCATGGCACTATTAACGAAATCTGTCCATCCATTTCTGCAACTCCAATGTAAAAAAACCCAGATTTTTTCTTCATGTTCGACTTGAATTCAAGTATTTACTCTTACAACAGTGGTACAGTGTGGACACAAGTAAATTTCCAGTGGACATTTGCAACAAGTTTATCCAGTGTCAACAAGACAATGAGACCACACAGTTCTTGAACAACTGTTATGAGAAAGCAGATTGGCTGTTCACACAGATAAGAGATTCTTTTGTGAAATCCATCCTGAGCTGGTTCATGACAAGTACTTCAATTAACGGGTAATATGACTTTACTTATATTACTTATATTAAATTGTTCTTATTTTATAAATATATCAACTTTATTATGCATTTATGTCCAGTATGGCTACCATATCAGCTGATTTGAAAATCTTATTTCCCAAGAATATTACGTTAAAAAGAAGTAATGGTCTTATCTTGAATTCATGGAAATTTTAATCAGACTGTAGACCATCAACATCTGCAAGATATTCTTATTTAAATATTAGTGTAATGTCTCGCTTGATGTTTTTTCATTAATAATGTTGTAGATTAAGCATAAATAAGCCTATATGATACTTTTCTTTCTTGGTACTTGAGGTTTATGTATACCATTTCTGACAAATATTTTGTCATATTTTCCATTGATTTTGTATGAAAAATGCTGATTTAGTAGCTCTGTCGGCTTACTTGACTTAGCAATCTGTCGATCCAGATAAAATTTAGCTTAATGATTGTGTAGTCTTTTATCATTCATGAAATCTTGTTCTCTTTTCTCCATTCTGCTGCATTAAACCATTTTCTACCCAGGCTTCTAGGCAGAGGGTCTATGTTTGTATTTTCCAAAGCCCAGTTACACAGACTGCTGAATGTTGATGTTAACTGGCGTGGAGAAAGCATGCTTGATCTTGGTATGTTGACTGCTTATTTTATAGCAAGAGTTCATTCAGTTCTAGAACTGAAAATTTATTGGAGAAATAACACACATGCACACACACACAAGGATAATTATCTGAATATAGGAGGGATTTTTTTAAAGAAAGGAAGGGCTTCAAAAAATGAACAGTTTTCATTCATTTGGATGATTTTTTGGTGCGAATTTTTGAGAACTTAGCCCAACATGTGTGCTTCCTAGAGTAGATCCTGAAGATTTAGGCATTCTTGATTCGGGTTTTAATACAACTTTTCTTGTAAAAGACGGCAGTTTACTCAAAACTTAATCAATAGAAATCATAGTTTTATTTAACCAGATGGATTAAGATATTTCAGAAATTTTATAAATGAGCAAACTATCCTATCAATGAATTATTAGTTTTTAAAAAAATATTAAAGAAAACAGTGGGAATTATTACAATTAAAACTTGTAGATAATTAGTAAACACTAAAGTTAAATGATTGCAAAAATTAGGAATTGTACAATGTAATGTGCAGCACAATATTTGTATGGATTACTTGAGCACAATATTTGTATGGATTACTTGAGTACTTAATATTGCATTTATTAAAGTAATGTATACATCCAAGGTAAAGATGATACCACACTGCAGACATCCGATAAATAGATATAAAAAAAATTTGTTGCCACTAGCGTGTCAAGTACTGTCTGGTATTTTTCTTTGCCTCTTTGAAATGGTGTGTGCCCCTCAACTAGAGAGACCACTATCTTGAGATACTACACTCTCCATGCATGTTTTTTATTGATTATTTGGTGCCATGACATGTCTTGGGAAACCAGTATTTTTGGCAGAAGAAGTGGTCTTTCAGGACAGGTTTTACTGTGCTGCATTTGATTTTGCTCAAACTGAGTTATTTTGACTTTTTATTAGGTTGATCATATTATGGTATGATGTTGTCAGCCATAAATAGTTACCAAATTTTCTGGATGGTTTTCTTTTGGTGTGAGGAAGAAACTTATAAGTTTTGGAATCAAATAGTCATTGGTCAAGGTCAGTGACAGAAAGAAGAAAGATGGTGACTGTGCAATAACTGAAGCTCTCCACCATCTATAGTTATCATCCTTTGTGGATGGCTATTCTTAGAGTGTGGAAAAGCCTATCAATTTCAGTCACAAAGGTCATGTTCCAGCTTTCTGCATCACATACTGTAGGCCCAAATGTCAAGGTCATTGTGGCTAAAATAAGAAAAATCATTTCTGCACAGTAATATTAGTTCTGTATCCAACAACTGGACCAAACCTTGTGGATGGCTTGTACTTGGTGTAAGGAAGGGGCCTCAGGAATTTGGGATAAAACAGTTAAAGTGGAAGAAAGAATAATAAAAAATTCTGCAGAGATGAGTTATTGACTTCATAATTGTATTAAGCAGGGGAGTTTGTGATGCATCAATTGATTACAGCTCTTGTAAAGTTCTATAGTATTTGATTCACCCATTGCCAATTATATATACTTTTCATATTATGATATACTATAAATCATTTAATTTTTTTATATATTTATAATTTCTGTGTTTACTGTTATGCAAGCTTGACACACCATCTGTGTACTGTTCCAGTCCTGCATTTTACAAGTACCCGTGTTAAAGGTAGTAGAGCTAAGCTCTAAGCATGTGATAATCTTCAGTACATATTATGTTTTGAACTACATAAGTAAAGATTAACAGTGTTTTTTGTTGTACAGGTGCAGGGGATGGAATGGTGACAGAACAAATGGCTGTCCATTTCAGAACTGTATATGCAACAGAAGCTTCACATCCCATGCTAAAGAGGCTGCAACAGAAGGGTTACAGGTCTGCAGTTTAATCTTTTTCTGACACAGTTGGGTGACTGGTCATTAGTAAATAAAAAAGAAGATGCCTGTTTTACTCCAGTTCAGAGGAAACAACACCATATCAAACAAGTTATTTCCACAAACTCGGAACAAAATGTATTCAATAGTGTCATTTATTTTCATTGGTCTCAATTTTCATGGTTTTGTAGAAAAGATTTTTTTGTGGGTACATAAATTCATGTTTCTGCCTGTCAATGTTTGCATATTTTTAGTGATTTAATTTTGTGTTTTAACCTCTACAAATACCAAAATAAAAGAGTAAAACTATGCCAACAGCAACAACAGTTACATGTTCATCGAACACTTTTTAAGATCAATCACTTGCACTCAACATCAGAGGGAGCTGACACATTCATAAACTCTAAGCTAATTGGTAATTAAAGTACATGTGAATGATCTCTTCCTGGAAATACTGTCCAAAAAGTTGCACTTTCTATTACTTTCGGATAACCATGTCATTAACATAGTGGTTTAAGAGTGGTAAATTCAACTCAGATCCCCAATGTTTATGATAATGTCATCTTTCCACATGTGAACCAAACACGTGACTTCGCTGCCCCTTGGTTAATACAAGCAAATAGTGTCGACATTTGATGTGTTCTGAACCCATCAGAGTGGAAAGGTGCTAACTGAATTGAAAAACAAAAGGAATCACTCCATTCCATTGTTTGAGCCTGTCTCGTGTATGAACCAACTTGAGCCACACAACTTTACAATAAATAAAGATAGGATATTCACACAACTGCTGTGATAGCCAGGTAATGGAGACCATCAGGGAAAATTTAAAGATCAGTGTACTGTATTAGTGGACCATAAAGCCTCATTAGTCATGCCAATTCATACAGAATGGATAATTGTGGCTTGCACGACAATGTGTGAAGGGTGGACCTAGTTATCCATTGCATTGAAAAAGCTGAACTTGTTTAACTGAACGATTTCACGTTTATTTACTGACAGACATTTGTGTGTATTGACGGACATGTGTACCAACAGACTTGATTGAGATTTTTGGATTCAATGGTTTTGTTTGAAAATCAGCAAAGTTTGAATGTTCAGTACTCTGTAATTAGTGTATATATAGTGTTATATACAGAGTGTTATATACATAGTGTTTCAGTAGTAATTGTGCTTCAAGCAATAGTTTGTGTTGAAAGCGTCAGCTCTGGCACATTTCACTGTTACATTACACTGGGTTGAACAAGTCATGATATAATATCCATAACTGGAACTTAGACTTTTGTGAAATGGCATGAAAATCTGATCTTTGACCATAATTTTTTTTAAAATTCTAGACAAGCAAGTAGCAGAAATGTATCTCATCTAGCAACGTTTTTACTTATCCCCTGCTGTATGATAGTGGATTTGTCCTCCCCTGTTAACTTTGTTTCAGTTTGTTTCCAGGATTTTGGATCTGAATGAATGGGATAATGGATCACAGACATTTGATTTGATTGGCTGTCTTAACTTGTTAGACCGCTGTGACAAACCAGTGTCCATTTTGCATTCCATGAAGAAGGCACTGTCACAGAATGGACGTGTTATTGTGGCTGTCGTACTACCATTTGAACCCTATGTAGAACAGAGTAAGCTTGACTGTTTGATGTTGTAGAGGTAGAGTAAAAAATGGAGGGAGGGTATATAATGGAGGTATCATATATGCTAACTTAGAAGTCCAACTGCAAGCTGCACAGATCCAGATCTGCCATCACATAATGTGCTGGCAAATCTGGGGTTATGCAGTTTGCTAGGAGTAATCAGTAGAACAAGCAACATAGACACTGACCTACCAGCACATTATGCAGTGGCAGATCAAGGTCTGTGTTCTTTTCAGATTTACTCAATTTATAAGTGAGTATATACAGAATTTAGATAATTACCATAAATTAAATATTAAACTTCAAGGAAACATGAACTAAACCTAGGGAGAATAAATCTTGAATAATATTCCTTTTTGTTCAGTTTAAGATTTGCAGGTATCCTTCACCTGACACTTACAAAATTGGTAAGAATTGTATTCATTTCTATATTAGCTGAGGTTTAGGAGTAACATTTTCTTCTTAATCAGATAAACTTGTGATGGATGGGTCTTTCTCAGACTCTAAAATGTGGATCCAGAGGGTTTGGAAAATGGTCCAAGTTTAAGGATAATATTCTTCATAAAGAAAAGCAACCATAAAAAGAGACTAAAGAACCAAAAGTTGAGACCATCCTCCTTAATGCCACTTCACTTTTATGGAATACATGCCTTGTTTTTCATACATTGCTGTCAGAACCTCTTCTAAAATATTATACATTTTATGAAATTTTAGTTGATTCAGTTTAAAAATTTTTGCAACTTAAAAAAACTAGAATGTTTTAGAAGGTATGTTTAAATGAAATCTTTTTATGTAACAGGTTTTGACAAATTAGAGTATGTACTTGAAATTAAAATTTGTATGGCAGTGGAGGCTAAAATTTCAAGAAATGTTTATGAAAATGTTTTTCTGTCACGCACAAAAAGCTAACTTGAAAGGATTTTTATTTCTTTTTTTTATATAAATTTTATGAGGGCTAAAACTTAGTTGCTTGCTTGTTTTAGTATAAAATTTTTTTTCTCTAACTAGGTACAGCTGGCCATAAGCCAACAGAGGTCATTCACTTACAGGGGCAGACATTTGAAGAGCAGGTGGTCAGCTTGGTCAAGGACGTTTTTGAGCCAGCTGGATTTGAGCTTGAGCATTTTACCAGACTCCCTTATCTGTGTGAGGGTGATATGTATCATTCCTTCTATGTGTTGGATGACGCAGTCTTTGTTCTCAAGCAAAAGGAAACAGGCTGACAGCCTGCATGACAGTTCAACCTGTCCATAGGTCATCTAGGATACTGATGTATTGAACATATGACTGATATGGCTCTGTGGTACAGAGATTGGTTATTATAAAACAGACACAAAATACTGGAAATATTTGAACACCAGCTAGAGACTGGCATAGTAGGAGGCAGTAATAATGGAATTCCACGCAATATAGGTCCCTCATCATAACACAGTCCCTGTTATTAGGAGCAGTTATGATTCATTGTTCAGTAGCAGAATTGTATTTATTACTTAATTATGAAGTGGTCTTGCTGTAAGGTGTTACACTCTATGGCTTATTTTATTTATTACTTAATTATGAAGTGGTCTTGCTGTAAGGTGTTACACTCTATGGCTTCCAAGGACAGTATGATTCAGAGGGAGTTCTGTACTGTGATATGGACCAAAGACATGATAATATGCTATACATCTATGAACATCTACCAGGACCAGGACACAGTAGGATACTGTGGTAATTGAACACCTTGAAAACAAGATACTGTGATATATTGAAACACAGACACAAGACACTGTACAAATTTTAATGCTTTCAAGAAAATGCTAGTGAGGAAATGATTGGAGACTGACAAGTGAACCGCTCACCATTGAACAGTCACAAAAAGATACTGTACAGATTTGTACACCTGTTAGATATTGGTCATTTTAGGATACTGTGACGTAAATCACTTAGCAGACAAGTCACAGTGATAAGGAACATGGATTCAGTTGAATACTGTGCATAGTTTGAAGACCCATTAGGGAAGTCACTGGGATAGAATTGCACTAAATGCAATATTAGGTGTGTAAAATCAAACAGACTGATGTAATATCAAACAGTAGCTTGATAAGATACTGTCAGTACAGAAATACTAAATACATTTTGTTCCAAGTCGGAGGAAAAAACAAGTTTTATATGGTGTAGAGATATGTTGAGGTCAAGACACATTTGTAAGTCATATGAATGAGTTCTTTCCCCAAGCTTGGAACAAAACATGAATGTGGTTTTTTTATTTATTACATACCCCATTTTTTGTATTTTTTAAATATTGTTAGCTTTGCTGTATGAATGATATTCAAAAGAAATTATGATTTTTAATAGTTTGATCGCAAACAAATCAACACATGGACACCTCATAAGATGTGTAAGAAGTTCCAATCTGGGTGTGTGATACAGAAATATGGATTGGACGGCTGTATCCAACACCAGATCAAGCCTGCATGTAAGATTAAATGAGTATGTAATAACAATGAATACCATACAGACAGATCAAACCTGTAAGATTAAATGAGTATGTAATAATAATGAGTACCATACAGACAGATCAAGCCTGTAAGATTAAATGAGTATGTAATAATAATGAATACCATACAGACAGATCAAGCCTATAAGATTAAATGAGTATGTAATAATAATGAGTACCATACAGACAGATCAAGCCTGTAAGATTAAATGAGTATGTAATAATAATGAGTACCATATAGACAGATCAAGCAAGATTAAGTGAGTATGTAATAATAATGAATACCATACAGACAGATCAAGCAAGTAAGATTAAATGAGCATGTAATAATAATGAATACCATATAGACAGATCAAGCCTGTAAGATATAGACAGATCAAGCAAGCAAGATTAAATGAGTATGTAATAATAATGAATACCATACAGAAAAGAATCCAGATCTTCAACACCAGTTTTACAAGTATATACAGTAATTGAACCTTTTGGCCTGGTGGTGATTACACTGTTAGATTAAGAAATGGACACACGTAATGGCTGTTGATGGATTGCAACATCTCTGGTTTTGTAATAGGACATCAACCATTCAGAACACTGATATTTAACACTAGTCAGCTGTGATTGATAAATCAACCTGCATTCGTATTTAGATGTGGTTGATGATAGGACCTTAACAATGTAGAACACTCATATTTAACACTAGTCAGATGTAGTTTTTGTGATAGGACATTAACAATCTAGAACACTGATATTTAACACATCAGCTGTGGTAGATTTGGAAACCAATCTGATGAAAATCTTAATAACAGATATAGCTGATGGGCACTAATACAATCTCAGGTTTCATATTTCTGAAAGCGAAAGCTTCATTGGGAACAAATTGTTACTAAAAGCAAATATCTTTTACAATAATGCAACGCTGTAGCTGGTAAACTGTTTAAGTTAGTTGCCTTGGAATTCCAAAGTCAAGATTTCATATTTGCCATGTCAGGGATCCCCATTTTGATCAGATTACTTTGGAAAGATGGCGTTTTGTCTTTCAATTCAATATGTCCATTATAGTCTTGGTAATCCAGGTTCCATCGATTTGACTTTGGGTTCTCGTTCAGTATCCACCAACAGTAGCCATTTACAAAAATTAATGTTGGAATAGAGCTAGAAGTAAAATAAATGTAGGAAGGAATATGCTTTGACCAAAATAAAATCAGATGCCCCAGTATGATTTAAGCAACAATTATTTCATTGCATGGAAACCCAACAAGATTTGGAGATTTACACGAATGTCTTGATTTCTACCATTTGTTGTATCATGGAACAGACATGGCTTGCATTAATATTCAACTTACAAAATATAATTGTTGTACACGAGATAATGAATTGAAACATACCACAGCATGACTCTTTAAGGATGTCATTTAGTAAATAGATATTAGCACATTCCTAAGACACAGTTTTTTTTATGTATACAAAAGTGTGATTCCCAAAGTACCATTAATGTTTGGGAATTTTTTGTTATATATAAAATATGTAATTTTATCCTGTATGCTCATTTTTCTTCAGCTGTGTTTACAAATATAATATTGTTACATGAGATTTTGAACAGATTTGTTACCACTTTTTTTGTTAATTTTAACACATAATAGATTTTTGAGTATCCTACACTTTTTACATCTGATTGACATCTGCAATGACTGATCTTGAAATAAAAAGACTTACAAATGGCAATTCTTATGACACTTTTGTTTTTTAGTCAGACAGATACTTTACAGCAGATATGTTACCGTGAAAATATATGCATGATGTATACCAAACCCTTTTATATTAAGATTCTCAATGCCAATGATTTTTTTCTCAAGCCTGTTTTTTTGTAGAAGCAAGACATTTCAGTCACTGTTCCAGAATAGCAAGGTTGGCCTCAAAAAGTTTTGTTAGGGTTTTGAGTAAAATTTGCCTTATTGTTCTACTCGTACATGGGACAAATCTTTAATAAGGAGAGACAATTCATTTTATTTCCCCTTGGGTTGAAGGCCATAGTCTTGCAAGATTTGTATTAATGTTTTGGGTCAAAGTTTTAAATTTGCTTGCATATCCTCTTTTTATACTTGTGATGTCCCAATTTAAAGCAAAAATGGCACGCTCTTTTGACCTTGGAGTTAAGGTCACCAAGGTTGACGGTCATTCTTTGAGCATGGGTTTTTGCATGCAGTCCTTAACCTTGTACTGATACCCTGCATTAATTTTAGTCACATTTAGAGTTGAAAATCTATATTTTATAAGGTGGGAATCAATGTTCCATGATACATTTCTAGTCTGAAGATAAATTTCCAAAATGTGTTTTTCTCATTACGTTTCTTTCTAAACATTTGAAGCATTTACCCAGAAAATGTGAAATGTGTATGCTTTTGTTTTGACCATATTTTAAAAACATTATACCTTAGAGGTTATGATATTTTGGATGACAGTCTGTTTTGTACAAGTCATTCAGCTTAAGTACAATTTGATTAACAGAAAATATATTACCTACATACAAACTAAAAGATGGCACAACAATATAGGCAATTTTTTGTCTTTGGTGGCAGATGTCATCATAGTCATCAGTCTTTTAAAAGTTTTAGTTAAAATGTTTAAATTTCATACATTCTGAAACTCAGACAATTTATTCTGCAATATATATGCTCACTTGCCCTTTTAACTTTGGGATCAAGATAAGTCAAGGAAGAATTGCATCAAATGTTTCCTTTGATAATATTTCCTTAACCCCCTTAATGGATTTTGTTGGGTGAATTATTTTATAGTTTAGACAATAATTCTGTGACATGTTTGCTCAACCTTTTGATCTTGAGGTTAAGGTTACATATTTTACATCAGTACTTTGATCATGGGTTCAACATGCAATTTCTGACCTTGTATTACAGAATAAATACTAATGATACATTTATTTTTCATCGATGGAAGAAACAGGAGTTTCCGTTTTCAAAATAGCATTTGTCTCACAGTTACTCTACAATGTCTGAAACAGAATGTGCTGGATATTGTAATGGAAACTAATACTACTGGTGGCAGTGGATCCCTTAGGGGTACAAGACAGAGTCAAAAATCTAATTGGTGTCAAAACTGGGGGTCAGACTAGGTAAAAAAAAAACAACTTTGGTATCAAAACTGGGGGTCAAATTAAAAATTTGGGGGTCTCTGAAGTGCTAATGAGGGTAAAGTGAAACACTGGTGGATAAACATTTCTCCAGAAATTATGAGTGAATTTCCTCTTTGTCCGTTGTTTACAGAAAGGAGAAAGTTCGAACTATTTACTGTATTTCACAAAAATAAACCTCAAACCGACAGGTTACAGATTTATTGTTTATAGGTTTTCTTTGGTGAATGGATAAAATAAAGTGACATTGTTTGAATCACCATTAGCAAGCTTGTTCCTATTTGTGGAGAATAAACAGTGTAACTGATGAAGTTATTTTCTACTGAAAGGAAATATTTACTTTCTAGTTGACTCAACTAAACCCAATCATTAAAATGTAGCATCAACTGATGCAATAATTTTAAGCAGAACTGATAATTTTAATGAAGACATTCTGATACATTTTTTCATTAACTGCAAAACAGTAAAACGTTTCATTACAGTAATACCTCGAACATTTGCGAGGTTAGGTTCCAGAACCAGTCGTGGATCAGGAGGAATCGCGAATATTTGGTACGAGTCACAAAAAATGCTAATAAATGCTTATTTCTAGGGTTTAAACCCTAAATATGACCCAAATCATGCTCCCAAAGCACTTTAATTTCATTTAAAAGTTAGCTTAATATATGACCCTTAAAAAGAGAAATAAATGGTTGATGTAAAAATAGAGTACAGTATCGCCTAATGGGTATTTGCCACACTAGCGCATTTACAGTACGGTACATGTATACATGTACTAATATTACCCCTATACTAATTCATTGGCTGCCGTTTTCTTTTGCACTCACAGTAAGGTAAAACCAAGTAACGAATGGGACTGTAAACTTAATGACTGACATTTTCTTTATCATTGTTAGGTAAACTTCATATGTCACAGAAGTCATATAACAAAGGTACAATTCAATAAAATAAAGAAAACATGTACGTAGAGGGTACCAATGAAAATTTCGTGAATCCCGAAACGCGAATGCACGAGGTATTACTGTACTTTAATTCCAGTACTTAATGAAAGTCAATTATCTAAAAATTACTCCATGCATATACTGATTAAATGATAGAAAATCAAAGAAATCTTACAGAGATTAGGTTATGACTAGTACAGATGCTGTAAAATGTATGTTTTTGGTCTTCATATTTGTATCATGTCTGTTGAATAATGTACAACTTTATAACCACACTGACATCTATATTCCACAACAATATGACCACAATGAAATCACTTATGTAAACATAATGTCCAGAAAAACAAGATTGCATTTTACGGTCATAAAGCACAGGCAATTATGTTTTCTGCACAGTACATTAAACATGCTTTATTTCAGATTTTTAATATGCAAGCTACAAAATAGAAAAATGCAAATGTTATACTACATGCTTTTCTGTTACTAGAATGTCTTAACTTTACACATGCAAAGATACAGAACTCAAGCAGTGCAATTTTAAGTTTCTTTTTCCAGGCCATGGAAGAAAGTGGTTTTCAAAGTATTCTGCATTCTCAATCTTTTCTTACTTTCTTGAATTTTCCAGTGGTCTGCTTCCTTCAAGTCATGTGAACACACATACACAACTGCATCAATCTGCAACGTCTTCTCCCTGAGTCTGCTTTTCTCTCTCACTTTCCTTATATTTACCAGTAAATGTCTTCAGTTTTCTCACTTGGCAAGTTAGGAAGTAAAGCTCTGAAATAAAAGAGGATTAAAATAAGTTTATCATCTAATGGTGAAGCAAACCATAATCACGTATGCAGTTACCAAAACTATTTGCTTCATTACAAACCACAGACTATTAGTTGACTCTGTAGCTTTTGTGCATTAAATATTTGTATCATTTAAAATTGATAATCCTGATTTCATCAATTTATATGTTCCAATTCTTACTTAACGATTTTTAAGACCACTTTTGCCTGTATGGAGGCTGACATGTTCAACAAAGAATGTACCATCACAAGTGAAAATATTAGGATTACAGTCCTACCTAGTTATATCGACATCACTTATGTCAACAAATCACCTATTTCAATAAAAAAAGCAAAATCCCAGTCCCTTGGTCTACTATTACTACCAAAATTGTCATGCTTATGTTGATGTCAAGTTAAAAAATAAACATAAATGTCACAGAAGCCCTTGGTCCCAGCTTGAACAAATCCTTTGTTTTCGTATCATTTATGTCGACAAGCTGCCAGTTCCAACCCATACTTTGTTCAACAACTAGTTGATCTTGCTGCCAGGCTTTAATATCATGGTCGGATAATAATAAAAAAAAACAGGCTTTTGTTTGGTCCTATAAAGTTGGCCTCTCGCGGCTACTTAAATAAAAGCAATGAAGTCTGATCAATTCTTACATTTTCCAAAGTGATTGGTGTTTAAAAGAAGTTTGTTGTGCTGTGAAAGTTTCCTTTTTAACTTTATTTAGCATGTGTCAATATATACAATATTAGCCTTCATTAATCATATCAGCCACATCTCTTGTTCACTTTTATGTACTTTTCACGATGATTTCTGTAACTAAATACATGTACTATTTAAACCAACTTTTTGACAGGTTTTCAATTCCATGTGAATAGCCCCTTCCCCTTGGTAGCCTCAATAAGATGGGAACAGACTGACCAAAATCTAGGCCAATTTAAGTACTTGTACTTGAAGCATGTAAATAACAACTATGCAACCATGTGCTAATGCTGACATTGAATATCGTAGTGAATGTTTTTCATATCAGGATTTGACCGATGCAATATTTTATTGTGGACTTTATTACACAAAGGTAACCAAAATGTAATTTGTCAAAATACAAGTGTATTTCACACTGGTTTTGTCTTCATGTACACAATATTTCCATTTTTTATTTTCTCAAAGTGTAAATGATACTCATTGACAACTGGTCACCCCATAATGACGAATTTAACTTGTATCTTTTTTTGAGACGCTCTGCCCCCATCACTTTTATCACGACATCTGCCTATGTCAACAATATTTCCTCGGGCCCGAGGATGTCGACATAAATGGGTAGGACTGTATTATAAATGCAGCCTTCAACAAGCCACAAGAAAAAGATGTATAATTTATAAACGTTTCGCAAAGCTTCCTGTCCACTATTCAAGAGAAGATATTTCCTACACAGATATGTCAAAAACAGATCATACACATTCCTCTCTCCTTGTGCATCTTGTAGAGCAGGGGTCTCAAACATGCAGCCTGCAGGCCACATGTGGCCCATGTAGTTATTTCCTGCGGCCTGCAATGAAACCCGAATTTGTAAAATAGTTAATAATTCAAATTTTCTCTTCACAGCCAGCCAGTTTTGATAAAAAATGTGATTGTTGAAGTATTTACTTCTTGTTTCCAACATTTCAACTGGCTACCTTTTACATGGGTCACTTCGCTGTATTCCCTTGAGTTAATGTACTAGTCCTAATTTGCCCTCTTGGTGATTTAAGTTTTAGATCCCCATTTTAGAGCTAGGTATAAACTGATTATCTGACATATTTTAATCAGACTGTTTCTTTTTATGTCCTGCTTTGAATGTGGAAGATGAATTAAGTTCATCTGACCCTCCTTCTATCCATCCCACCTTGGTTAAGCTTTGTTTTTAGGTAAATTTCTCTTGCATTGCTTCTGAGTGCAGACCAGTGTTTCTTTGTATATGAATGTTTCTTGGCAAGCATGACACAATGTGGCCAAAATGAGGTCATTTTCTTTGGGCATTGTTTGCAGCAGAATTTTGCAGTTTTGTGTCGGAGCATCTTTGTGAACACAACTCCATTCTGCCAAAACTACATAGCCGTAGTGGATCATTAATGTTCTATGAACATATTTCCTGTTTACAATGAGATGTAAAATTCAATAAAGTTTAATATAATTCCAGTTCATTTATCAAAAATTTGATTTTATATGATGTGTTTTGATGTTTTGTTGCTGAATGGGAACAATCATATTAGAAAAATGAGATTAGGCAGAACCTAGACAAGTTGATGTACATACTTCTCTTGAATCGGTCTAGAGCAGTTGTGTCATTCATAAGACATCTTTTGATCTCCATCTTCATGTCCTGTACCATAATCCTCAGTCTCTCATAGGGGGAGGATGCCTTCTGCAGATCTGCAGCATGACAATGTACATAGTGAGATGTAATCAGAAACACTCCTCGGGAGAGAGACAGATAGACAGAGAGAGCAAAGAACAGTTCCAGATAATTCAAATAATAAAAATACCCATTTTCATTTTAATTGTTAAATGAATTTTAAAGCTCAATTGTTGAAAATGTGCATAAAGTATTTAAAAAAAAGCATTTGTAGCTACCATGGCCTCAAGGTCAAGTGAATGTAATGTAATGTATGGTCATTCATGTGATGTGTGTCCATCAATAATTGCAACTTTAAACTTGTCAAAAACCACTGGTTCACAGTTTTTTTACCCAGTTTTGGCACAGAGCATCCTGGTTTGAAGGGCTTTAATCACTGTACAAAAATTGTTGATCTACCATCCAGTGTGGCCACCACTACAAACATAATATGAACACCCATTAAACTGCTTCTAAAAATAAAACAAAACAAGACAACTCGAAATGGAGTTCAATCACATTTGACAGAAAGCATCCTGGCAGAAAAATCTTTCAAACTTTTACAGACAATACCAGTTTGCCTTCAAATATGGCCACTGTTACTAAAAATAGAATACCTACTGTTACATAAATTGGAACAATCTTTAAATGACATATCCTCCAGAACTGGTGAATGAAAACATCCCAACACATTTGTACAGATGATGTCAATTTGCCATTAAATATGGACACCATTTTTAAAAATAGAACAAATTTAACTGACTTAATCCCAAAAACCAATGAATATAATATAATGAAACTTGAAAGAAAGTAACCAGGCATGAAGACTTTTCAAATATTTATACCAGATGCAAAGATGCCAGTCTGCCATCAAAGATGGTCACTGTAACAAAAAATATTTTTAAAAAAATATTAAATGACCATTGTAAAAACAACTTAAGAGAATTCAAAATTTATTTTTTAGGAAGCATCTGGATATATAGGCCCTTAAACTTTGTACAACTGATGCTGATATGCCATAAAAAATGGTCATTGTTACAGAAGACCTCTAAAATTTATACAAGGAATACCAATCTGACCTCATTACTAAATTTTATACAAGGAATACCAATCTGACATCATTACTAAAATTTATACAAGAAATACCAATCTGACATCATTACTAAAATTTATACAAGGAATACCACTCTGACATCATTACTAAAAATTTATGCAAGGAATACCAATCTGACATAATTACTAAAATTTATACAACGAATACCAATCTGACATCATTACTAAAATTTATACAAGGAATACCAATCTGATGTCATTACTAAAATTTATACAAGGAATACCAGTCTGGTATCATTACTAAAATTTATACAAGGAATACCAATCTGACATCATTACTAAAATTCATACAAGGAGTACCAATCTGACATCATTACAAAAAAATTTATACAAGAAATACCAATCTGACATCATTACTAAAATTTATACAAGGAATACCAATTTGACATCATTACTAAAAATTTATACAAGGAATACCAATCTGACATAATTAATAAAATTTATACAAGGAATACCAATCTGACATCATTACTAAAATTTATACAAGGAATACCAATCTGACATCATTAATAAAAATTTATACAAGGAATACCAATCTGACATAATTACTAAAATTTATACAAGGAATACCATTCTGGCATCATTACTAAAATTTATACAAGGAATACCAATCTGACATCATTACTCAAATTCATACAAGGAATACCAATCTAACATCATTACTAAAATTCATACAAGGAGTACCAATCTGACATCATTACTAAAATTCATACAAGGAATACCAATCTAACATCATTACTAAAATTCATATGAGCACCAATCTGACATCATTACTAAATATTTATACAAGGAATACCAATGTGACATCATTACTAAAATTTATACAAGGAATACCAGTCTGACATCATTACTAAAATTTATACAAGGAATACCAATCTGGTATCATTACTAAAATTTATACAAGGAATAAAAATCTGACATCATTACTAAAAATTTATACAAGGAATACCAATCTGAATTACTAAAAATTTATACAAGGAATACCAATCTGACATAATTACTATAATTTATACAAGGAATACTAATCTGACATCATTACTAAAATTCATACAAGGAAAACTAATCTGACATCATTACTAAAATTCATACAAGGAGTACCAATCTGACATAATTACTAAAATTTAAACAAGGAATACCAATTTGACATCATTACTAAAATTAATACAAGGAGTACCAATCTGATATCATTACTAAAATTCATACAAGGAATACCAATCTGGCATCATTACTAAAATTTATACAAGGAATACCAATCTGACATCATTACTAAAAATTTATACAAGAAATACCAATCTGAATTCATTATTAAAATTTATACAAGGAATACCAATTTGACATCATTACTAAAAATTTATACAAGGAATACCAATGTGACATAATTACTAAAATTTATACAAGGAATACCAATCTGACATCATTACTAAAATTTATACAAGGAATACCAATCTGACATCATTAATAAAAATTTATACAAGGAATACCAATCTGACATAATTACTAAAATTTATACAAGGAATACCAATCTGGTATCATTACTAAAATTTATACAAGGAATACCAATCTGATATCATTACTAAAAATTTATACAAGGAATACCAATCTGATATCATTACTAAAAAATTATTCAAGGAAAACCAATCTGACATAATTACTAAAATTCATACAAGGAATACCAATCTGACATCATTACTAACATTCATACAAGGAGTACCAATCTGACATCATTACTAAAATTCATACAAGGAGTACCAATCTGACATCATTACTAAAATTCATACAAGGAATACCAATCTGACATCATTACTAAAATTCATACAAGGAATACCAATCTGACATAATTACTAAAATTTATACAAGGAATACCAATCTGACATCATTACTCAAATTCATACAAGGAATACCAATCTGACATCATTACTAACATTCATACAAGGAATACCAATCTGACATCATTACTAAAATTTATACAAGGAATACCAATCTGACATAATTACTAAAAATTTATACAAGGAGTACCAGTCTGACATAATTACTAAAAATTTATACAAGGAATACCAATCTGACATCATTACTAAAATTCATACAAGGAATACCAATCTGACATCATTACTAAAATCCATTCAAGGAATACCAATCTGACATCATTACTAAAATTCATACAGGGAATACCAATCTGACATCATTACTAAAATTGATACAAGGAATACCAATCTGACATCATTACTAAAATTCATACAAGGAATACCAATCTGACATCATTACTAAAATTCATACAGGGAATACCAATCTGACATCATTACTAAAATTTATACAAGGAATACCAATCTGACATCATTACTCAAATTCATACAAGGAATACCAATCTGACATCATTACTAAAATTCATACAAGGAATACCAATCTGACATCATTACTAAAATTTATACAAGGAATACCAATCTGACATCATTACTAACATTCATACAAGGAGTACCAATCTGACATCATTACTAAAATTCATACAAGGAGTACCAATCTGACATCATTACTAAAATTCATACAAGGAATACCAATCTGACATCATTACTAAAATTCATACAAGGAATACCAATCTGACATCATTACTAAAATTCTTACAAGGAATACCAACCTGACATCATTACTAAAATTTATACAAGGAATATCAATCTGACATCATTACTAAACTTTATACAAAGAATACCAATCTGACATCTTGCCTAAAATTTATACAAGTAATACCAATCTGTGAAAATGACCAAGTAGAACTATTTGAAAGATAAAGGACATACTAAAATGGATTCTGCTCTGTCATCAAAGGTGGCCACCATTACTAAAAATAGAAAAACCTTCAAACAACTTATGAAGAAAAAAAATGCAATTTAATTTGACCAAATATGACAGTATCTTGTCATAGGCAGCTTTCAGATTATATCAATCCACCATAAGAAGTAGAAAATTTATACAACTGAAGAAAAATACAAATGCTAAACAGAAATTAACCAATTTCAAACACAAAGCATTATGTATGCAATCCTCAGTCATGGAAGAAATTTGAACAGAAAACATTCTACTCATCCAGATTTCTTTGCCAACTGCTGTTGCATTGGTTAGGCAGATGTCAGCCAGATGAGTGATCTCTGTCCCACTTGGGCCTTCTTTTTACATATGTGAAATTCACATCCTTTTTAAAAAATCTTGGCTTTAACTGACCCCACCCCTTGCCAAAATTACTTTTGAATTCCTGGAATACAAAAGGTACAAAGTTAAACAATAATTGCTTTTGGGAGATATTTCCCAATAATGTGAATAAACTTAACAGGTGATTTTAGTTTGATTTTGTTTTGATAAACGTTTTAAAAAGTGTAGCTAGCTTGGGATGAAAGTTTACATTTCCTTGTTCCCACGTAAAAAGGCCAGCATCTTTTTTCTCAAAATATTTATGCCTAATCAGGAATGTGCAATTGATTATTCCATGTAGTTGATCTAAAATATAGTTACTAAAATGAAGCTTTTACCATGGAAGAAGTTCCATATCAATGGATTGGGAAGTGGCTGCAACTCATATAGTTCTTTCAAATCCTTCTGTAACTGTGCTGTATCAATTCCTTTGTTTAATTCTTCCAAATGGTACTCACTGCTAACTAGTGAACAGTCAGAGTCAGTTACTAGTTTGCTTGAATGGTGCTTTCCTGTTACTTTGTTAGTGTTCAACAACTGTAACAGATCTATGTTGTCTGTAGTGAGTTTATCACCAGACAACCCAGATGTGTCCTTGGTAGAAAAGTTGCTATTGCTTGTGACTAGGTCCAAGTTAATTTCATAGCCTACTGACTCCAAGGAGCTGATGGGGCATTTGCTGTCCTCAGAGTTCTTGAATATGAGGGTCTGACTCTTGTCATCAAGTGGCATAATGCAGATATAGGGGTTTGTACTCTGTTCTGTAGTCATCTCAACACGACCACCTTTATCTTGATCTTGGCATGCCAATGTTGGTTTAAATTCATTCACCACAGAATCATCAGAACTATCACTGCCAGCAAAATGAATCTGTTCTGCCTCTTGCTTGTCATTTACAGAAGATTCTTCTTCGACTGCTATCGATGTGGCCAAGTTTTCATTCGTTGGTAAATTTTGCAGAGCCTCTTTGGTTGTACTCTGTGGCTCTACATTTGGATCTTGCTCTTGACTGTAGCTGGCAATGCTCTCCCCAGTCAGTTGCTTGTTGCATGGTTCTGGATGAATTGCTCCAAACAACTGTTTTCCTTGAACGGATGGGGTAGGAAAAACAATATTCTGAGGAAGGAATGAAGAACCCTTAGGAACCAAAAATGGTTCCATAATGCATACCTGACCTTTGAACTTGGTAAAACAATTAGCAAGGGGAGAGCAAATGAACCCTGTGGGTGTTTGCCCTACTATAGCGTAAGGTACAGCAGTGTATTGTGTGAGGTTACTTGAAGAATGTGCATTTTCACTTGGCTGATTCTGGGAGCTGTTAACTGTTGGTGAAAGATGCTTCACTTTTTTAGAGTCTACTGCAATTAAAAAAATCTTAAAGTCATTTTATAACAAAGATGCTTAAACATGTTTTAATACTTGTTTTCAAGTCTATAAAAATTTTTTTTAAATAAATAAGGGAATAACAGTTGTGCTTTTCAAAATTTCAGGTTCCACATTTTTAATTACTATATTTAATAACATCAAATATCCTAAAATATATTTTTTCTCTATGAAGAGTTTCTTTAAACTAAGAATATTTGTATTTTGAATATCACTTAGATATAACAAATATTAAAAATTTAAGAACTTAATGTTTATTTCAGAAGTCTATGATGTTACTGCAAGCTACATTTATGAGACTACCAAAACACTGCATCTGTCTTGTTTGTTAGAGAAGGAAACGATGTACAGTTATGGGCTACTATCACACAGTGTTAAAGTTACATTTCTAAGAAGACTACCACAACACTGCACCTATTGTATATGCTACAGTAAGTAACATGATACAGAGTTTACAATGACTATTACACAATGTTAGTGTATGCTACATTTATGAGACTACCATAACAAACTGCACCAGTCTTGTAAGTTACAACAAGATATGCTATACATGTATTTATATTTGTAAGACTACCATCACTCAGTGTCTGCTCTGGCTGAATTAATTTCCTTTTCCCTTTCCTGGAACATGGCCCTTCTCGACAGGTACGAATCACGTGGCGGATCACATCTTCACCTATACCAAATTGTCGCCTCCCCACTGTATAGCTCTCCTGTAGCTAAAATTGTAAAAATAAATCAACAACTTTATCACAATTTTTTCAGTATTTTAGGAAAGTAAATTTAGTTCTTGATTGATATATTGTTTCTTCTAATATCATTGTCATTATTTAAAGGGAGCAATGTTCATATGAAATATTTCCTATCCTAGTTTCTTGTTTTTGCCTATCTCCTTCTCTTCAGGTTCATATATAATGCAAACTCCTTTGGAATGAGCTCTGATCTAAATGTGTTGGATTCAGTTTCGTTAATGAAAGGGCGCAAGATTAAATCCTACCTTATAATCAGCCTTGGTTGGCTACCATCACATGTCCTTGGACAATCAACGCACTTTTGTCCAATTGTAACGGAATTAAATAGCGTACGTGTATTGCTGTAGTGGAAATTATTTGATTTTTCTGTTAAGGTCGCTTTAATCCATGCAGAAAATAAACATTTTTTATGACCTTCCTATCCTCTTCCAATGTTTAATTCTAATGCTTCTAGCGGAAGCAAATGTTTAATACAGCTGCTTTTATAAATCATGAAAATTAATGCATTTATCTTTACATTTTCTTCTTTGTTCTTTTTTAAGCATGGGAAACCAAATCTATATTGAACGATTCGAATTCTTGATCTTCTTTAAGCATGGGAAACTAAACCTATATCGAAAGATTCGAATTCTGACTTGAAAATAAACGGACAATATCAAGCACCTTGGCCAGCGTATCTTGAAAATTTAGATGCTTGCTCGTGTTTGTAGGATTGCGGTGTATACTGCGAACAACTTCCTCGAACCTTTCCTCTGGAACTATCAGTTTTTCATTCTTCTTGAAAACCAGCTGGCTGCCAGTTGCGTCGAGACCCATTCGTTTCGCCCATTCCTTCACACGATATAAACCTCCATATTTTCCACGTGAGCCTTCGTCATATAGACCCACCTGCCGCACGTGGCCCATGTACGGACATACACCAGTCTTGATGTAGTTGAGTAATAAATTGTACTGATTTAAGTTTAATGTTCCACATCGGGGCCTTTTCTCACTATTATCATCAGTTTCGCTCATTTTTTGGACGTAAAATCATCTAGAACATAACTTATGTTTGCTTGTTATGCAGACGACGCATATGACATCACATATGCCGTAAAAACTTTATCAGCCGAAAATGCATGTCGTAAAATCAACTTCGTCTGGTTATGTCCGCTGACTGACGTCAGCAAATGCTGCACCCACCAAGAGTTATTTATCTTTAGGTAGTATACCATACACGAAAGTGTAAACATGACATGGACAGTAAAAAAAAATAATCAAATTTTGCATATGGGATCTATACAATTTTTATCACTTCTTTTCTTTTCTTTCATTTTGCTGAGTCCTTATTGCTTCCAAATCGGTAGGCTTTTATCTACGACCATAAAGATTTCTTGTTGCAAAAGATTGTCTTGTAAACGATACTCATGAATTTGTTTTTGTGGGGGTTTTTAAGCCAAAGAATAGTTTGTACAGGATTTTTTAAATTAAAAAAAAATGAATATAACAGCGGTACCCATTTAAGTTATTCCCAGAAGTCCTCAAGGCAAGAACATGTTCAATTTGCGCGCTCTTCATTCAAGTTCTAGCTAATTGGTCAAATATCGTTGATGTGGTACAAATTTCTGTACATATCTAGTTTGTTTGGTCTTTAATTTTTAGTTTTTGAAAGGTTTAACTTCGCTGTCATTCTGAGACCTCTTACAATTTTTGTCAAGGTAGATAAATTGTAAGTAAACAATGTAACACAAACAAACAGGCTTATAGGTAAGTTGCTATGGCTTCTCTTCAAACCGCTGTTAGCACTTTTTAAATTGTAGAGGTTTATAAAAAAAGAAAGAAAAAAAAGAAAGAAAATATGTGGTGGAAAATGTGGATTTCCTCTTGGAACAATTATGATGACAGGAACATGCGAGATTCGTGCATGAACCGTATCTAGGATACGATATTTATATTGCTCGGAAGGAATGAGTAGCACTCGTAATGGCGATATATTGCCACATCTGAGTTGAACTTAACTTCTTGGTCTTTTGTCCAGTACTTGCACAAAATATACAGGATTATGCTTCATTCATACTGCAGGCGGGGGAGGGAGTTAGCCATTATTGTCATTCAAATAAAGGACGAATTAATAGGGATTTTGTTTTTTCCAGCCCTGCTGTTCATATTTCAGAAGAGTTTATATGATAGGATGTTTCCTTCCATTTGTTAGCACAAGTTTGTTATCCCTGCCCCTTATAAACTACTTGGATGATTGACATGAAACTTTACATGGTCTAGTTCGTCCTAAATAACAATTAAAGGTGCTGCTTGGACATCTTATACATTGAACATTGTGTTATTGCTACTCCTCCTGAATGGATGGTGTTTTCACTAAAAGACTTCTTATACTATCTAACTGGTCCTTAATGAAAACGGCATAGATCTGATCTCTATATCATTCACCTTGAAAATCTTGTTGTCGCCGCTCCTCCTGAATGAAATATATGAACATGGAATTTTCACCACTACTTCATTTGATTTCTAGTTGGTCCTAAATTAAAATGGTGCCGTTCGGATTCACTATATGGCGAACACACAACGGTTATTTTAATTTTTTGTATTGCTACTCATCATGAATGGATGGTCATATCAACATGAGGTTTTCACGAAAAGTCTTCCTATAATGTCTAGTGGGTCCCAAATGAAAATGGTGCCGATCTGACATGACCTTGAAAATCTTATTATTGCTGAACTTCCTAAACGGAAAGTCATATGGAGATGGGGTTTCAACAGAAGACTTCATATTATGTCTAGCTGGTCCTACGTGAAAATGGAGCAGCTCGAGCATCCAATATGGACAAAAGTGTCCATCATGACAATGTTGTTATTGATATTTCTGGATGTTCAAAATGGGATTTTCACTCAAAGGTTTCTTATGATGTCTACTTGGCCCTAAATGAAATGGTGCCTACAATATGGCTGACATAAATAACATTTTGAAATCTGAAACCGTCGTTATCGTCCCTCCTCCTGAATGGATGGCCATATTGAAATGGGGGGGGGGGGGTTAATGATTTCTAGCTGGTCCTAAATGAAAACGTTTACATTTTAAAATCCAATATAGATGCCTCAGAGGCTAATTAAAAAATATCGTTATTGATCAAATATATCAGCGATGGTTTAGATAGAAGAAATGAAGTTATATTGAATATATGTAGATCGTCAGTCCATTCGAAGGACTCTTGTTTACAGAAAAGGGTTTTAGAAATAGAAAACATGATTTTTTTTTACCAAGAAAAAATTGACCCGATTAGTCTTTACGTTTGTTTTTACAAATATAATGAAGACACGTTAACGTCTGTATACCCTTTCCTTATAAATGTTTTCTATTTTTACCAATAAAATAAATAATAAAATGTCTATCTGCATTTAGATCAGCAAGTAGATCTCCGATATTTTTGCTGTTTTGTTTTTCTTACATTACTGGTACATACTAATATATTTTGACTGATATTTATATGCGGATGCTAAGTAAAATCCCTCAGAATGATCACGTTTTTTAAATAATAATCCCTGTCAGAACAGAATGTGTGTTTATTCATCGTCTGTTGACCGTTTTTTTTTGTTTTTTTTTTTTAAATTGCCGACGCGTGAGTAGAAGGCAACATCGCCCCAAGGAAAGTGTAATGCGCGGAGAGCGGAGATCATCTATCACTAGAAATTTTTCATTTCCTTCTGATGCCGAAAATCATTTGCCTTTTTTTCTCCTTAGTTTTGTTAAAGGAAATTAAATTTTCATGTGTTGCTAAACCGTGTCTTTTGTTTGAAAAGGAAAACGAACTGCTTGTAACAAACCGGTCTTATTAAATGTAAAAGATGAAAAATCTAATTTGAGCAACTTTATGAATGATAGTTTCTCACATTCTTTTCCAGAGTCGAAAATTTCCCCTATTTTTAGGGTCTTTCCACATTTGCAAGTTCTTCACCTGTGAAAGCCTTGATATTCCTAGATCATTTAATTTACAAGATTAATTGCAGGGATCTTCCCATGAAAGTTGGGTAACATTGGGCTATACGCGAGATAGTGTTACAAAATGTTCTCAGAAACGCCCGTTTTCATCATAAAAGTGAAAAATGTTTGTGAAATATAGAAAAATTTATACATTTACATAGCATGTCTTTTAAAAGCGGCCTTTTACTATACTGACTTTTAGAGAGAAATTGGTATTACTAGTGTATCAACCAGGGCCGTATTATCTGATTGGCACTGTGCTACGAAAACACGATGTTGCTGAAAAGAATATACACAAAGACTACGTCAATCGTTTTACTAAAGAAGTGCCTAGGGCCTACAAAGACCTTAATTCATCCCTGGTAGCAAGGGGTATAGAGTACAAAACAACAAAGCTAATAATTTAGGGTCCATGCTTGACTCGGATGTTTGGGCGAAATCACTTTTTTTCCAGCCAGAATAGGTCGAAGTCAGCAAAACAGGAAGAAGTAGTGTAGAATGTTAAAAATTTGTAACGTTCAAAACAATCACTTTAATCTTCTGTTTTTGCATATTTGCAAGCCAGATGTTTAAAATACTGATAAATCTTCATAATAATATTAAAACTTTAATCAATTTGCTCCGCCACAATAGCTGCGAAATATTAAATAGGTGCATTTAAAATACTTTACAGTCAAAAAGCGTCAAGTTTCCACAGCAGGTTTCATTTTTGTCGTACATTTGTAGGATAAAATATTAGATAATACTGGTAAAGTTATTAGCACTAGACGTGAATCCACAGTTATTGACTGGTCTACGCATATTTAATTTTACACCTTTTTTTTTCCCTTTCAAGGATTATGGGCGACTTCCATAGATAGAAATTAATTTGAGGCAGTAGAATTCAAGCCAGGTTTAAATATTACGGCTAAGCGAGTGGTTAATTAATCCTGAATTTCTTAATTACATGCTCAAGAAGGATTTAGAAAAGATTAAGCCATAGGATTAAGTTACAGAATGTTTATTTAACATTAAAAAAGTTGTAAAGGGTTGCGGAAAACATACAAGCATGGCATATAGATGGGTTCAGATTGAACCAATGGCTGAAATGAACGAGAGTTTCGTGACCGCAGCAGTAACTAGCCATAGGGAGAATACAAAATTGTCAGTTGCCTGAAAATAGCCAAGTAGCAATAGAAGGAAAAACTTCTCGCACATTTGGATACAGATCATAGTTTTGTACATGAATCTTTCTATGTAGATTCATTGGACCGTTTTGCATTCGAACACCATACAGACATGCTGTGCCGTAGGAAAGGATGGAGTTTATATACTTTACGAAAGAAAAATCTTTTATTTCATTTGTTTTGGGGTTCTTTTCCCATCTAGACATTTTCTGCCTACTTTTAATCATAATCATTTCTTATTTTGCTGCTTTTCGTATTTTGGCCCTTGCTTGTATGTGTGTGTGGTTTAAAAAAAATATACACGTATTGATATGATTGACGCTTTGACACGAAAGGGACTAAACTAAGCAGATATTTCCACAAAGAAATTAAAACCAATGGGGACGAGAGTGCTGTAAGACAACCAGAGAGCTAGCTATTCAACCTGGAAAAGGCAGATTTTAATGAACGTCCCAGACTGCAGAGGTTCTCAGAGGACCTGTGTTGCGGGGGATCCGTGAAGAAGAGATCATGACCCTACAACATGGTAAAGGAAAATATATTCTTTGTGCAAAGGGGGAGATCTAGTCCTATTCCCAGATGGACCCAGATAGGTAAGAGGAAAACAAATGCAAGTAGAAGGGGCTCCCCAAATACAGAGGTTTATCGAACGTAAGAACATTGACGTTCATATAACTACCTTATCTGTAGAAATTCCAGTAGAGGAACTTTTCCATAAATTAGAAGGTCACGGTAAATAAAGATATCCACCTTCAAAGGATATCCCACCATCCAAATAGGGGTCCGAATTATGACAATCAACAAATAAGAAGCAAAAAACTCCCGACCTTTTTCTATCTGATGGAGTACATGCCAAAACATGGTATGCGGGATGTATTCACCAAAAACCATGCCCCATATATGGTTAAATGGTACATACGGCCAAGATATGTACTAATCGGATGAATATAATCAAGCCAAAACTATTAATAAATTGCAGTATCGGAAAACACGCCCATGTTGATTGTGGAAGAACTTGAATAAGTAACGGGAGCATATGCAATTGGATGTAGATCAGGCAGAAGAGAATAGAGAAAGAGAAGTGGAAAGACTGGGTAGAGAATGGGCGCGATGAACGCCTCACTTCTGTCCAAAACATTAGAATGGGACAACCTCGGAGTTGCACATAATAAAAACACACAAAAACAACACAATCAATGGAAAGAAAATAAATAAGGTAAAATGAAGAACATAACATAAAACTCCAGAAAAAGTCCAAACAAAAGTATAAAGGACTACACCCTCGAAGAATTATACTTCGCTGAAGTAGTGACATAAGCCCCGATGGAAGAATACGAGTCTTCAACGGTGGCAGAGTCACCCTAAGAATGCGAAAATGTATCGGTTTCCGTTCTTACATATATTCAGTTCAATACATACCTCTCTATTTATTTAGAGAGGTCTCTAATTCAATTTAGAGAGATCTCTAATTTATTTAGAGACATGTACAATTTCATTAGAGAGCTGTGTATATCAACTATGGACCTCTCTAATTCAGTTAGAGACCCCAGTATATTGTCTCATTTGTAGACTATAACTGAACTGCAGACTTCTATAATATAACTAGATAGGTCTGTGATAGAATTAGAGACCGCTCTAATTCAGCGTAGAACTCGGTGCTAAGGTCTTAATTTGGCAATGAAATTTCACCAGTATGGTTTTGAAAGATTGGAAACACTATTTAGAGACCTCTTCAAATTATTAAGAGAATTTTATAATTGAATTGGAGAGGTTGCTAATTTATTTAAAGACCTATACAATTCATTTATGGATTTGTTGATCCAATGCCAAATTAGAGAAGTATCTAATTCTATTAGAGAGCTCTCCAATAGCACTAAAGAGCTTTCTTATTCAGTTGTAGAGGTCTCCAATTAAAGTAGAGAGGTCTATAATTCAGCTACAGGCATTAATAATTATTAATTGAGGTCTCTAATTGAATTGGAGAGTTATATAATTGATATACAGAGCTCTCTAATTAAATTGTAGAGGTCTCTAACACATCTCTAGAGAAATGGAGAGGTCTGTATTGAATTGAATATATGTAAAAACGGCCGCCCATAAAAATGAAGAGCAGTCAATTAATATAACGATGGGTAAAGCGAATGAAGATTCAAGGGTACATAACACACACACACACACACACACACACACACACTCTCTCTCTCTCTCTCTCTCTCGTCTTCAACACCACCACCACCCATGAAAAGAAAATGTATACAAACTTGCCGAACTACACAGAGAAAAAAGTCCTAAATAAAGCACAATCCATACATTTAAGAGGTCGCTGCCTCTTTAAAAGTCAATTTCACAAACATTTACCCCAACTGGGAACAAGGTACGAAAACGCACATCTTGGGAGTATGAAAGAAGGAAGAACCACCCCAATCGGAAACAAGTCGCCAAAATCAGGAAGACTAAGAAAAAAGAAAATATCTATATATTAGTGAAGACAAAACAACTAGGCTCAATAACAAAAAGAAAACCAAGACATCCAACACGAATACGGATACTTAAGCAATTGCATTTGTATTTACAACTAAAACGTTTGTATACCCTTTCCTTACAAATGTTTTATATTTTTACACAAAAATATAAATAATGGAATCTATATCTACATGCTGATGTGGAAGACAAAAGAAAATATATTGTCGTGAATTGTATGAGAAGTATCACAATATATATATATATATATATATATATATATATATATATATATATATATATAGGCCGAGAGAGAGAGAGAGAGAGAGAGCACCATCTTTTGTGCTAGTACACCTAAACGTTTGTACAGAATGTCTTTATGAACTATATTAACTATTTCGGTTGTGCTCGGCTCTTGAGAAACATCGTCGTCTGAGGAATGCATTGTAAATATTACAACAACGGAAGGTCAAAACTTAAAGCTCAAAACAGTGGTTCGAGCCTCCGCCCCTCCAGCATCAGGTCAGATGTAATATATACCCACCGTCGTTGAAATGTTTCCACTGCATGGAAGTACGAGCTTTATCAGGAGTTTATTTTACACACAAACACACACACACACACACACACACACACACACCATCGATGACAATTTTAGCAGTTTATATATAGGATGTGATTTTACTGCTATCGGTATCAAAGACCCATGCCTTCCTAGAACCACATCACGTGACTAGCTTCGAGTTACGGCAGCATCTTTCTACATACAGCAGACCTTCGTTAACGCCATATTCACCCGATAGCCCCAGTTACTTTAACCCTCAACCTCCATAAAATGAACTCGCAAATAAAATTAAATAATTTTAAAGTTGTCAATTTTAGAATAATAAGCTGAATTCTAAAATAAGAGAAAATGAAAGAAAGAAATGGACCTTCAACTTATATACCGCCTGAACTCTGTACATGCTCCCGTTTATGAATAGATACGGAATTCCACATGCATCACCAGGAGAGGTCATTAAGTGAGGAGTCAGCCTCAAAATCTTAGGATCCCAAGACAAAGGAAGAAGCCATTGCTCTCATCGGAATTGTCCTTCACATTTGGTGATACAGAAGGTAAGCAATCGCACAGTCTAAGTATATATTAAACTTCGATATCAATGTTTTAATATTGGATGGTCGTTTATGATTCTGATGGGATTAAGGGCCCCTCTCACTTTCCTTTGCGTTGTTTCTTTAGAACTGTTGGTGTGCGTTACCCCCTCCTCCATTTATTTTGGGGTGGGGGAGGTAGGATCATCATCAGCAAGGTTAAGATGTGATAGAAAAAAACATATATGACACAATGTATTGTAATGCCAGTGAATAACGACTACACGAGCCAGCTTAGATAGAATGGCGTATATTCTTAGCATAAAATGCCACACTGCGTAAAATGAAGTCTATACTTATGATCAGACGTAGAAGACCTTTTACGGATGAGGTTGTTCTTGGCCCCAACATACCATTTTTTAAATAATTTTTTTATTTTTTCTTTTTTTAATTAATTTTTTTTTATAAAGGTTTTTTCTGGTGAATGTTTTTTTTCTTTTCTCCAGAGAGTCAAAAGTGATCTTGAAATGGTGGGACGGGAACACTTTTAATGCATCGCTCTGGTGGGTACGAAAGATGTACCCACATATAAATAAAATTATACTTTTTTTTATGTACCAGAATATTTCTAAATGCACCTTTCAGTAATCAGGAGTCTGGTTAAGTATGCTGTAACTCTTTTAGGAGGTTGCTTCGCTGGTTGGCATTTATTTTTGTCTGTTGATTTGCTGAAAGAGATTATGCTTAAACACACGTCTTTATGTGTACAGAGAGAGAGAGAGAGAGAGAATACATTAATAAGTGTGTGTTGTTTAAATGTAGTAGGGGCTTTTTTATATATGATCGTACTGTTTTCCGATCTTCTAGTTTTGTACATAGTCATGTTGAATAGAATCCACATCTTCCAAAACAATACAAGCAGCATCTTTACAGTACACTCACCCCATGACCTTATGGACATTAATCATTTGGTTTAACAGGTCTAGCTCTATGGTCTCTGTCAGTGAGAACAGGCATTTTTTTGTTTATGCAAAGTAATTAAATGATTATTTACAGGACTTACAATTAGTTTTAGATTTGAAAATGCTGATGATATTAGAGACAAGATAGTAGATTAAGTTTCTCTAATTAGCAAGAGTATCTTATATATAGATTTTAAAGAAATATATATTTTATACTTGAACTCTGACAATCTTTGTCAACTCTTACACTTAAACTACATTTATTTAACATTTATATTTTGAGAAAGAGGATGAAAGTGAGTGTGAGTCTGATCAGATATATTATAATCATTTATATGTTTTCAAATCAACTTCTAGACAAATCATTAGTGAGATATCAAATGTTCAGTTTAATGTAGGAAACACAGATCTATGTACCAGAATCAAGTCAGTTATAGAAATATGATATCAGGATGTCTCCTGTGAAGTCCGCTAGGCAGGTATATATATATATATATATATATATATATATATATATATATATATATATATATATATATATATATATATATATAGGCAGAAAGGGTTAGGGGGAGCTTTTGAATTTGAATGAAATATGTAACCTAGATGTTTGTTGGCTCTACCAGCTAATTCCCCAATGTAGCTGCCACCTACCCCACACAGCTACAACATAAGCATCACATCTTTTAGACTGTAAGATGCAAGGAACTGAGAGGTAGAACTTTCTCTCCCATAAATGAATAAATATAAAATCTGATTGCGTCTTCTTCGTAAACCTTTATCAATAAATCAATGAAGGCAAGAAGATTTGCAGTGAACAGATTGATCTCTCGTTGCTATCATGATAGAAAAAGATTGATGTAGAAATAATCTCAGGGAGAAATAGGGCTAGCTTAGAAAAAGTAGCACGCATCCAGTTTTCCCTTCAAACATTTTCGTGTATTTTATAAACGACATTGTGTCTAAAACAGAACAGAACAGGTATAAGCACTTCATTTTTGTATTTTGTCCTTTTTCATATGCAAATCTCACAACAACAAAAAACAGGTCACTGTTCGGTTGCATTATGTTTGTGATATATTTTGTCCACCTAAAACGCTGTTCTTCCACTATTTGCATATACTGTAGATTTCAAGGCGTCGATAGAATCGATATAATTGATAAATACGATATGATTAATCTGGAGAAAATGATAGTACTGATCAATAAGACTCGAGGAAATACACAGTCAAGTACAATGAAAGGATTCGGCTTTCAATTCTTCCTAAACCCGGCAGAGTCGGCCGTCGTGGCGTGCATCGGAGCATAATAATCGCTATGGCACGATACAACCTTCATGTGCTGATATGCCGTAGTATATAAATGAAGTATTGGAAGGTTTAGTGGGTTACAAGGTCCACATGGAACTAAAACGTTCAGCAAACCCTATCTTTTCATGTATCCCTCATAGTATTAAGTACTTAATTTATTTGGTAAAGCTACATTGGATCGATACAAATCTTGGGTTGCACACACACACACACACACACACACACACACACACACACAGAAAGAGAAAAATAAAATCTACCAAGTCATGCGTAAATGTTTTTACTCAAATGTCTGTATTGGCAAAGGAACAACTGGCATTTTCCACGTATCCTTTAGGACAATGTAGAAACATTTCTAACTAAAGGACGTTTGGTCTTTAGTAATTAGAGTTGCTTTTGTCTGGAGTTCATATGTGTCATCAGTTTTTGATCATTGCAATTAATAATGGTGATACGTTTCAATTATGTGAATTTTAAGATGTCCATGGTGTTTTTGAATGCAAGAATATATTTCTTTATTTTATATGCAAATTATTAAACAACCTGAGTAACTGACTGACTGACCCAATAACTGATTCAAACTAGAATGACCAAGTAGATACTGTACCAACCTACTTACCTAACTGAATATTAAATTTGCAAGTGTGAAACGATTTCCCACACTTATCTGCGAGTCATTTTTCAGTATAGTTATTCCAGGCAGCTCATATTATAATGTAGTTTATATGCTGAATATTTACTCCTTTGCTTCTCTCTATAGGTCAGTCTTTCTGCTACATAGGCATTCATGTAAATTTCTCTTCTTTTTAGATCATTCAAGATGTCGAGCATGAAGTCAAAACGTAAACACCGGGCCCGCACCCAGCGGTTGACTTCCAATATATTCGCCATGTTTAATCAAGCCCAAATTCAGGAGTTTAAGGTCAGGGATTATATATCTATCATGGCATCATATCGCTATTTGTAATAGAAAAAAAACAGAGAAGAAAATAAAAGAAAACACGAGAGTTTATACGTGTATATATTTTAATTTTAAAAAATCCTTTCTACCGTTTGCCGTGTAAAAGCTTTATTCGGGAGTTCGGACATAGCTTTCCAAACTGTAGTCTGAATACACCTCCCCGTTTGTTTGTAATCCACTACCAGTTTTTTAAAAAAAGAAACGAAAAGCACAAATGAAATAAAAGATGCAAAGAACTTAGTCAGTCCATTTATTGATTTATAATTTCAAACCAGATTATGCCGGGGGGGGGGGGGGCAACAACGCTATCGGGCAACACCGTTATCGTTTGAGCGTTACATTCCAAACAGAAGATTTCAGTGTAAAAGTCGACCTTGTTCGCCAGTCATTTCCAGTTTCCGGACAAGGCTATTTTCAGTGAAGGGGTGTGTTCACCACTACACCTGTCTGTGCAAGGAAGAAAATACCACATCATCTGCTTCCGATATTTACAGTGTCGAATCATGCAAAGGAAAAGAATGACAACTACCGGTTTCGCCTTTCACGTGGATTTAAAAAGGGGTGTAATTTCTTTGTTAATGTGTGGAAAGGGATATAACTCAAAACTCTCAACATTATAGTAATTTACGGAATTATCCGACAGTTATCGAATACGATGAACTACGTCTCTGTTGTCTGAGAAAAATAGATTCGCCCATAGTGTACGCAATATCAATATGACCCCGTGTTAGTATGGAAAGTACATTAAGCATGCAAGGCGCAGAGGATGTCAGTGTTAGGACCACTCTGTTCACAGTCAGGTTAGAAATGATAAATCAATGAATGAACTAAGTTCTGCGAACATTTTAGCACATTAAAGATTTCCGTTCTTGAAATCGATGGGGGAATGGGTTACAAACAATCGGGAGGTATATATAGTAAGTGGTGCAGTCATATTTCTAACATGCATAGTATAACGAGAATGTAGCTAACCCGCTAAACTTTCATTCTTTATTTAATTATTTTTTGCTTATAAAGGAACGAGAGACCTTGTAAACTGGTATTCATTATCAGTCTAATTAAAATCAGATCTTCAATGTCCTACGTGAAGATCTGAGAGCGACTGCTTAGGGGTCGTGTTCTGGTGACCTTCGAATTAACCAATGGAATTGCAACTTTCAGAAATTTGAAAGTGAATCATATTGTCCAGCACACATTGATGCTCTTCAGCCATACTGCTTAGTTTCCCAAACGCGAAGGCATAATACTTTATCTGATTGGCTCATAATACAATAAGCAACGCTCTGCAAGCAACTTGTGATATATAATACTATTCAGTTTGTTAAAAACTTCCATATTCCTTTTCATAATAGAAGGATTTCATCACCATAAAGTGTAAGTACTTGTCCATGCTGTCAGTGTTATAACTTATTTTGTTTGTGACATACCCATTGTTACTAAACAATAAAAACAATGAATAGTAATTCTGATATTTGACGGAAGGAAACATTTTAATCTACGCAGTAAACTTACGGAGAACTTGAAATTTTAAGGTATAATCACTGGTCCCCTGATGTTCGATGTTCTATATCTTTTTACATTAGCTTCTCGATACTATCCAATCAATGACATAAAAAGCCTCGTTACAATGTAAAATGAGGAGCTCTGATTTGTAGTTATATCCAAACCGGTCGAGTCGCCAGACTGCACATTTTGCAGGTAATTAACACTGTAACAATCTGAAGCAAATTTAATGAGTGAATTTGTCGAATATGCATCAAGACTTCCTTTAAATTATTTGATTGATGTATCTTATTTTTTATTATGGAATAAAGATATAGAAGTATTTCATCTTTAACATGGTTTATTTTAATGAACAGGAAGCCTTCAATATGATCGATCAGAACCGGGACGGTTACGTAGACAAGGACGATCTGCAAGATGTGATGATTTCCCTTGGTAAAGACCCACATGACGATTACCTTCAGGCAATGATCAACGAAGCACCTGGACCAATCAACTTCACCATGTTTCTCACGCTATTTGGAGACAAACTGAATGGCACTGATCCCGAGGACGTCATCCGCAATGCCTTTGCCTGCTTCGATGAGAAAAACACTGGTAAGAGATTAGAACATTTTGGTGACCGTTTTGACCATGCATCCGTACTCTTCTTTTTTGTTGTTGTCTTCTTTACCTTCTTCTTTTCATGTGTCCAGTTTCGATGTAGGGTATGGCTACAGGTAAATTGGGTCCAAAAATTTAGAAATCTTTCTACTTGTCAAAGGACGATGCACTTATACATTGTCCTTTGAAATACTGGTACATGTGTTTTATTGAAGTATCTTTGTTTGGTATAATACGACTATCGTGACAATGTCAATTGCGACGCATGGCACGTAACCGGCTATCATGTGAGTATTTGGTGTTTCACAAGACTAACAATTTCTGAGGGTCACTTATCATGGTCACATGGAAAGAACGGTGAGATTACGTGACCATTTATTTAGAATACCGTTCTGTTTCCTTCAGATGCTGAAAATTATTTGCCATTTGTTCACCTTAGTTTTTGTTAAAGCCTGTCTTTTGTTTGTAAAGGAAAACGATCTGCTTGTAACAAGGCGGTTGCATTAAAGGTAACATTGTTTGAAAGATCGAATTTTGCCAACATTTTGCTTTTTAGCAAATTTGTGATGGATAATTTGTTAGCATTCATGTGAAGGATAGTTTAGTTAGCAAATTTGTGAAGGATAGTTTGTTAGTAAGCATGTGAAGGATAGTTTCTCATTTTGTTTTCCAAAGTGGGCATTTTCCCCTATTTATGGGATCTTGTCACATTTGTAAGTTCTTCGCCTGTGAAAACCTTGACATTGCTTAATCCATTCCATATATAAGATCAATTGTAGAAATCTTCCAGTGAAATGTTTGGTAACACTGGAAAGTCTGGGGCATACGCGCGGTAGCGTCACAAAATGTTTTCAAAGACTTCCGTTTTCATCATTCAAGTGAAAAAATGCCTATGACATACTGACAAGTTCTTACATTTACATAGTATTATTTTAAAATCGCCATATACTAAACTGACATTAGTCGAGAAATTACTATAACGAGTGTAGCAAGGGATATAGACAGTCCAAGCAACTAAGGCTAATAAGTTAAGAGTCCTTGCTAGACTCGCATATTTGGGCGAAATCGATTCTCTTGCGAACCCGAATAGGGCAAAGTCAGCGAAACTAAGGAGAAGTGAGCGTAGAATGTTAAAAATTTTAATGTTCAAAACAGTCACTTTAATCTTTTATTTTGCATATTTTCATGTCATATGTTTAAAATATAGACCAATCTTTATAATAATATTATTGTTTTATGTATTAATTTGTTCCACCACGGTAGCTGGGTAATATTAAATATGTACCACTGAAATACGTTACAGTCGAAAATCGACAACAGTTTCCACAGTATGAATCATTTTTGCTTACGTTTATTGGATACATTTTGGATAACACTGGTAATTTTAATAGCACTAGACGTTGATACATCCTATGAGTTATTGACTGGACTATGCAAATTGAATTTGTCACTAATTTTTGTTTCCAAGGATCATGGATGAATTTTAGGCAGAAATTCCAAATAAAAGGAACGTAATTTGTGGCAGTTGAATTCAAGCCAGGTGCAAAAGGTTACGTCTAAGCGAGTGGTTAATTAATCTTGATTTTTGTAATTAAATACTCAAGAATCATTAAGGAAATGTGTCATTTAAGCGATATTGAATGGAATTAAGCGACAGAGTGTTTATTTAACGTAATAACTTTTAAAGGGTTGCAAAAAACATAAAGAAAACATATAGATGGGTTCAAGATGTATCACTTGCTGAAATGAGCTTGCTTTATCGAAAGCAAGAACATTGACGTTCATATAACCATCCTATCTGTAGAAATTCTAGTAGAGGAACTCCTCCATAAATTAGAAAACAAAATGAAGGTCACTTTAAATGGATACAATATGGTCACCTTCAAAGGATATCCCACCATCCAAACAAGGGTTCGAATTGTGACAACTGACAAATGAGATGTAAAAAAAACCCCTCCTAAACTTCTTTTATCTGACGGGGTACATGCTAAAAACACGGTATGCGTGATGCATTCACCAGAAAACCATGCCCCAGATCTGCTTACGGCTAATAAAATGAATATAATCCAGCCAAAACTATTAATAAATTGCAGCAGTAGGAAAACACGCCAATTTTCATTGTGGAAGAACTTTAATAAATAACAGGAGCATATCCACTTTGATGAAGATCAGACAGAAGAGAATAGAAAAAGAGATATGGGATGCCTACACAGTTGTACACAGTGAAAACAAACACAACAATAACACAGCCAATGGAAAGAAAAGAAATAAAAGAAGGAAAATTGAAAGAACATAGCATAAAAAGGCAGAAGAAAACAAAGCCCAAACTAAAGTACAAAGGTTTATACCCTCGAAGAACCATACTTCGCGGAAGTAAGGATTAAAACCCCGATGGAAGAATACGAGCCTTCATTGGTGGCAGAGTCACCCCGAGAAATGAAGAGCAGTCAACTAATATTACGATGGGAGAAGAAAAGGAAGAATCAAGTGTAAATAACACCAACAGACCCTCTTTCACTTTTTCAACAGCAACGCTGTACTAGAAAAACAAAAAGTACACAAACGCAGTCTCCCAAAGCAGACCCATAAAAAGTACACAAACGTGGTCTCCCAAAGCAGACCCATAAAATGTACACAAACGTGGTTGGCCAAAGTAGACCCAGAAAACGTCCTATGTAAAGCACAAGCTATAAGAGGTCTTGGCCTGTTCATAAAAATTCAGTATCACAAGCTATGAGAGGTCTTAGCCTCTTCATAAAAATTCATTATCACAAGCTATAAGAGGTCTTAGCCTCTTCATAAAAATTCATTATCACAAGTTGTAAGAGGTCTTAGCCTCTTCATAAAAGTTCATTATCACAAGCTTTCATCTCAGTTCGAACAAAATACAGAAAAAGGTACATATGGTGAAGATCAAAAGAAAAAAAAACCTCCTCAGTTTGGAACAAGGTACCAAACCGTACGTCTTGGGAATATCAAAACAAGAATAACTAAGAAAAAAGAATTTATCCATAGAACAATAAATACAAAATAAAACAACTAGGCCAAAAACTATAACAAAACGAAGAAAGCGAAAACGAACAACAACACGAACAAATACAAAATGAAAACAGCAACACGAGACAGCAATAAATTGAAGACCCAAAACAAAAATATACAAAACACGAAGATATAAACTTAATTTAATAAAATACAATACAAATAATAATTCACGCATATAGAAAACTAAATAAAGATAAAACTGAATATACTTGTAAGAACGGAAATAGCCAAAGTATTTTTGTTTTGGATACATTTTAAATCTTAGAAATAAAAATGATAGCCACGTAAGAATGTAATATAGAAAAGGTAGAATGATCATGGTAAGTGTACTTTTGATAATTGAGAATATAATATACAAACAATTAGACAATTAAATAAAGGGAAACCGCCAGGACCAAAGGGACTTTCGGTAGAAATTTATCACAAGTACAATACCTATATTCGAATTACTACACATTACTTTTTCAAGGCGAAATGGCATAAAAATAAAGTTAGGAATAATTACAATAATATACAAAGGAAAAGGCTACAAAGAAGAGTTTTAAAACCTATAGACCAATTTCCTTGTCAAATACTGATTATAAAATATAATGTAAAATAATAGCAAATATAATTTTTAAACAATAAATGGGCGAAATGATTAATGTAATTTCATTTTTGGTGCTCCTTTTTTATTTTTGTTCATAGTTTGGATATAATTTGATTTATCAGTCTTATCAGTCATTTGCAGTGTAAAAATTCTGAGTTTACGTAAGTAAACACTACTTATCTGACTGATGTAAAACGATAGGTTCCCATTATAGGCCGCACAAATTGTATAGCGTTATAAATATTTCATCGGTTTATCTTGATAATTATCTAAATCCAGATGTATTATGTACTGTTTAGTTTAGCATCGTCATTCTGTATGAGTTTTATTTTCAACTTCCAGGATAAAGATTTTTTTGCAATAGGGAATCTAGTGACGTCACAACTATATCCATCATGACAACTCTCGTATTGCCCAGACTGACTATAGACGCAAATGTTTTAAATGAATTGGCCATAGCTTTAAACTGGAACTGCATATCTGAATACATTTTTTTGTATATGTCTCCATTAACTCAGTATGTTCATCGTAGTCACACATGAAAATTAGTGTTCGTTGTCTATTAATACTGATGTGTACTTTCAATCTATACATTTAGGAAAATTGAGTGAGGAATACTTACGTGAATGTCTGACGACGATGGGAGATAGATGGACTGAGGAAATGGTTGATGATTTGTTTCATGGAGCTCCTATTCAAGGCGGGCTGTTTGATTACATCGACTTCACGCGTACTCTGAAACATGGCGCCAAGGAGAAAGACGACGATGGCCTACCAAATATTAAGCCGAGCGAGGAGGCGCCACAACCCACCAACTAGTGATAGCTCTTCGTCCATTTTAATGAGACAGTTTATTGACGTCTTCATTATTCTAGAAATATGTTAAATTTAAACATTTATATTTGTTTCTAAAGGGGCCAACAGTTTGTGATATACTTGAATCCACTCTTTGAACAATATTTAGCCTTCTTTTAGGAATTTCAGGAGAGAATGATAAGTAAATCTTTGTTAAAGGAAAACCCGCAAGGTTATATATCCAAGCATTTTTCTTCTTTTTTATACAGAATGTGTATACTTTTCGAGCAGTCTTGCAAAATATCTATAATAATATACAGGAACCTTGTGGGTATTTCAAGACAAATTTACGGTTGAATCAGCAGGAACAACCGTTTCATTGGTTTATAGCAAATTTTCGGTGGATCCATTAGGAACAGTTATTTAATTGGTTTATGACAATATTTGCTGCAATTAACGAAGAAAAACATTTGAATACATTTTTCGAGATTTAAAACACTTAAGTTCAGTGTAGTCAGTTAGACGAAATTTCTGGTCTTGAAAATTAAAAACTATATTTGAAGCGTAGAATTATCTCCTGAACGATGTTTTTTTTTATATACTATATTCCGTTTATTCTTAAAACAGACAAAATGTAATATTCTTAAACCCGTTAGACTTATCAGACAACATGTAATATTCTTAAACCCGTTAGACTTATCAGACAACATGTAATATTCTTAAACCCGTTAGACTTATCAGACAACATGTAATATTCTTAAACCCGTTAGACTTGCCAGACAACATGTAATATTCTTAAACCCGTTAGACTTATCAGACAACATGTAATATTCTTAAACCCGTTAGACTTATCAGACAACATGTAATATTCTTAAACCCGTTAGACTTATCAGACAACATGTAATATTCTTAAACCTCTTAGACTTGTCAGACAAAATGTAATATTCTTAAACCTGTTAGACTTATCAGACAACATGTAATATTCTTAAACCTCTTAGACTTGTCAGACAAAATGTAATATTCTTAAACCTCTTAGACTTGTCAGACAAAATGTAATATTCTTAAACCTGTTAGACTTGCCAGACAAAATGTAATACTGCATGTGAAGTTATACAATAAGCACGTTTGTTTTATGTATGAAGGCAAGTGTGACCTAAAGTTTGTGTGAAAAAGAAAGCATGATTTGTCAGCCCATCCCGACTCTCGTATTTATGTAACAGCTAGATACAAGCTAATATCCGGGATACGTGAAGAAAAGTCAGATTCATACAAGAACTAGTTAGTTATAAAAAGCTAGCTGCATTTATGTTACAACATTTTCTACTTTTAATGCCTTGAAAGAATGCAGCGATAAAAGAAATAGCGAATTTTATTCCTTGATCTGAATTGTTAAAGGAAAAAAAGGTCCAATTATGCTAATACATATTCACAATTTCTGTGTTTTTTTTCTTTTACCAGTGTTTGAATCTTCTTTACTGTTGTTTTATATTGTTAAATTACATTTATTTCTAAAATCAGCTTTGCTGACTTAAAACAGCTTAAAAATGCACAACAGTTACAAATGTGCGTTTGACGAAGTTAATAATTTTTGGAAACACATACACCTAAATCTCTGATGTTCGAAGACTCTCACTGCCTTTGACCATGCATAGCCTTTTCAACATGGAAAATGAATGGTAAGAAATTTGAAGTATTAGATGTGAATACAAATTTTATTTATTGTGGTAACTGAAAATGTGTGTGGGTTATTTTCCTACTACTCAATAATTCACCGAGGTCATGTGTAAAGACTGTCATTCGTTTTCTTATAATAACAGTTAATTATACACACATCTATTATTATCTAAAACTGTCAAAGTGAAACTTCTATCTGCAAATCAGTCAACAGAAACGTGAAGATCACGTGTCATGTGGTGGTTCTATCTATCTTCAGGCGACAGTTTTCGAATAAAGAAACTTTTTTTCACACATGAATATACTAAATATCACATATATGCTATCTATTCCTTTAAATAAAAGAAATTAAGATTGCCTGCCAGTGAATACAGATAACACGACTATTTTATTCCCGATACACATTTATGTACAAATCAGGTATATTACACAGTGTGTAAAATATATTTTAATTTCACTCAGATCAAACACCAAATTGAGTAAAAGATCTTCGTCATTATAATAAGGTATTATTACACACACACACACACACACCGAGTTGGACTCGATATCAAATATCTCCAGTTCAGTGAAGTTCTAGCTAAGAGAACGTCAACAATGAAATATATATTAACAAGAGCTACAGCATATTCGACATTGAAACTAACCAAAGGTGGTGGGTGGGTGGGTGTCTTAGCTTCAGATTAAAATATTAGCTCAAAGTGGGTTTCGTTCACCTAAATTTTAGATCTTTTGCGTTGCAGTGTTAATTGTTAAAAAAACTGATACATCCCCGTAAGTGGGGAAAGTTTGTATCCCACAAAACTTGCGACCAAAGGAAACGTGTTGTGATGGGGGGGGGGGGTAATGGGGCGGACTCCCACTTCTCTACCATTCTCTTATTATCTGTGTACACGGGAATTTTGAGCAAGGCAAGCACTGTTTAAAGATGCAACCGGTTAAAAGCTGTAAGCTAATCCGTCTTTGACGTTTCATTCAGTTCAAATAAAGAGCATATTACCCGGCATACTTTTATTCAGCGTGGGGCAGTCCATTTAGTTCTTAAATTTAAAAGGTCATTAAACTTCCAGATAGCATAGGTCTGAACTGATCAATATTCATGTTACACAAAGAACTAAATCCTGTTTAGATCTCTATTGAAATGAACTCTTGTCACCACTTTTACACATCTATGAACCCTTTAGGAAAATACTATTCAATGGAGAATGAACGGTGATGGAAATCTTACGTGTATACATGTTGACAGTCTCTGAGAGATAATCATCTTTACCTCGAATAAAGTGGTGTGCATCATATGTCATCAGATAGCATGGGTACGTAACGTGACTCTCTCTCTCTGTCTCACACACACACACACACACACACACACACACACAACTAATGTTTTTATGCCCCTTTTCTTCATTATTTACATGTAAAACTGAGCACAACAATGTTATTTAGTACGTAAATCTAACAAAAGAAATAACATGTGATTACATAGGTTGCCTGTACGATGTGTTAGGCGTTCGTAATTAAGAACTAATGCCCTAGCGGTAAGCTTAATTATCTAAAGTTTATAGAGAATGAAATTTAGGTCAAAGTGACCTATTCTTCTGATTAATGTATATTACTTATAGAAATGCATGCATCTTGTTTTGCGAGTTTTCATTACTCTTGCTAGTACAGTAATGAAAAGTGAACTTAAATATAAAACACAAAACCAGTCAGTGAAGCGTGAAATACAAGTCACAGTGGACTACTTGTTTGAAACAATAGTTCAGATTTCCTCTCATGATCCTAAAAAGAAAATAAAGTGCGTATGTATAAAGGCAACGAAGGTCAGAAGCAAGGCGTTAAGCGCAAATATTTCAGAAAAGGTGATTAATTTAATTGAAAGCCTGGCCTTTACCCAAGAAATGGATCCCCATGAAACCTGTTAACGTTTAATTTTGAACCTAAGAAACAAGTATAGTTGGGATGCGTTTAGTGTGCAAATTGTAACGCGGAAGACGGTAACTACGTGGTCTACAGTAGCAGAATTCTCCTCTATTTCCAACAGTCTTAGATTTGTATATAATTTGTATAGTCATACTCAGTTACCGCTTGACGGGACATTTTAATTTGCTTTATTAATCACGTTTAAACATAGAATAATTATTAATTGGAATTTAACCTGTTTCAATAATTTTAAGAAAGTCTTTTTTAAAGTCGAACCATTTGAAGATTAGATTGTTTTTCCAAAATGGGACGAATCTTGGCAACTGTGTGTTAATACGATCCATAAACTTGAACCATCCATCAGTAACTTCAGATAGATACAAACAATGACGGATCATTTTGACATACATAGATTATTTTGATGCACACATTTTCCAGAGGATGTAGATATTTGCAAGCGTATGCAAAAGCAAATTTGCTAGGTGTTCATGGAGGTTTCATTGTGTGTTAAGAAATGATGTATTTTCAAATTAGTCGTGAAGTATTCAATATATTCTCAGATTGTATAAGAATGACTGAAGTACACCATATTGTAATGTATAACGGATATTGACAGCATAGGTATGTTTTGCTACTAAGAAAAAAACGAGAATATGATGGAAATGGCGATGATGATGCCGAAGATAATATCTTTATACAGATTATTCAACCATTTGTAAAAAAAATTCAGTTATTTTTGTTAAGAACCTTTACACTGCGCCTTTAAACTCATTTAACGCTCACAGACAGAGACAGACACACAATCACTTACCCATAAGTGCATATTGTAAGACACATTCCGAATATACCCAAGACTCTTTTCTCTGTTTTTTTCCCCTTCAAAACCAACAAACTCTAAGCACTAGGAATGAACAAGATCTCACGGAGAACACCAACATATTTACAATAACACATGCATTGATTTGGTCCTTTGTTCTTACGGAGACACTCCTAACAGCACTAAATTTACAACAAATTTGAAATTCCTTTTCTTTGTCATATATTGGATATGGCAGATCTGAGATGAAAGATTTAGACTTTTTAATTGTTCCAATGCTATTTATTATTCTGTATTCGGTTCTGGTATTTTATATTTTCTGTCATATTGGCCCAAGTATTGATGTAGAAATATTTCTATATTTTTATGCAGATGTCATTGTCGAATTTATTTCACTTACAAGATAATACCGACAGATTAGGTGTGTGAGATTCAGAAAGAGTTTCAATATAAGCTTGTGAATAATTTAAAGTCTGATGAGTGTTACACTGTTTATTGATCACCCGTTTTGAATTACTCCAGTTTCCTTTGACCGAATAGAGTGCACGAAACTTGTCTGCAAATTACTGAATTTTAGAAACCATGTTTAAATGAAATGACGGATTGGTTATCCTATGACATTATCCAATTTTTCTCAAAATATGATGACTACTTTAAATTGTAATGCTAGACATGCGCACTATAATTTCCATTGTAGTTGCCAGATTTTGTCCTGAAAAATACCAATGTTCGATTATCGAATGTTTCAGTGAAAAAGTGTGAACTCCGGACTTTCCATTCTGGCTTATGCTCCTAAGCAAGTTGTCATGACTTATCATAAACTATTGCTTTCTTTCATTCTCTCCGCTCTTTTTAGGATTATTTTCTTTCATACAGATAAACGTTTCAGTTATTACAAAATCTTGCACAACTGCATGTATCTTTATTAAGGAATTGAGTTTTTTACATAATTTATTCAGCCTCGAAAATACGTGACACTAGCGGGCTTAGCAATTATAAAGCAATCTACAAACTAAAACACGATTCGCTGAATTTCCAATCGCCATAGATGTTGCTTTTATTAACCTAATCACACCATCTGAAAATCTTAAATCATTTTTAGTGATTTTGGCGATGGCTAACGCCACCATTCCAGGTGTTTTTAAAAGTTATAACAATAGTGGCATCCTTAATTTATTTTCACTGTGACAATGGCAGAAGATAGAACTTTGCAATTCTGGAAATGAAACCGTGGCGAAAAGGCGTCATTTTGATGTCTTAGACCCTTTACCATATATTTTACTGAGGCATACAAAAAGCTTTTTTATTTTCCGCACACTATTTGCACTCAAAAAGAAAAATTCCTGACTTGATTTTAGACGAAAGACCATTGCAGAAGGCGTCGCTTGTATACCTGCCTTTGGCCTTTATCCACTTGGTGTCCGGAACTGGGCTGCTGGTCACTGGTGGACTGACCTTGACCGACCAAAGGATCAGCAACCCGTTGTACTTTGCGGACGTGTTTGTCGCCGGGGCATTGGTACGAAGCTCACATTTGCTATTTTGAGAATATTTATCTTCACCATATGAAAAGTTATATTTATTTATCAAACTTAGTTTTGCAAAAAATAACATTCAGAATTACGCAAACTCTCACTTGTATATCGATCGATCGATCGATCGATCGAGAGAGAGAGAGAGAGAGAGAGAGAGAGAAAAGCAAAGGGGAGTAGAGACTAAAAGCATATGTTAGCCAAAAACCTTGTGTCGTGTATTAAATTGTATCGAGTTTACTGCCAAATACTGCCAATCAAAATATGCATTGCCTGAGAATTGAGAAAGAGGAATGAAAGTTCTCAATAGATAAGTGTCTTTTATATTATTTAATTGAATTCCCTACTCGTATTGAATATTTCATGCATTGGTTATAACACAGTTTCACAGTTTTGCACTGGGCTCAAAATGTAAAGAAAAGATGTTCTACACTTATGATCCTTGTTATAAATAGGAAATGTGTATATCCTAGTTTAAAGGGCTCAAGTTTTCTTTAATTTGATCAAGCTAAACGGGTTGATTTGGTTTTGAGATCATACAGCTAAGTTTTACATGTGATGTGCATCTCATAGAGGATTGTTAGCTCTGCACAGATATTTTTACTTCCTAAACTTCAGCGATATTTTTTTATTTAAAAAATGGGCCTATTGCTTTCTTAAGCTTTTTAATTTCATATGAGCACTTTCAGAAAATAGTAATGACTACGCCGTGAAAATTTATTTTAGTATTTCAAGGACAGACAGTTCGTACTTTTCCAAGTGGCCATTTTCATCAGATCACTGCTTCAGACGGTACATAGTTTTCCCTAAACTGATGAGAACTATGTCACTCCGAGTAATGGAAGATACGTTAATGTATGGTAAATGTTTTCAACATCATGAGAATTGTACACAACAGTGATCAGAACTTGAAATCACTCCAAGTAATGGAAGACATTAAGTGTAAGGTAACTTTCCATACATCGTGAGAATTGTGCACAACAGCGATCAGAACTAGAAGTCACTCTAAGTAATGGAAGACATTAAGTGCAAGGTAACTTTCCATACATCGTGAGAATTGTACTCTGTAGAGCAAACAATGTTGTCCTCAGACTTTCACACTTTTACTCCAAACTCCAGGTGCTGAATCATTGTTACATATTTATCCCAATGTGAGGAGAAGATTCCTACGTAGCGCTGCTAAGGCACTTACCCGCTGTAAACTTTGGTTCCCATTTGTTGGAATGAGAAAACTGAAAACATTATTAATCTGATTGGTCCAGTTTGTTTGGTGAATTCGAAGCTAATATTTACATATACACCGTGTCCTGATTGGCTAAAAACGTTTCGCATTAGCTGATTCATCTCTATAACATATAATCAATCAGCTCTTACTTCAGGCTGGCAACTGTTCTAATATTTTTCTTTGACTGATTATTGGTACGTATTTAATCACCCTTCAGGCCGGATCTTCATCTGGACATTTCCCTTGATGCCACCGGAATGGCATCGACGTGGATGAGACTAGTGAAGGGACAACTACTTAATTTCAAGCAAAATGTACTTTCTAAAAATTAAAAAAGAACATACTTCCTCGAAATCATAACTGTATTCTGAGGCCGTTTTTTTAACAATATGTTTCATTGTACGAATAATATGAATATATCGCATGAAATGGTAAATACATTCAAAGCATTTTATTCCGCATAGCCTGCAGAATTAAGGAACCCATTGTAAACTGTAATCGCAAAGAACTACGAAATTTCTGTTCAGACAAAATTCCAACTGGCACAAAATTTTTTATCAATGCAATGGAAAAAGAATAGGTTTTGAAATAAGTGTAGACAATTGAAACAGGGGAATCAACAGGTCTAGGTTATTGGACCACGTCTCCTAACGTTTGCTGCAAATTTAACAACTGAGAGCATAACTTAACACATGTAATCTAAGCATATAAACTTCAACGTTTCCCCAGACATGGAAATTGGCCAAAGTTTTCCCCTTTCACAAGTCTGGCAACAAAGAAGATGTCAATAACTACATATTTATATCTATCTTACCAACTCTGTCCAACTAATTAAAAAACATATTCATGCCAACCTTTTGATATAACAGTAAAACCATAACTTAATTCATAAAAAAAAATCAGTCAGGGTTCAGAGAAAACCGTTCTCGTGAGGCAACCTTGGTCTTCATGATAGATAGATGGATTACTTCCTAAGATCAATGAAATTAGTTGGATCCATACAAGTTGATCTTATAAAAGTGTTTACGTTGTTGATCGTGATATTCCTATCAACAAACTGAGCATTTATCAATGCGACAATTCAACTATTGATTGGTTTACATCCTATCTAACTAGGAGAAAACATTGTGTCAAAATAAATGGCAGTTTTTGTACAGAAAAAACTATTTACATGTGGAGTACCACAGGGATCAATCATAGGCCCACTCCTCGTTCTCTTTTTCATAAATGATCTTCCACGGAAAATAGGCAACTGTATTTCAGCTACCGACTTATACGCAGACGATACCAAACTATCAGATTTAGAACAGCTAAATTCAGACCTAGATGTCTTCCTTCAGATAGCCTTACTTAAATAGATTACCGGTGTATGGAAAATGGCATGAAAGTAAACGCAGACAAGTCTTAAGTTTTATGATTACCATCACACAAACTAGGTCACGGTTGGAAAATAACAATTTGAATCATAAGTTAAATGAAATTTGACTCCTAATGGTTACCCATGACAAAATCCTTCTTTTTATTATATCCGTATATAAATGTAGCTTGCTTTTAATGCTCTGTGTGTGCGTGTGTCACCCTCTTTAAATAAAGACGATATTATTATTGTTATTCAAAATTTCTCTATTACGACCTTATGTCTGACTGAATGAAGATAGTACGCTTTCTTTCGAGTAACATGTTATGTTACACAGATAGTGATATTGAAAAAAATTAAATTCAAACGATCTACTGAACATGACATACATAGTAAAGTAAACATTTTCTATTCAGGTGATACGTTGATATAATTACCTAAATAACAAAACAAACATTTTTTTATCCAGGTGATTCGTTGAAATAATTACGCAAATAACAGTATGCATATTTTTATCAAGTTGATACGTTTAAATAATTGCTTAAATAATAAGACGAACATTTTCTATCAAGATGATACGTTGAAATAATCACGCAAATAACAGCACGAACATTTCCTATCCAGGTGATACGTTGAAATAACTACCCAGATAGTAATGGGAGCATTACTCGATTCCATGATCAAGTCCTACTTGATCACAGCGTAGTACCGCATCATAAATATGCACAACTTCTTCCACTTCTCCTATCGCTACACATTTGACCAATGGCCGTATAACTGTGAAGTAATTTGACCATGTTCGTACAAATCTGAAGCAATTAATTATTATTTATGTATGTGGGAGCGTTTTATGGCATCTCAAAATGATGGTACTTATATGGTATCAACTGCACAAAAAGTTCAAAAAATGTACCAGTGAAGAATTGCACATAAACTTATGGTAGATAATCCAGTAGGCCCCCAAAAATGTAAACTAGAAGGACATCACTATAAAACTTAAACGGTAATGATGCTAAAATTCTGTAAATGTTATGCAAAATAAAGACAGAGGTAAAATCTGTCAAATCCTTAAAACATTGTAAAGTGTTGTTATTCACAAATATCGCACACATGCACAAATGGGACACAAGTATATTATGTTGTGGGTACATACAAAATGTATACAGCTCAATCAAACCAATATTTTGAATCATTACACAGAATGACACGAAACTGAAATATTCTGATCATTTACTGTATACAAGATGCGTTCCGTAATTACTCGCTTATAAATCTAGTCCAACTGTAAACTGTAAGAACCAAAGTCTACTATGGCATAATGCACCTGTGTAACATAGATTCGTCTACAACGTTGAAAATGTGTCATGGAACGCGTTGCAGTATTGACAAAAATGACCCCTCACTCGTGGAAACCTGCACCCCACCCCCTGTTGAAAAGGCGTTCTCATTGGACCCAGTTTTTAACGTGATAGTTACTATGAAACTTGTACATTTTGAAAAGCTGACCGGCCTTATCTCTTTGTTCCATTTAAAGATTAAGACCGTAAATTCAACACATTGAGACCTACTTAGTCATGATCTTACTATCCGACTTTAAGATACTTTAATACTTAAACATCACCGTAGCATTTGCACTAGTTCTGACGCTTTCTTCTTTATTAATTTGAAAAAATCAAATTTGATTTAATCGAGCGCGCGCATACAGAGAGAGAGAGAGAGAGAGAGAGAGAGAGAGAGAGCAATTCATGAAGGCTTCCTGCCGTTTGAGACGCATTCTCGGTGTGCAAGCAAGGATGTTAACATCTTCAGTGAAATAGTATTATTTAGTTATTTAGAAAGCTCCTACGGCTATGCGATGCACATGCATTTTGGGTGTTGTGCGTAGCACCTTAAAGTGGGGTACTGATCACAGGGATCAAAACGCCTTCGTCACACGCTTGTACATAGATTTTTAATTTTTGGGGGTAAAAGCTACCTTTTGAACTATGAAATGCATTTTCAATTTTCATGTGTAAAACACATTTCCTCAGTACAACTTTCTTTATTAATGTCTTTTAAAAACTGAGTTTTACTTCTTATCCATAAAATATTGAGCAATATAAATAATTATGTGAATGTAGTTCTGGGCAGTGGTTCAGGCGATGATAGTTTGTACTTCGTTAAACGGTCACGTGTTACTTTTTCATTCGCTGTGAGCAGCTTGGGACAGATCAGGTCCAAAATGTATAGGTAAGTCTTTGATCTTGGCGACATTGGCCGGGAACTGGGCTGTCGCCAAAAAAAAAACAATAGTAAAAAGTATAAAAACTACACGCAACATATGAGCGGGCCATAATCCCCGAAATGAGTGTCTTTACAGTCAAATTAAGAGTAAAATCAGGCTGAATGGTGGCTCCATTCCTACTCAGCAAGTCGACTTTACGTAGCCGAATGGTCGCACAAGTCGAAAATACAAGATCAGTCAGCTTGAGCTGGTCATTAGACGTTCTTTCTTAAAAATTGTGAAATAAAGCGTACAAAAAAAAAACAGAAAAAAAACAGCCAGTGCTTAATGAAATGTGGAATTCTCTTCTTTGAAAGGAATATCCAAAATATGGAGGAATGCCATTAAGCAAGAAAGAACTCGTTCTCATAGAAAATGCAAGAAATTTTCTGTTTCAAAGAATGATGCTTTCTTCTGTCATGGGACACAAAGACTGCGAGTCGTTGCTGCAAGAGAACAGTATTGGAAAGCATCCACTCTCTCAAGTTCGGCTGGCACCTTGGTATCAATAAGACGTAAGTACAGTTTTTATATTAAAGTTCTCTGTTATTTTAAAGGAGCAGGTGTCTGTTTCATTAAAAAAAACTTAGGACCAATCTTGATCTCGAATTCAATTTTTTTTTCTTCCAATATCTTCTCTGAAAATCTTTGATATTCTCCAAATTCCCCAAACATATTTTTTTATGTATTAAAGCTTTTCGAGAGAATTAAAAATTGAAGATAAACGTCTTTCAAATATAACATTAGACAAATAACAGTTTTGCACTAGGACTAAGTTTTGTATGAAATAGACCCCTAGTTTCTAAGTTTAGACTCATCAGAATTATATTTGCAATTCTGATTTCAAGAAAGGACGATTTTCAAACCAATTCACATATTGACATTAGTACTTTGTTGTGCTTTTGTTCATCTCGTTTATACAACATTATCTAATTGAATACTGTTAAAACTAAAATTTACTCGAGTTTTAGGATTGGCCGAAAAATACATCTTAACTTTTTCAAATCCCCACCTAGCTAAACCAACCAATTCTCGTAACACGCTAACAGATTATTGTTAAATTTATGTTTTAAATGATATCGAATAGTATATCTGAATACATAAGGTTAAAAAAAAAGTTATCAACCGGGATGTAATCAAACATTAGAAAACAGGCAAAACCTCCAACCCCAAAATAATTTCAATGCACGTCGAAATGGAACAATGCCATAATATTTAAGAAAAAACAATCGTTACGTACTTTGATAAATTAGTCAAATTTGTCTGAACAAATTTTATAAGGCTCTAATTGTTTTCAAACAAAAAAATGTAATTTGCTGTGAAGTAAGCAGCAACCTCAGCTTAAGTACGGTACTGATGAATGATGTTGGAAAAACTGTTTCATAATTGACTTTACTAATTAGAGTTACACACCATTACGAAGGATATTTCGTGAAATATTGTGTAATAAGCAATTCATCAGCGTTTATATAAGATACTAGTGATACTGGTTGCAGAATACCGCCTTTCTGGTATAACCACTTTTGAAACAAACGTTTTGAACTTAAATGGGATTTATCTTTTGAACAAATATTAATTGCACCAATATATTTGAAAAATGTTCTCTGAAGAAGTCTGGTTTACCTACATCGCAACGAAAATATCTGAGCCCCCAAAACAATTTCCGCCCCCCCCCCACCTTCGAAAAATGGTTCGCGGCTTATTCCAATTTCTTTTCCAAGTTTTAGAGAATTTAAATTGTTCACGGACTTACATAATCGTAACGTATTTCTTCCCAGAAAGGAATCAAACTTAAGTCGTGGAAAAGAGTAGAGTTTCATGAAGGAAGATCTCGTTTGCAGAATGCTTTCGCGCATATTTTCTATTATCTTCATAATCATTTGTTCTGAGTTTCTTTCAAAATCACCACTTTTATTTAGAGACCGCAGGGACATGAAACATTTCAAAAGAATGCAAACTTCTAAGTTAAAGAAACCACTTTGAATGAAAGAAGGCGCAGGAAATAAAACAATCGAGACTTAATTGCTATGGAATTTTTACGAGACATTAGAGGCTTACGTTGCATTTATTTTTGTTCTCGGTAATCTGTCCAAAAGCGCAGTCATGGGATTGGAGGCCTACATAACCAAATTATCACATTATAGATATCGTGACTTTTTATATATACCTTTCTATATTTTTTAAGGGACAGCAGTGGCGGTATGATTTACCTGCTCGTCTAAGGATTGGAAGATCATGGGATCGAGTTCCGTAGAAACGAAACTTTTCACATATTTTCACTGCCCCTGTCATTTATCATTCTAATAACTGTAAACGATCGAAATACTGTCGATTGACCATAAGATCCAAATCAATCTATCCATCTACATGTTTTAACATGCAGAAAATTTAAACTACAGTTCTAATGAAGATATGCTATTTCCTGAAAACAGGCAAATCAGCGGTTTAGTACTACCTATATTATTACATTAAAAATCTATAAAAGGAAGGTAGTAAATACGCATGGATAGCTTTCACAAGAATTTGATCAAAGTCACATTTCAAACTTTCATTTTAAAACTGGTTAAACTAATAATGAATAAATTTAATATATGATAAAATATCACAATACTGCACGTTTTAAAACAAGCGTGGACAGGGACTAGCTGGCATTGAAGTTACCGACGTAGTTATTGTAGTGATATTGTAATGTAATTCAAAGTTTTTAAGCTATCTTTAGCGTAATTTGAGGTGGTTTTATCTACATATAAAGCCTACTCTCGTTCCGCTGACTGAACTTTTCACTTCAATACACACTCGATAATATTTAGAAATCATTACCATCTGAATAATAATCAGTCTGTCTGGGAAAAGAATCCCCACCCTCTGGAGCATAAGTCTGGACATTCAGACCATTAGGGCTAGCCGGGCTGTTTTTAACTTTGACGATTTTATTTTATTGAGGAATAACGATGCAATTAAGAATTTATTTTAAACTGAAAAACAAATTTTGGTTCATTTTGCGTGTGTTTTATTAAATGCATGTACTGATATCGGAATATTTAGTGATTAACAGTTTACCAAATAAAATCGAAATCAGTCTGATATGTGTTAGACACTCATAATATTTCTACAAATACAATTGTAAGAGAATGGAAGATCATTACTTTGCGATAAGTTAACAAAGAATCATGTGTGGCGCATTTGATAAGGCTTGGATTGTCATGTGAAAAGTCATTGATTGCATCGCTATAAATGTCAGTCTTTTTCAAACAAATATGGTGTGAACAGTTTAAAATATTTTTTAAAAATTAAATATTTTAAAATGTGACGCTCTCTTGCATAGCAGTTCGGTGGTTACGCTGTGATTATTTAGTTCACATTTACTACGTATTCACCTCTCTTCCAGTCATTCGGATGAGAATTTAAACCGAGGTCCCTGTCTCAGTATAACCTTTTTTTGTGTGTGGGACGTTAAACACGAGTTCACTCACTCACTACGCACTATTTCGTAAAAGAAATGAAAATAATTGAACGCTGTAACGTTTGTTCTATGATAAATACATAACAAATCACATATATGGGTGTGAAAGACATAAAAAAACACGCACAATTATGCAGTGAAAATGTCTTCATTCGCAACCCTTTTCTTGCAAGATATCTTGCACAGTTGTCTGACTCTAAGAAACTTGCCCTCATCATATCATAATATAAACCAGCAACACCAAGTTTTCATTTTATTGCTATTCCATTTTGTTTGGACTTTGTTCTTATTCAAAGGCATATAAGTATCTCAACTTAAATCTGACAAACGCGTTTTCTTATATTATTAACGCAGCATTCTAGCACGGTAGACGATCTACCCATATCCTGATTGATTAACACGTTACAATTGTAGGTGATGAATTCGAATTTTTTAACCATGGCCGTGCCGATATTAAATTGTCGTGTACACGTACTCATCGTGTACTGGCCGTAATTTCTAGTTATCATCAAACCATAATTGTAAAACATAAATAAAAGGTGCATGTTGTAATCGAACACGGCAAAAATTGAATTACAATGAATATTTTTTCTTCTTAAAATTAACGAATGATGTTCAAGTCATTTTGGTCGCATTTATTTTCCTATCTTGCAATATATTTGCAGGTAACAGATACATTCTGGTTTTCATGGACCATTTGACAAAATGGGTTGAAGCTGAGGAAATTCTTGATAAATATGCAATTGCAGTGCTCGATGTTTTGACAAAATTCATTAGCCCCAATGGCTTTCCAGATATGCTTGTTAAGGACCAGGGAATACAATTTTGCACCAATATAGAAATTATCACCGAATTACGTCCCCATACCATCCACAGACTGGAAGTCAATCGGAAAAATGCAACAAAATCATGTGTGCCACGTGTAATTAACCAATCCAATAACTGCGGACAAGTATTGTCACAAATTTGTTTGTCTATAGAACGGCCAGTGGCGTTGTAAGGATATGTTGCACCCGGGCCGAGGATTAAGTCCCAAGACCTCTGTCGCCCGGGCAATCTTCCCTGTCCACCGGCTCGCCCCCCCCCCCCCCCATTCCTTTCGTTAGTACGCTTCTGAGGACGGCCGAGAATGCCTCTACAAAAAACGCAGTTTATCTTTGTTTAAGAGAGCATGCGAGCTAGATGTGTATACAGTAGCTGAGAACGAATCGGACGATATTTTTTTAAGCGAATATGCGACGTTTTAATACAGTTATCATGTGACCGGCAAACTGCTTCCAACAGTATCAAATCTGCCCAAGCGAATCAACAGCTATCATGTGACCAGCAAACTGCTTCTAACAATACCAAGTCTGCCCAAGCGAAGCAGAAGAAATACTATTATGCAAAAATTAAGAGTGATGTCTTCATGGTTGGCGACAGAGTATTATTTCAAAATTCAAGTAAAGGGGAGGGGCAAGTTGAATGTTAATTTGACTGCACCGTTTCGACCTGTGGATAGCAAATAGCAGAGTGATAGATAAAATTATTTCAGCAGATTGTTAAAAACAATCATAAGGAAATGGGTGTTTTTCGTACAATGAAATGATATACAATACCGACAACGACGATAAGAATGAGAGGGAACAACAACTGTCTTTCAAAACATTAAGTTACTTTGTGTTTGAGCTGAAACATACCACCATCATGTACGTGATACTGTGGTAAAATTCATGGAAAGAAACAATAATAGCTTGAAACGTGTGGAATCTCAACCAAGGAATAAATATATCAAGCAGTCAAAGATGAATGAAAGTGATACTTGCAGGACAAAACTGAAAATACTGTCATTCACTACACTTAAAGAAACATAAGTGTATGTATTCTGTGAACAAGGTGAGGTCGGTGAAAAGACTACACATGCATCAGTACCGCGTAACCAATTGGGTACTGGTCACGATATTTAATCTAGAATCTTCATTGAAAGTTTGCACCATTATTTTGATCCATTAATTATAAATCTTGTTTTCTCATATACCGTACTTGTTTCTAAAGGATGTTAGTCCCTTAAAATTGTAAAATAATATATTTTAATGGAATCATTATCATCTTGTCTAGCAAGCAACAATAACAAACAAAAAAAAAGGCGCAGATATGACAAAAGACCTTGACGGCACAGAAACCATTTATGTTGAGGAATTCAGAGACATAACCTATAACATTCCATGCCTTTTGGATGTATCCTGATAGATTGACCCAAATGTGTTTAATCTGTTATGTGACTGAGAGGAGTTTGATATAAAAAATACGAAGGGACTGAAATCAACCGAGTAGACATTGCTCATGTTCAGGCTAATACCACTTGAACAGAAGTTATCGTATTAATTAAGGTTCATGTTCAATCTGGTGTCCATTGGAACAGAAGTTATCGTATTAATTAAGGTTCATGTTCAAGCTAATACCACTTGAACAGAAGTTATCGTATTAATTAAGGTTCATGTTCAATCTGGTGTCCATTGGAACAGAAGTTATCGTATTAATTAAGGTTCATGTTCAATCTGGTGTCCATTGGCACAAAAGCTATCGTATTAATTAAGGTTCATGTTCAATCTGATGTCCATTGGCACAAAAGCTATCGTATTAATTAAGGTTCATGTTCAATCTGATGTCCATTCGAACAGAATCTATCGTATTAATTAAGGTTCATGTTCAATCTGATGTCCATTGGAACAAAAGCTATCGTATTAATTAAGGTTCATGTTCAAGCTAATACCATTGGAACAGAAGCTATCGTATTAATTAAGGTTCATGTTCAAGTTAATACCATTGGAATAGAAGCTATCGTATTAATTAAGGTTCATGTTCAATCTGATGTCCATTGGCACAAAAGCTATCGTATTAATTAAGGTTCATGTTCAATCTGATGTCCATTCGAACAGAATCTATCGTATTAATTAAGGTTCATGTTCAATCTGATGTCCATTGGAACAAAAGCTATCGTATTAATTAAGGTTCATGTTCAAGCTAATACCATTGGAACAGAAGCTATCGTATTAATTAAGGTTCATGTTCAAGTTAATACCATTGGAATAGAAGCTATCGTATTAATTAAGGTTCATGTTCAATCTGATGTCCATTGGCACAAAAGCTATCGTATTAATTAAGGTTCATGTTCAAGCTAATACCATTGGAACAAAAGCTATCGTATTAATTAAGGTTCATGTTCAATCTGATGTCCATTGGCACAAAAGCTATCGTATTAATTAAGGTTCATATTCAAACTAATACCATTGGAACAGAAGCTATCGTATTAATTAAGGTTCATGTTCAAGTTAATACCATTGGAATAGAAGCTATCGTATTAATTAAGGTTCATGTTCAAGCTAATGCCATTGGAACAGAAGCTATCGTATTAATTAAGGTTCGTGCTCAATCTGGTGTCCATTGGAACAAAAGCTATCGTATTAATTAAGGTTCATGTTCAATCTGATACCATTGGAACATAATCTATCGTATTAATTAAGGTTCATGTTCAATCTGATGTCCATTGGCACAAAAGCTATCGTATTAATTAAGGTTCATGTTCAAGCTAATACCATTGGAACAGAAGCTATCGTATTAATTAAGGTTCATGTTCAAGCTAATACCATTGGAACAGAAGCTATCGTATTAATTAAGGTTCATGTTCAATCTGATGTCCATTGGAACAATAGCTATCGTATTAATTAATGTTCATGTTCAAGCTGATGTCTATTTGAGTAATTTGTAAAATGGTTAACTTACACTAAAATGCAGGCTGTCTTCCATATGTCATGATGGTAGGATTATGTAAATAAAGACTTTTTCTTTTATAGTGATCTGTGAATAATTGAATATATCGCAGATCCCAGTACAATACGTAATATATATTGCATTGCTTTCATAGAGTATTAGATTAAAATGCACGAGACAGAAAATGTATATTTTTTTAATACATCAAAGTCGATGAAAATCCTGTATTAGCGATATTTAAATCGTGCATAGTTACCCTGTACAGTTTAATTATAGATCGGTTATATGATTAATATGAACCAACAAGACGGATAATATATCATCATATGAAAAATGGCGTAAAACCCCAAGACAAGAAGAAAAAAAAACAAGTACAACTAAGGGTATTGCTCAGTTGATAGCTGGTATGTGGGGTGGAGGGGGGACGGTACAATTGTAACATGGAATCCACCCTAAATACAAACGAAGTTTAAATGTTAACTTATAGAAGTAAATAAACTCACCTCTATTCAAAGAAGAATGTGGTCATAAACCGGTCTCCCAACAGACATAACTTAATCCATCCACATCATATTTACGCGGAAAATATGTGGTGCAAATCCGTCTCAAAATGAAATTTTCGTAGGTCTTCTTCAAATACTCCAAATATCTTGTCACAGATACATTGCAGTAAATATGGGAATTTCTGCATCCAACAATCCTCCTTTCACATGAATATCGCAACAATTTAATGTTTAGTTGTGAAAGTGACACTTGGGGTAAACATAGATCGTCTACTGTAGGCCAGCTCTAACCGGCACCGTATCAAGCAATGTGACATCACACGCATAAGACATTCTGTGTTGAAAAATGATTTTGTCTTTGTAAAATGTTATGTTGATTCGGATGAACGCTTGTTCTTTGATTAATAGTTTTTTTAAAAAGTATAATCTACTTGTAAACGTTCATACTAGTTCAACTTTGTGACTATTTTTTTGCGTACAACAAATGAAAGGTGCAGCCACTGTCAGAATGAACGAAATTATTCGTTCTACTTTCTATCTAAATAATGTCCACTGAAAAAGCTATGCGATAAGAAGAATCTCAAATGTGTAATGATTTAATATTGAATTTATGAAACGAGTTTAATAATGTCCAGCTTTGCGAGCCTTGGCAAGAAAAAGCAGGACATTATTTAACTGGTTTCATAAATTCATTATTAAATAATTACATATTTTATATCCTCTTGTTATGTATATTTGATTTAATATATATTAAATGCTATTGAAATGTAAATCTATTCACTAGAGATGACACTTTTTTCAGAAAATAATTTGACCTTGACTGTTCTTTTTTATAAACACCAGGTGTTTATCTAAATCCTGACCTTGTTTCAAAATTAGTAGCAACCACGTAAACAAGTTCTATTTTTATTTTAAAATGATTGGTTGTTGTCAGGTCATGATGGGACTACGTGTTTAAATATAAACAATTTTTTTAAATTGCTTAGAATAAAATGATTGGTTTTCGTCAGGACCACACTGGGTGTACGTGATCTATAACAAGTACCAAATTTCTATGAGGTTCTGGAAGAAGATCACGTGACTCCTTTTTGCGTTTTAGAAGACGATATAAGCTTTGTTTTGGAGAGTTATTCTCAGTAGAAGCTGGGCTTTTTCTTACACTAGAAGATGTATGATGTGCTGTTTGGAGTTATTTCAAATTACTTGGATCAAAAGGATTAATTCTTTTTTCCTGGAAAATACGTGTGCTCATGTGAAATTGTTGAACAAGGACATATTTTATAAAAAATTATTCAAAATTTCCAAAACCGGAGTGATAATTCTTGTTTTTACAAGGAAATGTAGACCTCAACACTACAGGTTACAGAATACGTCATCGTCTTCCATCTTGGATTCTTCGTCGGGACTCGAACTTGAAATCAGTAAAACATTTTGTTATTAGAACTTCAAAATTTTTATTCTTGGATTATATTTGGGGTAGTTCACTGTGACCTTCTAACTATCAGTATAAGCCCAAAGCAAACAAAGTGTTTCGTCATTGCTGGTTCTAAGACATACATTGTTACGACGAATACTATCGTAGCTGATTGGGACACTTTTATTATTTACATAAGCTGCATATACTATATTTGTAATTAATACATTTCAGCTGTTGGTGGCTGCCATAGTAGCAGGCTGTGTCCCAATAAAAGGAAACTCTGGTTCAAATGGAAAGATGATTGATGTTTTATGCTTGGTAAGAAAATACTCAGTATGGTAAAGTCAATCTTCTCAACTGAATTATGCTACAAATAACAACATATTCTTCTATAAGCTATAACAAGTAATGAAAATTGATCTCTGTTAAAAAAATATGTTTAATCAGTACACTAATAAAGGAAACTATGGCAAAGAGCAAATAGCAATTTTATTATAAACTTAAGTAGCATCCAAAACATTACGGTTTAGCTATTTTCTTCCGCAATTCTAGAATCAAAACAAATATCAACAAAAATGGGGGGGGGGGGGGCGGGGAAATCACTGGTGTTATATTATGAGATCATACTGTGTTCTTTTATTTTAAGTCATATTGATACTGAATCATTGTATGAGGCATCACCGGGTGTAATCACATAACCGGAAGTCAAGTAGCAATTAACGCATTGCACGTATCATTTTTCTGAATGGAAAGAAATGAATTTAATAGAAATTATGTTATTCTTGTCATTGTTTCAGATGTCAGTACACCAAGTCGTCTACGGGTTACTTTTACTAGCTTGTACCTTTGGAATCGTGATGATAGGGATATATACTTTCTCCATTTGTGGAGAGAACTGCTTCACTGGTAACAATCGGATCAATGCTATCGTGATCATAGTCCTTTTGAGCGTGGGGCTGATTACAGCCATAGTTGGACTCTGTCTGTTTTGCCACTTCAGTAAACATATGCGAATGCCCAGACATAGTGGACGTGGGAGAGTTGGAACGGAAGGTAACTCACACCGTCCTAACGTTACCGCAGTTCATGATGTGTCTCTTCTAAAGTATCACTCTCGGCATACAAAGCATAGCCAAGATCCGCAATATAGTAATAGTGCATTGGACACTGCCTATTCTTCCACATCCCCCAGTGTAATGTACAGCGGAAACCCACCAGACATCCATCCACCTCCTAACTACTACTCCCCAACGATGAACAGAGCTCGGCCTCCGATCTATCCAAACAGAAATGTATTTCGATAATCTTACCAAAAATGGTATATTCTGGAGGAACCATGTTAGAATTCCACATACTGTGTAAACTGAACAAACAACGCTGCCCTGAAGTTTTGAAAAGGCAACAGGTTTTGAAATTGTTAGCTCCAAACAAAAGAGACAAACATTAAGTCGTTTTTAGCTTTGCATTTTGTGATATGTTAACGTAAATAAACTTCTAGCTCGAGCAACTAAACTGACATTGTTTCTATTGATAGGATGTTTATGTATGCATAATTCGTTAAATATATGATAGCTTGGACACTATATATGCAAAAGAATCATCATCGTCGTCATCGTTGCTGCATAATCCCTTAACAAATGTTCTTTTCAATGATTCGTTCTGCTCCAGTGTATGCGAATATGCATTGATTGCACAAAATGAAGCGCTTTTCTTTCTTCTGTATTACACTTTTGACTAACATTACGAGACTGTACACACACACCTGGCAGTGTCACCTAGTTGTCCGTGATCACTCCGAGAGTTTTAGAGGGCATTTATAAAGCTGGGATTCTTCTGACTCCATTGAGTCTCATTAAGTAATCCCGGCAACAATATTGTTTTGTGTATAAGTCATCCTCAAAACAATTTAAGTGAGATATTAAGCAATGGAAGCAAGCTACTAAATACCTTGGTTTAAAATATTATTAGTGCGCATCAGAAAAACAACATTATTAGTTATGTTCGACTAAGCCCGCTGAAAGGTGTTTTGCATAAAGGCTTCAGTTAGTATCCCTGTAGAAAAGATCAGGAAAATTACCGATCAGAAAGCCTCAGATTAGGAGAAAATGGGTGGATTCTAAATAAAGAAATCCATAGCTATCTTTATGGATTAGCAGCTAATTATAGGTCTGAATACACGTAGGCAATGTTTCATTACGGATGACTTAAGTTCACTGCCTTGATAATGACGAACGGCAATGAAAAAGATCCAATATGAGCAACTCCAGGTCAATGATATGCCTAGCAATGATAAGAAAGTTATTCGCGTGAATGCTTGCAGATATATTATATGACAACCAGATAAGAATGGATTAATCTAGAATGAATCGACATGAACAAAGGAACAGCTGCTAGTCAATAAGATTGTTCTCCGGAGTCTCAGAGGGTGGAAAGAATCAGCATGTGCATGGTATGGATTCAAGAAGGTTTATTAATTAGTATCCACATCGTCGATCCTGGAAGGTCCATGGCCAGATTATTAAAGAAATATACAAACAAGCATCGCAACTAGCGTGATGTCTTGGAGAACGTAACTCACGGTTAAGGGCAATATACTTGGGAATGGCAAGGTCATGAGGTATGTCTTCCAAGAACACTCAGTATAATAACATTCTTTTGTGTGATCGTGCTGATTCCATTAGCAAAGGTACTTCGACAGTGTCGGAAAAAATATTAGCCAAATTAGAACTCCTCAAATAAATATTATAAAAATGAACCTGAATGTTCCTGATAAGAATGTGACTGCTTACTTCCAAAAGGAATATGGAATCGACAAGTTCAAGGCTCTCGTATCAACCACGGTAAATAAACCCATACAGCTTCCGTTCATCCAGAAAGGGAAAATAACTCATGGAATATGAAGACTACAAATTCTGGGGGCAGACAAAATAAAACATGATGAGCTTAAAAGTAATTAAAAACACATTCCATAAGTGAAGAAAGGAGTAGAATACGAATAAATAGAGCAAACACAATCGCAACATAAATTCCATGGCAGCAGGCATTGTGACATTGATCAAACAAGAGTTGGAATTTATGGATTGCAAAACTAGAATGTCCATCCGTGACGCACTGCATCCAAAGGCTGTAAAGATGCTATACCGTCCTTGGAAGATCTGAGCAAGAGGCCAGATGAGCGCCAAAGACTGAGTTGAGACAAAAAGAGGAGCCTGGGAAAGTATGTCAGGTGTTGAAAATCATTCATGTTGAAAAGCAATCGTCTCAGTAGAATGCCTCCTCAGAGAGAAGTCGCAAATAAAGAATGAGAGAATGGAGGGAGGGAAAATGCAATGCATGAGACATTTATAATAGCTGTTGTGTATAAATAAATTACTCCAAATTGGAGAGCTAAAGTAAGAAATAGAAGGATTCTTAATGGCAGTACAGAACCAAACTCACATGATCAAGAAGATGAAAGCAAACATTAAAATCAATGCGTCTAACCATTTGACAGTTACCTTAGAAATATGGACTTCATTGCACAATTATTTGGTATCATCGCAAGGCAAAGAAAGAGTTTGAAAACAGCAAAACCAAAATCCCACGTGAGTTCAGCATCGAATATAAACACAGGATACAATACAGGAGACCATACTGGTAGATAAGGGCAGGAACCCGTGTCGAGTTAACGAAGCCAGACTGACAGATAAACATAAACTAGGTAAAGTTTCACTACAGTTTCTTAAGGTCATGCTAGAATGATTACATCGATATTTATAATTAGCTGGGATGGTAAGTTGTCAGAAATATATTTTGTAGTGAGTATTTGGACGACTGTTTAAAATTATTTTGTGCATTTCGGAAATGTATTTCGTTACTGATATTAATAGCGTTTGTACAAACGCATTTGATGTTTTACAAAAACGTATATCTTTCTTCGTGCAAAAGTTGTGGCTGAGTGTATATGACGATAGCTATATGACTGCATATGCTATTATTCCTCCCTTTTGTTACTTTGATGCTTAATATAAATTTCGTGTTTAAATTTAAATGTTTGCTTTGCTGCTATCAATTTCGTATGCATCAAACAACTGGTTGTTCGAGATTACCCAATCTAATAATAGTAATTATGTGCTTTATGTGGGTCAATCTGTGCGATAGTTGGGGCTTAACTAATATTCAAATACACGTTATGACAGGATAACCTTAGGTGGCAGCCAGTCGCAATCTGTCCTTGTGCTTTCAAATCCACCGAGGTACACCTCATTGGTAGCTACAGCAAAGTGCTTGCTTGTGAATTACTGAAATATGGAAGAAACATTTTTGCAGCAAAACTTCTGGAAAAACTATACATGGGTATGTCCAAGAATAACTGAAAACTCGAGTGGGCACAACAATGTCTGGACATTAGAAATTTGGAGAAAATTTAATTTTATGGTCAGTTGAAGGAGATCCAATGGAGTATTAATGTCAGGCATAAATAGGTGGGAAAATGTTGTTTGAAGCTGAAAAGCATGGCGTTGGACTATATATGAAAAACAACATATTTATAGAGAAGTGAAATTATTATAATGCAGTATCGTGTCCAACACATGGTTGTATATACCTAACAAAATTATATCAATAAACTTCGTAGACTGACAGTCAATGAATAAACAAAATTTAAAAAACAAAGCATTAAAGACATGCTAGAATTAAGTTGATCAAAGCAAGCAAGAAATCAAATGGCACCAGATACCCTCATCCCCACCAAGTGTATTTGGTGGTGTGATGATGCTCGCGGAGACGTGCAATGGAACACCTGACCTCGATAATGGCATTCTCATACTGCCATCGGCTGCATCAGCGTAACTCAAATATTTGCAGATAAGAAAATTATGCTGACGGTAATACGAAAATGACATATCGGCATGGTATTTTAATCGTGTGTGTGTGTGTGTGTGTGTGTGTGTGTGTGAACAGAGCACTAATATAATATTCGTACGCCCTCCAGCAATTTTAAAAATGAAAAGCATCATGTATATAAAAATGCACAGAATTTAAGTCATTTCAATCACGGATTTTATAATTTCCAACCTGCTTGTAGCAAGGGCGTCTCAAATACAGCAATCTTATTTCAGTTTCAAGACAAACCAGAGTTTTCAGTGTAACCCTGCTTACTGTGGCTTTTAGGTTCCTGGAAAAGTCTATTGTCAGGGACGGGGTGAAACCTTGGAGTACACATGCATTGAAGCTAAATACAGCATCCAATCCGGGCAATGTCTAATTTTAATATTTTTAACAAATACTGAACAAAATAAAAAGGGAAAGGCGAATAGGTAACTATTATATACATGGGTTCGAAGGGATATTACTCACAATGGTACATAAATTTACGGAATTATTCACAGTCGGCCGAAGATGATGAACTCCTGTTGTCCGAAATGAATATGATCCCCACGCAAATATAGCGCACCCGTTTGGTTTGAAACGCGAGCAAGATGACAGGGTTAGGGCTGTCCTGAGTTTATCAGGTTAGACACTATAAATTAATGAGATAAAAAACTAAGTATTGTCCATTTTTAAAATATTCTTGAGGATTTTCATTTTTGAAATAGCAAGTGGGTATAAACTGCTAGTGGGGTTTGTGATTACTATAACTTCAGAATATTTGATGGAAGGGTTATAGCAGATTCCTCCAAAAAGGATGAATATGTCCCAATGTGGTGCATATAGTACTGTGTGTACGAATCGACGTGTGGAAAAATGTGGGTGAGCATCTACATTTGGCTTTCTGCAGTCTGTAGGGAAAAGCCCAAAATTACACACGTAATGAGATTTCAACACTGAAAGTTACTTTGAAAATATGTTAAATTAATTCACTTTCTGCATGCTGCCTTCGAAAAACTTAAGCCAAAGATCAGCTTAATATAAACAGGACACATACTGTACAAGACGACATAGCAGATAATCTGGACATCTCAATGGTGTAAAATACAGACCTGAGTCGACCCGTATATACTTACAGTCCGTATAAGCATACATGTAAACGTTTTGAGATGTAGGATATCTCTTTGACTATGATTTATCATAAAACAGTTTTAAATGGTTATTACTGAAAAACGTTTGGTACTTCTCTTTGTGAAATTGCGATATGATAATTACTATTCCTCTAGATAGTCAAAAGTATTTCGTATCAAAAATATATTGGCATCTATCACTTTTGCTTGAGTAAAGTCTTGCTAAAATTAGTTGATTTGTTTGTTCGCTAAATTCATCGAAATGCTATGATCTAGGAGTTAAATATTGTCTGTCCTTTTCTATATATCTCTGCTTCCCTAGTCAATCTTCCCTAAAAAGTTGTCCTTGTAATTAGTATATTGTCCACGTTTTCAGTTTAAAGTCGTAATGAACTTTGAAGATTACTTTGAGTTCAAAAATATTTGAGGGGGGGGGGATGAACAGTGAGTAAGAGCTGCCGATGAATGCGTACACGAGGAGCATAACTACAATCATATGAATGATAAATATAGAACTACGGATGAGCACGTACAAGAGGTGTCTGACCACCTTTATATGAATAATAAATACAAAATAATGGATATAATTTAAATTTCAAATATTTAGCATTTATTTCACTCTTCATTCTTAACTTGTCCGGTTATGAAAAGCATCTTCATCGAAGTTAGCCGAAATTATGATCAGAATAATAATTAAACCAAGCAACGAATATATACATTACAATCAGCAAAGACTTCATTGTTGACAAACACGAGATAGATGGTGAAAAATGTCCTTGTAAAGAGAAGAGAAACAATTAGGTTTGTATATAGCATCAAGTTTATGGGAAAATGGTTGGAACAACTAGTGAAGGGTTTGATCACGAAAAGTGGACGGAAACTCTTAGTTTACAAATATTACAGTTTAACTATTAAAAGAAATATATGTACATTTATCCATATAAAATTCATGGAAAGCTTTGAAATATTCCCAAAGTAGCTATGCATCCGATATGAAAGTTCTACTCTTTTCTAAGCTCCTCAAATGTATCCATAAACAATTACGAGTATGTTCAGAGTGTCGCAAACTATTTTGAACTGAAAACACACTAGGTTTATAAGTGTGTGCGAATTACAATAAAACCATGGACCATGCCACTATTACAGAACATCTGGTTTAACTCATGATGCTAGTTTTAAGCTAACATATGTAGAATTAGAATAGTTAACTGATTACAATATATAGAACTGTTAATTGATCACAGTCTATGGAATTGTTAGCTGATTACATTATATAGAACTGTTAACTGATTACAATATATAGAACCGTTAATTGATCACAGTCTATGGAATTGTTTGCTGATTACATTATATAGAACTGTTAATTTACCACAGTGTATAGAATTGTTAACTGATTACAATATATAGAACTGTTAATTGATCACAGTCTATGGAATTGTTAGCTGATTACATTATATAGAACTGTTAATTGATCATAGTCTATAGAATTGTTAACTGATTACAATATATAGAACTGTTAATTGATCACAGTCTATGGAATTGTTAGCTGATTACATTATATAGAACTGTTAATTGATCACAGTCTATGGAATTGTTAGCTGATTACATTATATAGAACTGTTAATTGATCACAGTCTATGGAATTGTTAGCTGATTACATTATATAGAACTGTTAATATACCACAGTGTATAGAATTGTTAACTGATTACAATATATAGAATTGTTAATTGATCACAGTCTATGGAATTGTTAGCTGATTACATTATATAGAACTGTTAATTGATCACAGTCTATAGAATTGTTAACTGATTACAATATATAGAACTGTTAATTGATCACAGTCTATAGAATTGTTAACTGATTACAATATATAGAACTGTTAATTGATCACAGTCTATAGAATTGTTAACTGATTATAATATATAGAACTGTTAACTGATTACAGCATATATAATAGTTAATTGATTACAATATATAGAACTGTTAACTGTTCACAGTATATATAAATGTTAACTGATTACAGTATATATAGCTGTTAACTGATTACAGCATATATACATGTTAACTGATTACAATATATAGAACTGTTAACTGATTACAGTATATAGAATTGTTAACTGATTACAGAATATTCCAGATGATTGAGAGTGGAATGCATCGAGAAATTATCATGATTCCACTTCGGCAATCCAAAGCAGATCATAAACGTTATAACGAATATAAAGGCAAACTTGAATTCTACAAGATCAAGCAAAAATCCTTCATCATGTACATATACGTAAATAATGTATACGTTAGCATGCATGCCAATATAAGCCAAAATGTCAGTTGAGGAACTAATGAAGAATTTAAGTGTTTTTAAGGAATCTGTTATAACATCAGATGACCGTAACGCCTATTACATCTTTGAAATGTTCCAAGGTACAATATATACGGGGGCCCCGAGTGGCCGAGTGGTCTAAAGCGCTCTTCGTTACGGATCACTGCCATCTCATCTCTGTCTGTGGCGGTTCGAGTCTAGGATTCAGCCAATGTGGGTATGTGAGAAAGCTTGCCAGTAGCTTCTCGTGGGTCGGTGGTTCTTTCCGGTGTTTTCCTGGGTTCTTCCTCCACCATTAATACTGGCCGCCATGTATAGCCTATCGTGTGCTGAAAAATGGCGTTAAACCCCACAACAACAACAACAACAACAATATATACTTGCTGATAAGTCGGGTCTAACTGCAAAATAGGCAGACCCAGATCTGCTGTCTCCTAATACTCCCAGCAGATCTGGATCTTTGCAGTTTGTTAGAAGTAAGCAGTAGAGCAAAACAACATAGACCATGATCTGCCGGCGGTTGTTTGCAGTTGGACTCGACCAATACGCGAGTATAAACTGTAGCTAAAGAGTCAATGTCTATTTCAAGTGCATTTTATTAACTTCAGATTGAACCTAACGCAGATGATTTGTCCGAACTCCAAAGACTATTTAACAGAAAAATGGAACAAAATCAACGTTGCCCAAAATAATATGATAGTCAAAAACAAGAGTAACAGGTCATTCATTATAGATACGTAAATCTTGTTATGCAATTTGGTTTAAAACCGAATAAAGATACAATGAGTTGTCTTGTTTAAACAATAACCATTTTTTTTCAAATTTACACTGAACTGAAAAAATGATTTGAGACAAAAAGACACTACCAATTTTGAGAAGGACGTACTTTAAATTGATGAATAACAGAGTAATTCGTTAACAGATAGAGAGTTTGAAGAGAGGAGGAAATGTTTGTTTCAAATATCAAATCTATCGAAGCAGTTAGCTTACGAATTTTACTTCAATAAGTTGGAAAGTGATGTAACATAGTTCAGCTCAGTCCATATGACCGATATAGATTTGACATATTGCAAATGAAAACAAATGTGAGAAAAAAATTAACGATTTTGAGAAATACTTCTTTAAATTAGTGAATATAAACCTTTTACAGTGACATGAAGGAAACGATTAATCATTTTGATCATTACAAGAATGTATTTAACATAACCCTGGCACAAAAAAAAGTAAAACGTTCCTGGACTTTTCAAAGAGGACATACTAGACAACATACCGATTAGATAATTTGACTTATGGTTAAAATTATATTCATGTAGTCCTAATTGCGAAGAAATACAAGTTTGTAAACGATTAAAAACAATTCATGATCAAATGTAATTTAAGCTTTCGTATGGGCATGAATTGGTTATTTAATCATGAGACAAATTATCAATAAATAATTTGTTTATGTCTTATCATAATAAGATATACAACGCAACGAACAAGATGGCTTTGTCGGCTAATGACATTAAACTATTTTTCGTCGGTTTCCTCCACACATTTCCATATGGATATCTATGATATAATCATGGTTTTGTTTAATGACCATTCGAAACATATATATAATAATGTCTAGTGAAATAAATATTTCGGTTATGAAAAGCATTTGTGCTGAAATCGTAATTCTTCAAACGAAAGGATAAGAGACGTCACAGAGCCCTCTTTACCTTGCAACTATCATTAATTATCACCGTTTTTATTTACGAATCTTAGAAAGATAGGAAAATACGAAATGCTTACGGAAATTCCAGTATACATAGGGGGCATTATGCTACACTGTCAGGAGGAAATTTGAAATACCTTCCCCATTTAGACACCCACAAAGTTAAAAAACGAGACATATAAAAAGTATGTTGTTCCTGAGGAGAAATTAAGTGATGTTCACAAGAACTGCGTTGTCATCAAAGGACAAGACATCTCGCGGTCTCACGCTCCGGTATCTCACTGCATGTGACGATGTCGTTATTTCAGTGTAAACAAAAGAAAAGAAAAGAAAGAAAAATGTGTTAATGTTCAGAATAATGAAAGTCTTTGCCCTGGAGCTGTGGTTATTAAAAAGGTGCAGCAACAAGCTGTTTCTCAAAGAGACAACTAAGTCGATTATAGTGGTAAATGTGCAGAACACAACGTTGACAAACTCCAAAAATGAGGTATCCTTGGCTTTAAATCCTTCTGGAAAACAAAATTTACAAAATATATTTAACGAAATATAAGATATGTACAATGTTCTGAACGTCAGCTATACATTCAAGTGCAATAAGTAAGTGAAATTGTAAAATATTCACTTGATTCATGTTTTGCTTCTAATTGTAAATGAAATCTGTTGAACATATGACGGGTACAACAGGCACACAATTAAAAGAACAGAACAGAACAGAATGCACACCTTATTTACTGTTATATTGCAAAATCTATAAACGAGAGGATGCAGATATGTTTTGCTGCACAGGATAAGTAACATAATACTGTTGAGTACTGAATATTGGTTTCATTTAGTGAGAAATAAAATCATTAAATTTTGTAAAACAGTATACAGACAAAATTATAATTAATTATGTTATACTTGAAATGTTTGATACTCATAATAACGTATACTTAATTAACTATTTTTGGCTATAAACATTGATACCGTTCTAAATAGTTTCTTATCATTTCCTTATAAAATGGACAAACAAACATAACATTACGTTCATTTTCGACAGCTCTTCGGTTACAGCGATTACATAGTCGCTCGCTCCATAGTAATCCATCATAACGACCAATTTCTACATTCACGTTATGTGATACTGCTCACAACCAGATTTTTCTGCAATCTGTGTCCCATTCCCAAAGTTCGGACTTTGAATTTCAAATTTTGTTAATTGTGCTACTTTAATTACTTTCTTTAAATTTGAAGAAAGTTATAATCCGTATAATCGTGATATTTATAGTTTCGATGATTGACTTGATTTGATATTTTGAGTTGCAGCATGACATAAAGAAAAGCTGTACGACCTTGAAGCTGAAAAATTAGAGATCACATAAATTTGGCAGTGGTAGAGAATATTTTATTGGTATATCAATAAAAAGAAAGGTAGTCTTCAAATTATTTTTTTTTAAAGTTTCAGCATCATTTATTTTTACTGTAAATTATTTTTCAAGAACAATTGTTACATAATCAGAAAAGAAAGGTAGTTGTTACAACTTGTACTTTCGTATCCTGCCAAATATTTTCCCGCCACGTCGCAATTATTTTATGGACAATATCATTAAGATAGCATAATAATATACTTGTGTTGAATATGTATATAAAATAATATTACACTTTGAACTCTGTAAATGAAATGTTAGTAATATCTCAAATATCTTTCCTTCAATATATCGTCTACCAAATGGCACAGATTCAAAATATCTGATTAAAAATATGAGTTTACATTACGTACATATTTTTAGGGTTAAAACCTATGAGAATATATATGTGTAAACTAGCTTAGTGGACCTCATTAGCACCTGAATCTCGGACATATAAACAACAGGGAATTCAATCATCTAAAATATTTTGCATTTATTACAAACCATTGACGCTTCCGTCACGATCGTTTGGAAGACGGAACAGAAACAATTCTTTTTCGTTTGTTCATTTTGTTCTGTTTAGGCTTGGATCTCTGCCAGTGTAGATTGTGAATACTTAAAAGATCAACAAAACGATATTTTTAAACAAGATAGACTTTTGCGAATTTAACATTCATGTTAACCTGTTGTTTTTAGACTCTTTGTTCTGACGATTATTTAAAGATAATGTATTCTTTAGGCACATATCTTTTGTAATCTTTAACTCGTTCAATGATAGAATATGCTCTGTAAGGTGTATATACCAAAATAGATACAGGTTTGCTTTCTCAATCTTTTATCTATATTATGTCTTTGAATAATTATTTTTTTGGAGGAGCGTCGTCAAATTAATCAAAAGTCTTGATATATGCCTCGACATTTTATTGATTGAAGAAATATGTATACATCGTTTTAGCTTTTATTCGGTAAGCTTTCAGATTAATTCAGCAAATATTGGCATGTGGTCTGCACCACCTCATGTTTTTAATTTGAATAGTGAGGTACGAATTTGTAGTTTTTCTTCTTCTAATGAATAATTAGAGTCTAAGGGTGAGTTATTTGTCAACCAATGGAATTTCATGGTATCTTTTTTTTATGTACAGGATCCTTTTAAGAAACAAAATAATGTAAGAATTTGTCATCAAGCGTTAATGTTTGCCAGCTCTATCTGGAACTGCTTGACTCTGTCTCCATGCAAAACGTTATTAGGCACATTGCCGCTAATTCAATATTTCACGAGAGACTAACAACTGTATAAAATAAATAACTAATATGATAATCACGTTTTAATCAATTACAAATATCGCATAGAGTGAAAGTTTGTATGTACGTAGCTACGATGTCGTAGCCTCAACTTGATTTGTTGTGGTTGAGGCTACGAACTGATCCCATATCATGTAATGGAGCAAAAAAAATCATCACTAAAGTGAGAAAAACAAACAGTGTAGAAATCAACTACATAATTATAATCATGTTGTGAAAGAAGTTTGGCTTATTTTGAATTTATTAAGCCCGTACACGATAAAATAAATTGGCATGGTTACACTAACCTCATTCTGTCCGCCATGACAGATAACGCGAGACTCTCACCGTTACCTCTTTTCTACGTAAAGCTTGCCAGATCATATTTGGATATTCTACGCTATATTGTTATGAATCAAGTGCGAATAATCGCTTCTTGGTGGAATTTCAAAGTTGCCGATAAACCGTATTTACTTTTAATGCGCAGAATGTCTGACCCAAACGGCGCCAAATTTTTACTACCATTTGTTTACATTTCCAAATAAAGCGTCAATGTCCTTATATGGCACACAAACAAACGAGGCTGAGAACGGAAGTAATCATTATTTGAAATAATATGGCAGACATCTAAACGAAAATATCGGCTAAAAAAGGTAAACGAGATTTTACAACTATTTCTACAATGATTTTCGATACTTCCGGTATTAAATAAGAGGACTACTCAATTTATTGGATTATATGCGAGGAATATGTTTAAAGTGTTATTATTAGGCTAAAAGAGCGCCGGGTGTGAATCACACCCGGCTTGCTCCATTAACACGTATATGCTCATGTTAATACCCTGTCCACGAGGAACCAGTAAGGGTACTAATATTAGTACTAGTATGTACGTACTATACTGTCCTTGACGTTTATTCTGTAGCTTCAAAATATGCGTTTGGCAGATGTTTTAATTGTTTTCTTCTTCTAAGTTCATTAAAAATATATACTTTTATGTGTCGATAAGCGATTAGACCATCCACTGAAATATACGCATCTCAACGTTCTCCGTGCCGATATGGAAATGTAAACAGTGATAGATAGAGTTGACCAGATTCATCACACTTCTTGAATATCTGGAAATCGTTTACGATCTGCCTGGTGATTCCGCTATGGATCCATGGATGAGAGAAAGGTGGATAGAGCGGGGAGATAAAGCCGGTGCTCCAGAGAATTCATTAAGGTAAATGACGCTGGCAGCTTAATGGCAGGAAAGAGCTTCCGAAACGACTGTTATAAACTGTTATTAAAACCAGAATACAAAATATATGTATACTGTGTCGATCAAATGATGTGAACACACGATGACGAAAATTTCTCCATCTTGTGTGCATCCACGTTGGCAAAAAAAAAACACTAAAGAGGGATACTTGGCCCCAGTTTCATTGATATCTGAAAATACTGACAACTGACATTATCTTCGTAATAATGCTTCTGGAAATATTATGACTTTCTTTAGCTGTAGAGATTAGAGAAAAATGAGATGGAACTGACATAACTGATTTAAAATTGTATACCCAGGAATGCTTCTATTCTTCAAAAAATTAGTTGAGGAAATCCTTAGATTTGAAGAAATGCAGAAATTTTGTTTTGAGATGAAAAAGGTTTCTTTTCTGGAGAAAGGAAGATCTTATGATTGTTGTTTTGTCCTTAACTCATTTAGAACGTTGAGGGAAACATTCATCGTGCAAGCTAAAAAGTCTGAAACGTATTAAAAATTCTCACTTTGAGAAAGTTGTTTAGTTTAACCGGGACCTGGAAATAATGTTTTATCAATTATGATTATTTTGTTCAATATTGCACAGGACTTTAAATAGAGTAAAGAGCAATTTCCATCATCTGACATTAACCTCGGGAATATTTTCAATCAGAACATGTTCAGGCTTTTCCGCCAATTAGTGGATAAAAGTCCTCAGAAACACTATAGATATGCTATTGCTTATACACTTCCAGATTATGTTATGTGCACACCTATACTCCAATAAGAACATCCTAGCCTCTTCCGATGTGCGTCAATTAATTTCAACACTCTGAAAGAGGCTTGCAGGTAATCTTATTGATACTTCCCAAAGTTTATAACGGACTATCATCCGGCTCGATGTTCCAAAATCAGATTCTTATAAAATGATACGTTTTGAAAATAAGACGAATAGGTTTCAATAGTAATTTTAATGTTCTTTCTGCGACTTTGTAATGAAAAAGGTGAAGAAATTATATTGCCCGAACTGTTGCTTACTTTGCTATTAGTTATGACATGTCATCTAGTCAACGTGACGTCAGTAAATTTTGAGTGTAGTTAAAAATGGCCGTTATTTTCTTCACAGGTTTTTCTTCAATCATGTAAGAAAAATTGTAGGCTAACTGTACAATATTATAGTAGATCAAAACGGTTACTTGTAATGCGGCTTGCAATGTTATTTTGAGTATTCAAAATTAAATTGAAATTTAATTGCTTGAATAGGATCAATTGGATACAAAGGTGCATCTAAAATGTGAAATCGACATTAATATTTTGGATTTTGTACAAAACTAGTGACCCGAAAAAAGTAGGAAAACTGAGAGTGAAACAAGGGATACATGAGAGAAAGATACAATAACGACGACAATTTTAACATAATTTAAAAAGCAAAAGTTCGAGTTTTTCAAGACAACTGATAATGCTAAGTGTTCTATCTATTGATTTTAATGAGATATGACTTAATTTACAAAAACTTAAGATAATAGTGAAGATGACCTTCATATTGATCTTTTCATCATATGATCTTCATTCGATCATCCGACAAGGTATATTATAAACAGTGAGAACAAATCATGAACTGTTAAATGCTTTGATAAAAGAAAAGAGGACAAGAAAATAGTTGAATATTTAAAATGGCTAACTTCGTAATAGACGAAACTTTGAATTACATTAATTTAGACTGACTTTTTATTGCATTCTATATTTCTCATTATCGACTTCATTGCGTGATAAAAGGACACTACAGTAACAACTGCTATAGCAACAATTGTAGTTAAAGGTTCAAACGCATAAACAACAAAACAACCATTACACGTTCATTAAGACTTTTCCCAGTGTTTGATTTTGCAAAGTCTTTGATCATTTCTGTTTCCTAACATTCGGTTGGCCACTCGAATTTAATATGCTTGAAAGTTATTAAACGTGCACTAAATTCAGATCTAGGTAATGATAATTTGAAATACAATTGGTCAATGAAGTATCTAGTTCCATTTGAAGTCATAAAATCATCTTCAGAGAAAAGCATCAGATGTCTTGATAACTTTCATGCAAAGTTTTCGACTTTTAGAAAGAGGACATGAAGAAATACTTTCGCATCAATTGGTTACAGTACAGCTTGAGAAAAAAAAAAAAAACATAAAACACAATAACTCGAAAATACAAAACAAAACAGTCTACTTAGTAGAACCAGATGGCAAGACAGTTCATATCTCCAGGAAAGGTTACATCAAAACATACTGGAATGTAGTCCTTGGTTACAACAGGCAAAAGAAGCAAGGCAATGGATGGTTGTATCCAATTAAAAAGGCAATGGATGGTTGTATCCAATTAAAAAGACTAGGTAAAATATCATCTAGAATCCACTGTTGTATAAACACAACCAAAATTATCAGAGGAAATAGAGATGCAAACCGTGGATACAAGCAAGCCGTTTGATCAACGGGTAATAGAAGATGAGACTATAATTGATTTATATCACAGAAAGTAATTTATATTGGAGATCTTTCTGGAAACAAACAAGAAATTTGTGTACTGATTTGGCTCATTATTTCGCCTAGTAAATGCCTATAAGAAATCCCACAGCGGGATTTTGCCAGTTTAGTTAACTCTACGAAAATCTCATGTTCTGTGATTCAGTCGAGATATTTCTACATGTATTAATCCGTTGCTATATTGTATCTAAATCATTGCATAGAATCAACATTGTCAAATTATAGTGCGTAGTTATAATTTTTTTAAATACTTCCATGTCACAAATCTAGCATCAGTACAATAAATTATTTCGCCTAGTAAATGCCTATAAGAAATCCCACAGCGGGATTTTGCCAGTTTAGTTAACTCTACGAAAATCTCATGTTCTGTGATTCAGTCGAGATATTTCTACATGTATTAATCCGTTGCTATATTGTATCTAAATCATTGCATAGAATCAACATTGTCAAATTATAGTGCGTAGTTATAATTTTTTTAAATACTTCCATGTCACAAATCTAGCATCAGTACAATAAATTGTGTCTAGTTAATGTAGCCCCGGTGCTATCTTAATTAAGTTGAGTTGATCAATTATTTGGACTGATTTCAATTGCAGGACAAGGGGAATGTACTACACTTTCTTTTTTTAATCTAACGTCCATTATTTAAATTTTTTGTGCAAAGTAATGTGAATTTTTGACGTTTCCTATGGAAATACAATGAATCTATATTGACCGTTTTTCAACATTCACATGCAATTATTTCTTCATTTTTTTTTCTCTCTCTCTCTCTCATCTTAAAATTACGTCTTCAAATCTGTATATTGACATACTGTTCAAGATATACTGTAATTTAATTTATCCATGTGGTTTAGAAATTCCTCTCACGTCAACCTATTTTGCTTCACTTTCTGACCCTTGTTTGTAACAGACGGTTTTATGGATGTCTTAAAATTGCAAATGCTAATATAGTGTATAAGGACAAATACGTAGTTGATCATATAGTTTGTACAATTGGTATGCAATCTTTCAACTAAATTTGAGAGAAGGCAAAATGTCCCCGTCATTGGAACAACATCTGTGTTACTTTCATTACCTCTTATCTTGTTAAACATTTCACATACTAGGTTGTAATCTTTTACATTATATTACATTTTAGCTTTTTATATGTGTTAGGAAAGATTTGCATAGTTATGAATACTATTTCTTTATTTGTTCTGTGATGTCACGTATTACCATGCTTTGACACTGTGTACATGGCTGTCGCATTGGCATGTTTTAACGTGAAACGTTTTGTTCCTTACATGTGATGATTTTGGACGTACTTTTTTCCTTCAGTATTTTGTATATGATGCAGATTTTAGTGTCTTAATTTTCTTTATCACCTTGTTCTCCGCATCAGTAACTAGAAACTAGTAACGTTTCGAAAACTCAACGTCTTCGTGCTCCTTGATACTTGTTTTTATGTATTGTACTTCGGTCGTCTATAATGGAGAAGTGTCTCTGACACATAATTTATTTTAATGGCATTAACTTGTTCAGCTGGTTCTCGGTTGTTAATTTATTTTAATGGCATTAACTTGTTCAGCTGGTTCTCGGTTGTTAAACGATTCATCATCGTTCCATTGCAGGAGTTAATATATTTTTCTCTTCATTCTTTTGATAATTAAGATATTTTAACTCTGTGTATGCAATCTTATTTGTCGTAAAGAGGTAACATTTTTTTTTAAAAATGAAGAATGAGCTCTATATTTTCTCCTATGAAATAATTAAGTTTGTAAATGAATGTGTTTTCTAGAATTAAGTGGCCCCCTTTTGAATATTTCTCAATACATATTAGGACGGTATCCATTTGGAAATATTGTTTAGAGTAGCATAAAGCTGATCATACTACAATCTTGTATTTAAAAACGCTGTTTGATATGGTTTAAACTTAGGAGTACCAAATGTATCAGTTGTTGGGTACCGAATAGGTTCATGCATACTGTGACGGGTGTTATCCCTCAATTGATGTTGGTTAAACGTTAACCCATTTCTGATTTTAATGGGAGTGAGATACTTTCACGTAATTGACTTTAAGGTTCTATTAAACGTTTCCATAATATATGCTCTTTTGTCTGGGTGAGTTGACAAACTGTTTTCTCTTTCCAGGAAATCCTTACATTTCCTGTTCTATAATGATTTTCTTTTATTAAACTCTACATATTTTGCACTTGAATCCATTATTGCATTTTTCGTACGCATGCATGTCAACTCTGTCTTCTTGCCATCGGTCACTGAAGTGACTACCGTAAGCATTTTTGTATGAAATTGTTTTCTGTTTTTATCTGTTAGTGGAATGTTCAGTTAACGAATCTTTCGTATTTTATTTTATGTTTTCCCATTTACTCAAGCAAACTTTTACCTACAGAAAATCCTTATCTTAACAAGTGCAAACAATCCATGTATGATGCACAGCTTCAAATGTGTTTTGAGTTCTTCCGTTTTCAAACTTGAGCAAAACAAATGCTCCTACCTTACATCAAACCTTAGCTTAACGCCAAATTTTGCCTTTGCTTGACAATGTGGCAGATTTAACTCAACTGCAAAATTTAATTTAAAACTGAAAATGAAAAAAGAGAAATATAGAATAAAAAATATTGGAAATGAAAATTTAAATAAAAATGAAGACAGCTTGAAATTCAAATTTATAATAAAAATTAAATTTCAATTTAAATTTTAGAAACTAAAGTTAACAATTAAAACTTAAATGAAAAGCAAAAAATTATAGTGTTTTATTAAATCTCTCTTCTTAGACATCCTACTCTTAGTAATAGGTGTGCGTTTTTGCTAACTCCAATGGGTGATGGATAGTAGAGTTTTGTTAACCTAGGATTTCCCATTAATTGGGTGATGGTCATTCCAAACGGCTTGTTGAAGATATAACATGGGCATTTTATAGTATATCACTGGATGCTGGCCACTCTAAATGGCGTGTTGAGTAGCATGATGTCCCATGCTATATGTACCATTTTTATAATTCTTTGTTATGGCTCGGCCGGGGATCGAACCCACGACCTCCCGCATCCGAGGCGGACGCTCTAACCACTAATCCACCGGAGAGGTCTGTGTTGATTAGTATATAACTGGGTGTTGGATAGTGCATAACTGGGCACTTGATAGTAGATCAGTGGGGGATGTCCACTCCAAGCGGCGTATTGTTCAGTATACAAGCGTGTGTTGGACGGTACATAACTGGTTTCAATTTGTGCAAAAATATCTCAGATCTGACTCGTCCAGTATTTTTAGAGTGCTGGATATAATTGAACATCTGGCATTTTAATTTTTCTGGAATGCTTTAAATCTATTTAATTAATTCCGCGGGTTTGAAGCCTAGGTAATGAAACATAGTACTGTATGTAAGTCTATGTATGTACCATCGTAGATATCGAGAACGACATAATTAGTCACACACAAAAAAAAAAAAACAGATCAGACCCAGATGGCTGAAAAATTTGCCTGTCAACTTCTATAATTTGCGATTGTAATGATCGAATTCCCAATAGTGTGTTGACAATAGTGTAATTATTCTCTTCACCAAGGTAGTCTTGGGTTCCTATTCGAACATGTACTGACGAGAAAGAAGAATTGATGCCAGTGAAATATTTCTGAAAAAAAGACAATAAAAGGAGAACAAAAATATACCTGTATGTGTTTAGGGAGTTTCATTGTGATTAATTTTGAGGAGAATATACCAATATATGTAAAACTTCTCAATTTTTTCATTTGTCTGAGGATTTTTTTAATGTATGAATATTTAAGATATTAAGATGTTCAAAACCACATGCATATTGTATAGTGGTGAGATTTAATTTGTGTTTACTTTGGCAGTGGTGAACGTATTTCTTTCTGCAGAGGCTTAGGTGGGGTGTGTAAAGGACCGATGGGCTTTGAAAAAAAATATGGAATTGACAACTTCAGCTGTAGTGGAACTAATCTTTGCTGCCGATGCGTCCCTTCCCCGTTAAAGATCTCTCTCTCTCTCTCTCTCTCTCTCTCTCTCTCTCTCTCTCTCTCAAACCTACGAAGTAATGTTTATTCCAGTTTGAGGTTAAAGTGCCCCATAATGAACGTGAAGAGATGACTTTTGAGAAAACTGGAACATAAGTTCGACATGACTGCCTTCTCTACTAGGTTACTAGCTCAGCTCCAGTTCATCCCTATTAGTGTATGCTAGCTTTTTTCTGTGCAAAAACAAGCTGCTATTTCATTCAATAATAATAATAATAATAATAATAATTTTATTATTATTATCATTATTATTATTATTATTATTATTATTATTAACATTATTATTATTATTGTCATCATTATTATTATTTAATTTTAACACATACTCTCAACTGAGCTGGATGGAACTGTAAGAAGTCAATAACTGGGACGCATGATGTAATAACATGTCTACTCTCTCTGTCTCTCTCTGTGTATATATAGATATATAGATATGTAATGAGTGAGCTAATATGCTATTTTTAGTAACCTGATGGATTTTCCGTATCTAAAAATATATTAAAAAAACAAATTTACCTGCCGTACTCCACTCTCTAGACATAAACGGATTGCCGAAAGAACTTGTTTTGTGAGAAAGATTTACATGCGTGTGTTTGTTCCAGCTTAATGTGAGTCTTTTGTGTTCGTCCTTCCTTGGAAACGTGCAATATTTTTTTGGAATTCATTGGTTTCTTTTGCCTGTTTTAAAGATCAAGAAACAACTGATTTGCTTTAAGCGGGGTATGTACATTCTTTCAAAGTGACTTAAAATAATTACATTGTAATGGAATATTCATAGTTTAATTTTGTTCTGACGCATGACTTTATATTCGTTTGTTTAATTATTCAGAAATCGACACATTCAGTATTACAAAAAGATTTGCTATTATTATTATTATTATTATTATTACATTTCAATCCATACTCTCAACTGAATATGACAGGACTGTAGAAAGTCAATAACTATGACGCATGATCTAATAACAGGGATTGATTATATCATGGGTGCACAACCCTCGGCCCGCGAACGTGTTCTGTCCGGCCCTCAGGACAAATTAAAACAACACATAAATCTTGCCCGTGAACAGTAATTATATTACAGAAATTAGTGTTTGCGGCCCTCGAGTGGTCTTAGAAAAAGCAATCTGGCCCTTGGCCGAAAAAGGCTGTGCACCGCTGGGTTATACGATGCATGACTTTGTATTCAGTTGCTTGATTGTACAGATAATCGGATACATTCAATACTACGAAAAAGAATTATTATTATTATTATTATTATTATTATTATTATTATTATTATTATTATTATTATTTCAGGGCGAAGATGCTAGTAAGACTATTCTTCACGTTTGGCTTTGTATCAATTTTGTGGGCCGATCCCGTGTTCAGGAACTGGGCGAGAGAGGGTGACACTTCGAGATGTAAGCTTGTGTTTGTCCTTCCCCCACCCGTATCTCTCTCTCTCTCTCTCTCTCTCTCTCTCTCTCTCTCTCTCACACACACACACACACACACACACACACACACACATACATGCAGTTGCAAAGGACCGCTCTGGTGGCCTAGTGGTTAGAGCGTTCGCCTCGGATGCGGGATGTCGTGGGTTCGATCCCCGGTCGAGTCATACCAAAGACTTATAACAGTGGTACTAACAGCTGCCTCGCTTGGCGCTCAGCATTAAGCGGTGAGTGTTAGGACTGGTCAGCCTGTTGTCAGGATGATGTGACTGGGTGGGACATCGTGCTACATGTCTGCGGCATGATGCCCCAGTGCTAGACATCACTAAAAACTGCCACACTGCAGTCATCGTAGCGATATGACTGAAAAATTGTTAAAGCTACGTTAAAAATCCAAATCACACACACACACACACACACACACACACACACACTTGAAAAGTATATGTACATGTACCTGCAATAAAGTTTTGATACACAAATGAAAACTTCAGACGATCAGATGGACTTTGTACATAATTTCACACCAACTACGTACCACTGTTATCATTTCTTGTTTACTACCAAACAAAAGCGTGTGCATATTTGTGTCAAAATTGCGAAATTCAACAATCAGGACTAGTTGAAGTATATTAGTATTGAAAGATATAGCAGCAGAATTAATGTCATATTTTATATCACATGACCACGTTCATATGAAATTAATGTTATATTTTAGATCACATGACCATGTTGATGTACACTTTTGAAAATGAATTTTAATTACGGACTGTGTTACAGTCATGGCTTCTCATTGTTGTATCTAAAATATAGTGGCGGTAATCTGAGGGTAAGTTGTTCTTCTTTCAGATATTGCTTTATCTACTGAACCCCCGTCCATGAGAAGACCAGAGGAAGCTCCAATGGATGATTCTATGAAAGCGTTCTGGATAGTTTTTGGTGTGACCGTTGTGATCTTTGTGATGGCGGTTCTAGTTGTAGTCGTCATTTTCAGACAACGCGGTCACTTCAGTTTCTTGTGCAAGAGGAAAATCCAGACCCTGCAGGATAGCCAGCAGGAGCAGGAATTTGTAGCTTCTTCCAGAACAAACCAGTCACTGTTAGTCTGAATTTTACAATGAATCGCTTGCACATCGAGCAGGACAGCCGATATTTGATCCATCGTTTGGTGTGTCGTTGGAAATCGCCTTTATTATTCCGTTCTTTTTTGTACATTAAACGTATGAATGTCGTAGGTATATAAATGTAAGCTATATTTCTTTCATTCATGCTACACGTATTTCGTTACTTTCTAATGTAAATAGCTTGTTTTCTTCGTGTAGACTGTACAAAATGACCCCACAAAATATGTATTAAGTAACCAGATCCATTTTCGGGAAAAATCCGCTGAGATGAAGAGATCATTTACACATTTTTCAAATCGTTGTCTTTCAGTTGGGTCTTTGAAATTTCCAATAATTGTTCGTATATTCTCAAATGGATTGTATACCGATACATTATTCCTCAAAGTTGCTGATTTTGGCGTCATAAAACATAGTAGTAGTCAATCAGAACAACAGAACACTATTTACAGTAACGTCTTCTGCCGTTTCCAAAGGAGTGGTGAGTACCCCTTCTGCCATAAATCCGTATAGGAGGCATAAAATGAAGACAACAATATAGAATGGTTGCGCATATTTTGCTATTGAAACTTAATTTCAGATAAAACATTTATCATCTGACAGCCAAACATTGCCAGTCATGATAAAGACAAACTAAAAATGATCAAAACACTTCAGGAAATGCATTTTATATATTGCGATTGCATCAAAGTACGATACTAACATGTAAAACTTTGTTTGCGTTTGTTTTACAGATAGGTGGACTGCTTTTTTACAACTTTCTGCTAAAGAGTTGTCTCTCTTGTGTAAGCAAATATTAATTTACACAAAGATACCTATTTGTAAATTGCATTGTACATGTATTATTTTTTTTGTAATTTACTACTTCATTTAATCACACACAAAATATTTTTGGACGAAGATGTATTGCTTTGGGGATTCTACTCTGATGGTGTCATGTCACGCTGGGTTGGAGAGTTGCTCAGCAAAAGTCGTCCAGTGGTTCTGAAAATTTCACGTATTTTTGTCTTAAAAAATGAAAACGAGAAAATTGCCGTGACATTTGGGAATGTATTTATAATCATCTTCTAGTTAGAAAAATCCGGCAGCTCCGCTGAAGCCTAATGATCATTTCTGTCATCACATAACATTACATGGTTTGCTTTTGAAGATCCGAAAGTAATCTGCGTCTGAAGTAAGAACGTGTATTGTTATTTAAATTCAAAGTTTCAAGCTTTAGAGTAGTAGAATCGAAGTGTGTCAAACATTTGGACAAAGTATAATAAACACAGTGTTGTGTATCCAGTCAAGGGTATTTACATTTCATGGGAAAATCATTAAAAGGATTAAAAAGAAAAGAGATTAAATAATAAAGTATGACTTGAACCTAACATTAACAATTCCCACTTGGACCGACTTGTGCAGAGCCAGGACTCCATTCTGCGCCTGTGTACAATCGTTTGTTTTCTGCCGCCCGGACAGAGAGGATGGTTCTTCCTGCAATTTCAGTAACATTTCGTCAATTAAATTGTTTGACTTTTGTAAACAAAAGTTCTCTTTTGATCATTTTCTACCAAAAGTGTCTTGATCGAAAACTTAACACAGGATAGTAATGAAAGAAATTAGCCGCATTAAATTAACTATTTACGAATGATCAATATAAGGCCAACTCTGTTTGAAAAGAATACACTGAATGTGAAGAAATAAAACTATCATATTTTGAAATTTCAGTTTAATGTGATCCTCATCCGGGTTGAGCGGGTTATGTTTTCTGTTACACGGCGCTAAGCGAAGGACCCCCGTTAGTAGTAACCCTATAAGCGCAGTACTGTCGAAGAAGAATATATATATATATATATATATATATATATATATATATATATATATATATATATATATATATATATATATATATATATATATATATATATAAAGTGCGTTGTAAGAGTAAATTAGCAGCCAATTCATTTTAAGTGAATATCATTGTTTCGTGTGTCGAGAATAGTAGTATTTTTTAGAGAAAAACAAAGAAACAAATTAAGTTTACATGCTTTTTGGGTTATAGAAATTTCATCTTTACTCAGAAAAAAGATAACGTATCATGGTTTATTTGTCAATTATTTCGGGAAAAAATATTTTTCATGTTTATCTGGTATAGAAATTTCGTCTCAATTCAGAAAAAGAACGTTTCATTGATTATTAATCTATTATTTTGTGAAAAATCACTTTAATTTTTAACGGGTTGTAGAAATTTTGTCTCAGCTCAGAAAAAGATATAATTTAATGGATTATTAATCCACTATTTGGTGGAAAGAAACTTTACATGTTATATCGCTTATATAAATTTCGTCGCAACTTAGAACAAAAATAAAATTTCATGGATTATTAGTCCATTATGTTGTGAAAAATTATTGTAATATGATTGACACATATATATCCAAATAGTCAATGGCAGACACTCACGAAAAACATAAGTACAAAACAAAATTACCAAAGAAAAGAAGTTAAAATACAAAATATATGTGGTTCTTCCTGCTTTTTCAAGAATGAATAAAACTAAATTATTTTATTTATGAAAGGACTAACATATTTTCTGTAAAACGATTGATTCGTTTTGGAGGGATTCATATTTTTACCCTTTTTTTCTATTGCAATTTTTGTGGGTTTCTTATTTGTGTTCCTGCGAGTGTTTGCCTTGACAAAAGGACCCTTAGGTCCCGAAAAGCGTATTGTTTTGTTTGCATTAGATCTTGTATTATATTTTCACTTTGATAAACGTGATCTCCAGTGATCGTGTGTACGCAAGAATGTTGCTACACCCTTGCTACTTGCATAAATGAGTGTACATGTCATGATGAACAAGGTCAGTTTCATGAAATTTAGCATCATTCTTCTTTGTGTTCTTTATCTAGTATGCAACATCAAGAACATTATTTAATTACAATTTTGGTAATTAATTTTGATTAATTTTAATTTTAATGCATCATAAATCAAAATTGTAACTTTAAAAAGTTATTTAAACACCTATGTGTTGCTCATTTAAATTGTTATAGAAATTGCCTTGCTGAATTTAAAAAGGGCACATTTTGCAGTATATATTTTTTTATGTACAATTTAATTTTCTAGGCAGAATGTGGAAAAGAAAAGGTTAATTCGATGTTTTAAGATTCCCAGGTCGACATTCATGTGATATTCGATAATAGAAGGTGTTAATTGTTATATATTAGGATTTGTTAAATTCTTTCTTATGATAAACCTTGGGAGGAAGTATACTGTTTTGGTCCCCCCCCCCCGTGCATTGCTAATAGTTGAGCGTCACTTTGGTTTAAACATAAATCAATTATTTCTGGATCAGAATACATTAATTACAGAATATTCTCAAGGAATTAAATACTGTACATATATTGTATAATTGAGTTTAGATATACTATGAATAACATAATATAATATAATGTAAAAATATTGAATATTAATCCACAAATTAAGTGCATTGTTAAATCTTACAGAAATTGTATCTGTTCATCTGTTCATAGTCATAGAATGACTTGGTGAGAACATTATGTAATTACTGATACCAAAAGAATCACATGTATATTTCATAATTAGCACATGTATATTTCATAATTAGCAAATACATTTCATTCATACATGTAAAAATGTTCTCTTTCTCCACATCAAGTCTGTATCAGATATCATTTGACAAAATTAAGGTGTTTTTGTCTTCATGCGTCAAAAGTCAAAAGTGTCACTTTGGCTTTAAAATTAAAATGCAGTGGTGCTGTATACATTATGTAATTATGTTTTTATTTAAACTCTGGAAAAAAATTATACAATCCTAATTCTGAAATAGCTAATAATTTTTTCTTACTTACAATATTATGTTTTCCTAAGATTTCATGTAATATTTATGTATTTAGAATGAATGAGTGAGGAGAATTAAAAAAATGAATGCACAAAAAAGGTATTTACTGGTAATTTTACCTTTTTTATGTATTCCTCAGAATACACTTCAGGTATGGTCATAAACGACTATTTTCATTAAGCATTCTCATTATTCTACAAAGAAGAAAAAGTGTGATTGCGCGTAAGTCCCCATGGCTTAGGTAACTCTCACCCTACCAAAAATGTCAACCATTTTACGTGACAAATCCCTATGACTTAGGTAACTCTCTCCCTACAAAAAATGTCAACCATTTTACGTGACAAATCCCTATGACTTAGGTAACTCTCTCCCTACAAAAAATGTCAACCATTTTACGTGACAAAAGTGCATAACAACATAAGCTGAACAATGGAAATAATCACCAACAACTAAATATATGTACCTCCATGAGAGAGAGAGAGAGAGAGAGAGAGAACACAAGGCAAACTACTCTGTAATTTTATTTCAACGAGAGAGAGAGAGAGAGAGAACACAAGGCAAACTACTCTGTAATTTTATTTCAACGAGAGAGAGAGAGAGAGAGAGAGAGAGATCACAAAGCAAACTACTCTGTAATTTTATTTCAACGAAATCGTACAGTATCACTGATACATTGTTGAACAAACTGAAAATTACCAGTATACACCTGACAACAAGCGTTGCCATCTTTGATTGCTCTTTCTCAATTTTATGACAGCCAGAATTTGTACCTAATCATGATATATAAGTATGTCTGGTGTTACTGAAATGTGGGGTCTGTTGTGCCTTCAGTCTTTTTAAAATTTATTTATTTATTTATTTATTTATTTGTCTCTGCTACCCTCTTTATCACTATATCCTTCAACACAAGCAACACAAATTAAACGTCTTGCTTAAGTTCATCTTTTTTAAACACACACACACACACACAACACACACACACACACGCTGAATCATCATTACAATAAATTTACAAAAAAAATACATTCGGCATGTTTACATCAGTAGAAGAAAATAAAATTATTTGAAGAAAAAAAAAACAGTCGCATTGCTCTGATGGTGATTTAATCCATTAACATACATAACTGTACCAAACTGACCGAGAACATCATCTAAAATTGAGGTTGAATGCAAATCATTTAAGTTGCAGAGACCTTCTTTGCATGTACTTTGTTGTCACTTGAAGAAGCTAGATTTGCGTGAAATTTACTTAGCTGCTGAAAAAAATGAATCACATAGCATTTAGTAAAATCTGACATCTAGGTCAAAGGGACCCATTATAAGTTCAATGCAGTAAGTTGAATAATTAGTGTCACATCCAAACACCAAGGATAAAAATTCTGCCTAAGTTGCAACTAAGAAAGTTTATTGCAAAAATCATTGGTGAAGAAATAAATATAAATTAGAGGGATCATTTTTTCGATAACTGGTGCGATTCATACAGAAAATATATTTTTTTATGAAGTTTAACTGCAACAATAGCAGTAATACAAAAATTGTAACTCCATGCCATTACCTCATTTAGGGTATCGGAAACATATTTGCATGCGCCCATTTGGTAGAACACAAAAAATGGATGCCAGGAAAAAGTGCCTCCATGTGGAATGCTTCTTTAGTTTAGGTATAAGTACGTGTTAAGCCCAGTAACAGAACCAGGCAAAACATGATGTTCTTATTGTGGTTCATTTCAACATGCTTTTATCTCTTTTATCATTGTACTAATACTGTAAAACATGGATAAGACTAAAGCTAATTAAGAAGCGCATACAACTAATAATATTGAGAAGGTGTTTCAGTACCTCCAAAAATGAGATAGATCAAGAACATTAGCACTGGTTAAGTAATTATGTTTCAAATCACAACTTTACAAAAAAACGAAAGCAGAGACAATTATTAAGAGATATTTATAAGACCTTCTTTGCGAAAATAAATATTTTAGTAAATTTTAATAAGACTACCATTAACAACAGTTGCTGAGATTAACACTAGCATCAGTTGCTGAGATTAGCACTAATATCAATTGCTAGGATTAACACTAGTATCAATTGCTGAGATTAGCACTAATATCAATTGCTAGGAATAATACTAGCATCAATTGCTGAGATTAGCTCTAGCATCAATTGCTAGGATTAACACTAGCATCAATTCCTGAGATTAGCACTAGCATAAATTCCTAGGAATAACAGTAGTATCAATTGCTAAGGTTAACACTAGCATAAATTGCTAGGAGTAACACTAGCATCAATTGCCAAGGTAAACGCTAGCATCATTTGCTAGGAATAACACTAGTAACAATTGCTAAGGTTAATGCTAGCATCAATTGCTAGGAATAACACTAGCATCAATTGCCAAGGTAAACACTAACATCAATTGCTCGGAATAGCACTTGTATCAATTGTTAAGGTTAACACTAGCATCAATTGCTAGAAGTAACACAAGCATCAGTTGCTGAGATTAGCACTAGCATCAATTGCTAGGAATATCACTAGTATAAATTACTAGGAATAACACTAGCATCAATTGCTATGAATAACACTAGCATAAATTGCCAGTATTAACACAGGATAATGTGACCGGGTGGGACATAATGCTTACATGTCTGCAGCATGATGCCCCAGTGCTAGACATCACTACAAACTACCACACTACAGACATCGTAGCGATATGACTGAAAAATTGTTAAAGCTACGTTAAAAATCAAAATCACACACAAACACACACACACACACACACACACACACACACACACACAAACACTAGCATCAGTTGTTGAGATTAACACTAATATCAATTGCCACGATTAACACAAGCATCAGTTGCTGGTATTAACACTAGTATCAGCTTCTGGGATTAACACTAATATCATTGCTGGGATTAACACTGGTATCAATTGCCGGGATAGTCTGTATGCGTCAGGAGCCACTAATTTGAAATCCCTATAGAAATAACTGAAATAATCTAACTACTGAAGTATCAGAGCAGTTTTTTTTTAAATAATGACGTTTCCAAGAAACTTTTATGCAAGAGATGATATGAAAATTAAATATAAAAAATTCCTACTAAAATATGATTTGCGCTTTAAGGCCTATGCCCATATCAACAATTTTTGTGGACTTGGGAAAATAATCTTTTTAATAAGGCTTATACAGTGTCTGTGTATACAGAGCTCAGTATACCATTTGCTATGCTGTATAGATGTGGTCTGTATTGCATGTTGCTGCTGTAAGAGTACCAGCGAAATAATACAATGATGGATGATTCCGAATGGTCTTAATAAGAGGATAATCATCTACATAAATAAATTTCTAATCTTTTCATCATCTTCATCAGTCTCATGACCTAGTGTGGTCGTCGAGGCACTGTGCTGCTGAACATCTGACCAGTTCCCTCCACTTGTCTCGATCATGTGCCAATGCCTGTGTCTCCGCAAAACTTTTCCTGGTCCATTCTGTGATGTTGTCAGTCCACTTTTTTCTCTTTCTACCTCTCCTTCTGCCACCCTGGACGCTGCCCTGCAGGACTGTTGTGGATAGACTGTTGGCTCTAGTGACATGGCCATACCATTTCAGCTTTATCTTTTTGACGGTGGTGAGGAGGTCCTCATATTGACCTACTTCGCGCCTGATGGTGTTACGCACTTCTTCATTTGTGACGTGGTCCATGTAAGCGATGCCAAGGATGGTTCTGTAGCATCTCATTTCAAGTGACTGGATTCTTCGTTGTAATTCTGCTGTCAGGGTCCATGCCTCACATGAGTACAAAAAGACTGAGATGACTAGAGCTCGCAATAGTCTGACTTTAGTTTTCAGACAGATATTCTTGTCTCTCCAGATGGGTCTTAGCTTTGACATAGCTGCCATTGTTTGTGCTGCTCTTGACAAAATTTCTGCTCTTGATCCCTCTTCAGTGATTAACTAACCAAGATATTTGAACTGGCTCACTGTTTCCATTTCATGTCCTCTGAATTTAATCTTGGCTGAGATTTGTTTGCCACTATTTGTCATCAGCTTTGTCTTCTCGGCGCATATCTCCATGTCAAATCTGGAAGATGTTTCATCCAGGTTCTTCACTAAGGTGGCAAGTTCGTCTTCACTGCCTGCCAGCCCATCAATGTCGTCTGCAAAGCGGAGGTTGGTGATGTTACGCCCTCCAATGCTGACTGTCCCACAGTAGTTTTCCAGGGCTTCGCTCATGATGCGCTCTAAGTAGATGTTGAAAAAAGTGGGTGACAGGAGACAGCCTTGACGCACTCCCACTGTTGTCTGGAACCAGTCGCCCACAGAACCTTGGGCATTTACTGCACTGGTAGCCTTGGCGTACAGCTGCTTGATGGTATTGGTTAACTTTTGACCCATGTTATACTTCTTCATTGTGGCCCACAATGCCTCATGCCACACTCTGTCAAAGGCCTTTTTGAAATCTATGAACACATGATAGATGTCTTGTTGGTGTTGCGAGTACTTTTCGCAAAGAACCCTGAGATTGAATATTTGTTCTGTTGTGCTTCTTCCACTCAGGAACCCGGCCTGTTCTTCAGCGATTATTTCTTCTGCTTGTGGTTTCAGTCTGTTCAAGATGATCTTCAGCATTACCTTACTAGCATGGCTGATCAAACTGATAGTTCTGTAATTTTGGCACAGCTGGAGATTGCCTTTTTTGGGAAGTGTTATAATCAGTGACTGGGTCCATTGTGTTGGCCATTCACCTGTCTGTCAGATCTTGCTGCAGATTTTTGTTAGTAGCTCTTTCACTGATTCTCCCCCATTCTTGATAAGTTCAGCTGGGATGTTGTCTACTCCAGCTGCCTTCCCATTCTTCAGTGTTCGTATTGTTGACTCCACCTCTTCTTTGAGAATGGGGAAGTCATCATCATTTGAGGAGTTTGGAACTTCAAGCACCTTTGGGTCTCCTGAGGACTGATGGTTGTAGAGTTCTTTGCAATACTCAGTCTATCTTTCTGCAATGTCACTCGCTTCTGTGAGGCATTTTCCATTTTTGTCTTGAATGGTACTGACTCTTGGTTGTTTCTGTCTGATGAGGTCTTTCACAATTTGGAATGCTTTTTGCTGTTATTCTTTATCAGACTGTTCTCCATTTCTGTGCACTTTTGTCCAATCCAATTTTCTTTTGCTTTGCTCAAGTTTTTTCTGATATTCTTGTTTATTTCTCGGTACTCCATTGTCCCTGTTGTGTGTCTGGTGTTTTTGAGTTCTCTTCGGGCATCACACAACTTCAGAATCTCTTCTGTAACCCAGGGTTTTTTCTTCGGGCGATGGAGGCCAATGATGTCCTTGGCAGCTGCTGTCATGACTGTGTTGAAGGTGTCTGTCATCTCATTGACATCACCATCTATGGTTCTAATATAAACCATAAAACAATTTGTTAAGAAAATCATTAATTGACAGTATGTTAAATTCTGTTTCTTTGTAGCTGTTATATCTATCTTTTTAAAAATTGTTCGATACAATGAATGGGTTTAAATTCAAAATTTAAACTTAATCTCCTATTTTTTTGTCTGAAATATCAACCCAACCCACTTTCTTAAGTTTAGTAGAGTAAATACTTATTAGACAGATGTGATGAGAACAAGAAGAAAAACAAGTAAACAACAGAATGAAATAGACACTATAGATGATTAAAAAGTAAATATAATTGTGCATACAATAACTAGTTAAAAGGATGGCTGTGGGAGATAGTGTAATAATAGCAAAAGCATGGAGTAGCAGGTATGACAAGATGAATAGTTCCTCCAACATTTGTATCTGTAGGATGTATTGGACTGTAAATATTAGCTATCGGCATCAAAGAGAAGATGGTAGTAAATAAACTGACCAAACTAAACGACACAAAAGGAAACAAAACATTATCTAATAATATAACATCCCATGAATAATTTTCTATAATAATGTTCATAGGAAGTACAATAAAAAAGGAACGAGGGAAATTTAACTACATAATGAGACATCACGCGATTTACTGTCGCTCTGCCTAATGTTATTTAACTAACCGACTACCACTATATCACAGAAATTCCAACTGTCATAACTTCAACAATTTTCAACAATTTTTAAAATGAAATTTTCAATATACTCTACAACATCAGCACTAATTAACACGGGGTAAGACTCAACATAAAAGATTCGGATTACTATACTGTACTAATCAATAGGCGTAGTTATCTCGGCTCTGCTGATTGGTCAGTTCTTATGGAATGTTCTAGACGAGAGTTCTCATTCTAAGGCGACATATTCAGGAAGAGATACGTACTGCTATGTGGGAAAGCAAAACAAGGTGCAAAATAGTGATTTTTTTTATAGTAAATTAACAATTGTATTTACTATGATTTCTATCCAGAAATTATATCTACATTTGTTGCATTACTATCGATATAGACTAATAAATGTGATTACATTGGACTTCTTTCACTTGTGTACATTCCAATGTTGATCGTTGTCGCCATTTAAATCTGTTTCTAATTATTTGTCTAAGGAAGGAATTTTAAGCTAGGGTAAACCATTTCTTGCATTAGATTTTTCAATCTTGGACTATTGACACCTTAATTTCTTTTTCCCAATCTAATTTAAAGAACAGTATAAAATGGCATCCATCTTGGAATTCCGTATCTTGTCAAAGTTGGTAATAACTGTTTGATTTATAAGTTTCTGAACTAAAACTTTGATTTCTCTAAAATGAGTCTCAGAAAAAATCGCCTAAAAAACGCCATAAGCACTCAACCACCTGTTGAAATTAATCGTCCCCTATGACGGTTTTACCTCGGCAGTTAAGTTGGGGTGTTAAAACATTCCACCCTTCATCGCTCGATTTTCAGTTGAAGTTTGTTCATTAGGTTTAGTTACAAACATTTGTAGATTCGTCCCTTCTCTACTTCATATCTTATTTGCCCCAAACGAGCACTTTTCAGACTCGTCACTTTCAATACAATGGATTGAGGAAGAGGAATGGGTGGGTGGGTGGTAAGTTCAGTGAGAGCGCCCCCTTATGGCTTCGTGGGAGGGGTTGAGATGAGAGTCTAGGTCTGCCATTCCTCAATATAATGTGTGTTCGACTGTTCACGCTTAGACACTCACTCGTCAGTCATGCTGGGATTTTTGATTATTATTAAATAGATAGATAATCCATGTATCATGTCAACTCAGCTTTTGCTTCATTTCCTTTTCTTGTGCTGCTACTAACGACAATGATAATGATAATTATGATGACGATGATGATGCATTTTCTGGTCTGAATGATTACAATAACATTATGATGTTTAACTGATTCAGTGAGTACTAATTATGTCAAATATAACAATTGTCATCAGTGTCGTCAATTTTCGCCATTCACAATAGAGCAGCATTGTGATTATGACATTGTCACGTAATTGTTTTATTGTTGATGCTTTAAATTTTTTATATATCTTTTTAAAATTTATTATTTATTTATTTATTCACATTATTATATATATATATATATATATATATATATATATATATATATATATATATATATATATATATATATATATATATATATATATATATATATATATATATTTCGAAAGCTTGAATAAATCTACCTAATTCTGAGTGCTGGTGCAATTTCTTTACACATCCTACCCTGGCATCCGAAGTACATGTTTTGCATATTTGCTAAGTTAGTTTAGTGCTTTGTCTTTTCTGAATTCTTTCGTGGCGAAATATATGTAATCTGACATAATCTGCTTTTTTTGTTTGTGTCGTTACAAAGTTTTTATAAACTATTAATGTTTCTCTATTCTTGATTATTTCCCCATTTATTTAATTACCAACAACAAAAACAACATTTTTCGTTATTTTACTAATCACATATAATATAATATAATATAATATAATATAATATAATATAATATAATATAATATAATATAATATAATATAATACAATATTATATTTTATTTTCCTGGGTAATGTGTAATTAATCATTAATCTGGAACAAAATTGTTTCATAAGGGAACAAAGGTTTCACGAGTAATTTAAATAATAATAATAATAATAATAATAATAATAATAGAGACCTGATTAAAAGAGTATTAAAGACCAACTTAAAAGAGTGTTGAAACCAGCTTAAAAGAGTATTAGAGACAAGCTTTAAATATTATTTAATTATTATTATTATTACTTTTATTATTATTATTATTATTATTATTATTATTATTATTCAGAAGAAAAGAAAATGGACATTAAACAGCAGTATCAATTTTTCGCATTGGTCCTACTGGAAGTAATGATGAATAATTTCGCTGGAGGTGATGTGACCTCGACACGGGATTTTTATGACAAACGTGAGTACACATATTTTCCTTAACTCCCTTAGCTATGCACCGTTCAGAATTATTATGGGAGTGTAGCGATTCATGTTACTGGCGTTCACATATAAAAAAGAATGGAAATGTAATCAATGTGTTCTTTTTGAATGAGAATGTATATAAATGATATATTATTCCAATAAGTATTTACTTCAAACAAATGATACGAAATGAACTTATTTACACTTTATTTCACGACGTAGTACATGCTGTTCACATTTGTGGTGTTTATAAATTGATTAAAAAAGTAAAATAATGTTTGTCAGTCACATTAACATCATTAGCACCTGCCCCAATGTCAAAATTTTAAAAAATCCAAAGAAAACAAATGCCAATGGCAACGCAAACTTATTTCTTATTTTTCTGAAGAATTGTGAATTATTATTCTTAAGATAGCTGATTCAGCAATTTTTTTTTTTCATTTAGCAGCTTAGTATCTCAAAATAAAAGTAAACTGTCCTTATTTATTGGTTTTAAATAATGTAAATAATGAGAGAATAATAAAAGGTGAATGAGAGAATAACAACATTTGAATGTTGGAGACAATACTAATATGCAAATGTCTGAGAGAATAGCAACATTTGAATGTTGGAGACAATACTAATAGGCAAATGTCTGAGAGAGTAGTGATAGATGCTTCCCGTTAAAGTCACTTGCAGACGATATTGTGCCCATTTTACCTGGACGATGGGCAACCTGGCAGATTCTCCTACATGGCATCACTAAAATTGACCATTCTGAACAAGGTACACTGAAGCAGAATCAACTGATAAATTACAAATATAGATACTAAGAGAAAACCAGATTTGCGTAATGTTATGTGTGTATTTTTAGTTACAGTATCTTGAGAGTTAATGAATTTCATTTCAGCTTCCAAACACGATATTAACTAAATGGTAAATCTGTCAGCATAACACAATATGATGACGTAATTCGGAAACTACCCATGTGTGAATGCCATTTTTTAATCTAAACGGTACACATTTGGAACAGTAACCTTTTCAACATGCTGAAAAGCACGCGGAAATGAAAGTTAAAAACAAAAAAAAATATAAAAGAAAAAGAAAATAATACAAAAGAAGCGCCAGCAGAAAGCAGAAATTGTCCTTTTAAAACTTTTAATACTAGAGAGTTTATAAACTATATATGATATTTGGTGATATGAGAATATTGTTTTATGATTTATTTTATGTTTGCGCTTTGCATTTGTCATGTGGTAAAGAAGTGATGCGCTTACTGAAAACAAACACAAACGTCTCTTGTTCACAGAATAAATTTTGGAACTGTTCATTAAATCCAAGTTAAATCCACAACAAAGTTCGATTACATATTCTTAAAGACAGAGAAGGAAAACTGGCACAGCTATTTAATGTAGAATCTTGAGATTTTTTTCTCACAGAGTATTCCTTGCCTATATCATCTTTAAAGTATAAGTCATATATCTACACACGCACGACACACATCAGTTTGCTCACAGTAGAACTAAACAAGTCGTTAATGCTCATAAGTCCACTATGGCAATAAGTTGGATAGTTGTGTACAATGTTTGTAAAATCTGTCCATAATTTAACGTGACAAGAAACCATTATGTGAAGCCGTTTACGGGAAGAACGACCTACACAGGCAACGATTACCCTTCTGTTTTAAGTTTGCATATTTAAATCTTGGTCAAAAGTGGGCATAACCGTCCACAGGTATATTACAATCTACTCGAAATACTCGGTGTGCTTATATTTAAAATGAGTGCATAGCTTTTTCATGTCTCATCTTCCGCCCATATATACTGTACATACCTATACAAAGGAAATAATCCCAAATATCCGTCGTATTTTACTTGGAGAATGTAATAAATAGTAATGTATATAGGTTGTTTGCACAGTAACTTGATCTGGGTGTTTGTATCGCGTCGAGTTTGAAATCAAACGGGCATCAATCTCGCGAGACCCAAATGTTCGAATGAGAGCCGATGTCTTTCTGCCTAATGAACGCGACCTAATGCAGGTACAAAGAGCACGTTGCAGTATTGATAATGTGCTTAATATACTGCTTAAACGCTTATTTTCATAATAAACATGTATTTTGAATGCTGTTGTTCTTTTTCTTTGATTTCTTCCATCCACTTAAATCGTACATCGCATCTGAATATAGCAATAATATGGTAGTCGTTTGACACGACATTGAATATATAATAAATACAGGTAACTTGACAGAGTGTGATATGATCCGACTGAGGTTTGTTCCATCGCTTATTTGCATTTGAAGATTATGTACATGCAATCCATACCATCGCAGCTAAAAGCACTTTAGCTATCTGACGATTCATCACCCAGTTTAGGATAGTATCCGTACGCCGACAAGCTTAGCGGGCAGATATGTATGTTAAGAGTCTAAAAATAAAATTCATTTTCATTGGATGACTTGTTTTTAGTATAATTTGAAGTAAGTAAAATTCATTGTACAAATGTGTCAACACGTGCTTTTGCAAAACGTAAAATTGTCCACACTCATTGGAGCACTTACGTTGTCAAATCTTCAGTTTCGGAGGTGGTTAGATTTTATGACATTGTCAAGCTCTTCAGATGTGAGATCAGTAAATCATGCATGTAGTCCGCATTACCATAATGCCTATATGGAAGTGATGAGTTTTCAATAAAGTTTGTGCGTATCTGCTGTACGGTTATGATTTTTACTATCAGTTTCGGTGCATTAATCATGCTTTCAGTTGGTACGCATGCGCAGATAAAATTCGTGACACCCCACCACCACCACCACACCCCCCCCCCCGAAAACTTCACATGAATATTTGTAATGCAAAAAGTGGTGAGGGTGTTTGATCGCTTGGAGTGAAAATTGTGTTTTACCTGTTACGGTATCTGAATAAGCATTGTCCTTTCGGATATGGCTTGGTACAGAAGAAAAACAGCTTGTCAAAGGATACAATCACTGTTTTGGTTCTCTGACACTGTATATGTTTTGACATGCTATTAATTGTTCACATCTACCAACGTCAACATTTAGAATGACTATGAGTACTTACAATCAATTGAGGGTAATCGTATATCAAATGGAAATTAATTGACAACAGAGAGAGAGAGAGAGAGAGAGAGAGAGAGAGAGAGAGAGATGAGATGATTAATCGAGTTCAAGGCTCAGGGAAGGGCACTTAAAATAAAGGAATGTTATTAGAGTTCACAAACGGTTTATCCCTTGAAAGTCTCGTCAGCAAAACATTACTTCGATGAATAAAGAAATAACTGGTCTAAATTCATTCATAAAACTTTAAGATAGCCTCTTTAGATTTGTAATCGAACTAAAATTGAGTCTATCTAAACTATAATAGTAACTCCTGAGCTGAAATATTTCTTGTTGTCATTTTCCAGTTTACATTACGTTAGATGTTTTGCATTCATCAACGTCTTCTGTTTTCAGCTCATTGTATTAACACTCGGAGCAGTTTCAAAGACTGTAACAAAAGGCATTCTACTACAAAGATATTTCCATTTTTGTACAAATGGTGCCTCTATGCAATGAAAAATGTAGGTCAGTGCAATGTAATGTTTTATATTTTTAGTAACGACTGACATATTGGATGGCGTATTTGTACAAACTTGAAAGGACTTTATGCCAAAATTATTTCACTTTAATGTTTAAATTCTTTTGAACGATTTTTGAGGTGCAATAACATAATTTTGTTTTATTTTTGTAGACTTTGTTCGAACTGATGAAACCGTGAATAAGGCAAAATCCTATGACGGTGGGATGGATAATGAAAGAAAAGCTTTCTGGATTGTACTTTGTATGACATTTCTTATGCTGCTGCTTCTAGTCGGCGTTCTCATTTTCTGGCATCGTCATCGCCTTATCGAGCTGTATAAGAAGACGGTCAGGTTGTGGGAAGTCAAAGTTGATCTTGAGACCAAAGAGCCCCTGCAAGGTCCAAACAACCCCGTAACAGTGTAAATGTCCAGGAGTGATCCGACAGTTACCAGAAATTTTCGCACTTGAACAGATCTGCGAAAGTTGTCGCCTTGTACATTTATCATTCAGCTCCATGTCTGTGTGAGTGTTTGTATGTCTGGATTCACTGACTATATGCATTATGCAGTTGAAAGATACTTTTTACTTTCGCAAATACAGTATTGTTCATTAAAACAAAAAAATCTTATAAAATGATATGAATAACTGTCCAAAAATTGATAAGGAAAAAAAAGAAAGTGATGATAACTCTTGAGTAAATGTACTCTGTTAATTATGACTGCAACCGGAAATAACCGATACCAAAATATTGTAATAATTAACACTTACTATGCTTCAGCTGTACAAGTTTGATGTCATTTATTACATCAGTATGCGATTTATTTGCCGAAATGTACATTTATCTCTTGCATTGGCTATTGTTACATGAATATTCAAATACTAGATACAAATTATTTTTGTCCTTATGGTTACCACTCCGATGGTGTCACGAGTCATGCTACTTAAGAGAGTTGCTCCACAAAAGTCGTAAGGTAATTAATAAACATAAGAGACGGTACAAAACGATAGAAAGATATTGCCAACGTGGCTATTTTTACAGTTTCTTTGGGCCTTTATAAGGAAACGAAGTAAGTTTTGATTCTCCACATTAATGATGAAATATTGAAATGTTCAAATAAATGTGGGATAAAGTTACTACATTCACATCAAGCCTTATTAAGAACTTTGAGTCCCAAACTTTAGTTCAAGTGAACAAAATGAAATGCAACGATCGGAATTGGTAATAGGTATAACAATGATCCAGTAGATTTGTATGTAGAATTTGTATGATAATATAAAGAACTAGTAAAATGAGTTTGTGTATGTTAAGAATTTATAAGCTTCGTATCGCATCTGAAACTGAAGCACTGAAAGAAGTAAAATAAGAAAAATCTCAAAAATTGACTCAATATGTTACGCGGAGCCAGTGTTCCTTGGTATGCACCTTGTCCCCTCTAAATAGAGTTATTGAAGGGGTCAACAGAGAAGAGGGTCTAGAAAAGCCTTTAGTTAAGGGCACTATAGATAGAATATTTTCTATGGTTTTTATTATAAAACTACCATCAGCCACTTCACACTGTTTGAGAAAACAGGTATTATATATAAAGAAAATGTAAACTGTACAATTTACGGTGACCAAAGAAGGCCGTTTATTGTCCAAAAAAATGAAAGTATGCTTATGTCTTCAAGTATATTTTGCTGCCTAATTTTTACAGTTTGTTTCACAGCAGAATGAATAGGTCTGCAATTAAAAGAGGCTAAAGTTAATTAGGGTCATAATACCTATTTTGCCAAGTTTAACTTTTATCTCGTGGCTGGTGGGGGTTGGGTGATAGTTGGATAGACTATCAACTCACGTGTGCACAGACCCGGCAATGATTAATGTTTTCTCTTTCAAGGTGTTATTAGCATGACTCAAAAACGACCCCTGTTAGTAGTTGCCTTATGTGGACAAAAACTTGTATGTGTCTTTGAATATTATGTAAATAATATTCATTACAATGAATGAGTATACAAGTCATAATTAACATCATACATTTCATCACGTTTTGTCATCACCTTCATTATTTTAAAAATCCATTCCAAATCAGTTATATTGTGTAGATTAAGAGTTGATTTCGATCGACATAAATGTATTTGTATCTACTATAAATTAAAACGAAAAATTGAAGTTCATTTCTTTTTCTTACGAACAAAGGAGTAAATATATGTCCTCTTTATGAATATCGAAACAGTTTACAGATTATCAATCTTATTTATAGCTTTTTCGATGTGAACTATTATTCTGGTTTTAAGTTTATGAAATACACTTGCAGCAGTGTCAGATAACTCAGTATGAATGAAAAAAAGTGTTTTATATTTTTTACCAATGGATTGGTTTTGGTTTAACATTACTCTGTACTTTTTTAAACTGATTTATTTCTAAATAGCATGCTTGGTATGACACTATACCTTAAAAATAAAGTAACAATCTTCATCTATTTCATTCTTGAATTAAAAGGTTTGAAAAGTTTCTAAATATGAGTTATACATTACTTACTATGCTATACAAATGTAATTTTAACTGAACCAAGGAAATGTCTATGGGTGCATGTGTGTGTGGGGGGGGGTGGGGGTGGGGGTGTCGGTGTGTATGTGTATGTCGGTGTGTGTGTGTGTCTGTGTATGTGTATATACACAGTGCTTTATTTTTACTGCAAGAAAGATGTGTGAATGTAAGCGAAAATTGCATATAGATTTTCTTTATCACATTCATTTGGCTTTTTTTTACAAGTCTGTAACAGAAATTATTTTCGTTTTTATAAGAAATTGTTTTTGTAATTATTTTGGTCAACATAAATAAGTGTTAAATTTATTGTCATTATTATCTTATAAAAAGGAATGAAAAGAAATAATGAAAGCACTGAATTAATGTCCATTTTCATTATTCAAATACATCATTTATTTCTGTTGTACTTAGGACATTAGCATGAAATATTATTTCTAATTATTGTCTCTTAGATAAAGAATCTCTTGAATATTAATTGGAGTTAAAATTTACAACGTATTCATGTTAATATCAAAGCGATATTGATGTGAATAAATCCACAATTACGAAAATGAAATTAAAACTTCGTTGATTGTATCAATAAACTGATTTTTTATTCACTTCATTACGTCTTTTATTGTGTTAGATGTTGCTTCCCTTTCTATAGAAAAATTAGTTCCTAATACAGTATCATAATGTTAAACTCAATAATATTTTTTTATTAAAAAAACATGTTTAAATTTGTTTACTTTATTGATATACATATTTGGCACCAAATGCACGAATATCTTTCTTTAAAATCTTCTTAAAGTTAGATCAATGTCCTTTGTTGAAGATACTGTACAGAAAAATACCTGATAGAGGATAGAGTGATGCCATCCCATTATAGTAAGGGAAATAACTACACAAACAGGGAATCACTTAATGATTTATGTGTTGCTTCCGTGTTGTGGAAAAGTATGCTGTTATAGATAAAGAGTTCAGAGTTGTAAGAAAAAGAAGAATGAATTGTTTTTATTTCTGGTTTATCAGACTTTGATAGCAATGCATTTTAGCATAGAAATTTGGTTTTGTTGCCTAACATTTTAAAAGTGTTATGCAATATAAATGTTCTTAACTTTTCAAGCTCGATACATACTGAAACATTTATTGTATTATTAAATTCTGTAAGTACTTTGCTAGTTTGTTTCTATCATATCTATTCACTATCTTCATGACAATATTTACATTTTCTCACAATGAAACTGAATAGTTCATTGGCTATTCTCAGTATGTATGTATGTATGTATGTATGTATGTATGTATGTATGTATCTTACTGAGTTTGTAAATGTTTAATAATAATAATAATAATACATTTAAATAGAAGGTTTCCTCAAAATGCTATGTTTTACCTATTAACCATGCCATAATAAATGACTTTAAAAATGAATTTGAATACATTGTCAACGAAAACTCGACACGCAAAGTTGCAAATTTGTTCCTAACATCACAGTAGCTGTTGCTGCTGCATGCCAACTGACCGATTATGATAATGTTTAGTTATTTTTAAATTTTATACTGAAAAAGTCAATTTGCTTTAGTAAACATAAATAATTCTTATAGAAAAATGCTGATGGCGTACGTAAATGAGTAAGAAGTTTTAAATTTTCCACAGTAATTTCAAAGCTGTTATCTTTGTTATAAATGTTTTGCTGGGCATGTCCACTTTTTAAAAAGTCAGTTTTTTTACCCCTTATTATCAGGCATGTGGCTACGCGCCATAGACAGTAGCTTAGGAGAACACATGCTGCATCTGCTTTGCTGATAATTTGAAAGCAAAAATGGATAGTTAAAGCATACAGTAACATAAACTGGCTTTAATTAAAGGTTTATTTATTAAAATGTACATCTCGTGATTTGATTGTACATACAATGAATATAAAGGAGAAAAGGGTATTTTACTACATAAAAACTGTGTTGCCTCTACAATATATCCCACTGACGGAGGATGCTAACTGCCTTTTCTGTAGCAACCATTTGTAGAAGATTGCAATATTTTCCCGTGTACGTCGTGATCAAGGCACTTGTCATCGACAAAGAGGCAAGTCATAGCATTATGACGTCACATACAGTTTTACGTAATGACATCATTCAATTAGCTTATATATTCATTTGCGTCATGTTTTTAAATTATGAATGAAAGTGAGAAAATATTTTTACAAATTAGCATATTTATTTCAATAATTGTGGTTTCATACCAAGTGTAATGTTAAAAGATTTGATAACTGATGTCAGTTATAAATGACAACATATAAATAAGTTATTTTTATGTATAATAGTATGATATCTCACATGGACTTGTTTTTTGGTTTAGACGCATCGCAAGCTTGTCGGCCACAAGCAAAACATATATTAATCAGTACGCATACAATATCCTGTAATTAAAATATACCAAGCCATTAGGCGTACAATATCCTATAATTACAATATACAAGTCAGTACGCATACAATATCCTATAATAAAAGACCGCTCCGGTGGCCTAGTGGTTACCAGAGACTTACAAAACAATGATACTAACAGCTGCCTCGCTTGTCGCTCAGCATTACGAGGTTAGTGTTAGGACTGGTCGGCCTGGTGTCAGAATAACGTGACTGGGTGGGACATCATGCTACATGTCTGCGGCATGATGTCCCAGTGCTAGACATCACTATAAACTGCCCAACTGCAGATATCGTAGAGATATGACTGAAAAATTGTTAGAGCTACGTCAAAAATCTTAATCACACACACACACACACACACACACACACACACACCTATAATTAAACTATACAAAGTCAGTACGCAAGCAGTATGCTATAATTACAATATATCATGTCAGTACGCATACAGCATCATATAATTATAATGGCTTACAATATCCTATAATTACAATATACCAAGACACTATTTTGTGCATAGCGGCTTCATAATTCGCTCTTCATACATTACTTCTGCTGATGCCTTAGCAACAAGTCGTCATATTACTTTTCCTAATTAACACCTTTCTGATGAGCACAAGCAATCGATTGTAACGTGCATGTTAAAAATCACACTTGTGGCACTCTTGATAATTTTAAGTTATACAGAGGGCATCATGGTACGTTTTGAATTTAATTTTAGCTGCGAGTCATCATTTTGTCAAACCTTCTATAGTCACAAGAGTGAGAGACGTGGATCCATGTAACGATTATGGTGTGAATCTTAATTCTCAAACAACGTATCCAAGTTTAGATGAGACACTTTCAAACTCTCTATTTTATGTTTTCAATTAATAAAAAAAATTACTGATGCATTGAACTTAAAGGTGATAATTTCAGAATATGTTTTTGAAGAAAACGAAAATAAGATTCGGTCTCTTTCAAAAACTAATTTTTTTAAAATATTTGTTTGAATATTTTTTAACAAGAAAGTTCTAAGCAATATCGTCATATTTTCTTCTCTTTATTTTCTACATGAACACAAAAGTCTGATGATAACATTGACAAACATTTACAACATCAAGGTGGACATTTCACAGAGAGCAAAAGCTGTTTTGACTGAGATGCAAATTTAAAAGAATTTCGTCTTGCTACATAGCTGTTCAAACTTTTTTTCTAAAACTCGGGCACAAGCAGGGAGGTGCATATTTGTTTACATTTTAAATTCTGTCCAAAATAGTGTTGTGAACCTGAATTATAATTTCTCGACGGTAGATACCGTGAACTGTGTTTGTCGCAACTTACAATACTTCCCCATTTTCCCCAGCGGCAAAAGCAGTCATACAAATACAAACGCGTGTTGGCATTTTTTAATACTTTTAATTGTCAAGCAATAAATCATTCCCGATATTTTATAAGTGGACTCTTACTGAATATTTCAAATTGTAAATGTAGTTCCAGGTTGTGTGTGCGATACGAAAAAATGAGGTGTGCAATACGGAAACACAGATTGAACATTTGTATCTAACATCAGCTCACGCATGCAAGATGAAATGGTTATGAAATTTTTTTTAATATCTCTGTATCAACACATACAAAAAAATCTTGAGTATTGTCTCTTTGATGAATAATAGTATGACTATTACTTGGAATTAAAATTTATATCGTATTCATGTGGACATCAAGATAACATTAATGTAATTCCATAATCACGAAAGTTTAATTAATAAGTTCATTGACTGTATCGGCAATCTGATGTTTCAATCCATATATACACTGTAATGGAAACGGAAAGTATAATATAGATTACTTTCTTTTTTGTCGAGGGTTTACTTCTAGTTAGTATATAACAAATATATATTTCACATTTCTGTAATGTATCAATATGCATGTAACTAAAAAACATGCAGTAAAACAATGTTTACAAACAGAATGCCATCTGAAAGCTGATACCAGATGACTGGTACTTCCGTTCAAGGAAAAAGCCATTGTCCTATGTTTTGCCATAGTCAAATTAGAGTTGTGTTCATGGAAGACAACTGCCCCTTACCATGAGGTCTGCCATTGATGCAAACCAAACAAGAAATTGGGTATCAGTTTATGGCAACTGTGTTCCTGGACCCTTTTAGGGATCAATTACCATCTGAATTCCTGCGACTCGCAAACGGAGGGGGGGGGGGTCACAATAGTTGTACAACGGTGAACTAATGTAACAGAGCTGTTGAGTTTCTAGGCACACATGGAAGGTAATACTGAATGTAAACTTCATGTCGAAATAGAACGGTTATTGTCGTCTGCAACACACTCAGTCTGTGAAAGTGATATATAACTAAAATAAGCCCCATTGATCTATCATGAAACTGTACGAGAATAATAAAATTAGATCCCAGAGGAATGCTGTATTGTGACCTTGACCTAAAAGGTAAGATGGCGAATATGAAATACGAACAAACCGACTAGTATATACAGGTTATTGGCTTGATACTAAAAAGTATCGTGAACGAGTTCTTGGACGTATCGCGTGACTTGGGATAACTTAGAATGGGATTAATTCTGATATTTGAAGAACTGTATTAGCTGTCACATACAAATGTCTCGTCAAATAATTCTAGATAGGGAATATATAGTTTAAATATAGCAGTTTCATTTTATATTCTGCATTTTCATTACAACAAAATCCAAAGATTCGGATGGACAGGAGAATATGTGTAGTTAGTTCATGATAATAAATGCACGGGAAGTATATAATATCGGAATTGTGAACCGTTATTTCACTTTTTACAAGAGTTGCGATACAACTTTGCTGTTGGCCGCTTGCTTCTCCGTACATGCTTAACATTATTGTCAACACACAAACAAAAATATTCAATACATCTAGTTCAGAAATTCTCATATACTACAATGTGATTTTTATATTGCATAATAAACATAATAATCAAATTGAGATAAAGCAATATTTGGTACGTATTTTGAGAAAACTTGATAAGAAATATTTGAATAAATTGAACGTTTAATTCTAAATCAGCTAAGATATTCAAATGAATATTTAAGCTAACAGACAGAGTTCTCCATTGCAATAACTCGTTTAAAATGGACAGAGGTAAAGCATTATATATGAAATGTGGCAGAATTGTACAATTTTATTCTGAAGCGCAAATTCATAATAAAAATGAATGGACAATCGGCAAGTAGAACGGTACACTATTGCTAATATAATAGTCATCATAGAGGCACTAAATCGACAAAAGTATTTAAAAATAGTCTAACATATAAATGCCGTACTGGTTTACTTATTGTAGATCTGCTTTCTTGAGTAAAGAAGGGCTGTGCTATCGCTAGGAACATTTTTATTATTCTTTTAGAACAACAGCACACCTTAAATTATCTGTATGAAATATAAATTAAGCATTGAATAAGTAATCAATAAATTTCTGATAAAGGTTTTTCGTACATTGATAATTGGACCACAAATCTCTTATAACTACCCCTACATTCACAGCCAACCTTACTATATTTGATTTATCCCTGTAATAGGTAAAGTAAACACTACCAACATTTTCTAAATCTTGAGGAATGTAGCAGCAAGTTGCGAATTCCATTCGTAGTTAATTTTAATAAAGTTTGCGTAATGTAATGAACAAACTCTAATCAGAATGGGCTGTAGTACCATGGAAAAAAAATTGGAAATATATTGAAGCAATACTATCATACTATAAAATATAATCTATATTCTATAACACGATCCCTTGTTACCGTTATATCTATCACATTGCTGACATGGTATCATTTTTGTGTTCAGTGATCAATCAATTTCTCATAAAGGTTTTATGAAAAAGTTTAGGCATTTCTTCGTGTTCTTTTGATCATATTTTTTTACATATATTTTGTTTATTTGTGATGGTAGCGATCCCCATAGATCATTTATATATATATATATATATATATATATATATATATATATATATATATATATATATATATATATCTCAAAAGATCAGTATTAAACCTGACTACTGCGCAATTCCGGTAAAACCAGAATTTTGAGATAGAGGCTATTATATATAAAAAGTCACGTACATCCAGTACAGCCTCGATTCCACCCTAAAATTCCACACTAGGAATGAATAAAAAAGACTTAAAAAGAAATCTCTTACTTCAGCTGTTACTACTTTTGAATCAAGATCATGAAGTAGGTCAACATAAAGACACAAAGTTCTAATTTTAGGTGTTTTACGAAAGAAAAGTCAGGTCAAACTAATTTCTGGAAAATGTCAAATTCCAGTAAACAAAATTACATTACTATAACATGTAATGGAGTAAAAACTTTAAAACTAACAAACAAACAATTGCATTAAATCAAATATAAATTAAATCATATATATATATATATATATATATATATATATATATATATATATATATATATATATATATATATATATATATATATATATAATTAGATACTTACATTTCAATTTAATTTGTCGAAATCTGTGATGTTTTAAATGTACAATATACTGCATACAGATGAGTTCGAAAGAACCAGAAAGTTTCCTAGAGTAGGTTTTCAATACAGATGTATTATATCCGATAAATCAGCCAATCCCCCTCTACGAATATGTAATGATACTGATAAACGATTTTGAGATTGCTCATACCTTATTGCGTGAGAACGAGAGAAGAATATGTTACGAATATTTTGCCGATCATATTTGATGCTTATTTATTTATTTATTTATTTATTTATTTATTTATTTATTTTTTAATGCTAACATATTTTTGAGTGATTGATTTTCGTGAATATTGCGTGGAGTTAAATAAATTTATACTTTACAAATCGTTCACAAACGCAATATTTTGTCTAAAATGTACCAATGATAAATGGTTATTACTATTACAGGCTCGCAGCATTACAACAGTGAACCTTTGATATCCGGGATACTGTTCGACATTTGAGTTTCCGGATGTGCATAAATATAAATGTTTTCTTTACATTCTATGCTAAAAATATCACTTGGACTTCTCGAATGTTCTATAGGTATTCCCGTTGCTTTAACAAGCTATATATAGATAGTCGCATTCAGTCATTTGGTATAGCTTATCAGGATTAGAAGAACAAGGTAGTATTTAAAACTTTTTAGTATTGAACAGTTAATTGTAATTTATAATCATAAACGATGTTTATATTCGTCGCATTATCATGTCTATTTAGTACATAATGTAAATATATCGAATCCCTTTTGCATAGTTGTCGCATTTTGAATCTGTTGAAGACGGAGGTGAAGTTGTACTTTCTGCTATAGATTCTGTCTTCACTAACACCAGAATAAGAGTAAATCACCCAAGAAGTTACTCTCTTGTTGCTGACCTATTTTACATTGTTATTGTTTTTTTTTTAAAAATTACATCTTATTATTATTGTTAATGTTATTTTTGCTCTTGCTCTTTTTTCTTGGGTTTGCTGATTTGTGGGAGGGAAGAACTTTAACTACGGAAGAAATCTTTTCTGCATTGAATTCTCAGTCTTGGACTTTTGACATCCCTATTTCTTTTCTCGCAATTTGATTAGTAGCAGACGGTACACATTTATCTTGCTTTTAATCTCTTAGTCAGTTATATTTGGGTAAAACCGTTTATTTTATAACTTTACATATTGCAATTTTAATTTGTTCACAGTGCTCTGGGGAAAAAAAATAATGCAACAAGACACCATAGACCTCTACCCAGCCCATGAAGTTAAATTGTGGTTCACTTTGACGGAGCTGTTCGCCCTCAAATTGACGGTTTGATCCCAGTTGTTGTTATTTAAATTTCATCCTCACCTTTCTCTACACGTAAGCTTGTCGTTTGATATCATTTACATTTCCTTTCATCATACATAATATTAACAGGAGCTTGATGTTAGCACTTACATTCTTTTCTTGATGGCACTTTAATTATGATAAACACAGGAGCTTGTCCATAGACAGAGTATTATGTACATGGCATGATTCTTCCCAAAACATTAATGTCAAGCTCTTGTGGCTCGCTATTCGGTTGAAGTTTGTTTATTTTCGTCTGTTTTGTTGTGTTTTATTACAAAATGTTCGTAGACCTATCACTTTACTTCTTCGCATCTTAATTACTCCATAAAACAGCTTCCAAACTTATCATTTCTCCGTGCGAGAAAGTGAAAATAGAAATGGGATGGGGTGGGGGAAGAGTGAGTGGTAGGGTAATGTAATGACAAATAATGCTTATGATCAATTTTATTAATTATGTATTCCTCTGTTATTGTTTAAATAAATAAAATAAATAAATAAATTAATAAAGAAATAAATAAATAATAAATAAATAAATAAATAAAGAAATCCTATTCACGCTCATTGAAAAAAATCAACTGCTGGTTCTTTTTCTTCAGCTTCTCTCAAAATTCTACTGATGATTACAACGATGACAATGATGATGCGTTTTCAGGTAGGATGTTTACAATAACAATATTATGTTTAATTGTTAGCAGCTTTGATCCTGTTTACGCTATTATCCTACTCCTTTTGAATGCACCTGTTTTGCGTGTTCGCTAAGTGCACTGACTTTTCATTTATGTTTCATTTTATCCATGAAATAATTTTGTAATATTCCATAATCCTCAATGTAAGCAGAATCTAATCAGCACTGCAGTAAAAGTGAGATAGAGAGATCCACCCCTCTCTATATTCTGCTTCTGTCTTTCGATATCTCTGTTTGTGAGTCTGTATATCTGTTTATAAGTACATCATCCAAGTGTCCGTCTTCATTAATGACTACCGATTTTTTTTATTCAGTCTGTTACTTATCTACTCTTTGGCGTCTTCATAAGAAAACACAAAATTAAACATTGTTTATCTTGCTCTAAAATTCACGTTGATTAATTTATTTAATTAAGTTTTTATTTTTTTATAAATTTTTATTATACGATCATCATCATAATAATATAATATTTGTAATATTTATATCAAGGATTTTCTGTAAGATGTGAAATGGCGCCTGGGCCAATAGGTTTGGAGGAAAATTGTGCAATTTTGGAACAAGATTTTCAGAAGTAAATGAGTAAATTTGGAAATTCTTCATGAGTTCAAAATAATTCGTCATTTGACATGAGTCTATTATAAGGCCTTAGAACCCTTAAAGTAGTAGTAGTATTCTTTTCATTATTATAGCTGTTGTTGGTTGTTGACACTAATATTATTCTTTCTTTAAAACAGAGTCCCCTTATTATGTGTTTCTTGTTATTGGGGGTCACTTGGACGGATTTCGTTCGAGGTGATGTGACCTTGGCAGAGGATTTTCATAAATGTGAGTACACATTTACCCCCATCCCTACTTCGATCCCTAAAGCTACACATCGTACTGAATAATTATCGGAGTATATAGTGTTCCGATATAAAATGTGACGAAAATATAATAAAGGAGTTTTATCTTTGACTAAGTGATATTGTATGCCCATAAATTAAAACAAACTATATTCAATGTACTTCTTTATAATTTGTTCAACGAGGCTTTAAATACTGTCCATGTGTTAGATGGTGATCAAGTGAATACAAACAAAATACTTTCTGTCATTCACGTCAACATATTTGGTCCTAAAACTCAGATGTCATATAAAAAAAATAGAAATGCATATTTAATTCTAATTTTCAGAAGAAATTATGTATTGAAAGAGTTCATATAAACCAAACAAAAACAATTCTTGCACTATTTGAGTATTAAAAAGTTCTTTGCACCATATTATTTTGTTTCTTAAGGCAACATACTGCCATGTTTTCCTCTAAACATCTGAAAGTTAATATCTCAAAATGAAAGACAGATGTCATTATCTATTGATAAATGTTCTCTGAAGATTAAAGAATAATAACGTTTTAAAGCTATCTTTGGATGAAGATGGTGTACATTTTTTGCATTAGTCTCTACAAGATGGAATTTGTGTCTAGTACAATACAAAGCAGGCCAAAACCAATAAAAACAGACGCCAGCATTAAATACCTAATATTTTGTCGACCTTAAGGTATTTGTTATATATGTATATGTGTATGGTCTACACAAAGGCACGCATACACACATATCACTTCGCTCACAGTACAGTTGTACACACGGTTTAATATAATCTGAGTTTCCTCTCCACCCTGTTTTTGATATTTGGACATTTTGTTGGGGTACACCCAACATAAATGTACACATATCAAAAATAGGGTGGCAAGGGGCAGGGTAAACTCGGATTTGGTTTAATGTTCGTTGTCAAATACGGCAGTTATAAACGCCTTTCTTTTTTTTATACCAGATTATCACAACTTTCTTCAACTTAACGTGACCTGGAAGTATGCATACTATGCTATTTAGCTGAGGAACAACCTACCCACGCAAACTCTAACCTGTTTTGGTTTTATATATAGGTCAAAAGTAGGCCACACAGCCTATGCATATCAAATGTACTCCGAAACATGGAGCTGTTTTCATTTAAAGTCAGTTTGCAAATATATTGCATAACTCATTATGTTCCCATTTTCATCGTCGTGTGTACATACCTTTGAAATGGAAATAATTCCAAACATCCTTTGCATTTTGCTTTGGGAATGTCATGTAATACATGGGTGGTACCAACTACCTAGGTGGCCTTGACCAAGTGTCACGTGATCAGATGAGTTTTAGAGCAACCGGGACTGTCATATGAGTATCTAGCACGGGGATTATTGCTATCTGAAGATTGCGTACATGCTGTGTGTTATTGAATTTTACAATGTGACTCGGCGCTTTACTTTGGCTACTAGTTGCTATGCATGCGCGTTCTGTGAGGGGTTTGCAAACATGGAGTGAAATATTTTACATTCCAGTGTTTATGGAGGAGCAGTATTTTATATGCGGATGTCGTTTGATTAAGAAGAAAAACGCTGTTTTATAAAAGGACAACTCAACAAATTATTTGTTTTTCTTCTCTGTAATTGCAGAAGTTTTGGTAAAGTAAATTTTGTCAATGTCTTTTCTCTTTCCGTTTTCTGTTTTTCTTTTGTTAGTGGTTGTTCATTTGAGACTGGAAAGGCACATTTAGAGGTGGGACTGGCTATATTTTTTAACCATAATCGTGAGATAGGTATATTTTCAACAGGGAACAGTTTTTTTAAATTTTAGACATGGTGGTGTGTGGGGGTAATTTTGATGGTTTAAATTAAAGAATTCATAAATGTGATGTGTTTTCCAAACATGGAAATAATACCGATTTCTAGCAAGAGTGTCGTCCAATGTTTCGCATGACCTTTCTAATCAAATGCTTGCGTGAATTGTACATTGTGTCAAATTAATGAATGTTTTCAAACGAGAATGACGAGATTTTTATTTTCGTTAACACATTTCTTTTACGGATTGATAAAGTGAACGTTGTTCGAGTGGGAATACTGTAAAAACATCACAGAGATTTCACATCTGACAGATTTCAGAGCGTATCATCGTTAAACAAAGAACTTAATGAGTGTGAATTTACTGTAAAAACATCACAGAGATTTCACATCCGACAGGTTTCGGAGCATATCATCGTTAAAAAAAATTTAATGATTGTGAATTTACCTGTACGGATATTGATTTTTAACTTGTTCATTTGTGCATTCAAGCCTATGTTTGGACTTGGCAAGCTTACAGTCTGGCTGGGTAACAGACTGCTGCATCCAAACTTCGATTGACACTTAAATTTTGGTGTGCAATCAACACTCATCAATGCCAGATTTCTCCGTCGTTTTTAAAGATGACTATGTTTGTGTTATCATATTTAACCTAGCATTTTTCATAAAAATGCCTCCATTTGTCGTAGGGTTTAAAAGGCATACAAGACTGTATCGGTCACAGGATATCGAATAGATACAGTTCATGTAAGTTCAGTAACTAATAATTTGCAGGAATTACGTGGAAACTAATTAGAATATGTGAATACTTTAGCCTATTTTTGTCGTTTGAGTTAGGCATTAGGCATTATTATGACGTCTCATTATTGATTAAATAGATGCATTTTTTAGAGTCTACAATACAATCTTCACACCTTTTGTGATCTGGTCATCCTGAGAGAGAGAGAGAGAGATGCAATAGGGCTAAAAATGGATGTGTGGATTTGAATAACATACTTAAGGGCAGATATTTTTCCTAAATGGGCAGATAAAGTAGTTCCAAAAGGCCAATGTGCAAAACTGGTATTTATTTATTCATATCTCAGTATGAAATATATCTTAAAGAAGAATACATACACTGAGACTGTAGATTCTGCATTTTGCAAGCATAAAACGGTCCTAATCTAGTTATGCATCCATTCAGGTGTACAGTGATAAACAATTAGGATGGATGTGTCTATAATATTAGCTAAAAATCATGAAAATAGGCAGCGTTTTATTTTCTTAATTTTCTTTTAACAATGCTTTGAGTAAAATTTGAGAGGTCTTATTTTCAAAACCGTCGTATTTCAGAGTGTCATATGGTAATAAGGAATTTGAGTTTGTCCACCTTCCAGTTTCCATAAAAGCTGTGTTTGCATTGCAAACAATACTCACACAGCAAAGGGCTGCCAGATTCAGGTCTTATTATATACTGTTGATTGAAACCTGTCTGGGTAGATTATGGATCTCATCATTTTACATATATATTTCCTATATTAATGACGCTTGTATGTTTTGAACTTGGCATGGGCCTTTATTTATGGCAAGTGGGAATATTGTAAAATTTGATACAATGCACATACTTTTAGATCTGTTTTGTTCTCTGTACACACAATAAATACAACCATGTATAATCATATAAGAAATACATGCTGCAAATTGGATGTGTAATTTTCAGGTGCTTTTCACCTGTAAGAAACTAGTCTTATTTTCAAGTCATTTTCAACTGCAAGAAATTAGTGTCTAGTTTTCAAGTCGATTTCAGCTGTAAGAAATTTGTGTCTTTTTTCAAGTAATTTTCAGCTGTAAGAAATTTGTGTCTTTTTTCAAGTAATTTTCAGCTGTAAGAAATTAGTGTCTTATTTTCAAGGTTTTTTATTATCGAGTATTTCATTATATTAAGTTTTTAGGGTATGTTATCGTCTACAAATATTCGTGTTACACGGCAATTTCTGTTACTATATGAGAATATACCACATTAATGAAAATATCAAAATATCTTTTAAACAGGTAAACTAAGAGAGAACTGCATGGAGTGGGCGAGAACGTAGACAACAATGCAAATTAAATAGTAGGGTGAATTCACGGTTGATTCACGACGACTTGAGATCAGGAGAGAGTAATTGAGATCAAGTGGAGAGTGATTTAGTTCAAGGGAAAATCGAAACCAAAGTAGTATATGTATAATAGTAAGGGATAGAGGGAATCAGAGAGATTTGAATAATCGGGATCGAGGAGAGAGTAATGGAGATTGAGAGACAGAAATACGAGAAGAAGGGAAGTTATTAAATGTTATGGAGTGATTAAGATTGCGTGGAAATGGGCGATACTCACCAACCAAAGGAATAGAGGCTACGTGCAAACAAAGTCAATCTAGGAAATGCGGTTAAGTGTCGTGTGAAGGTGGGCTCGAATGAGACTCTTAAAGAGCAAGAAGTAAGCGAGAAGAACTGAAAGAAGAACTGTAAAAAATAAGTATAAAGCAAAGTTAAGATGAAGGGTTCTGCAACTTGTACGCTTCAGTTTGATGTAGCTTAATACAATAAGTGTCACGAGATTTAGCTGGTGTTACATATATTTGATTTAATTTATATTTGATTTAAGTTGTGTTTGATTTGATTTGATTGTTTGTGGGTTTTGGAGTATTTTTATTTTCTTTACATGTCAATGAAATGTAATTTTGTTTACTAGAAATTTGATATTTTCCAGAAAATTCAGTTTGACTCGAGTTTTTCCTTAGATGCATAATAATAGAAACACTTGTTTCTATTTTTGCCTTAGTTCCTGGCCTTGATTGAGGGTAAAGTAAACAGCTTTTTCTAGGAGTAAAATGATTGGTTCTTATCAAGGACATAAAGGAGCTATGTGACTTTTACATGTAAACATGATCATGTGATCCTCTATTTCGCAAATAGGCATTTCCGAAATTGCGAAATACTTAGTATTAATAGTAATGTTGAGAGAGAGAGAGAGATCAGAGTTCGGGCTTTTAAACACTTGATGTCAAGTTGTTTTCTTCTGTTGTGACCAATATTGAAGTATTGAAGATTTTGAGTTTTTGAGTTATATGTTAATTTTTCTTCAGATTATTTGGAATCTAGAAGATTAATTCGTTTCTCTGGAAATATTATTATATTCATTTTGAACATTGCTTGAAAATTTTATTTGGATTTCCAAGACCGGAAGACTAATGATTATGTTTCTACAAGGAACTGTAGACGTCAACACAGTACAGCCTACAGCATACGTCATTGCCTTCTATCTTGGATTCTTCGTCGGAACTCGAACTTGGAATCATTAGAACATTTCAATGTTAGGACTTCAAAATTTTTAATCGTGGATTATTCTTGTATTATTTTTGGATTTGATTCTGGAAACCGTAAGTTCTCATATTTGTTCATTTTTTGCAGGTTTGTTTTTTCAGGGAAAGACACTATTTGTTAAATTTTTCAAAGCTTTTTGTTTTCACACTTTCTTGTGTTACGAAAAGATATACAGATTAAATGATCAAAATATATCTATGAACATAGCGACAGAAGAAAAACGTGACGGTGGAAAATGCTGGAAATACATATATGTCTTTGTTTTCATTTGCAGCCGTTGAAAAAATCTGCAGTCAGGACTAGTACTACGATCAACATCTGGAAATATGCAGCCCTTGTAAAGAAGTATGCCCCACGATTCCATGCCCAGTATGTCCACGTAAGTAGTCACATGTTCTGATCTTTTTTGTCTCTCCCCATTTAGTATAGACGAGACATGTGTAACTAATTCTGGAGGCGGGTCCGTCAATAATGGCTATTGTTTACATTGTTTTCTGTTCATTCCAGACTCTTGGATAATTAGTATTAATCAATAATTAGTAAGCACTACATTTTCATTTTAACTAACCCCTATCCTCTGACCCTTAGGCAGGATCATGGTCATCTGAAAACCTTAGTTAAATTTTCGATATTTTTTTTTCAACATGGTCATATGTCTCGACCCCTAAGAAGGAAATCTATAATACTGAAACTGAATCAGGAAGATGTGTCTTTTGTAAAATATGGCCCTTAATTCTTCTCAGCCCTAAAAAAAAGATCAAGGTCATTTAATTGAAAATCTTTGTAAAGTTTTCTGTTAAATTTTTTCTGTATAGTCATAAATCCAAACCCTGGTAAGAATATATATTATGTTTCATCTCTAGATTTAGGAAGCTTTGTCTTTAAAAATCGGTACACTTTGTACATCTCTGTCTTGCAGGAAAAGTCAAGGTCATTTTAAAATGAAAACTTATATGTATTAGGTAAATTGGACTTATCACGCACAAGAGTTATAGTTCTAATAAATATTTTCTCAAAAGCAATTTCTCTTTCAGTAGGACAACATCTACTGTTTGCATATTTTAGTAATATATATCCAGCTGTCATTTAAAAAGTTAAGCGCAGTTTAATTGTATGTGTTTCTCATTGTTCAGACTTTGTTCTAAATCCGGAACCCGTGCTTCAGACAAAACCAGAACGTGGTACGATGGATGATGCTCCGAAAGCCTTCTGGATCGTACTCGGTATCACCATCTTCTTGTTGGCGTGTATAGTTGGGGCCATCATCATCTGGCAACGCCATCGTTTGATCAAAATGTTTAACAAAAAGACCAGACCGCGAGAAGTCCAAGCTGAGATGGAGACCCAACAGCCCCTTCGGGGTCACAACAGTACCTTAGTGGTGTAGATGTTGATGAATACGTTACTCTAGCGCAGTCACACAAAAAATCAATGTTTTATAATTAGTTGCATGAATCTATTACTATTCCTGCTCATTTTCTGTAGAAACTTATAATAGCATTAATCTTGTAGTTTTTGTATTTTCATGCTTTTACTTTATAAAATTTATTCTTATTTCACTCATAAAGCTTGTTTGTAGATACCTTGAAAACGCATTGCTTCATCAGTGCAGTTGTAACATAATTCATTTTGATGCGAATTTGATGACAACATATATTTAAACCAAGAAGGGTGACCTTAAAGGTTTTCAGAAAAATCCTCAGTCGAAATTATAGTTGTAAGCAATTTTTTTTTGGCATTCTACCTTTTTAATTGTATTTTTGAAATTTTTATACTATTTTAGTACATTCAAAATTGTTTGTACATTGAAATTATGTCTGAAAAATTATAGAGAGAGGCAACATGACACGTGATAGGGCCGTTTATAAATATATAGTTAACCGAAACTCTAAAATCGACTAAACGCAAATGAAAATGATGGTAAAGTTTGATGAAATGTATTCTTTGTTGGTGTGACTCCAGCCAGGAATAACCGATACCGAAATGTATGCAATAAGAACCGTAGTGACTGTTCTCTGGACTAATTTTCCCTTTATTTTTAACTTTATAAATGTATGCGATTTTTTAACACAAATGTAAATTTCTTACTTGTATTGGATCTTGTTACACACATATTCAGAGTCGTTCATGTCTTTAGGGTTACTACTCTGATGGTGACACAAGTCATGTTTTTTTGAGAGTTGCTCCGCAAGAGTCGTCATGCAGTTCATCCAAATACAAAACAAAAGTCGTCACATTGTTCATCAGATTATAAAGCAAAAGTCGTCACGTAGTTCAACATAATATAAAACGAAAGTCGTCATTCAGATTATAAAACAAGATACAGAAACGTTCCATTACCTTTAGGCATATATTCGTAAATCGTGTTGTATTAAAAATGTTGCAAATGTGGCTCTTTATAAATTACTTTTGGTACTTATAAGGAGCAGAACTTAGATTTGATTATTTAAATGAATGAGGAAATACTGGATTTTTTCAAAAAATTATGGGTAAAAAAGGATTTCCAAATTATGGGAAGAAAGTCAGTACAGGGTAAGATATCTTAAGAACTCTATGTTTCAAGCTTCAGTTCAACTACAAAATTAAATGCACCATTTCGAATAGTTACACTAATCCAATGTCTTGTTGAGTCTAAACGGTATTACTAAAGCAATTTTCATTGTATATGAATTATTAATCAGCACAGCATTAATTTGGACATTTAGAAATAATAACTCCTGGAGAGAGAGATCGAGATCGAGATCGTACAATTATGAACTGCATTACGTGAGCGAAGCCAGTACTCATCTGTATGATATATAGCCCTTTCCCAGCTGAGGTAATGAAAGGGAATATAGTGCCAATTCTGACTATATTTCTTTGTAAAGATTAACTAACTTTATCTCGTGGATGGTGGTGGTGGTATTGAGACAGATTATTCACCCGCGCGTGCATATCACTTGAGGATAGATCCGGCGGGTAGATTACTGTTTTCTCTATCAAGGTGTTATTAGCATGACTTGAAAACGATCCCTGTTAGTGGTTCCCGTATGAGGAAAAGACGTGTGTCTTTGAACATTGTGCAAATAATATGCAATACAATAAATAAATGTACATTTCAAATAATTAACATTATACATTTCATAAAGTCTTGCCATTAATTCATTTTGCTCTTTATTACATTTACAACTGTTATATTTAGTTGATTAAGAGTTCATGTTGTTGATTCGTGTTGATGAACATGAATGTACCATGTGCAAAAATGCCATAGTGATACTTTTATTGACAAAATTTATAAAGTATAAAGGTGCATGTTTTCCTTGCTGGGAGGTTAGTAAAAAAAAAATGATTATCGTTTTAAATAACTAAAAACCAAAACCAAATAAAGAACGCATTGAATTAGTCTTCGTTTGTATGATTTCAATGTAGTTTTGTTTCTGTTGTAGGGATTGAGTAGATATAAGGAAATATTTCACGATGACAATGCAAAATGTTTCTACTTCACAAGTGAAATTTATTTCTTATATCTACTAAAACCGTTTTTGTTACTATAAATTAGCATTATATTCCTTTTGAGTAGATATAAGGAAATATTTCACGATAACAATACAGAATGTTTCTACTTCACAAGTGAGATTTATTTCTTATATCTACTAAAACCGTTTTTGTTACTAGAAATTATTTTAAGCTAAAAGCCGTTGATTTGCTTCATTTCTTTCCACCCTGTGCAAATGCGATTAACGGCTACACTACTACATTGATATGAAGAAGATCTGAAGTTATGCAATACGTTTAAAACAGTGTTTTTCTAATGATTTAGACTGTTAAATTGATCACTAGTTTGATACGAAAAAGAAGAGATGTTTTTAATATTTGTGTAAGCACATTTCTAGTGAAGATTCATGCAGTGAATATTATTAGGATGGGAGTACTGTTGCTAAAAAATGTTATTGTTTGTCTAATAGAATATTTATTTTTTTTATTTTATTATTTCTGGATTCGAGCATGAAAAATATCGCCTGTCAAGCGTGCAGTCAATTTCGATAACGGATATAAAAGCCAAATTTCGATTATCAGTAAATTTCGGTTTGAAATGATCACTCGTCTATCTGAACTTTCTCAATCGTTTTCAGAAATGAATCTGATTCTGATAGGAGTTAAAGTCGCTATTCAAACATATTTTATATTCAATCAAGAAGTTTTTGTCCTCAAAAACTTGTCCCGTTTTATCGTCGAGTGTAAAGTCATGTTCTTCAAGCATAGAAAATTTGCACGGTTCATGTGGGTTCGTTTTAGGCATATCAATATCAGAGTATGGAAACTTTAATTAAATCCTGATTATTGTATCTTTGATGTAGAAGATTTTGAATATTACTTTGGGTTAAAATTTACAATGCATTCATGTACATATCAAATAATACTGATGTCAAGAAAGCCACAATTATGGAAATAAAATTTAAATATCATTGAAAGTATCTGCAATCTAATGTTTCATTCACTTTATACATTGCAATGCACTCGGTTAGTATAATTTAGATTCCTTCCCTTTCTACAGAGGGCTTACTTCCCCTTAGTATGAACAGTACAACAAATATTTTCGTAGACGATCATTGTGATATATGCAGCATAGCTTTGTTTATTTTATAAAAACTAAATTATGTATCCGATAATTGACAACCATTATTTTGTATCATGCTTTAGGTAGAATAATGTACTTCACCAAGATACTGTATAGAAATATATCTGCTTGGGGAGGCAATTCCTTGCTGGCAAAGGAGGTAACGTATATAATACACAAATAGGGAAATCAATTATTATATTTTTCCTTCTGAAAAAAAAGTCTTTTTAGACAAAATGTTCAGAAAAGATGAATATGTGATTTTTATTTTTGGTTCATGGGATTCTGATAATGAAAGGAACAAATAGAATATTTTAGCTCACAACATTCTTTTATTTATTTAACATTTACAAACTTGTTCCAAAACATCGATACTTCTTGCTTGTTTAAACTGGATTATTCCACATTCAAAACATTTAATTCTTCAAGTAATTTGCTAATTTGTTTCTATACAAATTGTTACATTATCATGCTGAACATGTAATAAAATTTATGAAAATCAAAGTCAGTGTGCTTTTAAATTCCAGGTATGTATGTATGTATGTATGTATGTATGTATTATTACCGTATCTATGTCGCTGAAAACACCTATATAAATGTAAAAATACGTGATTTCCTCTGAACGCTATGTATCATCTGCGATACTATGATAATTGACGTTAAAAGAATATTTCATTTAAACAAAATTTACAACACAAACTTCGCACAAAGTTTTACATTTTTTTGTCAACACCACTGCAGCTACTGTTGCTGCAGACTAAGTGGTATGGTCTATTTGATTCCTATGATTACTTAGCTTATCAAGTTCATAAAATTCCCTTTGTTTTAGCCAACCTTAAAAATTCCAATTGTAGTTCTTCCTGTTCAATATCATTAAAATCAGATCTCCGCTGTCCTACATAAAGATCTGGGGACCCCGAGTGGCCGAGTGGTCTAACGCGCTCTCCGTTACGGATCACTGAGATCTCACCTCTGTCTGCGTGGGTTCGAGTCTCGGATTCAGCCAATGTGGGTATGTGAGATAGCTTGCCAGTAGCTTCTCGTGGGTCGGTGGTTCTTTCCGGGGTTTTCCCGGGTTCTTCCTCAACCATTAATACTGGCCGCCATGCATAGCCTATTGTGTGCTGAAAATGGCGTTGAACCCTACAACAACAACATAAAGATCTGACAGCATTTTCTGGACCTGCATGTGTTTGAAAATTGAATTGTGTTTTCAATTCCGCACCAAAGAGTCAGGTGCTAATTTCAGTAATGAGTGTTCCAAGCTCAAGACTGTTAAAGGACTGAAATTCCATTAAAAAAAACAATGTCTATATTTGTTTCACTTACAACTAGGATAAGCTCTCAAAAGGTTCTTTTTCCTACAACATAACTTACATTATTAACCAATCCTGGTCAGCCAGACCCATATATACTCTATTTTAGGTTCACCCATTTCCAGGCTGGTTCCCATTTTTCCATACCATTAGTACAGTGTGTCCTGAATGTGTACCGAACGATTTGATTCACTTTCAGATTTTTGAAAGCTGAATTTCCATTATATTAATTAAAAGGTCACCAGAACATGGCCCTTAAAACGTTCGTCGTCAGATCGTCACGTAGGTAAACGGAGATCTGATTTTAATCGGATTGAATTCCTGTTATTCTGATTTGCCATTTCTACCCACTCACGGCCTATTCACACATTGTATTAGCAGGGACAAAGATTCGTGCCACGGTCAGAAGGGCAGGTGGAAATATGTTGAATCTGCATTCCTGTATGTGTATTATGTATTATTCATAAATAGAAAGGTCATCGTTAAAACGTACGGTAATACGATTTGGTTTTAATTAATAGTTCATATAGTGAATTGCACATCTTATGATTCACATGTACAATTCAATGTATATGAATACAATCAACATTGGTCATGAAATGGAAGAAGGCATTTTGGCAAATTTATAAACAAAATGTCCCTGGAATGTATATGCCTTTAAAACAACCTGCGTACTGCCTGTACTACATGACGAGTTGATGACTTGGTTCGCTTGTCCTAATTGCTGGTCAGTTCATTTGCTGTCTGGTAACCAGTAACATATTTATACACCTGAGTTCAAATTTTGCTAAGTAAGGAGGTTCACTCCTCCAACATGTAAAGATAGTATTTTAATTACTAATTTAGATATAGATGACAAAGAGTTTTAAAAAATGATTTTTGTGCATAACACATTTTCAAATGTCTTGTGCATTATATAAGTTTTTGTGGCATCTTATGTACTAATTTATGAGTCGAGTCCAACTACAAAAACAACATAGACTCTGATCTGCTGTCTCATACTGCGCCGGCAAATGAGAGCCACGTTTTATAGAATTTAATGGACCTCAACAATTCAATCAGTGCTTGACTGAAATGTTTATCGGGATACGCAAAATCGACGGCAAGGAGCATAACACATAGAGATTTGAGTCTATAAAACAGAATTAGAGACCATCTAAAACAAGAAAAGAATTACAATATTTCCTTGCATGATAGATATATCAAAGGAAATCAAAGCGACAAAAAAAAAAAAAAAAAAACGGAGCTACAAAAACTTGCAAGTACGTCGGCCTTATAATAAAGCGACTCGTCCACCCGAGACATCATAAAGTATCCAAATGATATCCTTTAATTATTATATGACTCAAATTGTATATAACTCGAATTGTATCCCATACATTTATCATAGGAGGTAAATGAATAATATCGTCGTCAAAGGATATACGTCATCGGTAAGGATTCGCATGACATTATGACATCATTCAACTTGTCCCATATCTTTATGTGCGTCAGGATTTAAATTATGAATGAAGTTGAGTAAAAATTACAAATAGCATATTTATTTAAACATTTTGAAATTTTCTCCACAGAGTAAAGCTGAAAGATTTGGTAACTGAAGTCAATTAGAGAACACATTATGTAATATATATATATATATATATATATATATATATATATATATATATATATATATATATATATATATATATATATATGTGTGTGTGTGTGTGTGTGTGTGTGTGTGTGTGTTATTTTTATGAGTAATGTATGATATCTCAAATGGATTAGTATCATCAAGAAAGTACGTTTATCTTTTCCCTAAATGCCACTTTTCTAATTATCATTGCAAGTTCACGGCAACACACATGTTTACACATGTGGCACTCTTGATACATTCTTAGTACTGCAGAGGGCATCGCATTGCATATGAGAATTTAATTCAACAGTGATTTACTTTTATTACACCTCTTATAGCCACTAGAGTAAATAATTTGGATACCTGTGACTGAATTTATTATGGGGTGACTACTCGAAATCAGATGAGAAGTCTCATCAGTTAGATGAGACAAACAAGTATCATACAATAGATGAAATTTCTTTGTTTCAAATGTAACTGTTTGCTGGAATTTAATTAGCTGATTAAGAGAAATGGACATACAATTGCAAGAATAAGTATGATACAGTGAAATGCTTTAAACATTGTGACATTCTATTAGTCAAGAGATATCTACATACATTTTAGTGAAATAAATCATGGTACCAGTCAAGATATATCTACCTACTTATTAGTGAAATATGTATAACGAACTGATAATCATGTAGATGTCGGGCTATCCAGAAGATCACAATAAGAGAGAAAATGCAAAATATGTGATATCAAATAAAAATGTAAATCTAAATTGAAATACCAGGTTTTTAAACGTTCGTGGACAAAAGAACACATTTACAAAGTGTGCGGTAAGAAGTTTTGATTCGGAAGCAACCTGAAACGGCCCAATAATATGCACAGCAGAGACTAACACAATTGTAAGGTTTGAGGGAAAACGTTTAACACAAAACGTTTTCATAAACGTCAAGAGAAACAATACATATGCAGGTGTTTTAAATGCAAAAGCTTCAAAAATAATCTGCACCAAAGAATACCACTAGAAACAAATGTAAAGACATTTTGGTGACGTCACAATTTTACGGTGGTTGTTTCTAGCACTAATTATCGTAATTAATCCTGCATTTATTGCACTTTTCATAGAATCTAAAGACGAGCAGTAAGCACTTTTTTTCTGAACAAAATCTTAAAGTATGTAAACTGATGCTTAAAAATAATAAGAAAGAAATGTTTTTATTTTTATTTACTTATTAATCGCTGTCATGGGGAGATTCTTATGTTTTATTGCAGTGTGCAACGATTTCAGTATCTGAAACTAAAGTATCATGCCGAAATTGTCAATTTATAATTGTTGTTTCAAAGTGATACAATTTCAGCGATTGTTGATGGAAGGAAAATACTTAAAATACACATGGCAAAGTATCGCAGGTACTATTGCAGTACAAACATAATTGCACAAATTTTCTATGTAGGAAAAGTCGAGTCTCTAAACCCTTGGAAAAAGTGCATTAATACTGCACTTTTGTTACAATGACAAAACTGCTAGTATATAGCGAATCTGAAATATTAGAGACATAAAGGAATAAATGGATTGACCAACAGCACTTAAAACTTTATCCATATTATTGATCAGACGTCCTCCTTCATTGTTATTCATAGATTTTATACCTGAATGCTTTTACGAACTGTTACATAAGTTATAAATACAGTACATGACATTGCAAAAGAGATTGTTTTTAGATCTTAATAGATACCTTTGTTATAATTAGTAATACCGGTCATTTGCTTCTTTTGACGAGATCCATCATACGAAGAGTCCCCCATTTCCAAGTACTCTAGCAGGAATCATTTTATATTGCTGCAAGTACACAATTGGCATGCTGCTTAGAACAGACTAGGAAAATTAAATATATTTACATTTCTTGATTACTATATATTCATAGCGTTGCCACCTGTTATGTACTTTAAGGAATCCCCCGTATTGAATAGAAAAACGAAGTGTTGTAATATGTCACTTTCTTATGGGACCTGTGATATATATGTTCCGTATTTTGGAACTCTTCATGTAACAAACAAAATTACTAATTACTATAGATAATACTAGCATTCCATGCACTGTCCCCATCAAGATTCCAATCTAAATCATATCTGAGTAAATCTTTACTTTATACGCAGTTCAATTCACGGCATGGCCAGGTCTACACGATGCAATGAGTACAGGCAGAAGACAAAAATGAGATAATAAGAATGTGTCACTGATCAACCTGGTTTTCCCAAAATTGAATTCTGATATAAGTTGTATATTTCCTTGGATGTGTGGATATAGTCCAGTATATTTGCAGGACCACTAACAAAGTTTGGACTCACAACAATATTATTCAAGGTAGTGTACTAGATCTTTAATACTGTCACTAATTTTGTTGATTATGAAAAAGCATTGGACCGTATTGATATGAGCTTATTTATCATACATTATTAAATGAAATTATTAGTAGTAAATTATTTACGATACTAAAAGCCATATAGACTAATGTCAAAACTTATGTGAAAACGCCAAATGGTTTGACAGAAACATTTAACTGCCCCGATGGGGCAAGGGTATGTTTCCTCAACTATATTATTTTCAATACTTCTAAATTATGTAAAGGTACTCATTTTTGTCCACCATAATAGTGTAATATTAGAATATATTTACTGAGTTATTTGTGCTGTCGTGTGCAGATGACGTTGCAACTGCTATTCAACTTTAAAGAATTATAAATAATATAAAAGAATACTGTAGCATGTGAAAAACAAAGATAAACCTGAAGACATTTGTTAGTTTTCATGTAGTCGATCCCGTCATTTTCAATAATTTGTGTGTGCGTCTGTGTGTGTGTGAGAGAGAGAGAGAGTATATCTGCCTAAAAATATTACTCTAGTATGAATTAAAATTTTAAATTCATAAAATAGAACTTACATTGTTCTAAACGTTATTGATGATTATTCCCGTTTTAATTATCCACTATAATATAATATTGAACTAAATCAGGTTTTTCTGAATATACATCCTATATAAATAGTTATAGCCTGTACAAAACTGTGTTCTTCCTGAAGAGATTATGAGCAAACTTTGTTTGAATTTCATAATTTTGGACATTTTACTTTGAAGTGATCATTGGATCAACCTCAAATCTACTGGGTGATCTCATGTGTGCTAATTAATCATGGGAAAATAGTATAAATGTTGGGAGGATTAAGGTTCGTGTAGCGAATAATTGTTACAAAGTAAATTGTCTATTGTAGGGAAATCAAAATTGGACTATTTGCAGATAAAACTGATTAACAAAACCTTGTCACTTTGATGATATCGTAAATTATTACCGATTGGGTGAGGTATCTGTTACAGGTGATAGGACCGAAATAGGGAATAATACGCCTTAACAAAACAACTACATAGGTACTGAGAGGTAATACAGTAAAAAAAAAACACAAAAAACACATGTTTCATAAACAGAGTCAAAAGCTACGACACATCAGTAAATTCATTGGTTTAGCTCACAAAGGGGAGGGGCGTAAACTATTAGTCGTAAATGTCGTTTTGAAGATATTGAATATACGAATAAGTTTTGTGTAATTCTATTTAATGAGTTTTAGTATCATACATCATCGATATGTTGAGATGAAATTAGTAGCTATGTTTTAGGATAGAGGAACCGCATGTATTGACTTTGACAATGATAATAAATATAAAGATATCTTCATAGCATGTTTGTTTGATAAAGGTTGCGTAGTGCACTACCGTACGAGTCATGCATATACTATACGTGACATCAATCAATTATTTAGATGAAATATTGTATGATTTTCCTCAGCTTATGTTAGTTTGTGTATATCCTGTATTTGGTGAAAGAAAAACAATCTTTTCAGGTTACACGTAGTATACAGTACAAGAAACAAGAAATGGTTTAAAGCGTAATGGCATAAAACTGTACATAACTGTTCTTTTTTGTTTATTTTTATAAATGTGCAATTGTTTATCCGATGATTGACAACCATAGTTTGCTTTACGTAGAAATGGTTTTTTTACTGTATATAAACAGATCTACTTTATAGAGGCAATCCCTTGCTGGTAAAGGGGCTAATTTATGGAGGCAATCCCTTGCTGGTAAAGGGGCTAACGTATGTAATACAGAAATAAAGAGTTACTGAATAATGTTTTTCCCTTCTGACACAAAATTCTTTTTTAGACAGAATGTTCACGGTCTTTCATATTCTGATAATACAATATTATAGCTTATAATATATTTTTATTTATTTCAAATTTACAAAGTTGTTCCAAAATACGATAGCTTCTTGCTTGTTTAAACTTGATTATTCCACATTCAATGTCATTCATGTAACATTAAATTCTGTAACTAATTTGCTTGTTTGTTATCATAGTTCTAAATTATATTGGTTAACACTTGACACTTGAATGTATGTATGTATGTATGTATGTATGTCTATTGGAGATCCTGTGGAGATCCTGTCTAAATTGAAATGCAAAGTTTCCTCTGAACACCCATTTATCATCTGCCATGCTATAATAATGACGTTAAAAATAATTGTTTATACAATTTAAATACAATCTACTCTGTTTTTCATTCTTTGTCAACAAGACTGCGGCTATTGTTGCTGCATATTAAGTGGTATTGTCTCTTTGATTTATAAGATTACATAATTTGTCAAGATTATAAAATTCCGTTTGTTTTAGCAAATTTCCATCAGCATATGTGACTAGCCAACGTATTTAGAATTTTACATAAGTCATTTGTATTATGATTTGCAATTTCCGCCCTCTCTCATTGTCGGTTATGACAAAAACCATTTCGGAGGCACATGTAATGACGCCATGGTCAGAAGAGCTGGTTGTATCTGTGTATGTGTAAGATGGATTACTAGAAATGTCATCGTTAAAACATCCAGCAATAAAGATTGCTTTAAATTAAAAGTTCATATAGTCAGTTGCCCATCTTATGATTTGCATCTACAAATTATTGTATATGAATAAAATAAATATTTGGCAGGAAGGTGAAGAAAGCATTTTACTAAATTTTTACAATTTCACAATTCAGTTTATATACTTTTGAAACATTCTGTAAACTTCATGTTCTGCATGACGAGTTCATGACTTTGTTTGGCTTGTCATTATTGCTGGCCAGTTCCAGGTGAAGGTTGATAACAAGTAATATATGGTATAACGGTACCAATTGTACTACCCCAAGTGGGCGGAGCTTAAGGTCTAGGGAACATTGTATTCATAAATAAACAACAACACTGTGATTGGTGCATTATATAAGAATTGTACTTTCTGTAAAGCTTACTAACGTTGTGCCTGTTGGCAACATGTGAGATTATCTTAATTCATATCTAGATCATATTTTGTATTGTTAATGATTTGTTTTAAATGTGGTACACATGGCTGACAATATGTCTGTGGTGACTAGATAATATATAGATGTGTGTGTGTGTGTGTGTGTGTGTGTTAAGCACTTCCTTCCTTATCAACATTATCATAATATATCAAGCAAGTGAAAGTTTCGTTTACTTCACTGCATAATAATACTTGAAGGAAAATGAAATATGTTACAGTGCCGCATTTTCACCATTCGACGTGTTATGACAAATTTTCAAACATACTTTGCTCCCAGAATAGGCATCCTGTAAATTTCTACAAAATATAATTACGAAGTTGGGAAATGCTTCTTGATATAGAAAAACGTGAAACGCATCTCTGATATTTTAATGTAATTTTCGAAGGTGTCAAAAATGGATGCGGTATATTAATATAAATGCATTTTTGTCACTTATAACGGCTTTGAATAGAACAGCACCGCTGTCTGATAAGAATACCCTTACATATTATAACATCTCTTACTCAGCCGACCGCAGTTAATAATAGAAGGTGGTGTGGTGCATCTAATTTATATACCGAAAGCGCTTTCTGTAATGCGTTGTACTTCGGTTTTGCAATGCCAGTTACATTTATCTCGGTCACTGGAGACTATCATAGGGTTGTGACAACTTGGCATCTTGATATATCCTACAGCCCCTGTGACTTAATACTACATGCACAAGTTTTGGGTGTGGGTGTTTTGTACAGTGTCCTTAATACTAGAATGTGCCTTTTTTCTTTTAAATAAAATTTCAGCCGGAAAGGTGTGCATTTTTTTTAATGTGGTTGACTGGGAACCATTGCATGTTCTCGCGTGCAACATATAGGCTCCATCAATAATGTTGGATACTGTAGATTAAATCTACTTTCATTTCTTGATTGTATTGGTTGAAGACATAGGTGAGGTAATAGCGTTTTAATTTTAGGCTAATGTCGCAATCATTCTACAGATACACGCATACACAAACACAATACAGGACAAATATTGATTTAAATAATTAACCAGGTAATGTTGTACATTAATTTCAGCGGTATATCTTACAAATGTCGTAATTTGCTTAATATAGAAATGATAACCGTAATTCAGAATAGAAATTTAAATAATAATTTGCCTAGAAACTTTGAAACTATTTAGTTTTTAATCAAATGTTGGGACAATGATTTCAAAGATTTCTCATAAAAGCCATGCTTCATCTCTTTTAACATTTGCCAAATTGAAGTTATATTGAATGCACCGAAATAAATACACAAGTCGAGATTTTTACTTCAAATTGGTATTAACAAAATACTGTTGCACTTTACTGGAACTTGGACAACTTTGTTCTCTTTTTAAGTTAACGTTTGCTGTGGTTTCAAACGATCATTTCTGGGTTAAAAGACTAGATTGCACTACGTTTGAAAAACTGCAAAAAAGGTGTGAGTGAACCATTTCCATTTGTAATACCTTTGGACAAAAATTTTAAACAAGTTTGTTTCAGTAATGGGTATTATTTATTTCCAAACAGACACCTTAGAAATTCGTTTAATGTATCTTGATTTAACTTGTTTTGACACAATGTTCTGAGAGGGGGGAACATTTTAATCTATATTAACGTTGGCACCGATAGTTTGATATTTCTAATATATCGATGTTAAAACATTGAAAGCTATTTTTGTCGAATTACAAATACTGCGATTTTAGAAAAGTATAGCTGGCAGGAGAGAGAAGAAGAAGGAAAAAAAAACAAAGACAGTAATAACTCCTCTTCTAATATGGTTAATATGTTGGGAAGGCCGTATGCAAATCTGTTAAACGCTGTAATTATTGGTAGTCTTTCCAACCCGAAGAAGACGGGTTCTGTGCAATCATCTGTGACCGTAGCGATGGTCACGCAGTCCCAGTCGTGACTTGCATAATTGAGGCCGCATCGCTTTATTGTGTCTTTCAGGGTGTCTTTGTGTGGTCGTGCTTACTTAGAATATGGGTGGAGAACACCCCAACTTTCGGGCTTTGATGTATATTATTCTTCTTGTAGGAAACACTGAATCCCAGTCTGCATTATTTTGAAGTTTGAAAATGTTCACTTTAATGTTGGCTTGTCCCATAAACAATGAATAATCGTCTCAATCTTTCAGACACTTGAGTGACTCTTTAGTTTCTCACTGGTCTGAATGAGGGGTGGAGATACAAAAATGTAATAATAAAGAAATACAAAAAACAATGGTTTCAGATACTTATCGTCAGATATATTAAGCAAGCATTTACATGCTTACATCAATAGTCACCATTGATCCATCTGACAAACATAACAGACCATTAAAATTATTATGTACAACAGTAAACTTATAAACAGTAATTATTTACGATTTTGTTATTAATTTTTAATTCATTTACTTCCACTGCAGCATGAACAACAGCCAGTTAATCAAGGCAGCATGAACATAAGCCAGATCAAATTAATAAGGATAAGGTTATATACTAAATACATTAGCATTTTTTGGAGCGAATTTCCTTGTACATGAATAAGTTCTCGAGCAGCTTTAAAATTTATTGTTATCATTTACTGAAATAACACACTAAGGTTATTTACTATACGAACTTGAACTACGAAGATAAATATTGTCTACTGCAGTATAATTTATGCAGTATAATTTTAAGAATAATACAAGTCATTTTAAATAAATATATCACTTAAGCTGAATCATATTTCTTTGCCAAATACTGCATGTTTGTCATGGGTTACCGGGAGTCATGTCACGTGAATTGGTAGGCGGAGCGATCTATCATCTCGCGTAAGGTCAATTCACTAAAGAAGATATATTTCGTCAAGGGGGTTTCTTCCATCCTGATGGTGTGACAAGACCAGCGAAGTTGGGCTTTGATCAGTATTGCCTCGATGGTTTTTGTCTTGGCTTTATTCATGGTTTTGAGGTTGGTAATCTTATCTTGCCATCGGACCCCAAGGATAGAGCGGAAAACCCGCATTTGGAATTTTTCCAGCTGCCAGATATGTCTGGGGTTTACGGTCCAGATCTCTCAGCCATAAAGTAGGGAGGAGAGGACCACTGCATAACACAATTTCAACTTGGTGGATAGGATAAATTACAATAACATGTATTATCATTTCTTTAAGTCATATTTTCATCTGAAGCAAAGAAAACCCCTCCCAACAATATTACTTGCCTTTTTTTGTTAATTATAATATACACGGTATGCACTTTAGTTCAGATAATTGTGAACCAATAAACGATTATACGATTTTTATCCCACTTCATGCTGGTGATGCTATGATCTATGCAGCAACAAGAAAAAACTGTACATAAGAAAATCATTGATCATACAACAGTTTTAACTTGAACGGCACAACTGTTGTATTATATGAGTTATCATTATCAGGAAAACTTTATAACATAGTATACATTCTAAAAATCAAGCTGACTCTGTTTAAGAGACAAAATCTAATTCTAGATTAAATTACGTTACAAAAGCTTACAATGGCTAATTTCACCGTTGAACATGTTAGGAGAAATTTTCCAAACAACTTTGTCCAAGAATTTGTATCCTTTAGTTTAATGCAGAACACCTTTTGAAAACAGAGCAAAGTTTACTGATGCAAAAGAGGCCTAAGAACATCTCTGCTTTGTTTGGGGTTTTCCGTTTATTTTTTCCTTAGTCATAATTTTCAGAAGGTGAACAAACTTTCTTACATACAGCCACTTACAAATACTTTGAATGTGGAACAGAAAAGAAATCTGTTATCGAACATAAAGCCTGTTACTCAGCCAACCGGCCGTTAACAGTAGACAGTGGGGTGATGCACCTAATTTAGATACCGAGAATGCTGTCTGCAGTGTTGTCTATTATTACGCTGCAATACCTGATACATCTGGGTCACTGGAGACTATCCTACTTACACGGCTTTTCAAAATGTACAGCTAACTTGTTTGATGACAAAAGGACACAAGGTAGTCTCGTTTTACGTTCATTCTGGCAGTGCATCTTTAGAACATCGCAACTTAGTTTACTATAAGTGACCGACCCCAAAATAAATCCATATTTTTAAGTAAAATATAGACATAATAAATTTCGTCGACACCTTGAAGTATAATGTATCCCTTAATCTTATATTCAGGTCAAGATATTGTCATTAAAACAATACTTCTTCACTTTTGCATATTAACAATTATAAGATTAGTGAATGCTTCAGAGGAAATTCATGAGATTGTGTCTCACTTTTCCAGTATGAAGTAACTACATTTAACTGCATTTGTTCTTTACTCTTCATGGTTACTAAACGTCAAGGTCTTTTATAGTTTTCTAAGCAAAGTTGGGATTTGTAGAAATAAAGTTATACAAGATTGCACTCTAGTTTACGCATACCTCTCCCAGGCAGCTTGTATCTCCGATACCAATTTTGAAAAAGAAAGCATCAAGGATATACACAATGAACAAAACTTATTCATTGCATTCACTGATTTATAATTTCTAACTCGATCGCCACCAAACGGTCCATAACATTGTCGCCTTCTTCGCGTCGCCGGGAGGGTACCTGGAAACTATAGCCAAAAAGCTGCAAAGTAGATGTGAGTTAACGATTTTCACGGTCATCACGGTCTTCATATTTTGATAAATCCTCAAAACAATTTAACTCTAAGAATGGACATCATTTAGTTCCTAACAGGGCATGTTAGAAAATTAGGTAATGTATCATAATGCAGAAGAGACCAAAAGGCATTTAACTTTGCTAACACTGTGGAAGAAAATTGAAATGCAATATGTTAAATTTGGAACCGATGGTTTGATACTCTTCCTACTCCGTGTACACATATTCAACGGTATATTTCCAATTACAAATACTCCAAATGTACAGAACAGTAGATGTTAGAAATAAAATTCCATGTCTAATATAATCCACCCTTGCATAGCCAACCAGCCGCAGACAACGACAAGTGATGTGATGTACCTATTATATATACTGGGAGCGCCATTTTCAGTGCATTGTCACGAGTCATTGACTTCAGTGCTTTGTCACGGGTCATTGACTCCAGTGCTTTGCCATGGGTCATTGAAGCCTAAGACACGAATACTAAATCTGGTCCAACAGTGCCCTTAAGATGGATAAATAACCGCATTAATTATTTTCCACTCTTTTATGCAAAAGTTATATTTATATATTGAATATGTTTCCTACTCTATTTTCTATGTGCATTGAATACTATAGATGATGATAACTTGTTATATTATATAATATTGTTATTTTTATATATATAGTTATTAAACCTTAAATAGAACCAGAATTCTAGTAAGGAATTAACATAACAATCCTAGTCGCGACATTGAAAAAATATTTTGTTTCTTAGTCTATTGCTCACGTTAGTGATTTCGAAGATATTGTCATAAAAGTCATATTTCATATCTTTTTTAAGTTTTGCTAGGTTTTAATTGTATTGAATGCTTCAACAGAAATGTATACACCAGTATGGTTTTGTCTGTCAAATTAATACTGACAGATCAATTACTTGGAGCGTGAAAAACTTTGTTATGCTACCTTTTTTGAAGAGGTTAACGTCTGTTGTGGATTCAAACGATAATTCGGAATTTACATACACATAGATTCTCTAGATTGAACTCCCTTTACACTCTGAAACGTGGGTGTGAGTGATCCAGTTGACTCTCAGCATATCCGACAAATCTAGAATCAAGTTTGCTTCAAAAATGGTTTTCATATAATTTCAAACAAGACATGTTGGGAAATCGATTAATGTATCATGATGCACAAGTAGGGGCCGAAATAGATAGTTCCCGAATGACGTCTTTAGCAGCCATATTTGTGGTATGCTGGCAGATTTACCGTTGAGTTTGAGTGGTGTTTGGAACTTGAAATAAATTCATTAGATCTCAAGATACTGGTTTTTAACAAAATGAATACATAAACAGAATGTAAATCAGGCTTTCTATTATTATCTATATTTGTAATTTATAAGTTGATTTTGCTTCAGTGTGCCTTGTTCAAAATTGTAAATTTTGGTGGTCGCATATGGGATAAACTGCCAGGTTACCCATCGTCCAGGTAAAATGGGCAGAATATAGTCTGCTAGTGACCTTATCGGGAAGCATCTATTTTTAGAGAAATTGTAATCTGTATATTAATTTTGTTTTATAATTGCTAATATATTTAAGATGTAAACATATTCAAAAGGTAAATGTTCCCATCTGAAGTACTAGAAAAGAAGAACAGCATAGGTGTTGGAAAAGAAATCCATCATCAATTATAACCAACAATTGCTTAGTTAATCAGTCGCTACCATTGGAAAAGTGGGGTGATGTTTCTTAATATAGATAATGGAATTGCTTTATATTGTCATGCTACAAAACCGGCCATATCTGAGTCATTGTAGTATAACCTACAAATAATAAACCCAGTCCAAAATTAGCATCTAAATTGACTGAAAACTGACCAATAGTTAGCGAGTCATGCCATCTTATAATATAAAAATGGACAGCCGTAGCAAAAATGAAGCAAATAGATAACTGAGAGAGAGAGAGAGAGAGAGAGAGAGATCAATTAAACAGTTGATATATCACTGTATTTTTCAACTATCTTACGTGTTACATAGATTTCTTCCCAAAACAAAAAAAAGAGTTTTGTTTTGAATATGATGTGCTTGTACACTGGGTACAACATATTCGTGAGTTCTATTTCTATGTGTATTTTCCATATATAGGTCGCGGGTTCGAACTCCGGCCGAGTCATACCAAAGACTTATAAAAATGGTACTAACAGCTGCCTCTCTATACGCTCAGTATTAAGAGGTTAGTGTTAGGACTGGTCAGTCTGGTGTCAGGATAATGTGACTGGGTGGGGACATCATGCTACATGTCTTCAGCCCCAGTGCTAGAAATCACTATAAACTGCCACACTGCAGTCATCGTAGCGAAATGACTCAAAATTTGTTAAAGCTACGTTAAAAATCCAAATCACACCCAAACACACACACATGCACAGAACATAAATAATATCTACAATAACATTGTGGAGCAATGTGGAATTCCAAAATGTGAATATTGATTCTGTTTCCTGCTCCTACATTTAAATTCCAGTACTAAGTCTTGATTTTTGGGCTCGTGCCCTAAGCACGTGCTTAGTGTGCTTAATTGGTAATCTGGCACTGGTTGAGTGGAAGAAAACGGTATTTATATATATATGTGTTTGTTTATTTACACCCGTACTCTTCAAATTTTATTACTACTTCAACTATTGCCGCAGTTGTTATCGCTAGTTGCGCCGTTATTATTATTATTATTATTGCATGGAAGGCAATTTTGAAGTAATTGGGTTGATTAGGGATTTGAATGACCGGTCCGGCAAAGAACCTATGTATGTCTTCCTGTCAGCTCTAAATCTGTCCCAGAGCAGTGAAGTTCAAGTGTGCTACTGTTGACGCTATGTTTAAAAAAAAAAAGTTATATATTGATCTTGTCGGCCTTTTGTTGCTTTCTTATCGTCAAAATAAATAAATAAATAAATAAATAAATAAATAATGTGCCTGATAATCAATTTGAAATTAATTTCTACATTTTTCTTCGTCTTCTACTTCGTCGTCGTCATCATTGTCATATTTTTCTTCGTTTGCTCCTAATGCTAGTGCAACTGAATTTCATAACGATGAAGACGAAGACAATAATTCACCTTCTGGTATGATTGCTTACAGTAACCCTAGTAAAGAAGTTGTATTTGTATTCTTATTTGTGAAATAATTTTATGTATGTATATATGTTTATAGTTTATTGGTATGTCATCAGATTCCTGGTTACACAATGCTGAGCAAAATATGCAAACATTCTGTCAAAATCCAAAATAAGACAACCCTTTCTGTCCGAAAATAAGTATCCGATATGATATAAAAGATAAAGAGGTTGTTAACACTCCTCAAAGGAGCATACACAACAAAGGAAAAGGCATAAACTGGGTCAAATCCATAAAATACAAAGTAAAGGTTGTTTTGTATCAACCGCAATCTTTGAAAAAGACCAAGCCCTTCTCAGCTGGAACTTCATCATGGGATGCGAGAGTTTATTTGTTTCTTACGACATAGAAGAGGGATCATTTGTTTCGCCTATTTTACATTCCCAAATCCCTATCGGTGTAAGACAATCATACTAGATGTAGAAATCCTCATTACTCTAATCGCCATCGGCAACAAAAGTATGATGACGATGATGCAGTTATTATTATCAGTATTGGTTATTATTATTATTATTATTATTATTAAATGCAGGTACCTGGTATCTATCCAGTGTCACCAATGTCAGGAGCAACATATATAGTGCCAGTACTGCAATACAATCAACATTACCTGTGAAAATATCAACAAATATTCCATAGCTACAGCTGTCTGGAAATTGCTACTATATTATACAGAGACATCCCAAACACCTGCTTTGCATGTTTACTGATCATACACGGCAAGAATAAGTTTGTTTGTTTCATCGTTTTCTTTCTTTCTTTCTTTCTTTCTTTCCAAAATTACATTAATTTATTACAATACACAGCAATAGCATTCCATGTAATGGTCCTATAAGTAAACTGGCTTAAAACAGATCATAATCAGCAAAGTCTGTGAAATGAGATTGAAAGGTCGGTAAACGGATGGATTATTAATAAATACATAAACTAGCGTTATATTTAGTTGGAAAAATGCATTACTTACTATAAATTTAAATATAAATCCCGTCTATATTTATATTTATACACCTCGTCTTTGCGCGTTAAGCGAGACACAACTGCGCTTTATTGGCATGCTGCATGTAATGCGCCCGATCAGGAGACATGATGTAGCCAATAAAAACGTGACACCAGACAACCTGGAATTTCCAAAATTTCGATTACGATATAAGTGGTTACTTTCTTTAAATGAATGGTTATAATCCATTGTATTTACAGGACCCCTAACAAAGTTTTAACTCATAACAGTATACTTCAAGGTAGGTATAGTGAAGTTTGATACTCTCTCTCTCTCTCTCTCTCTCTCTCTGTAGTGAGCTTATTTATCTGCAAAAATACAGTATTTAGATATAGCCGTCTAAATAGCAAATATAGTTTTTATTTTAAATCCAATTTATGATCTTGTATACCAACCGTGAATCTGACATATATTAAGCTATACTACTACTGCTGCTGATACTACTACTACTACAACTATAATAATAATAATAATGATATTATACGTGTTCGTCATTATCATCATGCTTCTTGCTATCTTTGTTTGTCTTTATCGCCGTCTGTTTGCATACCTGTCTATCCTGTAGCTGTTGTTAAAATAATTTAAAAATAGGTCATCGTGTTCAGGCACCACTGATTGGAGTCATTTAATTTCTTAGTTCATCACAAGTCTTCTCCATTATTATTATTATTATTATTATTATTATATAGAACTGGTCATAATCGAACTGTCATGCCATCGGTGCAGGATTTGACTTGCAAGCGGGAATGTGAGTATTCCCCCATCCCACTTTGCTTGAAAATATATTCGTTGGAAACTACATATATGGTAGAACATCCATTCATTCATTAAAAAACTGAAAATAATAATTTAAAAAATTTAAGAAAACTGCAAGAAGTTATTGTGGTGGGGTGGGTGTGGGGACAGGAAATGAAAGAAAGTATATATAATGTGTGTTAATGCGATATTTTTCTCAATCAGGTATACACAACGTTCATAAAGAATCCAACATATTTATAAAACTGTCAAATCTTCTGATGTGTCATAAATTGAAATATTGCACTTTGAGCATATCAAACTCCACGAGTCAAATTTAAATATCAAATCATGCAATTATGCAAATGTTTCCTAAGACAATACACTACGCCATGATTTTCCTCAAACCATTACCAATTTAGTATATCAGAATAAAAGAGTACACTTAATTGAAGAAAAACGCATCCTAACGAAATAAAGTGGTAATATAAAGTGATAATATATTTAAATATTTATCATCTTTATGTAGCCTCAATTTTAGAATAATTTTTTAAAATGTGTAATAATAATAATAATACAGCTTTGTTATTATGACCGAAACACGAAGCAAACATTTAATTATACACGCTTATAAATTAATATTTATATCTGAGTTTTTATTTTATTTAACTCTTTCTTGTATATTTCCCTCTCATTTAATAATGTACATAGTTCAGGCCTCCATCTGACAAAGAGATGGATTAACTCCATACACTGGGAACTACTATTTTATAGAACTACTGTCACAAAGTTTTGTATTGACATACATTTATGAGTGTGTGTGCGTTCATGTGTGTGTATGCGTTCATGTGTGTGTTTGTGTGTGTGTGAAAAAGTTACAAGAAGTTAAAAATGACCGATGCCACTGTAGCCAGGAACACTGTATGACCTAATGACGTTTGGATTTTGTATAATGACGACGTGTGTTTCCTGTTCTCTTTTCTTGCAATATTAACTTCTCGCATTTAAATTTCTTATCATTGTGACCACAGTGGAGTGGTCATGTCATTCAAAGGATAATAGTCACTAATGTTACCGGCGAGTAAGATCAATTTCACAGCAGCATTTTTAAGGGGTCATTTTCAAATATGACTATGAATAATTTGGACCTAATTTTTTGGAACCTAAAATAAAACTTACTGTAGTAGCAGTTGATTAAATATCTTGCTTTACCCATTTGTTTTCAATAATGTAATCTAACTATTCCAAGCACTTCTTAAAATTTGCAGTTTATGTTGTGCTCATTTGAAGTCATGTCGCCAAATATATCATATACTGAGATGGGAACGTAAACTTAATGAAAGCTCATTTACAGTAGAAGACATAATTTTGTTTTAAAACCCGTGCTCCGATACGGTAATTATTTTTCTTGCTATGCTCTTTTTAATAGGAAAGCCAACACCTTTTTAGGAGTCAAGGTAATGCGTTAGAACTGTGAACCGGAGCCACAGTATATCGTGGCAAAGTCTGCTAAACATAAATACAAAAACTAGGTCAAATCCATGCAAACATTCGATGTACAATTGACTTCCAGTTCTACATGTGATATTTTTTAAAAAATGAACTCTTTAAATGGATTGACACCATCACTTCTCTAGTACGATATACATACCTGTAAAAGGAAATTAATCCAGAGATTTCCGTTACATTTGAATATCACGAGCCTGCAATCATGCAATGCAATATTATCTGCAGCTAACCTTAACACAGCGTTAAGATACCGAGGCATACGTTCCCGGGCTCATTATCGATCCAAAATTGCATAACTGAGATATGACAGAATACACTGTGTGATTTCACGGTTGTAGATTTGTGCGTTTCTTTTGTCAGAACACGCCGAGGTAATCACGAGCAGACGTTGAATACCCATATCCGAAAATATTCATGATTATGTATGCTTGTAAGCAAAGCATGCTTATATAATTATCCATTGAGCCACATAGGCATATGGAGATTAAAACAAAAAACTTAATAATTCGTCCAATTACACGCTGAACAAATATAGTGCCGCACACAAATACGCGTGTAATACATATATGTTCTTCATACATACAAGACTGGCAACAATACCTTTGAAATCGGTAACCTTACCTAGAGCGGTACACAAGGGCTCGTATCGTTGCTTACAATTTACCTGTCATACAGGCACTATTTAATAACTATAAGGGAGGATAATTGTCTCATTTCTCGCGCGACCTATTTAAGAATAAACGCTGATATTTCAAGCTAGATTTCGCGTAGCGTAATAAATTTGGTATCAATGTTTAGCTCAGGCATTCGACTTTGTAGGTGTATCCAAAGTTTGGCTTGCTATCATGCTTTTAAGGAATGCCAGACCATTTCCCCATGCTTAATATTCAAAAACAACGCGCTGAATAGAACACTGCCTTCTCATTGGCCAACTGAAAATAATATATAATAAATGCATTGTTTAAAACCAGTGAGAGGATAGTATTCCATTCAGCGAGGGTTTCACTTGTATATTAAGCGTGCATGATCATGGTCATGTCGAGCAGCAGCGTGGCACAATGGTAAACGAAATAGTACTAGATTAATGGGATAATATGAAACTTAAAGGAAAGCAAACGAAGTTAACATTTATCGACATCGAGTTGAAATAATCTAGACCGAGTGAGGTTATGAAGAAAAAAATTAAAATCGAAAAAGAAAATCGGTAAAGATAAATCGAGGAAGGGTGCATTTTAGATTAAATTTAAGATTGCAGATGAAATGGGAACGAGAGAGAGAGAGTATATTTGATTATGCACAGTATTCATCTTCACTAGCCACAGTTCCGATATGATATATCCTATTCACATCTTGGCGGATCGAACACACACACACACACACGTGTGTGTGTGTGTGTGTGTGTGTATGTATGTATGTGCGCGTGCTTTATCCTAGCAACATCGATTGAATTTCACGAGTTGCCTCCCTTTAGTATGTAATGCCAGCTGGCCAATAGCTTTGTGCATTGTAGATCGGCCGAAAATGGTAGGGTAATTGACCTAAAATGGATACTTTGGAAGTTTAACATCGAAAGTATGACATTGTATCAGAGGGAAGTCATTACATGTATATTTGAGTGAAAGGTATTTGCGCAAACACTGACAGGCACTGGAAAATTGCTTATATATCAGTCCATTCAAATTGTGCTTCCGTTGTCTCGATCATGTAGGAACAGTGGTCAAATTTGAACAACTTAATTTGGCTTGCCGCCGCTTCCAATGAAATTCACAGATCCGAAGCACATACATATTTGCTGCATACGCCAAGGTGTAGATAGGGTGATGACATCGGAACTTTGGTTAGCGAAGATGGCACAATATATAGCTTTATATGTTATTGAAAATGACCATCAACACCCCCCCCCCAAAAAAAAAACACCGAACATACTGATATATAATCAAGTAGACGAAGAGTGGACTGGCTGACATATACATATTTTGAGAAGAGTAATGGAAACATATTTGAAAAGGAAAATACACAAATTATATTCTTTTTTATTTGCAGCCATTGCAAATTATTAGTATATTATGTTTTATTTGCAGCCATTGGGAATTATGAATGTACTCCTGATCAGTACTATGATGAATATTTAAAGACATGTAGTCTATGCAAGGACGTGTGCCCTACTATACCGTGTGAAATCTGCCCTGGTAGGTAATAATATGCCTTTAGAATGTGTAATCCATAAAAGACGTGTGCCTTACTATACCATGTAGAACCTGCCCTGGTAAGTAGTCATATGCCTTAGAATGTGTAATCGATACAAAGACGGGTGCCCTACTATACCATGTAAAATCTGCCATGGTAAGTAGTCATATGCCTTAGAAAGTGTAATCGATGCAAAGACGGATGCCCTACTAAACCATGTAAAATCTGCCATGGTAAGTAGTCATATGCCTTAGAATGTGTAATCGATGCAAAGACGGATGCCCTACTATACCATGTAAAATCTGCCATGGTAAGTAGTCATATGCCTTGGAATGTGTAATCGATGCAAAGACGGATGCCCTACTATACCATGTAAAATCTGCCATGGTAAGTAGTCATATGCCTTAGAATGTGTAATCGATGCAAAGACGGATGCCATACTATACCATGTAAAATCTGCCCTGGTAAGTAGTGATATGCCTTGGAATGTGTAATCGATGCAAAGGCGGATGCCCTACTATACCATGTAAAATCTGCCATGGTAAGTAGTCATATGCCCTGGAATGTGTAATCGATGCAAAGACGGATGCCCTACTAAACCATGTAAAATCTGCCATGGTAAGTAGTCATATGCCTTAGAATGTGTAATCGATGCAAAGACGGATGCCCTACTAAACCATGTAAAATCTGCCCTGGTAAGTAGTCATATGCCTTAGAATGTGTAATCGATGCAAAGACGGATGCCCTACTATACCATGTAAAATCTGCCCTGGTAAGTAGTCATATGCCTTTAAAATTCTCAAAAAGAGACTATTAAACTGAATGACCAAATAATTAACCTTTATTATGAAAAAGCTGGAATACTATCAAACTGACCCTTCCATATTACTTCAAATTTTTCTACAAAATCTTGTATCAAAAATAAGTTGCAAACTGATATACAATATCATGCTAGATTGGGAATACAGTGTTGTAGACCAGTATACGTTTTCTGTATCACATGTTCACATATCATGCTTGAGAAATCATAAAGGTCTGAAACGTTTGCATGTGATTTAAGTTTAAGCCAATATAATCTATAAATGTTTTAGAAAGGAAATGATGTACGGGAGTAGCTGTAGTCATGTATAACGTTTCCTCTAGTTCAATAAATATTAATGGTTGAATCACAAAGTCTTTATTAACTTACAGATGAAGTTCATTTTTAGGTACAAATAAACAGTTAATAGTGTACGTTTATCAATTTTCAGAATTTGTTACGACCACTGAGCCCGTATTCAAGACGGAAACAGGAATGGATGATTCAATGAAGGCTTTTTGGGTCGTTTTCTGTATGATCCTTATCATATTGGCAGTAGTGGTTGGAGCTTTTATCCTCCGTAAACGCTACCAGCTCATCAAAATGTGCAAAAAGAAGAAGACCTGGTCTCGGGAAGTGACTGTCAGTGCTGTTGAGGAAACCGAACAAGCGCACGAGTTACAGACCCTTCAAGAGCCTCTTTCAGAACAAGCCAATCCCTGTTAGACGGACTTTTTGTTCAGTGAAATTTGATCCCTATTTGGGGGTATCTATGCGTGTCATTTAATTCTTTTATTTTCGTTTACATTGATACTATGAATATTGAAGGAGAGGACCATGGACTTCGCGTTTTCTTTCTTTCATCGGGAAATTCTGCTACAACATTTTCATAATGATTTTTAAAAAAATACTGATCCTTTTTTTAGCACATAATGTTAAATACTTTAAAAACAGAAATACTTAAAAACAGATTGATTGTTCAGTTTCAAGTAACTAAATTCTGTATGAGTTCAGTACAAAATCGTCCAAAATACACGCATGGAGACCTCAAGATTTGATGGGATAGGGGAGAGAGGGAGATCGGAGAAGTTACAAGTTGTATAGGCAAGCACGTGTCCTTTTATGGAATATAGATACATATTCAGACATATTGGGGTTAGGGCTAATTTCTGTATATAGACGGTCTGAAATATCTGACGTGTTTTTATTTATCTTTTTATTTCTTTATTTCTTTATTTATTGCAATTTCCAGACAATGAAATTTCTACCGACAATCAGCAACACCGATGAAAAATACTCGAATTTGTGGAAATACCAATGAATATGTTCTAATTGTGCGTGTAATTTTGTCCGTTCTAAAGTATGTCTGTATATGTTCGTGTGCTAATGTAATATGTCTAGATATGCGGTGCAGATTCTAGGGTTAATAAGTTGAGCAGGTTCTCATTTGAGAACGTGTTTAAATATGAGAACAGAGTTGGAGAATGAGCATGAGGATATATTTTCTAACAGATCAGGGGTTTCAACATCATTGAGCACGAACGTGTACTCTGACTCAAAAATGAAATGTGCGAAACCTTTATAGAATCGCGTTAAAATTGAATTCAAGTTATGAATTCAGAGCCAGAATGATAGAGTCAGTAACAAAACGTGTCATAAGCCTTTGGCCAAGTTTTGTGGGGTTGGTTTGTCCTTTCATGTTACTGTAATGTGTAGTATAGTTAATATTAAGCCATATATAACTTTAGCACAATCAGCGTACCTACGTTAAGATAAATCTGCGCCAAACATATTTTATAAATAATATTGTATTTATTACTTTTATTTTACTGAGTTAATCTGGAGCTATAATGAATACACGTTTAAAGTTCAGTAGGCGAGATTGCTAATATGGAATTTGTACAGTATATATGAAAAGTTAATCGGGAAAAGTCTTTAATTAATTTACGCACTTTGGCGGAGCCGCTATTCACTTTTCTTTGTCCTAATTGTGTAAGCAATCTCGCATATAAAAAATTGTTGACGGCAAGAACAAAATATAATACAAGTGGCATATGTAGACAGAAACATATATTGATCACAGTAATTGTGTGATATAAAATTATGTTTCTGCTAAAGGTAACCCTGTTGTTTATGTGCTTAGAAAAGTCAGTTTTTCGAATGTATAGATTTTCAGTCTACAGGCATTTTTTAAGGGTTGTACTCTGTATACATGAATGTTTCACGATTTTAACCGCTGCATATAAGAGGTATAATTTACCTTAAACATGCATGTTATAAATTCAGTGACCAAGACCATGAAACTAATTTGGGAAAGACTGTACACCTATGCCTTTTTGTGAATTTGATTTATGTTTAACAGGGTTTAAACTGCTTTGCGAATATAAAAGTCAAGGGCTTTTTAATGACTTTCCAGAACACATTTAATAACTTTAAATGGATCCGATTCATGACCTATCATGAAACAATGTACCTTTTTCTTTTACTTCTGAAACAATACAACTTAGATCACTTATGAATCAGTTTTCCTCCACTCTAAAATATATTTAACTTAGAACATGTTTTTTGTTTTGTTTCAATCAATGCAAATAATCAACATGATAACAACTGTTTTAAATAGTTTCAAAATTGTGAAGGGCCTGTGTGAACCCTGGTTTATTATCAGACACAAAAGGAATGGAAGATGAACAGAAAGGTGACGGAAACACAGAGGCATGTATATGTATTGTTAAGAAGTTAACTCATTGTGTCACTGTTAATTGTCCGGGCACACCAGAGTTAGAGGGTGTTGCGACTTGAAGGTGGGGTTGGGATAGCCATTGTGCTTTGGATAATTACTTTGGGTTATTGTTTCGGCTAGCAAGGCGCTGAAAATAACCTTTATAGTAGATCAGAGAAACTTCGACTGTGGGTGTTTCGTTTAGCAAGTTGCTGTTACACGACCTCTTTTAGTGGGTCAGTAAGTACGAATGTGGGTTATTATTTCCTCTAGCAAGCGCTGTTACATGACTTCATATTGTAGGTCAGTAAGTACGAATGTGGGTTATTGTTTCGTCTAGCAAGGAGCTGTTTACATGATCTCATTTAGTGGGTCAGTAAGTACGACTGTGGGTTATTATTTCCTCTAGCAAGCGCTGTTACATGAGCTCCTATTGTAGGTCAGTAAGTACGAATGTGGGTTATTGTTTCGTCTAGCAAGGAGCTATTTACATGACCTCATTTAGTGGGTCAGTAAGTACGACTGTGGTTTATTATTTTATCTAGCAAGGCGCTGTTACATGACCTCCTATTGTAGGTCAGTAAGTACGACTGTGGGTTATTATTTCGTCTAGCAAGGAGCTGTTTACATGATCTCATTTAGTGGGTCTTTAAGTACGACTGTGGTTTATTATTTTATCTAGCAAGGCGCTGTTACATGACCTCCTATTGTAGGTCAGTAAGTACGACTATGGGTTAATGTTTCCCCTAGCAAGGAGCTATTTACATGACCTCATTTAGTGGGTCAGTAAGTACGACTGTGGTTTATTATTTTATCTAGCAAGGCGCTGTTACATGACCTATTGTAGGTCAGTAAGTACGACTATGGGTTAATGTTTCCCCTAGCAAGGGGCTATTTACATGACCTCATTTAGTGGGTCAGTAAGTACGACTGTGGTTTATTATTTCCTCTAGCAAGGCGCTATTACGTGACCTCCTATTGTAGGTCAGTAAGTACGACTGTGGGTTATTATTTCGTCTAGCAAGGAGCTGTTTACATGACCTAATTTAGTGGGTCAGTAAGTACGACTGTGAGTTATTAATGCCTCTAGCAAGGCGTTGTTACACGACCTTCTTAAGCTGGTCAGTAAGTACGACTGTGAGTGTTAGATTGTTTAATGTATTTGCGGTGCGTGAAATGTGTGTACATTTCATAATTAAAAAGATACGTGTCATCGTCCTGACGTTTTAGACGGGATATCAATATATCCTACGTCTGTTGGGAACTTTATCTCTCGAACACCAATGGATGGACGTGGTCCAAATTTAATCAAACGAAGAAGAGAAAAACAACTGCAGCTAAATCGATATTTTTATTATTTTTGACCAAACGTTATACAGGAGTAAAAATGATTTTAAGTTATGAACCCTGGGTCAAGGTCATGTGATAGATTTAATAAAATTCGTGGGGACAGTCCATGCCAAAACAGTGGAAGTAGTTAAAAAAAGTTGATAACAGCAGCCATTTTCTGTTGATTACCAGATGATAGAGATGAAGTTTTTGATGAACTCTATGTATCGTTTCCAAAAGTTATATTATGTAAAAATTACAATTATCTATGTGATGTTTTCTTAAAGACATTTTATGTAGCTGAACTGAACACTATAATTGAATATCATTTGTAATTATATTTTCTTTTCGATATAATATTATTCTGGAGATATATTTATGTAGATATAAAATATAAACTTGATGTAATGTAAGACAAAATTTTCTCTGATAAAAATAAATTCATGTAGAGATTTTCTCAGCAAATAGTTTTTTTTTCTTTACTGATTTATTGGATCAATTCTGTCTGCATAAATATGCTTCAAAGATAAAATACTTTAATGAAATATACAGTGATATGTATTTAACTCTGCTGATCAATTGTCATGAAAATATTGAACACTGTACTGTAAGAAAATAATGTATTTTGTTTTAATTTCGACAATTTCTGAGCGTGTATTATGTGTCTGTTTTGTAAATTGAAGCAATTAATTTACACTACAATTTGAGTTTCCTTCTGAGAAATCGGGTATGTAGAATAGACTCGATACATCAGCCTGCGTGTAATAAGAGACGCTTGGTAGAGGCTACCTTTTTCTTGGAATGTGTCCCCTGACGATGCTCCAGATAAGAGACGCTAATTAGAGGCTACCTTTTTCTTGGAATGTGTCCCGTAACGATGTTCCATATTTAATTGGCTTCGAGTTTTTAATAAGTGCTATTTCTATATGATAAAAATGGTTTCTCGTTTTAAAGATGTTACCAATGTTTGGCTTTATTTTTGTTTTGGGTCACTCTTTGGTGGAAACTAAAACTTACCCTGCATTTTATAGCCAGCATAGTGCTTATGTGCCGTAAAGTTATATATACTGACATACTTACCTACACGTTGAGTGTACATTTCATTATTAAAAGGGTACATGTCATAAAGCTTAATAATTACCTACATACTGCATTTTGTTCTGGTTTGTAATATACGCAATATTCAGCCGGTTGGCTAAATATGTTGATTACCATACATGCATTGCCTGTTGAATTCCATTAAGCTGGAAAAGGAATGTTTGATGTGTTTTCGTAACCAATTCTGAGAGAAAAATGTTTATTTCTTTCTAAAATTAAAATATTTATGTCTGAATTCTGTAACAGTAACGTACACTATAAGAACTAAATGTATATTTTCATAACTAATGTGTACATTTCATACAGTTTTGATGCTAATATCTTGATTTCATTCTTAAATTCATAACAGTAAAAATTTATGTTAAATTACGATTTTGATATTGATGATATATTGAATAATATTAAAGTCTTATGTGCAAAGAGTCCAATGTGTTGCTGTTATTATTATTTGAAAAGAGTAACCATGTATACAAAAATCATGTCTGCGTTAATACGAGTTGAACATTTGATTTTGTTAACTTAGTAAATATTATGGAATATCAATTATAAATGATGAAAGGAGGGAATATTTATCACATATTCCTGTAACATGCTATTATATGAATGAAGCTATATCAGAAAATGCATTTACAATGTGTTTGATTTCTTATCAGTTTTCCTTTGTTGTATACCCGCCTAAAGGTAGTGTGTACTGTTAGGACGTCAGTTTGTCTGTGTCCGTCTTCTGTTACCTTTCTCGTTTCTGTACAATTTACCCATACCAGTCCATTTAAATGGCTTTGGAACAGAAGAAGTAAATTAATGCTGGCGCCAAAGGTCGATATGTGACTGAAAAATCAAATGGTTTGAAATTAAAAGTTCAAAGGCGAAGGTCACTGTAGCTATTAGGTGGAAAATAGTTTCTGCTCTAAACTTTAGTAAACTTTAGTTCTCGGCCATTTACCTTCATCAACTTTCCTGCTGTCTTACAGACTGAATGCGAATGAATGAAGTAATTGACTTTGGGGACAAAAGGTCAAATGTCACGTTTCCTGAGACTGACGGACTGAAGGAAGAAAGATTATTTTTCCTTCAAAATAAATTTAGTTGTAGATATAGAACCGTCTTCAAAGTTGCTACAGGGGCTGATCATATGGTGCGAATGGTGTCTATATTGTTAAGGTCAAAAGTCAAAGTTCAAGAGGGTTGTGGTTCAAAAGAGAAATGAATTATGCAGAATCAGTTTTGTTCTAATGCTAGTTCATTGACCAAACTTTGAAACAAGTGTGTACTTCAGGTGAGAAATAAAACCACATCTGTTGGGGGCGAATTGTCAAAGGACAATGTCATGGTAAGTCTCATACAAGAGTATTGTTTCCACAGTAAGTTTAGTTCTCGACCACATATCTTTACAACGTGACAAAACGTATTGAAAAGGTTTATTGAAAATAATTTTAAATATACACCATATAACGGCACCAAGTTTTGAAGAGGGCTCACTAATATGGGAAGATACAGTGCTGCATCGTTACGATTATGCTGCTGGAGGGACAAGGAAAAGGTATTCTTGAAAATCAATTGAATTGCACACCATATAATAATATTAAGATTGGAAAAGGTCTAGCAGATTTGGGAAAGAAATATTGCTGGTAAAAATCAAGGTCCCAGTGATCTAAATCAGTTGAAATCACACCAGGTTTGCAATTTAGACAGGCAAGGAAACCATTGAAAGAAGGTTTAGAAGGACGAAATGAAAACTGACCTGTACCATCGCGATAAACCATGCTCTTCTAGAATTGGTGTTTAATCTACCGTTAATAGAGTTCTTCTTAATTTGCCTGATATACTAGTTTACTCTATTTATTCTTTCTGAACAAATATTTTGAAGCTAAAATATTCACACTTTATATTCTACAGTGAGCTATTGTGAAAAATGTTCTTTTTAATATAATAGTCTATGTCATTTGTACAACAAAATATTTGTCTTCGAGTGCCGGCTTTAATTGTCTTCAACAAATAAATTTTCCATTTAAACAAATCTTTAAAATGACATTATATTAAAGCGTCAATGATATGGAAAAGTGTTTTGTAATCCATAACAAATTATGAACCGTGTCTTTTTAATGTCTGAGGAGTGCACACTTTTCAATAAGGCAAGTGTTTGGGTTTATATGACTGATGAGTTCTCATTGCTCAATAAGTAAGTGTTTGGAATTTATATGCCTGACAAGTACACACTGCTCAATAAAGTACGTGTTTGCATTTATAGGCTGACGAGTACACACTGCTCAATAAGGTAGGTGTTTTGATTTATATGGCTGACGAGTACACACTGCTCAATAAGGTAGCTGTTTTGGATTTATATGGCTTATGAGTACTCTGCTCAGTAAGGTCGGTGTTTGAATTTATAAGACTGATGAGTACACAGTGCTCAATAAAGTAAGTCTTTGGATTGACTTAAATGAATTTAACAAGTTAACAGCATTTCATTGGTTCTACTTTTGACATCCAGTCAGAAGAGAAATAAAATAATGCAGCATTTTATCACATAATTTTAATAATTCGATTGAGATAAATAATTGCACCAGATAATAATAGGAAATAATTTTGATAAGTTGTATAATTTACACTGACATCACACAAAAGGGATATGGCTCAAGAGTTAGAAACTGTCGTTGCGAGTTTAACAAGAAAGGTAACTCTTCAGAAAAGGTTTTACAAAAGATCATTTTGTACAATAACAACAAGTTTGGTTCAGTTTGTATAACCATGGAACTTTGATTATATGGTCCTGACCTAGACAGATAACACAGTATTTTAGTTTTTAGTTTTCAATAAGTCGTCATCCATTTTCTTGTCTTGATGATAATAGATAAAGCCAGTGAATATTTAGCATACTTTCTAAGGTAGACCATATCGTAACAATTGAGTGAAAGCACAAAAGTATGTTACAGTGACCCATTTTCATCATTCTACATGTTAGCAAAAATTAGTTACAAAACAATTTTGCTCTTAGAATGGACATCTTTTAATTGTATACAGAACATGTTTAGAAAATCTGTTAATGTTTCTTGATACTGCAAAGGCCAAAAAGTATCTCTAGTACTTTTACTAACTTTGGTGAAGATCATTTAACTACACTTATATATACATGAATATCTGTTTTTAAAATAACCCATATTGTTTACAGCTTCAAATTACACTTCAAGTAGAACAACACCACTCTTTGAACAGAAATCCTTAATCTAACATAACATCACTTAGTTAGCCTGCCGTTAACAACAGAGAGTGGGCTGAGGCACCTATTTCGATACAGACAGCACTCTCTGTCACTCGATCCCTACAGATCAATGTGGTTTGAAGCGAGCATTTGGGATTTAAAGAAACAAAGGTTTTATAGATTACATTACACTTGAAAAGCTGAAAATTAGGTGTGAGTGACCCAGTTGCACTCGAGTGCGTTTTTGATAAATCCTCAAAACAATTTTCTTCTAGAATGGATATCAAACCAGACACGTTAGAAAGAAATGTAATGTATCACGATGCATAAGAGGCCGAAAGGAAATTGTAATAATGTATGTTAGTTTTGGCACCAGCGGATTGACTTTTCCAAAATACCCATGATTTAACCTTATTAAACTATTAAACGGTGTCCTTTGCAATCATAAATGCTACGAACGATGAACAGCACAGCTTTTTTGGGGAAAATCCCCTATCTACAAAAAAAATGCTTAGCTAATCAGTTGCAAACAATGGAAAAGTGGGATGATGTACCTCACAGTGATACTGAAGAACAGTATGCAGTCCTTTATGTTGTCATGCTGCAGGACAACTCATATCTGGGTCACTGTAGTGTAACCAACAAACACTAACCGTAGTCCAAAACTAGCATCTGAATAGCATGAAAACTGAAATGGCTAGTAGGTTATGTCATTTTATAATATAAAGGCGGACAGACAGACAGAAGATGAAGCATACAGCTAACAATCTGAAGAGAATATTGCAAAGGTGTTTCCACATCAGAAGATGAGGAAGTTCGTACGTAAATTAGTTTTCAAACGGGCCAGCAAGTGTTGTGTGAATATTAATTTGATTTTTAATAGTAATAATGATGTCACTAAATGATAGTATTCCTTCGTGTAAAATAATATCATCTGGTATTATTGTTGAAAGTTGGGTGATTTTCTGGAGAGAGAGAGAGAGAGAGATCCTCAGAGCAGTGCAACGAAATCAACCAAATAGGTGATGGATCGTTGTATTTTTTGCATTTATCGTACATAGGTTTCCTTTCAAAATTCGAAAAACAAAACAAAACAAATTATGTATTGGTTTTGGATAAAACGTGTTTGTATATTTAGTAGAACATATCCCATAGCTATCCGAGTATTTAATGCCTATTATCCATACCACACAGCCGTATATATTTATATGTTACTATTTATATCCCGGAGTTTCAAGAGTATGTATGCTTGAGAGGATCCCAGTTAATGTTGATCGAGACATACCTTATTTCCCATAATACGCTGTTCATAAACTCAGATGATTTGCTAAAGAGAGAAAATAACTCTGTGGTTACTAAAAACTATTACTTGTGTGATTTCGAATACAAATGATATCTATAATAACAGTATGGACAATGTGGAATTGCTAAATGTCCGCGAATATAGATTTTGCCCTCCTTCTACATTTAGATTCCACTACTGAGTCTTGATTCTCGTCGGTTTGAAAATGGTTGAGAGGAAGAAAACTGTATTTCTGGATAAGTTTGTTTATTTACACCCGTACTCGCTGAATTTCATTACTACTACTGTTGTTATTGTTGGTTTTGATATTATTATTATTATAGAACTGGCCATACTCGAACGGACATGACATAGACACAAGATTTGATACGAAAGCGAGACTGTGAATGTATCCTTTTCACCACCCACACCACGTCTTTCCCTGAAAATATATTCCTTACAATGTCTTATATGGTATAATATAATTATCTTCCATTCATTCATAAATTGACAGAACTCATAGTTATATATAAAATTTGAGATATTGTAATTAGTTGTTGTCGGGGTTGGTTTGAAGTGTAGGAGCGTCTATGAAATAAAAATACATGCATCTGAAATGATTCTCCTCAAACCCATTAGAAATTTTCTGTCTCGGAAATAATAGAGTAAACTTTATTTAAGATCAATGCATCCTAACTAAGTAAAAGGATAATATTTTAATGTTTATATTTATTTAGTCTCAATAATTATAATAATAATAATAATAATAATAATAATAACATAAATGATATCATGATGATGAAGATGAGAAAAAAGCATATATGATAAAGGTTTGCTTTGCTATTATAAACTAAACTCAAAATAAACATGTTATTCTACATTTATAAATTGTTGGGTTTTTTCACATGTTTTAATACAATATTTAACTAAATGTTTGTGCAAATTTTCCTACAATGTAGTCACGTAAATTATTCAGGTTCCCACAACAAAGAGCTTAATTAGCTCGATTCGTCAGGAACTACTTTCTTTAGCTACATCGTTACCATGTTTTGTGTCAACACGTACGTATAAACTAGCATGTGTGAAAAATGTTCTTTTTAATGTAATAATCTATGTCATTTGTACAACAAAATATTTGTCTTCGAGTGCCGGCTTTAATTGTCTTCAACAAATAAATTGTCCATTTAAACCAATCTTCAAAATGACATTATACTAAAGCGTCAATGATACGGAAAAGTGTTTTGCAATCCATAACAAATTTATGAACCGTGTCTTTTTGTATGTCTGAGGAGATCACACTTTTCAATAAGGCAAGTGTTTGGGTTTATATGACTGACGAGTTCTCATTGCTGAATAAAGTAAGTATTTGCATTTATAGGCTGACGAGTACACACTGCTCAATAAGGTAGGTGTTTTGATTTATATGGCTGACGAGTACACACTGTTCAATAAGGTAGGTGTTTTGGATTTATATGGCTGACGAGTACATACTGCTCAATAAGGAAGGTGTCTGGGATTTATATGGCTTACGAGTACACTGCTTAGTAAGGTCGGTGTTTGAATTTATAAGACTGATGAATACACAGTGCTCAATAAAGTAGGTGTTTGGATTGACTTAAATGAATTTAACAAGTTAACGGCATATCTTTGGTTCTACTTTTGACATCCAGTCAGAAGAGAAATAAATATATGTAGCATTTTATCACATAATTTTAATAATTCGATTGGGATAAATAACTGCACCAGATAATAATAGGAAATAATTTTGAAAGATGCATAATTTGCACTGAATCACACAAAAGGGATATGGCTCAAGAGTTAGAAACTGTCGTTCCAAGTTTAACAAGAAAGGTAACTCTTCAGAAAAGGTTTTACAAAATATCATTTTGTACAATAACAACAAGTTTGGTTCAGTTTGTATAACCATGGAACTTTGATTATATGGTCCTGACCTAGACAGATAACACAGTATTTTATTTTTTAGCTTTCAATAAGTCGTCATCCATTTTCTTGTCTTGATGATAATAGATAAAGCCAGTGAATATTTAGCATATTTTCTATAGTAGACCATATCGTAACAATTGAGTGAAAGCACAAAAGTATGTTACAGTGACCCATTTTCATCATTCTACATGTTAGCACAAATTAGTTACAAAACAATTCTGCTCTAAGAATGGGCATCTTTTAATTGTATACAGAACATGTTTAGAAAATCTGTTAATGTTTCTTGATACTGCAATGACCAAAATGTATCTCTAGTACTTTTACTAACTTTGGTGAAGATCATTTAACTACACTTATATATACATGAATATCTGTTTTTAAAATAACCCATATTGTTTTCAGCTTCAAATTACACTTCAAGTAGAACAACACCACTCTTTGAACAGAAATCCTTAATCTAACATAACATCACTTAGTTAGCCTGCCGTTAACAACAGAGAGTGGGCTGAGGCACCTATTTCGATACAGACAGCACTCTCTGTCACTCGATCCCTACAGATCAATGTGGTTTGAAGCGAGCATTTGGGATTTAAAGAAACAAAGGTTTAATAGATTACATTACACTTGAAAAGTTGAAAATTAGGTGTGAGTGACCCAGTTGCACTCGAGTGCGTTTTTGATAAATCCTCAAAACAATTTTCTTCTAGAATGGATATCAAACCAGACACGTTAGAAAGAAATGTAATGTATCACGATGCATAAGAGGCCGAAAGGAAATTGTAATAATGTATGTTAGTTTTGGCACCAGTGGACTGACTTTTCTAAAATATCCATGATTTAACCTTATTAAACTATTAAACGGTATCCTTTGCAATCATAAATGCTACGAACGATGAACAGCATAGCTTTTTGGGGGAAATCCCCTATCTAAAAAAATTCCTTAGCTAATCAGTTGCAAAAAATGAAACATTGGGATGATGTACCTCATAGTGATACTGAAGAACAGTATGCAGTACTTTATGTTGTCATGCTGCAGGACAACTCATATCTGGGTCACTGTAGTGTAACCAACAAACACTAACCATAGTCCAAAACTAGCATCTGAATAGCATGAAACTGAAATGGCTAGTAGGTTATGTCATTTTATAATATAAAGGCGGACAGACAGACAGAAGATGAAGCATACAGCTGACACTCTGTAGGGAATATTACTAAAGGTGCTTCCACATCAAAAGATGAGGAACTTTGAACGTAAATTAGTTTTCAAACGGGCCAGCAAGTGTTGTGTGAATATTAATTTGATTTTTAACAGTAATAATGATGTCACTAAATGATAGTATTCCTTCGTGTAAAATAATATCATCTGGTATTATTGTTGAATGTTGGGTGATTTTCTGGAGAGAGAGAGAGAGAGAGATCCTCAGTGCAGTGCAACGAAATCAACCAAATAGGTGATGGATCGTTGTATTTTTTGCATTTATCGTACATAGGTTTCCTTTCAAAATTCGAAAAACAAAACAACACAAATTATGTATTGGTTTTGGATAAAACGTGTTTGTATATTTAGTAGAACATATCCCATAGCTATCCGAGTATTTAATGCCTATTATCCATACCACACAGCCGTATATATTTATATGTTACTATTTATATCCCGGGGTTTCAAGAGTATGTATGCTTGAGAGGATCCCAGTTAATGTTGATTGAGACATACCTTATTTCCCATAATACGCTGTTCATAAACTCAGATGATTTGCTAAAGAGAGAAAATAACTCTGTGGTTACTAAAAACTATTACTTGTGTGATTTCGAATACAATTGATATCTATAATAACAGTATGGACAATGTGGAATTGCTAAATGTCCGCGAATATAGATTTTGCCCTCCTCCTACATTTAGATTCCACTACTGAGTCTTGATTCTCGTCGGTTTGAAAATGGTTGAGAGGAAGAAAACTGTATTTCTGGATAAGTTTGTTTATTTACACCCGTACTCGCTGAATTTCATTACTACTACTGTTGTTATTGTTGGTTTTGATATTATTATTATTATAGAACTGGCCATACTGGAACGGACATGACATAGACACAAGATTTGATACGAAAGCGAGACTGTGAATGTATCCTTTTCACCACCCCCACCACGTCTTTCCCTGAAAATATATTCCTTTACAATTTCTTATATGGTATAATATAATTATCTTCCATTCATTCATAAATTGACAGAACTCATATATAAAATTTGAGATATTGTACTTACTTGTTGTCGGGGTTGGTCTGGAGTGGGGAGCGTCTATGAAAAAAAATACATGCATCTGAAATGATTCTCCTCAAACCCATTACAAATTTACTGTCTTGGAAATAAAAGAGTAAACTTTATTTAAGATCAATGCATCCTAACTAAGTAAAAGGATAACATTTTAATATTTATATTTATTTAGTCTCAATAATAATAATAATAATAACAATAATAACATAAATGATAAGGTGATGATGATGATGATGAGAAAGAAGCATATATGATAAAAGTTTGCTTTGCTATTATAAACTAAACTCAAAATAAAGATGTTATTCTACATTTATAAATTGTTGGTTTTTTTCACATGTTTTACTACAATATTTAACTAAATTTTTGTGCAAATTTTCCTACAATGTAGTCACGTAAATTATTCAGGTCCCCACAACAAAGAGCTTAATTAGCTCGATTCGTCAGGAGCTACTTTCTTTAGCTACATCGTTACCATGTTTTGTGTCAACACGTACGTATAAACTAGCATGTGTGAAAAATGTTCCTTTTAATATAATAATCTATGTCATTTGTACAAAAAAAAATATTTGTTTTCGAGTGCCGGCTTTAATTGTCTTCAACAAATAAATTGTCCATTTAATCCAATCTTTAAAATGACATTATACTAAAGCGTCAATGATATGGAAAAGTGTTTTGTAATCCATAACAAATTTTATGAACCGTGTCTTTTTGTATGTCTGAGGAGTGCACACTTTTCAATAAGGCAAGTGTTTGGGTTTATATGACTGACGAGTTCTCATTGCTCAATAAAGTAAGTGCTTGGAATTTATATGCCTGACGAGTATACACTGCTCAATAAAGTAGGTGTTTGCATTTATAGGCTGACGAGTACACACTGCTCAATAAGGTAGGTGTTTTGATTTATATGGCTGACGATTACACACTGCTCAATAAGGTAGGTGTTTTGATTTATATGGCTGACGAGTACACACTGCTCAATAAGGTAGGTGTATGGGATTTATATGGTTTACGAGTACACTGGTCAGTAAGGTCGGTGTTTGAATTCATAAGACTGATGAATACACAATGCTCAATAAAGTAGGTGTTTGGATTGACTTAAATGAATTTAACAAGTTAACGGCATTTCATTGGTTCTATTTTTGACATCCAGTCAGAAGAGAAATAAAATATATGTAGCATTTTATCACATAATTTTAATAATTCGATTGAGATAAATAATTGCACCAGATAATAATAGGAAATAATTTTGATAAGTTACATAATTTACACTGACATCACACAAAAGGGATATGGCTCAAGAGTTAGAAACTGTCGTTGCGAGTTTAACAAGAAAGGTAACTCTTCAGAAAAGGTTTTACAAAAGATCATTTTGTACAATAACAACAAGTTTGGTTCAGTTTGTATAACCATGGAACTTTGATTATATGGTCCTGACCTAGACAGATAACACAGTATTTTAGTTTTTAGTTTTCAATAAGTCGTCATCCATTTTCTTGTCTTGATGATAATAAATAAAGCCAGTGAATATTTAGCATACTTTGTAAGGTAGACCATATCGTAACAATTGAGTGAAAGCACAAAAGTATGTTACAGTGACCCATTTTCATCATGCTACATGTTAGCAAAAATTAGTTACAAAACAATTTTGCTCTTAGAATGGACATCTTTTAATTGTATACAGAACATGTTTAGAAAATCTGTTAATGTTTCTTGATACTGCAAAGGCCAAAAAGTATCTCTAGTACTTTTACTAACTTTGGTGAAGATCATTTAACTACACTTATATATACATGAATATCTGTTTTTTTAATAAAAAAACCAGATTGTTTTCAGCTTCAAATTACACTTCAAGTAGAACAACACCACTCTTTGAACAGAAATCCTTAATCTAACATAACATCACATAGTTAGCTTGCTGTTAACAACAGAGAGTGGGCGGAGGCACCTATTTCGATACAGACAGCACTCTCTGTCACTCGATCCCTACAGATCAATGTGGTTTGAAGCGAGCATTTGGGATTTAAAGAAACAAAGGTTTTATAGATTACATTACACTTGAAAAGTTGAAAATTAGGTGTGAGTGACCCAGTTGCACTCGAGTGCGTTTTTGATAAATCCTCAAAACAATTTTCTTCTAGAATGGATATCAAACCAGACACGTTAGAAAGAAATGTAATGTATCACGATGCATAAGAGGCCGAAAGGAAATTGTAATAATGTATGTTAGTTTTGGCACCAGTGGACTGACTTTTCTAAAATATCCATGATTTAACCTTATTAAACTATTAAACGGTATCCTTTGCAATCATAAATGCTACGAACGATGAACAGCATAGCTTTTTGGGGGAAATCCCCTATCTAAAAAAATTCCTTAGCTAATCAGTTGCAAAAAATGAAACATTGGGATGATGTACCTCATAGTGATACTGAAGAACAGTATGCAGTACTTTATGTTGTCATGCTGCAGGACAACTCATATCTGGGTCACTGTAGTGTAACCAACAAACACTAACCATAGTCCAAAACTAGCATCTGAATAGCATGAAACTGAAATGGCTAGTAGGTTATGTCATTTTATAATATAAAGGCGGACAGACAGACAGAAGATGAAGCATACAGCTGACACTCTGTAGGGAATATTACTAAAGGTGCTTCCACATCAAAAGATGAGGAACTTTGAACGTAAATTAGTTTTCAAACGGGCCAGCAAGTGTTGTGTGAATATTAATTTGATTTTTAACAGTAATAATGATGTCACTAAATGATAGTATTCCTTCGTGTAAAATAATATCATCTGGTATTATTGTTGAATGTTGGGTGATTTTCTGGAGAGAGAGAGAGAGAGAGAGAGAGAGAGATCCTCAGTGCAGTGCAACGAAATCAACCAAATAGGTGATGGATCGTTGTATTTTTTGCATTTATCGTACATAGGTTTCCTTTCAAAATTCGAAAAACAAAACAACACAAATTATGTATTGGTTTTGGATAAAACGTGTTTGTATATTTAGTAGAACATATCCCATAGCTATCCGAGTATTTAATGCCTATTATCCATACCACACAGCCGTATATATTTATATGTTACTATTTATATCCCGGGGTTTCAAGAGTATGTATGCTTGAGAGGATCCCAGTTAATGTTGATTGAGACATACCTTATTTCCCATAATACGCTGTTCATAAACTCAGATGATTTGCTAAAGAGAGAAAATAACTCTGTGGTTACTAAAAACTATTACTTGTGTGATTTCGAATACAATTGATATCTATAATAACAGTATGGACAATGTGGAATTGCTAAATGTCCGCGAATATAGATTTTGCCCTCCTCCTACATTTAGATTCCACTACTGAGTCTTGATTCTCGTCGGTTTGAAAATGGTTGAGAGGAAGAAAACTGTATTTCTGGATAAGTTTGTTTATTTACACCCGTACTCGCTGAATTTCATTACTACTACTGTTGTTATTGTTGGTTTTGATATTATTATTATTATAGAACTGGCCATACTGGAACGGACATGACATAGACACAAGATTTGATACGAAAGCGAGACTGTGAATGTATCCTTTTCACCACCCCCACCACGTCTTTCCCTGAAAATATATTCCTTTACAATTTCTTATATGGTATAATATAATTATCTTCCATTCATTCATAAATTGACAGAACTCATATATAAAATTTGAGATATTGTACTTACTTGTTGTCGGGGTTGGTCTGGAGTGGGGAGCGTCTATGAAAAAAAATACATGCATCTGAAATGATTCTCCTCAAACCCATTACAAATTTACTGTCTTGGAAATAAAAGAGTAAACTTTATTTAAGATCAATGCATCCTAACTAAGTAAAAGGATAACATTTTAATATTTATATTTATTTAGTCTCAATAATAATAATAATAATAACAATAATAACATAAATGATAAGGTGATGATGATGATGATGAGAAAGAAGCATATATGATAAAAGTTTGCTTTGCTATTATAAACTAAACTCAAAATAAAGATGTTATTCTACATTTATAAATTGTTGGTTTTTTTCACATGTTTTACTACAATATTTAACTAAATTTTTGTGCAAATTTTCCTACAATGTAGTCACGTAAATTATTCAGGTCCCCACAACAAAGAGCTTAATTAGCTCGATTCGTCAGGAGCTACTTTCTTTAGCTACATCGTTACCATGTTTTGTGTCAACACGTACGTATAAACTAGCATGTGTGAAAAATGTTCCTTTTAATATAATAATCTATGTCATTTGTACAAAAAAAAATATTTGTTTTCGAGTGCCGGCTTTAATTGTCTTCAACAAATAAATTGTCCATTTAATCCAATCTTTAAAATGACATTATACTAAAGCGTCAATGATATGGAAAAGTGTTTTGTAATCCATAACAAATTTTATGAACCGTGTCTTTTTGTATGTCTGAGGAGTGCACACTTTTCAATAAGGCAAGTGTTTGGGTTTATATGACTGACGAGTTCTCATTGCTCAATAAAGTAAGTGCTTGGAATTTATATGCCTGACGAGTATACACTGCTCAATAAAGTAGGTGTTTGCATTTATAGGCTGACGAGTACACACTGCTCAATAAGGTAGGTGTTTTGATTTATATGGCTGACGATTACACACTGCTCAATAAGGTAGGTGTTTTGATTTATATGGCTGACGAGTACACACTGCTCAATAAGGTAGGTGTATGGGATTTATATGGTTTACGAGTACACTGGTCAGTAAGGTCGGTGTTTGAATTCATAAGACTGATGAATACACAATGCTCAATAAAGTAGGTGTTTGGATTGACTTAAATGAATTTAACAAGTTAACGGCATTTCATTGGTTCTATTTTTGACATCCAGTCAGAAGAGAAATAAAATATATGTAGCATTTTATCACATAATTTTAATAATTCGATTGAGATAAATAATTGCACCAGATAATAATAGGAAATAATTTTGATAAGTTACATAATTTACACTGACATCACACAAAAGGGATATGGCTCAAGAGTTAGAAACTGTCGTTGCGAGTTTAACAAGAAAGGTAACTCTTCAGAAAAGGTTTTACAAAAGATCATTTTGTACAATAACAACAAGTTTGGTTCAGTTTGTATAACCATGGAACTTTGATTATATGGTCCTGACCTAGACAGATAACACAGTATTTTAGTTTTTAGTTTTCAATAAGTCGTCATCCATTTTCTTGTCTTGATGATAATAAATAAAGCCAGTGAATATTTAGCATACTTTGTAAGGTAGACCATATCGTAACAATTGAGTGAAAGCACAAAAGTATGTTACAGTGACCCATTTTCATCATGCTACATGTTAGCAAAAATTAGTTACAAAACAATTTTGCTCTTAGAATGGACATCTTTTAATTGTATACAGAACATGTTTAGAAAATCTGTTAATGTTTCTTGATACTGCAAAGGCCAAAAAGTATCTCTAGTACTTTTACTAACTTTGGTGAAGATCATTTAACTACACTTATATATACATGAATATCTGTTTTTTTAATAAAAAAACCAGATTGTTTTCAGCTTCAAATTACACTTCAAGTAGAACAACACCACTCTTTGAACAGAAATCCTTAATCTAACATAACATCACTTAGTTAGCTTGCTGTTAACAACAGAGAGTGGGCGGAGGCACCTATTTCGATACAGACAGCACTCTCTGTCACTCGATCCCTACAGATCAATGTGGTTTGAAGCGAGCATTTGGGATTTAAAGAAACAAAGGTTTTATAGATTACATTACACTTGAAAAGCTGAAAATTAGGTGTGAGTGACCCAGTTGCACTCGAGTGCGTTTTTGATAAATCCTCAAAACAATTTTCTTCTAGAATGGATATCAAACCAGACACGTTAGAAAGAAATGTAATGTATCACGATGCATAAGAGGCCGAAAGGAAATTGTAATAATGTATGTTAGTTTTGGCACCAGTGGACTGACTTTTCTAAAATATCCATGATTTAACCTTATTAAACTATTAAACGGTATCCTTTGCAATCATAAATGCTACGAACGATGAACAGCATAGCTTTTTGGGGGAAATCCCCTATCTAAAAAAATTCCTTAGCTAATCAGTTGCAAAAAATGAAACATTGGGATGATGTACCTCATAGTGATACTGAAGAACAGTATGCAGTACTTTATGTTGTCATGCTGCAGGACAACTCATATCTGGGTCACTGTAGTGTAACCAACAAACACTAACCATAGTCCAAAACTAGCATCTGAATAGCATGAAACTGAAATGGCTAGTAGGTTATGTCATTTTATAATATAAAGGCGGACAGACAGACAGAAGATGAAGCATACAGCTGACACTCTGTAGGGAATATTACTAAAGGTGCTTCCACATCAAAAGATGAGGAACTTTGAACGTAAATTAGTTTTCAAACGGGCCAGCAAGTGTTGTGTGAATATTAATTTGATTTTTAACAGTAATAATGATGTCACTAAATGATAGTATTCCTTCGTGTAAAATAATATCATCTGGTATTATTGTTGAATGTTGGGTGATTTTCTGGAGAGAGAGAGAGAGAGAGATCCTCAGTGCAGTGCAACGAAATCAACCAAATAGGTGATGGATCGTTGTATTTTTTGCATTTATCGTACATAGGTTTCCTTTCAAAATTCGAAAAACAAAACAACACAAATTATGTATTGGTTTTGGATAAAACGTGTTTGTATATTTAGTAGAACATATCCCATAGCTATCCGAGTATTTAATGCCTATTATCCATACCACACAGCCGTATATATTTATATGTTACTATTTATATCCCGGGGTTTCAAGAGTATGTATGCTTGAGAGGATCCCAGTTAATGTTGATTGAGACATACCTTATTTCCCATAATACGCTGTTCATAAACTCAGATGATTTGCTAAAGAGAGAAAATAACTCTGTGGTTACTAAAAACTATTACTTGTGTGATTTCGAATACAATTGATATCTATAATAACAGTATGGACAATGTGGAATTGCTAAATGTCCGCGAATATAGATTTTGCCCTCCTCCTACATTTAGATTCCACTACTGAGTCTTGATTCTCGTCGGTTTGAAAATGGTTGAGAGGAAGAAAACTGTATTTCTGGATAAGTTTGTTTATTTACACCCGTACTCGCTGAATTTCATTACTACTACTGTTGTTATTGTTGGTTTTGATATTATTATTATTATAGAACTGGCCATACTGGAACGGACATGACATAGACACAAGATTTGATACGAAAGCGAGACTGTGAATGTATCCTTTTCACCACCCCCACCACGTCTTTCCCTGAAAATATATTCCTTTACAATTTCTTATATGGTATAATATAATTATCTTCCATTCATTCATAAATTGACAGAACTCATATATAAAATTTGAGATATTGTACTTACTTGTTGTCGGGGTTGGTCTGGAGTGGGGAGCGTCTATGAAAAAAAATACATGCATCTGAAATGATTCTCCTCAAACCCATTACAAATTTACTGTCTTGGAAATAAAAGAGTAAACTTTATTTAAGATCAATGCATCCTAACTAAGTAAAAGGATAACATTTTAATATTTATATTTATTTAGTCTCAATAATAATAATAATAATAACAATAATAACATAAATGATAAGGTGATGATGATGATGATGAGAAAGAAGCATATATGATAAAAGTTTGCTTTGCTATTATAAACTAAACTCAAAATAAAGATGTTATTCTACATTTATAAATTGTTGGTTTTTTTCACATGTTTTACTACAATATTTAACTAAATTTTTGTGCAAATTTTCCTACAATGTAGTCACGTAAATTATTCAGGTCCCCACAACAAAGAGCTTAATTAGCTCGATTCGTCAGGAGCTACTTTCTTTAGCTACATCGTTACCATGTTTTGTGTCAACACGTACGTATAAACTAGCATGTGTGAAAAATGTTCCTTTTAATATAATAATCTATGTCATTTGTACAAAAAAAAATATTTGTTTTCGAGTGCCGGCTTTAATTGTCTTCAACAAATAAATTGTCCATTTAATCCAATCTTTAAAATGACATTATACTAAAGCGTCAATGATATGGAAAAGTGTTTTGTAATCCATAACAAATTTTATGAACCGTGTCTTTTTGTATGTCTGAGGAGTGCACACTTTTCAATAAGGCAAGTGTTTGGGTTTATATGACTGACGAGTTCTCATTGCTCAATAAAGTAAGTGCTTGGAATTTATATGCCTGACGAGTATACACTGCTCAATAAAGTAGGTGTTTGCATTTATAGGCTGACGAGTACACACTGCTCAATAAGGTAGGTGTTTTGATTTATATGGCTGACGATTACACACTGCTCAATAAGGTAGGTGTTTTGATTTATATGGCTGACGAGTACACACTGCTCAATAAGGTAGGTGTATGGGATTTATATGGTTTACGAGTACACTGGTCAGTAAGGTCGGTGTTTGAATTCATAAGACTGATGAATACACAATGCTCAATAAAGTAGGTGTTTGGATTGACTTAAATGAATTTAACAAGTTAACGGCATTTCATTGGTTCTATTTTTGACATCCAGTCAGAAGAGAAATAAAATATATGTAGCATTTTATCACATAATTTTAATAATTCGATTGAGATAAATAATTGCACCAGATAATAATAGGAAATAATTTTGATAAGTTACATAATTTACACTGACATCACACAAAAGGGATATGGCTCAAGAGTTAGAAACTGTCGTTGCGAGTTTAACAAGAAAGGTAACTCTTCAGAAAAGGTTTTACAAAAGATCATTTTGTACAATAACAACAAGTTTGGTTCAGTTTGTATAACCATGGAACTTTGATTATATGGTCCTGACCTAGACAGATAACACAGTATTTTAGTTTTTAGTTTTCAATAAGTCGTCATCCATTTTCTTGTCTTGATGATAATAAATAAAGCCAGTGAATATTTAGCATACTTTGTAAGGTAGACCATATCGTAACAATTGAGTGAAAGCACAAAAGTATGTTACAGTGACCCATTTTCATCATTCTACATGTTAGCAAAAATTAGTTACAAAACAATTTTGCTCTTAGAATGGACATCTTTTAATTGTATACAGAACATGTTTAGAAAATCTGTTAATGTTTCTTGATACTGCAAAGGCCAAAAAGTATCTCTAGTACTTTTACTAACTTTGGTGAAGATCATTTAACTACACTTATATATACATGAATATCTGTTCTTTTTTATAAAAAAACCAGATTGTTTTCAGCTTCAAATTACACTTCAAGTAGAACAACACCACTCTTTGAACAGAAATCCTTAATCTAACATAACATCACTTAGTTAGCCTGCCGTTAACAACAGAGAGTGGGCGGAGGCACCTATTTCGATACAGACAGCACTCTCTGTCACTCGATCCCTACAGATCAATGTGGTTTGAAGCGAGCATTTGGGATTTAAAGAAACAAAGGTTTTATAGATTACATTACACTTGAAAAGCTGAAAATTAGGTGTGAGTGACCCAGTTGCACTCGAGTGCGTTTTTGATAAATCCTCAAAATAATTTTCTTCTGAATGGATATCAAACCAGACACGTTAGAAAGAAATGTAATGTATCACGATGCATAAGAGGCCGAAAGGAAATTGTAATAATGCATGTTAGTTTTGGCACCAGTGGACTGACTTTTCTAAAATATCCATGATTTAACCTTATCAAACTATTAAACGGTATCCTTTGCAATCATAAATGCTACGAACGATGAACAGCATAGCTTTTTTGGGGGAAATCCCCTATCTAAAAAAAATTGCTTAGCTAATCAGTTGCAAAAAATGAAACATTGGGATGATGTACCTCATAGTGATACTGAATAACAGTATGCAGCGCTTTATGTTGTCATGCTGCAGGACAACTCATATCTGGGTCACTGTAGTGTAACCAACAAACACTAACCATAGTCCAAAACTAGCATCTGAATAGCATGAAAACTGAAATGGCTAGTAGGTTATGTCATTTTATAATATAAAGGCGGACAGACAGACAGAAGATGAAGCATACAGCTGACACTCTGAAGAGAATATTACTAAAGGTGCTTCCACATCAAAAGATGAGGAACTTTGAACGTAAATTAGTTTTCAATCGGGCCAGCAAGTGTTGTGTGAATATTAATTTGATTTTTAACAGTAATAATGATGTCACTAAATGATTGTATTCCTTCGTGTAAAATAATATCATCTGGTATTATTGTTGAATGTTGGGTGATTTTCTGGAGAGAGAGAGAGAGAGAGAGAGAGAGATCCTCAGTGCAGTGCAACGAAATCAACCAAATAGGTGATGGATCGTTGTATTTTTTGCATTTATCGTACATAGATTTCCTTTCAAAATTCGAACAACAAAACAGCACAAATTATGTATTGGTTTTGGATTATACGTATTTGTATATTTAGTAGAACATATCCCAAAACTATCCGAGTATTTAATGCCTATTATCCATACCACACAGCCGTATATATTTATGTTATTATTTATATCCCGGAGTTTCTAGAGCATGTATGCTTGAGAGGATCCCAGCTAATGTTGATTGAAACGTACCTTATTCCCCATAATACGCTGTTCATAAACTCAGATGATTTGCTAAAGAGAGAAAAAAACTCTGTAGTTTCTAAAAACTATTACTTGTGTGATTTTGAATACAAATGATATTTATAATAACAGTATGGACAATGTGGAATTGCAAAATGTCCGCGAATATAGATTTTCCCTCCTCCTACATTTAGATTCCACAACCGAGTCTTGATTCTCGTCGGTTTGAAAATGGTTGAGAGGAAGAAAACTGTATTTCTGGATAAGTTTGTTTATTTACACCCATACTCGCTGCATTTCATTACTACTACTGTTGTTATTGTTGGTTTTGATATTACTATTATATAACTGGCTATACTCGAACGGACATGACATATGTAAAGATTTATTTTGATGCTAGTTTTCATCTAAAGGTTTATACGATTGTAAGATACAATGAAGTGTGTTCGAATTGTGAATTGGAGCTGCAACATACCCTGGCAAATTCTGCAAGACTAGAAAAAAATATAGGTCACGTCGATGCAAATAGTCTATGTACAATTTACTTCAAGTTCTACAATGAATTTATATTTGATTTAATAACTTTCAACATGAACTCAATAATTTGTCTTTATACCCTCACTTCTCTGTACGATGTACACACCTGTACAAGGAAATTATTCCAAAATATCCTTTGCATACGTATTGTGAATGTTACGGACATGTATGCAATATTACCTGAAGTTAACCTCGAAACAGTGTAACATAAAAAACAACATATTTTCCCGGGCTCATTATTGATTCAATATTGCATACTTGTGGCATTACAGGCTTAGTTTGGTTTGGTGTTATTCGTCACAGCAACACAGGCAGCTTATATAGTGCCAAAGCAATTGGTGCAAAGTGCTTTGCCAAAGATTTCGAAATATCTACTATTGAATCAATATGGATCGAGTCAAGTTTCCTCAACAGTCAGTCAATTTATATCTGCTCAGCATATAGACCCCCAAACTCCCACTCCTCAAGGACTGGCCAATTTGAACATGAGTTAGAGGCTGCTTTATCTTCCAACAATGAAATGATTATCATGGGAGACTTTAATATTGATTTTCTGTCTGATACTAACACTAAATGGCTACATATGATACAACTACACGACCTTCCACAGTTAATTAATGCTCAAACAAGAGTAACAGCCTGTACTACTACTCTCGACAACATCTACACTACCCATCCTGATAAGCCCTACGAGATAAACGTACCATGTTTCCCTATTAGTGCTCATTATCCCATGTGTGCAACTCGTAAGCAGCAGAGCACAAAGAAAAACAATTTACACTCCTATATGCAAAACAGATGCTTTAAAAACTTTGCTGAAAATGAATTTATCACTGAACTATCACAAAACATTAACTCAATAACTTTCTCTAACATAGACCCAGATTACGACTTGTCTATCTGGAACCACTGTTTTCTTACTATCCTAAATAAACAAGCCCCCCATACGCATCAAAAGAATTAAACGATCAAAACAACCATGATGGTATACTAATTGAATCGCAGAGGCACAACATAAACAAAACTACTATCAAAAATAAAATAAAATGTACAAAATATCGTTTGTGGCTGAAAAAAGTCAAATCACTCATTGTAAAACGCAATATTTCCTTTTTCAAAGAAGATATCGTCTCAAACTCCATGAACAGATCCGTCTTGAATCACTTGCGAGATCTAACTTCAACGAAACCTGCATCTCTAACTTCATATGAAATTATAGTTGATGGCACTAGTTATACTGATGAACTCGATATTGCAAACCAATTGAACCTCTTTTTACTAATATATCCCAAACCCTTGCTGAAGATCTGACAGCAACCGCTTAGGGGTCGGGTTCTGGTGATCTTTGAATTTGCCAATGGAAATGAAGCATTCAAAAATCTGAACTTACTGGCGCAATCTTCAATGATTTTAAAAAAAGCATTCGGTTCGGTTGACCATTCGGTGCCTGGTTTACGTCGTATCTCACCAATATATACCAAGTTGTTTGCACGGGAAAATATACTTCCAAACCAAGTCATATCTTAAGTGGTGCTCGCAAGGATCTATATAAGGGCCTCTTCTTTTTCTACTATTTATCAATGATTTAGCCTTCTATCCAGCGCACTCTAACACAGATCTTTTTGCTGACGACTCAACATTGCATTTATCTGGTAAATCTCAAGAGTCCATTAAAAATAATCTTCAGATCGACCTCACCAATATATCAGTTTGGTGTCAACAAAACAAAATGCATATTAATATCTCTAAAACGAAATATATGACAATCGGAACAAGGCAGTGCCTATTTGCTAACATGAATTTACTTCTAACTCAAGATGGCTTAGATGTGTCTATTGTCAAAAATTAAAAAAAAAATCTTGGTATCTACAATGATCAACATCTCAGCTGGAATGCACATGTCGATCACCTATGTGCAATTTTAGTCAAAATTTTAACTGTTAAAATTGCTGTCGAGATTTCTACTTCCCCAAACACCTGAACTTTATTTTTCTGGATATATATATATATATATATATATATATATATATATATATATATATATATATATATATATATATATTACCACTGATAGACTACGGCTGAACACTAGGGGGAAAGACATCCAATTATAATCTGCCCATAATTGATAATCTCCGGAGAAGGCTCGAATGTTTTGTTTTCACATCTGCAATGGCTACCCATATAAAAAAATGTTTTCTTGATTTTAACAGAATCATGACATATACGTCTTTAAACGATCTTTCTCCAGATTATATTTCTAACCTAACTGAAGTAAGATCATCGAATACTGAGCATAATCTCCGATCGACGACTAACAACGATCTCCAGATTCGGTGGTCCAAAATCAACAATTACAACAATGTTGATGTCTCTGTGACTGAAAACAAAGCATATGGTTACCACACAATATTATTTCTACAGCACAGTATGAATCAAACATTTTTTATGGCTACATGCATTGTTCGGTTATTTCTGGTTTATTAGTCTTTCAAAATAACATAACATCTTATCTTTTTATATCATTGTTCTCCTTGCAGGTATATACTTTTGATGTTTAAAATATTTCTCTTCGCTAGTACATGTATTTTCACATTCTTTCTTCTTATTTGTTTCTATATATTAAAGATTCCTTGTTTGTATATATCATATTAAACAGTGAGCGTGATGTTTCTATTATAAACATAAATTGATTTTTTTTGGAAGAATTAGTTAACAAATTCGATTTGTATTAGCGTAAAATCATACGAACACAAACAGATGAAATCGTAGCTAACATTACAAAACTTCTTCATAGCGCTGATAAATCAATTGTGAAAAGTCCTGATACAACCCCCCAAAAAAGGAGTGCAAGAGAACACTTAATAAACGGTTGAAATGCATACAAAGAAAACTCGAGATTCACTGCGAAAGCTGAAGTCAGCACGAACCCACACAACTATTAATAACGCATATGCTACCAAGGACAAAAATCCCTTGTATAACTGTTTTGTAAACAACACGGTAACCGAATACAAATATGAAACAAATGAAAAGGGTAAAATATTGAATCTTGATGGTAATAAGGCGCTATATGAACCCACAGGTTCAAAGGATAGAATCACTAATTCTCAAAACTTAAGGAAAAATAAATCCGCCCTCTGACAGTTGAAGATAAAATGAATATCGGAAATACACAGAAGAACGATTACTATAAGAATAAGTAAAACATTTTAATTTGAATACATGAATTAATGCCGAATGTTCGCATGCTGGACTAATTAAGCTGTTCCTAATTAAGAAACATTCAGAGTCCTCGAATTACGTGCCAATCACTTTAGTTGTTGTGTCCATAAAGATGTAAAAATTGAAACTAAACTACTATCTACGGCACATAAGGGGTTTCAATAGAGGAGACTCCACAAGTGATTATATCTTCGTAATAGATGCCCTAACTGAGCTTTCAGATAACATAAATAAACTTATTTCTGTTCATTATGGACTATTCTAAAGCTTTTTATTGACATAGGATAATCGGTCTGTGGAGGAGATTGGATTACACTGGTGTAAGAATTCGTTTTACAACATATTCTTAAATTTTAAACTTCACCTAAGTATGAAGAAAACGGCAACAAGAAAAATTACGAAACAGGTAATTTTAAGCAGACTTTGTTCCAATCTGAAAACAGTGAAGTTCTTATGCTTGAAATTCCAGTGCAACGCGATCCAAATCCGGCTGTGACAAATACGACAAATGGATTACATTCATTTGAATGAGACTTTAATTTTAAAAGTTAATTCACACTGTTGAATCGTTAGAACTCATTATAGTCTTGTCTGCTTACAACCTACAATTTAAAATGTATCTAAATCAAAAGTTTCCAAGTAAGTATCAGTTGTTAATGAAGTGTTATCGCACGAGATAATACTGGCATATTTATTTTATACTTGAATTTACAAATGCTATGAAAAGGTCAGACCGAAAATTCAAGCGCACTTTAACTGTGGATATTATCTGCCTGTTTTAAACATAAAAACAACTCTGTCAGATCATTGTGTAAATATTATATATAGAAAACGAGTGCATTTCATTATTAGGAAACTTCACATCGTTCAGTTTTGTTAACCTCTTTCTGTCACTAAAAATAATGTTTGTAACAAACGTTATTTGACAAAATAAAGCTGATATGTCATTTTATGGCAATTATTCTTAATTAAAAACTAAAGTTTTATTCGCCTTTAAAATGCAATAATTAAACTTTCAGATCAAGCATACACTTTACGAAGTATGTAAATTCTATTGTCTAAAACTCAGGAAAAAAACACTTATTTAAAAAAGAAATATAAATCTGCTTATTTTCTCTGATTTAAAATATTCTTTTGTGCTAATATTTTGAACACGCTGTAAGTCACTGTCCTGAATGATACATCGATGATATCGACGATGAGACTTTACTAACATTTTTTTTTTATTTGCTCCTTACTGTACGCTCCTTGTATTGTCATAAATCACCGTTTCTCAAAGAAACTATCTTTCAGAATAACATACCTGAATTCAGAAATAAAATAGAAAATAGTATGGGTACATTTATTTCGTTCTTTAAATCAAAGGCAGTTAATTGAAAATATTGATGTTAAATTAAACACGGAAATGAGCATTTTTACGGAAGCTTTGTAAATAGGACCATATTAAAAAAAACTATATGTTTTGATAAAACATTGCCAGTGTGTAAATAAGTGGATAAAAATGATGAAATACGTGTGCATTTCATAAGTAACATGGTACATTCAGCAAAGTTTGGACACAATGTTTTAAAAATCCGCTTTGTAAGAGCCGGAATGTTACATAATTAAGATTCATGATAAATTGTGATACAACAGCAATAAACCGTTTTAGAAATGCATAATTTGTACATTTTTTTTAAAAACAAATATTGAATGCTTGTTAAAAACACAACTAAAATAACGAACATAAGATAAAATAAAAAAGTGGCTAATTAATGAATCAATCAAACAGGCTTATAATCGTCTTTTTCATTTTGCTTTAAGTGTCTTATGTTGTACTTAGATGTTTTAAATCATGTGATGCTTAATTTGCATTAATTTGATGTTTATTAAAGAAAACACTTAGCACATATTGGGAAGAACTCTCTAAGTGGTCAAGCTGACTGAACATTCAGATTGATTTATCTATCTTGCCGACCTTTGATTGCTTTTTATTGTCGAATACAAAAATAATAAATCACTGACTTAATCAATCAGCAATCAATACGTATTTTGATCAATATTTTTTTCCGTCGCATATGACTCCGATACTGAATATGTCGTCCACTTGCATTAAACAGGTCCATTTCTAAATACAAACGTCACGTATGATTTAATTGCTTGTATTGTAATAACATAGGTATGGCTGATATACAATGACACTTTTCTGATTGGTTATCTCGATATCGTGTGCTCAAACCTGGGTTTTCCACTTTGCAATACTGCAGTTAAGTGGTATGGACGATTAACACGGTGGTCACAGTAATCTAGTTTTTGAACAGGATCTCTAGCAAAGTTTGACCTCAAAACAGCATTCTTAGTCAGGTATGTTGTATTTTAATCCATTATATTCTCTTGTTCGCTTGTTTCTCTATCAATATTTTTATACAAGGTATTGTTCCAAGAAATGGCCTCTCTTAAATAATGAAAGTAATCTTAAGCTTGAATCCAATTTATCATCATTCGGAACAACCGTGGACATGAGATACATTGAGAACAATACTAATAATATGCACATTAAGCCTAATATGATTCGCAACATCGAAGTACAACATACTAATACTGTTAATAATAATGTAAAAATGTCTTTCTGTCTGTCTACCCCAATTTGCACATAATACTGTCCCGCTGATCTTGTCGAAACTAAGTTAAAGATTTAAGCATCCTGCTTTACCAGCGTGTGTGTGATTGATTGATTTAGGCTTTTAACGTAGCTTTAACCATTTTTCAGTCATATCGCTACGATGTCTGCAGTGTGGCAGTTTATAGTGATGTCTAGCACTGGGGCATTATGTCGCATACATATTAGCATTTTGTCCCATCCAGTCACATTATCCTGATACCAGGCCGACCAGTCCTAACCCTAACCTCTTAATGCTGAACGTCAAGTCTTTGTTATGACTCGGCCGGGGTTCAATCCTGTGACCTCCCGCATCAGAGGCGGACGCTCTAACCACTTAGGTCACCGGAGCAGTCGCTTTAACAGTAAGAATCAGATAAATCAATAGTTTCGATTTATATTCATTATTATTACTATTTTTATTATTATTGTTATTTTTATTATTATTATTATTATTATTATTATTATTATTTCCAGAACAAAAATATCCTTTAAAGACATGGTTGTGCGTTTTGTGGCCTTTGCATAAGCGGATTCCTTTTGGAGAGATTCTTCACCAGACCTTCGTGAATGTGAGTATGTCTTTTATCCTAAGAGTTAGTTCGCTTGCTGGACTTTATATATTTGCAGCAAGTCACACTAGCGTCACTACAGAAAATGGAACAAGCATATAAGGCAAACCAAACCAAAAATTTGCGTGTTTTCTATTGCACTGGTTTTAAAATTAGGGTAGGTAGGTTTTTAAACATTATATATATATATATATATATATATATATATATATATATATATATATATATATATATATATATATATATATATATATATATATATAACAGTAATAATAATAATAATGATTAGTATATATAATGTACAAAGCGTTTTAAGTACAGGGCTAAACGGGCTCATGTCGATGCACAAGTCAATTTCCATATTTTTTTTAGAAAATGTTTTCCCTGTGAGAAAAAAGTGTTTGGGTCGGCAACGAAAAACAAGGATGGTCAGCCGACCGGAAACACGATTTTTGGGTGTTCCTATCTTAATGGGATAAAAGTGGCATCATGTTCATTCTCAAACGGCTGAAGAAAAAAAAACAACTACTGAATCATGTAAACTTCTTGATATTATTTAGAATGAATCGCGGGCTTAAATTATTTGTTTCCCCTCACTCGATTGACCCCCATCCCTAAAGTTGCCACAACATCTAAAAAAAATTTGGAAAGATGTCAGCAGCAATTCCCCCCCCCCCCTCAGATTTAGTATCAGACACTTACCATGTTAATGTTTCCAAAATAAACAAAATTTAACATGAAAGCCCACCCCTACTCAACCAGTTCTCTGAAAAATCATTTGATGAGTGCCTCTATACGAAGCAAACGAAATTATTCGAATATAATTTGAGCACTAAATGGTCGTTGCAGCATACTGTTATTCTGAAGACAACAAACCCCGTCGTCGTTTTCCTCTAAATTTAGTAATTTATTATCTCAAAAGAAAAGTAAGAGTTTCTTAATAATGTATAAAGTTTTGGAAAAAAATTATAAAATAATAACATTTGATTATTATAGTATTGTATTTGGATATGAACGTTGTGCATTTTGAAAGCAAGCCTCCCCAAGATCCCTTAAAAGCACGGTACAATTGGTGTTCATTTAAAATATACAACCCCACCCCCACAAAAATATATCACAATGTAGACTCTATCTTTAATGCTACTTAGTTTTAAGAGAACTTTGTTTGAATCGAGTTTTATTTGGGCATGCACTTGTTTTAATTCTCTTTTTTGTGCCTGAATACAAATGTCACGTGGTACAAAATGATGACTTGCGCATAAATAATATAAATTAATTTGGGTTGCTTTTCTTGATATTTCACGGCACATCAACACAGGCAAGTAATTTAATGCAAAGACAAATGGAGTTAAGTACTTTGCACAAGGAGACGCAAGGTTAGCTGACTCGGTCTGATCGGCTGGTAAGACTCGAACCTGCATCCTTTCAGTCGCGAGTCCGGCGCTCTAATCACCGAATCACCGCGGCTTCTTCCTCAGTTTGTCGCCTCCTCTTATGACATATTGTAGAGCGCATCGGGCATAAGTCTACATTCCCAAGACATTACGGAGGTACAGCTGATGGATTTATTTTTGACCGAGACCAGCCAAAAACAAGACTTTTTATCTACAACGTTTGATAAATATTGCTATTAACGAGGACAAAAAAAAAAGAGGCTAAAAATAGAAAAATTGCGCAAATTCGTGATGCAGAATTTTACGTCTTCGCCAAATCCGTGTAAGACGTTTGTTAAGTATTTGATGGTGCATATATGTATATGGTCGAGTCCCGCGCGCGCGCGCGCACACACACACACACACACACACACTTGCTCAGAGTAGAATAAAACAAAAAGATTTTGACCCAATATGTTCTAAAAAATCGTCTGCATACTCCACATTTTCTTGCAAAGCTTTTTCCACTTTAATGTGATCAGAAAGCGTGTATATCAAGCTGTTTACCTGAGGTGTAGAATCCAGGCAAAGTTTACGCGTCTGGTTCAAGTAGCAAATTAAAATCTAGGTCAAATATTGCACAAACAATCTATATATATATATATGTATGAAATATATTCCATATTCTCGATGTATATACATTTAAAGTGACTTTGCCAGCATGACTTTTTATACCTTTGCTTCTTTCACACGATATACATACCTGTGAAAGGAAAATATAAATATCCAGTGCATTTTACATCACGAATGGCTAGAGAATGTACATATACAGTCAGGTTTGCTCATTTTTTTTATTAAAAAAATTATTGTTTAGGCGCGTCAGGGATGGTCATGTGACACGGTTTTCTTGATTTGGGACAACCGAAGACTGTTTACGCAGTGTGTATTGAGTCAATTGTTATACGCGGTATAGCCTTACGGTTTTATCAACAGGTAGCTGACGCGAGAGCTTAATTTTGAAAAAAGAACAATATCCTGAAAGAAAATAATCATACCAATTAACGAAATTGCTTCAGATTACTCATATGACCCGTTCTGACACCGGTCCATGTCTATCATACTATACAAGAGGCTAGACCAACAAGTAGGTTTCCCTTTTTTTTCTTCCCTTCTTCAAACATTATTGGAAGTGGAAGCCAGAAAACAAGAAAGCGGAGACCTACTTGTCGGCCTAAAAAGAGGCCAAAAGTATAGAATGTTCCGAATGAATTCAAAATAGTTTTGATATTAATACGACTACATGGTCTTAAACTAAGTAATAAAAAAGAGCAAAATCCAACAAGTTTTGGAAAATTCAACAAATAATTAATTTCCCTACCCAAAAAAAAAGGGATAAAAAAGTGCAAATTACAAAAGAACTTACAGTATTAAGAACTGAATCCCAAATAGTCCAAAAAGTTCTCTCACCAGTCCTAATCAATAAAGTTCTAATTAAATTCCAGGGGGGTTCGAAATAAGATCCAGCTCTGATGGAGGTGATGTGCCTGTAATCTTGCATGTACTAATTTACCAGTGGCCTGAAGTGTGATGATGAGTTGACAGTCTTCCAATTAATCACAATAATATAATTCAAGATTCCTTTGTCTGAATTCACTATAATTTCAAATTAATGTTTGTGTCCATGAATATTTTGTTACAGCACTCGGTATTTCCAGTGAATAATAATTTGAATAAACAATTCCACCCAAAAGAAATACATGTACTGAACACAACAGTAAGATTAATTCTGCTACAAGATGTTAAAGCAAGAATTAATAAAATAAACCAGATTATAAAAAAACTAATACACAAAGGAAGAGCCAGAATGAGTCAAAAAGTTCATTTCTATAAAATTCTAAGTTGTGAACAGATAGAATCTGTTACTAAAATTACAATACTGAATGTGAGGTACAACAGGTTCTTCATGGGTGAATTCCAGTAATCCAGACCCAGACTCAAATATGTATACCTCTATTGATAATGATCCTAATATTTAGCCCATTCTCATAGAGAAATATTAACTATGTATTATCTGTTTACCAAAAGAAAAACATCAGTTTCCTTAGTCAGGTACACAGTGAACATGATTTTGGACAAAGTCAAGTCCAAAATACAATTATACATAACACATAATCATGGGAAAAAAACAACAAATTAAATATACATAACAATGTATCACAATGATATAATCCAGAATGTCTTTAAATGAGTTCCCAATGATCACAAAGTAGTGTTTTAGTCCAAAAAGGCAATGAGCACTTTGTAATTCAAGAGAATAATTTAAATAAATAATTAATCGCAAATTATATCTGGACAAAACTAAAAATGATTCACAGACTGATCATAAAACAGGAATAAATAATTGTTTCCAAAATTATATAGAATTTCATAGGGAAAAACCCAGGTCTTGAACTCAAATCAAAGTAAACATCTTGTTTACTTCTTAATATCATTAAAAAAATAAGGTAGGAAGTACCCTCAATTACTGACAAAAATTAAGCACACAATATAGATACGCATAACACCTCCCCTCATAAAGAAAAAGAAAGATTTATACAATAAAGTTTTCTTTTTCATGTTAGTCAAATATACATATGATAATAATTAAAATTAATAGGAAGATTCTTACAAATGACACTCAGTTTTGTTACACAAAATAAAACAATTTAGTACTTCTATACACATGAAGGTGCATCTGCAGTCTCATTATATTTTCCATCAATGTGTTTAATGTCAATATTGTGCTCCTACTGCATCATACTCCATCTCAACAATGCAGTGTGTTTGTTTAAAAGTATACTTTATCAGCAGGGCCATAGAAAGTTTGTGTGGGAGGAAATGGCACCAAACACTCAGAAAATAAAATGCTGCAAACTCCATGAAAGCCCCCACCACCATTGCCCACCTGTGTCTACCCTATGTTTGTATGAAAAACAAAAAATAATCCCTCCCTTTGTATGTGTAATTCAGCATTGGATGGTAGGTATAATAATATGAGCTACTAGCTTTATAATGGTTTTTTGGATAGAAAATATAAGTACCGCATATGAGCTACTCCATGTTCAGTTCCCATTAAATTGAGTCCTCAGTGATATTATATGCTAAAATTCACATAAGACCCATACAGACATTATGTTCAGTTCCCATCGAATTGAGTCTTCAGTGATATCATATGTTAAAATTCACATAAGACCCATACAGACCCTATGTTTAGTTCCCACTGAACTGAGTCTTCATTGATATCATATGTTAAAATTCACATATGACTCATACAGATCCTGTGTTCAGTTTAAAATGAATTGAGTCCTCAGTGATATTATATGCTAAAATTCACATAAGACCCATACAAACCCTATGTTTAGTTCCCACTGAAATGAGTCTTCAGTGATATCATATGTTAAAATTCACATATGACTCATACAGACCCTGTGTTCAGTTCCCACTGAAATGAGTCCTCAGTGATATTATATGTTAAAATTCACATAAGACCCATACAGACCCTATGTTCAGTTCCCATTGAATTGAGTCCTCAGTGATATTATATGCTAAAATTCACATAAGACCCATACAGACCCTATGTTCAGTTCCCATTGAATTGAGTCCTCAGTGATATTATATGCTAAAATTCACATAAGACCCATACAGACCCTATGTTCAGTTCCCATTGAATTGAGTCCTCAGTGATATTATATGCTAAAATTCACATCAGACCCATACAGACCCTATGTTCAGTTCCCATTGAATTGAGTCCTCAGTGATATTATATGCTAAAATTCACATCAGACCCATACAGACCCTATGTTTAGTTCCCACTGAACTGAGTCTTCAGTGATATCATATGTTAAAATTCACATATGACTCATACAGACCCTGTGTTCAGTTTAAAATGAATTGAGTCCTCAGTGATATTATATGCTAAAATTCACATAAGACCCATACAAACCCTATGTTTAGTTCCCACTGAAATGAGTCTTCATTGATATCATATGTTAAAATTCACATATGACTCATACAGACCCTGTGTTCAGTTCCCACTGAAATGAGTCCTCAGTGATATTATATGTTAAAATTCACATAAGACCCATACAGACCCTATGTTCAGTTCCCATTGAATTGAGTCCTCAGTGATATTATATGCTAAAATTCACATAAGACCCATACAAACCCTATGTTCAGTTCCCATTGAATTGAGTCCTCAGTGATATTATATGCTAAAATTCACATAAGACCCATACAGACCCTATGTTCAGTTCCCATTGAATTGAGTCCTCAGTGATATTATATGCTAAAATTCACATAAGACCCATACAGACCCTATGTTCAGTTCCCATTGAATTGAGTCCTCAGTGATATTATATGCTAAAATTCACATAAGACCCATACAGACCCTATGTTCAGTTCCCATTGAATTGAGTCCTCAGTGATATTATATGCTAAAATTCACATAAGACCCATACAAACCCTATGTTCAGTTCCCATTGAATTGAGTCCTCAGTGATATTATATGCTAAAATTCACATAAGACCCATACAGACCCTATGTTCAGTTCCCATTGAATTGAGTCCTCAGTGATATTATATGCTAAAATTCACATAAGACCCATACAGACCCTATGTTCAGTTCCCATTGAATTGAGTCCTCAGTGATATTATATGCTAAAATTCACATCAGACCCATACAGACCCTATGTTTAGTTACCATAAGGCTCAAAGTGAAATCCAAAAGTTAATGTTCCACAAGAACCAAAGTGATATCCTAATGTTGATATTTGCACAAGAATGATACTACAATTTTGCCCTATTAAAATTCCCATGTTAGGACCAATTGTAAAGCCAGTAGTGTCACCCCTACAATGATAAAGTCACATATAGTGCATACCTCCTCCCCTCCACATTCTTTGGTGGGTGGGTGGTAGATCCTGTGAAGTAGGGTTTCATGTCACAGGTGATAGTTGGTGTTTGTCATCTCTGATTATCTTGATTGATTAGTAAGTTTTTAATATCAGAGTTCATTGGCAGAGTTTCACTTCAGGTTTCGCAAGCAAGTTTAAACAAAAAGTTATAATAAGACACTTTGTTTTTTCATTCAACTTTCATGTTTTTTAAAATTACAGAATACGTGCCCAAGAAAAATCCTGGAATGGACAATCCAATGAAGGCCTTTTGTGTCGTTCTTGGTGCAATTTTCCTGGTGATGGCTCTAACTGGAGTCATCATTATTTGGCATCGCCATCGCCTGGCCAAATTTTGCAAGACAAAGTTCATGTTGCAGAAAGAAGTGCCAGTTCAGGTAGTGGAAGGGACCAAGCAGGAGCAAGAATTGCAGCTACTTCAAAATGTGTAGAGTTTATGGCTCTCAGTGATGGCTGTTAACATTGCTTTCACTGTAATGTATACTTGTACTTGTACTGAATGTAGAGAAAGATTTTTCATACACTTTAGGGTTATGTAAGGGTTATATTTCATCTTTGAAATTCCTGAAGCACATTCCTTGATTTTTTAAATATTTTTTATTTATTGTAATTTCCAAACAGTGAAATTTTTTTCACAAATCTCAAACTCACAATATTGTAGAAACAAGAAAAGATATTGCATTAAAATATTGTGTCTAAATATTCAACTGGAAATTCATGAATGTTGAAGGGTATTTCTATTGACAAAAGAAAGCATGAATGAATTTTATTATCAACAGACAGTGAATACAAAATAAATTAAATCCATCAGAATTTGTGATTTAATAAAGAACATTTTTTTCTCACATGGAGATTACTATATCATGCATATAACTTTCCAATATATGTGTAGATAAAAATATTGGTCAGATTTAAGTGAAAACTGCCATAGAAATTAATAAAATTAAAAAAAGCAATGGGATCCAAACTCTCAGAATCTGGTCTTACGTGCAGATGTTTTACAAAATGTGATATACCAGCCAGCAGTAAATAGCTCACTAACATGGCCTACATAACTTTCTACTAAGCAAATTTTTCACTAGTAATGAATCAAAGATATTATAATAGATTTAGAGGCAGATTAGGAACAAGAATGAAAATCGGTGTACATTTATTTACTTGTTATAATGTCAAATGACCATGAATTGCAACTCCAATCCACTGCTGTACTTTATGAACTGAAAGGTCCAAAACAGCTGACAAAAATCTAACACTTCATTTTTCTTCACATGGTTACAGACAATATAAAATGAAAATTGCATAAATGTTGATATAAACTAAAAAATAACTTCTACAGTGTTATACATTAACATTAAAAAATCAAACAATTATCCATTCATTGTTGCCAGTTAATGTTCTGGATTTCTGCAAAAAGAGTATATTTTGAATAGATCAGTTGCGCATAATGAGTATACAGAAAGAAGACCAAGGTGTGCTCAACTTCTGCTTATATGTTTGTCTTTTTTAAAGTATGTCTGTGTGAGTGTTAATGTATAATGCCTGGATATGGTGTGTTTAATCTAGGCTTATGAAATCTGAGCACTTTCCCAGCTAGAATGGATTTTATTATGAGACCAAAGCTGGTGAATGAGTATGAGAAAGATTTTGTGAAAAGCTCTGAAGGTATAGCACTTTCTTGCATTTCTCTCAGACTCGGTATATATGTTTATTCAGTTTGTCAAAAGCTGAAAAGATGAGTGACCTTCAAGACTGGGTTTTACGTTTTAAATTTACAGCCTAGATTTTAGTACAAGAAAAAAACTAGTAATGAAAGCATAGGGTGATTGTATGTTATCATTTGATGCTGCTTTAATGTTTGTACCTTTTTGTACAATTTATGTGAAATATTTGTTAGGTCTGCAAATATTTATTCTGTAAAAGTTTGCACACCAAAAACACAGTTTAAAATGTACTTATAAAAACAAATTATAAATTAAACTTGTTCAAGGATTAAGAACCAACAAATATCAGATAGTATGGAAAATTAGAGACAATACTTTTATTTAAAAAATGAAACAAAATAAAAACCAAAAAGAAAGCAAAAAATAATAAAAAAATAAAGCCCAAAATGAAATTAAAAAGAAAACATGCTGTGAAATCATTCATGAATTTTTGTGGTTTAGGAGGAAACAGATGACATGCTAAAATTTTGTGTAGTCAATGTTTGCCTTAAAAAAAAATCATCACAAAAAATTGGGATTGAATTTTTTTTATTTATTCATTGGCCTCTCCATCTCCCACTCCCCCAAAAGAAATTAAATCCTTTATGAATGTCAGATTTTACAGCGTGCTGTACAATGATTAATATTAGCACATGTTAACATAATTGGTGCACTGTCCTGAGCTGTAATAAATCTGTGCCAACATTTTTAATATTATTTAACATTTTTAAATTAGACCTGCACTATAATAATGATGAATCTGCACCGAAAGGGCTATGTAAATATTAGCTAATATTAATTGTTGTACAATATATAAAAAAAATTGCTTAGTAAAAGTCTCTCATTAATTTAGAGAGGCGGTATTGACTTTTTGTATATTAAAGTCAAAAAAAGTTTTCTTGCATAGAAATAAACATGGTTTATAACATACACAAAGTATCATACAAGTGGAAGCTGAAGACAGGGCCATACCTATCACAGTAATTGTGAATGTATGATTATGGGCCATACCTATCACAGTAATTGTGAATATATGATTATGGGCCATACCTATCACAGTAATTGTGAATATATGATTATGGGCCATACCTATCACAGTAATTGTGAATATATGATTATGAGCCATACCTATCACAGTAATTGTGAATATATGATTATGGGCCATACCTATCACAGTAATTGTGAATATATGATTATGGGCCATACCTATCACAGTAATTGTGAATATATGATTATGGGCCATACCTATCACAGTAATTGTGGAATATATGATTATGGGCCATATCTATCACAGTAATTGTGAATATATGATTATGGGCCATACCTATCACAGTAATTGTGGAATATATGATTATGGGCCATACCTATCACAGTAATTGTGGAATATATGATTATGGGTCATACTTATCACAGTAATTGTGGAATATATGATTATGGGCCATACCTATCACAGTAATTGTGGAATATATGATTATGGGCCATACCTATCACAGTAATTGTGGAATATATGATTATGGGTCTGCTATAGTTAACTTGTTGACAAGTAATATCTATGTCTCTGTCGTGTTTCCACCACCTTTCTGTTCATCTTCCATTCCTGTTATGTCTTTTAATAAACCAGGGTTCCCACAGGCCCTTCAAAACCTTGAAAGTGCTTGAATTATAAGATGGCAAAATCAAGTACATTGTTTATGTACTTAGAAAAGTCAGTTCTTTCTATCCATAGGTATTCAGTCTATGGGTATTTGTTAAAGGCTGTACTTGATATACATGAATAAAGTTTCATGATTTTATCTACTGCATATAAGAGGTATAATTCACAGTAAAAATGCAAATGTTATAAATTCGGTGACCAAGTTGAGGAAACTGATTTGCCAAAGTGTGTACATCTATGCCATTCTGTAAATCAGACTTATGCTTAACAGGGTTCATACAGCTTTGGAAGTATAACATTCAAGACAGTTTAAAGAGTTTTCAAAATGTGGGTTTTAATTGTTAAGGGTCCAAATTCAAGACAGATGATGAGAAGGTATACTTTTCTTTCATATACTTCTGAAACAACAAACTTTGTATCAATCATGTATGTTTTCCTCAAATGTACTGTAAGTAAACCATAGTTAGAATAACTTCTCTTTGAATCAATGCTAAAAAACCAGGACTGCACCTGTTTTATGAAAATTATATAAATAACACATGACCTAACTCTAAAAAAATTCAAGAACTTTCAAGGACTTATTTGACACATGCTAATTAGCAAGCATCTTCAAGACTTGATTTTGCCATCTTATAATTCAAGCACTGTCAAGGTTTTGAAGGGCCTGTGGGAACCCTGGTTTATTATCAGACACAACAGGAATGGAAGATGAACAGAAACGTGGTGGAAACACAACCGAGGCATATATATTAATTGTTAACAAGTTAACTCCTTATGTCACTTTTAATTGTCCTGCAACACCAGTTGGTGGGTGTTGCAACATTGCATTGCCAATATCATAATCACAGGTTGAGCCCACTCCTCTAGAAACCCTGCAAGGAAGTGAAAATGACAAATACACAAAGACTGCAATTACATTGACATTTTTTATGTCCTTGACCAAACTATGTAATGCAGTCAATGCAGGAGGACATGTGATTTGTGGTTATGATCCCTGGCCAATGTTGGGGATAGGAGTTACATATGATTAAAAGCATGCAGATTGTGAAGTAGTTTTAGTTAGATTTTGAAATGATCATTTTGCACTTTGTAAAGTTTTTAACAACCACAATGTTTTGTGGTTTAACAGCTGATATAGATGAATCTAAGATGAACAGACATGTATCTTGGGCAAATATTACACAAAAAGAAGTACCTTTGAGAATGTTCTTATGTGTTTAAATTTACGAAATATGTATGTAGATGTAAAGATAACTGTGACGAGATGACATCTTTGATGTGAGAAAATAGTTACAATGAACATGTGCACAAGGAGATCAAGAATTTGGAGGTAAATAGTTTTTCTTTGATAATTTAATGAATCAATTAATTCTGAACAAATATGTTTAGTGTATAACATAACAAATTAATGAAATGTACACGAGTATTTATTTCAAACTTACTAATAAATTATTGTAAAAATGATTCAATTATTTAGAAATTTAACATTGAACAAGAACAATCTGAGTAATTGTGTGTCTGTCTGGACACAGGCAAACAACTGACACTACAATCTGCATGTGTGTCTGTTTGGACACTAGCAAACAATTGAAATCTGAGTGTGTCTGTTTGGACACTAGCAAACAACTGACACTACAATCTGAGTGTTAATTTCATAATTTACTAGTATAAATTGCATACAGCTTTGCAATTATTTTCTCATTGGTTCTTGTTTTGTTTGTGATGTGATTTTTAGCTGATTGTTGATATGGATCAATATGTTGTTGAATATGATTGCAATATGTCTAGAATTCTGTTAAGATGAAAAGGAAAGGAAATTCTCTCCATTATTTTTGGCTAAAGATATTTCATCAACTTGAACTGAAAAATCTACATGGAATATCAAATCACAACTATAAGTTCTGTATATATTATATTAATTGATGTTACATTTATGAAATATATATGTAGATGTAAGAGTTAACTTTATGACAAATAAGACAACTTCGATGTGAATAAAACAATGCTTTAACAATTAATATACAGTGAACAATAATTTGAAGTGGTTGTAAATCAGACATATACAAAAAAAATTCAACTTGAAAAATATGCAAGAACATTGTGAAAATATTTTACACTACAAGAATGAAGAGTGCATTTTTCATAATGATTGCAACACTTCATGCAGCTTTGATAACATCTTCCCTTTTCTTTGGAATTTATAATTTCATAAGTTTCCCTTAATTAAGATTCGATAGTGATCATAAATTGTCATCAATTTGTTGTGTGCAAGAGTCTATAACATTTAGTAACTGATGTTTGTATTAATAGAAGTTGAAATTTTTACTTTATGAACTTAGTAAATATTATGGAATTATGCTAATTAGGGCTTTAAATGTTATGCCATATTCATGTAAATAGTTTTGACATAAGGGAAACTATACCCATGAAAGTATTAACAGTATATATGACATTTTATCAGTTATTGGTCATTACATACCCACCAAAAGTGTGTAATGTCATGATGTCAGTATGTCTATTATATACCCACCAAAATTGTGTAATGTCATGATGTCAGTATGTCTATTATATACCCACCAAAAGTGTGTAATGTCATGATGTCAGTATGTCTATTATATACCCACCAAAAGTGTGTAATGTCATGATGTCAGTATGTCCATTATATACCCACCAAAAGTGTGTAATGTCATGATGTCAGTATATCTATTATATACCCACCAAAAGTGTGTAATGTCATGATGTCAGTATATCTATTATATACCCACCAAAAGTGTGTAATGTCATGATGTCAGTATGTCCATTATATACCCACCAAAAGTGTGTAATGTCATGATGTCAGTATATCTATTATATACCCACCAAAAGTGTGTAATGTCATGATGTCAGTATATCTATTATATACCCACCAAAAGTGTGTAATGTCATGATGTCAGTATGTCCATTATATACCCACCAAAAGTGTTAATGTCATGATGTCAGTATGTCCAAGTCAATCTGCCTGTTGCCCTTTTAATTTCTGTAAAATAACTTTACTTTTACCTTCTACCTTCATCAGTCCTTGTGGATGGCTTACATTTGGGGTAACAAAAATGCATACTGATGTTAGGGTCAAGGTAACCATGACTGGAAAAAATAAGGAAAATGAGTTCTGTACAATATTAGCTCTACATCACTGCATGAAAAGAAACTATTTTTGATGGCTTGCATGTGGAGTGATTATAAAGTTTATCAATTATGGGGTTGAGAGGTTAAAGGTCAAGGTTACTTTGACTGAAGAAAAAAATTATTTCTGTCAGTACCTTTGAGCTTTTAGACACCAAAATCATTAGATTTCTTTCTTGCCTGAAGTGAAAGTCATGCACAAAGCTTGGTCCAGATCTGTGGCATAGAAGTAAAGGTCAAGGTCAATGTGGCTGAAAGATGAAATATGGTTTCTGCAAAAAATCTTTGGTTCTTAGTGATGTACCTTCACCAAAGTTTGAAGACAAGCTTGAATGAAAGGTATGAAAGAAGCATATATATTTTTAGAGTCCAAAGGTCAAAGCTTAAGGTCATTGTTAATCAAAAAAAAATAGGTCTACACAATAATAAAATGCCTTAAGCAAATCTTGTATGAAAGTTGCCCTCAGGGTGAGAAACAACTAAATGTTTTGAGGTCCTGCAGGTCTATTAAAAAATGTTTTCTTTGCAGTACATTTAGTTCTAGGCTGAATATCATGACCAAATCATGTGAATGGCTTGCACATGCAACAAAAAATAGACCTATTGACTTTGGGCTCAAAAGGTTCAAGATCAGGGTTGCTGTGACACAAATTAGGGAAAAGGTTTCTTGACAGTAACTTTTATTACACAGCACATAATGGCACTAAGTTTTGATGATGGCTTGCTGATATGGGAGGGAAATATGTTGCTTAGTTTGGGTTGGACAGTTGGAAGATCAAAGTCACAGTGACCTAAATAAAAATAGTTGGTTTTCAATCTTTTTCAATAAAATTCACACTTGAGTTGGTTTTTAGACAAGAATGAAACCCATTGATGGTATGGTCAAAGGTAATGATCAAAGTCAGAGACCCACTGGTCAACACTGTTGAGAGTCAACGGTGCCCTCATAGTACATGCGTACAAGAGTATCAAGCATGAGATGGACCTATAATGTAACATTAACTCTTGTTGATCTTTATGCTACTATACTGTACTGAATTAGCTCTTTTTATACAAATATTTTGTGGATGAAATGTTCAAAATGTTATAGTATTATTGTATTAAAATAATCTATTTCATCTGTACAATATATTATTTGTCTTTCAGCACCAACTTAAGTTGTTCTAAACATGCATATAAATTACCCATATAAACCAATCTTTAAAATGACATGATACTAAGGTGTCAGTCATATTGAGAAGGCATTTTGTAACTAGTAACACATGATCTGTGTCATTTTGATGTAGCTGCTGAGTAAACGCTGCTCAATAAGGTAGTGACAGTTCGTTGTTTTCATTCAATACTTGTAGCACATACAGAATGTGTGTGTTAACACAAGAGGTAACTCTGTGTAGCACTATGTCAGACTGATTTTATTAAATTAAGATAATCAATTGCTTGAGTCTGTGATAGGAACTAATTTTGTTAGGTTACATAACAATGATGTCAGGACTTTCCACAAATGTACATATTTATAGAGTTAGTGACTGTTGTTTCAAGCTTGAAAAGATAAGTAACTCTTCAGAAAAGAAAATGGTTTTCTAATAACACACTTTGTACAAATATGGGTGAATTTATTTGTGTACAATCAGACTAAACTTGGATTTTATACTGTTTGATTCTGAGCTGGGTAGGTAATATAGTATCTTTTTAATTTGGTGAATTTTTCTTCCTTTTCTACACATTTTATGTACTCCAGTAAAAGATCAGTTCTAAATATTTTTCACTAAAAATATCCTACAGTATTGGTATATTTGATTCTTCATATAATCACTTTGTCCTTTGTTTTATTCTGAATATCTAAATAAAACTTTTTTAAAAGTAGTGGTGTCCTGCTTTACTTCAAAATCTGTGATAGGACTGCTAAGCTCGACTACTTCAAGAACCGATAGAGGGTAGAAACACCATTACAGTACCTCACCTGGTCTTCAGACAGAACAGCTTAAAATAATTTTCTTTAAATATATGATAATAACTTATATATAAATGTTAACTTAGTGAGTAAAACAGTACAATTTAGGTCAAAAGGTAATGATCAAAGTCAGAATGACCTAATTTTCACTCAGTGGGGTATCTCGTTGGAAATGAACTCGCTTATTAAACTCATTACCTGGCCAAGAATAATACATTATTACAACAATGAATCAGAGTCAGAGAAGCGTAAATGCAGGAAAATTCAATCTACTTTTGATAAAACAGTGTGGTAATCCAACAGGCACATTCTTTGCATCAAGTTTAATGACCCTACGAGAATGTTGTCTAAACAAAGAACATAGTACAAATCATTCAAGTGGAAATAAGGTCACCATAATCTTCTTTTGGATTTGAAAACCTGTGGCCTAAACAGATACATATCTTCATTAAGTTCCATGACTTTACTATAAATAGCACCTGATACACATTATATTACAAAGCTTATTCTAAAACATTCCCCAGACAGCATGTCAGGAAATGATGTTCTTTTTTATTACTTAGTCTATTAGTATTTAAGGCTGTTAATAAAGACGATATAAGCACAAAAAATGAAGACATTTTCATGAAAGAAAAAGAAGTACAGCATAGTAAAATGGGGCAACCAGGACAGACACTGATGACAATGCCAGCATCACTGTATGAGCTGTATTTATTCTTAAAATAGTTACCTGCATGACTATCAACTCTGTTCATTCTTAGAAACATTACAAGCATGATTGTGAGCTTTTAAAATAGGAACTTTTCAGTAAATTATCTCTCGAAGAATATTTGCCTAATTAATGTTCAGAGCTTAGCTCAACGATCTCCCAAATCAAGCATTGTCTTTTCCATCAATATCATATAGCTTAAGGACAGTAACTCTTGCCTATTATCTCCTCTTGCTGTCACCAGGTGGTGTTAGCTTCAAGCCGAGTGCTGCCTCAGGCATGATGCTTGCATTTTCAAGGAAGTTTGATAATTTAAGTAATGTGATCAGGTAAGTATTCTTGGAGAAATATAATTTACTGAAAGATTTGCTTTCTCCTTCAGATATGTTCCCCATTCACATTAATATATATCTGTGTGTCTAATTATGAAGAAATGAATGTAGTCTTTTTACTTGTTAAAATTTCCCAGGCAAATCCAGCTGTAAAAGTGTAATGAGTATGTTATGCTGACTTCAGCTAGGTCTAATCATCATCTGTGCAACATTCACTGGATCTACCAGATTCAAATTTTGCCTTTGTGAAGCTAAATCCCCCGAGATTAAAATTTGAGAAGGTTGACTGTGCCTGCCAGCAAACAGCTATTATGTCTCAGATTGAAATGCATTTTAAAATGAATCTCACAAAGATTGCTCTGATCTCATGAGCTGAAATCTTCATGAGACAACTATGCTCTTTTGATACTTCAGAGTGTACCAGATGTATGACCCACATCAGCCACGATGAAGGGTTATATTCTCTTGCCATGTCTTAGCCAGACAAAAGAGGCATTTTCAGATTCCAAGAATCTTCTCCATACACTTCAAGTAATGCTTGAGAGCTTGGAAAGGGTCTTATTGGAATACCTTTTTCAATTTATCTAAGTAGCAGAAAGGGCATTTGACAACTTCCTGATTGCCCACTGACAGCAACCTATTCTTGGCTACAAAGCCTGCAATTAGCATGTAGCATGTCCCACCCAGTCACATTATCCTGAAACCAGGCTGACCAGTCCTAACACTAGCCTTTTAATGCTGAGAGCCTAGCGAGGCAGCTATCAGTGCAACTTTTATAAGTCTTTGGTATGATTCTGCCAGGGTTCGAACCCATGACCTCTCGCATCTGTGGCAGATGCTCTAACCACTAGGCCACTGGAGTGGTCCATGTCATTCGGTATGCAGAAAGAATCATCTGATCTGAACTGTAGTGAGTTTCGGTCCACTGAGAGGGCATGTGACTGGTTCACCCTGCTTGCTGAAGATGAAGCTAACCAGAAACATGTTTTGCATGATGGTAACTTGAACATGGTACTAGCTAAAGGCTCAGATTTATCTGAATTGAGGCATAATATACTGATGAAGGATTCAATCTGGAAGGAGGGTGAGAGGTTTTGGTTTACCTGGGTCAATCTGGAAAGAGGGTGAGAGGTTTTGGTTTACCTGGATCAAAATTGGCCAGTAAATCTGATAGAGCTTCTTCATGATCAATATCCCCTCTGTCATGATGTCTTAAAGTGTCAGATATCATGGAGCAGTAGCCTTTGATGGTAACTAGGGCCAATTTTTTCTCCTTGAACAGCCAGAGAAAAAAGTCAGCTAGTTGCGGATTGAGGCACTCTAAAGGATAATGTTGTTGGTTTTGTACCCATCTCTGAATACAAGCCACTTCCATTTATAAACCTTCATGCTCATGAGATCCTCTCCATAACTAAAGGTTTAAATTCTCTCCGTTGCAAGGCTCCCATGCCAGACATGAAGGAGGAATTGGTCTGGACAAGAATGGACTACCTATGAGTATGGCAGCTTGAGAAGACAGATTCAGCTTGGCAGATCTGTCATTAAATTGAAAAGACTGTTGACCTTGGGTTTGTCTCATCTGAGAAGGGCTATCAGAATCTTGAGTTCTTGAACTCATAACTTCTTCAGTGACCCAAAAGGTGTTGTCCTAAGTAACAGGGTATGGTAAGCTTGAGTGATGTTGAATGAAGACATACATCTTGTCGAATCAAATTCAAGTTGGCAGAGGCAGTCTGACCATTCACTAAAGAATGATGTGCTGATCTGTTGATGACTTCCACAATTTGAGCTATTGCCTCCCACACATGAAAGATAATGATAAATTAGCGAGCTAAAAAATAGCAAACCAAATCCAACAGTAATGATATGGCTATGATATTATGTACCAGTTTCAACGGGACATGAAAAACATTTTTGTCACCGTTATAGCTGCCACATTCATGTCCAATGTCTGAATCTCAATATGAAAGATGTCTGAGTTCTGTACCAGTGAGATGAAAAAGTGATTGCCTTTCTTTGAAGAAAACTTTTTTTGTTGACAACATTGCTTATATTGTTGGGCAGACCAGCATTTTCCTTCATATTTGAAGAAGATGGGAGGATGGATTCTCCTTCTCCTTGTCTAAGTCTACAGCCACTTGACCTTATAGGCCTGGCTGGCTGTAGGAGGTGGAGGACATTCGGATACTGGCAACACCTGATACATTTCTTTAACTACAGCCTTAAAGCTAAACTTACAGGTCTGAAGGCCATACTCATGCATGTGGAGGGACTTATGATCAAAAGTATCCAATAATGCATTAGATATTTGGTCAGAAACTGCACAAATTTATTAACTACACCATTGCCTTCTGTACCTGGTGACAAATCAGTTACTCTAATAATGGCACAGAAGAATGTGAGGACAGCAAAACCACAGTTCCTTGCTCCTACAATTTAGCTGAAGAAACAGTAGCAGTTTTTATTGTACACCTTATTTTTGGTAGATTACCCTAGCAACATCCTCCAGTAAGCTTGCAATTAATTCCGTCGTGGAGTGGATACTCAATGTCAGACTGCTAAATGTGAGACTGGACTGGTTTCTCTCTGTTCTTAATGCTCTTCCGTAAAACTGGACCAGATATCCTTTGAAGTGCATATATACTGCATATTACCGATGATGTACATTTCATGCAGGAGAGGCGTGTCCAAGATGGTCTCTAACTTTTTGCATCTGGACATTTTGTTAGCTTGGTTTAATGGAATTTGACAAGAACAACAAAACAAAATTAATAAATTGACAGGTCGCAAAAACAAAACTTGTTACTAAACAAGTGAAGGAAAGAATAGTGAGAATGAAAGCATAAACAACAATATGCACCAGCAATACTGTGTTGGAGTAAAAGGTCAAAATAGACCAAGTCCATGACTACAACAAAATTCACATAAATATTGATAAAAATAATTTATACAAATAATGTTCACTGCCTGTAGTTGATTCTTTACTACACACTAGAATACTAAAATTGTGGATAGATCATTGACAGCCATGGAGATAATCACATTTTCTTCTGGAGGTCTCTAGCACAGTGTTGCATGTACTGAAAACTGATGTGACTTAGCAGCGGCAAGGGATGTAATGAGCAAGAGTTACTGCCCTTAGATATATAATTTGGATAATAAAGACAATATATTTTTGGGAGGAATGGATTTGGGAGGTAGAAAAGTTTATTTCCTAATGTTAATGTGATGGGGAAATGTATTTCAACAAGAAATTTACCAGCATGACTGTATGAGCTTTATTCATTCTTTGAATAAGAATTTGCACGCATGTATATGCATACATAAATGGCCATACCTGTCCGATTGAGACAGAAATATACAAAATTTAAAGTAAAGCAAGTAATGATTTTAAACCATTTTATTACAAATATATCCCTCTTTTAAATAAAATTAATTTCAAAATGCCTCTTTATACAAACACAATATCAGTATCTTACATATCACAATAGTCAACACAGAACATGACACAGAAGAGGATAAAAACTAGTACTAATTTTCCAATTAACGAATACAAATGTGGGTGTGACCTAATTAAACATCCACTTGACAAATATTTTTAATGCATAAATAAGTCACAATATTAGCTTGATGTTTGATAAGATAGCTAATGGAGAACTGCCGTTACAGTAAGCATGCAGAAAATATATTTATGGTCACTAAATTCATAATTTATGTCCAAATTTACATGCACAGAATCATCCATGTTTTTTTTGTTTCTTTTGTCATATCAACTTAGAAACACGAGTTTCATCAGTTACTTGTCACTATTCATCCAAAGTAACATCACTACAATATGTAACATAAAACAAGTTACACAAGTGACACTCTTGATGCAGAAAAAGATCTGTATTCATTCATCACAGTACATGAAAATTTAAATTTTACTCTACATGTAACATGATGTTATAACTGAACAACTTTAAAAAAAAAATCATAGGGGCCCCGAGTGGCCGAGTGGTCTAAAGTGCTCTCTGTTACAGATCACTGCCATCTCATCTCTGTCTGCGTGGGTTTGAGTCTCGGATTCGGCCTATGTGGGCATGTGAGAAAGCTTGCCAGTAGCTTCTCATAAGTTGGTGGTTCTTTCTGGGGTTTTCCCGGGTTCTTCCACCACCATTAATACTGGCCACCATATATAGCCTATCATGAGCTGAAAAATGGCGTTAAACCATACAACAACAACAACAAAAATCATAGACTTCAATCAGCATACTTTGGAAACTTGTGGCAGTTCTTACAACCCAGTTAGGGTTTCATTACCTTCTTTCTGTAACTCTCCACCAAAAATACATCAAGCAGGCAGGTCACCTTACAATGTCAAATAATTTGGGGATAATATTACTATTTTTAAGGATTCAAGGATGTCAGTATTGGTTTTACCTTCGTGAATTGTGTGTTTAAGACATGACATTAAAAAAATAACATCTGGAACTTGAATAATACTATCAATGACCTAAGAAAATACCCAATCACAAGACTTATTTTAATTTGTCCTGATTGCATACCTTGTAGACAATCTGTGAAGATATTTTAAACCATGTCATTCTGGATTGTTCTGTCACATAACATCATGATGGCATTAAAATTTCTGACAGATTATTGCAGATCTAACTTTTACCCATCTTTGATAATTGATAATAGTCATGTATTACACTTGGTAATGATTCTACAAGTGTCTCCCAACTTCTACTCCAGTCTGCACAAGTCACTGGAACTTTATGTGGCCACTAATGCTGCCATGATCCCCTGACCATCATGTGACCATAATCTTAATGACCCTAATCCTCAGATAAACTGTGTTATAACTTGAGCCGCTTGATCTCATCACTCCTGAAGTCAACTCTGAAGGAAAAATAAATATAACATATTTAAACTTGAGACTTTGAGGAACAGTAAATAAGAACAGTAATAAATTGTGCTGGAATTAGAAGTACAAACAAGGGCAAAATGTTTCAGTTAGATGGTAAATGCAAGATAGAATGGTTTAGTTAGAAGGACAATAGATGGCAGAATGGATTAATTAGGCCAATATATGGCAGAATGGATTAATTAGGACAATAGATGGCAGAATGGATTAATTAGGACAATAGATGGCAGAATGGTTCAGTTAGAATTGCAGTAGAGGACAGAATGTTTCAGTCAAACGGACAATGCAAGATAGAATGATTTAATTAGAAGGACAATATATGGTAGTATGGTTTAATTAGAAGGACAATACATGGTAGAATGGTTTAATCTGAAGGACAATACATGGTAGAATGGTTGAATTAGAAGGACAATACATGGTAGAATGGTTGAATTAGAAGGACAATACATGGTAGAATGGTTTAATCTGAAGGACAATATATGGTAGTATGGTTTAATTAGAAGGACAATAGATGGTAGAATGGTTCAATTACAAGGACAACAGATGGTATAATAGTTTAATTAGAAGGACAATACATGGTAGAATGGTTTAATTAGAAGGACAATACATGGTAGAATGGTTTAATCTGAAGGACAATACATGGTAGAATGGTTCAATTACAAGGACATTAGATGGTATAATAGTTTAATTAGAAGGACAATACATGGTAGAATAGTTCAATTACAACGACAACACTGGACAACAAATTTTTACAAAAGTCATGTTACTGAAATAAAATTAGTCAATTCTTATCAATTTTTATGTGCTGAACACGAATATGACAGTCAAATTGCAAAATTGGCTCTAGTTTTTTTGTAATCTGCAAGAAATTAATGTTTACATAACGAAATGCATTCCAATAGTAAAAGGTCAACTGTAATAGCCTACCTATAAAAAATCAAGTCATTGACTACATCTTAGATTTCTTCGCCTGTCTCTTGTACAGCTGTTCGGGAGCATCTCTGAGGAGTGTCCAGCAGTAGTCAGCCAGCATTGTAGTGGACCATTTTCCCTGGTATCTTTGTTCCATTGTTGCGATATCTTGATGAAAACGTTCGCCGTGTTCATCACTAACAATACCACAGTTGCTAGGAAAGAAATCCAAATGGGAATGAAGGAAGTGAATCTTTAGAGACATATTGCAGCCAAGTTTCTTATACTTCATCAACATGTCTTCTACTAGTTCCTTATAGTTTTCTGCCCTAACATTTCCGAGGAAGTTTGTAGAAACTAGGCGAAAAGCATTCCATGCTTGTTTCGCGTCACCTTCCAGCAAGTTGTTGAACCGGTCATCTTTGAAAAGCTCTCGAATCTGAGGACCCACAAAAACTCCCTCTTTAATCTTTGCTTCGCTGAGTCGAGGGAATTTTTCATGCAGGTATCGGAATGCTGGCAAAGTCCGGTCAATGGCTTTCACGAAGTTCTTCATCAAACCTAGTTTGATGTGAAGGGGTGGTAGCAAGATTTTCTGAGCCTCAACCAGAGCTGGGTGTTGGATATTCTTCTCTCCAATGGCTACATTCTGCCTGTGAGTCCATTCCTTCCTCATGTAGTGCATTTCCCTTGCTCGGCTATCCCACTCGCATAAGAAACACATGTATTTTGTATATCCTTGCTGCAGTCCCATTAAAAGGGCAACTACCTTCAAATCACCACAGAGGTGCCAGCTGTACTTGTTATACTCAATGGAATTCAGTAGCTGCCTTAAGTTATCGTATGTCTCTTTCATGTGGACAGCATACGCTACTGGAATAGATGGAAGAATGTTTCCATTGTGCAAAAGCACAGCCTTGAGACTCAGTTTCGAAGAGTCCACAAATAGTCTCCATTCTTGTGGGTCATGAGTGATTTTTAAAGCATTCATGAGGCCCTCAATATCGGAACAGAATATCAGATTACTTTCCTTTCTGAAGAAAGGCTCCAATTGCTGGTGGCGCTTTCGATATGCAGTAATTGTGACATCTTCTTCTAGAAGATTCCATTGTTGGAGTCTTGATCCTAGCAATTCTGCCTTGTTCTTTGATAAGTCCAAATCACGAATCAGGTCATTTAGTTCTTCCTGTGTTATTCTGTGTGGGGTTGATGATGCACCACAGTGAAAATCTGGATCACTGCATGCTGATGGACCAGGACAAGAACAGGTCGACTCACCTTTGTCTTCGTCAGATGAATCAAGAGAATATTCTGCTGGAGGTTCTGGAATAGGAAGTCCCTCACCATGTGGAACTGGTCTCAATGCAGACGGAATGTTTGGGTAGACTATTCTCGACTTCTTTCGCTTCGTTATTCCGCTGGAAAGAGGAGGAACCAAGCAGAAGTAACAGTCATTTAGGTGGTTGCTTGGCTCTCTCCACACCATTGGGACTGCAAACGGCATTGATGACCTTTTGCAATTCAACCACTGTGAAAGCTGTGTTGTACATGTAGCACAGCATATATGCGGAGCCCAAGGCTTGTCTTGGTCACCAACCTTGCATCCGAAGTAAAGATGATATGCCTTCTTCACTTGAGAATTGATACTTTTCTTCTGGTTGGCAAATGTCACTTCCCCACAAATATAGCAAAAATTGTCCGCGGTATTAACACACTTTCGAGGCATTACTGTTCTTTATTGTACGTAAATGGATAAAATAATAAGTTTTATGTAACAGTAGCTTGAACTGTCTCGCACAACGTCTAAAATATTTTAAATGCTGAACCTATCTGATTGGGCTTTATATAGTACACTGCTTACGTCAGCTTCAGCAGCCGCCTGGCATTAGTATAATAGGCCTACACATGTATAGTACACTGCTGACGTCAACTTACTTCAGCAGCCGCATGGCATTAGTATTGCATTGCATCAGAAAATGATGCAATCAACTGTGGATGATGTGAGCATGATGGTATTATGCAATGTTACATCATTATTCCGGATGTTGCTGCAGTCCTACTGGAGAAATTTACACAGTGAAACATAGAAAATGAGGTATATGAATATCTTCAAAACGAGAGCCAATACAAATTTTTCACGGTTATATTCGTGTTCGGCACACCAAAATACTACAGATTAGGGCCTTTTCAAGTCAGTAATGATTTCACTGTTGACCAGTGCAATATGTGGTAAAATGGTTTAATTAGAAGGACAATACATGGTAGAATGGTTTAATTAGAAGGACAATACATGGTAGAATGGTTCAATTACAAGGACATTAGATGGTATAATAGTTTAATTAGAAGGACAATACATGGTAGAATGGTTTAATTAGAAGGACAATACATGGTAGAATGGTTTAATTAGAAGGACAATACATGGTAGAATGGTTTAATTAGAAGGACAATACATGGTAGAATGGTTTAATCAGAAGGACAATACATGGTAGAATGGTTTAATCAGAAGGACAATACATGGTAGAATGGTTCAATTAGAAGGACAATACATGGTAGAATGGTTCAATTACAAGGACAATACATGGTAGAATGGTTTAATTAGAAGGACAATACGTGGTAGAATGGTTCAATTACAAGGACATTAGATGGTATAATAGTTTAATTAGAAGGACAATACATGGTAGAATGGTTCAATTACAACGACAATATGTGGTAAAATGGTTTAATTAGAAGGACATTAGATGGTATAATAGTTTAATTAGAAGGACAATACATGGTAGAATGGTTAATCAGAAGGACAATACATGGTAGAATGGTTTAATCAGAAGGACAATACATGGTAGAATGGTTTAATTAGAAGGACAATACATGGTAGAATGGTTTAATTAGAAGGACATTAGATGGTATAATAGTTTAATTAGAAGGACAATACATGGTAGAATGGTTCAATTAGAAGGACAATACATGGTAGAATGGTTCAATTACAAAGACAATAGATGGTAGAATGGTTTAATTAGGACAATACATGGTAGAATGGTTGAATTAGAAGGACAATACATGGTAGAATGGTTTAATCTGAAGGACAATACATGGTAGAATGGTTTAATTAGAAGGACAATACATGGTAGAATGGTTCAATTACAAGGACATTAGATGGTATCATAGTTTAATTAGAAGGACAATACATGGTAGAATAGTTCAATTACAACGACAATATGTGGTAAAATGGTTTAATTAGAAGGACAATACATGGTAGAATGATTTAATTAGAAGGACAATACATGGTAGAATGGTTCAATTACAAGGACATTAGATGGTATAATAGTTTACTTAGAAGGACAATACATGGTAGAATGGTTTAATTAGAAGGACAATACATGGTAGAATGGTTTAATTAGAAGGACAATACATGGTAGAATGGTTTAATTAGAAGGACAATACATGGTAGAATGGTTTAATCAGAAGGACAATACATGGTAGAATGGTTTAATCAGAAGGACAATACATGGTAGAATGGTTTAATTAGAACGACAATACATGGTAGAATGGTTCAATTACAAGGACATTAGATGGTATAATAGTTTAATTAGAAGGACAATACATGGTAGAATGGTTCAATTACAACGACAATATGTGGTAAAATGGTTTAATTAGAAGGACATTAGATGGTATAATAGTTTAATTAGAAGGACAATACATGGTAGAATGGTTAATCAGAAGGACAATACATGGTAGAATGGTTTAATCAGAAGGACAATACATGGTAGAATGGTTTAATTAGAAGGACAATACATGGTAGAATGGTTTAATTAGAAGGACATTAGATGGTATAATAGTTTAATTAGAAGGACAATACATGGTAGAATGGTTCAATTAGAAGGACAATACATGGTAGAATGGTTCAATTACAAAGACAATAGATGGTAGAATGGTTTAATTAGGACAATACATGGTAGAATGGTTGAATTAGAAGGACAATACATGGTAGAATGGTTTAATCAGAAGGACAATATATGGTAGTATGATTTAATTAGAAGGACAATACATGGTAGAATGGTTTAATTAGAAGGACAATACATGGTTGAATGGTTTAATTAGAAGGACAATACATGGTAGAATGGTTCAATTAGAAGGACAATACATGGTAGAATGGTTCAATTACAAGGACAATACATGGTAGAATGGTTTAATTAGAAGGACAATACATGGTAGAATGGTTTAATTAGAAGGACAATACATGGTAGAATGGTTCAATTAGAAGGACAATACATGGTAGAATGGTTCAATTACAAGGACATTAGATGGTATAATAGTTTAATTAGAAGGACAATACATGGTAGAATGGTTCAATTACAAAGACAATAGATGGTAGAATGGTATAATTAGGACAATACATGGCAGGATGGTTGAATTAGAAGGACAATACATGGTAGAATGGTTTAATCAGAAGGACATTAGATGGTATAATAGTTTAATTAGAAGGACAATACATGGTAGAATGGTTCAATTAGAAGGACAATACATGGTAGAATGGTTCAATTACAAAGACAATAGATGGTAGAATGGTTTAATTAGGACAATACATGGTAGAATGGTTGAATTAGAAGGACAATACATGGTAGAATGGTTTAATCAGAAGGACAATACATGGTAGAATGGTTTAATTAGAAGGACAATACATGGTAGAATGGTTCAATTAGAAGGACAATACATGGTAGAATGGTTCAATTACAAGGACATTAGATGGTATAATAGTTTAATTAGAAGGACAATACATGGTAGAATGGTTCAATTACAAAGACAATAGATGGTAGAATGGTATAATTAGGACAATACATGGCAGGATGGTTGAATTAGAAGTACTATACAGAGTATAATGTTTCAGTAAGAAGGACAATACTGGTTTGAATGGTTTAATTAAAAGGACAACACAGGGTAGAAAGACATTTTGCTTAGTGTCTACTACTGGTCAGAATATAAATTCATTTATTAAGAAAGTATTTATGAGTAAAATGTATTTATTTAACACTAGTGGCACAGCAAGTTCTACCAACTTATACTGGCAAGATCTTGATGGCTCAGATGTTCGTACAGTGTTTCATAGTGAGGGAACTAAAGAAGCTGGAGGACACCACATACTTCTGATGGAGTATGGATTGCTGAATTTGCTTTGTATTTTTACAGTCCAGGGTTTGATTCCTGGTTCCAGCAAGAATAAGTAATCACTCTTTAATGGTTTTCTGGTTTCCTCCACTATGAAGGGCTAAATAATGTTATGACTGTACAAGCAACTGTTTCTGAGAAATGAATCTACATTTAAAAAGCAAATGCAACTCCTGAAACACAATAAATAGGTTGATGTCACTTACTTTAAATTAGTTGTTGTTGTTGTGAGGTTTAATGCCATTTTTAGCACACAATAGGCTATACATGGCGGTCAGTATTAATGGTGGAGGAAGAACCCGGGAAAACCCCGGAAAGAACCACGAACCACGAGAAGCTACTTGCAAGCTTTCTCACATATCCACATTGGCTGAATCCAAAACTCAAACCCACGCAGACAGAGGTGAGATGGCAGTGATCCATAATGGAGAACGCTTTAGACCATTCGGCCACTCTGGGTCCCCTTTAAATTAGTGATTACTAATTAGAAACAAGAAGTCTAAGTGGCCATGATATCACTTAAATGGCTGATATCCACCAAAATGCCGGATGTTAGAGCAGTTTGCAAAGACATCTACGTCAATAGGGTGTTTTCTATCAAATTTACTTCAAATTATGTAAATTGGTTGTTGTCAAACAAAACTGATGAGAGATCTGAATCATTTATTAAGAATTATTTACAAAAAATAAAAAGCTCTTAAAAATCTGCAGACAAGTTTTTGAGAAGTCATTCTAAAGTTTTCCTTTTTTCAGAAAACCAGTTATATTGGAAAGCAGATTTGCATCACTTAAACAGATTTAAAAGGTCTTCGTACACATATGCTTTGTGTCAAATTTGGTCAAATTCTATTGATCAGTTTTGAGAGGAAATTTAAAGGCTTGTTTTTGTTTTTAGGAATGACAACCATATTTGGTTGCAGATCTGCATCATTATGTATAAATCTGAAAGGTATTTATGCCAAGATGTTTCCATCAATTTTAGCCAAGTTCAGCTGAACAGTTTATAACAAAATAATGTCAATAGGTTTTACTGTTTCAATCATTGGTATCCATATCTTACAGAAAATAAGTATTTCCTGTAAAAATGTGACAGTTTTCATAGCAGGATGATTTATGTAAATTCTGGTCAAATTCTGCTGAGCTGTTTTTCAATATTCATTTAAAGGTTTTCAACTTTTAGTAATGGAGGCAATGTTTGATGCAAGAGCTGCATAATTTCTACAAACTTATGGCCTCTATAAATGGATGCTTTCAGAAATTTTTTTAGACAAAATCTTTTGAATATGTATATGTTTATATGTTATGGGTTTGATGGCACAACACCACAAAATATGCTACACAGTGTTGATCAAAAGTAAGTTCTAAAAATGTAAAAATAAAGAACTGCCTAAATAACTTAGGGAGACAAACCCTTCCAAACAAATTTAAACATTCTTTTAAACAAGAGTAATAAATATGCCTGATACCTTGTTACTTTGCAACTAATAGAATATTTAGTACAAATTATGATTATGTGTGTGTCTGAACTTGAACCTAAGGTCATGAGTGGTGGGGGTAGGTTAACACACTTGTCTGAAATGTAGTTGAGATAAACAATCAAGCCAAGTTTGATCAAAATACATTTTTATTTCTCAAGTTACTGAATTCACAAGTTATCTGCAGTGCATAAATCTAATTTCTGGCCAATGACTTTGAACCCAAGGTCATAGAAAACTTTAATTAAATTGTTTGATTAAACAAAAAAAAGGATTAGTTAAATCAAAATGATTCATGTTTCTTAAGTTATTGTGTTCACAAACTATCTGCAATTCAGAAATTCAAGTTTTTACTTTTTTGACCTTGAACTCAAGGTCAGGTAGGGGATATAAAATTTTCTAAACCATCATCGAGATATCTCCATCTTTGAGATTTTGCATTCATAAGCCAATTCAGTTTAATAAGTCAAGATGTTGACTTTGAATGAATGATCACACAATGGTGATTATTAAACTCATTCAAGATGTCATGAAGAGGTGCCTACATACTAAGTCTGGTCAAATTCCATTCATATTTGTTTAAGTTCTTCCATTCAGAAGTTATCTGTAAAGCAAAAATCAAAATGTTGATCTTGCCCTTAAACCCAAACTAAATTATACCAACATACCAAGTATGATCAAAATCTGTTAATACTGTTTGAGATATTGTGTTAAGAAACACGTGCTTATGAATGGACACCAGACACCAAGCCAGTAACTGTTGGTGCCTATCAAGATTTTTGAAATGACAATTTAGGCAATCATTTAAGAAAAACAGCTAATACACAAAAGTCAAATGGTAACTCCTATGAAAAAACAATAATATACACAACACTATCAGAAAAGTGACACTTTTTAGTTTTCCACACCTGACAAACTGCATGGTTCTTGTTTTTTTTTTTTTTAAATTCTTAATAAAATATGTCTAATACATTACCTAAGACTGAGGACTTGTCTAACCTCTGTAGGGGTCAATCTCCAGGTGAGTGGTCCAGAATTTGGTCCCCAATAGTCCAAGATTTCATTTACCTGCAGAATTTGTAAATAAAATGATTTAATATGAAACACTTCCATTACAAAAGTGGATCTAGATAATGGATTCTATATTCTATATATAAGTAAAAAAATAATTTTTTTTCTGTTTTAAACAAAATCACAAAATTAGTGAAAGGACTCCTTGTTTAAATGAAGAAAAAAAACCCAAACTGGTGTGGATTGAGCAAATGCTCTGAGGTAGGAAATATGCTTAATGTGGAAATGACTCTAGTTCTTTTCTCCAGACCTAAAAGACACCATTTTTTAAAATAAATATGGCATCATTGAAAACTTGATGTTCTGCCCCCAGTTTCAATTCAGTGTTCATAATTTCTCCCTAATTTCATATTTTCAAATATCTTGTTCATGATGTTATAGATAATATCACTGTGTAAGAGGCACAGATAGCATAAATGATTTCCAAAGAAATTTGAGTGTTAAATTAAAGGCAAACTTTTTAACCAAGAGAAAAGAGTTGAGTAACTAGAGTTGCTAGTAACCAAGCAATACAAAAGTTAAAAAAAAATCTTTAAAAGTCTCAATTTGAGGGAGAAATTTTAACATGCTTAGTGAAACAGACTTTGCCAATGTGAATACAATTGAAGACATGATGTCCTGGCCTACATGGTATAATTGAAGACATGATGTCCTGGCCAATATGGTACAACCGAAGACATGATGTTCTGGTCTATATGGTATAACTGAAGACATGTTGCCTTGGCCAATATTATAACTTAAGACATGATGTCCTGGCCTATATGGTATAATTATAGACATAATGTCCTGGCCTACATGGTATAACTGATGACATGATGACCTGGCCTATGTGATATAACTAAAGACATGATGTCCTGGCCTATATGATATAGCTGACACATGATGCCATGGCCAATATGGTATAAATAAAGACATGATGACCTGACCAATATTATAACTCAAGACCTGATGTCCTGGCCTATATTATAATTGAAGACACAATGTCCTGGACTATATTATAACTTAAGACCTGATGTCCTGGCCTATATGGAAAAAATGAAGATGTGATGGCCTGACCATTGTGATATAATTAAAGAAACCAAAGTTCAAGTTGTGTAAGTTAATTTCAACAGGAGCTATAACTCAAATCTGAACAAACCAGATATATCTCAATACAAGACAAACACCCCCAACCACCAATATCACACAACTCTTCAATATACCTACCCTGTTACAAACCAGATATATCTCAATACAAGACAAACACTCCCAACCACCAATATCATGCAACTGAAGAGGAGGTCCAAGTCAAACTGGGTCCATAACTCAGTAACATTTTGATGTATAATGATGAAATTCAAACTTGACCAAGGTCTTTTGATGTAAAGCCATATAACAAATCTGGATTCAATCTATTTAATTCCAATGAATAAACTGAACAAAAATGAATTTTTAGTAGATGGAATATGACATGATGTAACGGGACATATGAATATGGATAAAACCATATGTACTCTCCATAAATAACTATCTAACTGAGAATCACTAAAATATGTATGGGTTATTGTGAACTCCTTGCACTACTCTTATTGACTCTATCACAGCCCTGTCACTATTTGCCGATAAAATATTAGCTCAATTTGGATTTCAAATCATCTCTTGAATTACCCATAAAATAACAGCTCAATGAGGATTTCAAATCCTCTCACAAACTGCCTATAAATTAATAGCTCAATGAGGATTTCAAATTGTCACTAATTGCCCATAAAATAATAGTTTAGTGAGGATTTCAAATTGTCACTAATTGCCCATAAATTAATAGCTCAGTGAGGATTGCAAATTGTCACTAATTGCCCATAAAATAATAGCTCAATGATGATTTCAAATCCTTTCACTAACTGCCTTTCATATAATAGCTAAATGAGGATTTCACACCCTGTCACTAACTGTCTTTCAAATAATAGCTCAATGAGGATTTCACACCCTGTCACTAACTGCCTTTCAAATAATAGCTCAATGAGGATTTCACACCCTGTCACTGATTGCCTTTCAAATAATAGCTCAATGAGGATTTCACACCCTATCACTAACTGCCTTTCAAATAATAGCTCAATGAGGATTTCACATCCTGTCACAGATTGCCTTTCAAATAATAGCTAAATGAGGATTTCACACCCTGTCACTAACTGCCTTTCAAATAATAGCTCAATGAGGATTTCACACCCTGTCACTAACTGCCTTTCAAATAATAGCTCAATGAGGATTTCACACCCTGTCACTGATTGCCTTTCAAATAATAGCTCAATGAGGATTTCACACCCTATCACTAACTGCCTTTCAAATAATAGCTCAATGAGGATTTCACATCCTGTCACAGATTGCCTTTCAAATAATAGCTAAATGAGGATTTCACACCCTGTCACTAACTGCCTTTCAAATAATAGCTCAATGAGGATTTCACACCCTGTCACTAACTGCCTTTCAAATAATAGCTCAATGAGGATTTCACACCCTGTCACTGATTGCCTTTCAAATAATAGCTCAATGAGGATTTCACACCCTGTCACTGATTGCCTTTCAAATAATAGCTAAATGAGGATCATTTCTGCACAGGCTGAAGATCAAAGACTGCTGTTATCAAATACATTAAGAAAAGAGTATAGTTAATGTGATAATTATTAAAATCATCAAATTTTTTCTGCAAAAGAAAGTTTCCATGACTGATTCATGTCCTCACAAGTCAATGAAGATCTCCCAAGGTCCCACATGCTTTTCATTGACTTTATTATTTTCTTTCACAAGACAGTGTTATTTGAATTTTAAAGTTGTGTTAGAATTCTTTTTTATCATTCAGTACAAGACAGAAGTGAAAACCATGTAATTTTCAGTGAACATTTCTGAGGGTTCATGGCATCTAAGTAAAAAGTGACATCATATCAAAGATGTCCTAGCATAACATCGTGCCATCTTGAGCTGTGCTGAAAGCATTGATTTTACCAATGCATACATCCTTAAATCTTACAGAGCAGAAACCAAATATTGTATGTTTTGGATAAATGGATAGATGGTCATAAGCAGGGCACACTGAAATGTATCTGATGGCACTGATTTTTTTTCTGCAGTCATCACAATACTGGCTATACAGTGTTGATTCAAAAGTTAAGTCATAAAAATGAAAAGATAAAAACAATCCTGAAATATTTTCCAATTTCTTGATAGTGTATATTATGAGATGTTTTTTCCAATCAGTGACTTGTTCCAATTTTGTAAACAAAGACATTGTTGCTACACAATCATACCTTCTCTAAATTAAGTATTGTAGCCATCTGTGTCAGCCGGGCAAATTTGTCCCGTATTGTCCATGTGGTGACAGTGGTAAGGTATGCCACCAACACTCTCAACTCTTTATCAAATTGGAGACCTCCCAACTGAAAAGGAATAATGAAAACTACAATTCTGCATCTGTGTGTAAACTTTACTGCTGCAAGAAAATGTCTTCATGATTAATACTTGAAGTAGTAAGACAAAACATTAAGTTCACCCGTTTCACATCTTTTGTGTAGTAAAAGTAAATTTGAAATTTAGACATGTATAGTTTATCTGCGTAGAAGTTGTCATTCAACCATACCCCAATAGAACACCTGCAACCAAGACCTATGATTCCAAAGCCTACATGTTACTTAAGTTCTTCTATTATCCAAGTGAGTAGTTTTGAGAATAAATTTATATGTCTGCTGAAAATTTACACATGGAAAAATATGAGATAATTTCCAACAACAGAAAAAAAAAGTTCACGTTGATGAACTGGTGACTGGACAGATCAATGGACAAAATTGTGAGAATCAGAGAATCATACTTCATTTCCTATGACATTCTTTGTAGGCATTAAAAAAATATATATGATATATCCAAACAGTAGTAAACATATCCTCATTAACAAAGAATGATTGATAAAAAAATGATTCTCCAATAACCCAAGAAGTTATGGGTCACATGATTAAATGTATTCTTTTACAAATAACTAGGTGGGAAACTGAAATGTACAGAATTGTAAATGTTAGCATGACCAACATAAAATGCAGTATGTTTTTGCTAAAAGAAGTACTGGATCATAATGTGAAATATATAATGAACTCTTCAATATACCTACCCTGTTAAATACACTTTTTATCACAGACTTCTCAAGCTGCATTGTACACTCCCCTGTAACCAGACTCACAAATTTATCATAGTTTGTGCCTGTTAGGGACTCCTGAAATTAAAAAAAAGATATTTCAAATACAACTTTTTAAAGAAGTTTTGCACTGTTTCCTATTTTAATAATTTCATTTCAATCCATCTATTACATCTCCTGAGGAAAAATAGGATTTTTGTGCAATAATGATTATGCAAGAAAATTAAAACCATTACCAGAAGCCAATTTTTGGTATAAAATATGTGCAATAATGATTATGCAAGAAAATTAAAAACATTACCAGGAACCAATTTTGGGAGTAAAATATGTTTCTTCGATAATACCTACCTGTATTAGGAGTACACAGGCACTAATCCCTCTATTCAAGGGAAGATCGTGTCTGTCTGACTTCCACCTTGGTGAGCAATCATTTTACACTTCGTTGCTAAAAATAAGCTTGGGAAACTAGATTTGCAAGGCAATGGATGTACTCTTAATGCGTTATGATCAGGTAATATATATATGAAGAAGAAATGTGTTCATGCAAAATGGATGCAACACTCCAGTGCATGAAAATTGAACTGGGTGTGATGGATGGACAGAAAATGGAGACATTAAACAACCTTTCACTGTCATACTGAAAAAAATAATTTTGTTAGAAACACTGCTTACATCAAAACTATAAAGTGTTTATCTCAATAATAATACACAAACATTGCCACATATGAAGGCCCTGGGTGGCTGAGTGGTCTAAGGTGCTCATCTTTACAGATCACAGACACCTGATCTCTGTGGGGGTTTGAGTCTCAGCTTGGCCAATGTATGGGAGAAAGCTTGCCTGTAGCTTCCTGTGGGCCATTCTTCCTGGGAGCTTCCTCCACCAAATATACTGGCTGCAATGTATCATGTGCTGAAAAATGGTGCCAAACCCACAAAACCATAAACCACACAAATACTGACATAATAAATAAGAAAAGACACCTAACCCTAAACCTGACAAGGGACCAAAACATAATCAAGATTACTGACCAACCTTATGCTGACCCAAAAGCAAATGTTATCGCATACATGCCAACCAATGGCGAGGAAAAAGTGTAATCCAAGTGGACAAAAAGAGTAATCCAAGCAGAAAAAGAGTAATCCACAAATAACATGATAAAAATTAAATGAGCACATGTACAAAATGATTTATTTATATCTCTGGACTTTTAACATCAATTACTTCTTCAAGTTTTCGTATTGAACACTTTGAGCTTTAAAAAGCAACAGTATCTCATACTGCATTTCAAAACACTTTGTACCAGCTGAGATTATGAATGTCTTGCACACCAGTAAAGCACTAAGTGCTGGGTTGGAGAGCCTGGATCTGAATTCAGTTTTATGTTTGTGAACAATACTGAACAATCTCTCACAGTCAGCATTAGAATGGTAAAGAACCTATATTCCTTTCATAACCTGACAAAGAAGAGGAAATTTATATCTTACAGTTATTGGGTCTTTTAAATGGGAAATAAGATGAAAAAATCAACTCTATCCGTATGAAGTACATTGTCAGGTAGAGTGGAGTGCCAACTTGATACTTCAGGAGTTCTTCTAATTTATCAGCAGCTTTTCCTGCAACATGATGCATCATATGACAGACAACCTGATATGTACAATAACAGAAACATTTTTCAAAATACAGAATGCAACTCCTTTATGAATTTCAGTCATTACTGATGCAGTATCAGCTTAAAACCCCAAACAATTATGAAAGTTTATTCAAAGATTTATGAAGCAAATAAATAAAATGTTTTCTCCAGTGCAATCTACTGTTAACTCTGGTAATGAAAGAAGAACACTGTGACTTTGCCCTTTTCGCTGTCAAAGTCTCTTACACAGACTGGGTATAACCTTTTGTCACAATCACTACTCCTGTCTGTTGCAACACTAAATGGCCCAATTTTCATGATTTCTGCAATTTTAAGTGAAGTATCTTCTGCTAAGCACCTAATATTAGACGATTTTGTTCTTGCACATGCATATTTTCTGCAATTTTGGAATCAGGAAACAACCGTCTGAACAAAGGACCAATGTATTATTCTACTGCTGGAGGTTGTCTGTGTTTTATTGAGAACTTGGTAGATAACGCATCTGCACTTATGAAATTCATGTCCACAATTTAGTTCTGCTGTATAAAAGGAAGTTACCTCAGTACTGGAGTTAGTAAACAAGCTAATTCAAGGTTTCTTGTTTTACCCACAGGGGCTCATATCGTTGTTTAAAACTGACCTGTCATACATGTACTATATAATAACTAGTTATTATATAGTACATGTATCACAGGTCACTTTTAAGCAACGACATGAGCCCCTGTGGTTTTACCACCATGACCAATATTAAAATCCTTTCCACACAGCCTGCAGAGAGCATGAAGATCCCAAGAACTGAACGCTGTATTGTGTAATTCATGTATTCATCTCTGAATCAGTTTTTCGTCTTTTCCTAATACATATGTGAAATTATTTGAAAAATATTCTTGCTCTAACACACATCAACTAAAATAAATCTGACATGACTTTTAGCGCCAAATACCTACAGACGGGTTCTGTTCTGAATTAGAACAAAGAATCTGTGAGCAAAGATTAAAAGTCAGAAAGCCAGTCTGTTCTCTCCTAAAAAAGCCATACAGTTGCTATAAATAGAAACCGAGGTCAAAAGTTGAAAGTAGAAACCAGCATGTTTCTTGAAGCAGGGCAACTGCTATAAATAGAACATAATACTGTTAGGATAGTGCATGCAAGTCCTCGGACAACCGTACTCTTATGTTGTAGTTACAAAGAAGTTGTCATTTCTAGAATATGGTCTGTGGGATTAATGGGATGTCAATAAAAATGAGAAAACAAATTATTAATTTTTTTGGAGGGGGATATATAAAAAATGCATAAACTGAATACAGTTATGCGTAATGCGTAATTTGGTGAAAGAAAGCTTAATGATTACGTCAAAAGCTTAAGGATTGGCATGTATGGTTATAGCAATCTGCTTAAAAACATCAGGTTTAAAAGTGCCAAGATGACTCACCAAACATTTTGGCTATTACTGGTAATGGTTTTTTCTTTTCTTTTTAAAGTCTTAAAACATTGTTTACTTTATAGAAATGGTAGCCATTTTTTGATAAACTCAAAGGGTCTTGATGCTAGTATGCTCTCAAAAAAAGCAGTCTACATTTGTCAAGTGATTCTGAAATCAAATCTTTGCAAACGTTTAATATTTTGAGAAAATATATGGTCATATTTGATGGCTGATTAACCTTACATGTACAAACTTTGATGCCACAATCTTCTCTGTTCAATCTGCTCTTAATTAATGAAGAGATTTATGAGAAAAAGCTGTTTAAAGGTTTTACCACCTAGATTGCGGATTTTAAAAAAAACATTACAAATCTGAGACTCATGATGTCTTAATAGTCTGTTAAATCTGGTTCATATTGTCATGAAAGTTTTCTTGAAGATCTTGAAATGTTTTACCTTTATTTAGTAACAGCAGCTTTTGGCAGATGGTGCCTCTGATACAAGTTTGCAGGTCTTGGTACCAATATTCTGTGTATTAAACTGGTTCAAACTGGTCAAATGGTTTTTGAGAAGTCAAAAAATAACAAATGTTTTTAGATGTCTGACACATGATGGCTGAAGTGCCATAAATGCATTACCATACTATGGGCCCTCATGACTTTACAGCTTGTTAAGTAAGCCACGAAAAACCTCCAATCTGATAGCTAGACATTACGTACCTTAAAAGATCCTAACATTGAGTCCAGTGCAACAATGAAGTTCTGCACCCAAGGATCATTAGCTTCATAATTTGAAAATTCTTCCTGAAATGAGAAATTAAATATCAATTTCTTTAGTGTATCTGATGTCATTGATTTTTTTTCTCAATCAATGAATTATTATCCCAAAACATTAATCATTTGGAAGTAAATCAATAACGCTTTGTAAATATAAAACCAAACAAGTTGTGAAAAGGATAATTACATCTCTACAATCACCCTGAGAGCATCTGCAAAGTACATATGTGATTATTAGTCTGCAAAGAAAATGGCAAAACCTTCACCTGACTGCATGATTATTTACATTAAGATGCTTTGATCTGGTTCATTATGGCCTAAATACTGGTATTCCTCTTGCGGGGGAAAAAAAATCAAAGCTTTATCCAAATGTTTATAACATGGTTTATTTAATATCACAGACTGATTATTTATAACAAACTGTGTATGTTCATATATGTCGAACACCACATTTAATTTCTGTTCGCAATGGTGCACACTATATTTACTTGTATTTTGTATTTGGTATTATGGGCAAGCAGCCTAAATTACTGAATAAAGCATTATTATTATTATCATTATTATTATTATTATTATTATTATTATTATTATAGGCAATTTTATGATCTTACCTCAGAAATATTGTGACTTGTAGACAGGAATGCATCAATCAGTGGCTTAATTTTGGGTTTTATTACAGACGAAGTCAGCTGGGAGAATCCAAATTCTAACACATCCTTGAATTTGTTTGCTACTGCTCCCAGATCTGACAAACAACTCTGTAACACACACGTCATCATTTGTTTATATGCAAAGAAAGTAAATAGATGAAATGATGATTTGTTTATCATTCACATGTACTTGTCAAATTCCTAATTAACAAGTGTGATGCTTTGCTCTAATTCTTTTATGTAACAAAAATAATGAAGATTACGCTAGTCATGATCATGTAGAAAAAAGGTAATGAATTGGACCAAAAAAATATCAGAGACAAAGATACTAGCCAACCAAACAGTAATAGTGTATAAAAAAATATGATTACAAGAAATAATAACAGATTAAGAAATATTTTTGTGTAATTAGTGAAAGCATGCATGTGTGTGAGAAAGACAGCAAGCAAGAGAAAGAGATGGATAAAACAATAATCCTATGGCAGTGTGTAAGATCATGCCCATTCAGAACATACTTCATAGTGAAGATAACAATGGAAGGGTATATTGTGGATGTTTCTTGAAAAAATGTTAACTTGACAAGAAAATATCAAATTACTTCATAACATATTTTAAAATAAATAAGCTATACTGTTTTGCTTTGTGCCAGTGATGTTATTGAAAAATGTACTCATTAACCACTTTGTTAAAGGACTGAAATTAAGAACTGTATTATGAAAGCACCTCCAATCTAAACAGTACAAACAATTGAAAGATATTATACAAGAATTGAACTCAGTGAGTCAAAGCAATGTTTTCTTATATTTTTTTTGGTTTGTATTATTATAATGAAACAAGACCATGTGACCAATGGTGTATTGTTTTCATACTGGCATGTACTAAAATATAATTTTACTGGATAAGAAAACATCCAATGGCTTCAAAACTCATGTTAAAACACTCACTGTGTTTTATTACAGTGACTAACTTAATAAAAGGTATTCATTACCAACAATGTGCAAGGATCATGTGCTCTAAAGGTCAGTGTCAAGTTGTCAACAAACAACAGTAGAATACCATAACAACAACTAAAGATTATACACAAATCATCATATTCTTTTGCCAGTAAAGATAACAAATGCAGGGCAGATTGAAGTATAAGACTGGAATCACAATTAACAAAACAATTACCCTTCCATAAACAAGATCAGCAAAGGCCTTTCTGCATGATTCAAATCTGGTGGTATTTCTTTTATTTCCTAATCTGCTGTGTCATTATCTGACACATCAATCAAAAAGTTCCCTAAAGTTAATCACCATTTATAACATATTCTTAGCTAACAATACAATGGTCACTGAATGTAATAAAATCACATATCAGTACATTTAAAACATGAAATTCTTTTCTTAATTCAGTTACAACACATATCATAATCTGTAGTTACAAAACACAGACAAAGATTAGAAAGCAATAAAACAATGCCTTAATTGTATTGATTTTAATCTATTATTCTTTTTCATTAAAGTTCAGTAATATTTCTCTTTGCAAACTTTAATTTTCTCTGCAGAAATGTTTTGCATGAAAATGTAAGGATCTGATAAAAAAATATGAAATTCCCTGCAATTTTTTTTATACATTAATTACAATTTTTATGAATAGTGGATGAAAAGTTTCTGCATATAATTTTTTTAAACAAGATTTATGGTACTTTCAGTCTATACCTTTAGCCTAACCTTGTAAAAGATGGAGCTTATAAGACATAAGCAACTGCAAAATGCACAGACCCAGATCTACCATCACAGAATGTGCCGGCAGATCTGGGCCTGTGCAGCTGGTTAGGAACAATTGATAGAACAAACAGCATAGACCCTGATCGCTGAGGCACATCTGTTGTTTGCAGTTTGACTTGACTTATAAGTGAGTAAAAAAGATATGTCTCCAAGGAACTGACTTTACCCCTTTCCAAATATTAAGGAACTGTAACAAAGATTTTTAAAAAAGGTAAACTTTTTGTCCCTCTTGAGATAAAGCATAAGAATTAATACTTGTCTGATGTTTTAGCCCTTCATTGAATTCATACATTTTTCTAGGATTACAACCCCTGTTTTAGAATTCTGATATTTACTACATTCATGAATACCTACAACAGTAACATGATGGCTAAAAAATGTTCAGTGGAATGTTGTGTCATGTCTCTGAATGGCAGTATAATGAGGTAGATTTCTGATTATGCTGGCAACAGAGGAACTCATAGCATACTGGGGTCCAAATATTTTCCCAAAGTTTAAGTTTAATACAACTGATGTAGAAAACATGTGACTTTCATTAACAGATCAGTCACATGTGAAACAAGAAGACAGTTCTTTTCTTCAAATATGATTATCTATAATATGATCTCAGCTACAATATACACAAATTTATTTAAAATCTACAATACTGAGTGCTCTTCTCATGGCAATACTGATCAGAAAACTTGAAGCAATCACAGACAGACTTATAGGTTACTGCATTTGTATGGGGAAAATACAAACAAGTTTTTTATTTATTAACACTGCACAACCTTTGGGAGTGCAGTATTCATCCAAGAAAACATGTTCATATTTTCCCATACAAATGCAGTAACCTTTTTATTAAATACTCATTTTCTTAATCTACCTAAGGCTTAATTATAAAATAAAATACACTACAAGAATCAAAGTAATGGAATTTTTGCTGTATTCCAAAATAAATACACAACCACAGATTCATCAATACACAATAACAATATTAATGCACTCTCAGCACCGCCCAGTTTCCTTTGAACTTTGTTGCACATTCGACAGTAGTTTTTAAAAAAATCGTCATTTTGGTGTACCTAAAACTGAAATTTAGAGTTTTATTGTGAATGAATGCACACTGTAACAACTTTTCCATTTGGTCTGGAATGTATGGATTTTGTATTTATGTTGATCCAATTGCTGCTTTTCTGATTATGATGGACTGGATTATTGGGTCAATTTAATTAGAATGGATTTCAGCTGGAAATGTACTCAAAATTCCATAGGTTTCCATGTGTATCAGGTTTGCAGGACATGTCATTCAGATTTACAGAACTAAGAATATACATTCTGAGGGAATTCAAGATGCATAAATGTAAGTTTATTTATTATCGTTCTTATTACCAGTGAAAGACGACATATTTATGCCCCATCAATTATGTCTTGCTGTTGTAGTGACCTCAGTTATAACCTGTATCATACAGTGTCTTCTATCGCTAGCCTAACACTGTATCAAAATAGTTACATGGAGTAAATTGAAAAGCAGCTGTTGTGCGACAGTCCATTTAGCCAGCAGAAATAATACTTTTTCATCATCTTGGCTTATTGGCTCCAAGGCTCTTAGTTTCCTACCAAAACATTCAGTTGCATTTTTTTCTCAAATCTAATATTTCAACAGATTTGTAAAATGGTACATCTCTGATAGATATGTGATAGCCCTTGGCGTAAATGTTTTTCTGAGCTATATTTTTATATACCCTAGAGAGCACCGGTCATAGTATGAACCATTCTATTTGCTAAAAGGTATGAATATTTCTCCTAAATAACTGTTTCAATGATCCGAATGGTATTTAAAATTACTGTATTTTTCATGTTTGCTGTCGACATTGTAAATATCACGTTCTTTCGTGTACTTGCTTGAAAGTTTCGTTTCTGGCTCAGTGAACTCCTCCACATCATTAACTTTATCATGTATGCTTTCAAATGGATGAAACAGCTTGTTTAGTTCATTGACAAACAAAATTAATCAAACAAAACCTAAAGTATCTACTACATGAGACTACATGGTTTGTTAACAAAGTAATTCCTCTATACAAATTTTAGGCATGTGTGTGCAATACCAAGGTGTTCAGTATTGTAATATACTGCACAATTCTGACAATGTAAAGTTAATGGAGAAAAAATAAGCAAAGTCACTAGATGAATTCATTATTGTTTGATTATTAGATCTGAGAAGAAAAAAAATTACAATTACCTCTAGTTTGGCTCTACTCTGTTCACTGCATTGAGCAAACAACTTTAAAACTTCTTCCTGGAAATAAAAGTAACTGACTATAATGTGTTATTATCTACAGTGAAACCTGCCTTAGAGGAGAGCTGTAAGTAAAGGACATTATGAACCCCTTGTTTATATTTACCTGCATTTTTGTCACCTCTATATAAATGACACCATAAGAAAACTTTTGTCCCTGGAATTTCTGTCATAGTCAGGTTTCATTATATTTGCTGTTATCACAAGTGTATTTGAACATACATGTTCTGCAAAACCAAGTGCCTCATCTGCTTATTGATGTACTCTTCCCAATTTAATACTGAGCCTTCTACCACCACTGTCTCTGGCATAGCTGCCAACCTTCCAGGCTCACAATTAGTGAAAATAGGGATAAAAAGTTGTGAATTTGGACATGAATTAGTGAAAAATACCATGACAATAACTCCATCCACTCTAACCGTCAATACTACACTATATCAAAATCATAATATAAAACTAACACTACATATATGCAAAAATATATCTGCATTTCTATTTATTATGGATTCATAAACTTCATTTGTTCTTGTGGTTATTTATGACATGATACTGTGGCAGACTTCAACTTCCTCAACTGCTTGATCGTAAATTTGTTTTCTAAACAGTTCAGACTTCTTGCCTGCTGGTTGATCTTGGTGAATAAAACTGCTGACAAATTTTCTGCAGCTAAGGAGGCCCTAAAGTCTGTCTTATTTTTCCTCACTAGAGAAAATACTCTTTGGCTGTCACTTTTGCTGTGAGGAATGCACAGGAGCTGCAGCACTTTTGGTTCTTCCACAAAAATTTGGAAGCGATTTTCAAGTCTGGGAACATTTGTTGGAACAAATGTTTAGCATGATCTCCAGCTGATAAAGGTAGATTGTGTTCAACAAGAAAACTCACAAATAATGCTTCAGTGTTGGTAGCTTGTAGGTCTTCCGCCAATGGCTTAAAATAGTCCAGAGCTGAAATCTGCTAATTCTTAATTTTCCCAACTTCAACGTGTTTTTTGCAACTAATGTGCTTCCTCACATCGTCTCTGCGACCATGTGCAATACTCCAATTTGTGGCACACTGTGTGCAAAAATCATGATGTATATCAATGTTTAATGGCAGAATGCACGGCCAATTTTTGATATATTCCAAATTAAACTTCATTTTTTGAGCAATACATTTCTTTTCCTTGGTGGTGAAGACATTTTTAAGATCTTAGATGAGATGCTGAACAGTAACTCAAATCAGTGTTGGTGATGCATGCGTGGAGCAAAATTCCGGTTAGGCCCCAGTTTCTCTCAAAAGCATTTGTAACACTACTCTTATACATATAGATTACCGGGCCAACTGTACTAAACGGCTGTAGTTCTACTAATATAGCGACCAGCAGTACCGGACCATTTCGGCAACTGCAAATATCACGACTAGTACTTAACAGGAAATCTGTTATTTTATTAAAGATTTAAAATAATCAAGAATTGGAGAATTCATGAATTTTTGGCTTGTGGCATGAATCTGTGAATTGCTGAAAAAATCGTGAAATTCACGCCAAATTCATGAGGGTTGGCATCTATGCTCTGGAAATGGGACACTTTTATCTCAAAATATTAATGCAGGTGAGTGAACAACATTTTTGCATAGGAAGGTAATTCTGGACACTAATACAAGTCACATAATAAATTTGATACACATCGACTGGCTCACATCTAGTTCATTTAACAAAATAATATTCCAATATTATTAACCCCTTTCTTTCAAGCCCATCTTCAATTTAGCTATAAAAAACATAAAAGGAAAGTAAAAAAAACATGAACAATGAGGTTAATCTAGGATGTTGAAGGATGAGCATGGATGCCAAGGTAATCATTATGTCTAGGTTCCAAGAAATTTGGCTAGACAATTATGTCATAATTTGTATTCAGATGCAGCTAACTTTTTAATTTAAAGAGATGACTTACATTTATTCAATTATATCCCTGGACTTTGGAATATAATACAATCCTTTTGTTATGCAACGCTTTTTGTTAGGAATTTTGTTTTTATCTCACATAAAAGTATGATAACATTAATTAAGACCTTCTACTGCTAATTACAAGAAATTCTCAATTTTAGTGTTTTCTTATCTATGAACAGGATAATATTTGGACTAGGGTATCATGAATATCTTCATCTTCTGAAAACAGAATTATTCATGTGCTTTATAGGTAAAGGAAATGAATGAGACTGTTCACATACAAGGATGAACACAGCACAAGGGATCGAACAGATTTCACTTTTAACAACCCTGATAACTTTGATTCCTTCATCAAAAGTACATTATAGGACTTTAACCTTTTATTTTGGTCCCAGCTAGGTAAACCCTTCTTTCTCTCTCTTTCTCTCTCTCTCTCTCAACACACATACAACAAAGTGTTCAAACATTTTCTTAAGAATGAAATCAGTTTTATCATTATCTGTTATATTTCCTTCTCAATGATAAGACTGTTGATGGGATGAAGAACTCTAAAACTTTCCAACATCAAATGAGAAAATAAACAAAATTCCTCAAAACCTTCCAGACTGAGACTGATTATATACTTGAAACCTCAAAAACAAATTAAAAACATTTCCAAGACTATTAAAAAATAAATTTTTCTGTCCTTACTACAATGTTTCAATAAATGATCATGCCAAATGTTGAGTTTTCTCACAAATGGATCCAAGATTTCTAATGATTGAGCTTTTGAGTAAATGTCAGTCTTTTAATTAATTTTGTTTATAAATACCTGGCCAATTAGTAAAAAACATTTTCTCACCTCAAGATTGCTTTTCAAGGCCTTGCTATACTCACAGCTTACTTCAGCATTATTCAAAGTTGTCTAAAAAAGAATGTAAGTTAAAAAGTTGAAAAAAAATCGTGGCATTTACATGTAACTTACATGATGCATCTGTTGACATTAAAAGTAAAAGTGATATCAAACTTTTTTAAGGACGATCATTTGATATGATTTTAAAAGTTAAGTGACAAATAGCTATCACAAAAAATTAAAGAAATCTGGAATCTTATCTACAGTAATTATTTAAACTTTATAGGACTTTGCAACAACTTTAACACAACTTAAACACAATTTTAGCATTGTTGTCAATGATGCCATTGCTGTAGTCACAAAGTATATCACCACTGATATACCTAAATTAAGAAATTATCTACAACTGCAAGAAAAAAAAAGCAAACAGTACACTAAAGATCCATTCTGCTAGTCAGCATCTTCATACTTTGTAAAGGAGGGGAGTTAAATAGTTTGAAAAGCATGGATTCCAATTTGAATAGGACCCAGGCTGACTAAACCAACCCAGTAGATGGAAGGAAAAGCCTCCACATCCATTCAGTCATCATCTTCTTCATGGAGTGTTAATCATGCCCAATATGTGAGGGACTTCAGATAGAAACCAGTACCTGGCAAGCCAAGTGGCTATGTTTGGCCAAAGCACTGTAGAAAACAGCCAAGAGAACCTGTAATGGTCAACTTGTGAGTGAGTTCCCTTACTTGCTTGCCATATATACTCATTTATTAGTCAGTTCCAACTGCAAACTGCACAGACCCAGTTCTGATTTCACAGAATGTGCTAGCAGATCCAGCTCTATACAGCTTGTTCGGAGCCATCAGTAGAACACAGACCCTGATCTGTCATGGCATTATGTAACAGCAGATCAGGGTCTATGTTGTCAGCAGTTAGAACTGACTTATAAGCGAGTATAGATGGATCCTCTCATTGTTTTAGTATACCATATTGTCGCAAGAGCTGAGATCATAAGATCAAAAGTAAGTTATCATAATTAGCGACATGTTTGCCTCGATTGTGTGAACTTTGTGGACAAATATGAAACTATATTATCATGAATTGTTATCAAAATAATATTAATAAGCCCCACACAGAAAGCAACAAGAGAAATTACATGTTTTTACTAAAAATAAAATGATTACTTCATATGTTTATCATCAACCTTTTCATTTTTGCCATTAAGTTAATACATAGTTTAGAAAGAGAGGTCATCAAGGATTTAAAAGGTAAAATGGTCCCACCAGAAACTGTGCCTTGGTTTTCTCAATATCTGATGACTGCAATTTGCCTTGCTGAATACTGGATTGTACCATGTTGTATGCCTGTGTCAGGTCAAATCCTGATGGGAAGCCTGCCCTCACACGATTAAACAACACCTCCCGAAAGTCCTGCTCCAAAATTGTGCATGCATGGTTTATCATTGCACATACACCATCCACACTGGAGCTAGACATGGCTCTTCTACAATGAAAGCCAAAAATGGTTAAAAATGATCCTTATTTTAAAATAAGTTACATGAAAATGGTTGGACCTGCTGACATTTCTATTTATACAGTTTATATTTGACTATCATCTTCTACACTAGAAATGTGTTCATGTGTGCAGTGCTTAACTAACCAAAGCAACACACTTTACCAATGTGTGATAGATGAATGGATTGATTTACACAATGACAGACAGAAACCGGTTACAGTTCTGTATTCAGTTTAAGAATATTTCAGGGCTGTTCTATTAAAACATACATGGGACCCAGGGAAGGCACTTTCTTTTAAAGTGGGGTACTCACCCATAGATGAAATTTAGAATTTTCTTACTATTTTAATATGAGCTCTGTGAATCAAACTACCCTGGCATATATTTAAAACAAACTGCCTTTCCTGGCTATCATATATGTTATATGGAACAGCCCTCATTGCAAACCCTGTTTGAGATCAATAATATTAAGTGACACTCTCCATACAAAATACAAATTTTTACACATATCAAGCTTAAGTAATGTCATTCAGGCATGTCATTAAACGTACAGACTATAAACCTGATAACATTTACTGCAGAATCCTAGTTGCTACACCGAATGAAATAGTGATCCTGTTTAGGGAGTTAACTGTGATTTCAATTTGTTGATATATGTTGGTGGTTAGACAGTCACAAATTTAGTTTTCAAACATCACCAAATTTTTTAAATATTTGCAACAGTTACCCCACAATATCTGTTAGTAGATCTCAAAATGCTATGTAGTCATTTGTATTGATATAAACTTTGCAAAACTGTTAACAATGTAACTGTCCAATTGGAGGATCCTGACATGAAAACAGCATCAAAGATTGTCATGAATTCTGTGGAAATTTTGACATTCAACTGAAAAAAAGCTCTTTACAAAAAAAAAAAATATGCCAGGGATACTCTACCTCTGATAAGATCATGTTATAATATTTATCACACTGTCTCTGTCATCAAGCAAGAAAAAACTTGCTGATATTTAACACTTTTTACATTATTATTAATACTTATGTGAAATCAATATCTGCACATCCAAAAACTTTTAAAAATGATGTAAAGAACAAGTTGTATTTATGATGCTGTAGGAAACCTGACAAGCACAAGGTATATGATATGCTTACATGGTTTTTAGTTACAGAGCTTATCAAGAAGGCTGACAAACCTGACACATTTTTTGACAATGAAGAATGAATCATCCACCATACTAGAAGTCTGAGATCCAGAGTCTGTTGAATCCATAACAACAGCCTGCAAAAAATAAAAAAAGAACGAAAGTAGTGTTGAGTCTTTCTTTATAGTTTACTTATGACCTTGTTTATTATACTTGTTGTTGTTGTTGTAGGGTTAACGCCATTTTTCAGCACAAGATAGGCTATACATGGTGGCCAGTATAGTTGGTGGAGGAAGAACCCGGGAAAACCCAGGAAAAAACCACTGACCACGAGAAGTTACTGGCAAACTTTCTCACATAACCACATTAGCCGAACCCAACACTCAAACTCAAGCAGAGAGAGGTGAGATGGCAGTGATCCATAATGGTGAGCACTTAAGACCACCCTAATTTAGATGTAACACACATTCTAAAAACTGACATACATAGTTTTGAACATGGTCTTGTTCATCATTCTTCACATCTGACACATTAATGTCATTTTAAAAATGTACATATACATTCTGGAACATAATATTGTTAACATTCTTTACATCTGATGTCACTGTTTTGTATTAAATGATTTTTTCAGCTAATGATAAGCTATACATGGCAGCCAGTACAAATGGTGGTGGGAGAACCCATGGAAAAACACAGACCCACAAGAAGTTACAGTCAAGCTTCTCACATGCCCACAAGGGCTGAGCCCAAAACTCAAATTCATGCAGACAAAAGTAAGATGGCAGTGATCTCTAATGGTGAGTACTTTAGATCACTCGACCACCAAGGTCACCTTCACATCTGACACATATTCTGAAATTTACATATACGTTTTGGAATTGGGTCTTCTTGAACATTCACATCTGACACATTCTGAAAATGTATACATGCATTCTGGAACAATGGTCTTGTCTACAATTCTTTAAATGTTACACATATTCCAGAATATTTACATATACATTCTGGAACATGGTTTTGTTTCCTCTAAATAGGTACAACTAAAGAATGATCTTTATGAAAATTGATACTGCCTTTTCTGACCAGCTGAATCTTAAACACCATTGTAAAAAAAATGAAACAAAAATGTTACGAGGTTAAAGCTAACCTTTTTTGTTTGAAAACATATAAACATTACAGAAATGGTAATAAGAATCTAACATTACATACAACAAAAATATTCTGTACACAAATTGCTTATTTGTCTTAATAAAATGCAAACAACTTATGCTAGCAAGACAAACAAATCTGTAGTTAAAATATCAGCTTGCAAGGAATACAAGATGTGTCATTTATGTCTCTTGGATGAACTAGATTTATAACCAAGTAAGGTTTACACTTCACAGTACTTGCTCGCATTATAGTTTTAAATCAAATGCATTGTTTCACAAAAGTATTATTGCAAATCTGTTTTTGCTCTACAAAAAACATTAGTATTTCTAGCAGTCATTGATACAATATCCAGCAATACAATAATGGTAAAGGCAGTTAAAATGTAGAAATTTGGAAAAGAACTTATCTTTTCAGAAACAGAAAAAATAAACAAGACAGGATAACTAGCAATGGCATAACTCTTCAACAGTTAATGATTAAAAGAATTGACAGATAATATACTTTGATCAGGGAACAAGAAAAATGATCATGCAACAGAGTAGACTGGTTTTGTTTTAGAAAGAGCAAATATTAAGCTTTCAACTGAATCATCATGTCCAAAAAATTTCCATAACCAATCCAATTAAAATCAGATCTCCGCTGTCATGTGTTCAGATCTGACAGCAACTGCTCAGGGGTCATGTTCTGTGGCCTATCTTATTACTATAATCAATAATTTTATCTGCCAATCAGATTTATTCTTATACCTTTGCATTTGGGAGACTGAGGATCAATGTGTACTGAAAGATTTTGATTCACTTTCCGTTTTTCTGTGGCTGATCTTATTGCCATAATCAATACTTTTATCAGCCAATGAGATTTATTCTTATTCCTTTGCATTTGGGAGACTGAGGATCAATGTGTAATGCAAGATTTTGATTCACTTTCCAATTTCTGAAAGCTGCATTTCCACTGGCTAATTCAAAGGTCACCAAAACATGACCCTTAAGCAGTAACTGTTAGATCTTCATACAGGACAGTGGAGAGCTGATTTTAATCAAATTGTTATCATAACTGACCTTCAGCACCATTTCTCTCATGAAGTACTCCTCCATGGTTATATAGCTACCAATTATCTCCTGAAGAAGACGACTTAAATCACATGACTGCAGTAACTGATCCACCTCTGCCTCTTTCTCTGAAAATGTAACAATGTTTCTGATAGTACTAACAGTCTATAAAAACTAACTCTTCTTACATTTAAACAAGATCTTTTATAATGATTCATGTCGTTTTCTTTATAAGCAATTTTTAAGTTACATCCAAAATCGTGCAATAAATTAAGCTTCAAACAGAAATACTGAAGAGACACGACAAAAAGGTAGTGATTGATTGATAGAAATGGGTTTAATAGCATATCAGCACAGTTTAAGTTAAAAAATGTTGAAATAAGTAATAAAATTATACGTATCAAGCTAAGTCTGTCTAAACTAAGTTAGGAAACAGATGACAAAGTGTTCAGGCAATATGACTGCTTAGCACATTTGTTACCCTGGCTTTGATACTCCACACTGGTAAAAATACAAAATGAGTGATCTCATTCTAAAGAAATAACTCTTTGACAACCTTCATCATGTGAAATTACCCGATGCATAATGTTAAGACCTCATTTAAACCATCAGAATTAATGAAGCTAAATCGACCTGTGACAGCTAAACTGACAGACTATTGCTACACATTAATATAAAGGTGTTTCCTGTCAAATTTAATAAAAATCAATAAAGTTCTGTCTGATAAAAGTTTGTTGACTTAATTTAGTAACATAGGCAATAATGAAGCTCATCATTAAATGAGAACTCACAAACTCACCTTTCCTTTTGTTCATATCCTGAAAGGCTGTTTCAAAGTCACCCTGCAATAAATAAATCAAGTATTTTATATTTGCTGCCTTTTTCATCATCATTAATATCATGTTAATCAATGTAAATAAATTACTGTCCTATTTTCCATTGTCATTATTGTTGTCATTAACATTATTGTAATCATCAATATCATTAATTTCAAGCTGTTATTCAGCCTACTAGAAATAACAAGAGTCCCTTGAATGGACTGAAGCTCTACTGGGTTAAAAAGAATTGATAAAACATCAAGAAAAGATAATTTCTTTCTTTTAATTGCCGAGTCTTCAAACCATCTCTGATATTATTCAGCAATAACAAGATTTTCAAATTAGCTGCTGTGGAGGACATACTGGATGTACGATTAAAATCGTTTTTAGTTGTGACCAAATAGACATCATTAGAAGTCTTTTGTTGAAAACCTCATGTTGATATGAGCATCTAATCTGGGGAAGCAGTGATAGCATGATTTTCTTGGCAACCATCATAGTAGCCATACTTTGTCTGTCAGTCGTCTCTATATCTTGTACCATTTTATTCAGGACTGACTAGGTATTAGTCAGAAGAAGTTTATTTGTGTGGTTCCATGCTGATATATCCATCTAAGTATTTGGAAGGAGTAGAGATAATATCTGTAAGATGGCCACATTGAGAGTCAGTTTGCATCATTTTCATTTTGGACCAACTAGACACAATAAGGACTTTTCTGATAAAAAAAAAAAACCCATGTCAAAATGACTTTCTATTTAAGGAGTAGTGATAAGATTTTCAAGATGGCTACCATGGTGACCATATATGAAATGAGATTTGCACCATTTACATATAAGACTAACATCATAAAAAGTCTTCTGATAAAAGCATAATGTTAATATTACCAGTCATCTAGAAGAAGATATAACAACATTTTCAGGATGGACATTGTAGTGGCCATATTGACACCATTTTTATTTATGGCCAACAAGACATCATAAGAAGAAGTCTTTAAAAGAAAACATCATGCTGATATGACTTTTTTCATAATATGATGCAATTTTTAAGATGTAATGGTAATAAACGATGTCTGAGCAGAACCATTTTTACTTAGGACCAGCTAATCAGCATAATAATGGCTTGGTAAAATCTCTGCATTGGTAAGACCATCCATTCAGGAGGGGGGCCCTAAGTGGACGAGTGGTCTAAAGCACTTTCCGTTATGGATCACCTCTGTCTGCGTGGGTTCGAGTCTCAGATTCAGCCAATGTGGGTATGTGAGAAAGCTTGCCAGTAGCTTCTCGTGGGTCGGTGGTTCTTTACGGGATTTTCCTGGGTTCTTCCTCCACAATTAATACTAGCCGCCATGTATAACCTATTGTGTGCTGAAAAATAGCGTTAAACCTACAACAACAACAACCATTCAGGAGGAGTAGCAAGAACAAGGTTCTTAAGATGGTCACTATGGCAGCCTTAGCAGATGTGCATGTGCCACCATTTCCATTTAGGACCAACTAGGCATCATAAGAAGTCTTCTGGTGTTAATATGACTTTTTGTTCAGGTGGAGTAGTAATAACAAGATTTCCAAGATGGCTACCATGGCAGCCATAATATAAATCAGATTGGCATTACAGTTAAACCTGTCTTGAGGGACCAATGTTATGAGAGACCACCTGTTTTGAGAGACCATTATCCACCATAGATTGATTTACTGATTATATAATGTTGTAACCTGTTATGAGAGACCACCTGTTTTGAAAGACCATTAATTTTTGGCAGAAGGGGTGGTTTTTCAAGACAGTTTCTACTGAATTTTCATTCAGGACCAGCCAGACATCATATTACATCTTTTAGCGAAAACCTCATGTTGATATGACAATCAATTCAGGACGAGTAAGGATCACAAAATTTTTAAGATGGTTACTGTGGCAGCCATGTTAGATATCTGAGCACCATTTTCACTTTGGACCAACCAGGTCATGGAATGAATGTGTGTGTAAAATTTAATGGCAATCCTTCAAGAAGTTCAGAAGGAATTACTATAATAAACTTATGCTAACAGATGCATGGATGACAGATCATTTTATAAGCTCTGGTCATAGACCAAAGAGCTAATAATTAAATTATAGTGGTCCCCCTCTTGAGTGGCCCCTCTCAAGAAAAGCTACCCCATCATCAGAGGTCACCTCCACTGACACAAAATGATCTATTTTCAGAATTCTGTTCCCCCTCATGAAAGGTCATCCTCTGATCTGCTGTGACATTGTCCAACACCAAAATAGTATATTTTTGCCATTTTGTCCCCTTTATGAGAGGACACCCTTTTATAAGGCAAGCTTTACAGTGCATATGGGTGACTTTATAAGAGAGGGATCACTGTACTGCAAAAGTGTGTGTGTGTGTGTGTGTGTGTGTGATCTGGATTTTTAACATAGCTTTAACAATTTTTCAGTCATATCGCTACAATGTCTGCAGTGTGACAGTTTATAGTGATGTCTAGCACTGGGGCAACATGCCGCAGACCTGTAGCTTGATATCTCACCCAGTCACATTATCCTGACACCAGGCCAACCAGTCCTAACACTAACCTCTTAATGATGAGCACCAAGCGAGACAGCTGTTAGCACCATTTTTGTAAGTCTTTGGTATGACTTGGCTGGGGATCGAACCCACGACCTCCTGCATCCGTGGCAGACACTCTAACCACTAGGCCACTGGAGCGGTTGTACTGCAAAACTGAAGCTTTCACAATAATTTAGTTACAATAAAAAGTGCAATCAATTAAACAGATAAACATAACAGAAAAAGTTCACTCACAACTGCCCTCCTCTTGAGAAAACGGAGATACAGCTCTGTCCTGGTGTTTAGCAATACAACCTCAGACAACAATACATCCAGATCTTTGGGATCCAACCTGGTGGCAAAAACAACGATTTAAGGTTGATTTTTACATTCTCATGAGGTAACAATATTCATGGAGTAGTCATTTTGTGGATCATTTCTACTGACTACAAATTGAAAGATCTTACAAACAAAAAAATAATAAGAATCCTCCAAATCTACAATTACTAACATTCATATGTGTGCTGTATATACTCGCTTATAAGTTGAATCAAAACTATATAAAAAAAAGATCCTGATCTGCTGTAACATAATATACCAGCAGATCAGGGCCTGTGTTGCTTGTTCTACTGATTACTCCAAGTGTAGATAGACTAATCTTATAAGAATGAATATAAAGTACATGTAAACCAAAATGATGCTGTTGCTCTAACTAATTTGAAACTCAGCCATTTTCCACTAATCTACAAGTTAGGCTTACAGCCTACAACTGTTTCTTTGACTGGTTCAGTTTGTAAGATATGTCTTTGTTGATTATACAAGGTTGTTGCCTTGAGAGGAATGAAAAACTGGATGTATGTGGAAAAAATCAGGATTTGGAGAAAAGTAAAACAGGATCAGTATTTGCAACCATACTTTTACAGAAACTTTGCAAAGGAATTGACAATATTTTGAAATCTATGTTTGTTGAAATATGCAGTCTATTTACATGTACACAACATTGATTTATAACACTGATATACAGTATGTAGTAGCAAAATGGTGATCATGTGAGATTCGTACAAAGCTGACTGACTCTGAATACTGAATAGTTCCACATCCAATCTGTTTGTCTCTTTCTTTATTAATTACAATGGATTTCATTATCAGATTTAGTTTGATTTTTTTTTTCCATTTTAAAAAATCAGGATATTGAGGGGAAAAAATCAGAAAATCTGAATTTTGGATTAAAGAAAAAACAACTGGCATGATCCAAGTAAATCGGGATAAGTGGCACTCCTGAATATATCTGTCTACTGCTATATATATATGTACCTGATGAAAAATCAATAATGTAGTCTAACGTACTGTGTGGATATGTCTTTCCTGAATATATATGACGATTCAGGTAAAACATCCTAAGGATCATCATATTATTTCGTACTGTTACATGTACAGTTAAACCTGTTACAAGAGACCACCTGTTTTGAGAGACCATTATCCACCATGCACTGATTTTATTGATTATATAATGTTATAACCTGTCATGAGAGACCACCTGTTTTGAGAGACCATTGTTTTTTGGCAGAAGGGGTGGTCTTTCAAGACAGGTTCTGAAGTATGTACATATTGAAAAAATTGATATTACACCTCAACATTCTGTCTGTACATGTGATTTAGCTAACACCAGATGTACCATGTTTATGTAGTAAATGATATGTAAATGTATAAATGAAGTAAATTAAGCTAAACAGAGCCACTTTAGAACTAAAACCATCAAAATGTATGTGGCTGGCAAGATCTTAGTCAATGTATTTTGTGACTGGTAAAAAAAGGGCTTGATGCCACACTGATTACTCCATGCCAAAATTTAAACAGCAAGCACCATGTTTTAAAATATTTTTTTATTATCAGAAACATTTTCAGTCTTCTATCAACATTAAAGACTTTCAATGTAAAGCTACTGACATCAATCCTGTATACTTACTTTTTACTCATGGACCTAAAAATCATGACAGAGACATGGTACTTACTCTTTAACTATGGTCCTAAAAATCATGACAGAGCCATGGTAATTACTCTTTAACTATGGACCTAAAAATCATGACAGAGACATGGTAATAACTCTTTAACTATGGACCTAAAAATCATGACATGGTACTTACTCTTTAACTATGGACCTAAAAATCATGACATGGTACTTACTCTTTAACTATGGACCTAAAAATCATGACATGGTACTTACTCTTTAACTTTGGACCTAAAAATCATGACATGGTACTTACTTTTCTACTGTCAGCTGTTTATGGAATATCAGACTCTGCTGAACCTGTTGTAACTGTAAGAAAACAGTAAGAACATGGTAGACCACTGGACTCAAAGGGCAAGTAGTTCAATACAGCTGCCATTTTACTAGTGAGTTCCAGTAAAATTTGTCGCATGTGTATATTGAGATGTTTATTGTTTAGTAGCAGTTTTGATACATTGAAAAAGTATACATAAGTAGCACAAGAGGCCTAAATGGTCCTCATGTTGCTCATGTGCTTACGTAACTTTAGAGCTGACTATTTCACAAAACAGACTTAGTAATCTAAGTATTTGCACAAGATCTTGATGACATACATTCCAAGTTTAATCAAAATCAGATTAGAAATATGGCCTCCAGAGTGGTAACAAACTCTTCCAATCAGATGTAAGATCACTTCATTAATATGTGTAGATTTTAATCATTATTGAATACATCCAAGATCTTGATGATATAAACCAGGGGTGCACAACCCCGCAACTGTGGGAGAGATCTGGCCACAAACATGTTCTGTCTGGCTTTCAGGGCAAATTAAAACAACACCGAAATCTGGCCCGTGAACAGTAATAATATTAAAGAAATGTATTTGTGGCCCTCGAGTGGTCTAAGAAAATGCAATCTGGCCCTTGCCCAAAAAAGGTTGTGCACCCCTGATATAAACATATGTTCCAAGTTTTATCAAAACTGATCAGAAATCTGGACTCCAGAGGTAACATAGTCAGCCAAACAGATGCAAGATTAAGTTATCAATATGCAAAGATCTTGCTCATTATCAAACACCTTCAAGATCTTGATGCTATAAGCTTTAGTTTCACATCTGATCAAAACTGAATGTGAAATATGGCTTACATTGGGGTAACAAACTCAGCTTATCAGATGCATGATATTGTTAATTTTGATCAATCTTGCTCATTACTGAGCTTTTCAAGATCATTATTAGACATACATATATTCCAAGTTTGATCAAACAATTGGATGCAAGATTACCATGTTAATATGCATGGATCTTGTTCATTACTGAAGCTTCAGAAGATCTTGATGATACCTGCATTACAAGTTTGATCAAAATCAGATCTGAAATATGGCTTCCGAAAGGGTTACAAGCAGTCACTTGGATGCAAGATCACTCATTAGTATACAGGGATCTTGCTCCTTATTTAACTTTGTTCAGGATTTTGATAATATAAATTCATATTCCAAGTTTGACTGAAATCTGAGGACAGATGTTGGATGCAAGGCCATACAATTATTCCCTTAGCCTTATGGTTAGATGGTGCTAATAATGTAAGTCCAAATTTTATTTATGATAATGTACTCGCTTAAAAGTCATGTCAAACTGCAAACAACATAGGTCTTGATCTGCATTCACATAATACACCTGCAGATCAGTGTATATGTTGTTTATTCTACTGATCACTCCTAACAAACTGCACAGACCCAGATCTGCTGGTGCATTATGCAATGGCAGATCTCAATAATGTGCAGTTTGCAGCTGGTATATAACTATCTGTGAAGCAAAGGCTTTTACAATTTTCAATACAGAATAAATAAACTATACTTTAAATAAAATTTTATCAGTCCAAGAGCCATCTGGATTCAATATTATTACTTATTCATATACACACAGCATGTGGAAGTATAGGAGTGACAGATGCACATATCAAAATATTCTACTTTCTATAGGAGTTTTTGTTTCATATTTACAGTAGACTTACCCTTGAATCAAAGTCTCTTTTACTTTTAAATTCTCCTAAAATTTTCCTGGATTGTCTATCACATTCTTTCTGAATGATTTTCAGCAATGTAATGAGCCTGCCTGAACCTGTAATTAAAGGGAAAATGTACCAAGAACCTGCTTTAGCAGACAACTCCATATGATGTACACCTGCTCAAATATATGCTCATATAATGTACATCTATCCAAGTTCTGAATATTCTGTTATAATTTTTTTGTTTCTTTCAACCTGTCAATAAATTTAAGACTGATGTATTAATATATTTATATACTGAAGAATCATCTGAAGCTCAGAAATGTTTGTGTAAGATGGGTCGTGCATTAATGGCAGATGAAAAAAAACAGACTCGGGTGGAAATCGCTGACAAGCAACTTGCCAAATATGACAAGAATGACCAGAGATGTTTGATTGAGATTATGATTGTAAGTATGGATACAATAAATTAGGAGACCACAAATCACTCAATGTGGTCAGACTGTCAAGAGAGTTTAATACTTATTTGTTTCTTTTATACAAAAGGCCTACATGTCCAAGTACTTGTGTCTGACAATGCTAGTGTTACATGAATTTTTAGCCTCCGCTGTGTTGTCAAAAGGTTGTGGAACTATTCCAAACCACCCATTCACGCACCTGAGGTATCTATCTATTCCATGACAACTAAATGGCATATAAATCTGACATTGTGACAAGACTTCCTGATGGAGCACAGCATCCAAACTCTGACACATCATCTGTGCATCTCTGATTTAGGTGAATCCCATTATCAAAGATTCACTGAGGGGCAGACAATTAGAAAGTCACCATGTAGTTGTAAGTGCAGTTTTCCAGTGTATGAACAATATACCCAAAAATATTATATCGTTTTTAAATTGGATAATCAAACTGAGAACTTGTGTAGATATGCATGGGGAAAACTTTTTGATGATACACTGACATACTGTTTACAGATAAAGAACTTTGTTGTACAGTGCACTAATATTCAGAATGTTTTAAAAACTTCCCAAGAGAAGAGCAACTGCTATGTTTATAGGTAAGATTTTGTAAATTTTCATGTAATTGTTACCTGTATACAAAACAAACCTGCTCATAAAAGACATACTTCTGGACCCTTCAAGTGTTCTATGTTACATATTGCAAGTGCTACCATATTTATGTGACATCTTGTAAATGATGACAGCATTGCTATATTTATCTGTCACATCTTGTAAAGAATTACAGTAATTCAATGTTTCCATGTCACATCTTGTAAAGAATTACAGTAATTCAATGTTTCCATGTCACATCTTGTAAAGAATTACAGTAATTCAATGTTTCCATGTCACATCTTGTAAAGGTGGACACTGCTACCATGTTTACCTGTTACATCTTGTATGAGCAGATAGTGCTGCCACTTTCACCTGTAATCTTGGAGTGATTGACGGCACTAGTGCTGCCACTTTCACCTGTAATCTTGGAGTTATTGAAAGCACAACCACATTTACATGTCACATCTTTGTACAAGTTAAAAGATAGAAGAAAAGAAAAAAAACCAGTACTAAACAGCTGAAAGCACATTGCATTCCTTTGACAAATATTGTTTTCTTGGGAGTGGTTATAAATTTTACAACTTGATTTCTGCTAATAATTGGTACATGCTAAAGGTGTGAAATGCTGCAAGTAAAACCATCTTAAGTGTAACAAATGCATTATTAATTTTTCCTAAATAATTACCATATTTAGCTTCTACCAGTGGTTGGTGTATTTCTATAACACGGGCTACATCTTCAAACAGTTGGGTTATTGCATCAGCAAACAAAACATTTGAACGTTTATCATTAGAGTCTGTTCCTTTGAGTGCCAGGATCAGCCTTTTGTCAGCATCCTCAGACAACTGGGAGTAGAGAAAGTATAAAACTAGAAACTAATCAAATTTGTTAAACACCAATTTAGTTCTGAAAGTATTTCATGTTAAAATCTTGTTAAAAATAAGAGATACAATGAAATGATGTGATTAGGTCATGGAATATTTAAAAGATAAGCCTATTGGTATATTTATGACAACACACCTGTCTCAAATTTAGATTTGACATAGTAATATGTAAACAATAATTTCTACTAAATAAAATATTATACATTTGTCAAAATACCTCACCCCTTTCCTGAGTGCATGAAATATAATGGCACACTGTAAAATGTGGGTAAAAAAATAAATATATATAGGATCACATTAAAAAAAAAAAAAGTGCACCAGTCACTTAATAACCAGACTGAAAGTGTATCAGTTTATATCATAATACCAAATATATGTTTTTGGTTGTTTCCAAAGTGGTTGAATCATGTCATAACGTCTACTGTATTCATGGTCACTGAAGCTTTAGCTTTAAAAAAATAAAAATTTTATTACAAAATTCTGCAGATCATCCATTTTTTATTTTGTCAGCAAGTAACAAGATACAAGCAAAAAACAATTAACCAGTTTTTTTCTCTCTCCAGAAACCTTATAATAAATTTATATTTACTTTGAAAGTAACATTTCCTTTCAATGTTACTAAATTATATAAATTTCTCACCTTGGCTGCAAGATACTTCCCAAACTTGGTCAACCCCTCTTCGTGGAGATCAAGCAGTGGAAATATTTTGAAGAACCTCTCTATGGAGGCCACATCTCTAGCCTGAACAGAGGCATCAAATTTGTTCTGGACTATTGTTTTCATTTTCTCCTCAGCCTCATGAAGATGTTTAAAAGATGTGTCTAGAGATGTTCCTGGAAGTTAACATTACAGAGATGTAATTGTAAATCACAACATTTTCATGAGCATTCACGTTTTACAAATTTAGTAAGGTATCTGAAAAATAATTACACAATAGTAATTACACATAATTACACAACAGTAATTACACAAGTAACTTGGCATTCTGTTGATTATTAATACTATTAATGTCACAGTTATTGATTTTTCAAAAAACTAATGGTGCAAGAATACTGTCTTACAATTAAATTCTGTATTTTTCATGACAAAGAAATATACAAAAATCCCTAAATTTAGCAAAAAATCAAACTTTTATAAGTTTGACAAGATAGATGTCAGAGAAATAGGAATTAGTTTATGACAGATAATGACTAAAGTTGCTTAGAAGCAGAATCTGGAATGGAAAATCCAGAATCTAGTGTGGAAAACTCATAATCATGAATGGAAAATCAAAAGTACATAATCTAAGAAAATTCAAGATATAAACACTTTAGAGAGCAATATGCGATTAATACTTGGTAAATTCTGGCACAAACCTGTAATGTACTGACAAAGCAGAGGCTGCATGTCATACATAGGTAAATCTGGTTATGAGAAAATAAAAAACCAGAGGACACAAAAGGAGTCAGTTGTAATGAGAACCACACTAGCAAGAATGATGCATCTGAATAAGTGATATCATGGAATTAAGGTTTGAAATTTTTTGCTTTATTAGATTGCATGAGATAGATGATCAAAGATCATACAATGTGCTGGTAAATTTAGCAGTAATGTAACTTAATACCATCAAATAACTTGTGCAATCTACAATTCAATGATGACTGTATGAATTTAACTGTTATCCAGATTGATCCCATTGTTTGATTGTTTTGTCATGTATATGCAAAACAAATGTGTTACAATAAGTTTCATGCACTGCAGGGATAATGTTAATGACAGAAGCAGCTTTAATGAGTTTTCTGAAAATAAACATGTCATGGTCAGTGGTCGTCTTGCATATTAGAATGTAAAATTGGATCTGATGTGTGAAGTTTTCTTTTATATTTTATATCTAGAGACAAGAAAGATATTTGAGGTCATAAACTGGACAAATTAGTGAAATTTTTTGTTTAAACAATCAATTTGTTTCCATATATCTATGATGTCACAAGTTCAACTATCATGTGATACAAGGATTATAGATATTATAAAACAATATCTTTACCTTGATTCATATCACTGCTTAATTTGAGAACATTTTCATCTAAGCTCCTAAATCTATGAATATGTCCTGCTGCCTGAAAATCAGAAACATCTATTAGAGTGATTAAAGAGAAGAAAACAAAACATAAAAACTGTTGGCTTCGGTCATGGTAATTTCAAGATATGACAAAACCCTTACATCCAAACAATGAATATGCAACAATCAAGATATGACAAAACCCAGACATATGTATAATGAAGGTCATGGTAATTTCAATATTTGACAAATTCCTGACATCTGTAGGATGAAAGTTTAGCAATTAAATATACTTCATAAGAATATCACCTGAAAACTCCCAACCCTTATATACCTGATATGAAGGATAAGCTGCTAAATTTACACTTGAGAATATAAATAAGGTTGCCATAAATTGAGCAGATTTGTAAATGGACAAGGAAGCAAAAAAAATCCGTCTTTTCAAGATCTCATAAAATTAAAATTCCTTTATCCTTCTATCTAAACTCTCTAAATTTTTCAAACACATGATATGCACAAAAATTGTTCGGAAGGATATAAAAAAATTTAATTTACTGTTTCGTAGTCCTCGTTCTGAAGAGCTGCCTGCACCCCATCTGTACAGAATTTCAGATCCAAAATGTCTTCAACTCTCTGCATACATGCTGTCACACGACTCTGGTTAATTGGGAAATAAAGGTCAGTTACACAATGACAAACTAATTTGGTGCATTGTATTTCTACTACAGATTCTTTACTTTTTGATTCAATAAAATAATCAACCAACACATCTGCTACCAGTTTTCTATACCAGTGGTCTCAAACTCAAATAACCATGAGGGCTGTATGAAAACTAGTACATTAGCCAGAGGACAGTTTTTTTATATTACAAATTATTTTACAAATTCTGAGAGTTGTTGTGGGCTACAAGAAATAACTCCATGGGCTGCATGCTTGAGACCCCAGCTCTATACTCTGTCTTTATTGCCAAAGAAAAGTATAAGTAATTAGTGTTGGTAGGCATAAAAACTGGCAGATACATTCTTTATGCAGTAATGTTCTGGAATTATCTACTCTAGCAAATCACCACAGTACAATGAAACTGGTCATCTAACAAAGCAAACTGGAACTATCAGTAATGGGTGCAATACAGAGGGCCCTGTCCATTACAATTTGCTTTGGAGCTCCTTAAACACAGAAACATAAGTCAGGAAAATCTAAATCAGTAACATAACTTCTCTAAATGATATGGAATGCAAAAAATCCAACCCATTCAATGTCTAATCTGTATAAAGATGCAAGATAAATTTGGTTTCAATTCAACATTCCTTGATAAAGTTATGTTGCTGAAATGAATGGAGACTAGCAATCAGGGCCATAACACTTCTAAATTATAATATGGAATACTGGAAATTAAATCTATTCAAGGTCACATCAGTATAAAGCTGTATGCCAAAAACTCCAACAACCTTTGACAAAGTAATGCCGCAGAAACCAAATTCAGGACATAACTTCTGTAAATAATGTTACAAAACACAGTAAATCGAACTAACTCATCAATACAGAGCTGCATACCAAATTTAGTTTAAGTCCAACAATCACTTGGAAAGTTAAGCTGCAGAAATCAAAGTTTGGCGCCCTACAGTTTCGTATTTTGCATAAGGTTAGAATTTTAAGGAAAAAGAATTTCCCATGATTTCTTCACTGGTTATACTGGCTATATAATAAAGACTTTGTATATCTTAGGTGCTGTTAAAAGAACTTTTAATTCCTTCTTATTTTGATATATGATTGATGGGTGTAATTTAGGTTCTAGAGTATACAGCTTGGGCTCACTTAAGATGTGCTTGTACAAAAAAACTGCTAGCTCTGCATGGTCATTTTCACTTCCTGGACTTCAGAGGTAAATTGTAGAAAAAAGAGCCGATAACTTTTTACAAAAATGATATTTTTCAGAAGTTTGAAATCAGCAATTGATGTTGCTTCAATTAATATAACACATAATGTTGATGATGATGTCACCACTGCCAAAAGAAAAGATGAGACAAAGAGAATCATACCATGAGCAGCCAATTCATACATGCCAACCCCTGGCAAGTAGAAAGTGTAATCCAAGTGGACAAAAAGAGTAATCCGAGCAGAAAAAGAGTAATCCACATATAACATGATAAAAATTCAATGAGCATATGTAAAATATTATTTCCTTATCCCTTTGGACTTTTAACATCAATTACTGCTTCAAGTTTTCGTATTGAACACTTTGAGCTTTAAAAAGCAACAGTATCTCATACTGCATTTCAAAACACTTTGTACCAGCTGAGACTATACATGTTTTACACACCAGCAGAGCACTAAGTGCTGGGTTGCAGAGCCTGGATCTGAATTCAGTGTTATATTTGTTAACAATGCTGAACAATCTCTCACAGTCAGCATTAGAATGGTAAAGAACCAATATTCCTTTCTTAACCTGACAAAAAAGCGGAAATTTATATCTTCCAGTTATTGGGTCTTTTAGCTGGCAAATAAGATGAAAAAATCAACTCTGTCCCCATGAAGTACATTGTCAGGTAGAGTGCCAACTTGATACTTTAGGAGTTCTCCTTCTAATTTATCAGCAGCCTTTCCTACAGCATGGTGTATCATATGAGAGAGACAACATGATATGAACAATGATGGAGACATTTTTCAAAATATAATATGCATCTGCTGAGAACCCCATACAGATCTGCCAACTTATATTTATTCAAAGCATTATCAAGCAAATTTATATAAAAAAAAAAAGTGGAATCTACTGTTAATTCTGGTAATGAAAGAAGAGCACTCTGCCCTTTTCATTGTCAAAGTCTCTTTCACATACTGGTAACAATCTTTTGTCATCATAATCAATATTCCTGTCTGTTGCAAATATAAACGGCCCAATTTTCCTGGCTTTTGCAATTTTAAGTGAAGTATCTTCTGCTTAACACCTAACAACGTTAGATGATTTTGTTCTTGCACATGCAAATTTTCTGCAACTTTGGAATCAGGAAACTTCCATTTGAACAAAGGACTAATGTAGTCTTCTACTGCTAGGGGTAGTCTGTGTTTTTTTAAGAACTTGGTATATAATGCATCTACATTTATAAGATTCATGTCCACAATTTAGTTCTGCTGTAAAAAAAGAAGTTACCTTAGTACTGGAGTTAGTAAAACAAGTTAATTCAAGGTTTCTTTGTTTTACCACCATGGCCAATATTAAAATTCTTTCCACACAGCCTGCAAGGGGTGTGAAGCTGCCTTAGAATGGAACACTGTAATATGTAGTTCATGAATTTTTCATCTTTTCTAATCCATCTGCGAAATTATTTGAAAAACATTTTTGCTCTAACACACGTAACTTGAATATATCCGACTTGACATTTAGTGCCAAATACCTACAGACTGGTTCTGTACCAGATATAAATTTGAACAAAGAATCTGCGAGCAAAGATTACAAATTAGGAAAACCTGTCTGTTCTCTCTCAACTAAGCCATACAGCTGCTATAAATAGAAACCGAGGTCAAAAGTTTGAAAGAAGAACCAGCCTATTATTTGGAAATAGGGCAACTGCTATAAATAGAACAATACTGTTAGGAAAGTGCATGTAAGTCTACGGACAAGCGCACTCTTATGTCATAGTTACATAGAAATGGTCTTTTCTAGAATACAGACTGTGGGATACAAATTATTCATTTTTTTTGGAGGGGGCTATATAAAAAATGCTTAATGATTGCACCAAAAGCATAATGGTTGGCATGTATGCCAACTGTATATATTTTCAAACAACTTTATATGCATGCTCATTTATGATAATGACTGCACATACAATAGCTCTCCTCTGTTGTAACATGCTTTGCTATAATGGGATTCCACATATAACATGGAAACACTATGGACCCCCCTCAACAAAATTACATAAATTTTAATTTAATTTTTTTTTACAAATTAATTTTCAATATCTATCACAAAAACCTTTACATCAAAACTACTGAACTTGATTTGGACGTTGCCAGAACATGCTTGTACAGGTACAGTTTAACTCTAATTAGCCACTGCTGTATTCAGGTAAGGTTGTTGTTGTTGTTGTAGGGTTTAACGCCATTTTTCAGCACAAGATAGGCTATACATGGCGGCCAGTATAACTGGTGGAGGAAGAACCCTGGAAAACCCAGGGAAGAACCACCGACCCACGAGAAGCTACTGGCAGGCTTTCCCACGTACCCACGCTAGCCGATCCTTAAGGTAAGACAATGCACTGCTAAAGGGGTATTGCACATCAGAAATTACCAATGTTTCTACTAAACCATTAACTGTCACTGGTCTGTGTGAACTACTGCATTTGGCTAATGAACATAGGACTGTCGAATTTGCCTTTAGCACTAAAGCTTCCACAGTATAGAGTGTCTTAATATCTTTAAACACAGCTCACCAATTATACAGAAGACCAACTTATGGTTCATTATTGTTTATTGACACTGGAAATCAAGAGATCACAGAATGGATTAGCAGTAGCATGCCTTTCATACTTTCAGTAATCCTCTGCAGTGTAGCCCAGTGACAGTCACTGATAGATGCTCATTTGCATAATGCTGCAACAAATAAGGTCCATTCAAACAATTCAGCTACACTTTCATGTGAAATGGGTTAGATTTAAAAGTTAGTTCATTATCATCAGTATTTACAAGTGCATTATGACATTTAATCTCTCAATGAAAATGTCCATGAAAAGGAAAGTTTATTTTGTGAAGGATAGCATGGATGTTTTAAAAGACTTAAATCTGGCAAATTGATAAGTAAAGTTGCAATGGAACTGGGTGTGCCTGAATCTTTTCTGCATGGTTAGAACATGAGGAAAAAATTATTATGCCGACTGTTTTTGATGCAGAGGTTAGACTCGGATGCAAGAAAGCTAAATTAGCAAATGACACAGATTGTGATCTGTACACATGGTTTGTTCAGGAAAGGTTGCAGGGGTTGCCCATTTCAGGTGCAATACTAACAGCTCAGGTGGAGAAGTTTGATGAGTCAAACAGACAAGATTCTGGATTTAAAGCCAGCACCAGTGGGCTATATTGCTTCCAATCTGGTCAAGCAATAAGCTGTTGCACAACATGTGGAGAAATTCAGTCATCTGACAGTGCTGCTACAGAGGCTTGTCCACAGAAAATGAGGCAAATTATCCAAGGAGGAGCTCTATAACTGATGAAACTTGACTATGTTATAAACTCTTGCCTGAAAACTCTAGCTATGCAATCTGATGATGAGCAGAAGAAAAAAACAACAGGGATTTAAAAGAGATAAAGACAAAATAACAGTCCTTGCATGTACAAACAAGTCAGAAAGCTACAAATTGAACCAACTGTCTATAGGAAGATGAAATCTCAATGCCGCTTTCATCATGTAAACATAAAAACAAAACCATTTTTGTAGCATCATAAAAAAAAATGCATGGATGATGGCCACAATATTTAAAACCTTGTAGGCAGTAATGTTAAAATTAAAGCTGTTCTTTTGCTGAAAAATATGACCACCAAGATAAGGCCTCCTGATCAAGGGATCATTGCAACATTTAAAATAAACTATAGTTGTTGTTGTTCTTGTAGGGTTTAATGCCATTTTTCAGCACACAATAGGCTATACATGGCGGCCAGTATTAATAGTGGAGGAAGAACCCGGGAAAACCCTGTAAAGAACCACCGACCCACAAGAAGCTACTGGCAAGCTTTCTCACATACCCACATTGGCTGAATCCGAGACTCAAACCCACGCAGACAGAGGTGAGATGGCAGTGATCCATAACGGACAGCACTTTAGACCACTCGGCCACTCGGGGCCCCCAAAATGAACTATAGATGAGAACTTATAAAATATGAGGTGAAAAGTGAATATTAGTTAACAGATGTATTAAAGAAGTTAAACTCAAAGGAGATAATGTAACTTGTGGGGAAAGACAGTGTAACTCCCAGGTGCAAAGGGAGATGCTGGGAGAAGGGACTGAAGTAAGCTTTCCAAGATTCAAAAGAGCAGAAGGAGGATTGTCATTTTGAGATTTTCAAGGAGGTTGCTGCTGAAGTGGCTGAAGCCATGCATTGGGAGCATCTGAACTCATCTGATTACATTCAGCAATGGATTTAAAATTGATGTGGATTGCTCCACTGCTGAATGTAAGACGGATGCTGAAATTGTCCCATTTTTCCGAGGCACTCAAAGAGAAAACTCAGCTCCTGATCAACAGGAAGTAGGAGCTATTATTGACAGTGATGAGGATGACCCACTAGAAATACACTACCCTTTCTGAAGCCATATGTGCAGTTGAGAAAGGACTGGTGTGGCTAGAATCCCAGGGCAATGAACACTTTAAAAATTAAGCAGATGAAACATCACAGACTCTGCTGAGAAACAAAAAAAAAATCAAGTCTTAAAAAACATAAAATAATGAAATATTTCAAGTAGGAAAACACATCTTGTGAGTAAAGCATGCTTATTCTATTTAGATCAGTACTTTTTGTGAACAAATGGGTTTGTTTTGGACATCTTTGGATTTTAAATGGATTCCATATATGAAAGTTTGTTATTGTGTTACTTCTGTTATCTGCAGTGAAAGAAAACATATTTTACGTAAACTAAGAGTATTACTAGACATTTGACTGGCATTTTGCTTACACCCTCCTCCCCAACACACAAGCACATTCATACTATTTTTGATCATGTTCACTATACCACTGTTTGGTACATAACAGCATCGGTAGTTATGGACCCCAACTACTGCAATATAATGGTTGGGGGGAGACTGTATTGTGATTATAAAAACTATAACACTGGTTTCTCACCTTAGCAAGATCCAGCTGCCTAACTTTGCTGCTGACATTCTCTGCCAGTGTGGAGGTAAAGGTCACCATGCTACACAGCTGTTTAGAGTCAGTCTGAAGAATCTGAAGATTTGGCCTGCAAAAACAAGTGTAGAAGAATACTGATACAACTGTAATCACAGCTTTGCATATCAGTAACAAGTGGTCCTCAGAGGGATTTCCTGAATGTTGTAAGAGACCACCTGTTTGCCCTGGGATGCATCCTGTAATGTTTTTCCAATTAAGACTTTAAAAGAGTCAGTTATATTAAAATCTAACATTGCATTTTCAGGGTTTTACCAATTTTTATATTATTTATCTTTGTTATGTAAACACTTTTATGGGATACCTAAACTTACTGGCACTCTGTAGCTAGAATTGTGCTGATTTGCCATTATATAAAATTTGATAGCAAAAATATCGTTTTACAAGTTCATATTTTGCTTTTTGTTTTATGTTTATAAGACATGAAGAAAATGATGGGTTTTTTTTAATAAGTAAATAAAGAAACTTGCTGGCTGAATGTCTAATTTGACAGTGATCATGCTGCCATTGCTTACAGTGTTTTATGGAGACCGATCATCTTATCCTCCAATGTGGTTTGGTTTTCCAGGAGATTATCTAGATCTTTATTCAACTCCTCCTGAAATACAAAAATAAAAACCTCAAGAATTACATTCTGAAGAATACATTATCTAACAGTAAAGTATACACTATCTAAACTCTCTGTTCATACAAATCTGTTGGTGTCCACATGAGAATGTCTCAATTTTTCTTTAACGAATTTTGCTGATTTGGATTGATCATTTATTCATACTTACAATCATTTTTAACTAAAGCTACTTCCATAGCTCACCACGGCAAATCCCAATATCCCTCTCCATGACTAACTCTCTTTCTGGACAATTACCTAAGACTGAGAAAGACAATTCCCTATCCCAACTAGCCTGCACATCATTGTTGGACAGTTGAAATTTCATCTAAGTAGCCCAATTATTATATAGAAAACAAGAGGCCTAAGTAGGTCTAATCTGCTCACCTGCCTTACATAACTTAGTAGTTAACAATATCATTAAGCAGGTTTCTTTAGTACTGTAAGAATACAACCTATGTAAACAATGTCCCAAGCTTTATATCTTGTTGATTTTACCTATGATACAATAGTTTTATAACAATTCTTTCAGAACATAAAAGAATAATTAATATGTATAGTCACTTGCCCATTATCAAAGTTACCAAGATCTTTAAACAGTTAAGTTTAGAGAATATCTTTTAATTTGTTGTCTATAGAATCACGTCTTTCACATGATTTGAAATAAAATTTACAAGATGTTGTTTGATAATTAACTCTTAAAAATTGTTTCTGAAAAATGCAAGAAATGTACAATATAAATTCCAAAATGTGTGCAAGTAATGGTACTGAATACATGAAATGCCATAAAATAATCCACCATACACGTGATAGCAAATAATGAAACATCTTTCCAGCACTTAACATGGTAGTACTAGCAACCGTTAAATTCTATTTCATCAAATGTATCAAACATTTTTTTAAATACTTACAAATTTCAAACATGCAAAATTTGTTGACAAAAATCTCTGCAAATAAATTTATAAACTTTGATGTTGATTCTGAATGAAATATTAGGATAAAACAACTACTTTTAACAAGACTTATCCTTAAATTACAAAATGCACATAGTTTATGCTAATCAGCTATTGTAAATTTTATACAACAATATTTGTAATTTAAACCTTTTCCTGCCATAAATTACTAAGTATCCATTTTATTTCACAAGGTATACTATTTTGCTGATTTATGAAAATTGTTCTGTTGAAATTACACATATTGTTGCTAAAATCAGCTTTCTATTATCTGGTTTTCACAATTTCTGTAAGGAGAACTCTGCAACCACAAACCTTTGGTTATCAAGTCAACATTATGGGTTACTTCCCATGCTATAAGAAGTAAAAGGGCACAGTTATTTAAAAAGCAAAAAAAAGATTTTGTTGATAATAGTTATCTTGATAATTTAAGTAAATCTACCAAGATTACTTGCAAATGGGTTTAAATTTTTTAGCCCCTATAAAAGTAGGAACAAGTTCAGCCAAACAGATGTAAGATCTCATTAATTGGACTGGTTCTTGCTCTTTACTAAACTAATCAAGTCCTTGATTATATAACTTTATATTTCAAGCATTAACCAAACCTGATCAGAAATATGGCCTCCGTTGTTAACAAGCTCATCCAATGTGATACTGGGTAATTTCATTAAAATGAAATACCATTCATCCAAGAGACTGGTGATATAAACCCATTATCAAATTTGTCTGAGATCTTCATAATGTAAACATATATTCCAAGTTTGATCAAAACTGGATCAGAAATACAGATGCTAGATAGGTAACAAGGTCAACCAATCAGATGTGATATAACACAATTAGTATTCATGGATCTCATTCATTATTGCCATTGTCCAAGATCTTGATGCTATAAGCATAAATTCCAAGTTTAATCAAAGCCTGATCAGAAATATGGTCTTCAGAGCACTAACGAGCTCAGCAAATCAGATGCAAGATCGACAAATTAACAGGCATATACAGAGCAGCACATATCTGAATTCATCAAAAATACTGATCATATAAAACTGTGCTTCAAGTTTCATCAAAATTAGATAATAAAAAAATGGCCTCCAGAGTGGTAACAAGCAAATGTTGAGGTGAAAAGGACAAAAATTAATTTCAAGAATATTTTCTGCACATTTTTGCCAGGCTAAGTTGAAAATGGTCTTTATATGTGACCTTTGATCCATCCTATAGTCCCTAGAAGAGGGGTCCTACAATTATTCCCTTGCTGCTGATGTTTACCACATGGGCAACCAATGTACTGTAGATTTTCATGCAGTGGTTTGGAAGACAGCAGGCAGGCAGCTGGAAAGAATTACAATATTCTACACTCCCATTAGAGCATGTGGTTAAAAATGAAATATTAGACAAATGTAGACCACAATAAGGACCTTGTATTATTACGCCCTGTGGGCAGTTTCAGTGAAGCGATATGACTGTTCATCCGTATCTCCATTTTTGTGGCACTCCGTTACGGATCATTGCCATCTCACCTCTGTCTGCGTGGGTTTGAGTCTAAGATTCGGCCAATGTGGGTATGTGAGAAAGTTTGCCAGTAGCTTCTCGTGGATTGGTGGTTCTTCCTGGGTTCTTTCAACTTCAAAAGAAATGAGTTCTGAAGAAAGCATCCTAGTTTTGGTGTTCCAAATAATATATTCTTGAGATATAGTCTTATATCCAAATTAACAATCTAACTTTCAAAACATAAAAGTGTTTATATGCTAAATTTAATATTTTTGGTAACAATGAAAGATTTTTATTATAGCACCATCATAATTTTTTCCTAAAATGATATTTTTTAGCTCCTGAAAAGAAATCTCTCCCAAACAAAAATTATTATAAAAAAATGCTAAAAAAAATATATTTGTTTGGATCTGATTTTTTACAGCAAAAAAAGTTGTTTTTTTAAATATGCCATTGATATTACTATTTAATATATTTCTGTCGCAAAGCATGTGTACTACAGTATAACTCAAAGAAGCTGAATCTGTTTGAAGCTAGTCTGAGTTTCCTCTGACCCTTGCCACCCCATTTTTGATATTTGGGTATTTGTTTTGAAAAGTTGTAATTCGTCGACACCATTTGGTATTGGCATAGGGTAACTGGTTACTAGCCGGCCCAGCAAACTTGAGCGACCTTTCATCGAGATACACCTGCAAAAAACTGATTGGAATATGATTTATTTTCTCAAAAGTCATGACCATGGCATTTGTCAAGTCTTTAATCCGCTGACAGATGAAAAGAAAGTATGTCATTTCTGAAATTTGACCTAGATATGGTCATTTGCATTCTGAGTCACATACAAATCTCGCAACCTACCTGTCAATGATATCAGAGGTCATCTAGTCAAGTGATACAGGCAAAAAACAAATCTCCAAAGTTGTTGTACATAGAATTTGGACATATTATATAGAAGTCACTTAATGTTTGTAAATAAATATAATGCACACTTAATTCTCAACATATTTATTCTGAGAACAATGATCAGAATTACAGCAGGGTGGAGAAAACAATTTTCAAGAAGTACCGAGCACATGTCAGTGATGTGTTTGTTGGTGTCATGTGACTAACTCTTTGACATGTGCTCTCTGCGAAGTGAATCTGGTTTTCTTCAAATTGCTGCAACATTTACAGATTTTCGGTCGTTGTTTTCACAATAAATATTTTGAGAAGTTTTGTTTTTTCATTTTTCTATAAAAAAAATTAAATGGCTTTCATTTATATGCTTGATTTGTTTTCCTACAGCAACACAAGAAATGTTGTATTGTTGATATCACGTGACCGTATGACCTATGAAGTCATTGACTGTAGGTTATGAGAACTGTGTAGTCACATGGCTAGGAAGGCAAATGGCCACATCCAAATCAAATTTCAGCAACGATGTACTTTTGTCTCGTCTGTCAGCAGATTAAAGACATAATGAATGCTACAATTGCAATATCTGAGAAAATAAATCATATTCCTATTGATTTCCTGCAGGTATATCTCGATGAAAGGTCACTCTAGTTTGCTGGGCCAGCTAGTCCTACAATGTAAGACATAGCACATGTTGATTTTGTTTAAGTGCTATGTCTTAATATCCAAATAACGGCCTTGTATAGCACGTTCCGATATCGTTGAATATCTCCCACATTTGGAAGCATATTTTGACAGTCTTCCACTAATTTATATGTAATTAATATACTTACTCTGCTGTCTTTATCCTGGCGGAATGAAAATATGATACTAGCAAATAGATTCATTTTCATGTTCTGCTAACATATATTTGAATTTGTTGCAACGTGATGGTAGTCGAGGTATGCCAAAGTATGTCAAGTATATTCATGTGGCAGGTATGTTTCTTGAATGAAACAAAATTTTACTTTACAGTTCCAATGGGCATAATATATTTTTATTCATTTCGTTAAAGAATAATATTTCAACTTAACCTGATTTCATCATCCCTGGCTTTCATGTCAACTGAAATGTTGACCAACTAAAATTAAAAACAGGTCCATTTATTTTGTGAGCATTTGAATTTATTAGAAAAAAGACCTCAGAGTAAGTAATGTCTGACTAAAACATTATGACTTTACTTTGTACAAAAGTGCCATTATTTTTGTTGGCAGTTGTGTGAGATATTCCTGACAATCTGACTTTCGTTACGATCTTAGTCGACATCACACAGCGCTGTTAGTTAGGCTGTAAGACCCCTGACGCCCAAAACATAAATATCAGCGTAAAGGTCTTACCTTTATGACTTAGTCCTACCTGTAAGCCCCGACGCTGATATTTATGTTGTGGGTGTCAGGGTCTTACAGCCTAACTAATGGCGCTGTGTAGTGTGTTTTTGATGTCAAAGTAAAATTTTCAGGAATATTTCACACAACTGACAACTAAAATAATGACGCTTTTCTACAAAGTAAAGTTATATTGTTTTAGTTAGACTTTACTTACTATGATGCCTTTTCTCTAATAAATTCAAATTCTTACAAAAGAAATGGACCCGTTTTCAAGTTTCTTTGGCCTACTTTTCATTGAACTGGAAAGCAATGAAAGCCGAGAATGCCGAAATCGGATAAAGTCGAAACATTATTTTTTAACGAAACAAATAAAAAAAATATCTTGTGTCTATTTCAACTGTAAACAACGTTTCGTTTCGTTTAAGAAACATATCCTAAATATCAACCTACTTAAACTTACTTCGGCATACCTCGACTACTGTCGCATTGCAACAAATTCAAATGTGTGTCAACGGAACGTGAAAATGCATCCATTTGCTAGTGTCATATTTTCATTTCACCAGGATAAAGACAGCACAGTAAGTATATTAATTACACATAAATTAGTGGAAAAATATTGATATAGGCTGCCAAATGTGTGAGATGTTCCTGAAACTTTGATTACTCATTCCGATGTCAACGACATCGGAACACACTATACAAGGCCGTTATTTGGACAGTAAGACATAGCACCTCAACAAAATCAAAATGTGATATGTCTTACATGTAGGACTACTTTATGACTATGAAAAGCACAGTTTAATAAAATTTATAAACGTTTATACCACCAACACCTCTAAAAGTCTCCAATCGGAGTGATGATATCCGAAAACAATGCAAAGAATCAAGATGATTAAACTAATATATTATCACTGATACTGCCGTTTGTCTAGTACAACTCCGATGCATTGTAAAAACGATACAATTTAAATTAAATGCGCCTACATCTTCTGCATAGAGAACGTGTTCTATATAATTTAAAATGTTATTGTACCTCGTCTTTACAAAGTTTTAGGTATGCATCTTGTATTTGTTTCATATCAGTCAAATTTTCCACTGTTTCTAAGTCGGTAGCGGACGTGGCATCGCTAATGGACGCCGCCATTTTGACATTCTGCGGAACTATGGGAAGTATCAATTTCCGGTTGTACCGCTTCGATGTAATGGAACGGATTTAGGAAGCAAGTAATATCATCCTAAATCAGCTCTATCGATTATTGATTTCGCATATTATGTAGTGGTTACGTTAATGTCATTATTTTTCTGTCGGTAATATATCGTATTTGTTTTGTTCATATTGTAATTGAAACGCTGCTTGCATTGTTTACATTCTATATTAGCATGATTTGCGTCACGTTTGGTAGCCCTTAAAATCATGGAATATCTCCCGAAAGTTTCATATAATATATTGGTTTCATGTGTAGTATGCGTGTTCGGAATAAAAGCTAAATTGTATTCTGTACCGATTTTGCATTTGACCTGGTGAAAGTGATAGATTTGCTGTTCCCAAAATAGAAAGTAGATCGGACAATGAAGAGTTTCATCCTTGACTTTCTTACCGGCTTGGCCGGAAAAGAGTACAAATTTAAATAAAGTTGTGGACGGTCTGTTTGCATGCGTTTCCAGTTTGCATGGGTATGTGGCAATGAGTTCAGCAAGAGCTGGACAGGTGGCTAATTGAGGAACGAGTTGCATTTAGAAAGATGCATTAGATCGGTCATTTATCGTGCTATGAACCTAGTCCTACAATGTAAGACAGCACATGTTGTTTTTGTTTTAGTGCTATCCAAATAACGGCCTTGTATAGCGTGTTCCGATGTCGTTGACTTGAGAATGAGTAATCAAAGTTTCAGGAACATTTAACACACTTGGCAGCCTATTTCGACACTCTTCCACTAATTTATGTGTAATATACTTACTGTGCTGTCTTTATCCTGGCGGAATGAAAATATGGTACTAGCAAATGGACGCATTTTCATGTTCATACATTTGAATTTTGTTGCAATGCGACGTTAGTCGAAGTAAAGTTCAAGTAGGTACATGTTGGGGATATGTTTCTTGAACGAAACAAACCGTTGCTTACAATTCCAATGGGCATAATATATTTTTATTCATTTCGTTAAAGAATAATATTTCAACTTAACCCAGTTTAGGCATTCCCGGCTTTCATCGCTTTCCACCCAACTGAAATGTAGGCCAAACGAAACTTGAAACAGGTCCATTTCTTTTGTGAGAATTAGAATTTATTAGAGAAAGACATGAGAGTATGTAAAGTCTGACTAAAACATGACTTTGTAGAAAAGTTTCATTATTTTAGTTGTCATTTGTGTGAAATATTCCTGAAAATTTGACTTTTGTAATGATGTTAATTGACATCAAAACACGCTACACAGCACCATTAGTTAGGCTGTGAGACCTTGACGCCCACAATATAAATATCGGTGTCAAGGTCTTATATGTAGGACTAGTTGTGAACTCAGCTTCTTTCACATTCAAGATACATGTCAGGTCTGGTGCAAAAAGACAAAGATTACAGCTTGCAAAAAAACGATCACTCATTGCTTAAATTCGAATTACAGTCGGTGCTGAAGCAAATTGTTGATTACTTAGCATAGAGTTAATGTGTTTCAGACCTAGGATAAAAGATGTATCACATTTTATTCATGTTTTGGTGCTATGTCTTACTGCTCAGATAGCAACCTTGTATAGTGTTTGCTGATGACTAGTGGTATATAACGTCTGCGTGTACTTTACAGACTTTTCAGTTGAACATAATGTTTATCATTGATGCATCAAACTTTTAATCACGTTTTCCAGCTTTACAATAGCAATAATTGATATTTTGTTGCACCCTACAGAAAACTGGTTGATCTTAACGGAAAAAATCAACTGCCTTACTGAGACGGGCATGTCAGGGTTGGCAGGTCTGCATTAGATGCATTTTATTTGGAAAAATAGAGCGGGTGTAAGCATGATGGGATGTCTTCAGTTTTGTATATGAAATGGTTCCAACCAAGAACCAGTCATTTTGAGATGACGTTATGGCATGGAACTATATAACCCGAAATCGACTGAATTGGTGCTGACTGTCATCAAGCCAAAGGGTTATAGTATCATCTCTCTAACTGAACAATTTAATCTGATATTTCATCGAGATTTGCTAATCATTGATGCCTACTTGGGAAATGCGGTAGCTGCTGAGTTCAACATAATAACTAATGTGCAGAATTCTGACAGTTTCTGAAAGCTCACATGTACTACGCTCATCATTTAGTTTATTTCTTCTTTTTTGTCAGTGTTCGTAATTTTATTATTTCTCAATAAAACCGACTGTTTAAAGTTGAATGAGAAGTTCAGAAAATATTTCACTACTAAATTGATAATGCAAAATAAACAGGATTACATATATAAGAACACCATGATCACATGTACTAATGGGGTTTTGTTACCTTAAATGCATATTTAAACTGCTTGACATACTTCAGACATAGTGAGAAAATCATCTTTAAAAACAAATTTAAATGTCACATTTAAATCCTGGACTAAACTGAATATTACACATGGTCCAAATTAGCTGGGAAATTTTGAGAACCAGCCAGAAATCTGGGCTGAATCAGTAATTTGTAGTGAATCAGCCTAGTCCAAGTTTGAGAGTTATCACATTAATGAATAATGTTAGTATAATAGATGTATCAGTCAAGAAAGTTAACAATAACATTTGTTTACAAAATTTTCTCATGGTGTTCTGGTTGTGTTATAAGAAATCTAACAAGTGTATATGAACACAGAGACTTTTAGTTATAAGTGATTTGTATTTCTATTATCGACATTACACAAACAAGATGAATGCAGAATGGGAAGGAAGGGTTTATTATACAACAAGAGTAACAGTCTTGAACATAAGTGTGGAAGGAAAATGCATATTCATCCTCTGCAGTTACATACAAAAACAAAGGTGATTAATAAATTGATGTTTGAAACATTGAATGAAAAAAGCATAAACGTCTTTAGTGTTATTTCATTTGGTAGATAATTTCTTACTTTTCAAAGATGGAATGGAAAAAATAAAAAAATTGAGGGTTGTTCCATTACCCAATTTTACAACATAAATATGAGAGTTCAGCAATGATATAAAGTAAGGATTTCAAAATGAATACTTTTTGCTGCCAATATTGAAACACTTTTGCCACATAACTCAACGGCATTATTTCCCATACTATTCAGTACAAGCAATGCAGCTGTTTGTACCATTTATGTAAGCCTTTGGTATGATTCGACCGGGGATTGAATCCGCATCCGAGGCAGACACTCTAAACACTAGGCCACTGGAGCGGTAACTTTTTTTGTTGCATTCTCTTAGATGACCATGTCTACCTTTATAGTAGTGAATAATATGGGAAATAATGCCATAATAATAATATAGTTCGTTTGCTACTTGTTGTCAAAATTTACGTCAATATCGCACTATATCGATATAAGAAAGTTATATTACGATTATTGTATCATTGGTTTAATACCACAATATACCAGTATTCTATATTATCATGTACCCTTATTGCGTATGGCACTTAGATTTTGGCAAAATGGGTTAAGAACAAAAATGTTTATATCCGAGTTAAAAACAATGATAACTCGTGCTATTTGTATTTTTAAACGTTCCTGTTGTTTTAGTAGATATCAGATGAAAAGTAGGATCTCTGCAAATTTGACAATGATTTTTTTATTACTGCATTTATCTATGAACTTATCAAAATTTACCAAATGACCAAAAAGGAATAAACACTTTGTCATGATGACATTTGCACCATTATGTTGTGATGACATTTGCATCATTACATTGGAATGACAGACATAATAAAATAGAATTAGGATACAGGTGCAGCATGTAATCTAGAACATTTATTCCACAATGCACTGACAAATAGTTCTTCGTTTTTGAATATATCCCACAAGTGGAATATTCTTCCTTGTTTTTCGTTTGTTTTCTGGGTCTGATTTCGCTTCAGTTTCCCTTCCGAAACCATCTTGAGTTACATAAGTATGGAGTTTGCTTCATTGTACAGGAGAGTCAATACCAGATACATCATTCATGTATCCAGATAATGCAGTAACCACCATGTGGCGACATCTTTGTTGCTAATAGTTTTGTTCTAAGGTACTTCAGAGATAAATATTAAATAGGTTTTCTGGATAACAAATTTTGGGGTGACTTGTACAACCATTTAGGGCAACTTCTCCATATACCAAATGGACATGTTTTCAAGTTCCTTTGACCTACATTTCATATGGTTGTAATGTGATGGAAGCCAGGAATGCCAAAATTGGTTAAAAGGATGAGAAATATCTTGCATGAAGCAAAGCTATCTAAATGATTTCTTCAATATTATTATATTTTGTATTCATTTTATTAAAGAAATATTCTTATACCTTGTCCGACTTTCCCTTGTTTCATCATATTCCAACCAGCTGAATGGAACATAAAAATGCATCCATTTGTTTCTTTCAGATTTTGATTCGATCAGGATAAAGACAGCAAAGTATAATCGATTAGATTTACATTTGTGGAAGAGTGTTGATATGGGCTGCCAGCTGTGTGAGATATTTTTTAAAAGACATTTTTTAATTTTGCATATTTTTTATTTGTAATGGAACCACTTGTGTATAGTTTTGAATCAATTTGGGTCATAGCTTTTTTGTATTTTTGTGTTCAGACTTTCTTTTAAATGATCGTCCCCAATATTTTTTTTTTTTTTTAAATAAATTTTTGGTTTAAGGTTGTATGTTCAAACATCTTTTTATCAGTTCCATCCTTGGATGTGCAATCCAGCTGCCAAAGAATAGGTTGCAAGTTTGAAACTTGTGCCATCATCAATTTTTTTTAATACTTTTTTGTATTTTATGTTAAAACTTTCTAAACTCTCGTCGCAATTTTTTAAATGAATTTTTTTATTTACCTTTTTCATTCTCTAGTAAATAAATAGATATTACTGTATTATTTGCTATTATATGGTCTTAGACAATTTTCCAAGCTTTTTTGTTTAATTTTTTGCAGCACCATCAGTCAAAACTAGGTTGTCAAACAATTTATTATTAATTTCCAACATTTATGTAACCTTTATTGCACACTTTTCAGACTTGAAGAAGTATCAAGGACAAGGGCTCAGAGCTTCAGAAACTGGATAGCCCAATACCTAGGGCCCTACTAAATCAAGAGTGGGTCGCTCCCATAGTCTAAGTAAGTTGCCTGTTAGGCTTATATAATTTGCTAGGAAGAAACCCTTGAGTGTGCCAACAAAATGTGGTATTATCATTTTGAAGGTCTTGACAGATGCTGGTAAATGATGAATTTGTTATGTGGATGTTGGTATATATGTTTTGATAAAAAGCTGTACATAAAGTGTTGTACATTAGCTTACACAATAGCTGACACCCCATGAATGACACTGTGCTGGCACTAGAGAGCATGCTGATATACCGTATGTACTTGTCTATAAGACTAGTCCAACTGCAAACTGCACAAACCCAGATCTGCCATTGCATAATACGCTGCAGGTCTGTGTCTGTGCAGTTTGTTATGAGAAATCAGTAAAACAAGCAAGGTGCACAATATGATATGGCAGGTCCGGATCTTTGTTGTTTGCAGTTTTGACTTGACAAAAAGCGAGTATATACAGTTAATAGCATACCCGCCAACCCTACTGAAAAAAGATTGGGAGAATACCTATTTTTGGTCCTATCTCCCGATTCCCAGATTTTAAAGCAAAATATCCCAATTTTTCAACTAAAACAAATACATATTTTTTAAAACAAAAACATCATTTTCCATTTCCCTGTTTCTGGATCTGGTTTTCCTGTGTTTGGTATGTTTCTTAGTACTTGACCATATCCGGCTTGATTTCTGGTTTTCATCTGCCGGTACAAAGAGATTGTCTTTCTGTGTGGTTCTCTTTATCCGACCCCATCAGCAAATCACAGTAACATAATGAATTAGTTTCTCAGCAAGAAGCGAGAAAAAAAAAGAAAAGGAAGTTGCTGATGAATTTTCACCAGCTAAGAAAAAGAAATGAGATAAAAAATATAGAAGTGATTGGGAGAAGCATTCATCCATTGATTCGCATGGACTATCATGCATTCTGCCAATGTGGCGCACAGCATCTCTCAATACGATGTGGTGGTCTAGATGACATTAATAAACACAGTGCAATCATTGCAGATGTGTCTAAACAATCTGTAGTATCATTTAAGGACCTGGCCTTTTTCTTCAGCCACATGAAAGGAATCAACACCGATGATCTGCATAGAGTTTCATCTTTACTAAATCTACAATTTAGATGCAGAATTGAATGTGGAAAGAGCAGATCATCAGTGGGTTGCTCTCAGGAGAAAAAAGGATGGATCTGGCTGACTGTTGTTTCCAGCCCTTGGGAGAGCAATGCTATCAATATTTTAAATACTGCACAGCAACAGCAGTGCTGAGAGAGCATTCTCAACGGTCGGGAGAAAACAACTAGCCAAAGAGCCAGCCTGTCACTATTAAGATCAACCCTGGAAGCTATTCTTGTTAGCAAATTTGGTACCCAAGGACAAATAAGTGATGAACTTTTTTTCAGAAATGCAAATCTGCAACATAACAATGGACTGAAATAACAAAAGTAGACATCTTTATCATGATATATTGTTATCCTGCCTCCTGATTTTTAATGGTGATTTTCCTGATTTTGATTTTTTCAATGTTGTCAGGTCTGTAATAGGGACATATGCAGGAGGTTGTGGGTTCAAGCCCCAGCCAAGTCATGCCAAAGACTTATACAAATGGTACTAGCAGCTGCCTTGCTTGGCGCTCAGCATGAAGAGATTAGTGTTAGGGCTAATAGACCTGGTATCAGGATAATGTGATTGGGATAGATGTAATACATGTCTGTGGCATGATTCCCCAGTTTTAAACATCACTATAAACTGCCACACTGAAGACATAGTAGCTATGTGACTGGAAAATTATTAAAGCTACAATAAAACCCCAAATCACACACATACACAGAGCAAATAGTTTTCACACCGAAGCCTACATTTTACTAGCTACATATTTGCTATAATAGGCTGAGACATTTTGAGTGGGATTCTAACACAAGGCCAGGATATTTAGTAGAGAGGGTAGTCAAATAAAAAACATAGTCAACCAAGAAAAGATTTAGTGGACTTAATAAATTATGTAAATTCTTCGAATAGAAAATAGCTACTCTCCTGAAAATCTTAGGAATTATTATCTTTCACAGAATGTGATTTGGCTACCTCAGTGGCATATGTGACAAGGTCAAACATCAGAAATATCTATAATATTCAAAACAAGATTGTGGCAGATAAAACTGTTCTTATTTGAAAAAAAGAATGTTTTGAATTTTTGTCTTGGAGAATGAAAACCTGCTGTTAATAGCATGAAATTGTAACAAGTTTACTTTGCAGTTTCTGTACATTCCTTGTGCAGACCTGCCAACCCTCAGTTTTGGTGTTGAGCACAAAATCTTTGTGAAATGCAAAGAAATAACTGGAAAAGTTTCATCCTCCCTCTTTAAACTATAGCATCATTAAGGAAGAGAGTTCAGACTGTTGTGAAAGTCAAGATGAATAAGTGTCATTGTTGCATCTCATTGTCAGTGTCATGCTTCTCTGTGTATAAAACTATGTACATCTTTTTGCAGGCAGGGTATTCAAAAATGTACATGTACAACTTGACTCTTCAAAGGGCCACAGGCATTACCTGTGCCATCCATGGCAATTTCTCCGGTTCCAAACTCCAGGAAGTTGTCGTGTCCCGAGGTAAAATCCTGGAGCTTCTCCGTCATGACCCTAATACTGGAAAAATCTATCCTGTTCTGACTGTGGAGACATTTGGAGTTATTCGCTCCTTGATTCCTTTTCGTCTCACAGGTGGTACCAAAGGTATGCTAACTTTTTTAAGAGAATGATATTTCAGGCTCACACATAATTTTGTGAAATTTGCTTTGGCTTTCTTAACATTTGTGGTAAGAGGTATCCAATTCGTCAGTAATGTGTAGAGACGTAGAGTTAAAGAACAAGGATCAGTAATTTATACTAAAAACCTTGAGTTAAAGAGCAGGAGGAAATAAATTAGAGACTTGGAGTTAAATAACACTGGTCAGTAATTTAGACTAGAGACCTAGAACTAAACAAAACTGGTCAGTAGTTAATGCTGGAAACATCAGGTTCACATCAGAGAATATGATATTGCATTAAAAATTTGATGCCACAGTTTTCTTTCTTTTCTTGCAGATTATATAGTTGTTGGATCAGATTCTGGAAGAATAGTCATTCTGGAATATTTGCCCATGAAAAATGCTTTTGAAAAGGTAAAAGCTACAGCAGAAAAGTGCCATCCAGACAAATGCATTTTAGTCTATAAATAATGTTAACTTTTTTTTGAACAAATAAGGATGCAACAGATTATAATTTTAAATCATATATTTAATTTGTGGTTCCAAAGTATGTGTGATATACTCTCTAAATGTCATGGATAAGTATTCATCACATGCAAACCTTATTGTTGAGGGAATAAGAGCAGATGTTCCACTATTTTGTTATTTCTTAACTTGGATATTTTTGTTTTCGTGATGTAAATATTTTCATATTTGACATAGATGTTTTGATCCATTATTATCTGATAAAGGAAAAACAGTTTCAGGATTAAACACAGATGCAGTGCTAAAATGCAGAATAATGAGACACAAACATTTTAATTTTCTACTGACAGGTCCATCAGGAAACATTTGGGAAGAGTGGTTGTCGTAGAATTGTTCCTGGGCAGTATTTAGCTGTTGATCCAAAGGGCCGTGCAGTAATGATAGGTAAATTTGTCACCTTGTGAAGAGGACTATAACAGTTGTAATGATTTAACCTGTTACCTGATAGTATATGTTGCTGTGTAGGCATTTGATATACATGTACCCAAGGCACACAGTGCAGTGTGCTATAAATAGAACACGTGTTACATATACGAGACTTGTATGCATATGCCTGCCAGTTAAATGTATAGCAGTGTGGTATATATTAAGTTTAACTGCAATTTCAACCATTTTACATTTTGTGTATACATAATATAATTAGACGGGTTTAAGACTAAAATTTGATCTTTATGGTTGTATAATTATTTTTCCTGGAAGAATTTTTTATATGCTTTAAAATCTTGAGAGAATTTGTTCACTGTCAAGATAGTAAAGTATTGTGACCATCCATAGCTGACATCTCTCAACTTTAGAATCTACTAGTTTGTGCACATCTGCAATTCTAAATGATCCAAATCTGAAAAAGGATAAAACATGTAAACGAAAGGCGTTTTGTACATTGTGTAATAAGCCGATCAGCTTGGCTTTGATGGGAGAAGGAACCATTATAAGTCATGCCATAGGTAAGATGCAAATTAGTACACAGTAACTACACACTGTTATGAAATATGTGTGAGGCAAGAAGAGAAGTAGAGCCCCGATGTGATCTAATATTGACTCAGTATGAAAAATTAGTGGCTGAAGTTATCCAGCTGACAATCATCCCTTGAAATGGTTCAATAGAACAGATGACAGCCTTGATAAAGTGTTTTATTCCGTCCTTTCCAGAAGAAAGGAATGTGTTGAACTTTGGAATGTTCTCCAGAAAAAGTTGTTGTTAACAGTGAAGAGAGGATTTTCTATCAACATACAGGTATATGTGAGAACCTCAGCAGAGAAAGCCGCAGAGCTCAAAGGCAAATCATTGACACAATGAGAAAAGCGGGTGGACCTTTGGAAATCGTCATTAGCAATGAAATGATGACATATGCCTCCTCTGCAAGACATAAGTACCATGCCTAGCTGGATAAGAAGAAAGTAGAGGAGGAGCATGAGGAGAAAATCAGAAAAGGAAAGAAACAGGAGTTAGCCATAGATGAAGTGGAAGAACTTAAGCCAAAAATCTGCTTCTTGATGCTGACATTGCCGGCCTGCATGCTTCCTCTGTTCAGAAGGCAGAAGAAGCTGAGTTAAAGGACTCATTGTGCTTGTCACAGGGTCAAATGTGCTTAGGAGAAGAGCAGAGGAAAAGATGACAGCGGTGGCTTCTCTTTCCAAAATGATTGAAGAGAAAAAACAGCAGCTATAATAATGCATTTAAAGCAGTGCTGATGTCTCTTAAGAGAACAATTTATTTTGTATTAAAGTTGCAAGTTACGTATTTCTGAAATAACAATGAATGTTAACCTATCTTTCAGATCATTATAAAGCAATTTTAGGAAATTGATTATAGTTTGAATTTCATAATTAAACAATATCATAGTATTTTGGATTCATTGTTTTCTCATATAACCTGTATACAAAATGTTAGCAAAAATAGGTCTTGGAAATTTATGTTTGTGTCCGAGTTCATTATGAACCCTGTATATACAGATACACAAAAAAATTGCTTTTGTTATCAAATGATCATCTTGACTGACACAAATTTAACAGATTGGAGAAGCCAGTGTGCTCTTTGAATCCATTTGTTTATCTGTCATAATATTTAAATAATCTTACAGATGGGACTTTGTCTTGATTGTGGTCATAATTGTTTAGCCCATGTTAGTGGGAAGAGAGATTAACTTTCGAGTTTTTTCAGTTGCCTATATTGCCTAAACCCGTTGATAGATTCTTGTCATTCTTAACATGTCTCAGTATAAACCTAAGGCAATTTATTATACAATACACATGCTTACCATCAGCTAAAGATTGCATTGAGGGTTTATTGTCAAGTTTTATCATTTTACTTATTGTTCCTAAACCTCTTGAATCAATATGACCTAAGAAGATTCATTTTGTGACGTACTCACCAGATCCTTGGATGATGTATTCAAGTCATAGTCACAGAAAATTTGTTATGGTTTTGGTTCAAGGTTTTCATTTGCTTATATTCCTAAACCATTCGATGGATTTTCTTCATACTGTGGATGAAGCTAAGACAGTTCATTATGCGACCAACATGCATTTCCTGGCCTTCTTGTTGAAGTGTAATCTCAGTGCCAGGTTACATTTGGCATATGTCTGGCAGTAGTAAGACAGATATTATACTTTTTACACCTTTTCCAAAACGTGTTCAATTTCCTGCTTGTACATTACAGGAGCTACAGAGAAACAGAAGTTGGTATACATTCTGAATCGAGATGCTCAGGCTCGTCTCACTATCTCCTCCCCTCTAGAAGCTCACAAAGCCAACACCCTTGTTTACAACATGGTTGGAGTGGATGCTGGCTTTGAAAATCCAACCTTTGCCTGTCTGGAAATTGATTATGAGGTAATTTTAATAGTTTGTTAATCATACCGCTGCCCATTGTTATAGCACACTTCACACAATTTCACATAATGTGTAACCTGGAAAGCCAATGTGCTGAATTGCCCTGTTAAGTTCTGCATCTATACCATGAATATCACCATCAGTATTTTGAAGCATCAAGCAGCAAATCCACCTGTTGATACAATACAGTATATGTGTGTTAATAAACAATTGCTAGTTGAACTTTGTCTGCCAAGACTGGTGATTGTAACCCTTATAAAATCCCCACCAGTACACGTGAAGCCCCAATACCTCCCATGCAAAATGTGCTGTAAAACATTGTGACATCTTGAAATGAACATCAGGGTTGTCAGTAAACAATCTTTACATGCATTTTTTTTAACAGTACAATCTGTTAGCTACCTGTATGATATTAATAGTAACAGTGTGTGTGCTGATGACAAACCAAGACGTCTAGTTGGGTCAGTGCAGTTCATTATCTCTGCAGTATGTACAGTGCTCAAATTTAACAGTTTTTACTAGATTAGGATTGAACAGTTGTGGACACCATCTATGGCATTAAAATTGGGTGTACTTTAATGTGTTCATTGTTACTGTAGTGCAGTTTGATATCTCAGTAATATTTTAAAAATCCAAAAAGCAAGGAAAAACAATGCCTCTTAGTATATTTGATTGGTTTCATTCCAGAGGGCCATTAAAACATGGATTGGCCCTTTGTCAGATTTGAAACACATGAATTTATCAAGCAGTCTGTATTATCTAACAACTGGTTTGTTCATAAATGAAAATACCTCTATAGTCAGTAACCAAGAGAAATGCACTCAGTTTTTACCTCTTGTGACATTGATTTGATTTCTGGGTCAGGAACATGCCAGGGTCAAGTATTACTTGTTATCCGAGGTGGGTGTTCTTGTGATACCAGGTTCTTCTGTTTCCTCCATGTAAAAGACTTTGCCAGAGTATTTAATATAAATTCTGAGAATTTGTCGTACAATTAGCATCTCATTATGGGAATTACTTGCTTGTTTCAGAATTTTAAAAAATGGCTGATTTTCTTTAACTTGAAAAAGACTCATAATTACTGAATAATCAATCAAATGCTCACAATACTGTGAAGTTTCAGATTGCTACTGTGATACATTTTAAAAACCTAGCTGTTTTAATGTTGGCAGGAGGCAGATATGGACCACACAGGGGAGGCTGCAGTGAAGACCTCGCAGCTTTTGACATACTATGAGTTGGATCTCGGGCTGAACCATGTCGTCAGAAAATTCTCAGAGCAACTGGAAGAACATGGCAACTTCCTTATATCAGGTACAGTGACTAACTTCAAAATCTTAACAGATTAATGTCATAAAATATCATGAAAATTTATTCTTTTATATTAAAATAAATGTCTACATAAAGCAGTTATCCTGGTCAGTGAAAATCAGTGTTTAGTATATGGTACATAAACATGTCGTAAGAAAATAAGGAGTCCTTAAATGAACAATGCTTTGCAGTGGGTCAACTATCATGGACCATTTCTTTACTGTGATGAAAATTGACATATTGAAAGTTCATGTACTTGTACTTAAAGCCTATTGGTGTTTTTCAACTAACAATGCTGTGGTTTACGTTGCAACCATACAGAAACTAATTTGCAACTTTCCCAAAATGAATGAACCAGTTTTTTCATAATTGGTAGGAATGTTTGTTTTAACATGCTCTTTGTACATTTTTGCTCTTGATCAGACTTGGTTTGAATGTTTCTTGGGACATGCAATAATGTTGTTATTAAGGTCCCCCTGGCAATGATATGGTTCTTGGTGCTTATGCGTGGTGGAAAACTTGCATATGTTATTTTTCATCTAGAATGGCTAGCTGTTACTTCTCAAAATGACCTAAATCATATCAGATGAAATGTAATAGGTGGAGTGCTAGTATTAGCACCTACACATTAATACGAAAAGATGCCAATGCATTTTCAGTGCATGGTGACAAATGTAACTCATGGATGAAGAAACCAGTAAAGCTGCAGTAAAAACCACTGACCCATCAGAAGTGCAAACTTTATATGCCTACATTGGTCAAGACCACTCAGCCACGGGGGGCCCCAAAAACAGAGTTAAACAACATGTTAAGCACAACCAGTTTCTACCAGATACCTTGAAATTATATGTACATATATAGCATGGATACTACAATGTTACACATTTCTGACCTCCATTTCAGTTCCTGGTGGCAGTGATGGGCCCAGTGGAGTTCTGATTTGTGCAGAGAATTATGTCACCTACAAAAACCTGGGAGATCAACCAGACATTAAATGCCCCATTCCTAGAAGGAGGGTGAGTTAGGATAGTATTACTAACAATTAAGATTGATAAGGAGCATCTTTGTATGTTAAGATACAAGAATCCACCAGGTAAGTTAGCATAGTATTCATGCGATTGGTTAGTGTCAAATATCTCTTACTCTAGTGGGTAAGTAAACTAGGTGTTGCTAATTTAATGAATTCATGGTTTTAATACAACTTTGATTGGTGTGGTATGCAAATTGTAATTGAACTTCTTTTCATTCATTTACTATGGAAAAAGTAGTGTTGTCATTGGTGCAAGGTGTTTGAAGTATGCCATAGAAAAAACTGTTTTAGCACTAGTGATGTGTATATGGTAATTTTAAACAAAATTTATGTTGTACATCATAGATTTTCAAACAGGAAAATGTTAAGACATAGTTTTTGTTTTCTTATTTCAGAATGATTTGGATGATCCTGAAAGAGGCATGTTGTTTGTTTGCAGCGCCACCCATAAAACAAAAGTAAGTACAATACAAATTTCTGTCTTTTTTACATTTTAGTGCTTGCTTAGAAAATATCCCAGAAAATAAAGATACAAGATCTTTACAGTCCATTTTAGCCTGATGGAATGGAGTACACCTCAGGCTGGCTAACTAAAAAGATTGTCAAAAAAGTAAAAGATAATGAATTTCTTTGGTAGCAATCAAGCACATGGTTGATGATAATGTATTGAAAATTGTAAAGAAACCATGTTTCCTCGTAATTTATTTCATTTTGCGATAAATAGATGTGTTCCAGAGTTATCTTCCCTAAATTTTTGTTACGGGTGTTGTCAGTAACATACAAGCAGTGTGGTGTTTGTTTTCTTCAGATGGCTTATTTTACCAATTATCATTAAAAAAAACAGGGAGTGCTTTTCGAAAAAAGAAAAAAGTTTACATTCATGTATCATTTGTTCTATACAAATAGTCACATTAGTATTATAAAGCAACTCTTGTGTATTGGAATGTTCTTAATGGATGATGGAGCAATTAAGATGTAATTACATCAAATGGAATTTGGGCTTACGCTTTTTTCTACATCATTACATTTTCTTACAGTGATTGTTTTCTTTCTTCTATTGCAGAGTATGTTCTTTTTCTTAGTTCAGACAGAACAAGGGGATATTTTTAAAATCACACTGGAAACTGATGAAGATATGGTAAGGGAATGGTTTTAGCTTGATATAATCTTGTGTTAATGCCAGTATACATCCCCAACTCACTTTGCCCCATTTCCACCAATGGAATTGGGGGCGGGTATACTGAAGTGACTTGTCTGTCGGTCCATCATATTTGTTTACTTAATGTCTTGTAAACCCTTTGAGGTATTGTCATGAAACTTGGTATGCTTTTATGTCATGACTATTCATTTGTCCAATAAAAATCAGACTGTTCAATATTCAAAACAAAAATTATCATTTTCTTTAATGCCTACTTTAGTGGGAAGCTAGACATTGCAGATAGCATAAGCATCAATAGTTTATGTTTTTGGGTAAAGTTTTTCATTTGCATATATTTCCTAAATCCTGTGATAGATTGTCGTTACACTTGGCATAAATCACTGTAAAGCTAAGACAATTAATTGTACAGCATGTTCACTCACCCCTTTGGCCTTGGCATCAAGGTCATGTTCTTGGGATATTTTTGTATGGATTTTGTTTAATGCTTTTTTATTTGCTCTTATTTCCTAAACCACTTTAGACGTGGTGGACCTGAAATTTCTATGAAGATGCAAAGTGTTCTTAACAGCTTCTGCATTATTTTTATATATGAGGAAAGTACACATTTTCAGTCTTATTCTGATTGTGATGCATGATAATCAAACATAATTTTGAATGAGACTTGTCTGGTATAGATATTGACTACTTAGTAGTGTATGGAAACTGAATGAGGCTTTTGGCTGGTTGATATACTGACTACCTAGTAGTGTAGGGACACTGAATGAGGCTTTTGGCTGGTATACATATTGACTGCCCGGTAGTATAGGGACACTGAATGAGGCTTTTGGCTGGTATACATATTAACTACCCAGTAGTTTAATAACACTGACTGTGGTTTTTAGCTGGTTGACATATTGACTACCCGGTAGTATAGGGACACTGAATGAGACTTTTGGCTGGTATACATACTGACTACCCAGTAGTTTAATAACACTGAATGTGGTTTTTAGCTGGTTGACATATTGACTACTCGATACTTTAGGGACACTGAATGAGGCTTTTGGCTGGTAGATATATTGGCTACCCACTAGTTTAATAAGACTGAATGTGGTTTTTAGCTGGTTGACACATTGACTACCCGATACTATAGGGACACTGAATGAGGCTTTTGATTGGTATACATATTGATTAGCTTGTATTGTAAGGTTACTAAGATGGGGATGTAGTTAAGTAGCTTGAATCATACTAAATTCCAGGTCATATTCCATGTTCATTTTTGTAGTTCTTGTGAGAATATCAGGGTTCCTGCAGGTCCTAGAAAACTTATGTAATTTAAAAAATAAATTTCATTGGTCTTGAAAAGTCATGGAACTTTTCAAAATCTTTCAAAGTTTTGCAAAAGTCTTGGAATTTCCAACAGTGGAGTTAAAAAAATCGATAACTTCTAATTTCATATAGCACTAAGCACCTATTTAAAAAATTATTTTCAAACATGACACAATTAAGATTGATAAACATTTGACAATGCAAGATACTGTGATCCTTGAGTTTTATGAAATGGTCCTTGAACAGTTTTGGAAAAATCATGGAATTTGTGTCTGTTAAGTCTGCAGGAACCCTGATACATGATTTTTCAGAAAAATAAAGAATATTATTTGTTTTTATTTGAATTCAGAAAAAGGTTACAGTCAATGAAGGAGTAAATTGGATTAATTTTTTATTTTATGCAACTCTTGCAGGTAACAGAAATTAAAATGAGGTATTTTGATACTGTGCCAGTAGCCACCAGCATGTGTGTCCTCAAATCGGGATTCCTTTTTGTAGCATCAGAGTTTGGAAACCAGTAAGTTACTTCATAAATACATTATTAGAATGGAGCTTGGCATTAGATCTGTTCCAGTAAAACATACATAGTACCCAGTGAAGGCTCTTTGAATGTGGGGTGCTCACCCATAGATGCAATTTAGAATTTTCTTTTCATTTTAATACAAACTCTGTGCAATCAAAGTACCTTGACGTATGTTTATAAAAAAATTTATGTGTACCATGTATGTTTAAATTGAACAGCTTTACCATCTTTTGTGATAATAAATACTGTTTTCTTTGTTGTTGTTCTTGTTAATTTACATACTTAAAATCATTAGATCTATAGATCATTATGTGAGGATAATATAGTAACATTAACTGTCAGCTTATTGTAATGTTTACAAGAGAAAATAAGATGTTTTCTTAGGGTCTTTGTTAGAACTTTAATCTTATTATAGGATGTTGTTCATTTTGTTAGACCTGCAAAAGAAAACAAGACATAGCAGCAGTATTAACACTTCTGTGACCTAAGTGGTTAGATGTGGGAGGTCATGGGTTAGAACCCTTGTCAAGTCATACCAAAGACTTGTATAAATGGTGCTCAGCATTAAGAGGTTGGTGTTATAACTGGTTGGCCTAGTGTTGAATTAATGGGTCTGGGTGGGACATGGTGCTGCATGTCTGCAGAATGATGCCTGAGTGATAGACATTGCTATAAACAGTAGACATTGTAGCTATATGACTAAAATTGTTAAAGCTATGCTAAAAATCCAAAAACAAACACAACAGTTTTACAACAAGAAGGGTGTGCCATGAAACATTACACAAACATTCATCCCATGTCTGGTTGGTCCTAAATAAAAATGGTACTGCTCAAACATCCAAGATATTCACCACAGCAGCTAATTTGCATATATTTTTATTTCGAAAGAATATTGGAGAAAGATTTAAGAATTGGCATTTGAGAGGCTGAAATGGTCTTGTCTTTAATTCCTTATAATTCTGTTTTGTCCAGTAGAATATCAGTCCTAATGTGGGACTACTGTCTTCAGGGAGGGGGACTTGGAAGTGTTTTTCTGTATAGTTAATTTTGTTCTGCTGGTGCTGTCCTAAAAATGATAGGTTGTTCTCCCTCCCCTCCGACACAGTCGTTCTACATAATTTCTTTATATTCCAGTTATTTATACCAGATAGCTCATCTTGGAGATGATGATGATGAATTGTTCAGCAGTGCCGTACCACTAGAAGAGGGAACAACATTTTTCTTCTCTCCAAGACCCTTAAAGAACCTGGTATTGGTGGATGAGATGGACAGTTTGTCTCCAATAACTTCATGTCAGGTTGGTACAGTACTGTTACCAGCTCACTTTTACTGCTAATTTGAGTCTCTTTGCCAGTAAAATTTCCCAATAAACCATCTTTTATCAAGAATCAATGTGCAGTTGGAAATTTAGGAAAACCAGAACTGTTGAAAGTTATTTTTTAAAAATAAAAATGCAACGTTTGTCAATATTTTTCAAAATTAGTAATGAGGTTTTAAGAAAAAATATTTTTAGAGAATTGTAAACAGTTATTGTCATATAGTCCCGTATTTTCCACAAGATGAGAGCAAAACTGTTGCCTCATTTAAATTATGAAAGAAGCATAAAATAGTCTTGATTTACCTTGCTAGTCTGGATTGTGTGTAAAAAGTAATGTTATTTATATTTAATGTAATTGTTTGTTAATTTTTGAAACAAATTACTTTTTTAAAAAATGTTCATTTTTCGATGTAAGTAACTAATAAATGATACATTGCATCTTTTTGCTGACCTTGTTTCACGATCGGTGACAGTTTTGGTAAACAGCTTTTTTGTATTTTGTTTAATTCTTTCACATAGTAAGAATCATTAACTTGAGTCATGGTCACAGTTGGTCGACATGATATTTATCATGTAACAAACATGGGGCCCCGAGTGGTCTAAACTGCTCTCTGTTAAGGATCACTGCCATCTCATCTCTGTCTGTGTGGGTTCGAGTCTTGGATTCGGCCAATGTGGGTATGTGAGAAAGCTTGCCAGTAACTTCTCGAGGGTCGATGGTTCTTTCCGGGGATTTCCTGGGTTCTTCCTCCACCATTAATACTGGCTGCCATGTATAGCCTATCGTGTGCTGAAAATGGCATTAAACCCTACAACAACAACTAGATTGTTTGCGAAACCATCTATGAATAAGTGTATGAATACAGTAAAAATAGGTGAGATGTGCCGCTTGTATTGTTTGTCTCCAGCTTTTATTTTGAGTTCTCCAGCTTTTATTTTGAGTTCATTTATTGGTATTTACATTTATCAGACACTTGCATTTTGCATGTTGGTATTATTTTAATGCACTGACAATTTTTTTCAAATATGAATTATTATCATACAACTTTTTTGAGAAATTTACTTGTTGTAAAAACTATACCACATGTGTCACATTTCCATGGTCTTTTACTAGTGGTTTAAAAGATATTAGCATAAAAATAACCATTTAATTTGGTATAAATTTTTTTTGTTACGTTGGACTAATCAATGGTTATAGAGCTACATAACCCAAGAGTTTACAGTTGAGAGTGCTTTGCTTTCATATTTACTGGAAGGGGGTTCTTGTTTTTATGAGTGCATTACCCAGCTGCTCAAAATTGTTTTAACAACTTTTGAACATTTCTCATGTAACCTTGATTCTATTATATTGATGTCCCTGCTATTAGTGGGTTCTTTATGAGTGTTTCTACCCGTCAGATAGCAGTCGCAAACAAAAGAGCTCTCCATCCTTGTTCAGTACATTTGCATAAAAGTTCCTGAACATTTATTTTAAATTATTAAAAATTTGTCAGGGAAATGAAAGGCAATCATTGCAAAAATTAGAGTTCATTTCTGAGACCAAAATGAAGATAACTGAAATCTAGACAGTAATGGAATGCAGATAAAATGCAAACTATATAAATGTGAATGTATTGTGGTGTAGGTGTTATCAAAATGCAGGTTTTGTACAGTCTGTTTTCAGGGTTTTGTTGTTTGTGAAGAAAGGGATATACCAAAATTTTTTTAAAATATTTCTTAATCTTTTTCTACAGATTGCTGATCTTGCCAATGAAGATACTCCTCAGCTGTACACACTTTGTGGCCGCAGTGCAAGATCATCACTTAGGGTTCTTAGGCATGGTCTTGAGGTGAGAAGTCCAACAACTTTTAGCTTCCAAGACTGGTACTTGCGTGTTAAAAACAGATTTTTCCTTGAATTGCTGCATATTTCTTCATTCAAATAGCATTAATTGTAGACAATCTGTTTTGTAACATGAACAGATATGTGTATGTAAACAGGTTTTATAAAAGCCCTCTTATATTCCTATGATTAAACAAGACAGATAAACAATTATGACATAGTCCTCAATTCAGCCCTTGTTTTAGAATTTGAATTTACCCAAAAAAGACAAATTAAAAAAATTAAGTACAACCAGTCTTTTTTATTCTTAAAAAAGAGAATAGAGAATGCAAACCTGTTGCTAGGTCATTCGTACAAAAATGTCCTATTTGCAAAGAAGCAGCTTCAAACCATTGAATGTTTTTGGATGTGAATGTGTCACAATTAATTTGAAATAATATGCTTATTGTGAATGGAAGCTAAAGTGGTGATGTAAATCAGATGTTTTGCCAGTTTATATACACTTTAATAGCACTAGGATAGTTGTAGTAGGTCAGGTGATGAAAGACAGCAGTTAAATCATGAGATTTTGCATCATTGTTTTGCATGGGAAAAAAGCTATAATGCCCTTGTAATATTATGAGAATAATCTAATCCTTCATATCCATTTTGCTAGAATGGGAAAATTATAAAACAATGATCATAAACAAAATGGCAACAAACTGACGCCAATAAAGCACAGAATGTAGTACTAATATTAGTACTCCTACTTCGTGGTCGGCGTATTAATACGAGCGTATGTGTGTCAATGGAGCAAGCTGGGTGTGATTCACGCTCAACGCTCTTTTAGCCTGATATCAACAATTTGAACATATTCCTTGCATATAATGAAATAAATTGAGTAGTCCTCTTATTTAATAGCAGAAGTATTGCAAATCATTGTAGAAATAGTTGTAAAATCTTGTTTACCTTATATACCCAATATTTTCGTTTAGATCGTCTGCCATAATAGTTCTAATAGTGATTACTTCTGTTCTCAGCCTTGTTTGTTTATGTGCCATATAAGGACATTGAAGCCTTATTTGAAAACGTAAAGAAATCATAGTAAAAATATGGCACGGTTTGAGTCAGAAATTCTGCACATTAAAAGTAAGTACAGTTTATCAGCAACTTTGAAATTCCAACAAGAAGCCATTATTTCCGCTTGATTGATAATAACATAGCGTAGAATATCCAAATATGGTCTGGCAAGCGAACACAGTGAGGCTAATGTAACCATGCCAATTTATTTTATCGTGTAAGGGCTTAATAAATTCAGAATAAGCCAAATTTCTTTCACAACATGATTATACTTATGTAGTAGATTTCTACACTATGTTTTTCTGACTTAGTGATAATTTCATTGCTCCATTACATGATATGGGATCAGTTCATAGCCTCAACCACAACAAATCAAGTTGAGGCTACGACATCGTAGCTACACAGAATGTACAAAATATCCATTCAAGATTTTAACAAGATTGTTTTGGTTTTCAGTATTACAAAAATTGTGTAAACTTAGAAATGCTGCTAAATTAAACATAGACAATCATTATGTAAAGTAATTTTCAGAGTACATTATACAGAAAATTAAGACTGGTATTGTGTGAAGTAAAGGCAACCAAGATGCGATGCAAGACAACAGTCATGTGAGGCAAGATGTTCTTCATGGGTAGTCTACACTGGAAAATAGGAATGCAAGAAAAAAAATTCTTTGTATGAATTTTCATGCATTGGGTAGCCTGTTAATATTTGAAACTTTTGTTTCCAATTTATTCTTTTTTATTTATTATTACTTTCTGCGGTTCTTTCTAGGGCTTTCATGGGCTTCACCAATTACACTTGCCACCATCTATGGCCTACTGTGTGTTGAAAAATGCTAGTAAATGCAAAACAACAACATCAGTTATTCATTGATTGATTGATTGTTGGATTTATTGTTTGATGCTCATTATGATTATTGTGAACAACAAATTTTCTAGGTATCTGAGATGGCAGTGTCAGAGCTGCCAGGTAACCCTAACGCTGTATGGACAGTAAAGAAGAATATTGAGGGTGAGTGTTCTGAGTTTCTATTTCTGTTTTAATTTGAACTATGTTTTTATATTGAGGCTTTGTGGGTTAGTGATAGACCAGTGTACGCAGAATTAGAGATATGGTTTCATGCCCCGCCTGGGACTCCTATGTGGCCCACATGAATCAGTACCCATATGGACACTATTTGAAGTACTAAACACTATGCCACCACAGCTTCAGCCTATATTATTTGCCTTACACAACGGGGGTGGGTGGGTGTGGGCAGGTTGGGTGTGTTCTACATATTAAATCCATACATGCATAATAGGACCAGTGTAAACTGGAAATTTTCTGCTATTTTTAAAATGGATTGACATTCGAGAATATTGCTACAGTTGGGAACTTGTAAGGTAATTCAGGCAAATGGCTTGTCATGATTCAAAGGATCAGCTTATAGTTTGGATGCTTTTTTTCGTAGGATTATTGTCTTCTGAAACTCGCTTCAAAAACTTTCTTATCTGCAGGTTATTTAGTTGCTGCTTTATGCCACCATCTTCCACAATCTCAGACCAGCAATCTTTGTGGTATTTTCCCATTAACCAATTTTGGCACTATTTGACACCAGGCATTCTGGCCAGCACACAAAAAGACTCTGAAATTCTGCACATAAGGTGCCTATGTAGCTTCAAGTATCTATCTTAATATAAGAAAGAGCAAAACCTGTAAATCTCTTGTTATAAGGCAATATATTGCTTAACCAATTTATATCAAGCTTGATCACAAGCCTTTGGACAATTGGCCATTTTGAGCCCGCTGGAAACTCTCAGGTCCATATAGAACACGTGAATTATAATTACCATCTTTTGTCCTTAAATTAAAGACCTACTTGTACTTCACTTCATCTTGTATCCTGTGAGATACAAAACACCAACACATATAAAAAAAATACTCTTGTAGCACATTGTTATCATTACATTTAAAATGTGCAAGTTTTGTTTGCCTAATAGATAATAGTATATGGGAGACAAAAAACATTCAAGATGTTGTATGTGGAAATGATTTTGTTTGAAGATGCCAGTGATTTACACGATTTTCCAGTGTGAGCATATTCAGTGAAAATTATCCCCAAATTGGTCTTGCATCGAAGTGCTCCTGTTTTTGAATCGACATATTACTAATACCGCAACTTCAGGTATTGTATCACAAATTTTTGTGCACGTGTAAAAATTGTAAAATATTATGAAGGGGAAAAAAAGATTATAAAAAATGATTTATATTTAAAAGCACAATCATTCCAATGACCATATCTTAAAAACATGTGAAATTAAATAATATTAATGGCATTATTGATCTTGCAGACACTTCCATCAAGCTACTTTCTGCATTGATGTCATTAATCCTAAAACAGCTGCATTAATTTCTGATTAGTATTGGTATCAGGCATAGGCTTTAATGGTTCTGTTTCTAAGGTTTTAGATAAAACAAAATGCCACTGTTTAAATACTTGGATTTATGTCAATATTTAAATTAAATTACCAAAACTTGAAGTAATTCTTATCATGTCACAAATGCATTATTTACAATGCAGTATAAATGTGGACTTTTAATATATTTGGTTCAACTTGCCTTGTTTTGTAACCTGGAGTTTAAAGACAAAAAGTGCTCAGTCATACTGCTTCCCAAGTGTGTTCAGAGCTTTTGATGGGAATTTAATAAATTATTTATTTTATTGCTTGGTTTGTGTTCTTTTGAAAGTTGATCCGGTATTGTGTGAACGTGGCAAAACAAAAATTTAAAATTCCAGACTGCATCATAATCATCAGCACATTCATGATTCCTTTTCGAGTGTGTCAATTGGTTTATTGGCTTAGACTATGTCATTGTCCGTTTCATTATATGACACTAAAGCAGTGATACTCTACTAATTTAAAACATGCATGAAACCCCTTGAATATTTGCTGATAGGATAGTTGATTTTTATTAAATGTGCCATTACAAAACATGGGCTTTGCTTACTGCTCGAGCAATACACTGACAGCTTTATACTTTCCTTCAAATGAAATTGTTTTGTGTGAACTGAGTCAGTTGAAATATGTCTTGAATCTATCTTGGGCAATTTGTGTGAGTGAAATACGCAGATATGCTGTATATCTAGAGTTCTGTTTTTTTTTTTATAAAATGTTGACCGGGCATGGATTTTTTTTATTGTCATGTTATAAAATATTGCTTTAATTGAGAAATGAGAAAATAATTGCAGATTTTCTTGGAATATATAATAGTCCAGTATGGTGATGACTTGCTGATCACAAAGTTGCTCAAATTAATTGTTAATGGATTTACGACCTATAGTGCCCATGTTCTGACGGTTGGATTTACACTTTTATATTAAGCATTTGTATGAATTTTAAACGATACTGTTAATGTTATGAAAATGAACTATGATGCCGAAATATTCAATCCCTTGGATGGGTGCCTGAAGATTGATGGTTTAGCACAGGTATGTAGACATTTTGTGAAGGAATTTAATTATAAAAAATCACAGCACTATGTATACTTCCATAATGTTACAGTAATTATTCATTGTAATCTGTACAAAACCATTTAGAAGAATTGTTAATGTTTACCTTTATTCAGTTTTATGCCAAAATGATGAAATTATGGTAAGCTGAACGCCATTCATTAACAATGTAGTGGACATGGAAAGTTGTAAAGATTCCATGATATTATGAATTTTTGATTCTTCACATGCAGAAGAACTCTTTGGAACAATCAGTAGGTAAAGATAATATAAGAATCATTAACTTAGAACTGGATTTAAAGTATAAATGGACAGCAGACATACCATACAGGATTTAATCATTGCTAACATGGTGTGGGTTTATGAGGGGGATTACATAGATGATTTTACAGATGAATTGGAATTGCATCTTATAGTCACTTGTCTGTGAAGTAAGGAAGGACAAAAATGATTTTTCATCTGGAGCTTGATCACTGTAGAAATAAAAATCCTCAACATTTTTTCTTTTGAATTTTTTTTGGTCTTGAGTAAGAAGCAGTGGTAGGACAGGAATAGATCTGGATCTATGCACTTGGACTCTACTTACAAGCGAGTATATACAGTATTTTAAATTAAAGTTGTGTACACAATGTTTCACATTTAATACGTTTAATGGAATAGTCTGGTTCATCTAGAAGAAAGGATTGTATATTTTTTCTTTCTAACCTGACAGACAGCCATTATCTTGGTTTAATTACCAAGAGCCGTTCTCTTTCAGCAGTAACATCGACACGAGTAGATGCATCATTCGGACTCCATAGTCATGAGATCAATTTCTTGTCTAGACTTGCAAGTTTAAAGTTCGTATCATATTTGAGTATCAAGTTAAATTTTTTGGCTCTGGCACTTCATGACTATGGGGTCTGTTTAGAAGAATTCCATGCCATTTTCCACTTTTCAGACATTCTGTTGCAGCTTTAGCAGGTCACATATGATGCCCAAAATTGATATCATTAAAATTTAATAACTACTTCTTCTTTTGCATATGACAACTGATGAAAATGCAAGACAAAGCCTTTACAGTTTTATCAGTCTTCTGTTTTGAAGTTTTATTGCTCTCTGTCTATTTTAAGAAAAGTGGGGGACATAATATCCATGCTTTTGTCCATCTTTTACATTTTAGTTTTCTGTTGTATAATTTAAAAGCTTAAGATATTTGACATTAACGGATGAAACTTGTATCCTTGTACATCACGACTAGAAGGTGTCACATTCTGTATGTTGCGTATTATCTTTAAGGTCAACATTACAGCTTATACTTTACATTTTCGATGGCACTTTCCTCGTACGCTTTATACCTTAACACATTAACACTAGCGACAACTTTATGGGGCAGGAGGTAGTAGCCTACTTCCGAGCTCTGTAGCGTCATGGTCATGCATGATACACTGAAGTGGGTGGTATTATAGAAAGGTAGACAGATGTAGCTCTACAATGATATCAAATAATCTGGAATATCCAGTTGCACTACAAAATACAGATAGAAAAACCTCATTTTTTGGACCTGACTTTTTTTTACCCAAAATTTGCCCGTTGTCGGAATCCGATTTTGTGTCTGGATTTTAGACTTTTTGGTCCCAGATCTAAGGCAAACCGGTATGAACTGCAAACAGACAGATGAGCCTTTGCAAAAAGTAGGATAAGATGGGCATTTGGAATAAAGAGTGGTCTCCATAAAAAAATAATGGCTCCGTTTAGCAAAAAAAAAAAAAAAAAGAGAACAACTTTTACCCTTCTGCTCATGCGTGAGTCAAATAGCCAATGAAAATCGATGTTTCTAACACCACTAGGCAGTATGTTATTGAAAGATGACCGGGGATTTAGTGTTTTCCAGTCTATTCAGAAATAGCTTTCAAAATGTGTTTCCTACTTGATTTTTTGGCAAAAATGACAAAAAGCTCCAGGGGTTAATGTGTTAAGATATTTGAGATTAAGGGATGAAATATTGCATGCTTATATATAACCTCATTGCTAGAAAGGGTTGCATACCATCTTTTTAGGATTAAAGGCATGGCTTAGCGGTTGTTTTCATCACACCTTCAATTCCATTTTGTAATTTTAAACTTCTTTGAAATTATCGAATGAAACTTGGTCTGCTTGTACATTTTGACAAGAAAATGTGTTCACTTGTTATTAGACCAAGAGCTTATCAGATGGTCAGTTGTCTGTTCTCTGTTCATAAGCACAGTTTTTTTTATCACTACTCCTAATAAACTACATTGAGGCTTGCCATGAAACTTTACATGTACATTCATCCCATGGTCTAGTTGGTCCTAGTTGAAAATGCTGAAGCTTGCTCATCCAAATAGGCCTAAGTGGCAATCTTGAAAATCATATTACTGCTACTCCTTCAGAATGTCAATCTGAGTTTCTTCTGACCCACCCCATTTTTTTATAGTTGGACATTTACATTGGGGTGTAGGGTCAAAGTCCATTGCCTGTCGAAAATTTGGTATTTGAATTTGAATATAAATGTTGGTGTCTTTCTTACTAGCCAGCCTAGTAAACTTGAACAACCTATCATCAAGCTATACCTGCATGAAATTGAAAAATAAATGTATCAGCCTCCCCCCCCCCCAATATTGCTTGCAATTTGGTATAGTTTTGGTAAGGTTTCTAGTAAATTCTCGACTGAACTGGCTTAAGCAGTGTGAACATAACTCTAAATATTAATTCAGCAGAAAAACCTAAAAGTGATGGATTATACTGTGTATGATCAGTAGTAATCTGGAAAGGATCAAGACATTAATGGATTATGGATGGAATGATAAAGAGCTAAAGTAGCATAAAAAATTACATTACATTGATATTTTTTTGGTAATGTCTTTGACTTTGGTATTTTAAGTTTGTTGAGACGGATTTTACTATGAGTGATAAATAATTTGGAAAGGATTAAATATGTTCATTGATTATAGTTTGATTATTCATTACTAAAGCTGAAGTGGTATAAAGCAGGTCAGTTTGGCTTTGTATTTAAAGTTTGTCAGGATATCTAAAATGTGTTATTACCAAAATTCCAAAAATATTGAGAACCAAAATCGGAATCGAGGTCTAAACAATATGAATATACATTGTCATTCTTGGAAAGCCAATTTTAAGAAAAGCTTCCTAAATTGGACTCATAGCACCAAACTTGAGAAGTTGTTGCAGGCAATCAGCATCCTGAATCAATACATTTAAAACTTCTGAAGATCAAGCTTATTCCAGTGGAAACCTGGATCCAGTACTTATATATCCAGTGGAAACCTGGATCCAGTACTTATATTTCATAAATGTTGGAATAAAAAATGATGAGAACTGACACAAATATAATCAAGGCAATATCATACTAAGAAAGGCTAAAAATGCTTCTGCTGCTGGCAAATCATCTGTACTGTCCCAAGCTGTTCCATCTTCTGTCACATGTATGACAAGTGTGTTCTGTACCACATTGTGGGTGCTATCTTCCAAGTAAAGGTTACAGCTCATTAATGTTGCATTTGTCTGAGTTCTAGGAATGAAACTTGTTGTACCTGTACACTATTGCTAGGTTTGTTTGGGTCCTATCTTCAGGGTCATTATCATGTCTTAATATTTCACATTTCTTTTATACTTTCCATTCCTCATAGAGACTTGAAATCATTGGAGATTAGCGGATGAAATTTGGAGTATTTGTGCATCATCTCTAGAGATATATCTTGTACCACATTCTAGGTAATAAGGTCAAGGTTAAGGTTCAGTTGTTTTTCTTTCTGTTATCTTTTATCAGTTCAATAAGTTTGGAGCTTTGAAATTAATGTATGCAACCTGAAATACATACATGTCATTGATAGGCGTGTGATACATCACATAGGTTCTTCCTATCTTCTGACCGCCATGTATAGCCTATCGTGTGCTGAAAAATGGCATTAAACCCTACAACAACAACAGATCCTATCTTCAAGGTCATTGCCTTGGTATTCTTTGCTTTAAAAAATTATTTTGTTTTCCATTGTAAAATTTTACAGCTATTTTAGACATGGTATAATTATCACTCAAATGTGTGGTGCCTGTTGGGGTATGTGTCCTATCTTCAAGATTACGGTTACAGGTCAGTATTTTAGGTGCAAGTAACATTTGCCCTTTTGCTTTCCAACTTAAGATATGTTTAAGATAAATGGATGAAGTTTATATTAGGTCACTTGAGGATTGGTTGCAATGCATTGCTGAGGTCTTGAACTATAAATCAAGGTCACCAGTCAATATTTTAATCTTTTTATTTCAAATTTGTTACAAAACTATTAAAACTGAGGTACAGGGATGAACTGTGGTAAACTTGTGGTTCTTAGTCTGATGGCACTTCATGTATCATGCATCACAGATTTTATCTTCAAGGTCATGCTCAGTGGCACAAGAATAATTACCCTTTTCTGTACTTTTCTTCAAATGGGCTTTAAGTTCCATTTCTGCCCGGTAACTTATCATCTGTTAGATTACTTTTTTTGTGAACTTTTGTGACCTCACGATGGGAAGCAGAGGACAGATGTATGCTGAATTCATTAATCCACTATGGAACTTTGTGCTTGTGAAAGCTATGCATTAATCTGTGGTCATCACAAACCTAGGAAGATTAAAGTTTCCCAAATTATGTTCTGATTTATATCGTCATAAAATGTTTCAAGTCTTTTGATCAAGAAATTGAAAACTGAAATTTTCTAAGTAAGCAGGACCATCTCTTTCACTATTCTCTCACTGGATTATCAGGATGGTTCATCTTGCTTTGGTCCCATTTGTTCATACATTTGACTGTCAACAGATTTGTCATAATTCAGACATGATTTTTCTCCTATTTAAAGTGGAATTTACGCTTTTCTCCTGACTGGAATCAGATTTGTCTTGATATAGTCCGTTTTTTCTATCTCTGATCCGTTTTTAAAAAACGGCCTGTCTGGTCCCATTCCGCAGCGACCCTTGTAAATTATTTGTTCCATATATTAGTTAACACACAACTCTCGTAATGAGTATTCTGATGGGTCAAAGGTTTAAATTCATCCAATGGATCTTTGTGTAATGGAAACTGATGGCAATGGAAGGAAGAAGCATGCTTGCAAAACATGGCGTCCTGAGTTGTTGAGAGAGACCATGAGACAAAATATTTAAATAAAGGTTTAAAAAAACATATGGAAATGGGAATGGCTGGAGTGAAAAGTTGACAGAAAATTTAGTTGAGCCCAGAAAGTCAGTGGTGACAAAAAGGAAGGCTAAAAAATCTTTGCCAAAGCTACAAAAAGAAATTAACTGGTTTATCAACAGGCTGTGTCCATTGGAGAAAAAGACAAGTGAATGTATGGGATTATTTGTATATAGTTGATATACTTGGGGTGTTTATTTTACAGATTTGTTATGAAAAGAGAAAAGTACAATATATTTGCTGCAAAAATTGACAAATTGTGACTTAATGATGTGAACACTAGCATGCACATGAAATAACTTAAGCATCAATAGTATTGGAGAACAAATTCATGTGACAATCAATATTGTGAAATTATTTAAGTAAAGTTGAACATTTTTGGTAAGTTTTTTAGTTTTTCAAATGATTATTTTATTTTTTTTATCATCATAAGTTGCACGAGGAGCAGTTTTTTTTTTAGTGTAAAATGCATTTTTGGTCCGGAGGCTTTTAGACCCCTGGACTCCCAGATTGGGGACACTGCCCCTCAAGACCCTGTTGGAGGGAGGACCCATAAACCTCCCTTAAAAAATGTTCAGCTTTTTTTTTTTGGCACACCAAAATCGTGTCTAATAATAACAGTTATTTATACACTTTGCATTTTTTTTCAAGGGTCATGCCCCTTTAATGATCAATCGACTTCCTTATCTTTGTGCTTTTCAAGCATCAGTACATCTGTGATGAAATCGATTCATTATTATTAAAGATTCATGCATTTTACTCTTGTATATTATTTGACAAAATCTTTGTTTATGCCAGATATAATTGCAATTCATCAATACACGTGATTCATTAAAAAGTTAGTGAAAGATATTACAGACTAATATTTCTGTGGTCTTGAATTATTTCTCTTTTTTCTTCCAGGTATTATACCTTTTCACCTAAGCTACTTGTAGATTTCTATACCCTTTTAACCTTCCTAAAATGAACTCAAAAGGTTAATTATTGATCTTAATCCCATGGCTTGTAAAGGCAGCATCCACTTTGTGTTCCCAGTTGACAGCCTTTGATTGAGCCATGAACTTGATACTTGTTCATTGCCAAGTAGAATCTATATTCAGTTCACAGTGGGTGTTTATTTGAACTTAGTGATCTGAAACCTTTTTGGTTAACAGTATATCCTTTAATGGATTTCACAGCCTGTATGATCAAAGCGTCAGAGAGCCCATGTTCAGTCTCCACGTAAGCACCTGCGGATAATAGTAAAGATAAAGATAAGAAATTAGAGTTTGCAATGACAATGGAGGGTTTCTTAACTTTATTTTGGTGACTCTCACAAATCAGGATGAATTCTTGGGCCTTAAACAGTGCTATTAGACAATGACATTTATAGGATACTGTGAATTGCTTTGTTTGTAAAATGAATAGAATTAACATTGCGTGAATGTGACCATTCAGCACTTCCTTTTTATACCAGTATGTCACCTATAAGAGGTTAATACATTTTTCGTAGACATGGATTTAAAATATCATGCTTTATGAATTTCTGTTGATTTTGTTACACAGAGAGGGACAAAATGCAAGTAATCAGTTTATATGTGGCATATGCCACTCAATAGTATAATTGTATTTATTTGACTCGTTTTCTCTTTTTTTTCTTCTTCCCAGTCTATTTATCTATCTTGCCATACATTTTTGCAAGTGCAACTTGGACTTGATGACAGGACCCTCATTATTGATGGATATGACTTGCAAAGTACACCCTGGCTGAGAGGATTGTCATGGAGAAATGGGGGTGGGTGGGGGTAGTTTTGTAGTCCGAGAGTGTATATGGTATTAAGTTTTTCTTAATTCTTCAGTAAGAGGCCATTAGCTTTAGTGCTGCTTGTATATATCCAACAGGTCACAAGTTTGTGGAAACGTCGTTTGGCACCCCTCCCCCCCCCCCCCCCCCCCCCCAAGTATGTTATGAAATCTTTGCTTTTTGCAACTTTTATAATTTTCTGACTTGGAAAGTTGGTGTATTATCACTTGGCACTTGACTATTTTGGAATGGTAAGGTTTAAAGTAGTATTTGGTGGGGAGGTGTGTTTAAAAAAAGTAAATATGGATTATACTTGAAATATTCAGGCTTCGATACCTATTAATTAATGTGGCCAAAAACGCTGTTATCTTTGGAGAAAGTGCTTCCAAGCTGGTCCACTTGTGGTAATTCCTTCAAGAATATAGACTAGCTTGGTGAAAACAAAGACCTGCCATTTGGTTTAACCCAATTTGTGTGGTTCGAATTCGGTGAAGCAATGGATTAAAGTTTTGCAGACTATTTAATCAACCATTGTATAGAAAATTACTTGATAGTGTTCCTAAAATGACTAATTGTGCAGTTAAAGAAGCACATAGGGGTAAACAGCGGTAGTTATGGGGCAGGTTGTGATGCCCCCTGATTTCAGCTGTTGACACTGCTCAGCATCTAGCACAGGGTATATACACATTCCTGATCAATCAGTCATGAACTAGCCCTAGGTTGCAACAGAGTTGAAAAACTGAACAGAGAATGAAAATTCTTTAAACAGCATCAAATAATGCTGCAAATTTAAAGCAAAAGGTTATTACAGAAATATCATTTGCTCTGATAGAATTTACCTTTTTTTTTTTGTACCTGAAACTTCAAAAGGCCTTCAGAGAGCTTTGGTGTCCCCTTGGGCTGCATTGAATCTTAGAGAATAGTAACTGTTGCTCAATATTGTTGAATTCAGGCAGGTGTTTGGACATCCAACACCATGCCTACTTTATACTTTCAGGTGCTGTATGATGGATGCAGGAGCGGCTTGAAGGTGGGTACATGCACTTTACAGAGATACCAGTGAACTGATATAGTACCTCTAAAGATTAAAACATGCTACACAATTTATTTATTTTTAAAGAAACGTGTGTTTTTAACACTGCAGCCTTCACAAAATGTCATAGGCTTATTTCTGTGGCTATATACATGTACGTTTAGCCTATTCTCATAAATCCAGTACCATATACAGGCAAAAGCATTAAAATGGGTTAATTTTTCATGGTCAAGATTGATGGGACTTTGAAAAAATAGATTGCTTAAGATGGGTAATTATTTAATTCAATACATGGCTTGTGAGGCATATTCTTTTTGTAAAATGAATTGATTAAAAAAAATTCAAAGATTTCATTGTTGCTACAGATCATAAGATTCAGTCACAAACTCTTTGGAAATTTTAAGATGCATTTCCTAAAGTACAAGTTTTAGTACCATATATCCTCTTATAAGTTGAGTCAGACTGCAAAGAACAAAGACTGTGATCTGCTGTAGCATAATGTGCTTGCAGGTCGGGGTCTGTGTTCTACTGATTACTCCTAACAAACTACACAGAGCCAGATCTGACAGCACATTATATGCCAGCAGATTTGGGTCTGTGCAGTTTGCAGTTGGATTTGTCTTATAAGCAAGATTATATGGTAATGATGTTACCCACAATTAAGAGTCACTCAATGTGAACCCACAAATAACGAGTTACATTCAGTAGTAACAGTTTTGGTTGGATTAATGAGACTAGACTGTCCTTTCAGTATTTTCTCCAGGTTGTACGAGTGTGCAAATCCCTGCTAAAATGGAATGAATCCCCCATTAAATATGAGAGAACAAAGTGATAAAATCATATACAGCTGATATGCCTTGAGCATATACACAAAGTTCAATTTGATCATGTAAACGTTGGACTTTGAGATTAAATGTCATAATAAAGTGTAAATGACTTCGCAATTGAGCACTGAAACTCTTTGATATCTAATTAAGGCATTTTACTACTGCGCTCACTGAGTTTGTACTATGACAGATATGACGTTTTTGGTACTCTGTTTATAGTGCATATGGTTTAGTGCCAGTCATAGCATACTATTGCAGCTGCTGTGCTGCTTTGAAAAATATACAACTGTACATTTTGTGTGTATTCAGTCATTTTTGTTTATTACACAAATTTCTTGAAACATACTATAACTGGTCTTTTAATAGGTCGTGTTCTTGTATAAAATCTGACCTTCCTTGAAATTGTTAATCCCCTATTACAAAAATTCCTGAGAGGAATTCACCCTCTTTTATGAAAAACCTGGAGAAATCACTGCCTTTTATAGCATATTATTGACACAAAAATAAAAACACAACTGGACCTATTGCAAGAAAGAACAATAATTGACTTAAAAAATTTCACATGCAGTTGTCTGTGACGCCTGACAGAGTGATTATTATTAAAAGATGTATATTTCCAGACGAATATGATGCTTATATCATTGTGTCCTTCGTCAATGCCACCTTGGTACTGTCCATTGGAGAGACTGTAGAGGAAGTGACAGACTCCGGTTTTCTTGGCACCACTCCCACCCTGTCTTGCTCCCAACTTGGAGATGACGCCCTTGTTCAGGTATTTTATCGCTTCATTTTATTCATGTGGCATTTTGTAAACCCTTTTAATAATTTCAGTATTACACAGTAGGGTGTAAGCCATATATGTTTGGTTTTTAAATGTTATTTATGTTGTACCACACTGTTGCATATAGGATCCAAGAGCAGGAGATGTCATGTCCCCTACTTCAGATTTAAGGGCACGACATTTAAAAGGGAAAGGAAAATAATAATACATAATTGCACCAAAAATGCTATAAAAATGAGATAATCATGTTTGCTTTGTCCGTTTTGCTGCCAGAAATTTGTCACAAGCACTGTACTATCATATTTTCATTGGACAATACATTATTGCAATGAAATTTTTATCATATGCTCAAATAATTTGTGAAAACATTAACATGTTTGAATATCAGGCTAAACTGAAATGAACTGCACCATGTAATTTTCTCTTACGATCTTGCTCTTGTTTGACGTTAGTGTATACTCATATCTACCAACATTCATGTTTTCTAAAAAAAACTGTTTTTTCCAAACATAAAAATCATTCGTTAAATGACAAATTGTGTATTTGCATGACTAGTTTCTTGTCACTATTCCACCTCAAACTGAATCTTCCTTGTCTTTGGAGTGACTTGAACCTCGAAGATGTGTTTTGCCAATGGCTGACAAATACTTTACGTTGAAACTTGGATGACTACCACAAATTTTTATTGTTTATCCTGGACAAGTACATTGTATAAAAAAGATATTGACATCTTTAGTTTTTTTCTCTCACCTTTTTGTGACTTCAGCCATTGCTAATGCCAACATGGACATGGATGGACATCCACAATTGAAAACTATTCAGTTTAGGGTTTGATTATTTTCTAACAAAAGAGCATGCATAAGTGGCAGACAGGGTTAGGATTTGGGGGACATGGGACAGAAAATAAACTGATGCCAGGAAATGTACACTTTATTTTGTTGAACAAAACATTGCTAAAAGTTGTCATGTGATAGAATTGGTATATTTTTGTGAGCATTGCAGATAAGTTTATGAAAGTACTGGAATGATTTCATTTTTATTATTTTTTTGTTTTCATATGCAAGAGACAAAAATTATCTTAGTTGATAATTTTTACATGCAATATGCTTCTCCTAAATTGATTATTTTGATTTCATACTTATCTATGAAATCAAAATTTTTCATTGGGTTCTAATTTTCATAGATTTTGTTGTTCCTTACACCAGTAAACTTTAAGATACAGTGAGCAGTAACCCCTCTTTGGAAAGAACTGGACAACCCTCCAAAATCCACAAGTTTAAGTAAAAAGACAAAAATTCATATTTCACCACACAAAAAAAATGGATACCTTCAGACTACATGACTAACTGGCCTTGTACACAGGTGATCACTGTATAGAAGTTCATTTTCAAAATTATATTTTTTTAAAACAAATGATGTGTTATCTTATTATTATTTTTAGTACATTATCAATAGATATTTTTATGTTTACTTAACAAAATGATAAGTTCCACATGTTCTCCCCCAAATTTATGTGCCACACAAAATTATACATTTTTTTTTCATCCAGCAAGTAAATTTAAATTGAGAGCAATTTCTGATCTTTATTTATATGCACCGTGAGAAAAACACAAATTTCAGTAATAATCGACAGTTTACATTTCATAGCAAAACAACAGACTGATCTGGATGACCAGCTTGTACAAATTAAGCTTGGAAAACAGCTGTGTACACTTGCTGTTTGCTTAATTAGCCAAGATACTGTTAGCTTATATTAGATACCTGTGGTGAATAGGGAATCAGTAGATGCCTCATATTACTGTTCATATTAACAAATGAACTGACACTTCTTCTGTTAAAGAGAAGTTTTTTAATATTGAATGACCCCTGATCCTAATGAAAAGGTATGCAACTTGTAACTCTCCTCAAGGATGAATCTTTTTTTTGTCATCAGAGATGGCTTTCATTCACAGGCAGATAGATAAAGGTATCAAACCTTACATGTCACACGGGTATTTAAAAAAAAGGTGACTTCCATTTCAGCTGTGATAAGCTGGCCACTTTTCCCATCATGCAGCAAATGAATTACCTCAGACCTAAACTATGAAAAGAAAAACTGCCTTGCTTTCCAGTTTGACACCTGTAAATTACAGTGACATTGTGAGTTGAGTATGGGAGAATAAGTGAAATAAGAAATGTTTGCACATTGATTCACATAATATTCCCTCCTTTGTCTAAACAATACCTTTCTCATGAAGTAAATGTTTAGTTTGTGTTTTTGGCCCAGTAGATGTGTTGGACCCTTTGTGGGACTCACTTGTATTATTAGGATAAAATCTAATTGGATAAAAAAAAATCTCACAGTAACACAATGAAACAAATTTGGTCAAGTGCTTTGGTTTATGAATTTCATTATTTAAAAAAATTGTATTGCTTTATTCAGATTTATCCTGATGGAATTCGTCACATTCGTTCAGACAAGCGTGTGAATGAGTGGAAAACCCCAGGGAAGAAATCCATTGTAAAGTGTGCTGTAAATCAGAGACAGGTGGTGATTGCCCTCACTGGTGGAGAGCTAGTGTACTTTGAAATGGACCCAGTAAGATAATTTTACCATCCATTTACTTATTCCCAGGATTCTTAAATGGTTTATTACAGGATAAGGAGCATGAATATCCAGAAAATCTAACATCAGCTTTGAAACTAGAGCAGCCATTCGTATAAGCAGCCTTTAATCGGTCGATATTATGAATTTTGATAGCCAACATGTTGAGAGATACATTTGTTCATTGGAGTCCAGATATTCTAAGCAGTGTATGAATAAAGTGTGTATAAAATTCTTTGTCAGGTAGGATAGTATGTATATCTTCAATAATCTACATCACAGACATTGAAAATGTATTTTTTGTTTGTAAATTAAACTTTTTGTTGGATATTTGGTCAATTTAAAGTTAATTTTTCTACATTTACTGCCGATAGTTTTAAAAGAAATAAGCTTGCCTCAAGAAGTAAACAATATAAAAAATAGTTTTCTTGAGAATGTCATCTCCTTGTCAAGCATAGCTATATATAAATATTAAAATTATTTATCTGAGAATGTTACATATGTGTAAAGTTTACTGTGTAAAATGATTATAATTATTTACCTGAGAATGTTACCTCCTTGGAATGCATAAAAATGATCTTTTTTTCTCCCATTAGTCTGGACAGCTAAATGAGTACACTGAGAGGAAGGAGATGTCAACAGAAGTGGTGTGCATGGGACTGGGGCGTGTACCAGCAGGGGAGCAGAGATGTCGATTTCTAGCTGTTGGTCTCTCAGACAACACTGTCAGGATTATATCCCTTGATCCATCAGTATGTTATCACCATCGTTATTATTTGTTGAAATATAGGATCCATTGCTGCCAATCCACATGATTTTGGCATGAATTTCACGACTTTCTGTAGCGATTCATGGATTCATGCCGCATGCAAAAAATCATGACTTCTCCAATTCTCAGTTATTTTAAAATTTCCCATTAGGTGTCAGTTGTGATATCGGCAGTTGCCAAAATGGTCTGGTGCTGCTCGTCGCACATTAGTAGAACTGTAGCCCAGTTGTACAGTTGACCTGGTAGCATGCATTTTAATATATATATATATATATATATATATATATATATATATATATATATATATATATATATATATATATATATATGTGTGTGTGTGTGTGTGTGTAGTTTTACAAATGCTTTTGAAAGAAACCAGGTTGTAGCTGGATATTTTCTCCACGTATGGGCTGCCAACACTGTTTACTGTTTGACATCACATCTTGAAAATGGCTTCACCACCAAGGAAAAAGAAAAATAACATGTATTGCACAAAAAGTGAAGTTTAATTTGGAATATACCAAAAATTGGTAGTGCATTCAGCCATCAAATACTGATATACATAATGCTTTTTGCATAGAGTCTGCCACAAATTTTAGCATTGGGCATGGTGGCAGAGACAACATGAGGAAGCACATTGGTAGCAAAAAGCACATAGAGTTTGGGAAACTACATGAAGACAGCTTTTTCGAGTGTTTGGAATTTTTGAGATTGAAAGATTATCATATATTGTAATTTGCTTCAGTTAAGTTTTCTGGCCATGCGCCGACACCACTCAAATGTTCACCGTTCAACGTTTCATCTTCTGGATTAATACCATTTCATAACTAAGCTACACTGCAGTTAAAATGTTTTCACCTCCAAGGAAAAAGATTTGTATTCCACAAAAAGTGAAGTATAGATTGGAGTACACCAAAATTTGGCCTAGCATTTAGCCATCAAACATCAATGTACATTATACTTTTTGCACCTTATTGTGCCGCAAATCTTACAATTGGGAATGTGCACAAAGGCTGGTATTCTTGCTTACAATTTACCTGTCATACATGTACCGTGTAGTAATATTTTATAGTACATGTATGGCAGATAAACTGTAAGCAGTGATACAAGCCCCCTGTGGGCATGTGGCAGAAGGATGTGAAAAAGCACCGCTATAGCACCCCCCAGCAGATATCAGTTTTGGAGTACTTAAGCCACCTACTCAAGTCAAGCATGCTGCCAATGCTGAAGCGGGGCCCCAAGTGGCGGAGTGGTCTAAAGCACTCACCGTTCCAGATCACTGCCATCTCACCTCTGTCTGCGTGTGCTCGAGTCCAAGGCTCAGCTAGCGTGGGTATGTGGGAAAGCCTGCCAGTAGCTTCTCGTGGGTCAGTGGTTCTTCCCTGGGTTTTCCAGGGTTCTTCCTCCACCAGTTATACTGGCCACCATGTATAGCCTATCTTGTGCTTAAAAATGGTGTTAAACCCTAGAACAATAACAACCAATACTGAAGCATTTTTTGTGAGCTTTTTTGTTGAACATAACCTGTCTTTCTCATTGGAGGTCAGCAACAGTGACAATGAAAGATTATTTCCTATTGCGAGAATTTATTTTTTTACCATAGCCTGATTGAGGAAGTTCAAGTCTGCCACAGCATCATATCATGACAAAGAGCATGTAGTTTGTGTATATCAGTACAAATTTGGCTGCAAATAAAGTAGTACATGTAATCAATGTAAATAATGTTTTCTTTTTCTTTTGGGATTTTCAAATAATGCAGTTACTGGCCATCGATGTGGAAGGAGTTGGTGTCATGATATAATTTTTAACTAGTTTCATATATAATTCACTAATTTTTATCCCACTTTTCACTATTTGCGAGTCTGGAGGGTTGGCAGCTCTGGGGATTGTTTTATCTTTTAATGTACTTATGGGTCCTTTCATTAGAAAGTCAACACAAGTGTTCCTTTCCGTGATGTTTTTTTTGGTTAAATCATAGTTAATTGACTGGTCTTGAAGAATAATTTGTTGGGCATTTATTATTGTTGGTCCATCAAGATCTTCTGACATGAATTTATAAAAAGCTGACAAAAGAATATATACTTTAAACTGCCCTGACCTTAAAGTTGTGTTGATTCGGAAATGTTGCAGTTTTAATTCCAGTGAATTTAAAAAAAACTTAAATATGTTTTTACGGTATTTATACTTTAGGTTGTGCCATGGATTATGATACTCTGCACAATTCATTATGAGGTGTTTGTTACACTTGGGACTGTTCTATTGAAACTGGGACTGTTCTGTTGAAACAGACATGGTACTCTGCAGAAACAGATTTAAAACAGTACATTCAAAGATACTTGAATTACTTTAAAATTCTGATAAAATTTATATAGAATTCTCAAGTGCATTTATGAGTGACTATAAATATTTCAGAGTGCTTTCTCTGGGTTCCTTGACTGTTTACTGAAATAGTGCCTAATACCCATTCTACACAACATACTTCTCCATTTTTGTAGGACTGTTTATCACCATTGAGCATGCAAGCACTGCCAGCTCCTCCTGAGTCCCTATGCATCATTGAGATGGGAGGAGCAGAAGCAAAAGAGGAGACGGGTGAGCCAGGCTCTGTCGGAGGACTCTTCCTCAACATAGGCCTGCAGGTAACAATTCTGATGGTTATAATATTTTCAGCTTTGTCTAGTCTATTTACAAGTGAGTTAGAGTATGTCTCTGATGCGGGAGGTTGCAGGTTTGAACCCCGGCCAAGTCATACCAAAGACATAAAAATGGTACTAACAACTGCCTCGCTTGGCAATCAGCAAGAGGTTAGTGTTAGGACTGGTCGGCCTGGTGTCAGAATAATGTGATTGGGTGGGACATATGCTACATTTCTGCGGCATGATGCCTTATTGTTAGACATCACTATAAACTGTCATACTGCATACATCATAGTGATATGACTGAAATTTTTTTAAAGCTATGCTAACAATCCAAATCACACACATACACACAAGTGTTAGACATCACTATAAACCGTCATACTGCATACATCGTAGTAATATGATTGAAAAATTGGTAAAGCTACGTTAACAGTCCAAATCACATACACATCTACAATTGAAGAAAACTATGCATGTAAAAAAAAAAGTCAAAACAAAGTAGGTGTACATGAACAAGTTTCTACTGAAAAATTCCCATATACTTCTACAGTAATCAGTACTTCTTGAAAAATAGCTTTAGAAATAATACAGCTTGTAAGAATTTTGTCTTATGTCAGAATAGTTGAAGCAAAAAATGTGAAGATGCATGTGAGCAGGGGTCTCAAGCTCAAATCACCATGCGGGCCACATGGGAATTAGTACATTGGCCAGAGGGCTGCATGACTGATACCGTTTCATACAGCTGAAGTGGCTAATATAAAAGATGGCCATTTGAAATAATGAAACCAAGAAGTAAACATAATAATCGTATTTTTATCAAAACTGTCTTGCAGTGAAGAAAATATTTGTTTTGAATAAAGCATCTTACCTTTTAACAGAAACCTATTTTTTTGTTTTGAAAAACAAAAAACTTGTTATCCCCCCACCCAGTATTCTTGAAAACTAATATGGTAAAACCATCAGATAGCAGAGAGTCGAGTCAAGGGATTTTCTCCAATATAAATTGAGACTTTTGTAATGTGTACAGAAGCAGGCAGTGCTATGATATCAGTTAATTACAAGTCTTTGTTTAAATCTGCAACCCCACAGGATGGGTATTACTGTATTGGTTTTGTCTCTTTCTTCAGAATGGTGTGTTGTTGCGAACTGTTCTGGATACAGTTACTGGTGACCTGTCAGACACCAGGACCAGATATCTAGGATCCCGGGCAGTCAAGCTATTCAGAATCTCCATGCAGGGTTCTGAGGCCGTAAGTATAACAGATTTTATTGGTAGATTTCATTTTATTGATGTTCAAAGAAGTGAAATGTCACTTTTTTAACTTATTTTTCTGATGTAAACATCCTGTTTGAAGATTTCAGTTTGCAGGTGTTCAGAGAAGTGAAATTTAATATTTTTATCTCACAAGTTTGACATAATTATCTCTTTTTGTGGCAATGGCAGCAATAGTTTTGAAGTTTTGTGTTCAAGTTTTTGCAAGTCAGATATGGGCTGATATATGATGGCACTGATTCAGGTTCATGATTCCGTGGAACACTTGTTTTAGCTATTGTTACTTTAAATTTTTGAAATTCTTTAACTCATTAACCCCTAGAGGTTTTTGTTGTTTTTGCCTGAAATGTGAGTAGGAAACACATTTTGGGGGCTATTTCTGAATACATCCCCATACATTGACTTCCAAGAGATTTCCTATTAACCTAATGTCTAGTTGTGTTAGAAACATTGTTTTTCATTGGCTTTTTCACTCATGCATGAGCAGAAGGGTAAAAGTTGGAGAGCTTCTTTTTTTTTTGTGCTTAATGGACCCATCATTTTCGTATAGAGACCACTCTTTATTCCAAATGCGCATCTTATCCTACTTTCTGCCAAGGTTTGCCTATCCGTGTGCAGTTCAGACCAGTCTGCCTTAGATCTAAGGCCAAAAAGTCTAAAATCCGGACACAAAATCAGATTCCGACCATGGGCAGATTTTGGGTGGAAAATAATCAGGTCAAACAAATTAGGTTTTTCCCTCTGTATTTTTTAGTGCAACTAGGCTGTCCAGATTATTTGGTATCATTGTAGAGCTACATCTTTCTACCTTTCTATAATACCACCCACTTTAGTGTATCATACATGACATTGACGCTACAAAGCTTGGCAGTAGGCTACTACCTCCTGATGCATAAATGAGGTTCCAGGGGTTAATGAGTTAAACAAGAATAAAATATATGATGAGATGAAACTTTTTTTGCAGTAAAACTATTAACAGTTGAATTTTCTTGTAATTCACACTTTCTGAGGTTTTCAGCTTCTTTAAATTAAAAATAAGGTTTAATTTCCAAAGAAATCTTGCCATTAACATAACCCATTTTCAGATGACTTTACCAAAACTAACGCTGTTTGGTTTAAGTTGGTTCGTGCACATATACATGCTGTGCTATATTTAAGCCTGTAAGTTTGTTCAGTGGTTCTTATTTTTTATAAAAATAGTTTTGTTTTTACTAATAATAGTGAATATCTTTACACTCATACCAAAATAGGTAACAAAGTATATATCTACTGGCCTTTCAGATCAATTTTTATGTCCATGGAGGTGACTCGAATTTAGGTAAATGGTTACACCTGATAGTTATCTTTCATGCACGTTCTACTGTTGGTAGTAATTGGAATAATTAAAGAATGTTTTTTTAAAGGAATCAAAATAATTTTAATGTAATGTTTTAGATAGTAACATAAAAATAACGCAAACAAAAGGAAATTTAGAAAAATATTTTAATGATTATTTAGAGCAATATGTTTATAATTGTTGAAGATATTATGAATAGCACTATCACTGGAATTATGTTCTTTCCATCTGATCTTATGAAAATAATATCACTTCAACCGTACAAGCCTTTACCATTCTGAATACTTTGATTAGAAAAGTGATCTCACTGATCTGAAAATGTTTTGTAGGTCCTGGCTATGTCTAGTCGCTCTTGGCTGAGTTACACCTACCAAAGCAGATTTCACCTAACACCTCTGTCTTATGAGACGCTAGAGTATGCTTCTGGTTTTGCTTCGGAACAGTGTCCTGAAGGCATTGTAGCCATTTCTACAAACACACTGAGGTAAGCTTATCCCCCATTGTGTGATTGTTGTGGGCATATCCATCTGTCATTTGTTTAATATTCATAACAAGAAAGTACAATTGCCCCTTTTGCAAGGAAATGATATAAAACCAGAAATTGCCTATTCCTATTATGTTCTAGTATTATCAGGCAGATCTTTCTGGCCATCTGCCAACTCTTTATAGCAGAAGTCAAAGGAATAGTTGTTCCTTCTTATAATGAAAACTGCTGTTTGTGATCTTCAAAACAACCAATTGGGAGCCTTAAAGAAAAATATGTGGGAACACTTTATTACAGTCAAAGGTCATGTAAAATATAATTATAGCCCAAGTATCCTTAATGATTGAAAGTGACTAATTTGAAACTTCTTCCATGTCTTGTGAGGCAATGTCCAACACATTTACAGCCATCTTCAGTTTAGATGCATAGAGATGTGATGGACCAAATGAGGATGCATTTAAGAATGGAAGATGAACATTTGGTCCTCGAAGAAACTCAGTAGGATTAACCTTCAATGAATTAACTTCTCCATACTGATCTCTACTTGGTTTAGGGGTCACTGTGCATAGCATCATCCATAGTTTCATTCATGACTTTATTTTATGTTTTGTTTCCTGACAGGATTTTGGCACTGGAAAAGCTTGGTGCAGTGTTCAACCAAGTGTCTCACAGTCTGCAGTACACACCAAGGAAGTTTGTGATCCATCCAGAATCTAACCACCTAATCATCATAGAAACTGACCACAATGCTTACACAGAGGAAACCAAGCAGAGGAGAAAGCAAACCTTGGCTGATGTAAGTGCAGGCCTTAAGCTTTTAATTTATTTGAAATCACTTGTAGAGAAAGTTTAAAGAGATAGCCTTCCTGCTCCTTGTAATAGACTTATCAGGAAATGGATGACAGGTGAAAAAAAGGATAAACCTGCTTGGAAATAGTAAGTCATAGAAGATATTCCAAATTAACTGAGTCTTACTTTTGTCCCCTGCTTTTAAAAAATCATATTTCAGTCCATCTATTACACTTGTGTATTTGCTGTTAAGGTGTTTGAGGTAAAACTTTGTAAACTGCAAAATCAATTGCATGGCTCAATATTGCTCAGTATTTTGCTTTCAGCTCTACAACTTTCAAGTTGAGATTAAGGACTTGTATATGTTCATCATAATTAGAAGGTGGCATACACCACACTGGGGTTGTCTACTTATCAAGATCAAGGTCATGGCTAAATATTTGAAGTTTTCCCTTGCACCATCCCTTCTACTCTTAGTGTCTGCCTCAGATGCAAGAGATTATAGGTTCAAACACTGCCTGTGCAATACCAAAGACTTGTAAAACTGGTACTAGCAGCTGTCTCACTTGGCACTCAGCATTACGAGGTTAGTTAGTGTCAGGATAATGTGACTGGGTGGGACATCACACTACATGTCTGTGGCATGATGCCCCAGTGCTGGACATCACTATAAATTACCACACTGCAGACATCATAGCGATATGACGAAGATTGCTAAAGTTATGTTAAAAATTCAAATCACACACATGCACACACACACACACACACACACACACACACACACACAATTTCCACTCTACAAGATTCAAGCCGTTTGAAATTAAGGGATGACACTTGGTCTACTTGTACATCATTGTCAGGTGTAGAGCCATATGAGAGTAGGTGATGAAACCTCCTATATTTTTTTTGGTGCCATATTAAGGGCCTATCTTGATCAGTTAATAAAATTTTGTACACTTGTATATTTGAGTCGCTACAGGAGAAGAAACAAAATATTTCTGTTTAATGTTTTAATATTCAAAATTTTGGCTGAGTTAATAAAAAGATTATTAAGAAACTAAATCTGCTAAATAGCCTGTGACAAGGCCTAAATTGGGTGCTCTTAAGTAATGCAAAATCAATCATTAGTGTTATGTTGGGTATAGGTGACATTTTTAAAGTCACATGATGTGACATATAAATACTTGTAAGTTGGTCAATGACAAACTTTATCATAATTTCCTGTTTTGAATAACTTGTTTATTTCTCCCTTAAAAAAATTCTTGTTTACTTGTGACAATAAGCTTCATTTATTATTTATTGTGATTTGCAAGTTTGCTTGCTCTTTTGCAGATGTTTTCACTTTCATATCTGCAGTGAATGTGGTTGGCAGTATCTCAGGTTGTTATCAGTGATTCTTGCTTAGGTTTTCTCACAGTTGCATCTGGAAAGCAGGAATAACTATGGAGACTGATGGCCATGAGGGTCCAGGTCTGGGGTCACAAGATCAGTTCTTGAAATTTTGATTGTGTGGTTACTGGTTGTATTTACATTTTTTTAGATCTGGAGGTATTAAGTACTACTGCATGGCATTTTGGGTTGGACAGGATGAAAGATCCTATGTCATCATCAGAGCATGAATTGTTATATTTTTGGGGGCAGAATTTTGTGATATTTGTGAGGTAATAAATCTTGTTCTTCTATACATGGAATGTTTTCATGTGTTGAAACATTTCTTGCAGTGAGACGGTTGAAAAGTCATGGTCACAGGGTTATTTTGTATTATGTAGCAAGATTGTCATTAGACAGTAAATGTACAGAATAATTTTTTTTAAGGCCATGATAGAGGATGCCCAGGAGGAGGAGAGAGAGATGGCAGCAGAGATTGCTGCAGCCTTCCTAAATGAGGACTTGCCAAATGAGGCAATCTATGGTGCCCCAAAGGCCAGTCAGGGAATGTGGGCATCAGTAATACGAATCATGAATCCAATCACAGGAATAACAGTAGACAAAATTGCACTTGAACAGAATGAATCGGCACACAGGTACGGAATTAGTTATCTTCCTTGCCTTTATTAGTAGTGCATGTTCTTCAAACATTGAATGTCACAGTATTTTTGTGAGCAGTTTATATTGTGCTATTTTTACTAAATGCTGATGAACAACTTTTTTTAAATCTTGAATTTGTGTGCATGAAACCATTTGTGAAGTACATCTGAGAATAGACAGATATGAATAATTCACATTAATAACCAGTGTTAAAAAGGGTTCAAGTCAAAGGGCAAAGACTGACCAGTATGTAGTGCTGCTATTATTTAATTGCCAAATCAGATAATACCATTACAGCTGTGCATACATGAGCAAGATTTTTGTGCCTCGATATGGCAGAGAATATTGTGTTGTGACATTTTCCACCATCTACAGTTACCAAACTTTGTGGATGGTTTGCACTTTGGTTTCGACGAACCCTATCAATTTCTGGCTCATAAACTTAAAGGTCAGGGTCACTGATTGAAAGAAGAAAAAAAGTTTCCTGCACATCAACTCCAGTTCTGTACCATTCACAGTTATAAAGCTTTGAGGACAGCTTGCACTTTGGGAAAAATATAACTCTTGTTTTCAGGATTGAAGGTCAGTGACTAAAAGATTGGTTTTGTTTTGTGTGGTTTAACACCTTTTTTCAGCACATGATATACACAGCAGCCAGTATATTTGGTGGAGGAAGAACCCAATAAGACCCCCAAAAGAACCACTGACTCATGGCAGGCTTTTTCAAGTACCTTTGTTGGTCAAATCAAGACTAAACCTCACATGGATAGAGGCGAGATGTGTGAGTGCTGCGTAAACACAAACAACATTGACATAATAAAAATGATTTCCTCTCAAAATTTTTAGTTCCTAATTGTGACAGTTGGCAGACTTTGTGAACAACATGCACATGGGGTAAAGAATGACCATATTGATTTTGGGCTCAAAAGGTCATTGGTTAAGCTCAGTCAGAAAAGAAGAAAAATAGTTTCTGCACAATAACTTTAGTTCTTCATCTTCAGCAGGCAGTTACCAACTTTGTGTGGATGGCTTACACATGGGGTAAGGAAGTACCCTGTTTATTTTGGAGTCAGAATTGTCAAAGGTTAAGGTCAGTGCCTAAAGGAATAAAAAAGGCTCTGTATCACATTTACGTCAAATCAAACTTTCTGGATATCTTGCACTTGGGGTAAGGAAGAAACTTTGTTTTGGGATCAAAGATAAAGTCCATTGTGACCGACTTAAAGAATAATGGTTTCTGTACAACAACATTAGTTATACATCACAGTCCTGGAGCAAACTGTGTAGATGGCTTTCATTTCAGATCAGGAAGCTATGGATTTTGGGCCACTGTGACTGAATGAAGAAAAAAAAAGGTTTTTGTACAAGAACTTAATTACACATCAAATACCTGGACCAAACTGTGGATGGTTTGCACTTTGGATAAGGAAGTAGCCTACTGATCTTGGGCCTATGTGACTGAAGAAAGATGGTTTCATCACAAACATATCAGCTATCCACGTATAGTACTATTAAACACAGTACAGGCATATAATGTGCCTTCATTGTTTTCTCATGTTTATTATGGTTTTATTTGTTGCTTAAGACATCAATATGCTGTACATGTTAACAAGTTTAGACTGTATAAACTTGGAAGTTCTGTTATCAATACATTTTTCAAATATATTTCTTGACGCTTTTTTTCAGATTTTAAAAATTGTGTAGTAAATAATTTTCAAATGTATTTTCATCATTCAATATTTTCAGCATTGCACTAGTAAAATTTGCCAACAGTCCTGAGGATACATATGTGATTATTGGAGTTGCTAAGGACTTGGTTCTTAACCCCCGTTCCCTAAGTGGGGGATTTCTGTACACATACAAACTAATTAACAATGGGGAAAAATTGGAACTTTTGCACAAAACAGTAACTGATGAAATGCCTGGAGCTATAACAGCATATCAGGGAAGAATTCTGGTTGGCATTGGAAATTACTTGAGAATATATGACCTAGGAAAGAAGAAACTACTGAGAAAATGTGAAAACAAAGTAAGTATGCATATTTTAGTTGGAGAGCTGTAAATTTCATTGTGTCATGTAAATTTCATTGTCATGCCTTAAGTCAAAACGATCGTCGAGTTAAAATGCCCTAGTTTAATATTGTGAAAAGGGGAGAATACTTTTTTATTAATATGGGCAGTGTTGGAGATTTTAAAAAATTACTTTTGTCTGGTTGATGTAAATAGTGTATTAAGTATGAGTTTTTATGAAAAGGCAAACATGAGGGTACAAATGTTCCAGAATATAATTGGCACAAATCAGAAAATTTCTTGCTTTCACCATATTTTCATTTGTTCATGGTTTTCATCCTAGTTCACTTTTACCTTGCACAACTTTCGTGGACAACATTAATAGAATCTATGTTGGGATTTGGACAGAGATAATGAAATCCCATTCAAGGGATTATATTGCTGATCACCCTATGAGGCTATGCTAGGACAAATAATGTAACCCAGCAACTGGATTTCCTTATCTTGGTAAAAACACCAACATAGATTATTTTTCTCAACCAGTTATTTCCAACTAAACTGAAATAACCCTGCACTCCTGCAATTTAGTTAGCAGATTCAAAGCAGTTATTCATCAGGTACTATTATTGCTTCTCACTGTGTGCAAAGGTCATCAGGTTTTGTACTTGTTTTATGAAAATCTGAATATTCTTTTCTGTGAGCAGTCTTAATATGTCTGTCCAGTGTTTGAAACAAAAAAGAGTACAAAATCTTTTTTTGATGGCAATATTGACAACTTCACCATATGTTTGGTTTCTGTGTTTTGATATCTGCTATTAAATGCATTCAATATGCAAATGATTGTTAACAAATTGTGAATTGATAAGTTTTCAAAATTTGTACAAGTTCATTACCCAGTCTATCTGACCTGCTATTTTGAATGATAAAAAGTTGATAATAGTGGTAAACATTAGGATGTTAATTAATCTGTTGGATTAATACTTCTTAATTGTAATTAAAGAATAAACTTGCACATATTTGTGAAATGCTCTTTAAAGGTTTTCATATTTTTTCAGGATATCCCATCTTTACATGTATATTTGAAATGCACTTTAACAGTTTTCATTTTGTTTCAGCACATCCCGAACTTTATAGTTGGCATTCATACCATGGGCAACAGGATAGTGGTGGCAGATATTCAAGAAAGTTTTCACTTTATCCGATATAAACGGCAGGAGAATCAGCTGATTATTTTTGCAGATGACACAAATCCCATGTGGGTCACAGCATCCTGTATGCTGGACTATGATACTGTAGCAGGAGCTGACAAGTTTGGCAATATCACTGTGGTTAGTTGCAGAGCTTTTTAACCATGCACACAGGAGGGTAAAACAATTGTACACACAACTCTAAAGCTTATAAAAGAATGGAGTTGTTAATGGCGTAAATTTTGACATGGTCTTTTCTTTACTAGCTGGCAGCCAATTTGCATTAAAGCAACAATTTATGACAAAATGTTAAAGATATGAACAAGTAAATTTGATGCCCCTGCCACTGAGAGGCATATAGTGTTTAACATGTCTGCCAATGACGTCACGTCGTATCCTAAAAATATAATTTCCATTGGATAGTGTTTGAAGGACTTAATGGATTAACATTAAGAAAACCTAGTTCAGGTTTGATTGTCAGTTTTCCTTTTACAGAATTTGGACATCATTATCCTTTATGTTATGTTGTACTGCATGTATAGGTTTTTTTGGAAGGGTTTATCTTCCTAGGGTATTTTTTGTGCAGTTCATTTTTTTAATTTTATTTTGCACCATATAACTACTATTGTGCTGAGGTACTGTTAAACACTGCATGCATCCATCTATCCATCAATCCATACACACACACATATGAATTATTTACTTGTATGCTTGCATGATTTCTTTTTATTTTTTTCATAATTTTTGCTCCGTGTTTGACTTTGAACTTTGCTCTCATGTTGACTTTGAACTTTAGGTTCCTGCTCATTAACTTTTGAAGAATTTCATGGATGAATACGAAATTGAGTGTAAAGACATCAGGATTTATGTTCAAAACATTTCCTTGATATGACCATTTTTCTTAATCTTTGAGGTGAAATATATAAAATATAAAAGCAACATGTATTTAAAAAAATTTTAAAAAACATTTCTTTTATATAGCAAACTAATTGTATGACTATTTTTGCAGAAGGTGGTTACCTTGAAAATTAGTTATTGTAGAAAATGGGTTACAGATGAAATATGTACTTAGAAATGGGTGACACATGAAATATGAAATAATCTTGTTTACTTTTCCTAGCAATCAGTCTATGTACATTCATAATTTGCTTGTGGTTGGGTTTCAGATGTATGGAATTTCATGAACTTTGTTAAAATTCATGTGTGAATTTATGGCATTAATCTTGTTGACTAAATCAGTTATAAACAGTCATTAACCTTTCTTTAAAATGGATCATAATACATGAGAATAAAGTGTCCAAATGTCAATATTGCTAATTGAACGGAAAGTTGATCTTGTATCAGATTACAAACATAGCAGAAAGAGTTGGGTTGGTGATTTGATTGAACTGACAAGCAATGAGATGACATTTTCACCACCATTGCCCTATAGTGGATGCCTGTATAGAAATGGGAAATTGGAGCTCAGCAGGAGTAATGATAAATACTTTGGGTTTATATTAAATCTATGTACATTCAGGAAGTATAAATGTTCCTGTGTATTGCAGACAAGATTGGGACCCAATGTTACAGATGATGTGGATGAAGACCCAACAGGAAACAAGGCATTATGGGATAGAGGGATGCTGAATGGAGCATCTCAAAAGGTGATTAGAAAATAAACTAAAGGACATATGACACATGTAAATGTGTTTATATATATCTATATATAGAGAGAGAGAGAGAGAGAGACATAATCATTGTTCAAACCTGGTTACATAATTTGCTTTAGGTTCCATTTATGTTAGAAAATGTACAGTTTCTGTAAAATTGAACCATGCTGCTGTTTCTTCTGTAATGCAAAACAGAATTATAATGAATGCAACAAATTTGGAATTGGAAAATCTTTGCTCAAAGGTTGGTCTTCATATGAATAATCCACATGTGCTGTGCATGGAAATGATGTAAACTATCCGTGTTTCACCTGAAACAAGTGATTAAAGCTTCTTGACTGATCCATGCATTATCAAAAAGATTACATTGGATAAATGGAACATGCTTGTATAACAATGACTACAAGACTACATTGGATTAAAGGAGTCTGCTTGTCCAACAATCACAGGTACTACCTCAGTCATTAGATTCTAGGCTGAAAAGTTGTCAAGATCAATGGTCATGTGATTCAGACATAAATTTGAAATAATTTTTAGTAATCTTTTTATTGAACTTGTATCAATATCGTATGCTGTATCAAATTATGCTTGGGCCTTAATTTTTAATTACATTATAGCATTTATCAAAAATGATTCAAAATACACTTAGGCCTGTTTTCTTACTTACAAGAGAGCGTTTGCCATTATTAAAAGTGTGCAGAGCTGTTGGCTTTGATTTTACTGTTTTTATGAAATGTTTGACAAAAATGCAACCTGGAGTTCAAGATGTCGATTTTTAATGGGCAGTCTTCTTTTGCAGAGGTTGTGCATGCCAGAGTTCAGTTCAGTTATTAGACTCTTTAAGTTTTAATGCTGAAATGCTTAAGCATCCTCAAGCATCTTAGATTTCAAGTGTCGTAAAGCCCATGGGTTTTTGATGTTGCAGTACATTCTTGACAAATGAAGTAAACCAATCTAGTTTTATGATCAATGAATAACAGAGGGAGTGGTCTTAATAGAGAAATTATTACCTAGTATTGTCCAGTTCATGCAAACTACTCTTAGCATACAAGAAATTAGGTCAGTTAATGAAAGATTCTGAGATTCTATAATACTTAGTTCGTTTCTTTAAAACCGTTAGACCAGCTGTCAATTTTGGTACGGCAAAGTACCAACAGGTGGCTAAAGTTACAGATTGGACTTTGGGTAATTACTGGTGGACATCTGTCATAGTAAGTGGGTCTGAATATGTTTAGTCAATCTGTCATGGTAAGTGGGTCTGAATATGTTTAGTTGATCTGTCATGGTAAGTGGGTCTGAATATGTTTAGTCGATCTGTCATGGTAAGTGGGTCTGAATATGTTTAGTCGATTTGTCATGGTAAGTGGGTCTGAATATGTTTAGTCGTTTTAGAATTTACCACAAAATGGGATTGGGATACTGTGAGTTTGATTTCTGTTGTAATCTCTATGAAGGAGCCAGTCCAGATCTATTGCTGGTTTGGCAATAAGTTTTGCATTAGAATAGACTTATAGATCTTTGAAAAAGCAATCCTTATGTTCATACTTGAAGAGTCATCAGCGTTGTCCAGATTAGATATTACATACAAATTAAACAATACCTGTTGTTGCACAGTTAAAATGCACAATGGATCATTTTAAATGGGTCTTAGCATTACAATTTGACAAGACATACAAGAGAAAATAACAAGGCTTTGTATAGGTAATGGAAAAGGTGTCAGAAGTGTAACTGAGATTAGTCATCTACATTACATAGCATTACATAGCATGTATCAGCTTGGGCACCACTTTGGTAATGATTGACTTGTGAATCGCCTTGCTTGGAAATGATGTATACAATCCGTGTTTCACCTGAAGCAAGTGATTACAGACTTTAGTCTGATCCATGTATCAAGGCGCACATTACGTGTAAGGAACTATTTCTGTAGTAAAGTTTATTGACCCAGTTGTTTTAATAAATTTAATTTTTTAATACGACTTGGTCTATGTTATTATATATGGGGAAGAAGAATTTCCTAACAAACAGTTTGAAAATGGTGTGGATTCTAGAATGAGAGTTAAGCTATCATTTAAATATGTGGTAATTCTCTTTTGGATAAATTAATGCTTTGGTTCTCAGAAATGTAATAGTTGTAGATAGCACTCAAATCTGTATTTTAAATAAGGTTCCACTGCCTTGTATTGTCTGGGCAGGACAACTTGAACAGGTCTAGTTCATGCAGTGAACAACAAAAATTTCTTTTAAGGGTTATTTTCTTTTCTCACTGTTCTATTTTTACAACATAGGCATACAGTGACTTCAAGCACAAATATTGTAAATATAGGTAGATGGTTGTAGTGATTGCATTATAAAATGATTATATTCCCTGCCATGACATTGGGAGAGCATACAGAGTAGGGGGCTGTCCATTTAGTATGTACGCATGGGGGTGGGGTAACCCAAATGCATATCCTTGCGTAGGTGGGGGCCTACTAATGATGTATATACACATAGGAAACAAGGGAGGGGGTGAAACCTCAATAATAATTTGTCTAATACGTAACCTGTTCGACTGGATCCAGTTGGCATTTGAATTTTAGTGGACTCTAGACAAACTGTTTCAAGTTATGCAGCTTATTTTTTTGATGCAGCCAGACATTCAACATCGATGGACTATCTGTTTTATTAAACAAGTTAATATATTAATCCTTTGTAGGTTTTTGCATGGATTAAGTATAGGCTTTTCTATGGGGGGGTTTGTGTCAATCGTACGTACACACGTGGGGGTGTTTAAAAAAAGTACACTTGTACATGGGTTGGGGATCAAGCTTTGCCAGATTTTTGCATACATACTAAATTGTTGCCCTGCCTATCCATCAATCTGTCATTCCTTGGCCAAGTTTTTAGTTTAGGGGATGGGTCATATGAGTTCCATGGAGACATTTTTTTGTTTGAGAAAATGGCCTAGATTTGGCATTTGAGTTCTCATCCCTGTTTATTTTTCAGGCATATATTGAGGCCATATTTCATGTGGGCGAGGTCATAACATCCCTGCAGAAAGCCACTCTAATCCCAGGAGGATCTGAATCGCTGGTCTACACCACACTGTCAGGGGGAATAGGCATGCTTGTGCCCTTCACGTCCCATGAGGTGAGATATGTTGTGTAAATATGAGGTATTTTCACAAATTACCTGCATCTTGCAAGGTTCGGGAATCAGGAACCCTGGTCTACACCATACTGATAAGTTGTGTTGGATCAGAATTGCAGTTTTACACCACTACATTTTACTCTTGGTAGAATTGGTGTCCTGGAGCCCTTCATCTCCCTTAAGATACATATTCATAAACCACCCTCAATTTGTCGAATCAGAAACCCTATCTATACCAAACAGTTGTGGGGTGGGGGATTGGTGTGCTCGTGCCCTTCACTTCCCTCAAGATGTGTATTCATAAACCACCCTTGATTTGTTGAATCAGAATCCCTATCTATACCAAACTATATTGGGGGTGGGGTAGGAAGGTATGCTGGTGCCCTTTAACTTCCCATGAGGTGAGATATATAAAAGGTTTTTTTTTTTCGTAAACCACCTTTATCTTTGGGGGTGGGTGGTGTTAAATCAGATTCCTTGATATACATGGCACTGTCTTGGGGTATAGACATGCTGGTGTCCATCACTTCCCATATGTACCATGTAAATGGCGAGGTAGACCTCACCTCAGAGGTGGGGCATTGGAATCCCTGGCCTACATCATGTGGTCAGAGGGATTGGTGTGCTGTTGCCTTTCACTTACATGATATGAGAAATAGCAAATAAATAGGAAGGATTTTTTAATAACGACCCTCATCTCGGGACATGTTTTATCCAAATGCCCAGAACACACTATACCGTTGGAGGGAATTGATGTTCTAGTGCTCTTCAGCTCCCATGAGATGAGATAATAGCATGTAAAAATGAGAGGTTTGCATAAACCATCAGCTGGCAGGATAGGATTGGAATCATACTATGGTCTATACCAAGCTGTAGTGGGAATTAATGTGTATATTGCAATCATAAGTGGTTTTCGAAAGTCACCTTCATCCCAAGGCAGAGAAGGGAAATTTGAATCCCTGGTTAAATAGCAGTTATATATTATTACAGCTCCTATTGCATTGTTTTCCTTTTCAGAGGTTCCCCCAGTTGAAGCTGATATTTTCCCTCCAGTTAGTAATTGGAGGGCCAGAATTGAAAGGACATGATCCCAGTCTGATTCATGAACCATAGTGTGGCAAGATGCTCAGTGAATTTCACAATTGTTCATGGGTGTCTTGATCATTTGGGGTTTGGGGTTTTCTTTTGTTATTATGTGCAGTCCTTTATAACACTAAAGTTCTCTACAGGTTCCATCATTAGTTCAGATCCTCATATTGTCAAGCATTTTGAGCTTCAGTGATGAAGGCATCTGGAAAAAGTGTAAGTACTATAATAAAGCATTTGAGTCTTGGCTGGACTAATGTGGGTATTTGAAAAAAGTAAAAGTAGCTTCTGTGGGTCAATGGTTCTTACTGGGGTCTTCCTTTTTTCTTCCTCCACATACACTGGCCATGTTGTATCACTTATGTGCTGAGAATGGTTTTAAACTCCACAAAACAAAACAAAAAAAGAGGTCAGAGTTAAAGTTTTGTACTTTATAACTAATAAAAGGCAGGTTTGACAAAGAGTTCTCAAGTTTATATTGCAAGGAATAATTATACTTCTACCTGCATTTACAGTTTTGAAATGAATTTTTTGAAACAAAAGAAGGAAACAAGAATAGAATGGACTTGGACATCTCTAGTAAAGGCATGTCTTTTTATTTGTATCTGGTGACACTTTTACAACCATACATTTTAGTATGTTGTTTCTAAGTGAATTCTGGTTATAACTGGACATGAAAAATTTGTGTTCCAGGATCAAGACTTCTTTCAGCACCTGGAGATGTACATGCGATCAGAACACCCATCCATGTGTGGACGGGACCATCTCTCCTTCAGATCCTACTACTACCCTGTTAAGGTAAGCAGAATCCTGTGTACTGTTCTATGAATGATATGCAAGTTACAAATGCTTGCACAGATGTTATGACTCCTTGGTCTTAAACTAAATGACAGAATACAGTGAAAATTTAAAAGAATTTACAGTATTGTGAATTAAATCCCAAAGAGTCCAAAAAGTTTTATCACAAGTCCAAATGTATGAAGTTAAAATTACATACCAGTTGTGTTCCAAATAGTTATTGAATGTATTGATGTACATGTAACCTTGAATATGCTGATGTGCCATAGCCTTAAGTGTGATGATGTGCTAACAGTCTTTTGATGTATCACAATAAAATAATTCAAAAATGTCCTTGTCTGAATTCACTATAATTGAAAATTAATGTTTCTGTCCAAGAATATTATTGATCTTTCTGTAATACCAGTGAAAAATAATTTGAATAAATAAATCCACTGAAATGAAAAAGTGAACAAACAGTAATACTGATTCTGCTTCAAGATGTCAGGGCAAGAAATAGTAATTTTTGGTCTCAATTACCATTTTCTGAAAATACTCGTATCTTAAAGAAATTTTCCATTCTAGAATATTAAAAGGTCAGAATCAGGACTCTTATAACTCAAATTCAGGTAAAGCTGTTGGCATCAATAATCTGAATATTTAATCCACACACATAGAGAAATATTAGCCATTTATTATTTTGTTTACCAAATAAATGTGCCTGGTTACGTACACAGTGACTTTGAATTTGGACAAGGTTCGGTACTAAATACAAATATATATAACATATAATCATAAATAAAGAAAAGCCAACAAAAAATACAGATTAAATATGCATGACATTTAGTATAGATGAGAAAAGTACATGCAAGATTAGATAAAACATACATTGAGAATTTGTATTGGACATTTTTTGCACGTGGAGGAAAGAGTGAGAGTTAAAAAAGAAAGAACTTACTACACAGTTATCTGAATTTACCACTAAAAGTAGCATATTCATAATATGTGTCAATTGATGTATTATGGCGACATGTTATTGGACTAATATGCAAGTATTCTATAGTTACTCCTCAAATTATGGATGCATCACCTTATTTAGAACTTATCATTTTTATCATCCCAGCTAATAAAGTCTTTTCTTTTTGGGAATGATTATACATGTAATAGTTGACACTTGCATCAAAAATTATCAAACAAAATTGCAACAAATTTGCCTGATTTGGGAGTGGAATTGGTAACATTTTAATAAAATTGTAGTCTAATTCTTCAGAAGAAAAAAATAATTCTCCCACTTGAAAATCATCATTTGCATTTCATACAACATTTGAGACTATAAGAAAATTATCTTGTTTATTACCTAAACCATAATCTGATATGGCATGTAGTGCAAATTAAGATTTAGACTAGGAGGTTTTACAAAAAAATTCTTTCTTTAGTGTCCAATTAGAAGTATAGAACTTGCACAATTTGATAAATCACATGGGGGTGGGGGTGCAATGAAGCTTGCTCATAACTCTTGTTAATTGCTTTGTGGCACCTGAGTTACTATGATAAATTTTGTCAAGTTCCATTGAAGATGATTAAACTTGGAGATGTCAGTAGGTTTGGCACATTTTCCTAATTACTCTTGTATATTATCTTACAGAATGTGATTGATGGTGACCTGTGTGAGATGTTCAATTCCATGGACATATCAAAACAAAAGTCAGTTGCAGAAGAGTTGGACAGAACCCCCAGTGAGGTGGGCAAACCATTACTGTATTATCTTCGTATAATTTTACTGTAGCTTTTTAGTGGTTTTTATCAACTAAATTTTTAGTTTACATGGGTATAACATACCAAATTATGGTTCTTGGTTTATTAAATCATCAGGGTTGTATGTAAACACATTGAAAACCCTAAAAACTGAGGACTTTAAATACCACAATCACCTCAAGACTGAAATTAATATTTTTTAAAAATTCTCTTCACTAAACCAAAGCCCCTGAACTTAGAATATATACCAAAACAAATTTCAATTTTAAACAAAACACCCCCACCCCCCGAATGAATTTATAAAACTGAAACTCACTTCAGTTTTGGAAATGTGTTTTACTGGAATGGATTAGTGATGGTTAGCAGTTATTATAGTTGGCTTATGGGTGATACAAAGACCTGGGCATTCAGGATTAAAACAATACTTGAGAAGTGAACCAACACTGATGATGGCGAACAATGGTCTAAAGCTGTTGTCTTTGCACCATACAAAAGAGCCTTCTTTTAAGGCAAATTATTAATAACTAAATGTTTGTACATAAAACCTTTAAGAGATATTACATTTATCTGCTTATTGTCTAATTGTGATTGATTCTCATTTGTATACATGATCCATAGATCTTTCTTTTAAATTAAATATTTGGGTTTTATTAACTGGGCATGTGGCCTTGCTTGTGATGCTTTGCTGACAGAAAGATAAAACAGAATTGTAAAAGTCAGATTCGTTCATTTGATTTTCAGTGGAGAAAAACCATTAGATCTTGTACAGAGATTAAAACACTTGTATGCTGATGATGAGTACTGTATAGCTATGGTACAAAAATGGAGTCCTTGACACAAACCTCATTAGTTTTAGATACAAGTCAAAATGGACAGTGCTCCATGCCTTCCTCAAGCCAGGCACTTGAACTGAATATTATGAATGATGTGGAGTATTTAAACATTGTGGATTACCATTCAGAATTCTAATGGAAATGTTGTAAAGTTATAAAAGTATATCGTTCCTCAAATATTTCTTGTGATGAGGATTGTATTTCGATTGAATAATTGTATTTATTCATGTGACAGGAAGGAACGTGTTGTTCAGCTAATTTTTCATTCAATATTTAAATAAACAGCTTAATTTTATGCACTGTTACACAGACACATATTCTTGCATAATTAAATTCTCTCCCTCATCACATAATCACTTAGAAAAAAGACACTGCTTTTTTCTTCTTCTTCCCATCTATTAAACCCCCAGTAAGCTGAAACTTTTGGGGCCCCATTGGTTTTCATTTTTGAGGAATTTCACTGTATATGAATAATTTAAAAAAACGTATACTTTAGAGTTGTTAAACTGAAAGGCACTTTTAAAAGCTAATCTTGAGAAGGACAAGGGAAAAGAAAAAAAGAATGCAGGGACCCTCCCAACAAAGTTTATATAAAAAATGTACAGAGTTAGTGTTGGCGAAAAACACTGATTTTCAAATGACATGATTTGTCCGTGCAGTTAATTTCAGTTATTTCTTTCTTTCAGGTATCAAAAAAGCTGGAAGATATTAGGACAAGATATGCATTCTAATGGAACCTGCGTCTTTCATGTAACTGTGGGCCTGATTTTGTTGCATTTGCTGGCATTGTTATTGTTCAATATGACAGTATTCTTCACACAGAAAGTTTCTGTGAATATACATTATCTACAGAAAGAACTCCATCTATATATTCTTCAGGGACATCAGCATTGTAAATAATGATCATGTGCAAATCGTCATAATCTCTACAGCTTCAGTGCATCGTGTGTTATTGTCTTGAACTTTAATGTGTAAATGTGTATCATTATAAAAACGAGACAGTTTGGATTGCTGCTTGATTAGCTGAGGATTATTTCAGGTTTTAGTTCATTTATTGAAAACGGGCTTGAGTAAATCATTTTTTTAATCATTGTGTTTTCTTCATAATAACGAGGTGTTAAAATCAGGTTTGAAACTGATTTGCTGGGGTCATGTTTTTATTGAACTTGTAACATAACAAACCATTTCAATAACTTCCTTATAGTAAACTTTGCAAAGATTACATCAGTTATTTAACAGTTTGAACATATGTAGAACTGATATTTCTTCACCACATCAAGAATGCCTTGAAACATTGTGGTGTAGATTGTGTTTTTAGAGTTGTAAATAAATATTTTAATATACATACAGTTCATTATTCTTTCATGTGAATCCATAATAACATGATTTTGTAAGTATCATGCAATATTCTAGAAAGCATGTGCCTGTACATTTTCCTATATGAATGGCAGAAACATTCATACTTTATCAGCAGCACTGTAACAGCAAACTTGCCAACTGTCCAGTTATCCAGGAATGTTCCAGTCACATGACAAAAAAATATTTATTCCAAAAGAAATATATTTTTGCTTGTTCCATGTTCAGTGAGTAAACTTTCTGTCAAATCCAGTTGATTGATATACTTTATTTCTAGTATCAGCAGCTGCCATTGTAATCTGAATTGTGTTTGCTTTGCTCTGTGTTGAGTTTATTATAATGGATTAATTTTAAAAATAAAAAACTAACACAATTTGGACAACATTCACCTAACATGAACTGTACACATAAAGTCCACTACAATAATGAATACACAGGAATTTCCGCTAATTTGGTCCAGTTCAAAAGACTATAGTTACGATGTCATCCTCCACCTCAAAACCACCCTGTGAAACCATGTCCTGGATCAAGTTTTCATTTAGTTGGCAGGTCTGTAATGGGTTGTGCTGGACTAAAAGTTTCAGGTGAGGTGATGTTTTGGAGTTTAATGCCATTTCTCGGCACAATACATGTCAGCCAGTATAGCTGGTGGAGTAAGATACCAGGAAAATTCTGGTAATACCACTGACCCATGGGAGACTGCTGGCAGCTTTCTCATAAGTGACTTATCCCACCTGTTCTAATAAGGTGAAATAATGGTCAGATAGGATGAAGTGATTTAAATGTCATATTTTCACAAAGTGTTCATCAATGACTAAATTACACAGAATATTTGTCATTTTTTGAAAATACCAACAATTAAAAGTGTGTGGTATTACCAGTTTACCATGGAATATATTTCCTCTTGTATGTACCATGGTTTGTTTTCACTGTGCTGGTACTTCAGTAGTTTCTGTCAGAAAGAAATAAATGGAAAATCCCAAGTAATCTTTTTTGTACGACTTAATTGATATGGACACCATATTTACATTTTATGACAAAATAATTCCAGAAATAATTTTTTTTTTGTACAAGCATATTGTCAAAAATTATTTTTTAATATTGTATATATAATTATCAATGTGGTGACCAATTGCAGGGTTCCCATGCTACAGGGAAATCATGGAAAAAATTGGGAGAAATGATAATTTTTTCCAGACCGTGAAAAGTCCTTGAATTTCGCAAACATTGATGAAAGTCGGGGGAAAACCCGGGAATTTTCCGCCTCCAAATGATGCCTGAAAGAATTATTATTTAATTCGTAACTAAACTGATTGTGAGTTAAATTTAACGAGTTCCAATCAGAATATTCAGAGGTTGCAATATGGATCATTTGGGTACCTGCCAGAAATATATTTGTTGAGTCAAACCAAATGATCAGTGGATTAGATTCATCTTGTAGCCTTTTTTCCATAGACCCCTCGAGATCCAACTCTTTTCTTGCATGGAAGATGTGAAAACCAGACTAGCATCACAAGAGGCCAACATGGTGGCGGCAAAGCATTAGCCACTTGGGGACAAACAGTACTAATTGTACGGAAAAATGGGAACCAATTTTGAAATGGGTAAACATTAAATCGAGTATATATGGGTTTGGCTGGCCGGGATTGGTTGATAATGTAAGTTATTGTTAGGGAAATAGAATCTTATTAGAGCTTATCCTAGTTGCTAGTGAAAAAAAAAGAGACATTGGTTTGATCATGAGCACTCAGAAATTTATTTAATTTTTTAACATCATGGTGTTTGCATAGATTTACTCTGGGAACTGATACATTACTGTGAGTCCTATAGCAGATGGCCTTGCAAACTTAAATGTTGTTAAATCAAGTCATACCTGCATGAAGTCGATATGAAAATTACTTATTTTCTCAGAAATTGCAAGTATTAAAGACTAATAAATCTCACAATCCACATATTCATAACATCATAGATCCAGTAGCTACATGATGTCAATAATTATAAATGTTGTAGATAAAAAACAAAAATATTGAATGAAACTCGTACTGGTTGTAATAAAAATACAGTAACGAAAGAACCCCAAATTCACTATATTCTGAGAACATCTACCAGGATTTTGTAGTATCACATGACTACCATGTTGACATGTGCTCTCTGCTTCATGAATCTGACCAAGTTGCTGCAACAGGTTTCTTGTCGTTCTCAAAATAAATATGTTGAGAATTATATCTTCTTTCTGTTTTTTACAAGAGGTATCTGACTTGAATAAAAGTGAATTTTCATGAAACAGCATTAAAAAAAAGAGTGTTGATATCACGTGACTATTGGACTTTGTGACTAGTAATGGAAACAGTGAGTAAAGGGTCAGGTTTCATCTGTTGTAGTTTCGTCTAGTCTATCAGCAGAATAAGGACATAACGATTATAATACTTGCCATTTCTGAGAAAAGAAATCATTTTCCTTTCAATTTCATGCAGGTACGAGTTGATACAACATTGTTTAAATTTTCTAGGCCCCCTGGTAAGATGGTAGCATATGCCGCTACTGCATGGTGACGACAATTCCAAATTTTCGATATGCAATTTCACTCCACATCCCAGCCTAAATGCCCAAATGTGAAAAGTTGGCTAGGAATATGGGGAGGAAATCTGTATTACAAAACTGACTGCAGTTTGTTTTAAGCCAAATTTGTTGTACAAAATGTTGAATCTCTGAGCTGAACTTTGGTGCGCACCTATTACACAGTCACATGTAGCTTGAAGCATTGGTTTCAGATCTTAAATTGAATGCCAAAGAAATGGGTAATTCTTGTCCCGTGTGTTATGTATTATAAAACTATATGAACCCCTATATCAATACAGGTTTGGACACTGTTTTCTTGAATTACAAGAGAACAAGTTGATTTTATGGAAAATTCAGACCTTGTTTATACAGCAGTTATAATTTTGAAGGTCTTTTGTCCAAATTTAAATCAAACCTTTTGTAAATGGTTTTTAGATGATGGATTATTTTAACCAAATCATCTGAAGCAGTTTAGGTTCTTTGAAAATTCTTGTTTGGGATTTTATTGGGCCAGATAAATTCAGGGTTAAATTTTTTTCATCACATGATAAGATTCCAATACATACTTTGCATTTATTGTTTTTCATTCTGTGATAGGAAGTGTTTACTTTGTACAACATTTTTATATTGCTGTAGAATTCTTTAGAATTAAAGGTTTGAAAGGAAAAAAAACTAATTTATGCTCATTATGTTGTTTCCACGTTGCAACATAATGCAGGTCACTGAAGTTAAGTTAGAATTTGTATTCTGTACATTGTAATGACCCTACATGACAATTTATAGGAATATAGTCAAATTTGTTTCGTGTGATACATTTTGTGGTTTTGTACAACATGATCATCCTTTCTGACTTAGATGTTTTGGAGAGTCTTGAAATAGAAACATCTCTAGATTTAGAAAATGCAATGTTTCATAATCTAAAATGTTCTTTAATTCTGTTCTGCAAGGGTCATATGTGAACCTTAAAAAAATTAATTTCATCCTGGAAATGACCTAGAAATTTATCTTTAGAAGAGAGTGGGAACCATGCCAATATAAGGTTGTGAAAGATATGCTGTCCAACAAAGAATGTGGGGGCCCAGAGTGGCCTAAAGCGCTCACCGTTTCGGATCACTGCTTGGGTTCTAGTCCACGGCTCGGCTAGCATGGGTACGTGGGAAAGCCTGTCAGTAGCTTCTCGTGGGTCGGTGGTTCTTCCCCGTTTTCTTCCTTCACCAGTTATACTGGCCGCCATGTATAGCCTATCTTGTGCTGAAAAATGGCGTTAAACCCTGGAACAATAACTTCAAAGAATGTGTCATTATGCAGTTATTTACTAGCATATGTTGTTCACCCGAGATGTGAAATGATCACAGGTTCAAAACCTGGCAGTCATATGAATGACTTACAAAATGGTACTAGCAGCTGCCTCATTTGGGCGTTCAGCATGAAGAGGTTAGTGTTAGGACTGGTCAGCATCGTGTTGGGATAATATGACTGGGTGGGATATCATGTTACATGTCTGCAGAATGATGCCCCAATGTTAGACATCGCTATAAAACTGCCACACTACAGACATTATAGCAATACGATTAAAATTGTTCAAGCCGCATTAAAAATCCAAATCATACACATACTAGTACAGTTCAGTACATTTTAAGACTGAATTCTTCTAAGATTTTCATGAGAGCATTTGTCCTCTGTTTTTCTTGTAATTTGTCATGTCCTGTAGATATTTTCTTTTTGGTTGAATAATTAATAGATTGGCTTGTAATATTTTCATTAACAAGCTTTTTATTGTCAGCACAATGTCTTGTACAGGCTGTCAGTTCAAAGCATATCACATTGTTCTCCAAATTAAGCTTTTTCAGTAATTAACTTTCACTTACAAATTCAGCTACTACAGTGGTTCCCAATCATTTTTGGCAGCAACCCTAAAAAAAATGGCTTTCCTGAGCCTCATGATCCCAAATCCTTATTTTAGTTAGTTTTGCCAACCTCCCCAAAAAATCCTGGCAAATCTCAAGAACATCCTTGCAACCTGAGGGTTGGAAACCACTGAACTACTATGAGGTGCTGACCAGTTAATTTTCTCCCAGGGGGTCTCCAATTTTGTTTTGGGCTGTTTTGTTTTCTTACGAGATGATTATATACTTTAAAATGATAATGGATATAATATGGTGTTATTTTATTTTGCTAAAATTCGAAGTAAGACATTTTTACCAGCTGTTGACAGATGGAAATTTAACAAAAGAAAATGTGTCAGGGCCTTTTCCCCAGAATATTAAATTGTTCGTCTGTAATATAATGGGAATATATTGTGGTACGTACACCACTCCCTCGATAACTCGTGCCCTGATAAATCGCGAACTCTCTTATTATGCGGGGTCAGGCGTGGATCCCAGTTTTTAAACCAGAAAATACCCAAAAAATTGATCCCTATTTGTTGAACTTGAAGAAAATCATGATCAAAATTGGTAACGGAAATTTTGATGTATCACTCATTTTATCGTCGAAAACGGTAGATAGGACATGGAAATTTTAATCAACACTTTGAAACATCAAATTTAAAAATAGGTCATACAATGTTTAACATTTTCTTTCCAAACGACATTCCTAGTACACTGCAATAAACACCATGTAAGGAAATTTGGATCAATGAAAATGTCACACCGAGTGGAGGCAGTACTTTAATAAATAAATGCATATTAAATAAATTTTTTATCAATTGAAATTTGTGTTCTAGTTCTATATTTAGGTTCCTTTTAAGTGTAATCATCATAAATGCAATGTGACCTCTTTTAATTAAACATAAAATGTGCCAATCTACAGTAACAGCTATGTCCGCGAGCATTTCTCTTGAGAACCTAAGTAAGTGCTGACCCTGTTTTGATAACTGACTTCCGGAAGTATTTGTTGTATTATTGAACTGAATTAAAAGCTCGCCTCCTTTGTGTTATCACGTTTATTATGTCTTTTGCATCAAATAAAGGAGGTGGAATAAAAGAAACGAAAATCTTACAAATTTAAAATCTAGCAGTCCCGATCGTGTGTCGGGTGAACTCACTTCATTTGATCAATCAAACACTTATAAATGTTATTGTGTATGTAACATAAACTATGTTAAATTAACATACTTTCATAACTGATTAAAGATAACAAGGCAGCCAAGCGAAATGAATACTTCGTAAAATAAGGAGCTTGACTAAACAGATATGGTTGTTGTAGGGTTTAATGCGATTTTTCAGTACACGATAGGCTATACATGGCGGCCAGTATTAATGGTGGAAGAAGAACCCAGGAAATCACCAGAAAGAACCACCGACCCTCGAGAAGCTACTGGCAAGCTTTCTCACATACCCATATTGGCCAGATCTGGGACTCGAACCCATGCAGACAGAGGTGAGATGGCAGTGATCTGTAATGGAGAGCGCTTTAGACCACTTCACAGATATGGACTATTGTGGGCAAGCGAGTTTCAGAGAATTCTTGAACTGGCACTAGAGATATCCTCAAGGATGATAAGAATTTTCATTATTACTTCCAATGAAATCACGACATCAATATTGTACTAATTAATACAAAAATTTTGACGTAGACAATTGTCTCACGAAATAAATGTCGCTTGTTTTTTTAAAAAGGTATCTTGTTTGGTGGTGTATCAACAGTTAGTCTAGTTCCTGCTCTTTGGACTGCCGATTTGACAGGATAATAATAAACACCTCTATGGGAACCAGACTCGTCAAAGAAACAAAAAGCAGCGATGAAATACACAGATTTATTTTCGCGTACACGTACGTAATGGTTGTTGAAACCAGTTGGAACAATCTTTCATATGTTGGAAGTTTTGAAAATAATAATAATAAACACCTCTATGGGAACCAGACTCGTCAAAGAAACAAAAAGCAGTGATGAAATACACAGATTTATTTTCGCGTACACGTACGTAATGGTTGTTGAAACCAGTTGGAACAATCTTTCATATGTTGGAAGTTTTGAAAATAAATGTTATTTAAACAGAATAACAAACAACTTCATTAGAAAAGTGCATTATTAAAAGTTATTATCGACATGATTGTAAAATGAGGATTCAGTCAATAAACAGCCCAGTTCCCTATTGCCGCTCACCCTCCACGGTTTTCTCAATGTCAAAGCAATTTTATTTTTCCCTCAGTCACTCTCGCCTTGCTTATTGTGCGGTCTCTGTACCCTGCTGTGCGCGAGTTGTTGAGGGAGAGGTGTATTGTGATATGTTCAGATATATTGCCAGATAAATGAAGGACTCTGAGACATTTCCTCCCCTTAATAGTGTTAGGTGACTATGCATCAACCAGTTATTTACAGGTTTACGCTTTCACTGCAGTATAATACACTTTGCCTGGAATTGCTTCTATAAATACTTCAATAATTTTTCTTATTCGTCCATCTATAACTGAGACATAATATTGTGTGTTAAGGTTTCCACAATGGACTGGTCACCATATTTGCGATTTTCAGTGGATGGTTTTTCTTATTATTGGTGTTGTTTATGTACTTTTTTTCTGGCCTGACAAATCGCACACAGTATCAATAATATTGTTAACACTATGTAAAGCGGTCGCATATTAGACTGCCTTAGGTTGGGGTGGGGTGCTCCCAGTATTATCTTTCATTATTACAGAAGACCCACCCTGGCTCGTTTTTGTTAGAAATTAAAGTAGTGATAGAGATACAAAGCTCCAAGCCATCAGTCAGCGATGTCAACAGTTAAATTACTGAATACACAAAGGTGAAATTCAAATAAACAACAATTTTAATGCCATTCAATTACAGATAATCCTTCCTCATATGAAATTCATTATTCAGAACCCTATCACTCGTCTTTAACTCGACCAAGTGATGGCCTATTTCATCATCTGACTTAGTGTGATAGATTTTCCTCCTGTCCTGTGTTTCTATCTGTAGTATTTCTTGACTGGTATCCAGTACTCCTTCAGTCCAACAACCATGTCCTTCACTCTTCACTTTCTCCACTTCCGTTCTCTCCTTTTCTTGTCTCCCAGAGACTCGGGGACCAACTTTACCAGGGTATTTCCCTTCTGTGTCTTTTACAGCTCCTCCGGTCCCTAAAAGCTTCATGTCCAAACACACACAAGGACATTATTATATTCCTCTACTATCTAGCCTCACACTAAACAACAATCTATCATCAGATAAGTCATTACCTTCTTTGGTCACGCGTTCGTGCACATCGAAATACCCATACTTTCTGGTATGGTATACACGGTATCAACTGCTTATCATGCTTATATGAATAGATTTCATCACATCGGTGTATATAGATTCTCAATCTTGTTATACAGAACAATATCACATAATCAGATGCATTTCTGTACATTACACTTCTACAAAGTGTACACAGATATCCACATATCCATGCGTTGATATATCTTTACACCTTATAGTCCTACAAAGTATACACAAATAGTCAAATACTCATAGTAACTAATGTTGCACACTGCAACCATTATACAAAGTTATAAGTCAATTCAACATTTGTAAATCTAGAATATCACGTGTATAAATGCATGAGGTTACTACGAATTAACTAAACAGCGAATTACAATATTAATTTTTTACGTAAACATTGCTCATATCTCAAGATATGCATATAAAACACTACAAATGAATCAAACCCTACAAATGGTAATTCTACGTACTAACGATTCTAGTAATGAAGTATACATACTGCACATAATTAAAGTACAATTACCTTGCCGTAATACTGGCCGCCATGTATAGCCTATCGTGTGCTGAAAAATGGCGTTAAACCCTACAACAACAACCTTGCCATAATAGATTGCGACAATCGAGCAAATAAGTCACTGACCTTTCCAAAGCTCCTTTGTAATTCCCAGAATAACAAAGTTTCCCGCCAATTTCAAATGACGTCGGAGTAGCTTAGAACTTCCTTATGTAATTCCCGCAAGATGGTTTAGCTACTACTGACGTTTAGTTTTAAGACACTAGATTTAAAATTGCGATTCCAATGGTGGCCACGCCTTACTCAATTCCAAGTGGATGTCGATTCACCCATGGTCTTCATAATTAGCAGACATTGCCCCCTCCCCGGCAGCCTGTCAAGGGTGGATTTACGACCCTCACCTGATGGTCTTTTGAGTCCTAACCGGCAATTGCTGCCACTTACCTGTGAATCGCACATCGCCGAATAAGGCGCCAGTAACAAGTTCCTATGTCCATGTTATATACAACTGGCTTCCTCCCGTCTTTTGATGTTGGCGTACACTCACAACATTTATGAAGCGACTAATTAGCCTCAGGGTCTAGCATATACATGTTGCAATCTGGCTATTGTTCCTTACCTATAACGTGACACACACCCCCACTTGAGACTAAAATCGAGATTTTATTCCCCCAATTTACTCCAAATGCAAATGCGCATTACACACGCAATAAAAGAAATAAATCATAGCGACGCAACACGCTGACGACGGACACGAATATACACACAACATACGGTTATTTACAGAGCGATCTATGCCATTTCAGCGCTCCTACTCATGAAATCAGCGCCTACGTTCTCAATTCCTTTCATGTATCTGATCTGGATCTGGCACTGCTGTAAGAACAGTGACCATCGCATCAAGTGTCCATTTGACAATTTCGCCTGCGCGAGAGGGGTTGGTGGTCAGTTTCAATATGAACTTGTGCCCGTACAAGTACCGCTCGAACCGTGATATCCCGAACACGATTCCGAGGCATTCCCTCTCTGACACGGAGTAGTTCTTCTCGGCAGCACACAATTCCCGATTGCCATGCAACGACTCGGGGGTTTTATCGGTCCGATTAAGCGTCGAAATGGTTCATCGATTAAGGGGGGGGGTACTCCCCAAGGGGACAGGTCAATGATCCGTTTTCAATGCCATTCTCTGACACTTGTCACAGGAGACATAGAACTGCTTGACATCTCCCTGGACCCCCGGCCAGTAAAATTCTTTGATAAGACAGTCACATGTCTTGGCAGTTCCCATGTGTTTTCCCATGAGACTTTCGTGCGCGAGTTTTAACACTTCGCCTCTCTTCTCTTTCGGCACGATGACTTGCTTAAAGTGTTCGCTGCCTTTCCGGGCGTGGCGATACAAGATCCCCCTCTTGTACACAAACTTCACCATGCCATTCGGAGTTTCCTTCTCCGTTTCCTCTGCAGCGTATTTGTGCAACTGCGCCAGAGTTGGGTGCTCCTGCTGAAGCTCCCTCAATTCGGCCGGAAGTACGTTCCTTACCAGTGTCGACGTAACTTCCATTGGAGTAGCAGCAGGGGGGGCGAATCCGACATTTTGTCCAAACGTCATTTGGCTTAATTAATACTTTCTGCACTCAGCGGATCCGGTGTCGTCAGCGCCTGGTAAAAAAAAAACGACGTCGTCGTCGTTGTCATCGTCGAGGGGCCAAATCGACAATTGTCCGGACGTCATTTGGTTTAATTAACACCTTCTGCGCGTCGATCCCAGCGTCGTTAGCGTCCGGTAAACACAGCGACGACCGCGTCGATGTCATCGCCCCCCCTGCTGCTATGATCTTACAAACAGAGTGATCACTAACTCCTCCTCTTGTAGGTCAATTAGGTTATTTGACTGATCGGTAATTCTAAAATTAATTCTCGTTAAAAACCGATCATGGCATCGCATATAGACCGGATTAATCGGACTCTCAACGATTAAAAATCCCGGAGGGGCTGTTGGTGAAAACGAATAAAGGATATATCCCTGTTGAGCCTGATTTGATTGCTTGGTATCCACCTGGTAACTCCCTTCGATAACATCACACACTAGATTAATCGCTATCACCGATGCAATATTTACGTTGTATGGAGCAATATGCCTACCACCATCTCCGTTATCGTGTCTGAGGATAGTTGATGGACCGAGAAAATCATTAAGAGACTTTCTTAGTTCTGGCGCGTTGTATCCTGGAACCTTTAAATCGGGTAAATCGGCTTCTGTGATATTAAACTCGGTTAGGAATTTTTGTTTATTATCATTGCTGTTAGCAGATATTATCTCAACGATTCGTTTATTAATATATTCCATGTCTGATATAAGTTGATTTAACACCTCAACGTGTTTTCGTTCTTTTGTTTCCCGTAGCTGTTCTAGTTGTAATTGGTAATAATGATTAATCTCGGCAAACATATCAATGATATTCCTTAAACTAATTGCGAATGTGGTGCGCAATTCAGGAGTTTCCCCATGCTGAAAATACCATTGCATGTTATTCCTGTCTTGAAATAAAAACCAACTGGGTAATAACGCGTTTTTCATAATAGATAATTTATCTCGATACCGGGGGGTAATCTCATGATACGACTGCGTGTCCGCGGGGATTTCATGAGGTGGATTCTTAGGCCATCCTAGTATGGTTCTTATTGAACTGTTATAAATATTAACCATATACCCCGGTGTGCTTATTTCAATCGTCGACGATAACGTCGGTTCATGAACCGTAATAGCGATTTTTGATTCTTTTCCTGTGATCGATTTTATCCTGCGTTGAAATTCCTTGTTGATTTGTTCTATTTGGTATGACCCAGTTGGTATTGTAACCTCCTCCCAGTCTGGGGTCCCATCGGGTTTATTTGTCCGTGCAAAAACCAGCGAGTTATTAGGTTGTTGTCCGTTAAATGCGTCCGCTCGAATATTAGGCCAACTGTGATATATTCGCAATTTTGCCAGCGCTATTTCCTTCACTGGAACCGGCGATGGGAAGTTCACACTGAATTCGGGTTTCGTTGACGTTATCGATATCATATTTGTTTGTACCGGAGTGGTGTTCTCCGCGATCCGTTGAAGCAACTGAAACCCTTCGGGGTTCAGCGACATTATTATTATTCGTTGTTTTTAGTGTCTAATTTCAACAACCAGGTGGTTCCGGCTTCCAGTTAAAAATCCTCGATTTTTGACATCGCGGAGCTATACAACTGGACCATCGTGGAGAATTCAACATCGGATATGAACAAATTATCAATCGATAACGAGATCAACCCGGATAATTTCGAGTACGCGTCGGATACTATTTGATGTTTTACTGTATACTCGTCGAGTTTTTTCTGAAAACACGATGATATCTTTTTAGTGATTGCGTTGGCGACTCCAGCAACTGTTGTCATCGCGGAGATAGCGATTGGAACAGCGATCGGGGCTATCGTGGTCACCGTGGATAAAATAACACCGGTACCGGCTACTATACCCGACACCGAGTACACGACCGCGTCGATGGCGGTTATTTTTCGGCGGTATTTTTTTATTTTTGCACGGTATTGTTCGGAAAGCGTTTTCAAGTTCGCGGAAAACTCTTTTGCGGTATCGAATCGATACTGATGTGACGTCGGTGATACCTCTGATTCAATTACCCTGGTGGTCATTTTTATTTTAAAAGAGCTAGTGTTTTTAATTAATTAAATTCGCTACAAATTCCACATACCATGTGATGTTTGCCCCGGCTAAATTTCCATCAACGGCATAAATTGTAAACTGTTCAGTTGCATCCTTGTCAATGATTGTTGATATTGTATTGTTAAACCCGGATGAACTCTACGATAATATATTAAACTGCATCATTGAAACCAGTGTCAATCGATAAATGCCCTTAACAGTTGCGGTGATATTTACTGTATTCTGTGTAGGAGTCCAATCGAATGATCCATGCCGAATCGTGTATACTGTGTTGATGATGTTCTCATGAGGGGTTTTTATTTTTTCGAATTGCTCTGCTACTCTCGGTAGTCCGTCTTTAATCGCTTCAACATCAGTTCTGATTATTCCTACTTCCCGCCAATGCGCGTCTATATTATTCTTGTTCGCTGCAACATTAGTTTTGATTGTTTCTATTTCCCGTGTATTCTCGGTTATACTTTTTTTGTTCGCTGCAACATCAAGTTTGATTGTTCCTATTTCATATGTATGCACGTCTATACCTTTTTTGTTCGCTGCAACATCAGTTTTGATTATTCCTATTCCCCGCCAATACGCGTCTATATTTTTTTGTTCGCTTCAATATCAGTTTTGATTGTTCCTATTTCCTGTGTATGCGCGCTCATATTATTTATGATCATTGTAACATCAGTTTTGATTGTTTCTATTTTCCGTCCATGCGAGTCTACATTATTTATGATCGTTGCAACATTAGCGCCGATTATTCCTATTTCCCGCTCATGTACTACTACACCATTTCTGTTCTCTGCAACATCAAGTTTGATTGTTCCTATTTCCTGTCCATACTTAGTGATATCATTTATAGTTGTTGTAATCTCATCCAGCTTGGTATTTTTTTTACCAAAAAATTTATCAAAGTTGTCATCGATCCTGTTAACATTTTTTCGTAACGTGTAAAATTGGCCCGACAGCGTTGCAAAATCCAAAATAGTATTCCTTATTGTTGTAATATTCGGTTCGGTTACCGTCGGGGTCCCGAAAAAACTAGCGGTAGTGAGTTGTATATCGGTGATAGATTTTTTCACCTCGGTGGCAGATTTTTTCACCTGCGCGTCAAGTTCGGTCACCGATCTATCCAACCTTATAAAACCGTCTTTGACTAATGTTACCGCCGATATATGTTCACCCGGTTTGAGTCGTCCGTCGCCGGTATACAGCGCGATAGTGCCCTCGGCGGCGTCACGCTGTCGTGTTAAAATGTCATTCAGCGACACATTACCGGATTTCAATTTACCCTGGCGGTCTTGAAATACAACTATTTCGCCTGGGTCAACACTGGTTAAATTCAACGTATCAGCGATTTCGTCCTCGATTAGTTTTTTTATGTCATCGGTGGCGAGCGTTTCCGTGGATTCTTTCAGCGCCGAAACCGGTCGTCCCCAAATATCAATCATCGTTATTGTAAAAAAAAACGGCGTTTCTAATTAACCCGCCGGGCCTCTACGACCCCACTAGTGTATTCGTTTACAACCACATGAGGTGGTTTCCGCGATGATGAAATCGCCGCGAGTACGTTCAATACCTCACGGCCGCATATCGGCGGGTCGCTTAATCGCTGTGTTGGCAGCGTGGAATAAAAAACCGGGGCTGAACACGCCCGGATATACCGCATAAACTCTTTCGGCGGAGCTAACCCGTATGAATCAAAATAGACGATCGCACGCGGATCAATCGCGTACGCAACCCAATGAGTCCCCGCTCCGGAGGACCCATCGAGGTTAATTATGCCTGTTTCAGTATTCCTTGGGGCCGCCGGTAATTGATCCCTCATAAAAACACCTCTGAAGTTTTTTATCGCTAGCGCGTTTGCGGCGTCTATTAAATCAAAATTAGACATGGGAGTCATTGACTCCTGAGTCAATAAACGGTTCCCGGTAGTCTTAGACCCTTTCCCGAGTACCATGAATACGGGGTTCCCGGTAGTCTTAGACCCTTTCCGGCTATGGGTCGTTTTTTTTTATAGCCTTTCCCGGTTGCCTTTTTCAATGCCATTCCCGCCGCGGTACCAACGGCTCCTAACGCTGCCGCCTTAGCCACTGCTGGTGCGGCCGCGGCAATCAATGCCGGAATCGCGGCTAACAGCGGAAATATCCCACCGGTCTTTTCCATGTTTTTAATCGCTGCGGCTGAAAAATCTATTTGAACACCCTTTTTATTCTTCATCGCATTATTGAAATGTTTTATTTGACGCGCCGTCAACGATATCTTATGATTACCACCTGCCATCTGTGACGGCTTCAGCGTTATTGTGGTTCCGCATTGTTTAGCCGACTTTGATCGTAATTTCTTGACTTGACCATCAGTCAACTCTACACTGACGACACTATACGACATTTTATTGTAAACGCGTTTTGTGCTTTCAATTACATGTTTTCCACTGGCGCATCAACGATTCTCATTCGTCCGCAAGCACCTTCTAGCAGCATTGATTTATCGCTGAGGATGACAGCAATAGCTCTATAATTAGCAATAACGCCGCGAGTTACATTAGCTCGGAAGTGTATATCAACGACGGACTGTCTTGTTAAATCAAGATGTTCCAGCGAAAAGTAATAGATCGGATATAGTTCTTTGAAATCATATTGTGATATTTGCAAACCAGTGTCGACGTTTTGATCACGACCCATGTATGACAGCAATCGATGATACACACGTGCGATATGGTTTTGACCGTAATTAAGTTGTATATCCTCAGATGGTTCCTGCTGGCCGTTTATTCTCAGCGAGACGTCAGTAACGCCTAATCGATCAAATATCATATGGCTGAATAATTGATTATCAACTCTCGTCATATCCTGCAACGCAACAAATATATGACGCGGAGCCGAAATGCCTTGTTGTGATGCCAGGTTCCATGTGAATATACCATTGATATTTGATTGCTTAGTATCTGTTGTTGTTGTTAACCAACTTAGTAATGATTTTCCTCCCTGCTCCATAAAGGATAGCAATCGTGCCTCTGTGGTAATGGATGGAGTCATTACTGGCATCCACAATAATATTTTAGTTAAAACGACTTTACCAGGGTCATTATTTGGATTTGCAGGATCCGCTGGAATTCTCCAAATTGCATTTCTATCATCACCTTTTCGCACAAGCACCACGGTATGCTTTGCTCCGTAGATAACTTTTCGCACGTTCCTACAAAATCCAAATATATGATGCAGTGGAATCGCGCATGAGAAAGATCTACGCGCCCCTGTTAACATTGATATGCGTGTTGCAGCTCCGATGTTAAAATTAGGATCGCTGTTTATAATCATATTCTCAACATCAGCATCAGCGTTATTAGCATTATTTCTTGGTCGTCTTACCACAAATTGCGAGTTTCCAGCAGTGTTTTTAGTATCCTTTGCAAACATCATAGATGGACCCGCTGATCTTGTATAATCGTCGGAATATCTTGCTAGCCCGATTATTGTTGTAGCAACATCAACATCGCGTTCTATAGACTCGATCTCTCGCCCGTCAATGAGATATTTTGCGCTCTCAAATAGCGCCATTACGCCGTTATTGACTAAGCCAACTTTGGTACCATCTGGATACGGTGCTGGTACAGCAGGAGTATCGGCCTCTGTTACAAGTTCTCCTTCGATTTCAATAAACGCTTCACACGGTAAAAAATATTTACTGGTATCATGGACTTGAAGTTCAATTCGCGATCGTATGTCGGGTTGTACTGCATGATAGGAATAAAATTGATAATTACGGACAGAATCATCCTTGTGCACTGGTGCGTCCATATCAAACATTTTATTTAATAATACGCTGATGCATCTAAATCATCGTCGTGGTTTTAAACCACTTCCCGCTATTATGTTTGCGATGTCATCTTGATTATTGTTTACCAACGACGCTAGTTTTTCTTCCACGGCGTTATTTATTACTTTACTGACATTCGCAGGCATCACTGTCGTTGATGGCATCACCGGTGGTTTCTGTTTTTTTCTCCTTACCAACGACATTAGTTTGTCCTTTGCTGCAGAAAGCGCCTTTCCGGCAACATCTCCAATAGCACTAATACCCTTATCACGAATAACATCAATAGCCTTCATTCCTAATTGTTTGGCTAACGGCGCTACTTTTGGAGCCATTCTTGTAAATAAACCCGCAATGGTGCTACCGAGACCATCTCCATAGTACGCGCGGTAAACAGGCAATCGCGAGTTTACCACGTAGACGAGTACTGGTTTATCGTGGTTGTAGTGTATGATCATCCTTATTATAAAAACACCAGTTTTCCAATTAGTGAGTGTGATCACCAGTGATTGATCACCCCCCCCCCCCACCGCCGTGTGGAAAACCGGAATAAATTTTATCAAAATTTCCTTGGGTTTTTGCCCTCGAAAAAAATCCGGTTTTTTTCTGGTTTTTTCTTGATTTTTAGTCATTTTTGGTCATTTTTTGTTGCCTATAGTCGTTTTTTTTCGATTTTTCAGCAAAAACATCGATTTTCTCTAAATGATTTCCTGGGGTTTTTGCCCTCAAAAAATGGCCAAAAACGACCAAAAAATGCCAAAAACGGTCAAAAAATGGCCAAAAACGACCAAAAAATGGCCAAAAACGGTCAAAAACCGTCAAAAAACTGACAATTTTATAATTTTATAATTTTTTTAATCATCCACGAGTTCGTCTATGAGCGTTCGATATGCATTAATGTCCATGATACCGCCTGCAAATAACCGCTTGCAAATATCAGCGGCCTCATTGATTATTTCCGGAGAGTTATTTCCGGCTCGTTTTCCTCCGATTAGTACCTCTAGCCGTGATATATCACTGAGAACACTGTTAGGACAAGCGTTTTCAACTAGACCACTACCACTTGGATACCCCTCTCCGCTTGTTTTTTTAGAACCAGCTTTTTTTTGACGTTTTTCTTTTCGCCGTTCTTGTTGTTGTTGTATATCATAATCATTAATTCCTTTTTTAAATTCTTTATATCCCAATTCTTTTGTATCCAAGCGATCAATCCCTTTATTCGTTTTATACAACCAATTAACCCAGTCATCTCGTTTTATATTACTGTTTTTATACCCGTCTTTTAAAAAGTCTTTTCTTGAATGATAGCTTTGAGCGGCAAAATTACCAAAAACCCTATAATCGTCGGATTTCAGTAATTGAGGTCGTTTTATTTCCTCTATAGCCCCTTCAGTGAGTTTATCCATAAAGGAAATCCCTCTTTGAGTGGAAATTTTTTGAAGTTCACCAACATCAATATCAGCTAATCGTTCATACTCTCGTTGGGTTTTTATATCACTGGAAAGTTGTTTTATCCGTTGCTGTGTTTGTTCTGTCTCTGCTGCTATCTTTTCAAGTACAGGAAGAAGAGGCGCCTCTTTCCGTTCGCCTTCCTTAGGAATATCTCCATATATTGCCCGTTCTGTTGCCGCTGTAACATCCCTAGTCGCTTTAGTTACCGGGGCAAACAGTTGTTCGCTTCCAACAGTAAAATCGGTTTGTAGTTGCTGCCGCGTTTGAAGTTGTTCTCGGACCCTGTCTCGTAACGGTATGAACTTTTTAAGCGCCGCTAGCCGCTCTCTGGCTAGCCGAGTAGTAAGTGATTCGCCTACCATTATTGCAATTGCGAAGCAATTTCTAATTTCCCGCCGAGTGTACCATCGGGGGCTCCACGGAGTTTTCGTCTATAATCCTTCTAATGTTTTTGATCTTGCTAGAAATCTCCCGGCGTCGTTCATAAACACGTCCAAGTTTTTTTCGTATTATTTCAACGGCAGTGAATAGTCCAATGAATGCATTTGCGTCATTGTGGTACAAGTTTTCATTAATCGTATGTTGTAATCGTTTTATAAAAAAGTACTCGCGGGCCAGGGTAAAACGCCACCGTTTTGATTGCTCGTTAATAATTTCATAATCGGATAATATTTTTTCACTGTCGAGACCATCAGATAATTCAATTCCTTGATTTTTTAATTTTGAAATCTCGGCTAATATATTATTGATGTCTTCGATATTCATTATTCTTATAGAACATCTTGCTTTTAAATAAAAAAAAGATGAAACCCCCGTGTATCAATTCCGAAGGTGTTTAATAATTCGTTTTCTTCCGGAACAGACAATAACGTTTCACACTGTCATGGCGACTTCGTCAGCGCCATGGGCGCCGGTGGCCTTATTTATATGAAAATCGAACTCTGTGCCCCGTCTTTTTTGAGATCGCTGTTTTAGTTATATTCTCTGCAACATCTCGAACTGAGGCTCTACAAATATCGAAATATTTTCCTGCCTCATTCATCGACTGAAATATTTTTTCCTCGTGCGTTGACGTATCAAACGATTTGACACCCCTTGCTTGCTTTGAAAACTTGCCAGTTTGGCCTTTTTTATTGTTTTCACTCTGAGAGATGGCTTGCAGGTTTGTAAGAGAATTATCAGTCTTATTATTATTAATATGATCAATAACGAGACCGTCGTTGATCAGTCCGTTAAATGCTTCAAATACCACCCTGTGAACAAGATAAATTTTCCCCCCGGCACCAAATATCAAATACCCGTGATTATTTACGGTACCAACCGGCTTCTTCAGTCTGCAATTTCTAACAATGCCGTCGCGAGATGCCTCGTAATTGACGAGCAGGGGATGCGGCTGAAATTCTCGGTCCATTTGTATAATAATACTACTTGTCTAATTTATTATTTGGTTTAATTATGAATCTTTCAACGTAGTCTTGGGGGGTTTTGATGACGAAGTCAGCGGTAGGGTCAATGACGGCGTTTTTAATTCGCTTGTCATAATAGCGTTTTAGTTCCCTGTATCGCTTTCCGCCACAATTGATACACAACTGCGATTTTCCTCTTACACCGACGTGGCAAACCAAGCACGGGAGGGGGCCAAGAGAACCATTACGAACGCTTTGTAAATGGTACCCGCAGAATTCACCTCTACATGATTTATTGCACGGGGTTGTCGACCCAATCATCAACCATTTGCAGTGATTCATTATACTATATTCTTTCATTTAAATACTTGTTTTAATTATATGGATGAGTTCGAGAGATTAGCAGCAATTAAGCCCTGGAAAAATATTAAGTTCAATCTCGATAGAGTCCTCAAGGACGCACCAAAAGCGTTAATAAACGATAGAACCCTGTTGAGTAAAATACGCGATTGTATCGATGAATTCAAGCGTGATGGTGCATCTCATAGTTGGTCAACATTTCGAATTGATGGCGTTGTTGATGCTACCATGAACGACAACCGCGCAGCAACGATAATATCACAACTTGACGGTAAAAAGTATTTCTTCAGAGTAAAATTCATTGTCCGGGTGGAATCAGGTGATTGGATCATACGTGATAAATTTGAACCAGTTCTCAGCGACAAGAAAACAGTCATTGTTAGCCGCGACTCCAAGCCGGGGCTGTTAACCGGAATTGACAGACCATACTATGAACGAGCGTATCCTGAAACAGCAGTTGTTTATGGAATATACCCGTTAAATAAGAAACCTGATATCGGAAAACTGAAACCAATGAAACAGTCAACGGGGATAAATTGTGTAGCAGAACGAGTAATAGAGCATTTTACAAATGCGTGTCGAGGAAACAAATTGACTGATTTACGACGTAGCAAAATCAACCGGTGGGAGGAGACAGTGCGCGAGCGAGGAGCAACCATCAGCGACATAGCGAGATTAGAAACGTCGTTGAGATTTCCAATAACCGTTACAACGATAACCGGTGAAGTATTATATGAATCAAAGTATAAATCAAATGGAGCCCCAATCAAAATTATTGATCATAACGAACACGCATGGACGCCCGCGATCACAATATTTCCACGGGATAGAACAGTAAAGTATATACCCGAAGAATTCCTGGAAGAGAACGGGTTTCTCGCGGAGAGGAAACTATTTGATGCTATTGCTTGTTTATGTAAAAACGACCCTGTATCAGTGTGGTTACTTCGCAGCGCTGATACCTTTGATCAGTTTGTAAGACCAAACGGCGAATTATATCGCACTGAAGCATTTCACAACAGGATGAAAAAAACCGCCATGGAATTTGAAGAGCATGATGAACAACTGCTAACAAATTGTTTTACGATTCCATCGGTTGCGGCTCATGTTGCAGCGAGGAAAAATGCGTGGAGTCCAACGCGCAAGGAATTTCTACCGGATGTACAATCCAGTTGTTTGGAATACTATCACGGTGGACTATGGAACACTGAATACAACCGCGACGCTGTGATCTCGGTTGATATGGTTGCCTGTTATCCAGCGAGTTTTCTCGGGTATGGATCCGCCGCTGAGTATTTCAAACGATTTGGACACCCCAGACATGAAATGACTCGTGTTGCTATTAATGGACCACTGCCTGATTTTGATTTAACCGGATTCGCTCGCATAGTATCATTTGAGTTCGCGGCAGGACTTCATCGCTGTTGCTATATTTGGATCGGTAGACACATGGCTGAAAAGAAGTGGTTGCCAATAGCGCTGCTACGGTATATGATTGATTGTAAAATGCTAGTTTCGTTGATTGTCAGTGACGCGATTATATCATACCGAGCGCAGACTGAAGTCTGGTTACCAGAACCGGAGCGTCTAGATAGCATAATTGACGAGTCCAAAAAACACATCGATGCCGACGAGGAATATATCGTCGAATGGTCCAGGAGGATATTCAACCAACGAAACCGCGAGGCAAAAGATCTCGGTAGAAGAATAATTGGTAAGTTCACACAAGGTGGAAAAAACTGCGATTACAAACGATATTGCTCACGGCTGATTATAGATGACGCAGAATATGATTTCGTAATCAAGGACGCAGTGGCGAAAAATAGATACGTGAACTGCGAAACAGCTTTCTTGTCCAATGGAACAAAGTTGGGTACAGTTGTTACCTACAGCGATGGAGACAGCCCGGCATACCCGCATTTGAGGGCGTCTATGCTGGGTTATGCCGCTATCAATTTATTCTCGATGATAAATAGATTCCCCGACACCGCGGTTAGAGTAGCCGTTGATTCGTTTTATGTTGACGTAGCGTATAAGGAAAACGTAGCCGAGTTTACTAGTCCGGACGAGAGTTGGGGTACATGGAGAATTAAAAATGAAATACGACGCGATTATTCCCCGTCAGCGGATGTCACCGTTGAGAACAATTACCTACGCGGCGATAAATTGTCAGAATGGTCTAATGCACCACCGTGTTCTGATCCAATTTGTAGACACAAAACAGTTTATTTAAGCGGCTGTGGCGGGTCAGGAAAGACGACTCGGGCAATTGAATTATTTCGAACGCGGGCAAGTATAATCGTGCTTACACCGACCCATAGACTAGCGCGAGAAATAAAACAACGAAATGTTGACGCCGTTACTTATCACAGCTTTTTTCGATACAGCGGCGGTGAGTGGACTCCTGATCGAATGGGTGAAAAATTTATTCCTGAGGTTATCATCTGGGATGAAATATGTACTGTTTCGTTAGATGTTTTACAAATGTTCTTGAGTGGTTGCTGCGCGCGAATACAGCGGTGATCATGTGTGGTGACCATGGTCAACCACCACCATTTGTCGGCGAGGGTCCACATGATTGGTTAAAGGGTTTTGTGGACTATTATGAAGAAACCGATACTGATTACCGGGCACTTGATGAACAACTGCGCGAGGTTAAAAAATTAATCAGATTACAGCCGGATAGAATTCAATGTGAAATAATCCGCGAGGTGATTCCGGAAACGCCGTTAAATGAATTCTGGGAAACATGGAGACCAAACGATTTGACTGTAGCGAGTAGAAAGATAGTCAGAGACACACTTCAGCGGAAGTTGTTTACGTTGCATAAGGAAAAGTTTCCAACGCGCCCAGTGCCGTTATGCTATAGACCCGCGGATACACGGCGGCAGAACATTGAAGTTGAGATTCCAGGCCGGACAGAAAAACAAATTCTCGTGCTGAATGATATTGTGCTCGTTGATATCAGCGTCGTCGAGGACGCGCTACGTGCTGATAAATCCCCGTGGACGCTAGGATACGCAACAACAATACATTCCTCGCAGGGACTAACCATCACGGACACAATTGTTTGGATAGTTGATAATCGCATCGAATGGTCGAATCTAGTCTATCTTGCAGTGTCCCGAGTACGGAGGATAAATCAGCTTCGAAGAATTGTTATTGACGGAGTCACCGACGAAGTCACTGACGAAGTCATCGATGCAAGCGTCATTGATAGAAAACTCTCGGGTTACCGCCAACAGGATAAAAAAAACAGTGGCGTTTTGATATTGATGCCGAATTAATAATTGCGTTACGACAACAACAGAATAATCACTGCGCGAGTTGTAATTGTGTAATGCGCTGGCGCTATTCGGATAAAGACGCTCGCCAATTTACCGTGGACAGGATCGATAACAGTCTCGGTCATGTCAAAAACAATGTGAGGTTGACCTGTCTTGAGTGTAATAGACGCAACGGCGCTAGTTAAGACCACGCGGGGGCAATTGAGTATCGTCAGGTATCACTTGTAGTTGCTCGCGTGTAAACCCCCGCTGTGGGGCAGTTGAATCCAGTCTATAGATCGGTGGTCTACCAGTTGATCGTGTTATCGTTGATATGTTATGTGTGGTAACACTCCAAATAGGATCAGTAGCTCTTTTTTTACCGCCTTCAAGCTCTCCTGGTTCATATAGATATCTCACGGTAACATCGCCGAGAATCGGCTTGGAAACGCTATCTATTTTTGATCCTCTGGGTATATACTCGTATTTAATCGCGTCGCTGGGCTTCATGTTGATTGCTCGGGTAATCTCGTTATTTAACGCTGCAATTACGCCTGGCAACCTTTTGACCCATTCACGAGATCGTTTTTCTTGGATGAATTCCTTCGCGTATTGATATCCAAATAACCGTTCAGCAAGAGTCCGATTGAATCGTTCAACAATTGCCTGATCACGATGTAGCGCAGTATGACCTCGTCGTACCGCGACGCTATGATGTTTCAGCGTTGATAAAACAGCGCCGCGAAATTCACTACCGGGATCAACTTGTAATAGATTTGGCCAGCGCAGAGGACCTCTTCGATAAATTCTTTCAAACGCAGCGGCTACTTTAGTTGCTGACTTTGTTTTTAACGGCTCCGCTTGTTTGTATCGACTCGCAACATCAACTACAGTTAGCGCGTATTTGTAACCGTTGTCATGCGGCAGAAATAGTATATCAGCTTGATGAACTTCATTAGGTACGCTGACATCAAAGCGCGAGAAGTTGATTTGTTTAGGCGGTGGTAGATAGATTTGCCATATAGCCTGTTTGGATAACCAATTAGCCGCAGTGGCCTTTGTTACCTTTGCAGCGCTTGCAAGCTTACCAATTGTGGTCTTCCCCTTCCAGTATCCTCTCGGAGAATAATAGATGGATTCCATATTGTTATTAATTACCAGCGCCCATCATTAATTTACCTTTCATAGCCGATTTTACCAACCATGAGGCCAATTTTTCTTTGACGGATTTATCAGGAATAGCATTTAACGCGTGAATTAATTTTACGTCCGCGATATGACGCTGTTGCAAATCGCTACTTTTGTAAGCAACATCATGAGCATGACACGCCTTATCGATAGCGTTTATTGGATACTCACCGGGTCGGGGTTGATTTTGATCATCGAGTCTGATATCTAATCGCGTTCCGGGGCCACAGTAGCTATATCCTGGGAGGTGTTTTTCTCCTGGATACTTTGCCCACGGGGTTCCGGGGAGTTTTGATAACTTGGCTGCAATATCACCTCCTCGCTTTTTTTTAAAACATCCCCGGGTCTAATAGAAATAAATCTAAATTTCTTTATACCGCATTGTACACACTTGCCAGTAAGCGCCGATCTGTTATTTCTTGTTGTAACGGTTGTCATATCATTTGTGCCAGTACGCACTCTACACTTTACACAATATAGATCCATAATTTATGTATAGAGACATGAATATAATTGACTTTTCAGCGACTAAAACAAGAGAACCAGTTAAGCATGTTGCAGCGTTACCAAACTCGATCCGGATGATTATCATCGGACCATCTGGATCCGGCAAGACGCAATTGTTACTTAATTTAATAATGAGATGGATGAAGTGGGATAAGTTGTATTTGGTTGCTCCTAGCGTAGATGATCAACGATGCTACGAGGTGTTAAAAGATTTCAACGAGAATGCATCAGCGATCGCTAAAAAAAATGTCATCGAGTTTATTACAGATATCAATGATGCACCAGGTATCGATGATATTGATGGCGACGTTAACAATCTAGTCGTGTACGATGATGTTATGTTAGACAATCAAAAAAACCCAGCTAGGATATTTTCCAGAGGCAGGCATAAAAACACTGACGTGATATATGTCACTCAACGATACACTCAGATTCCAAAAGTAATCAGAGATAACTGTAATATTCTTGCTGTGTTCAACGACGTTGATACACACACGCAACGAAATATTTGGCAGACATGGTGCGGCGGTGACATGGACTTTAATGTTTTTCGAAACTTTTTTAGTCATGCTCAGTCGACCCCACATGGATTTGTAACGATAAATTTACATGACCCTCGGACACGATATCGTATCGGACTTGACCAAATATTCGGTTAGTTGTAAATAATTTTCATTGTAAATAACTCCTTAGCAGCAGGGGGGCGATGACATCGACGCGGTCGTCGCTGTGCTTACCGGACGCTGACGACGCTGGGGATCGACGCGCAGAAGGTGTTAATTAAACCAAATGACGTCCGGACAATTGTCGATTTGGCCCCTCGACGATGACAACGACGACGACGTCGTTTTTTTTTTTACCAGGCGCTGACGACACCGGATCCGCTGAGTGCAGAAAGTATTAATTAAGCCAAATGACGTTTGGACAAAATGTCGGATTCGCCCCCCCTGCTGCTGGAGTCGGTTTCGTCTGTCGACTCTTGGACCTGGTTTCCACAGCACTCACCGGCATCGGTGTGCAGGTTTCGGGGTTCGGTTGTGGCAACACATAACAACATCCCAGTATGACGTCATGTGACAGTCCAGCCAAGCACACAGCTTCAATTTGCCCTTTCACATACGGTGAATCGAGGTCAATGACAGCCACTGGCAACAAATCACGCGTGCTGTTCGCATACTAGACTAAAATTACCTCCCCTGTGTAGTCCTCAGACTTCAAGTATTTCTTGTCGACAGGGGCTGGAACGCTACACCCACTTCATACAAGATGGTGACACCTCCATTGACAGTTGCAGACGCAAGGTTTGCTGGTTTACAGCTTGCCTCCGGCTCGCACTCCTTTCTAGCAACGGCATTCATCTGGGTCTGCCTGCCCCTGGGACAGTTCCTGGCAAAATGCCCCAGGCGCTTGCAGTTGAAACACGTTGGCGGCCCTTGCTGACCTGCAAGTATAGTGTTCGTGGGTGGGGCCTGTCCAGGCCTATGGGTGGCATCCTTACCTGAGGATCCCCCTCCAACCTTCCCGTCGCCCTGATGGTTACAGACAGCCGGCTCTCCATCCCCCACACGGCGTGATTCAGTGGGTTGGGGTAGGGGTCAGTCCACGCCCCTGGAACCTCCACTCTTCGAGTGTGTCTGTTCGTACCTCTCCGCCATGCTAGAGATTTCTTTGATCGTCCGTTGTTCTCTCTCTCTCTGCTAGAAAGACTATCAACTTGCGACGGTACATACTCAAAACATGCTCCTTGAGTATGACCTCGCGTAGCCCATCGAACAATCGTTCGACGTCGGCCATCTTCATCCACTTCTCAAATAACCTTCGAACGCGGGTGTGGAATTGAGAGTGGGACTCTGTTGTCTTTTTCGTTGAGTCTCGATACATTGGTGACAAAGAGCTCTTTTTTAATCCGATCCCAGTGAGTTGTAGGAGGATAAAGACACAATTTCATCTTTTTGTCCGTTAGGCTTTAGTTTCTGGAACAGAACTTCAAAACCATTAAATATATGAATTTGCATACTTATTATTCGGTGTTCTAGATGTGCATTTTGCAGTTCGCAAGTTGTTTTTCAAAATGTTTTTTGATGCATGCCTTTTCATATAAAGCAGTGGACATAGCATTATCATTCGAGTCCATCCATCTGGAACACTTTGTTTCTATAATTTTAAAGCCATTTGAGTTTAAGGAATATAATCACACAACTTCTTTAGAAGGTGTGTTGTGTACCTCATTGTGGAGCCTGTCTTTGAGGTCATCGTGAGCCTGTTTTCTGTCACACTTCATTCTACTCTACAATTTTAAAGCCATGTGAGCTAAGGAATGAAACTTAGTATTACTAAACATCATCATTTTTAGAATGCATGTTATGAACCACATTGTGAATCCTATATATGTGTATAAGTCCTAGCTCAATATGTTGGGTTTTTCACCACAGTTTGAGATTTTAAATGAAATTTGGTATATTTATGTCATCATTAAAAAGTGTCACACTTGGAGCGGGTGGGTCATATTTTCAAGGTCAAGGTCATGATTTGGTATTATATTTTCCATTTCAGTCTGTAACACGTGACCGCTCAAGTGGCCTAGTGGTTAGAGCATCCGCCTCGGATGCGGGAGGTCGTGGGTTTTATACCCGGCCGAGTCATACCAAAGACTTACAAAAATGGTACTAACAGCTTCCTCGGTTGGCGCTCAGCATTACGAGGTTAGTGTTAGGACTGGTTAGCCTGGTGTCAGGTTAATGTGACTGGGTGGGACATGACGCTACATGTCTGTGACATGATGCCCCAGTGCTAGATGTCACTAAAAACTGCCACACTGCAGACATCATAGCGATGTGACTGAAAAAATTGTTAAAGCTACGTTAAAAATCCAAATCACACACATACACTGACATTTTAGCTGTTTGAGATCACAAGATGAAACGTATGCTTGCACATCATCATTACAATGTGTTTTGTATATTTTCATCGGAGTTCTTTCAGATATGTAACTTGGAGCCTTTTAGGTTTGAGGATGCAAGATGGCATACCAATACATTATCATTAGATAGTGTCACACATACCACATTAGGGGATGTATCTTTATGGTCATGGGTAAGTATTTTAAGTTTTACATCTCACATTACATTCTTTTCTATAATTGAAGAACTGTACGAGATTAAGAGATGAAACTGTATACTGAAAATCATTAGCAAGCAAACCACACAAGGTGTCCTGTCTTCAAGCCCAAGGTCATGGGTCAGTATTGTAAATTTGCCTTCATTCTTTTGCTTCCATTCAGTAACATATCTAGAAATATGAAACTTGCTTTATTTGTCATGTACCGCATGGGGAATGGTGGTGGCTTTATTCATGGTCAAGGTCCTACACCAATATATTTGGTTACAGTAGCATTTTTGCACCTGCTTAATAACTTCTCAACTGTTTAAGATGAATAAAATTTGGTAGACATATTTATTGTTACTAGAATGTGTTATATTCCACATGCAGATTTCTATATTCAAGGTCATGGTCAAATATTTAAGCTTTATGGTTGCTTTTGTTTGTGTTTTATGGATTGGAGGCTGTTTGAGGCTCCGAAATGAACTATGGTACGCTAATGTTTCTCTCTTTGATTACATCTCTTGTATCACAGTCAAGGGTTTATCTTCATGGTCAAGGTTACTGATTTATTTCCCATTTCTGCACTTGGACTCTAAAGCCCATTGAGATAGAAGTGAACTTGATTACTTTGTTTCTGCCTAGCAACCTAACTTGATTACTTTGTTTCTGCCTAGCAACCTAACTCGATTACTTTGTTTCTGCCTAGCAACCTAACAGCTGTGTCACAAGAGGCAAGACAAAATTTCATATGTACCTTTGGTGACATCATAGTAGAAGGTGATAAAACTTCAAAGTTTGATTGTTATCCATTTATCTGGCAATCCTTCAATTATCCACATTTTGTTTTCAAAGCAAAACTGTACACGATATTGGTAAACATATTGTTTATGCATCTATTGCTATTCATAACTCTTCATATTTCAATATTTTCAACATTTTTAAAATCTGCTTGTCTGTTTATCCATGCACATATTTGTGGTGTTGATGTGCCATCTGCTGTTTATTTTCATCAGGTTCAATGTCTGTAATGTTTTAGTCCATTTGTCATAATCACATATTGCTTTCACATCAAATCTCTAAATCTGTCATATCTCTTAAACTTTATACATGTTAGACAAGATCTAGGTGTGCATTTGGTATTCATAATTCATCATTTTTATGTCAGTCTGTCCATTTATGCATGTTTCACACCTTTGTTTCCAAGATAAAACTCCAAGACCATTTAAGATCTGTCAATGAAATGAGACACATATTTGACTTTATACTAGTAGTGTATTTTCATATTTTGTAACTGTCCCTCTATCCAGCCATCACACTATTGTTTCAAGAGCAACTCTTCAAAATCTGCGAAAATGTTTTAGTGAAACTTTAGACATGTGGAGGAGGTCTGCCTTTTGTTTTTAGTTCTTCAGTTTCTGTATTTATAGCTTGCCTGGCATTATAGCCAATTAAGCTTATGGTATTGATAGTCCATCATGCGTTCACAATTGCAATTTACAACTAGAAAGCATCTTTCAGATTTTTTAAGTTGATGCAAATCTACCATCAAATATGGCAAGATTTACTGAAAATAGAAAAGAGAAAAAAATTTTACAATAGAAAGCCACTCAACAGAATTTTACGAAAGGATATGGATAGCGTCCAAGCATAAAGGTGTTACATATTTTTAATATATTTTGTGTGCTTGACCTTAGTCCATGATTGAAGATAAAGTAGTTATGGTATACTGATATTTGAGTTCATGTTCTAGTCTTACAAATTTAGAATGTTCTGGGAGCAAACTTCTAACCCACATCCTGGCCATTTTATTGTGTCTTAGATTTTTATATAAGGCTGAGATAAACAAAATTATTTCATTCCTATATTTAAGATCAGTCTAGAATTATTTTCAGTTTTGTTAAGATACAATTTGAGAGAATCGTTTATTTAAATTTATTCGTTGGAAGTATACAACTGCTCTGGTGGCCTAGTGGTTAGAAGTATCCGCCTCGAATACAAGAGGTCATGGGTTTGATCTCCGGCCGAGTCATACCAAAGACTTACATAAATGGTACTTACAGCTGCCTTGCTTGGCACTCAGCAATAACATGTTAGTGTTAGGACTGGTCAAGCTCGGTTGTTGTTGTTCTTGAGTTTAATTATAGTGGCGTGCGCACAATTGTGCATGTGCCACTTTTTTCTGACTGCACCGCAGTCGGCTAGTTGTTCCTGGGGAAGGGGATGGTGCCACCTCCCCCAGGCTTTTATGGATTCAAGGAACCCTGATAGTTTGGCCTCAATCTGTGGGTCCATAAGGGTCCCTACAGTTGAATGGTTGGCTGTCATTAGTGGGAAGGAGAGCTCGGGAACGGTCCTGCTTGCTTTACATCGCTGGTTTTTTGTTGCATTTGCCTGGTGTTTCTTGCGATTTTTTTTTTTTTGGACTTTTTTTTTCTATTTCAAAATGTTCTAAAAGGGGGGGGGATGTTCTATGCTGTTTATTGAGGTTCTTAGTAGAAATCATGTATGAAGAGAGATTTTCAAGGTTATTATGGTATTACTAGTCGAAGTGTTTAGGGTGTGTTTCCTACGTTATGTTATTTATAAGTTTTTAGATATTACCTCTTTAAGTTATTTATTAATTAATGTTTTTAGAGATTGAATGTTATTTATACTTTTTTTAGCAAGAGACCGGAGTCCTAGCCGATTACACGGTTCGTTAAGGACATCTAGGACCGGAATCCTAGCTGATTACTCGGTTCGTTAAGGACATCTAGGACATCCGATTTTGCGGTTTCCTTAGTTTTTTATAGGTGCTTCGTAAGTGAATTATTTATTAATACTTTTATAAAATTGAATGATATGTTATGGGTTTTTATGTGGTGGCTTCTAAATTTATTTAGCTAGTCACTGGGTCTTTTGGTTTTGTGGGGATAGTAATTATATTTTGTTCCTAAGTCCTGCTGAGTCTATGAATTGATTTATATTTTTATATGCTGATTGTTTATTTTTATTAAAGTCCATAAGTAATTCTGGGTATGTGTGTGGTGATCCAATCTCTTTTTGGTTTTTGATAAATATTTTCCGAGTGGGTTGATATTTTGGGCATATATTGAATACGTGGTGTAGATCTTCGGTGGTGTGGCAGTTAAAGCAGTTAATGGTTGCTGGTTTGGGTCCTATAAACCTTCCAAAACTGCTTGCTAGTTTAGTTTTTCCAGTTATTATCCTGTTTATGGTTTTCTGTTCTAAATAGGTACCCTTAGGTAGCTGTATGTTCCTATCTACGTTTTTTGGGTTTCATGGTGCTTTTTACCTTTTGTGGAGGAGTTCCAAAAATCTTGCCATGTTTGGTCTACATATGTTTGTGCGAAGCTTATTGCTTCTGTAGAGCTATAGTTAAGCTTGATAGAGTTTTGATCTCCTAGTTTGGTTTTTGCAACTTTGTCTGCTGTTTCGTTGCCAGAAATTCCAATGTGCGACGGTATCCACATGAGCTCGACTAAATGATGTGCTGTGGTGATATCGTCGATTAATTGGCATGCTCTGTCGTGTATTGCGACTTTGGATCGATTTGATAACGCTTAGGGAATCGCTTATAATGACTGCTTTAGGTATTTGGTTGTCTTTGATCCATTGTAGTGATTCAAGTATAGCCCAGAATTCAATGGTGTAAATGGAGCAGTAGTCAGGTAATCTGGATCCCGTTTGTATATTGAATTCAGGGATGACTATTGCTGCTGCTGTTCTTGGTGCGTTGTTTGTTTTTGATCCATCGGTATATATTTTAACATAGCCCGGGTATTTTTGGTTAATTTCGTTTACCAGTACAGGTTTTAGTAAGTTTTCTTGTCCTTCTTTATTGCCTAATTTGGTAGCTTCAATGTTAATCCTTGGTGGTTTTTGTAACCATGGTGATTTGTTCTGGTCTGTATTGTTTCTTACCTGTTTTTTTCAGTAGAGGTATCTTTTCTCTTAGTTCAAGGATTATTTTGCCACTTGGTGTGATGGGTATGATTTTGGGTTTGAAGATAACTTTACACTTATTTATAGCTATTTTGGTGGGATGGTTGTCTGGGTGGGTATCTAATCGAATGGAGTATCGGAGGAGCAATTCTTGCCTACGTAATTTTAAGGGTAGTTCTCCTGTTAGTGTTTGTAGTTCTTCTAATGATGTTGAGGGGAGTGTTCCTGTGCATAATAGTAAGGCTTTTCTCTGGATAGTGTCAAGTTTTTGTAGTACAGGTTGCTTAGCCGAGTTATATGCTTGGCAACCGTAATCCAGTTTTGATCTAATTAGGCTTTTATACATCGTGAGGAGGGTTTCCTGGTTGGATCCCCAGTCAGTCCCTGTGATGTTTCCGAGTAAATTGAGATCTTTGTTACAATTCTGGGTGAGTTGTTCAATGTGCCGTTTCCATGTGAGGTGGTTGTCAAAGAACATTCCTAGGAATTTTACTACTGTTACGTATTTGATTAATTGATTTTGTATATAGAAGTTTGGATAGACTAGGTTATTATTTCGTTTGGGGGTGAATATGATTGCCACAGTTTTTTCATGAGATATTTTGAAACCCCATTTGTCCGCCCATCTCCCTATGTTGTCTAGGCTCTGCTGGATTTCTTTAACTACTGTGTTATTGGCAGGATTTCCATTCCTCCATATGTGCCAGTAGCTTCTCGTGGGTCGGTGGTTCTTTCCGGGGTTTTCCCGGGTTCTTCCTCCACCATTAATACTGGCCGCCATGTATAGCCTATCGTGTGCTGAAAAATGGCGTTAAACCCTACAACAACAACAACAACAACAACATTCCTCCATATGCCACTATCATCTGCAAATTGTGACAAGTTTGTTTTTGCGGCGGCTGCATTGAGGTCAAGGTCGTTTACCATTAGGTTAAATAGTAAGGGACTTATTACACTGCCTTGCGGTGTTCCATTTTCAAGTGAAAATTCTTCCGAATGGGTGTTGCCTATTCTTGTGGTAATTTTCCGGCCTGTGAGGAAATCGCCAATCCAGTTGAACAAGCGTCCAGTTATTCCAAATTGGTTTAATTTGGCCATTAGTCCATTGGTCCATACTAGGTCGAAAGCTTTTTCTAGGTCTAAAAAAACCGCTATGAGGTTGCGATCGGTTTTCCTATGTGCGTTAAAAGCGAGTTTGATGTCTGTTTCCAATCTGAGAAGTTGGTCAGTGGTGGACCGTTTTTTTCCGAAAGCCACATTGATTTATGGAGAGTAGGTTATTGGTTTCTAGGTGGTGTTTTAACCTATTTGCGATTATTGTCTCCATTATTTTGCAAATATTGTTTGTAAGGGAGATGGGTCGGTACGAATTTATGTTGTTGGGATCTTTACCTAGCTTAGGGATTGGTATTACTATGGCCTGTTTCCATTTGGTGGGTAATTGGCCTTTATCCCATATCCTATTAAAGAGTTTGATTATGGCTATTGTTATATTGATAGGTAGTTTTTTGTAGATAATGTAACCTAACTGATCCTTACCAGGGGATGTTTCGTTTTTGGATCGTATGGCTATCTTCCATTCATGTACTGTGATGTCGCTATTTAGGTGAGATTCTTTTGTTCCTTGGTCTTGAAACATTTGAGGTTGGGTTCCCTACATTAGTTTTTTGTGTTCTTGAAAGTTTCTGGTGTGATTATTGTTGCTACTCATGTTCGAAAAATGCTTCGCTAGGAGGTCTGCCTTATCTTTATTTGTTATGGCATTTTTAATTTTTTGGGGCTGAGGTAGTTGCTTTCCCTTTTATATCTTTTATCATGTCCCATGTTTGTTTTGAGTTTGATTTTAGACTCAGTTTAGAGCAAAAGGTTTGCCATAGATTAATTTTAGCAGTTTTTATAGTTCGTTTTAGTGCTTTTTCTTTATCTTCATATTGCTGTAAGTAGATAGAATTTTTGGTGCGTTTATATTTATTTAAGGCCCTTTTTTTGTCTTTATGTGCTATAGTGCACTGTTTATTCCACCATGGTACAGGGTTTTTATTTTGGATATTAGTTGTCTTTGGTATGCATCGGTTAGCTGCTTCTATAATTGTGTCTGTTATGTTATCATAATACATGTCAATACTTGGGCTTTCTAAGTTATCTGGATTTACTTTAACTAGTAATAATTGGAATTGGTCCCAGTCTGCCTGTTGGTACCTCCATTTAGGTGGGGTTTCGTTTGGAATGTGTTGAGTTTTTGTTTGAATATTGATTGTGATGGGAAAATGGCCACTTCCTAACGTATCTTCCTGATCCACCCACCAATTTGTGATTTGAGCCAAGTTTGGGGTAGTGATGGTTAGGTCTATGGCTGAGAGAGTGCCATCCTCAGGGTTTAATCTAGTGTTAGACCCGTCATTTAAGATGACCAGATTGTTCTCAGTTATCCATTTTTCAACCATTTTCCCTCTTTGATCTTTCTTTTTACCTCCCCATAATTTACTGTGTGCATTGAAGTCGCCACAGATCATTAGATTGTTGTTGTTGTTATTAGTGATTGCCTTTAGTGAGATTAGGTTGGTAGGGCAGAAGGTACCCCCTGGGTCGTATGCATTTATTATTTGAATGTTTGTGGTTCCTATATTTATCATTACTGACATTATTTCGATGCTATTATTGATGTTTAGGTTAGGGGGTACTTCTATTACTTCATAGAAGATTAGTGTATCTATTAAAAAAATTGCTAGTCCACCCCCTTTCTGCCCCATGGGTCTGTTTTTAAAGATTCCCTGGGTATAGCCTTGTAGCTTGGGCAGGCGTTTGTGTTCTCGTGTTATGAGGGTTTCCTGAAGGCAGATTACGTCTGGTTTTACGGCCGTATTATTCAGATTGTTCTGCAGTTCTGATAGGTTTTTAAAGATTCCTCTGCAGTTCCATTGCCAGATGGTGATTTTATTATTTTTTGTACTATTCATTTTTGATGTTGTCTTTATCTGTTAGTCTTGTGGTTCAATCAGCTAGTCAAGCTCGGTTGTCAGGAAAATGTGACTTGGTGGGACATCATGCTACATGTCTGCGGCATGATGCCCCAGTGCTAGACATCCCAGCAGTACAACTGAAAAATTGTTAAAAGCTATGTTAAAAATCAAAATCACACTCGTTGGAAGTACAAAGTGCTCATTGACATTTTTGACAAACACTACTTTGGGATTATTGTGAATTCATTCAGAGACATTCTGGATTATATCATTGTGATACATCAGCTACTGGTGCATCAGCTCATTCAATATTGGAATTCATTCAAAATTCTGAACACTTTACTTACTTTTGGACTGGATTTAAATTTTTTTAAGTTGGAAAATTGTTTATTTGTTGATTTTAATAAACTTTGGTAGTGGCTTGGGTTGAACCAATCTGGACCAGATAACGTTTACTTCTCATATCCATCTCCATTGTTTTTTCTTGTCCTCGATTTTCAATGAATCATTTGAGCCCAAAAATCACCTAAATGGATTTTATTAAAAGTAATCAGAGTTTATGGCAAAAGATATAAACTTATGGAGATGTGCATGATTAATGGATTAAAAAAAACTATGCTTCTACAAAACAAACAATATTGTATCTACCAAATCATTAGGTCACTGTACTTGCTTACAACTACAATCTGCACAGACCAAGATGTGCCACTGCAAAATGTGCAGGCAGATCTGGGTTGGAGTAATCAATATAAAATATACTAGTACATTATTTTTACAGCAGATCATGGTCTATGTTGTTGGGAATTTTAAATGATTATATACAGTAGGTTTTCTTAACAACAACAAACTCCCGTTTAAAAATGTTTCAGCAGACCCACATCATTGAGCGTTGCTTGCTATGATCGATTTATTGCTTATATCTGTAAAAAAATAATGACAAACTTTAAGCAAATTGCTTTATTCAGTGTTGATCATGATTACATTGTACATCACATGACCATACAGTTACTTGGTTGTAACAAAGTTAGGTCTGCATTTGATACAACAAATCTTGCAAAATAAAATTGATTTGAACAGACATACCACAGAACAAGCTATATATACAAGTATTTCTGCTTGTCATGATTTAGACAAAGTGGGATTCATTTTTATAACATCCTGCTAGTCTACATACTGTTGCAATGTACAGAAAACCATATCAGCAGGATTGGGTTTTTAACCCACCTCCACCATGTGTCATGATATAACAATTATATGTATTTTAAAAAATGCATAAAGTGACAAAAGTCATTGAAATTCTTTTAAAAAAGTAAACAACATATCTCTAATGTTGATAAAAAATGTCTAAACATTTTTGAAGAAAAAAACAAAGTGTAACATCTCACTGTGTAAGGGCTATTCCATTTAAACATACATGGTACCCAAGGAAGGCACTTAAAAAACGTGTGCCAGGATACTCTTGTTACTCCAAGCGTAAATGTGACAATGATACAATATTCTAATCTGCATCTATGGGTAACTACACCTCCACATTAAAAGCGTCTTCCCGGAGTCCAAAGAATATTTTACTGGCACAGCCCTAAACAGTACCATCTAGCCATGTAAAACTTTGTCTCAAACAAAATGAGCAAAACATATCCAATGATAATGTGTTGCAAACTTTTTCATGGTTGTTTGTCTTCTCTTATTCTGGGAAATGCTACAAAATGCTGAAAAATCTAATTTTTAAGAAGAAAAACGAGTTCTCCATTATATGCTTTTAAATGATTTTTGAAGGTATATGAAACTATTGTCTTGTTCGGAAAATAAATACTTCACCTATAATTCAGTTTTTGTTTCGTACAACATATAGATTGACAACTTCTTTGTAAAATATGAACCACATTCACTCAACATTATTTTTGGGCCAGCCATCTTAATGTGTCATCTAAGATCTTAACAAAAAGGTAAAAAAAACTGACAAAGTTGGATAATGATTGGTACAGGTAAGGTTGCCAAAACACTATCATTTTACAATCATTCAGAAAACAAGGTCCTGGTATTTCTGGTCTGTTTCAGGAAAACGTGGATTATCCAAAACAATTTAGAGCCTAGTAAAATCATGCAGCATAGAAAATTAAGTGAGGTTTCATATTTGTCAACATAAATGCAGCTTCAAAGTCTGTTGATACAAAATATAAAACATCTTATGGAGGTTTTACACCTGATAAAGGTGATCATCAATTTACTTAAAAGGAATGTTTAAGTATTGTCTGGACATTGGAAAAGTTAGATACAGCAAATTGATAACATAATGGTAAACATTGGAATAGTCCATTATTCCATGCGGAGGTTGAAGATTGATCAATTTATGTGCCTCAAAGTGTATTCACATAAATTTCTTACTTGTACCTTTCCCACATTGTTCTAAAACGATTGTATTTACCAATGTATCAGGATAATGGCATAATGCAACTGCAGATCTGGGTCTATGTTGTTTGCAGTTGGATCTGGCATGTATACAATTATAAATGCTGCAACACCGTTCAAGTGGTAAAAACACTTTTTTAAATTTATTTCACCAATAGAGGCCATATAAACCTACTTGGCAATAAGTCTATAATAATGCTTCATAATAATAATTTAAAATACAATGGACTTGATATGGACCATGGTGCAAGAAAATATCCTCCTGACAATGAAGGAATTTCTATCATCATAATGCACATAAATTGTTCAATCTTTGTCAATATCCATGATATATACATTAAATAAGTTGTGAAATTTTCAAAATATGAATCTGATGCCCAAGGGGTCATTTTCTTTGCTCACATTGTGGGATGCATATATAAATCACTTTTCTACCTCTCTAAATGTACATCCTCTCCTCCTGTAGCAAAAAATTAGAAATGTCCTTAAAATGGACAGAACAAAAAACAAAGAATTTCAATATCCTGTGATATACAAAAAGACTACCAATAATCATGTACAAAATCTGACTTAGGCTCCTTAACATAAGGATATTAGTAATAGTAATTCATGACTCAGCCAACAAATCACAACCACATAATGGTGGTGAGTTTAAAAAACAAAACAAAATAAACAACAAAAAGAAACCAAAGTGGGCCTAAGACAGCTCACCTGTTTGCTATCCATCTTGCAGGTAATGCAAGAGTAGTTGGCTAAGTAATCTGGGTAAACTTGATGCTTTCTGCTGAAATTTCTTCAAATGCAGTTTACTGCACATGTAATGAATCAAATTTTTCAAGGTTTTTCTTTTTGTTTTTGGTGTATTCATCAATATTTGGTGACAAAGCAGCATATGTCCGATGTACCAATGAGACTTTATACCAGGATGCTAGCTGTCAAATTTGACAAAATTCTGTCCACTGTCTTTATGCACTTATTTACTTTTTAGAAATGATGGCCATATGTGATGATGGGTTAGTTGTCATTTATAAAACTCTGAAAGGCTATTTTGCCAGAATGCTTGCAAATTTGTTGGAATTCTGTTCAGTGGTTTCTTGTAAGTCATAATTATTTATGTTCCTAGCAATGGCAGCACAGCTGATTGCAAATAGCAGTATCAGTGTAAACTTAAAAGTCCTTCATCCAGTCAGCAATTTTTGAGAAGCTGTTTAAAGGCTTTTATATTTTTAGTAGCAGCTGCCATATTTGGAATCAAAACATCATCACCGGTACATGCTTAAAAGCCCTTCATGCATGGACTGATCATCTCTAATAAATTTGGCTGAAATCTGTCCACTAGTTTTTGAGATGTTAAAAAGAGCAAATACTGACATACAAATCAAACCAAATGCATAGCTAAAAATACACCATGGAAACTGAAGTCCTTGACCACACACATAACACCTGATGTTTGACACAAATAACAACTGTAAAGACAAAAATGAAAGTGGACTGGAAATGGAATTCTTTAAAGAAATTAAAATCTTTACAAAATAATAATAATTTTAAAAAATGTTATGTTTCTTTCAGCCTTTTAATGATGCCTCAAATAAATATGCCAAAAAAGATCTGGGTAATTTAAATCAGATATAACAACATTCAAAATATATGTATAATTTTTCTTACCAATGTGGCAAAAATTAATTATGTAACAAGACCATTTCCATCCATCATACACCTGTCACTAAACTAATTATTACATGTCAAAACTTCAGAAATGTATCTTCTTTAAACTATGATGGTAGCAAAATGACAACGAGCTGCCATCCAATGTATAGATTTTGCTATAATTAGTCAAATATTAAAAAAAATATATAACAAATTTGCACTTAATGAAGGTAGACATTATGATGTATTCAAGCAAAGACAGATATAGAATATCACAATTAACACGTCCTCCAAGGTGAAAAAAAAAGCTGCATCCCACTGCAATGGGTCAGATTGGTAAACAATGCATTACTCAGAACTGGCAGTCATTTAAATGCATTAAAAAAATTAGAAATATGCTACATATACAATAATTTGATCCCAGTGTACAGCCAACAGAAACTTTTTTTGTGCAAAAAAACATTAAATTCCACTTATTTAAGTGTGCATTTACTAAAATTGCTTCTAAATATAGATCAGCTTTTCCCTGGTGATCTTTGATCCATTTCAAAGGGAGGGAACTCTTACAAAATGTTGTTTACCACCTACACGAAGAAGAAAAAAATTGTAAAGCAAAATTCAAGCAATAGTAAGAGAGTAAGCTTTGCTAACTTAAATTGGTAGGCCCATTTTATTGTGGCAGTTGTTCATGTTCCATCATGATTTATGGGTGTTTTTTTGTTAACTCTTAAGTTGGCACAAGCTTGAATCTTGTAACATTTTGCAATGTGGTCCATGCCAAGGACAGTTAATATTGGATAATGAAACAAACGTCAATATATCTTCTAACGCCATAATACCAAATGATTCATTGAACAAGTGACTGAAATTATTTTCATGGTACATTTTCGACACAAAACGTATACTGATACAGAAATTATTTTTATAATTTTCGAATAGAAATAAAACAGGAGACTGATCAGGTACTTCCCCATATGTTATTAATGTACTAGATATCAGGGATTTTTTTGTTTTTCATGGTTTACAGCACAGCATCAGAAGTAGATTAGTTAGTGCTGAGACAATTCGAGTAAAGAGCCTTTCCCAACGATACACCATGGTAGCAGACCCAGGCTGGTTTGATGGTACGATTCAAACCTGCATCCTAACGGTTTTGAGTCTACTATGAAAGCTCTATAACATCTGCCAATCTAGTGCTAACATATGGTTATAAGATGGTCATCAAAATCATAATCTATACAACAAGATCATAAAGGTAGACAACACTGCTCATGTATCCATAGGGAATATGACGATTTGCATATAAATGAAAAATGTTGACACAAGTACTTGTTTATTCTATGATTCTATGTTGCTAGGTGACTAAGTACCAAGATGTCAACCCATAAGCATACTGATAAAGAATCACAGCATGAATATTTTGGAATCTATGCAGTATGTCTATATTGGTTAACTCAATTTATTAAAAACCAAAAACTTCTATAAAATAATATTGCATCTTCCTATAAGCCTTCACATGCCTGTGCACAGCCAGAATAAAGTGCACAGCCAGAATAAATTAAGATCCAGTGTGAATAAATTGTACAGCATCTGATCTTTGATGCCAAAACGAGTAGGTGTTTTCAACGTCTCAAGCCATTCAAAAAGTCAAAGTAGGTGATAAAGAAATTAAGATATAGTGCAAAAACACTTTTTTTCTTCTTCAGGTTACCGTACACACTGGCTTATAAGATGAATCTAACTGCAAATTGTACAGACCCAAATCTACAGTTCCATAATGCACTGGCAGATCTGGGTCTCTGCAGTTTGTTAGGAGCAATCTGTAGAACAAACATGATAGAACCTGATCTGCATGTGTATTATACTATGGCAGATCAGGCTCATTGCTGTTTGCAGTTTGACTTAACTCATAAGTGAGAATATATTGTACTGTGATCTCGATATCGGACCCCACAATCAAGAAGTTTGTCATATCACAAATGCAAGCCGTTTACAAAAGTTTGGTCAAAATATCTAGTATACAAGACAGTTATTGTGTGGGAAGTTTCTCGTTATTCAGTCCTTGTGATCTTGACCTCTGACCTTCTGAGCCAAAACACAAGGTTTCTTCTTAGTCCCAAATGCAAGTAACTTACAAACGTTGGTGGCAAAAGATACTGCAGAACTTAAGTAAACAAAATTTGGAACATATGGTAAGACACCATCACAACACGATATGGTTTGCCATATGGCAGGCATATAAAATTTGACAGTAATTGAACAAAATTTGGAATGGCTGGCTTCTTTGCTAACACATTTGGACAGCTCAGCTTATTCCATGAAGCAGGCTTTGTTAAAATTAATAAGATAATAGAAAAATCAAGGCTGGGATTTGTATTTGCTGACTATGTGGTAAAATATTAAGCAAAGAGCTCTTATTGACAGCATATTTGCTTTGTAAAAGTCCCATCATGTACAAACAATAACCATTAACACTGTCAAGTCACAGAAAATTTGCACACAAAAACAAGTTTCATGGATACAACATTGTAGTCTGGGAAAAAGATCTTTAACTTAAATTAATAAAGAAGTTTATTTGTCTTTATACAAATGCTTTACAAACAGAGATATGTATCTCTCGGAAAATGAGAGAAATATAAGAAGATTAAGGATATGTGATTTATAGCTTTACTGCTTTCATTAAGTTACATACCAGTCCAGGACATGAATTTTGATACAAAATGTAGACACAAATTATGATGTCCAATATGCATTCAAGACATTCTAAGCATGATCTGCTGTTGTAAGCTTGTCTGAATAATGATCTGTCTACAGATATCTGTTAAGCTTTTGAATATGCTCTTCTTTCTACCAGAGGGCCATGAAATTGACTAGCACATGACTTATGTTTACAGTTCACTTGATGATGTAAGAATTGCCAGTGACCTGTCTTGCAGCTACCCAGGCAGTAAACACATCTCTGGAAATAAAAATCAATACAGTAAAAAAACTTGGTAGTACAACAAATTTATGGTTGTATGAAGTAAATAATCATACCCCACTAAGCATCAGACTTGGATGCTATTACAACATAACTGATGTAATTTAGAAATTAATTATAATGACACTGTATTTGACACTGTAGTTGAAGATCACCGACATAGTGTAACTGAAATTTTAGTTAAGTTCAAGATTTGCATAATTGCTCAATTACAAGTCAATTCCAAAACCAAAGACAATGGGTTTTTGTGTGTGAATTCTAAACAAATGATAAAAATTTAGAAAATATACATATTTATCTTAACTGCCAGGTTAACAGGCTAATAATACAGGAATTAATATAGAATAAGCAATAAAGCTAAGTTTTAGGTAAGAAAACTGTGTACATAAATGATTTTAATTAGTCTCCTGTGGATTCAGACTTGGGTTCAATTAAATGTAATTGGTTTAATTTAGTAATTAATTACAATTACACTGTATTTTTGACTGTAAATGAACATCACCAATATGTGGCAATTCTAACTGAACAGTCATGACTTTGAATAAATGAAATTGTAATTGATATCTGCAAGCACATCGTAATTGTAACTGAGGAAAGTAACTGAACCCAAGTCTTGTAAGTAAGATATATATATATATATATATATATATATATATATATATATATATATATATATATATTCACCGCAACAGACCATAGTACCTGTAATTTGCTCTGCTGAGCCTTAATCAGAGGAACTTGTTGCAAAGATGAATTGGCAATCCAAATAATGAAGAGGTAATCCATTTTATTCAAGGTCTCATCAATACAAAGATGCATATTAGCTTATTAGGAGGTGGGGTGGGTTGGAGCAGTGTATCCCCCAGGGGTGTAAAATTGAGGGTTAAAACAAGCCCTTGGTGTTAGAACTGGGGGTCAAATAAAAAATGTGGGGGTCAAAAATGCACTGACAAATTTTCAAATGACTCATACTTTTTCAGCTTGAAATAGGATATTGCAACTTGCACAACATACTCTCTCTCTCTCTCTAAACATACAAATACATCAACATGCACAATTAACAAACAAATACATTGTCCATTCAAAGAAAATTTTATTAGTTCATTTTTCTTTTAAAGTCGTACTTTTAACAGTCTCCTTATAATCAGTATGAAGCAATAGTATAGCCCAACACAGTACATACAAGCCAATATAAAAAGCCAAATAAATCTCTTTAACAAAATGGCAGTCAAATTACTACATTTCATAAAATGTGTACTATCATCGGTTTCATTGTACTTCGTCCTATAACATAATTATCCAAATATCAAGGAGGATAATGATTCATCTTCTTTCTAATAAGTTATACTTGAACTATAAGATCTATCTTTTATTGCAGCAAAGTTAAAAACCAACAAAATCTGCAATGACCTGCTGACTTTGTAATCCAAATAACGCATTTGTCTCTGCAAGTTCACTATTTGTTGTGAAAAAATGTCTTGGGTTATAATGTGTTCTCCAGATATCTTGTGGCGAACGAGGGCAGATTGTTTAAAATTGTAAAACCCTGTCAAGAAAGGATAATTCGCTTTTGTAGTCTTCGCAATCACGTGAGCATAACTTAAGTCACACAGGTAATCCTAATGTATGAATACCGTATTCTAGTCAAGGGCATTATTTTCTCCATTTTTTATTAAATTTAGATCCACGGTTACTCTTTTGTGTTCTGCTTCTTTCACTTTCTTCGCTAATGATTTTTAGTGCACAACGTTTTAATCTGGAGATCACTTTCTAGTGCAACATGCATTGAGATTAAACATCTAGGTGACAGCTTGCTGAGCTCGATGGAAATCACGTGACAGCTTGCGGGATTAGGGGAAGCTACTCTGTCATAACATTGCCTATGCTAGTCTGGTTCATGGTTTTGAATGTTCCCTGCGTTGCACTCTGCTATACGAATAGAGGAGCGCAAGGCGAAAAAAAAAACAACAAACAAACCGGGGAACCAGTCAATGCATATGCTCAAAGTATATACGATGTCATCCCTCGTCCAGTGCATTGGGTATTAAATAAATCCTGATCACATTATGAAAATCCTTTGCATAAAAAAAACGCACGGCAACAAAATGTGTGCATCAATTTTCTCCAGTGTGCGTCCCTGACACACAAATGTGCGTAAAGGGAAACACTGGGTTGGAGGCATAACTCGTGTACATGCAATTGAATGCTAGAAATCAAATTAATTCAAAATCTCATCAACATAAAGATGCATGGTGGTCTAAATAAAATGAGGCCCAAGTGGCCCCGATATCACTCACGTCTCTCACGTAACAGTTGACCATTTCACTAAGCAGGCCTACACTGTATTGTAACGTAACCTAGGTAAACATCTCCAAAACATCATATCATGCTAATTTTACCTGTGTCTCTCTATCCTGCTAACAATTTGTTCCAGACCTCAATACATTATACATCCAACTGACTGGTTTATTTAAGTTTGAGGAATTTTATACAAAGTATTTAATCATTCAGTTGACAAATTTGAAGATAACAACAACCTAGGCTTCATGAAAATGAAACCCAATTTTTAACTTTTTGGGCAGTCTAATTTGACTAAATGGCCTGCTCTGTTACATACTTTCCAATAATGACAGAACATAACTATTTCAACTTGATGTGTGATGTGATGCGATTTTGATTTTTAACATAGCTTTAAAAATTTTTCAGTCATATCGCTACGATGACTGCAATGTGGCAGTTTATAGTGATGTCTAGCACAGGGGCATCATGCCGCAGACATGTAGCATGATGTCCCACCCAGTCACATTATCCTGACACCAGGCCGACCAGTCCTAACACTAACCTCTTCATGCTGAACGCAAAGTGAGGCAGCTGTTAGTACCATTTTTTAAGTCTCTGGTATGACTCGGCTGGGGATTGAACCAATGACCTCCCGCATCCGAGGCAGATGCTCTAACCACTAGGCCACTGGAGCGGTATTTCAACTTGAGTGTTGGTATTTGTCTTATATTAAACTGCATATTTTCAATGATTGAGATTTAAATCCAGTATTCATTCAACTGCACTTTAATGACAGAAAAAAGGCACCATTTCCATCCAGAAAAAGCACATTCACCAATTGCTGTAGAGTCACTTTTTTAAATATTTATAATCGATGAAACTAAAACTTAAGATGCTTTCAAATGCCATCCCCAGCAAATTCTGTAGGGAGTAAAACTACTGATACAAACCTCTTTTGCATGTGTTAAAGTAACCCTCCACAATCATTATCCATTTTGTTTGTTTGATAACCAAAACTAAAACCCCAGCAAATGACTATAAGTTTTGAATTTGCCAAGTAATATTTTACTAATGTGGCCATTGTCGTATGTCTACATTACATAATAATGAAGGTGAACTTTTTAATTCTCTACATACCTGCAGTGACTGACAACACACTCATTACTACAGTACTCGCTGTCCCAGCCAACATTGTCAATGGCTCTGTTAGTACAGCCATTCCTAATGCACATCCCTGGAGCAAGAATTCCTCCAGAACTTGGCTGAAATGAGAATCGAGGAAACCTTAAAGAACTGCATACAGAATAAAGCAATGTAATCAAATTTCCATCTTTCAAAATTCATAATTTATTCATGACAAAGTTTACCCGGCTGGTTGGTTGTTTCCCAAAAAAAAAAGAAGGAAAGTCTGACAAAACAGCTAAAGAACACACTTTTAATAATGAAGCTGCCATAACTGGCATATAAAAAGTAGACAAAACAAAAAGCCTTTTCAAAATAATAAAAAAATTATAAATCTAGGGAAACTTGCTTTTGCACAAATGCAACAGCACAATAATGGCTAAACCCATACAGACCTGCCAACCCTGACAAGTCCGTCTCAGTAAGGCAGTTGATTTTTTCCCATAAGATTGACCAGTTTTCAGTAAGGTGTAACAAAATATCAATAACTGCCATTGTAAAGCTGGAAAACGTAATTAAAAGTTTGACGCATCGACGATAAACATTATGTTCAACCAAAAAGTTTGTAAAGTATGTATAGACTTTATTTACCACTAGAACAGTTGCACAAACTCTAGTTCCAAACCCTATGTAGCTCAATGGCTTGTTGCTATCTCTCAACTTGACATAATTCTTGGAAATTCTTTCACATTTCACATGATGACAGCAATCATATCTCCCAGCACTAGACATACTCAATCTGGCACGTGATGTCCAATAAACGTAACTGTGTCCTTTCCAGCGTTTATTTACAAGAATCTGAATACTCCTTTTTATTCTTCTGTGTTGATTATTAACACTTTTCGAGAAGCTTATTTTCCCTTTAACATGCATCACTTTCTGGACACCATTTTAAAAACTTCTACAATCAACAGTTTGATGATGTAGACACTTCGCATAACAAAATAGGTGCAGTTCAAAGCGTGTAGGTGCCGCTGTAAAGTTAGTCTGATTCCCTGACTAATTTCACTAATTCTAAGATGAAACCCGGATCCAAACACAACACAGATGAACCTATTATTCGGATTTTTCGGCAATGATTATTTTTCCGTAGTTTTTGCTAGTATGCCGTAAGTCTATATTTTAGGGGTAAGTTTCATAAAACTTATGGCAAAATCAGAAGAGTTGGCAGGTCTGCATTAGCAGATTACATCTTCAGAATGTAGTAAGTTGACATTTTTCAAGTTTTTGGAACGACACTGAAGGTCTCCAAAGACACAAATATACTGGTCTTGTTTTGTATCTTGTACTGTCAATTAGACTAAATTGCTACTGAGCACCAGCATTCCTTATCCTAAAATTTTGTCCAAACTTGCACTTGTTCTGCAAATATTGAGAAAGAGAGAGAGAACGGAAAGAGAATGTAATGTATAATTTAAAAGCTGAGAGAGTAGTCTCCTCTTGCCATTCCCAGACAGGTAAATAATTCTTAATATGTATCAAGACTTTATGCATGATTTCCCATTTCGTTGCATATTAATGTTTTCTATACGATTTGCTTTGAGAAAAAATGAACACTTTAAACGAAAGCACAAAATAATGGCACAGCCGGATATAGGTATCTTTGTTCTTTTGCAAAAGATTATTTCAAATTTGGATCTTGAAACATTCCACACTTAAATATTCAGAACTGAATTCAATACTGTTAGAACAGAGTATATACAAAGCTAATACATACACAAATGCAGTCACTTTGGTTAGCAGGAACTAGATGGGAATTAATAATGTATGACAACTTTATATGTACACAAAATGGACATTAATAGTAATGGTAAGTATTCCAAGAGCAATGGAACCAGCCTATATGTGGTGGGATATTAAATGCCATATTTATAAGCAGAATGGTTGCAAAGTGACTGAAAATAATATAAAGCTGATGAATTGTATGTAATAGCAGGCTTGAACACAGAACCATTTTTTGCTGCTGACACAGGTACAAATGGATGTAAATGGGAAGAATTCACCTGGCTCATGTTTATAGCTAGCACAAACAAGGGAACATTTTTCCAAAATGAGTCATCGAGTCATACATTAAAGGGCGTTGTTTTATAAGTTTCTTCTTGGTAGATTGTTCACACGATGCAAATGTGTTTTCCAAGTCTTATTATGAAAGTATAGTAATGCCTTAATGCATTGTTTAAATCTGTGTAATGTTTGAATGTATGATACTTATTTCATCTGCAGAGGGTGGGTTTATATTTTTGTCATCAGCTAACAAACATGGACGTTACCTTGTTCCAGCTGAGACAATATGCAGATTATTACTTAACTCTGCCCAGCTCAACAGCTGACCAATGCTATATATAGTGGGAGTGGAAAAATTAATACACAGCTCAGAGCAACTTGGCCCTGCTTAACAGCTGACCAATGCTAGTTACAGTGGGAGTGGAAAAGTTAATGCACAGCTCAGAGCAATTTGGCCCTGCTTAACAGCTGACCAATGCTAGTTACAGTGGGAGTGGAAAAGTTAATGCACAGCTCAGAGCAAATTGGCGCTGCTCAACAGCTGACTGATGCTAGTTACAGTGGGGGTGTAAAAATTATTGCACAGCTCAGAGTAACTTGGCCCTGCTCAAAAAGCTGACCAATGATAGTTAGTGAGAGTGGAAAACTGATGTACAGCTCAGAGCAACTTATTTAAAATCAACTAGATTAATAGACGGTAAAGTGTCTTCCATCTTTGATGAGTGATTTTGTAAGAAAGTCAACACTAAATCTGTCACTGGCTTACACATACAAAAATAAAGCAATTAAAAATAAAATAGTATGCCATGTCCTAATAAAGCTTTACTGAGTAAAACAATGCTATAATTTAAAAAAAAAAAGATACATGTACATAAACCAACACCATCACAAACACAGAAGATATAAATTAAATACCTAATAAGCAAGGATAAAATACAAGAAATATGTTTTGATGATACTATTATCAATAATTTATTATTATTATTATTACTATTATCATCATCATTATCATCATCATCATCACTGGAAATAAGGAGATTCTACTGATGAAATTTAGAAACAAGGATTCAGTGGAATGTGCTGTGTCATATGTGAATCGTGTTAAGAAATAGCTATCTACTTCAGCAGGTGAGATGGGAAATCCTAGATACAGACTCAAGACGTAAAGGGAAGCTTCATCTGAATGAAGCAAATGAAGTTATATCACTTTAAAAACCTTTGACAATCGTCATTTTGTTGTTGATACTGCAGATGCTATCATCACAGGCAAGACTGAAACCAGGAAACAAAATTCAGACTCAAATTAATGTTATTTAACTGTTTCAGATCAATTCAGCAAGTGATTTAGAAGAAATCTGAATTGAGGAAATTTCAACACAAATTTTTATATTCATTAGGACCATGATGATCTCACTGCTGGAAATGTAATACCTATTTATTACCATTAAAAGAAAACAAAAAAAAAAAAGCTGGGGACAAATAGAACAGATTACCATGAATGGATCATTCTATGCCTTCCCCATATTTAATAGTGCTCTTTATGTATATTTTAGAACAGGATGATTTACTCTGGAGATTATTTACTAATGGGTCTCAACAACTTCGATCTCTGGTCAAGGTATGCAGTCTTGAACTAAACTTCCTGTGCATAAGCCGTTCATTTCTTAGTAGACTTACCATGATTGAACTCTGACCTCAGAATCCATAGGTTTAATTAGTACCATAAGTGCAAGCCATCATCAAAGTTTGGTCAAGAAACTTACACCACAACAAAAAGTATTATTCAAAATACATTTCTTGGAACCACACTGATCTTGACCATTGACTCCAAAACTACAAAATTAATATGCCTCTTCCTTACATTAAGTGTACACTGTTTAGATACAAAGTTTGGTCAGGGTACATGGTCTAGATCAGGGGTCTCAAACTCAAACCACCCTGTGGGCAACATGCAGGCATTTTCGATGGCTCAAGGGAGTGTACCACCTCTGTTATTTCTCATGACACCTTGTGATGCCAGTCATTTTGCGGGCCACAGGATATGGCTCGGCGGATCAAATGCAGCCCACAGGCCATGTGTTTGGGACCCCTGGTCTAGATTCAAATTCATCAAGCAAGAACCATCTTTTGACAGTGACCTTCTACCCCAAACTCATTAAATTTCTTTCCAATCCAATAGGTCAGTCATTTACCAACTCTGGTAAATTGTATATATGTATTAGCATTTAATCTCAGCACAATAATGGTGCCAATTAAAAGTAAATTTCTAGAAATGCAAACATAATTGCACTGAAATAAATTGGTAATGGATAGACAGACAACACCATCACATAATAAGCTCCATATCTCAAGGCAATCATATACAAATTTGCATTTCTCTATCAGCTGTTGAAGTGCTTTCTTGCCATAAGCAGACATCCTTTCTTTTTGTAATCTGGGGGTGGGTGCCTCTCTAAAAGCTCAATAGTTTCTACTGGTAAAGCACAGATATACATTTCGTGCAGCCTGTACTAGCCATGCATGACAAACACCTATCCCACAACAACAACACTAAACTCTGTCTCATGAGAGACAACATGGAGAGATACCATAGGCTGTGGCTGCTGGTGTCTCATGTGTGATGATGGTCGTGGGGCGATGACTGGATAATGAGACAGACTAACTACCTCTGCTGACACTGGGGACAAGTCTCCATGCAGCGGGGATGAGTACGACAAGGAATGTTGTGGACTCTGATGATAGGTGACCATGCCCTGTTGTTGTAGTGGCTGACTCATCACATGTGATGGACTATCCATTATGGTATACTGCGGACTGCCGTTGCCATACTTCATATGTGGAGGGCTGTTCCCATTATGAAGGGCAGGGTGGGGTGGACTCAGTGCCCCCATTACTCCCTGATGTCGTGGACTCTCCATCCCATACACCTGAGGGTGGGGTGGTGACATGTCAGACATCATCCCTAGTTGGACATCTGGAGGGCTCAGGTTAGCAGCTGGCATTCGGTGAGGGGACAGTCTTGGTGGTGAGGAAGAGACTTCATTATGACCTTGGTCATCAAATGCAGTCTGGAAATAAAAAATGCAGGTCACATTTAAATGTAATTGATAAATGAAATCTTGGAAATTTATATTTACAGTACCCCATTCTCATGGTACCGATGGTGGTATGAAATGGTCTGATGGATGAAGAAATCAACCAAATTGTATGAAACCCATGGACCTCAAATGTGTGACAAATCATAAATAAAATACCAGAAACTGGGATCTAATCCTGGATTATATAGGTACGAAACAAGCACATTATCAAACCGCTATCACAGTCAGTTTGAAAGCTTCTGGCACTGCCATGTGAAGTATGGTCATTGATGTAATTGATACTGGGAACAAGCCCTCCATGTCCCTAAATTATAAAGCTAGACTTGACTCAAAAAAAAATATTTTGACCAATCACAGATTACTGAAAATATTAAGAGAAGATTTGTGATTGATGAGCCCGATAATGAAAAAAATAATATCTAAGAATTAAAGAGCAGAGGACTAAATTTTATTTTTCCACTCCTATATTAGTATAAACATGGATGCGGAGAATAAAGCTATGTTTTGACTTTTGACAAAACATTTTTTTTAAACAGATCACCCACCATAACTCTTTCAGGTCCAATCCAGTAAAGAAATAAAAAGAGGCCCAGATGGGATTGATATCGTTCATCTGGCTTACAAAACTTAACGGAGAACCATTTCATGAAGATGCCTTATGTAGTATTGTAACTTGTGCATAAGACTCAGCAAGGAAAAAGTTACAATCATTTGAGTAGCTTCATCAATTTAACTTGTACAGCCCACGCCCTGGAGGAAGCTGCCCATCCCTGAACCAGCCCCTGGGTTTAACATGCATGTAGTTGTTGTTGTAGTGTTTAATGCCATTTTTCAGCACACGATAGGCTATACATGGCGGCCAGTATTAATGGTGGAGGAAGAACCCTGAAAAACCCAGGGAAGAACCACCGACCCACGAGAAGCTACTGGAAGGCTTTCCCACGTACCCACGCTAGCCGAGCCTTGGACTTGAACCCACGCAGACAGAGGTGAGATGGCAGTGGTCCGTAACGGAGAGCGCTTTAGACCACTCGGCCACTCGGGGCCCCTACAACTTGCATGTAAATTGTCATGACAATCCCCCAAGTAGTTTAGAAAGATATCAGATGATAGACAACAGGAAATTCTAAAAGTTCTACTTGTCTATGACCAGTAGGACTATATAAAATAAAGACTATCTACGCAGCATATGTGCAGCCAGTTATGGCCTCTTTACAAATGCAACTTAAACTCTGCAAACTTATGAAGTGTTTTGAGTCACAATACAGTGAACTTTTTAAAAGAGGACATTATTAGGACAAGCAATTTTTTGGCTTTTTTGTAGGCGACAAACTTACCAATATTTGATTAGCAGTAGTTTAACTAACCTTAAGACAAAAAGAAATACATGTTTACAGTTGGCCAATCATTCCTGTTTTTTGTTGCCGACCCTTGTACTTTTTTTCTCCAGGGTAAATTTTTTTTTTCTTTCTCCTGAAATTGATTTGTGCATCTAATTCAGATGCTTTTACCCAGTACCTTAAGCGCTTAGTACAAAATATATATATACTAATCATTATAATATATATAATGTAAAACAAATACCTAATTTTAAAACCAATGTAATAGGAAACAGATTTTGTTTCTGGCATTATTCGAACAATATACGTAACCAGTCTGCAGACAAGTACCAGATTAATGTTTATGTTCCCACCCTGGTGATTACATTATGTAATTTGGCCAGAAGACTTCAAATGATCACAAGAAACAAACAGACTGTAATTAATCCTATGATACAAGTCACACAGGTTATGTATTCATTTAACACCAATTATTAATCTGAGTCTTCATACCTTTAAGCGGCAAGTATTCACTTCACTGGGATTCTTATACCTACATCCACATCCATTTGGAAGGTTATTATTTACATACCCCAAAAAGTGCATACAGCAAAATCAATGTTTTGGTATGTATGTATTTTTGGACAAAATGAACCTAAAGGTGTGATCCAGTACAATCTGGATTGAATGCCGCATGCTGTGATGTCAAAATGAATGCTACGCATATTGGAAAATAAATCTGTACCACCCTATATTGTGACAATTCCACTCAAAGTGGACCCACGTTCAGTACATGGCCATCATTGTAAAAGATCGCAGAGATTGATAATTTTCATCGAGAAGCTTTTTTAACGACATTTAAGATACAGATCATTAAAAAATAAGGATTGAATAGACTTTGGTTAAAGAAAAATAGTGTTAGAGTTTTAAAGAACTATTTGTATTTAATTTAAAATGAGTAAAAGCAGGTACATGACCCATGTGACTTGTACCATAATGGTTAACTGCATATAGTACCTAGATTTCCAAATCCAAAACATTCACAAACATTTATTATTTGACCTCTTAAATGCATAGTTGTGAAGCTGAGGTTACTCACCTTTACAGTCAGTGACCACGATGGTTTGAATATTATCATTTATAGGGTTTTGTTTCACGTTACTTTAAAATGCTCTGGACTCCATTTTCAGTGATATTTTATTTAAAAAAATTAAAATGTTGCTTGTTCCTGAGACTGTTTATTAAATATCTGTATCCATTATAAATTATCAAAAAAGTATAAAATACATGGTGTAATTTCCAAAGCTGGGGAACATAAACCATAAGGTAGTTTTAATCAACTTATGACTCCATCACCTTATAACAGCTAAAGAGGATTACTTGTAAAAACATTTCCCCCCAAAAAAGATTTTTTGAATTTTTTTGCACAGCCAAGATTAACAGTAATCCCAAAACATTACCATTTATACTCATTGTAAGTCAAGTCCAACTGCACCAACAGAAAATCTGGGTCTGTGCAGTTTGTTAGGAATAATCAGTAGAACAAACAAATTAGGTCCTGATCTGCAGGCATATTATACTATGACAGATCTGAATCTTTGCTGTCTGCAGTTTGACTTGACTTATAAGTGAGTATATACAGTAAATAAATGTACAAGTTACTACTGTGTTACTCATTGCTGAATTTCCAGCCCCAAGTAATGAATGGTTACAAAGAAAATAATGTGCAAAAATACCCTGTCACTAACTGTCCATAAAATAAATGCCATATGAGTATTAAAAATTCATCAAATTTGCACAGGTTCAAAATTAAGGTCGTTTTATGAAAAAGAAAGGAAATGCTGGTTTGTGAAGTTTTTAGTATGGCACAGTTATTGAGATCCTATCGTTTTCTGCAACATAAAACCTGTACAGCTGATTCATGGCAGGTCATAAACAGCTAAAGATTTCCATAAATGTTTCCTACTTTTCATTATTTTTTGTGCTGGTTTGTTACTGGGATGATTAAAAGTTTATAATTATTGCTTAAAAATGATTAATAAAAAGTGCAAAATATTGCAACTTTTTATATAATTTTACATCCAATCTCTCCCAGTATTCCGCACATTGATGCTGATATAATGTAATAATCCCATCACTTCATTCATTTTTAAAAATGGACTATGTGAATATAGCTGTTATGCAGACAACAAAGAATTCTTTTTACCTTTTATTACCAAGATGTACTTTAAATTCTAAAAACTGATTTTGTATTCAAGTAATGTTTTCAAAAATTTCACCCTGCATCCTACAATAGAAGTTCAGATGAAAAGTATAAGCTTATCTCGAGCTGATCTTTGTAGCGATCTTAATGACATTTATACCAGAGTCAGTTTACAAAATATCTAGCTTGTTTAGGTTACATTAACAAGCCAAAGTGACTCCTTGAAGAAAGGCAAGTAGGTGACAGGTGGTCTTCAGACTAAAATGGTCACTAATACTAGCTCCCAAGATTCTAATTACTGGGAAGCCAGTAGAGTGAATCCATGAAAGATTCTACATAACAATGTGGGCTGGCCCATGGCTTAGTGTAGCATGTATAACAAATTATCAGTGCATGTCATCTGATACTATCACAAAGCTGATCAAAGAAAAATACAAGATGGGATTTCAATTAGATTTAGTTGAAATAAAATAAAAATTGAAAAAGAAGAATAAAAGAGACCAACAGCTGGCTTGATATAAAATCTGACAAATGGAAAACAAAGAAAGACTCCATGGCTTATATAATAGCATGACTTTGCAGAATTAAGTTGCTTAAAGAAAAAACAAGAAAATAAGTTGACAAGGCTAGGTAATTCAATTTCTTGCCTGATAAATTCTGTTTAATACTAGTACTACAAACTGCAGGTGAGGTCTGATAATTTTAAATTTTTTATCAACAGTTTTTTTTTAAAAACCCACAGCTATATCCATATAAAATATACACTCCCTTGTAAGTAGAATCTAACTTTAAACCATGGACTCAGATCTGATGTTGCACATGGCACCGGCAGATCTAGATCTATGCAGTTTGTTAGAAACAATCAGCAGAACAAATAACACTGACCCTGATTTGCCAGCACATTATGAAATGGATGAATAGGCACATAGGTCCTAGAGGAATCACTTTTCCAATCAGAAGGCAGTAGTCCAAAATAATTATTTTACTTGAATATGATGCACACATAGCAATCTACTGTGAACAGCAAAGACTACAATCTTCCATGCAATAATGCCCCAGCAGATCAGCCATGCAATAATGCCCCAGCAGATCTGCCATGCAATAAAACCCCAGCAGATCAGCCATTGAAATAATGCCCCAGCAGATTTGCCATGCAATAAATGCCCCAACAGATCTGCCATGCAATAATGCCCCAGCAGATCTGCCATTGAAATAATGCCCCAGCAGATCAACCATGCAATAATTCCCCAGCAGATCTGCCATGCAATAATGCCCCAACAGATCTACCATGCAATAATGCCCCAACAGATCTACCATGCAATAACGTCCCAGCAGATCTACCATGCAATAATGTCCCAGCAGATCTACCATGCAATAATGCCCCAGCAGATCTACCATGCGATAATGCCCCAGCAGATCTACCATACGATAATGCCCCAGCAGATCAACCATGCAATAATTCCCCAGCAGATCTGCCATGCAATAATGCCGCAACAGAACTACCATGCAATAATGCCCCAACAGATCTACCATGCAATAACGTCCCAGCAGTTCTACCATGCAATAATGCCCCAGCAGATCTACCATGCGATAATACCCCAGCAGATCTACCATGCAATAACGTCCCAGCAGATCTACCATGCAATAATGCCCCAGCAGATCTACCATGCGATAATGACCCAGCAGATCAGGATTTGTTTTCTTGATTCTGACTGCAGTAAATAGCAAACTCCAAACTGCAACTGTAGATACAAAATTATACAACCAAACAATAATCAAATTGAAAATTCTTAACAATAAAACTCCCCCAATTTTGTTTAAATTTTGTATGTGTAGTGCTTACATTTGGTATCAAGGAATACAAGGGAAATGTATGGTATTTATCTTTGTCAGTGATCTGCTGAGGGAACATGAGTAATTATCAACTTTGAACCTGTGCATTCAAGTGCAATGCTATGTGATGATAAAGATTTCAGTAGATATCCTATTATAAAAAGATCAACAATTTAAACTAATAGTTTTAAGAATTAAAGTTGAGAAGTACTCCGAGGAAGACCATCAGACAATGAGACAAGAAGACCAAGAGAGAACAGACAATAATCATTCACACACAAGGATACAGATTGACAATTGAATGTGAAGACTTTTTTACTTATTTTTTTACCTGGGACACTAAACTAGCTCTGTAAGCTGCTAGCTGTTTTAGGTATTCCTTCTTTGCGACTTCTGTCTTCTTTTTGTACACCTGAAATGTAAGAAAAATTATGTAACTAAATTGAACTAATCTGCAGTTGGCTTGTGAACCCTATTTTTCCAACGACAAGTCTGCACAAAATGCACATTTACAAGAATAGCCCTCTGGAGTTATCAAACGACAAATACCTTATATACAATGTAACCTGCTTTAACAGACATCTTCATATTATGTATACAGTAGCATAACTATCTCACCAGGGGCCCCACAGCAAATGTTTTGTACCAGGCCCCCCCCCCCATACTGCAACTTTATTTTTGTCCTAAATGGGCTTAATAAGCAAAATGGTCAGGCCCATTGCAGAGCTGTACCCGCTACCACGGTTGTTATGCCACTGTATGGACACCTATCTATAAAGAATGCAATCATTCTGTCCCTTAACTTTGTAGAAAGATTTCACAATGCACTAAATCTACACCCCACCCCACCACTGTGCAAGAAATCAGTATGTCCTACATTGTATGTTTGCATTGCTGCTTACAGTCTGTTAAAATGGTGAGAATAAGCTCCAGGGATGGCATCGCAAAATAAACGCTTAGTTTGTTAAATGTGATAATAAACTCCAGGGATGGCATGGAAAAATAACCAATGTTTACAATCCATTAAAATGTGAGAATAAGCTCCAGGGATGACAAGGTAAAATAAATGCTTATTACAATTTAGTGATTAAATTCAACTTTATAAATGGGGAGGAAAATAACAAGGTCAAAAATATAATGAAACAAAGTTTTTTCCTCTAACTAGTTAGGTAAAAAATAGTACAGCATTTGAAGAAAAAAACCTAGATCAAATGCACTGTAATCTTTACAAATATAATTTACAAATATATTTTCTGTATAAAATATTTACCCATTTATAACAAATTTTGGATCAAACTGATGTAATAAAATATTTTCCCCCTCTTTGGATAGAAATTGGGAGATGCTTTGAGGAAAATAGCTAGAAAAAATATGTTATCATACAAAACATTTTGTGAGAAAAATATCATTTATGTGAGAAATAATTTATGAGAAAAGTAAATAACCCATCAACTTCATAAAACTCTGGAGCATAAAAATAACCATTGTACAGAATTTGGGAGTAATCTGTAGAATAAAGATCCTGATCAACAAGTGCATTATACTATGGCAGATCAGGATCTTTGTTGACTGCAGTTTGATGCAACTTATGAGCAAGTATATACGGTATCCTATTATACCATCAGCTAACATGCTGGCAGATCAAGGTATATACTAGTTTACAAGGAACAGAATAAATCTGCACCTAAGGGTGTGTTGTTTATGTCAGGCAAGTAGATCTAGGTTTACACTCTTTATACCTGTATACAAGTTATACATGTATACATTCAAATTTGTCAATGACACTAAATTAACAAAATCAGTCTATTTGTGGTGGCAGATTACTACAACCAGGTATAAATGTCACATCTGGATCCAATCTGTTGTGAATTAAACAAGGACTAAATTACCTAGTCAGCAGCAATATCTTTTTAAGAATAATGACAAGCTGTTAATGAATGATAATTCAGTATTTGATGTCCCAAAAGCATGCCTGATGTAATTTTCTGTTGTAATTACAAAGTTTATTTGAATTTTATTACATTTTTGGGGGACAGAACAATACTGCAATTAATTATAAAAATATCTAAAATATCTGTATTGCAGCAATCATCATATTAAGGTGTAATCGATCAAACACATTACGTTCACAAATGTGCTGGAACAAGCAATTTATCTCTCAAATATGTGACTTAAGACTAAAACATGTACAAGAAGTTAGATTAGAAACATCTGAAGTTGGCATGGTCACTACAAAGGGCTGAAGTTGGCATAGTCACTACACAGGGCTGAAGATGGCATGGTCACTACACAGGGCTGAAGATGGCATGGTCACTACACAGGGCTGAAGTTGGCATGGTCACTACACAGGGCTGAAGTTGGCATGGTCACTACACAGGGCTGAAGTTAGCATGGTCACTACACAGGGCTGAAGATGGCATGGTCACTACACAGGGCTGAAGTTGGCATGGTCACTACACAGGGCTGAAGATGGCCAGGCAGACATAGATCAATTTGCTGAGAAGCTGCCTTGTCCTAATGAAGTATCCATCTCCCGAGGTTTCATAAATGCAAATTAAGTTTAAATGATAATCCATAAGCAAATCTTCTAAAACAGATACTTGTGATGGTAAAAAAGATGAATCATCAAATCATCATCAACCAAATTAACAGTTCAAAGAAAATGTAAGCAGCAAATCAGAGTATGTTTAAAATTTATACCTTATGACAGACTGCCATTTTAGTCATCAAAATCCTCATTTTAAACCACTTTCATTTTATACCTTATGACATACTGACGTTTCAGTCATCAAAGTCCTCATTTTAAACCACTTTCATTTTATACCTTATGACATACCAACGTTTCAGTCATCAAAGTCCTCATTTTAAACCAGACTTTCATTTTATACCTTATGACATACTGACGTTTCAGTCATCAAAGTCCTCATTTTAAACCAGACTTTCACTTTATACCTTATGTCAGATTGCCATTTCAGTCAAAGTCCTCATTTTAAACCAGACAATCTACTGCTATTTTGACGTGGGCAAATGGACTCCATTAGTGGATTTTTGGTGAAAACTCCAGGCTGATATGACCATCAATTCAAGAGAAATGGTGAAAATATTTTCAATATGTTCATATTAGCAGCCATATTTGTGTGGTCAGATCAGCAAGACTTTCACAGAATCAACAAGATATTATTATTATTCTGGTGAATGTCAATATGACTTTCCAATTAGGAGGTGTAGCAATAATATGTTCAAGATGGATGCAATGGTGGCCATACTGGATGTCAAATCCATACCCCATGCTAATATGACATTTCAATCAAGTGGACAAGCAATAACAATAATTTCAAGATGGCTGCTTTAATGTCATTTTAGACATCAGATAGCACCATTTATATTTATGACCAAATAAAGCAGACCTCATAAAAATTCAGTGAAAACCCAATGTTCATACGGCTACACATACTGGAGCAGAAGCAACAAGATTTTCAAGTTAGCAATTTTGATTGCCTGGGCAAAAACATCTTTATTTCGAAACAACCAAACATCACAAGTAAAACTTATTTGGCAGACTGTCACTTCTGCCAAGAAAGAGTCATCTCTCAAGACATATTGTCTTTCATAACAGGTATATGTGCAAATGGACCCGTTTTCAATGAATTTCAGGACTGTTTAACACATTAACCCCTGGTGACGAGTTTACATGGCAGGAGGTAGTAGTCTACTGCCGAGCTCTGTAGTGTCAAGGTCATGTAAGATACACTAAAGTGGGTTGTATTATAGAAAGGTAGACAGACATAGCTCTACAATGATACCAAATAATCTGGAAGTTCTAGTTGCACTACAAAATACAGAGGCAATAACCTCATTTTTGGGACCTGATTTTTTTCCCCACCCAAAATTCGCCCGTGGTCAGAATCCGATTTTGAGTCTGGATTTTAGACTTTTTGGTCTCAGATCTAAAGCAGACCAGTATGAACTGCAAACAGACAGATGAACCTTTGCAAAAAGTAAGATAAAATGGGCATTTGGAATAAAGAGTGGTCTAGATACCAAAATAATGGTTCCATTTAGCAACCCAAAAAAAGAAAGAAAAAAAGAATTCCAACTTTTACCCTTCTGCTCATGCGCAAGCCAAATAGCCAATGAAAAACGATGTTTCTAACACAACTAGGCAGTATGTTATTGAAAAATCACCTGGGATTTGGTGTTTTCGGATCTATTCAGAAATAGCTTTCAAAATGTGTTTCCTACTAGATTTTCAGGCAAAAATGACAAAAACCTCCAGGGGTAAATGTGTTAAAATACTTCATGCATTCACCTCAAAATAATTTTATGTGCCAATAAAGATATACATCGACCATAAAACACGAATCATGTTTATATGTGAACATCGTATATACATGTATTTGTATACGAACTTCAAGAATGAACTACAGCAATATTCATCCAGTGGTTGAAAGTTTCACTTTTTTTACTCAGGCTTTGAGGGAATATGGAACAAATATCAATACAGGAAATCCAAAGACATAATTAACTAATCCTGAAAGAGAATAAATTTACTTAAAGACAAAAGTCAAAGGTTTAAGACACCAACAACATAAGGGATTAACTAGAGAACTGTCAGCACAGAGATGAACAGATAAAGGTTTACTGTGTGGCTTGTCTTCATTGTAACATCAAAAACACAACAAAAAAAAGAAATCGCACAAACCTGTCAAAAGTGGAACCATAGTGGTTCACCTCCCCCACAGTGATTTTGTTGCTGATGATGAAAAAAGAAGTAAGGTCTCAAGCTAGTACTGCAGAAAAGGTTGTGTTTGTAGACTCAACAAAATAATCCAGAATTTTACCATGTGTTTTAATATTCATATTGCTATCATTAAACAATGGAAAGCATTGTGCAGTGATAATTGTAAAGATCTGGAAGTATTTACTAGATGTGCAGCTGCCACAGAAATGGCAGTAACTAGATATTTTTGAAACTGGAAATCATCATAGCTTTAAGTGGGAAGCAAATCAACAGAAGTAGATTCTGCAATTTTGTGACTGATGGACTTCATTTTATATATATATATATATATATATATATATATATATATATATATATATATATATATATATATATATATATATATATATATAAGGGATCACAAAATTCTAATAGCTCTTGGTTGACATTTTGTAACAAATATCTCATGTGGCAGCAACATAACTCAAATTTATTATAAAAACTTTCAAAGGAGATGTAACAAGTCATCAAAAAAATTTGTCTTCATATAACTGATTATTAAATATACTGGAAAATGTTTACTTTTCACTTCAATATTATGTTAATATTCTCCTTCCATGATTAACTGGTTTTGTCTCAAAACTAAATTATTTATTTAAAAGTAACTTTTTTCTTTCAGAAAACTATAATGTATGACAGAATTTCATCCCCAAACCAGTATATTATTCCACTCCAGTGTATTAAAATTAATCATTGACAACAAAATGACCTATTATTTTGAAAATCGGATGGTGAACTTTTATTTCATTAGGTCCCGAAACAAGTTTTGGATAATGATAAGTATTTTTTTGTTTTTGTTTTGGACCTAGTCTGCTTTTAAGAGGTGAAGCACATTATCACAATAGGCCACTTGGTGTAGGAGGAAATGATGCATTGTCTACAGCACAGGCCCTGTGCCAATTGTTCAATTTTTTTTTGTTAAGTGCAGGTCATAAGCTTTCACACCTCTTTTGACTTGTGCTTAAACTCTATCGAGTGTATAAACAACTTGGAAAACAAAAATAAGTCATCGATGCCTCTGTAATACCACAAAATAATGACCCAGATATGCAGATTTTAGTTTCAACACTAAAATGTACATTGACATTGTACTGCTATGACTAAGTATACGTCATTTGGAGGGCAACAACCATTCTAGTTGTTCAGGGTGAGGGATTTGCTGTTACAATCAAACCGACCAATCCATGATTGCTGATTATTAACCTTAGTTATCAGCATACAATGTACACCTAATTTTGGATTATCTAATTTGGGATTATTTCACCTTTTCTTTCCCCTGTCTTTACATGACTTTGCTGAGCATTAAGTACAAAACCTTAGTTATCACCATACAATTTATATATAATCTGTGATTCTCTAATCAGGAATTATTTCACCTTTTCTTTCCCCTGTCTTTCTGAAAATGGCAAGAATATATGTTGTGGATCCCTGTTCACTCATGAAATGAAATGGTTTAATCCCAAACTTGGTTAAAGTGGTAACTATATAATCCCCTGGATGACTTTACAAAGACCTCAGGCAGTTTCACACCTATTACTATATACATGAAATACAAGATGAGGTTAATACCCACAAATTTCAACCTGAATAATTATTTATCAATTCTTAACAGGCATTTCTGTTTATTTTTTTCACAACTGGTTAAAATAGAAATATCAGTCCCACAGGGCATGACTGGCATATATGACTGATTCTAGAGGCATGGTATATTTGTGTTTCTCTAAAAACTGCACGAAACTTGTCAAAATTATAGACACCAGGTGAACATGTGAATATAATTCTGAGTTACTGAGCTTGTCACTTTAAAGTGTTAAATGTATGTATTGTGTGTGTGATTTGGATGTTTAACGCAACTTTAAGAATTCTTCAGTCATATCGCTACAATGTCTGCAGTGTGGTAGTTTATAGTGATGTCTAGCACTGGGGCATCATGCTGCAGAGATGTAGCATCATGTCCCACCCAGTCACATTATCCTGACACCAGGCCGACCAGTCCTAATACTAACCTCTTAATGCTGAGTGCCTAGTGAGGCAGCTGTTAGTACCATTTTTATAAGTCTTTGGTATGACTTGGCCGGGGATCGAACCCACGACCTCCTGCATCCAAGGTATATACTGTGTATAAATCATTCAAGTTCTTAAGTCATGAAGCTTTTCATGAATTACCCAGAAATGTCAGCATTTTGTGTCGTCTCACTTTGAAGATTTTTTTCAGAGTTGTGAGGCCTTCTTTCTTTATCCTTTGCAAATGTTTGTCTGCATCTTCATACATACATGAATTCATTCTGCCTGAATACGTGCTCTTATTACTTGCACTACTTATTAATATTGACAAGAATAATGGCTGTTCATTGTTAACAGTATACAGCCTAATCCTATGTTTTATGACTTTTTTTATATAATGCACCAGTAAATCTGAGTTTACACTATTTGTGCTTGGTGCAAATTGTTGATCATCACTGAAAACTGTATCCTGGTTCATGTGGTATAATGTGATTTGAAAAATATAAAGGGAAAGGTTCATGGCACATGTTTTCTTACTGCACACAGAAAGACATTTAGTCTCCACCCAAATGCAAAGCAGTAAAGACCCAGATAGGCTGCCATCATATATTGAAGATCATGGTCTATGCTGTCTCATCTGGTGATTTTATCTGGGTCTCTGTGTGTGTGTGTGTGATTTGGATTTTTAATGTAGCTTTAACAATTTTTCATATTGCTACAATGTCTGCAGTGTGGCAGTTTATAGTGATGTCTAGCACTGGAGCATCATGCCACAGACATGTACCACATCTTAATGCTGAGTGCCAAGCGAGGCGGCTGTTAGTACCATTTTTGTAAGTCTTTGATATGCTTCGGCCAGGGATCGAATCCATGACCTGTATCCAAGGCATATGCTCTAACCACTAGGCCACCAGAGCGGTCTTTTCTGGGACTGTAAAATGATGGTCTGTGCTGTCTGATATGTGGACTTTATCTGGGACTGCAAGATCATGGTCTGTGTTGTCTGATCTGTGGACTTTATCTAGGACAGCAAAGATATGATCTGCTGTTTGATCTGTTGACTTTATCTAGGACAGCAAAGTCATGATCTGCTGTTTGATCTGTTGACTTTATCTAGGACAGCAAAGTCATGATCTGCTGTTTGATCTATTGACTTTATTTGGGAATGTAAGATTATGGTCTGCTATCTGATCTGATGTATCTGGGACAGTAAGAATATAGTTTGTGCTGTCTATCTTTTGACTTTACCTGAGACTGTAAGATCATGGTCAGTACTGCGTGCAGGTGGGATGCATTATGCTAAAAAAATTACTGACTGTGTTATGAAAAGTGAAACCCCACATCTGTACCTTCAGTAATCACATCAATGTCAACTAATGCAACTCCTTATCAATCACACTGATAGCCTTGTCAGAGTCAGAGATAGCAGCCTCGGGCAAACTACATACATGTACCTCAGAAATTATAATTTTATTGCAAACTGTGCAGACTACATGACATCTCTCTCTCTCTTTTACTGCTATTGGTTAGCTATATAATACAGATTTACTACCATACTAGTATCTTCTGACTAAAATAAGCATACCCAAGAAAAATCAAATACCAATGGAATAGTCATAAATTTATACATAGTATATTGTATCTGTACAGATTCCATTTCAATCTGACCCCGATTTCTTACCTGTAACATTTTCATTTCAAAATTCAATGGACAAGGGCAAAGACTAATGCAGCCAAGCCAAAGTAGATACAGTAAAACCTGTCCTGAAAGACTGCCCTTTTCTGCCAAAAAAGTATGGTCTCCCTAGACAGGTGGTCTCTCATAACAGGTCACATTACTATATAATCAATAAATTTGTGCGTTGGGAATATCGTTTCTCGAGAAAAGTGGTCTCTCATAGCAGTGGTCTTATAATACTGGTTTTACTATACAAGTTTAAGCTGCAGAAATATTGTGAGAATAGTTACCATGGCATATGACCCAAATATATTGACTGATTGTTCAATCATGATACAGACATGAATTATGTACAAGTCATTATTACTAGCATGGCAACTGTTATATTGGATCATACAGTGATGGTTGATCCTGTGCAATAACGGCTGAGATATGTTATAAATGGATAGATTCAGATCATTAATACCAATATGACAAATATTCTATCTGAGCATAACATGCTGGTTGATATTGTGACATAATGAGCCAGACATGCAATAAATAGACACTTTCAGGTCGTTAATGTTTGCAAGTCAGTGTATATATTAAAATTTAACATAATCCCTACCAAGTGTTGGAACCAAAGTACCAGGACAAAAAAATGAATGTCTTTTATCCAAGCAAGATTACTGTTAATATGCAGCAATGACCACTATGTTATAAAAACATAGTTCATTAATAACAGCATAACACATGTTCCTTGCAAATGACTTTTATGTTCACCTTTTGACAGTGACAAGGTTATTTCTGTCACTAGTTACAAACCACTATAAAATTGGGGTACAGGGAAATAAGTAATTGCTTGGAATGTACAGATTTTGTTGTGAACTACCTATATCGGAGGTGCTCTACAGATAGTATTCACTTCTGTGAGAGTTTGGGTGTAAGGTTAAGTTCTTTACATTTGTATTATGTGCAATGGAGAGAATGTTGGTATACTTTTATGTTACTTTCATGGTCTGTGGCTAAAATTTCTTACTGTACTTGAGGAAATTGTACATGATCTAAGTACACTGCTAACTTAAATGAATGCTCCCTTGTGCCAAAAAGAATGAGGCTGCTACCATTACTATATTGTTGGTATGTCTTCAAACATTGTTTATGGACACCAAGATTATGTGGGTAAAATAATATTTTATTGTCTTTCAATGTAAGGACTTCATTTATAAATTTTTAAGAACATATCTGGATATTGTACTTGTGGAAATTGAACATGATCTACGAAACTGTAGAGTTCCACCATTATTATATTGTCTGTATGTCTTGTGTATGTTTATGGACACCCAAGTTTGTGTGAGTAAAATCATATTTTATTGTCTTTTAATGCCTGGATTTGATCTAAAAAAAATTTTTTTACGAATATATTTTCAGATACAAATGCAGCTCCATGTTAAAAAAAACAAACATCACATTCAGAAAGTTGGGGAATAGCTTAGTTGTAACTGGAAATATCCTTGTTAAGTTACACATATGATCCAAATAGACAAAATTGGGATAGCCACGTTTTACTATTCATTAACTCGCTGACACAGATAAAACAAATAACATTTTATTATAACTATATTACTTGCCTGTGGGTATAAAATTCTCAAACATAAAGACATTAGAAGACATCATCCCCCTGTGGTAAAAGAGAGGTGTTAAACATATCTTCATTTTGAAGAGTTCGTTTAATACCTCCATTGTGGATAATACTAAAACCATCATCTGGCCATGTACCCATTGCATGTATAGGCATTCCTTCAGTGAATCATAATGCATTTTTAAAAAAGATTTGAAAATCACAAATACCAGATCCTTTTCTCATGTGTATTTTATATAAGGCAGTTTCAAGTATTCAAATATAATGTAGTTTCCTATTAATCTTAAAAACTTTTAGTAATGGAATGAACAAACTGGAAGTGGGATGTGACCAAAATGTTGGTTTTAGAACTGATTTTTTACTTATTTATAGAGACTAACATATTTTAACACAAATACTAAATCTTATGTCAGTGTCGGTGACCTAATGCATAGTTTAAACATGGTTCTCCCAATTTTCAACAATTTAAGTAATACATGTAACAGTTTTTTTAATGTTTTCAGTCCCTGAATGGATTAATTTTAAGATGTTTTAGACAGAAAAGAACAATTTTTTTCCATCTGAAGACTTGCAGAAAATATCTTACATATGAAATATCAGCAAAATCAAAAAAGCAAATATGACAAAGCTCACTGCAATGTCAAAAATACATAAGAGCAGAGGGTAAATACAGCACATTCAGCAGTGTTTGAAACCCAATCTTAATTTAAAATGTATGTCAGCAACCTATAGCATGTGTGCCAATCGTGGCATGCCAGACTCTTTGGAAAGGCATGCAGTACAAGTTTTGTATTGCATGTAGTAAAAACAATAATTAAAGGGATGAAAATGACCTGGGCATGCAGCACTCTGCAACTGAGCAGACACAACACAGCAGTTCTAAAAGGTGGCAGATGCCTGCTGTAATATATTCCAACAGACCTTACAATGTTATTGTTTTAGTTTGAGTGAGATTTACAAGTCCTGAATTACAAAATGAGAAGTTTTATCATCAAATACGTCTGTTCAGAGATTTCTTTTGTGCATTTTTGTTGGCTTGGGTAGCTGAAGTTGTGGAACTCATTGATGGCCTTTACAAAGCATAGACAAATATATTACGATCTCAGAATGGGAAGAAGAAAAAAAAGCATTATGCAATAAATTACGTTCTTTACAATATCAATGTAGCACAGACTTCCATTTGTCTTCAGCATCACGACTAGAAGGTGTTTGACTTCTGAGGATAAATTTTCTCTTGCAAAAAGTAAACAGGACTAAGTAAACACGGTTTCTATTGGGGGGATTGTATTCTATTGAAGGTGGTCGCAAGAGGTGGTTTTACTGTATTTGGAGAAAGAGTACTATACCTTGTAATATCGAATTCATCTTATTTATTTTCAAAAGATTTCAACTTGGACATTTATGTGAGAAAGCTTGCCATTAGGTTCTCATGGGTCGGTTGTTCTTTCTGGAGTTTTCCCGGATTCTTCCTCCACCATTTATACTTGCTGCCATGTATAGCCTATTTTGTGCTGAAAAAATGGTGCTAAACCATACAACAACAACTTGGACTTTTATGTCTGATTATGTTAATTTATGTTCCATCTCATCCTTGAAGCCTTCATTTTAAAAAAGTGCCCCAGACAGGCTAAATATGACATGAATCAGAAAAAGTGATGCTTATGTCATATTACTGACACCCTTGATAAATTACTGTTAATGATGGGTGATAAAATTTGGGGATCACTGAGTTAAGCATTAATTTTTTTAATACAGATCTTTGACATTTGGTTTGTCACAGCACAAAAGTAATTGTTTTGTTCCAAGTATACTGAAGGAACAAGTTTCAATATAGCACAGAGATAAATTGGGCATACATACAAAAGTATTTGTGTTTTCTTCCATGTATGTGGAAAAGACAAGTTTTAATATTGTTGTTGTTGTTGAAGGGTTTAACGCCATTTTTCAGCACATGATAGGCTATACATGGCAGCCAGTATTAATGGTGGAGGAAGAACCCAAGAAATCCCCGGAAAGAACCACCGACCCTCGAGAAGCTACTGGCAAGCTCTCACACATAACCACATTGGCCGAATCAGAGACTCGAACCTACACAGACAGAGGTGAGATGGCAGTGATCCGTAACAGAGAGCGCTTTAGACCTCTTGGCCATTCGGGGCCCCTTTTAATATTGTATAGGGATACATTAAAGGTGTCAGACCAAGCCATATCAATGATTTCTTTTCCCAGGCTTGGAACAAAAGACAAATGTGGTTTTGTACTTGTCACATGCTACCCCTTTTACACTTTCCAAATATTAGTTACTATAATGGCACAGGAACAGTTGTCAGTGAACCAATTATCTCTACTGAACTAACATCTTGCAAATGGACAATAATTTTTACTTATTAGGAATACAACTGAAAAGATATAAAATCTATATCAATAATAAGTCTATATCTGTAGCTGTACATGTGATACTAACTGTAAATTGTAACTGTTGTACTGAAACACTGCAATTTGCAGAAGTCAGTGATGTAGTTTTCAGTCTGGGAATGTGATTATGGAAATACAGGTTGAACATCCATATCAAATACATGACCAACCATGTAATAATGTAGTCGACTTTCCAGACCCGTTTGCAAATTTCATCTGTAACAAAGTACAAACCATCAGAGATAACTTGACAACACAATCTCAATTGACTCGTTGTCACCATACAGTTGGGATACAGAATTTCAGTGGCAACCATTAGAAGCGTTTGAACCTGTTTATATGGATTTAGTATGTACAATCGTTATGAAGAGTGCACCAAAGTGCACCAAATGTGAACTTGATCCAATTCCAACATCACTGCTACCTGAGCGCTTAGATCCAGTATTCACTTACTGATGTTATTAATACCTTTCTCTCAAATGGGAAATTCCCATCATTTTTCAAAACTGCCATTGTAAAGCCTCTGCTGAAGAAACCAACACGTGACCATAACGATTTAAAGAACTACCGTCCAGTTTCTAATTTCCCATTCATATAAAAAATAATAGAAAAGGTTGTTCTATCCCAGCTTGTATCTCATCTGAATTCAAACAGTCTTTTTAGTGATGTACAGTCTACACATCGCCCATGCCACAGTACTGAAACTACTCTTCTAAAAGTAGTTAACGACATTCTCGCTGCTTTGGATAGTGGAAAGATTACAGTCCTCACCCTCCTTGATTTGTCTGCAGCATTTGACATAATAGACCATGATATATTACTTCACAGTCTCCAGCATGTATTTGGCATTCATGATATAGCCTTACTGTGGTTAAAGTCCTACTTGGTCAACAGGACACAAATTCTGTCCGCAAATGGAATACACTCCAGCCCAGTTAATCTATGTTGTGGTGTTCCACAGGGGTCTGTTCTTGGACCTGTTCTCTTCATTCTATACACTCAGCCGCTCTCAAGTGTCATAGATCATCATCCAGTGTCTCACCAATTGTACGCTGATGACACCCAAATATACAAATCTAGCCACCCAACCGAAGTTGATGCTACCATCCAAGGTGTAGAGAGGTGCATTTCTGATGTGAAATCATGGATGACAAATAACAAGCTGCAGATGAATAATCATAAAACTGAGGCCATTCTGATCACAAGACAAAGACTTTCTCAGTCATATCCTTTACTTCAAACTATAAATATCAGTAACACCAACATTAAATTCACACAGTCCGTATGAAACCTGGGTGTCACTCTGGACAGTACTCTCATGTTGCACCAACATGTCATGAACATATGCAAGGCTGCATATCTTGTGTTGAGATGCATCAGCTCCATTCACAAATATCTTTTAGTTGATGCCACTAAAACACTTGTGTGTTCATTAGTACTTTCAAAACTGGACTATTGTAACTCAATTCTGCCTAGTTCATCTCAACATCTACTTCAGAAACTTCAATACAAAGCTGCTCGGATCATACTTAGAGTACCACGATTAGAGCACATCTCCTCGCTGCTCTGTACTCTATGCTGGCTATTCATTCAATCCAGAATCAAACAAAAAATTTGTTCTATGTGCTACGTTTAACTGACGGACTCCAGTCCAACATACCTATCTAACCTCACCCATGTGTACACACCAGCAAGATACTTAAGCTCCTCCTCTGACAATCATATACTCATTATTCCTACTATGAAAACAAAGTCATATGGACAGCGTTCTTTTGCATACCAGGGCTCAGCAATGTGGAATGAATTGACCTATCGCCAGTTGTCAATCATTCCGCTCGACTGACCAATCAGCGAGCGCTATTATACACACCTCCAGACGCTGTTTACGTCAGCCATTTTCCTCCGACAAGCTGCTTCTGTCGATATTGACTTGGCTATTGTATATATTTACAAATTTCGCAACGGTTCGGAGAAGTCGTCCCACTTCATCTGGAGAAGTCGCCCCAAGGATCATATATAGTAATTCTGAGATATAGCCACATGGTTAAGGCTTTATTTATTGTTGTTTTTCTTCAACTTAATAACTTATTAAATTTATAAAATTTGCAATTTTTCAACTTTTCCATTTGACCAATTCCATTTCTGTACTTAACAAAATATAAGTGTTATCTGTCCCTTTTGGTCTGCTCTTCAAATCCTTAGATTTATTTTAATAATATTTGTAGAGATAGTGTTACCAATATTTTTTATTACATTTACATCTAAAGATGAAACATGCGTACTAGATGCAGTATAAGTAAATTTAATCGTCGGGTGAAAATGATTTAGGCGATCAATCATTTTTTCAGTTGAATGCTTCCAGATTATAAATATTTCATCTAAAAATTGTAATTCGTATTATTAAATTGAAAATAATCATTTTCCAAGACAATTTTTTAATATTTTACAAATATCTTCGCTAGATAGTGTGCTATTATTAGGAATGTTATCAAGAAAATATTTGCACACTTCAATACCATCTGCATGTGGAATGTTGGTATATAGTGATGTTACATCTAATGATACCAGAATTTAAATTATCAGATAGATGTGGAATAGACTTCGACCTTTTAATGAAATAGTTGTATCTTTAATGTATGAAGGAAGTGATTACATTAAAGGTTGTAAAACTCTATCAATAAATTTGGATAGGTTTTCAGTATATGAATTACAACTTGATATACCGGTAATGGGTCATCCTGGAAAATTTAAAAGTAAATTATGGTCAGGATTTTTAGGAGTTTTGGGTAATATGTAGAATTGAGGTGTACATATGTTAAGACGGAATGTATCAAATTCCTCATATATGGAATTATTATTTTTGAGGTGTACGTATGTTAAGAGGGAAAGTATCAAATTCCTCACATACGGAATTATTATTTTCAGCGATCTCATTAATGCATGTTGAAATTTTGTATTTAATTTCTAATTAACGTTCAATTTCTTTAACATAATAACATAATCATCTTGATTCACAATAATAATAGTGTTTGACTTATCCTTTTTAATCACTATGCTGTCGTCATTCATTAGATTATATACAGACTTAATTTCGTCCTTATAAATATTACTATGATATTGCTTTAATTTAGTTAATATCTTTTGTGATCGAGTATATATATATATATATATATATATATATATATATATATATATATATATATATATGAATCACGTAAAAGATGGCTTAATTGTTTTATAAAAAGGTTATTTACGTGACAAGTGTTGGGATGACTTCTCCAGATACGTGGGGTGAGTTCTCCGCATACCGACATAACTTAGATGAGTGCAAGCGATGGATAAATGCTCTCGCTTTCTGTCTGTTTCAATGTTGTTTCATGTTAATGTTATCACGCACGCCATTTTCACAGAATGTTTGTCGGAGGTTAAGACATTGTCAACTCACGTGTTCGGTAGGCGGAGTGATCTACCTTCTGGCGTAAGGTCAACTGCCCACTGAACTTAGACACAAAGACAGTGATCCCATTCAAGAGTGCTCTTAACACTCACTTATTTCAATTGCAAAAACAAACTTAAAGACCTAATAATGTTCCCTACCTTAAATATTTTCAACATGTTTTTATGTTTTTTAATTTCATGGCGTTTGTTTTTTGTAATAACATCATTATATATGTTTTTTTTTTAATTTTTATGTTATAGGTGTTGTATAACGTTGTAAAGCGCTTAAAGCTTCTAAAGATTAGGCGCTATAAAAAGTCCTCATTATTATTATCATTATAATAATAATAAATGGGTATGTAATAATATCCATATCAAACAATATCAGCCATGAAATATTTATGGGCATGTAATAACATCTATAATACCATCAGCCATGTAATAATAAATAGGTATGTAATAACATCAATATTAATCACCATTAATCATGGAACAATGGGTATGTAATAACATCCATATGAAACACCATCAACCACGTAATAATAAATGGGTATGCAATAAGATCTTCACATATTATGTTAAAGTTTAAATGATAGTGTGGTGTACAGATTAAGTAAATGCCGAAGACCACTGAAAAAACTTTTAAATATAAAGTGAGGAATGCTATGTCTACAACTATGCATATAACTCCCACAATTACACATCCCCATTATACATCTTAAAAACACCACCACAAAACTTAGCACAAATTCTCAACATCGACATGCCATCAACAAGTACTGTCACTGCCAGAAATGTAATACCCAATGCTTCACTTATACTTTGTGGGAGAGGAAAAAAAATAGTTGTTGAAAATATTGCAAAAATATACCTGTATGACTAATAAAAAACAAACTTATGACTCATATGTATATGCTGGACAAATGTTAAAAGTAGACTATGCATACTTACATTTTTGTGTTCAGGATCCAGTCCCTCCCACATGGATGCTACAATTTTTGAAACCTCACCAAAGTTGACAGTGGAGTTCTGTCCCTTTATCGCAGCCTGGGTATCACGGAAGAATAGGGCATATGCTGATACTGGCCTGTAAAATAGTAATGATCTTATTAAGATGTCTGTGTTCAATATCTTCAGCTTAAAAAGAATTCAAATCTACTTTCTGCAATTCATTTATATTATAAATAAATACCATTTCATCATAATGAGCAGATTGTTGTCAGAAATGCTACAAACAAACAAAATACAGGTTGGTGTGGAAAAATCATTCAAAATTCAAAACGTTTCATAAAATTGTTAGAACAGGATTTTTCTAATTTAACAAGGAAACTAAATCTAGAAAGAATCCTACACTCTGAAGTACATGAAACAGAATGATATACGCAACATGACAATAACCAGCATTTGTTCAAATGTTTTTGTTACAAGCATGCTATAGGTATTAAAATGATGTTCTGGACAAAACATGCATAACATTTTCCATCATTCTCGCTAAAGTGGTTAATTACAAAACATGGTTGGTAGTTATGGTGCCCAAATACTGAGGATCACGACTTGACAGTGCATGCTACTTAAGGCACAGATTCAGTCTACAAAGTGAACAATACAAACAGCCTCGATAATGAGACTGAAACTGTTCAATAACAAAAGACCAATTTTCTCATGTTCCTACACATATGGTACTTGCCAATCCTAACAAAGAAAAGTTTTACCAGAGAATATTTGGTTTGGTTTTATGGGTTTAAAACAATAATTTTTCAGCTTACATTAGGCTATACATGGTAGACAGCAGGTTATTTGACGAAGGAAGAACCCAGAAAAACCCGGGAAAGAACCACTGACTCATGGAAAGCTATTGGCTTTCTCACACACCTACATCTGCTGAGCCAAGACTCCAACCCACATGGACTGAGGTGAGAAGTCAGTGATCTGCACAGTTGAGTGCCTCAGAAAAGTCAGCCAACTGTGAGCCTTGCTTTCTATACGGAAAAAATCCCTATTTTGGATGCAGATTCCATCAACCCATGAATACAGAATCAACTTCCAATACAATATTATAAAACAAAATACTTACTTTTGTGGTTCATTGGGATCCTTCTTTTTCCTCTTTTTAGGTGTGCGGGGTTTCTTGGCCCCTTTTGATTCTGGTACAGGGTCATCTTGAGCTTGACGCTTGATTGCCAACTGCAACACATTGTGACTCAATTATACTTAATACTACAGCTTTAGTTCCAAAGCCAGGCTACCTAAATGTATATACTATGACCCCCCCCCCATGAAGACCATCAAAATAGGAAATGTACCATATAATAAAAGTTTTCTCAGACTCAAAAAAGCAGTCACATTACCTATATTCAATACGTTAGAAATAATGAAAATGATGAAAAAGACTTTTTCATGATTTTTAAGTCATTAAAAAAATTGTTCCAGACATTTTCAAGACCCGGAAACGCCATTTTCAAATTTTCGGACCTTTTCTAAAATTCCCGACCTCAGTGAGAACCCTGTATGCTGTAGAGTCTTTACCTGTGGTCTGTGTTGTAGCGCCTTTACCGGAGTAAAGCTGTCAAAATTTTAGGGAACTTCTACCAGGTACCCAGTCAATGGTAGATTGCATTAAATATGTACAAACCTGAAGTTAAGTCAACATTTTGTAAAATTTTTTTACAGTATCCTATAAATATCACCACCTTATGTCATCTGGTACAAAGTTCAAGAATTCATCCTCATTTTCTGATAAAGTTCTGAAATTCGTCCATAGTCGTCTAGTAAATCATCAAGGTCTAGTCATCACAAACATCATCTGACTTCCTTTCCTTGGCCTCACTGTCATATGCTTATTTAGAGACTGAGCTTTAGCTCTGTAAGTAACATTTTGATCCTACAATTTGTGAAATCTATTCAACGGTTTCAGCTACCAAATAACCATCCTCTGTTACTTGCCACTGTACCTCACTCGCAGCTCAAATCAAAGAGTTATCATGTGGGAAAACAAGCAATGGAATTGAAGTCAATTATTTACTGCAAGAGGCAGGCCCCTGGTTGGCACTTAAAAAGTACATGTATCTGCAGCTCAAATAAATAGACTGTCAACTTAAAAACAATGCGAGTACTGCCTTTACAAGCACTGGCAAAAAACTTGTGTACGGTAAATGGGTTATTATCAATGGGCCCGTAACCAAGTACCCATTGGGCTATGTCGTACAGGCTTTACCTTTGGCCTACGTTGCAGAGACTTTACCTGAGTGTTAAACTGTATGGGCTACTCTGATTAAGCTAATTAAATTTGCAACTTCTACTATTCTTTTAAGCAAATCCATGCTGGAAGCCTCACAAACGCCTTCATCATGACTGTCCCATATAACCTTCAAGGTTATTTCAGTGATCTTTAATGGATTTTAAGTTTCCCCATGTATACCTAAATGCCTTCAGGATTTAAATGCTTATAAGTTTAATACAGCTAACAAAGTTTCCATCAAACAAGATTCGTATCTGTACAATGCATTTACCCATACCGCAGACATGCAGACCAAACAGTTTAAAAAGAGAGCAAACACCGAATAGTTGCAGGAAATGGTTGAAAACCAAACCATTTATACATGTTTATAAAAACAAACATGTCCATAAATTGTAGTATGACAACCTAAAGTAGGTTTTGATTAACTGTTAACATGGTTTTTGTCAAGAACGTTAGTCAAGATATTTAAAAAATGTGCACAAAACTGAATATAAAGCAGCAGAAACTTCTATATGCTTGTTCTGTAAGTTTATGTACGTGATGTTTTGCTCACTGACACAAAACATCACTATCCATATCAAAACAGCATAACCTCATCCACAAAATGGCCCGAAAAATCAACTCTGGTCATTTATAAAAGCCAATGGCAACTTCTTTTTACCTTCATAATAAATTAATTATATCCTGACCTGGAGGGAGTGGGATGAATCTGATTCAAATCTGATGGACCACCAAATCAGCTTGTAAGTTCATCTGCAATAGCCAGCAGGTACTAATTCAACTCCCATAGCAAACATGGAAAAACCATCATATTCAAGAACTTAAAATTTCTGGGTGCTGATGATCAGACTTACATTTCTCCATGCAGAACTATCCTTGGTGCAAGCTTCTGTGTGGAGAACACCACATGATGTATAATCTACATGTGCATGAAACACGTTATTGATTCTGCACCAAATGAATCAGGTGCTACTTTCATTATTGAGTACTCCTAAATCAAGCCTGTAAAAATACTAAAATTGCATCAATAGAATTTTGTTGATATTTTTTTAAAATTACAGATAGGATAAGCTCCCAAAAGATATTTTTGCTAAAATTTTAATTTTCATTATTAACCAATAATGGACAACCAAACCCATATATTCTCTATTATTTGTTCACCCATTTCTAGACTGGTTCACAGTTCTTCCATATAATTAGTACCATGTGTCCTATATACATTAATATACCAATTATATCGTACAAATGGTCAGTAATTATTCAATTGCCATGCTAAGGCAATCTTTGTGATTATTCTGTCACTAACGTGCTTATGAAATTTAAAAGAACTGAGGAATTTGACTCCTTTAAGAAGAGTAGCTCAATGGGACTGACATTCTAATGTCCCAAAAACAAATTTACTTTAATTCAAACAGGGTTCATACAGAATTCTGAATGATAAATTCAAAGACATTTTGCAAACTTTCAAAGAGCACAAACGTAAATTTCCAAGACCTATTTTCGCTCGCATTTTGTATACAAGTAACGTTACATGAGAAAACGAATGCAAAATACTACAATATTGTTTAATGATAAAATTCAAACTATAATTAATTTCCTAAAATTGCTTTATAATGATCTGGAAGATAGGTTAGCATTAATTGTTGTTTCAGAAATATGTATGTGCATCAGATTTAATACAAAATAAATTGTTCTCTTAACAGAAATTAAAATGTTTGGGTTTATTTCAATTTTCAAAGACTTTTAAAGACCTCTGGGTATATAATCTGTCCAATTTTCCCAAACTTTAAATGCTACCTCATTTTTCCCAAACTGTCAGAGACCCTGAAAGACCATAAGAACCCTGTTAAGATAAGAACATTATTTTTAACTCCTTGAGTTTTTAAACCCTCTCTCAAATTTTTCAGTGACACGATTTTCAAAATTAGCCACTGTGGCAACGATCCTAAGTATGTAAGATGGGCACAACTTTGATTTAGGACAAATTAAACATCATTAGGAAACTTTTGGTGAAAACGCCATGTTGATATGACAATCCATACATGGCAGCCATATCTGAGATAAAATCAGCTCTACCGTATATACTTGTGTATAAGCTGAATAATTTATGAAAAAATAAAGGACTGGAAGAAGGGGGGTCAGCTTATCTGCGGACCAAGGTCTAAACTTGAAAGTTTTTAGGTCTTTTGGTTGACTACTGTAATGGCTGTAAATCTTGGGACACAAAACAGCAAATTTTTCCATGTTCTATGACATCATAATTTACATGTTCTCGAAGAGTGGTAATAAGAGAGGCTAAAATTCTCATATAGATCAACTAAGATCAACATCAATCAATTTTAGTTTTGTGTTTTAGCTGAACGAACATAACTTTCCACAAAATGGAAAGCTTGATGTTTTGGCATCTCCTATAGGGAAGTCAATCAACAAAACCCTGAAACTGGCTTGTGATAAGAGGGAATTTTGACTGGTAACTAAACCAGTACATCGATGTCTGGTTGCCCTTTATTCCACAATATTAGCACGATTACCATAGTCTGGTAAAATGGGGTGTAAGACATACAAATGCTGCGTGGTATTTTCATTCCTTTTTTTTATTTAATGATGGTAATTAAAATTGGTATATACGGTATAAAAATGCCAGGTGTTCACTCGTGTTTCTTTCGTGGGAATGGCACTACAGCATATGGAGTTACAGTATTTCTAGTTATCATTCTTGGGATTGAAATTAATTGTGGACGATTTTATTGTTTTTGTTCTGTGTTTTCTTCTTTTTTAAAATATTTTTGTAGAGGTAAAAAAAAAATCATTAATTTATGTGAATAATGTTTAAACTTAACATTCTATTTAGTGAAGAAGCAAATTCTTTATAGCAAAGTAATTATTTCGTCACAATAATAATTTACAGGTGATACAACAGAACATGTAGGACTTTTCTTGTTTAGAAGAAATGAAAATCAAAGACATATACATAATGTAATAATCAGGAGTTCTCTGAAAAAATCAGAAGATATGAAATCTGGAGGTAGGCTTGGAGCGGCCCCAAAAATTGGGAGTTTTTTCCCCCTTCTGACGTGAAAGTTGAAAGGTATGGTGTAAGGTCGCTTATATCAAACTACAACTCAGCTTTTACAGTATTAGCATAATTTTCAAGGCATTATTTCTGAAACTTTAATATTGTATTTTGGAGATATCATTAAAGTTTAGCTCAATGCTTGGTGCCCATGATGTGACTCAAAGGGATGTACTTAATTCAGCCCGTAATAAAATCTACAATGTACATGCGGTGGCGCTACTATGTAAACACTTTTAGGTGCCTAATTATGAGCGTTGAATCGAACTCTATTGTTTGTTCGTTGTGCTGTCATACTGGGATTACATTTCAATGAGTTAAGTATCTACAATTTCAAAGCAAAGTAACAACGTAGTTACCAGTGTATTGATTTAAAATGTCCAATGCAATAATGCATAAACAAACAATAATCGAGTCAAAAGGGAGAGGTAGTGTTACAGCAACTCGCGACTGCTAAATTCTTGTCATTGTTCGATCAAATTAAATACAAATCTAAATTAGGCAGAAACAATAAGAGAACAGAAAATTAAATAAATTACTTTTCACACAAGTTTAAACCATTTCTTTTTAATAATCATGCACGCCAACCTTGAGATAAGTATACATGTAATTTTTTTAAATACAAGTTTGCCTAAATAAATGCATTTAGAACTTACATCGTGTATCAGGAGATGTCTCGGAGTTGTAGGTCAGCTTATATGCGGGTCATGCACTTTTTAGTGTTTATACCTGGTCAGTTTGGGTGTCGGTTTATATGCAAATGGGCTTATATGCGAGTATATATGGTAATTTCATTCAAGACCAAGTAAATACTATAATCATTCCCTTATCAATATGATTTTCCATTTAAGAGTAGTAACAAATTGATTTTCAAGATGGCAGCCACAGCCGCCATACCAGATGTTAGATTGGAACCATTTTCATTTAGTACCAACTAGACATCAGAAGTCTTCTGGTAAAAAACCCAATCTTGAAAGGACTTTCATGGCCGACTTTAAGTGACAAGATCTTAAAGTTGGCCATGATTATAACCATACTGGGATAACAGATCAACACAATTTCTATTTATGACCAATGCAGATACAATAGAAAGTCTTCCAGTGAAAACCCCATGCTAATATGTCTTTACTAATAGCAGAAGATGGCTGCTGTGGTGGGCATATTGGCTGTCAGATTAGCACCAGTTTCATCTGGGACCACCAGATATTATAAGACTTCTTTTGTTGAAAACCCTATGTTATCATGACCATCCATTCTGATGCAGTAGCAATTTTCAAGACAACAGATGTTATTGCCATACTGGATGTCAAGTCTGCACTGCTTTCATTTAGGACCAACCAAACTCAAAGTGGTACGCCTGACCAAGGTTTGTGACACAAATCCCTGGGAAACTGGTGATAAACATTATTTACTGCTTTATTCAATGACAAAGAGTGATCGTCCTCTGCCTCATTAACAAAAAGGTGAGAAGGGACAGTGGACCCAAAGGGAGGGGGTACCACATCTGCCTGCTCTGTGTCAAACTCATTGGCTTCAACGAGAACAGAAAAATGATCTTTGTCCTATACTTTCCCCTGGGAGGCATAACTCTGTAACCCAATGTCTCTCTGTTGGGGGAATGTGTGTGTGTGTGTGTGTGTGTGATTAGGATTTTTAACGTAGCTTTAACAATTTTTCAGTCATATCGCTACGATGTCTGCAGTGTGGCAGTTTATAGTGATGTCTAGCACTGTGACATCATGCCGCAGACATGTAGCATGATGTCCCACCCAGTCACATTATCCTGACACCAGGCTGACCAGTCCTAATAGTAACCTCTTAATGCCGAGCGCCCAGCGAGGCAGCTGTTAGTACCATTTCTGTAAGTCTTTGGTATGATTTGGCAGGGGTTCGAACCCACAACCTCCCGCTTCTGAGGTGGATGCTCTAACCACTAGGCCACCGGAGTGGTCACTTGGGGGAGGAGAAACTTTATGTGGTAACTGCTTTAGCGGAGTTAAAGGATTGTTCATAGCAGAATCTGCCGGTGGTTTATGGTATCTCTCCCAAGTTCTTATTAAATGCGGATTGCTGATCTGACATTATATTTTCTGATGGTTATAATTTCTTCTTTTTTCTTACATTTTGTATCTGAAAATTATTCATTATTCCACTTGCTATGCCAAACAATTCACCACCTACAGCAAAAATACATAGTGAAAACACTGCTTACTTCTTTTTCTCCACCTGGGATATGTTTACATAATATAATGCACTTCCTTAAGATCAAGACAATGTATAAAATTAATTTGCTACACCTCAATGTACAGAACTAAAAGTGCTACACAGTCTCCCCAAAACAGAGTGTCACTCATTTTTGGGAAGAGTTCACCTGCCACAGTGATTAATATATGATACCTACAGTACAGGTGTTTGCCCTTCACTCCTAAGAGACAAGTGACAACTCCATTGTCTGATGAAAGATTCATCTGTCTCACATTTATGATGACAGCAAAAGTATTATTACATCAACCAGGTGATGACAGTTCCTAGCTCTGCACAAAAGAAAGCAGTATTGATACCTATTTTAAAATAAGAATTTTGTTTTCGTTGTTGTAAACACAGGTTGGTCTACTTACTGGATAAACATACAGATAATGAACAAGTCCAAAATTGTTTTCATTTATGGAAGTTTTACATGTAAAAAAAAACTATAGTTACGAGTACAAACTGTGCAAAAAGCAAGACACATAACATGTTTTCCATAATTTATCTTTTAGCTTGCAATACTTTCAATGAATCATGCAATGGAAGATCAGGGACTATGGTGTTGGCAGTGGTACTGTGTGAGTGTAATTTGGATTTTTAACAGAGCTTTAAAAGTTTTTCAGTCACATTATGCTGACACCAGACCAACCAGTCCTTACACTAACCTCTTAATACTGAGCACCAAGCACCATAATGGCAAATGAACATGGAACAGGTTTCTCAATATCTCTAGGAGATTTTCTACATTAGTTACAGCTGCCATCTCTACAGAGAAATTCATTGTGATTGTCAGTTCTATGATGGCATGCTTGCTTGGGACTGCAGGTCATCTGAACCATTTCCAGTAACCAACGAAGTCTAGAATGGCCATGTTGCCACCAACCCTCTTCACTATGATGTCCACTGCAATGCTTACAGATGCCTTCCTTGACTAAGAAACAGGGATCAACATCAGATACCAAACTGATGTCAAACTCTTCAATCATCAGAGTCAACAGGCAAAGATGAATACAGGAAGTGACTGTTCGTGATTTCCTACTTGTCGACAACTGTTTCCTGAATGCCAAATCTGAGTCCAACATGGAGCCAAGTATGAACCATTTCTCCTCAGCTTGTGACAATTTCTGTTTCACAATCAGTATCAAGAAGACGCAGGTGATACTGCACCAGGAAAACCTTAAACAGAGCTTTACCATCACAGCAAAATGGCCAAACCCTCATGGCAGTGGACAAGTTCATCAAACCATGTAGTCCACATTGATGTAAAATTGAACGCCAGAATCACAAAACAATACAAACAAAAAATTCTTTACTAGTGTGTGTTAGTCTGAAGTACATGTACAACTAATAATCATCCCAAGATTTTAAGGATAGAGCCAAATCTCTACCTTGATCTTGGTCACTAAAGTGCTCGATAAATTCTAAAAGGCATGATTAACTTCTTGATTATTAGGACTCAGTCTGTGTTTCATGGTGTTCACAAAATACCCAACAAAAAAAAAAAAAGAAAAAAATGAATCATGCAAGTAATTCCACAATGGGAATAGAATACCCACTTCATAAATTTTTTGACCATAGTCATAAATTTTTCAGCTAATCATTCAATCCAGTGATTCTTAACCTATTTGGGCGGCGACCCAGATTAGGGTTTGTGGTGTTATCAAGTACTGAAAAAAAAGGGGTAGGAAATTTAAAATTATTGAGGCTGATCTTGGTGACCCACTCAAAACAGTATAGTGACCCATGGGTTAAGAACCATTGATTCAACCTATCCACCTCTGTACCATCCAAATACATTCCCCTCCTTATCATGCACCATGCACTGACCAGAGTTATCTCAACCATAATTAATCTTTATTGCCATTTGTCACTCAAACCACAACATGTGCCAATACCTATGGACTCATGACCAATCCCTATCACTAGCAAAGGTGTGCTGATCCTGTGACTCAAAGGCACACTGGCAGACTGATGGCTCTAAAGCCCTGTTAACAATCCCAGTAAAATCAAAGCTGGAGTCTAGTCCCTATTTTACTGCCCCAGGCAATCAACAACTGAAGACATAGTTCATATACTGTTCTCAATGTAAATAATTTACATGTACATGATATTACCTATATTGTTTCCAGCAATGGATTATTTGGGAGAATATACTGCTAACTGTATCTGGGACTGTGACAGACAACTTATGTTTTTGACAATAATAGCTCTTATCAAGCTCTTCTAAAATTTCCAAACCATTACTGCACAAGATTCACAGACCAAAACATACCATTATGCAGAATCCCTGGATGTGATTCGCATACATGGCATTATTAACATAAAGGTTGATTCCAAAGCATTCAATATCTTGGGGGAAATGTTCTGGAAGTTAAAACATTCAAGAGGAAATTCTCCAAAGGATGGGCCTCAGCCAATGCTTGAGAGAATGGACTCTGCAGCTTAATCTAATACATAATACAGATTTGAATACCTAAATAAATCTTGACCCATTACCCTCTAGGGGTCCTCTGATAGAATACAGGGATATGTTAGAATCAAGAGAGACAGCTCCAAAGAAAACAGACCGATGGATAGATGGGGATTGTTGGTTTTAACCCTTTAGCTACTACAGCTGTTGTGCAGTTTCACTACTGCTGAGTGCTATCGTATCAGTTACTGAGATTACTGAGGCTGGTTGCTTGGCTGAATACTAGAACATCTCATGACTGCTACAGAAACTGACAATAAAAACATGGTTACATTTATATTCATTATTTCAATAGATTTTGCTGATTTCAATGAAATAAAAAACAGATTACCTTGCATAGTGTCTGTTATTCATAAATTTCCACTTTATATACTCTAACATCCCATCATACAAGAAATGTAAACTGTTTTGAATCACAAAATAAATCCAATATTTACATATGTAAACATAAAAACATGAATGAAATCCACACTCTAATGAAAAAGTTGAGAGTGGTACCTCTCAAAACAGTCATTATCCACACATAAATGTACTTGGCATTGTTTGCAACCCATGAAAACTTCATGTCTCCTCCCTTCCCTAACATACATCTTGTATCTCCCACCTTTGGGAACCGTCCTGGCCAGTGCCATAAACCTTCAGTATCAATACTGGACAGAGATTTTCTTTTCCTACTTCCCTGAAAGCCAGCAACCATCTGTTTGGCCAAGTTCATTCTGAATTCAAGCTGTGTTCTGTTTTTTTTCTTTTTCTTTTCCAGACTTGGTGTTGATCTGGTGGTTTGGTGACTCGTTCATCTGCAACGTTTTTCATCTGCTGTTTTTTCTCTTAGAGTTACATTGGATAGCCATGTGGGATCTATGTTGTTAAATAAAATATGGACAATTTTCTTCTCTTTTCAAGCAATACAGACCAGTCTCTTTTTGCATGATTTTCATATCCCCCTGGCTTTTTAAACCACTTTTTTTTATATAAAAGGCTCTGCATTTCTGTCCTATTTCCTTGGACGGTAGCACTAAGATGAGTCCATCCCAACATAATTGGGGATTTGAAAAGAAATTGTCCATATAAATATGGTGGTTATTGTTTATTATTTTTTTGGTAAGGTATTTCACCACTCTAGAACCTAATCCTTCTTCTGCCACTCTCCCTCTCCGTCCATCGGGCTTTCCAACATACACTTGAAGTTCTTGGATGTAGCTGGTTTGGGGATGCGCTCTTTCCCAGACTTGAATGCCAAATTTTGTGGGTTTGGCCGGCAGGTATTGCTTAAATCACAGTCTTCCTTTATAAGCAATCATGCCTTCATCAATTGATTGGTTTTTGGGAGGGTCATAATTTTCCAGGCATTTAGGCAAGACTGTCATGGAAAGGTCTTATATGGAAAATCTTGTCATGTCCTGGTTGACCTCTGGGTGGGTTGAAGCTTGTGCCGTTGGCATGGAAATATTTCCCTATTTTTTTCAAATATTTCTCCTGCCATGATTTCTGGTATTGCTGGGATCCCAAAATATACAGATGTCATCCAGACAATGGAATATTTGGGTATCTGCATAATACTCATGATGGGCCATCAAACCCTTGTGCTTAGGAAATGGGGAAGGGTCTTTCAACTTCCTTTCTGACCATCACCACATATTCTCCAAAAGCCCGCCTGCGAAGGGGAAGCTCTGAAATGGGCTTATTGCTTGCACTGAGCCTTAAAAATGTTTGCTGATGGACCCTAAGGGTGGTTGGGATGATTTTGCTTCTTGATGGTTTATAAGAGCCAGGAGTGGATGCAAGCGACCAGTGTTGTTAGGCCCTAAAATCCAGAGTAGCCACAAAGGGGATGAGCCTTCAGAAGAGAATATACGTCTCAAAAGGGGTGGGGAGCACTTACAGAAGGATTTTACTGTGTTCTAGTAAGACCTTGGATCTGTTCAGAACCTTTTCGCTATGGAGGTGGAGAAGCTCTGTCAGAAAGCCAAGAACAGACAATGCATGGCAAGAAGTTTCTGCCACTGCTTCCAAGAAATGATGAAGAGCCATTGGTAACATTTTTCATCCTTAATCTTAGATTATAGGGAGATATTTTTTAATTTAGTCACGTACTCTGGAAGATCTTCGACACATTTTTTAAAAAAGCAACTGCTTTCAGAACATCTATGGTACTGTCTGTTGTTAACCATTTAAAATCCTGTGAACAAGTCTGATGATGCATCAAAGGGGACATCAATAATCCACTGAACTGCTAATTTTTCAAGCTTGTGAACTCTGACGAACCAGTACAATTTCCCCATATAGTTGAAGTTTATATTACAGAATTTTTGAGTCCATTGTCAGTTACCCTTTTTTTAATTCAAGTAATGAAAATTTAAAATGTGAGGGACCTACAAACATTATCTACCTTTTTTCCCCATAATTACATCCAATAGCTTTGAAACGCTTGCATATTCTATTGCCTTAATTGTATTTACTTTCCAAAACTTCACTACAATATAGCAGTTGAGATTTCTGAGCTACAATCAGAAACATCCCCTTGGCCTATAACAAATATATGAGAGCAAACGTCTGCCTCTTCTATTAAACAACTGACTTTAATCCGATGGCTTGTTTTCCTACATTACAACTCTATGAGCCACAAGTGTGGTACAGTGGCAAGTAACAGAGTGTGGTTATTTGATCTTGCCGTACAAATGATGCATACCTTTGCAACCCAATAGATTTCACAAACTGTACGATCAAAGTGTCACTTTCAAAACTCAAGCTCAATCTCTAAATACACATATGCATATGACAGTAAGGCCAAGTAATGCGAGTCAGATGGTATTTATTATGATTAGACAACAATCAAGTTTTACAGAATTTTATCATATAATGAGGATGAATTTTTGGAGCTTGTACCTGATGATATTATGTAGTGATTGATATTCATAGGAATTTTTTAAAAATGTGGACTTAACTTCAGGTTTGTACACATTTAATACTATTTTCGTTTGATTGGATACCTGGGTAACTGATCTTTAGGACTGATTGGTACCATTAAAAAGTTTTCTAAATTTGTGACAGCTTTAGACCTTAGACTGAGTTTCAAATTCCACAATGTGTAATTGTCCCATAATTTTCAGAACTATATAATTATATTTCATGCCAAATCTTCTATCACATTCTATTTCAACTTCTTTCTAAGTATATAATCCTTAATTTGTTTAAGATTTTTAAAACAACAAAACTGTAATTTACAAGTTCTGAAACCTAAATTGGTACGTTTTCATCAAATGACAATCTGTGTAAAATGGGCTGTGGTAACTTGCTCGGAAAAGGATTTATGCTCAATCAGCTATTAAAACACATGCCTGTGAATGTACCAGAGTTCAATTGTAAGCACAACTTATATCAACATAGGTATTTGACATGTGTAATACATTTTGCTTGGGCTAAAACACAAGACTGGAAATGAAAAATTGTGTCCGCTCTACTGTATATATAAGAGAAACATACTGGCTTATTTATCGATCATTCTTGTTCATGTACAACCAGAGAAGTTGAGATTTTACTGTTTGTATTACAATCTGTACTAGTTACAGGGAAAAAAGTTTACTGGCAGATCAAAGCAAGATTAGCCTACCGAAGAGGTTGTTACGTGCAGTAAAATAGAGATATGCTATTATTTACCAGGACTGTAATCAAGGGGCTCGGGGATGTATCACAAAATTAAAAGGGTAAGATTAGTAGTGCCTCAGAAACTCACTTTATGCACAGTGGCTTTTAACACAAAGACAAAAATGAACATGCCTTCAGCTCTTAAAGTGTAAAAAAGGAAGAACTAAATCAATTACCTGTGCTAAAGGCAGACAATCATCACTATCTTCACTGCTCTCTCGCAATGGGGAAACTGTCATATTTGACCCAGTGGAAGTCGGTGAGGATACCCCAGTATGGTTTTGGAATCCTGTGGATGCACCTTGACTTGCACCAGCAACAGAGACAGATCTGTTTGATAGAATCGAGGCATTAGACACAAGTGGAACAGTTGGGCTATGCAATCTAGTATTATTTATTGAGGAAGAGAAGAGGTCACTGTTTGTTACACTAATATCCGGCACCTCAAAGTCCTGCGGTGGAAACTTGGGTGCCAACCTCTCCAGAGTCTCTAAAATTGACATCCCAGATTGGTTTGCTGATGGCTGCGATAAATCCATATTACCTTGAGCCTGAGACATTGTATATGCAGCACGCTGAATGGAATGCTGGGTAGTTTGAGCAGAGAAATTTGTTGACGACTTGCAGGTAGTTAATGATTCCAAATCAAAATCATCATCTCCAAAGCATGGTGCATGGAAAACCTGTAAAATAAAGTCACTGACAGTAATCCAGTCCAACTTGCAAAACACTTTAAAGAGGGCAATAATTACAAAATATATATATCAAACTGTACTAAAAAATTATACAACTTTCTCCTCAAATTACGGTTTTATGTTATGTAACTTGTGTCGCTTCAGGCAATATAAGTATTTTCATCAGACTCTGAATGAGTACAAAGAGTGCAAAATCACTTTTGAGTTACAAAAGGGAAGACATGGTTGTAGTTTTTGTTTGTTCTAGGGTTTAACACCATTTTTCAGCACAAGATAGGATATACATGGCGGCCAATATAACTGGTGGAGGAAGAACCTTGGAAAACCCAGGGAAGAACCATTGACCCACGAGAAGCTACTGGCAGGCTTTCCCATATACCTACACTAGCAGAGCTTTGGACTCGAACCCACACAAGGAAGACATGGAAACCTTACTGTATCCTGGAAAAACAGCTGAGAAATTCCTCAAATTTGAGGAAATCATAAGAATTTCCTCAAAAATAAGGCACTACTGCTTTATGGAAAATTCAAGACTATACGACTTTCCACTGATCCCTGTTGAATGTTGAATATTCTGCGGGAAACAAAATAATTGTTACTAACTAAAGAATAAGAAGGATAATCTAAAATATCTCAACACCTTATTTTGAAGTCAATCTCTGTTTCAAAGCAGGTACATTATCAAGTTCTTTGAGCATGAGCTGAGGGTCTATATGAATATGCAGGGGTCTAGCATTTGTTGTTGCAGTTGTTGTTGTTGTAGGGTTTAACGCCATTTTTCAGCACAGGATAGGCTATACATGGCGGCCAGTATTAATGGTGGAGGAAGAACCTGGGAAAACCCCGGAAAGAACCACCAACCCACGAGAAGCTACTGGCAAGCTTTCTCACATACCCACATAGGCCGAACCTGAGACTCGAAACCCACACGGGCAGAGGTGAGATGGCAGTGATCTGTAACGGTAAGCACTTTAGACCATTCGGCCACTCGGGGCCCCCTGTCTAGCGTATAGTACAAGCATTTATCAATAAGTAAAGGTGAAGTCTTAAGTTCATGGAAATCATCATTTTCAGCAGAAATGTTTACTGCAAACCAAGTCTCAAGTTCAAGGTTCAGTGTAAAATCTAATCCGAATCCAACAAAACATGCTACATTCTGATTTGTCTATTTTAAATGTTCACAACTTTCCAACAGTTTCATCAATTTCAATGGAAATTTTAATGAAAATAAGAGAATTTCAGCAGTTTTTTGTTTCAGAAATGTGATAACATTTAAAAACTTCAGAATCAGACTTGCAACTTTTATACATTTTTTATCGAGACTAGAATGGGTGTTTGTTCTGCGTGTGTGCAAATTATAAACTTGGACCATAATTTATCTGCATGCATGTAAATTGAAAATGTCAACATCAGTTAAGTATGTTCACTCATATATCAAGTATACACCCTGAAATGGATCTTCTGACCTGTATTAGCACAGATTTAATTGCAATGCCTGTTCTGACGCTTACCTCATTTTGCCAATATTTTGACAAATGCTATAATAAAACATTTATATCTTAGTAACTGATCTTCAGAATACATATTTTTCAGTTTAGTGAGCATTTGCTCATGCACTGCACATGGGGTACAAAGTTTGCAACATATTCAAATTCACTGAGCAGCAAATGGACAGCAAGTAGATAAAAAGTAACAAAGAACTTTTGCATATATCAGCTTCAGCTACTTTTTGTTTTGCAAAGTTTTATAAATTAAAGAATGTGAAAATTATAACTGCAGATATATAATTATTAGACATATTGTATTTCTACATTAACAAATGTTTTTCACAGAGCAATTATTCTGTAAAACAGATAGATATCCATGTGTTTGATGATATGACATTCTGCATTCTGAGACTACACCAAAGTTGCTTTAAAAAAGCACTGTGCAACTCAATACCTGCCTCAATTTGTTTACATCAAATTCAGATAATCAAAAGGAAACAATTACAGTCAGTACAAAGACGATAACAGTTATTAAAAATGTAAAAACTTGCCCAAAAAATTAAAATCACTTAATTAACCAGAAATTAGTGCTTACATTAGTATTCATTCAGCATCTTTGTGACCTCCATTTAAAACAACATAACTTCAGCTAAATGTAAGCAGTCAAGAGAACAAGGGAACAAAAAATTTTTGATACAAGGAACTTTAAGCAGAGACTCAAACCCATGTGGACTGAGGTGTGATTTCAGTAAACTGTGAAGGCAAGTGCCTTAGGGGGCTCCGTCATGGTAAATAAATAATTAGAATGCCCAATGGTAAGCAAAATGTTTTGGAAGGAGAAATCTAACATGAACATAAAAACGATTTGATCAGCAGTTGATTAAAAATGCTGCATGATCAAAGCTGCAGTTGGCTTTAACACAACTGCATTGTCCAAAACTGATCCAGATCTGTGTGTGGTTTCTGTGACCATTTTCTGTATGCCAAACTGCTGAATGGCAAAACAGCCTATCAATCCAATAAATAATAAATAAACAATATTGTTATAAGTCTTGGCAGTTGACTAAATCTAATCATATCATATACTTGTAACCATAAAAAGTATATATTTTCATGGCTCAAATCTTATAAAATTGTGCTATTGTGATGAAAAAGATTCAGGATTGAGATGCTTATGAACAGCAAAATGACATGCCTTCTACTTGGGGGGGGGGGGGCATAAACAGTAGAGTGATCCCTCACTATAGGGTACCTCAGTATAAGGCAGTCCCATTTAAGGCAGGTGTAATCATGGATCCACTTTAAACATTTAATTATTATGTATAAAATACCTCACCATAAGCAACCTCACCTGTATGACACTCCACTTTTATGGCTCCCATTGACAATGAATGTATAATCTTTCATGTAATGCTGATAAGATACATTTCAGGACTAAAACATTAATTTATTAATGAAAGATATGACTTAGTCCTTTTATGTCCCATTGTGACTTGTTATGGATCTGAACAAAAAGAAATAACTAAATATCAAACAATAATTTTCAAATCAATGAAAAAGACACTATCTTCTACAGTCGCAAACAGCTCCTGGCTCCAGATTCATGTAAGAAAAACTATACAAAGACAAAATATAAATTCCCAAATCAGTGGACCATTAAGACATTATTCAATAACCCAGTCAAACAAACTGTGACAATGATACAGCTTGAAAAACAGTACAGGATACAGCAGAGCAATGAGATAAAATAACAAAGAAATAATTATATAAATAATTGATAAACTAAAAACATTACCAACAGATATTGCATAGTGATGTTTGCACAGGGAAGGAAGCTATTCACTAAAAGTATGCTCTTTCATTTGAATGTGGTAAATCAAGCTAGTTAGCATCTGTTGTGAAATGGCTCACTATGTCCCACCTGCTGTCAGTACCTATTCACAGTGGGGTAGAAGAGTCAATAGACCATCATCACATGTCAATAAATCACACTCAGCAAATGGAATAGTTATCAGCTTACAATAAGGTACATGGAGCCATGGCAATTCAGTTGGTGCAGCAGCAGATTTGTAAGGGTTGCAGATTTAAGACCCAACTTTGCCAGCCTTGGTTTGCTGCCTGTGTATGCTCTTAGTAAAGGTTGTTGGTCTGTTGTTCTAGGGTTTAATGCCATTTTTCAGCACAAGATAGGCTATACATGGCGGCCAGTATAACTGGTGGAGGAAGAACCCTGGAAAACCCAGGGAAGAACCACAACCGACGAGAAGATACTGGCAGGCTTTCCCACGTACCCACGCTAGCCGAGCCTTGGACTCGAACCCATGCAGACAGAGGTAAAATGGCAGTGATCCGGAACAGTGAGCGCTTTAGACCACTCGGCCGCTCGGGGCCCTGCTCGGTAAAGGCACTTGGCTCCCATTTCCACTGCATGATATTGCCCATAACATGTCAAAACTGCCATTAAAACCAACTAAAAAAATGTGTACAGGATGTGGCAGATGTTCCATACCTTACACCAAATTATGTACAAAATAGCAACTTCGAGTCATACTATCCTGTGAACCAATTCTTTGATTTTGCACAAATTTTGCAGATAATTTCTTTTAGTTTGAGTGTGAAGTCTGTAAAAGGATCATTTTTTGGTACAGTTGCATTTCTTTTAAACGCAAATTTGCAAGAACAGGTCTTTGAGCTAATTTCATAAAAGTCCATACCATTACCTTATCACTTAAAAATGTTTATAACTATCAAGTGGACAATGACAATACACATAATGAAACCAAGGGAAACTATAATTAATATACTACCGTATTTGCTGGCAAACAAGTTAGCATAGTACAAGTCAAATCAGCAGATTTGGCAAATTTTCCATTCTTCATCCATATACAAGTTGATGCTGAATATATAAGACGGGGCCAGAGCAATACCTCGGATTGTCTTTTTCACTTCGTTCCGCACAGCATCACAAATTTTATCCTATCTGTAACTCAGTAACCTTTCTGGTCAGGATCATTAAATGTAACTAAAAGTACCTAAATTGTTTCACACAAAGTATTTTAAGTGTATTATGTTGTTGTTGTTGGGTTTAAAGCCATTTTTCAGCACACAATAGGTTATACATTGCAACCAGTATTAATTGTGGAGGAAGAATCAGGGAAAACCCCAGAAAGAACCACCCACCCATGAGAAGCTACTGGCAAGCTTTCTCACATACCCACATTGGCCGAATCCGATACTTGAACCCACGCAGACAGGTGTGAGATGGCAGTTATATGTAACGGAGAACGCTTTAGACCACTCGGCCACTCTGGGTCCCAAGTGTATTAGGTACCTTTAGCTACATATAATAATGCTGACATGAAAATTTGGTACATCACAGATAGGATAAAAGTCGCGATTCTGTGTGGAATTAAACTATAAGAACTTCCAGTTTCATAAACATTAAAAGTATCTCTGTATACTATTTCAGATTACCATCAATACAGAAATTGTATCATTAATGCTATAATGGTTTTTAAATTTTTTTGGGGGGGCGATATACAGAGAGAGGGATGCAAATGTATTTCATCACATTTTTCTTCTTGTACCTCGTGATAAAATATTATGGTCCAGTATACGAAAGATTTCAGGTCTTCATGTTATTTTTATATATAAACCTCACTGCCCCCCTTTAGCTGAAGCTTTTGACAAAGAGAGAAAGCATTAATATATGAAACAGTAAATATAAACTATGAAAATACACACCATACTCATTCAAGGTTTAAATATTCAAAATACAGTAGTTATCTATATAGACTCCAGTAAGGTTAAATCCCAAGAATGACCATTTCACAAGCTGTCCAATTTTCTTGCCAACTATATAACAACCTCTCCATTCCCAATAAATAGGATTTTTTTAAAAAGTATATGGACATTTTCTGTACTTAGGTGGCAACTGTTTTTGATCTTTGCTCATAATAGATGTTATTTTTAATTTGCTGTCAGTGCCATCACAAGTTCAAAAGATGTCACTGGCTGAGAAATTTACAACTAATCACCTGGCATTTCCTTTCATTATATGGTACAGTATACATAATACCCTTGGGTATCCTCATTTCCTTACTGGCAACCTCCCTAATCTGATTTGGTCTGCTAAATCTTGACATCAAACAGGTGTTAGTTTGGACTGACTGAATATAGCTATCGCATTTTTAATTAGCATGTCAATACCACTACAAAGTCATATGATTCTTGGAAAATGGAAGTGGCAACAAAAACTAGCAGGAACTGCTTACCTAGTGGCACTTGTACATGAGTAAGAACAGTCATCAGGTAAGTGAACAAGACAATACAGATTTACTATCATGAAGACAGCTCTCTCTCTATCTCCTCTCTTTCAATAAATGGATCATACATTTAAATCATTAGGTGCTAGAGGAAAATTATGAATGAATATATCTTTGTCATGGTTATTCATCTTCTAACTTGTTGATTCTAACGCATATATATGTAATAAAATTTAACCAACATATATTACAGACAACGTACATTAATGGTGCATGCTGCTTTAGCACCATTACATCTAATAAATGTTAAATTTTAATACTGATGATCACGTCATTGTTTAAAATACTCAATGTGGGATCATATGCTTTTTCATACACAATCTCTTAACCAAAATGAAATGTTTGTTACACATTATTTTCATACTTTTGAAGAATTATTTTCCATATGAAAAATACAATAAAGTGATCTGGACGACATATTCCATATACAAGTCCATTTGGAGTATAAGACGAAGCTATGATTTTCTGGTCAAAAAGTAATGTTTTCTTGACCAGCAAATACGGTGAATGAAAAAAAGAGATTCAGAATACAAAAAAACTGATGTGTATAATATTCCCTCTTAATATCACTAGTGTGCAGTGCGATGAAATTTCTCAAGACCACAATCCCCCCGGACACCAAAAAAATGTGTCAGTTTTTTTAATATAAAGTTTTGATTTAATGTGGTTCTCAAATTTCACCTAAAATGAGATGAAATCAGTTACATCATTCTTAGTTATGACACTGTGGATACTGATTATGTCTCCTTTTACCATTATCTTTATGACGATCTTGTTACTACTGATACTGAATTTTAAGTGTTCATTCAAATTTATTTTCAACCCATGCATTAAATTTAAAAAAACCCACTTGACAGAAGTTTTAGGTGTACTGTATTGGACATAGATGAGTGGCAAAATAAATTAATTCTCCTTTGATGTGCACAATTTGAACTACATGTATCACTTATGGCAGGCATAAAGACTCCTGAATGACCTTTTGTTAACACCCTCTATGATCTTGCCAGGCATGTACTCTTGTTTTACTTCCATATCATTGGCTAACCTCATAACTGAAATATGGCAGCTACCTGGCCACATTCTGAATAAATTTCAATCTTTTCAGTGTACAAATGAAGTCTGGAACCAAATATTTTGTAGAGTAAAGTGGTTTTGGTATAATGAATAATTTGTACAGAAATAAAAAATACAAAAAAATATTTAGGACATGAAAACTGTTTTGGTTTCAAGAGGATCAGTGAGGATTTGGTCTCAAGAGGTTTTAACTGCATAAAAACTGAGTGTTTCATTAATGATTACATTGCTCACCTATTCCAAACTTTCAGCAATCTCCAGAACATTATCATGGAGAAAGATTATTTAAGCTAAATTGAACTTCACGAAAGGTGATCCCCTTTATATACATGTTAATTGATTTTGATTTTTTATCGTAGTTTCAACAATTTTTCAGTCATATCGCTATGACATCTGCAGTGAGGCAGTTTATGATGATGTCTAGCACTGGGGCATCATGCTGCAGACAAATAGCATAATGTCCCACCCAGTCACATTATCCTGACCCCAGGCCAACCAGTCCTAACACTAACCTCTTAACACTGAGCGCCTACAGAGGCAGCTTTTAGTACCATTTTTATCAGTCTTTGGTATGACTCATTTGGGGTTTGAAACCTCAATCTCCCACATCCATGGCACATGCTCTTTCCACTAGGCCACCAGAGCAGTGTTCATTTTCAAATATTTTTTTAAAACTACACTCTTTGAGAACTGAACATTTCATCAAAACTATACAGTCAGTATTTTATGGACATGCAGTTCAGCCTTATACATGCACATTGGAGACATGGCATTAAAGACAAAAGAATTAAAAAATATATATTCTTTGCTATATCAGAGTAACGGTACCCTGATAACTTGATAACAACCAGGGATTAAAATTTGTTTTATTTTATTATAAAAACAAAATAATTCAAATCTGCTTCAGAAGCTATTCTTGCTGTCAATCCCTAATAGCCATATTTTACTGAGTGTGTGATTTTTATTTTTTTACGTAGCTTTAAAAAAAAAATCAGTCATATCGATATGATGTCTGCAGTGTGACAGTTTATAGTGATGTCTAGCACTGGGTCATCATGCCCAGACATGTAGCATGATGTCCCACCCAGTCACATTATCCTGACAAAATGATAAGTGCAAAGTGAGGCAGCTGTTAGTACTATTTTTTGTAAGTCTTTGGTATGACTTGGCCAGGGATTGACTCATGACCTCCTGCATCTGAGGCGGATAATCTAACAACTAGGCCGCACGAGTAAAAACGTGACTGCATTGTGCAACCTTAGTGTGACAGCCAGTGTTACAAGTGTAAATCAAGCATTAATAATTAAAAGTAACGATTAGCCAACACAGATGAGGTCTCGCATGAAAAATGGGAAGTGTTTTGTGCACTCATTCACATATGAAATACAGTTAACTGGTTGAGCCTAACCTAACACAATATAGTGTGTATTCATTAATATGGCAAGTTTACCATTAAATAAACAACATACAACCCCATTTCCAGTAGCATTAAGAGCCTTCAGTGTAAGCTAAGATATGTACAGCATGGAAAATCTAGTCATGAGCTATATATAATACAGTAGAACTTTGATTATCCTTCAGGGTGCGGGACCGAGACCATGATGGATACAAGAATAGATGGATAATAGAATATGTACCTTTAAAAGTATTAGACAATAGAGGACATCAAAAAATCATAATATCTACATATGTACATGTTCCTGTTTTTAATATTTTAATATTTTAACATACAATGCCCTGACGATTAACGGAGACTGATGGTTAATCGGGTGCCAGATAAATGAAGTTCTACTGTAATATTATTCCAGTTTCGGCTGAATACAGCAACAAGTGTACTATAGACAAAACATTACCTTCAAAAACCTTACCACAAAACTGTTCATTGCTGAAACAAGCTATCTGCTTAAGTATGCATGAGAAACTCCAGAATTATCAGTCAAATTGACTCCAACAAATAGTACTATTATCCTAAAGTTTCAGCTCAATGCAACTAGTCACCGATACAGATATGTCACTTTTAAGAACATTATCACAAACTTTAATTATGTTTGCCATGATTCAACAATATTCCTGCTTTAAGTGAGTGAGACAGGAAAGACAGGTGTTTCTCACATATGGCATAAGCACAAGACCTATAGTGTTATTATTAAAGTTTCACTTCACATTATCGCAGAATAAACTATGGTGTTATTATCCAAAAGTTTCACTTGAATGCAGCATGTGATGATTAAAAAACTGTCAGCAAAAAATTTAACTTTGCTGATGATGCTGACGCTGCCAGTAGAAAAGCTACAACTTGTCATGCCTATGTCAGTGAGACAAACATTAAATACACATTTGAGAAAAGGCAAGGAATTAGTGTTCAACTTAACGACTTCTTAACATTAAGGTACATACATCTTGTATATCCTTTAAGTTCCATCCTCTCCACAAAGCAATTTCACTATTAGATTTTTTTTCTATAGACAATTTTTTTAAAACTTGCAGCGATAAAAAAGATGGAAGCCTGACTGCAACTGTAATAAAACAAAAACTTCAAAGCAAGTTTTGAAATGACCTTAGTCCAAATAATGACCCATAGTAGGATAATAGAGATGGCAAAATTTTCGGAAATTTCTACCAGGCACCCATCAATCATAACGGCTGGTTACCCAGTACCTGATCAAAGGAAAATTGTATTAAATGTGAACCTGAACTGCTTTTTTGAAGGTTCAGACATGACAGCCCCCAAGAGAGGTACAAGCATAATTTATTACTAATGTAAGTGGCAAAAAGATGTAATCTGAACATAAAATGAGTAATATAAATATTACATGCCATAATTACAGAAAACTGTACAAAAAACATACATATTTTATTTAATGAACATTTATTTTTGCTACTTACCTGGATCTGCAGTTAAACTTTTTGTCAGAAATCGGCTAAATCCAAGTGGATTTATTTAGTAGTTAATACAAGAACACAGACAGAAAAGAAACTGATAAATTATTTATGCATAACACTCACTTTAACTAGTCTGCAGTAACTTGTCGCGAATAGTCATCAAGTCTACAAATGATGGCTGCTGTAGTATCCTTGACCTGTCATAGTTTGTCCCTTAACGATGGTCCTGTGCAACATGTTATTAAGCTTAACAAAATCCCTCTCCTCTAACAATTTTCAGTCATATAACATCCCACAGTCACTTCGATACAGCCCATTTTTTAAAAGATCTGGTGCCATTTATTTTCAATTTAGTCTGATCCACTACGTATGTAGTACCAAAATAGAATGAAGCTATGACAAATGGTTTCACATTCAAGAGTCTCGTTTGTTTCAAGTAAAATTAATTAAAAAATTACCATATTTACATACGTGATCAGTTTTTATTAGATCTTTTCAGTGTTGTTAAATAACAATGATTTCCCCTTGGATTTAAATATTTCAGTGAAAAATTAAATTCTGTATAGTTGTCCATTTTTTTTCATTTTTCCTAACACGGTACAAGTCCATGTTATGGTAACTGAGTTTTTGTGTTCCCTTTGCCATGACAAAAATATCTGCCTTGGGTTTCTCACTAATTTGAGGCAAAAATGGCATTACTTAAACTGGTCCCGAGTGGCCGAGAGCACTCTCCGTTATGGGTCATTGCCATCTCACCTCTGTCTGCGTGGGTTTGAGTCTCGGATTAGGCAAATGTGGGTATGTGAGAAAGCTTGCCAGTAGCTTCTTGTGGGTCGGTCGTTCTTTCAGGGGTTTTCCCGGTTTTTTCCTCCACCATTAATACTGGCTGCCATGTATAGCATATTGTGTTCTGAAAAATGGTGTTAAACCCTACAACAACAACTTAAACTGGACATTCTATTGTGCTTTCTTTTATTCGAACTGTAATATGTATTTAAATTTTATTTCGTTGAACATTTCTTAACCAGTACTTACTGTCAGTGTCAACGAAAGCTATTGACATAGTTAATGTCACCAAGATCTGAAAACAAGCACGTTTAAGTCGTGAGAAAAATGGAGCATGAACCATGGACAGGTTAGGACAGTAGCTTTAAATTTCAACGCCGATTCTTAAAAATGTCACTCAAGAAAGGACAGAAGTATCTTCACTTGTATTTTTATACAGTACATGTATGACAAATAAATTGTAAGCAGCCATTCGAGTCCCTGTGATGATAAATAATGCGCACACGACACAAACCTCGAACTGTGATCAATATTCTGTGTCTTGATCTGAACTTGGAATGCTTTTTTTAAACAGGTACCCTGTTGCTTATTTTATTACTCGGGTTATTATTAACAGGTGGGTACCCATGTACCCATTGGCATCTTTAATGATGTGCTGGTATCTATCCATACACTGCTGTTGTCACAATTTATATTGGTACAAATTCTTCTATATGGTACTATAACAGTAACTGTATTCGGTAGACTGGTTGTGAAACAAGTTTTGCTTACTCAAAACATTACCTGGTATTTTGTAAGAACAGGTAACAAGTCAAACATATGGTTAATAACGGTTGACAGTCGACCACTGTCAAACATACCAAAACTTGATCTTATGCTAAATATAAATGAACACAGATGGCAGAAATGTTATTTAATATAATAAAACTTGACTGGCTCAGTAAAATTATGCTGACAGTTGACATTAGATGGGTTTTAAAATTGTCATTATCACAGCAAAACATGTTGACACATACTGCAATTCAATAATTTATATCACAGTATTTCTGCTGACAGTACTCACCCCATATACATATGTAATGGGATAGACAGTGTCATATATATCCTGTATGTAAGCTCTGAATGACAGCAGCATGACCACTGGCAGTGTTCATCCCAGAACAAAGAAAGTGGGGACCTTCAGCCCCTGCCAGGTCAAAACATAAGTCACTGAAACAAATCAGGGGGAACAAAATCTTTAGCTGTTTTCTATTTTAGTCAAGAAATTCAAACACATTATGAGCCACACCTGCCATGGCCCTCAAGAACCTGTATTTGAACTCTGCAAGCTTGAGAAATAACTACACGTATATTCAATTCCTTGATTTATGTTTGACATTTGAGTCTGCATTTTTGTTCCTCAATATATGCTACTTTGAAAATAAATGCAGCAATGGTTTTGCTAATGATTTAATTTCCTCTTCTTAACAGTTTCTATCCATGATAAGCAACCACGTGCTCTCTGGTGTCCTAACTCATAAAAATTAGGAAGGAACTTCTGTCAGCCAAGGAAATTGAAACTTACATGCATTTTTGGAAATCTGTATACTCTATTTAGAAATTCAGCTCAAGATGCACTCAGTTCCATAATGATCATTTATCTCGCTACCATCTTTGCTAGCTTATAAGTTGAGTGAACCTGCAAACTGTACAGACCAAGATCTACCAGTGCATTATGCACCAGCAGATCTGGGTCTATGAAATTTGTCAGGAGTAGTACAACAAAGACCCTGATCTGCAGGCACATTATGCTACGGCATATCAGGAACTTTGTTCTTTTCATCTGACATCGACTAATAAGCGAGCATATATAGTAATATATACAATAGACACCACAAAGGGAGCCTTCTTCAAACAAAATGGAAAAAATGGCACAGACAAAAATCAACAATGTACTGGTGAAATAACTGTTAACTACAGTCTAGATTTATTTAACAGTTTACCATTCCAGTCTATAGCATAATGGCATACACACTTTTAAGAGTATACCATATCAATCTATATCACACTGGCATACACTGGCAATAGTTTACCATACCAATTTATAACATAATGGTATATACACCGAGTTGACCATACCAAGAATTCTACAGCAACACATTCATATATGTAAGAAACAGCTTTGTTTCCAACATTCTGTTAACGAGCTCACAATATTATCTACTAAAAACAGCACCTACCTCATTATCTTGTAGGAAGGCAGGTGAGGCTCGAGGACTCTGACTATTTTCAAAGACAAATCCACGACTTAACCCAACAGATGGCTGCAAAAAGGTTCATATGAATCTTAACAAAGGTTCATCAATATAAACTACAATCAAGTCTTATTATTTACTGGATTTTTTTATATATCTCCCAATACTAAATTTAATTGAAATAGCATGATGGGAAAAGCCAAAGCAGGTTACCACATTTACACAAATATATTACATAAATGACTGAACATATCCAGCTGCTATCACAGTTTACGATTAGTTATTCAAAACCTGATGGTAAAATGCATTTCTGTTATCCCCAAGTCAATATGGTAAAAAAGTCCACGGAAGTAAGTTACGTGTAATTCATTCATATCCCAAAGTCATTTTAGCAAAACAGTAAAATCTGATTCATTTATCAGAGAGCCAGCTAGGTAAGGCAGTGCAGGATGGTAAAATCTAATGTATTTATTCAAAGGTCAGAATGTTAGTTACAGTGCAGAACAGTAAATTCTACCTAATTTATCCAAGAAGTAAATATGGTAATGCTGTGTAGGAACACTAAAATCTATTCAATTAATCCAAAAAGTCATTACAGAAGTGTAGTGCAAGACTGGAAAATCTAATTAATATATGTCAAAGTCTGTTTATTTAATTTTTACTCAGCAATATTTTGTACTGGATTTGGAATAACTTGACAGGATGTGTATGACAATCTGTGACAATGAATGTGACTATCTGAACTTTACTTGTTTTACCATCATCAATTCCGAAAATAATTTTGAATCAAAATTATCGCCAACTTCTAGCAAACAAACAGAAATAATAACTTCTGGTAACAGATTTGCTATGTACACTCTTATACTCAACCCCATTTGAATACTTTTGCATTGACACAAACCCCATTTTAATAATATTTCATTGACACAAACCCCATTTGAATACTAATGCATTGACACAAACGCCATATGAGTACTAATGCATTGACACAAACCCCATTTGAATACTTTTGTATTGACAAAAACCCCATTTGAATACTTTGCACTGACACAAACCCCATTTGAACTTTTACATTGACACAAACCTCTTTTGAATACTTTTGCATTGACACAAACCCCATTTGAATACTTTTGCATTGATACAAACCCCATTTGAATACTTCTCCACTGACACAAACTCCATTTTAATAATATTGCACTGACACAAACCCCATTTGAATACTAATGCATTGACACAAACGCCATTTGAATACTATTGCATTGACACAAACCCCATTTGAATACTTTTGCATTGACAAAAACCCCATTTGAATACTTTGCACTGACACAAACCCCATTTGAACTTTTGCATTGACACAAACCTCTTTTGAATACTTTTGCATTGACACAAACCCCATTTGAATACTTTTGCATTGATACAAACCCCATTTGAATACTTCTCCACTGACACAAACTCCATTTGAATACTTTTGCACTCAAACCTTGCTTGATTAATCTCCTCTCCGACAATACATTGAATTACCACTGGCAATATATGGTATGGAATTCGATACACTAAAAGTCATCTTACATGTATGACATGGTTTTCAAAAAATGTGAAAAATAATTTAAGTTGCCCAGTTACCCTTTATACTCGCTCACAAGTTAAGGCAAACTGACAACTGCAGATCATAGTCTACGTTGCTTGTTCTACTGATTACTCATAACAAACTGCACAGACACAGATCTGCCAGTGCATTATGTGCAGTTTGCAGTTGGACTTGACTTATAAATGAGCGTATACAGGTGTAACATTTAGCCACCAAACACATTTTAAAAAATCTAGAAATTGTGTTGGAAATTCTAGTGCCATCCTTTCACGATTTGTATCCTAAATTTGGTCAAGATGTTTACTTTTCTTGCAATGGCAAACATGGTTGGAAACTTGTGAGACGATCTCTTCCTTCGCATGCGAGGCAACATAACTCATAGTACTATTTCCAGAAATGTAAGTCTGAAAATCAAGTTAACATTTTGAGAAATATTATAGGTTGTTCCAACTGTTGTTTTATATTAACTGACTTTGATGGCACTTTAAAACCCCAATGATGCTATTACATGCAAAAAGTCATACATGCAAAATCATCTGTATAATACTGAATCTTTGACAATAATGGGATTTTTTTAATAAATCATTTCCTTTCTTCCAAACCTTAGATTTGAATAACATGAAATTTATGAAAAATGGTAGCATTAGGGATTTAACACCGTATTGCCCATATCATTCCAAGGAAATAGGAAACAACTGCCTTTCCCAAAGACACAATGAAGCATAACCATGTCTGAATTCGGGAGGTACTGAACCTGCAATACTTGAATTATGAGTCTGATGCTCTACCAACTCAGCTGGGGCCCCGAGTGGCTTAGTGGTCTAAAACTCTTAGTGGGTATGTGAGAAAGCTTGCCAGTAGCTTCTTGTGGGTCAGTGGTTCTTTCCGGGGTTTACCTGGGTTCTTCCTCGCCATTTATACTGGCCGCCATGTATAATCTATCTTATACTGAAAAATGGAACTAAACACTACAACAACAACAACCAACTCAGCTACCACAACTCCCCTGAATTGTTGCAGACTTACCCAATACTTATGTTTAAGAAAGGTAAGTGACCATTACCTATTTTCATCAACAAGATTCTGAATAAAATGAAGTAATTATTCTGTACTAAACAGGATTAATATGCAAGATATGAAACCAAAGAAAAGCTCAAAACATTTTATAAAGATAGAGTTACACTCAAATACATCAATTTGTGTAAGACGCACAGGTTATAGTGAAAAAGTCTAAAACTGCTTATTAAAGGTTATAGGATGAAATTGATACCATATCTGCTTGCATAAATTAAATATTTTTTGAATAAATATAGGTCACTGTGATTATTTGAACTATGGAAAATAATATGATGCTGAATAAATTACGACTACTTCCATAACAATAAAATGTTTGCATCAGATAAACTAGTCTGCCAGAGTGTGTGATTTAGATTTTTAATGTAGCTTTAACAATTGTTCAGTCATACTGCTATGATGTCTGCAGTGTGACAGTTTATAGAGATGTCTAGCACCAGGGCATCATGCTGCAGGCATGTAGTATGATGTCCCTCCCAGTCACATTATCCTGACACCAGGCTGACCAGTCCTAACACTAACCTCTTATGCTCAGCAGCAAGCGAGTCAGCTGTTAGTGCCATTTTTGTAAGTCTTTGGTATGACTCGGCCGGGGATCAAATCCACGACCTCCTGCATCCGTGGCAGATGCTCTAACCACTAGGCCACCATAGCAGTAGTAGTATGCCAGAAAACAATTTCACAACCAACCTGAATACCAATATCATCATTAGTGTCAAGCCAGACTCTTCACATCATGTTGTATATACTGTATATATTGTACATAACAGATAGAAGACCTCAAGGTAGATTAGTTCTGTAACTAATTGAGTTACCTTCTCTAAATAAAGTCTTTATTATTATTTTTATTATTATTATTATTATTATCATTGTAAATAAAACAGGTCCCTGTAGCCTACCTTCACTAAGATTTATTAATCAATCCACTTTCAATACTATGAAATCAAAGATGGCACAATTTATCAACGTTCTGTAATATGCAAATATCTGCAATTATATTGTGATATATCCCATAATATCCTACGAACTTGGTTTAGACATACTAAGAACCACTTAGAAACTCTTTGAAGCACAATTTACATATCTGTGAAATCTTATTTTAGATCTCACTGAGGAAAAATCTCGCAGAATTGTAGATCATTTCAGTCTCACTGCTAGAGTTCAATTTCACACAAATAATACATTCTGGATGTTTAAATGTATCAATGCATTACTCTTTTCCATTTCTGTTTAACTATATAAATCTGTGGATATTTTAGAAAGGATAATTTTGGTCACTACTAGTACTATGTACACATTTCCTATATCTAAGATCTACCAACTTATTGTAAAAGTCAACTCAGATGACTTTTTTCTTCCTCCATGCAAATGGTTAGTTGGTTGCTTAAAACACTAATATCATGATGTGGAAATGAAAAATAAGGGCCTTTCACTAAGACACTTTAGCAGCAAAAGCCAGGCTGGACGCATGGGGGGGGGGGGGTCGAACATGCAGCTCTTGGTTTACAAGTCCGACACTCTACCTACTGAGCTGCTAATGATCTATCTACAATGTCACATCCTCAACAAGTTGAAGAAGGCAATAGGGATCCTAACACTTGTAAGCCATATTTCTAGCACATGGATGACCAAGAAAAATCAGATCTAACAGAATTTAGGAAAAACTCCCCAAATATTTTCTCAGCTCTCACATATTGGTAAAGCTAAACGTAATCAGTATCACTGAACTTCAAGCACCAAGTATAGGTCATGAGATAACATTGAAACTATTGTCCTCCACCTGCAATATTATCTTTACATATTTAAAAAAAATTAATGTAATTCACAGTTGACCTACCTCTTGTTCTAGAGTGTACATCCCACTGGATGTAAACTGTTTGAATTAGATGTTTAATTATTGCCAAGTAATCCTTAACACTAGCTATTGGCGTTCTGCTCCGGTACACACACTCTTCACCTGCCTGTCTCACAGACTGACAAAACTAAAACCAGCAATTGACAACACCTGGCCTCAGTCATGTGACTTATTATGTGACCATACATTCCACCTGGTGTAGTGGTCGAAGGTATCACTACACTAATACGTGCCTTATATAATTACATGTACTTCATTTTTCCACATTTGTTGACAAAATTAACTCGATATATTTTAAATAAATAACTTGAGTATTTAATTTATGTGGGGACCTTCCCAAAACTGGCAGAATTGCACCTGTTGCTTTGTCAACCAGCCCAAAGCCCCTAGACTGCACTCAATAAACATTATTTTCTTATCATTTTTCTTTAAAATGCAGTTTGCTATTAAATGTATAAAAAATTCTTTACTGCTTAGAAAATCTCCTTGAAAAAAGAAAAAAAATTATGAAGATTTTCTAAAGGATTAGAACAGTATGAAATACAGAGCTATAGATAAAATAGTTATTTGCGTTTTATTCAGATAAATTGACTGAAAATGACAAAGGAAATTTGTAAATGCATTCAAATTACGCAAAACTCACATTTATTTCAAAATTGTCAGCATATTTGTGTCTTTAGCACTGTCCATGTTGTATGACATCAGGTTCAATAACTTGAACTATGATACTTGTGAAGTTTCAGATGTTCCCTGCCTGTTTCAAATGACAGTACTATATTCACATGAGAACAATGAAGTACAGAACCCCAGTCAAACACCCTGATTTGGTGGGGATTTGTTTTGTAAAACCAGAAATAAAATGATGCCATTGTTGGAGACTTGAGCACACCATTTATAAATAAAATCAGAATTAGGTGTATACTATATATCAAATTAAGAAGATGAAAAAATTGTAATTCATTAACCTGACTTCAACTATTGTCCAATGTTCAGGAGAGAAGAAAAAAAAATACAGGTAAAAAAATGCAAGAATACAAATGAAATGAAGGTAGTAGGTCAGGAAGATGAGCATATATAAAACTGACACAACTTTTATGCTGATCCATCCCTTGTCCAATTAGTTTTAATGTGAGGAATGATTTTACCTAATATACCCCATTTCTGGCAGAATTCCAAAACTAAAAATTTTTATTCTTTCCACACATAAAAAACTGAATTATAGCACATTAAAAAAATTAATTCATGCCTTGTCAATTTAAATTATTTAGTAATATAAATTATACAGTTTACTGCTTACAAGTTTTTTTGGGACCTGTCACCAAGATCAATTAGCTGCTGTGTGAAATTCAGGATTCAGCAGAGCTCATTATGAAGAAAACATTCCCAGAACAAATACTGAATGGTTTCTTCTTCTACTTCATAAAAAGTACATTGACTGTTTTTGGATTACATCTATCTTCTACTTCATAAAAAGTACATTGACTGTTTTTGGATTACATCTATCTTCTACTTCATAAAAAGTACATTGACTGTTTTTGGATTACATCTATCTTCTACTTCATAAAAAGTACACTGACTGTTTTTGGATTACATCTATCTTCTACTTCATAAAAAGTACACTGACTGTTTTTGGATTACATCTATCTTTTACTTCATAAAAAGTACATTGACTGTTTTTGGATTACATCTATCTTCTACTTCATAAAAAGTACACTGACTGTTTTTGGATTACATCTATCTTCTTTAAACAACCTTTTACATATTTTGTTGTGTATCCTATACTGAAAATATTGCAATTTCAAGTCTAGTGCTTTTAAATATATAGATGTAGATCAGTTTCCATGTCTCTGGCTTAGATTTTAGCTTCCATTTCAGTCACCAATTATAATTAGTCACTAAGCCATCTGATGCATTAAAAAAGTATGATTAACATCAAGATGACTAATACCAAGTCTGGAAGAACAAGTTTGTGCTTTGAAGGTTTCAAAAAATGCCCACTCAAATTTCAAAATGTGCAATTAGTTTGGGTGTGAAATATCATTTATACTTGCTTATAAGTCGAGTACAACTGCAAACTGCATAAACTCAGATCTGCCAGCACATAATGTGCTGGCAGATCTGGGTCTGTGCAGCTTGTTAGGAGAAATTAGTACCACAAAGACCCTGACCTACAAGTACATTATGCTACAGCTGATCAGGATCTTTGTTGTTTGCAATTTGACGACTTACTAGCAAGTACATATGGTATGCAATTAGTTTCAAACCTGAGAGTAAATACTCAACACCCAAATTCTTATCTACAGTATGAATAACAGATGATTGGCTCAATTAGTCTAGTGATACCCTGAGGAGATAAAAGTTTCAAATCTGTGTTTTCTATATCTATAGCAACCTGTTTTGTTCTCTATGGTTTACACGCAAGTACAATTCATCTTACAAGACAGCAGTCAAAGCAGAATGTCATGTGATGCCATTGGTGACAAATGAAAAGTCCAAACAATGGGACTCACTTGCCATACTCAAAAAATAATGAAGTTTGACATTTAGTACATTTAATATGTTTGAGCAGGTTAGAATACATTTCCACAAACATATTTATTAATTAGTTTGTATTAAATGGTTTGTAAATATCAACTTAAATTGTGGTATATCTTTAAATATGTACAATTTTTAAAAAAATGGAAAAAGATGTTGCAATTGTTGGCTGAAATCAAACCCAGGCTGTCACTTTGTCAGTACCAACTGCAAACAACACAAACCCCGTCTTCATGATTAATTTTTCAAAAAATCTTCCCAAAACACACTGGTCAAAATTAAATTTCAATGGCCCATACAGGATTCAAAATATTAAGTGGGGCACTGAGTGGCTGAGTGGTCTATAGCACTCACCATTACAGATCACTGCCGTCTCACCTCTGTCTGCGTGTGTTCGAGTATCAGGTTCTGCCAATGTGGGTATGTGAGAAAGCTTGCCAGTAGCTTCTAGTGGGTTTGGTGGTTCTTTCTGGGGTTTCCCGGGTTCTTCCTCCATCATTTATATTGGCCACCATGTATAGCCTATCAAGTGCTGAAAAATGGCATTTAACCTTACAACAACAACCAAATATTAAGCTAACTAGTGTTTTCTCATAATAACCTTACAATGACTTTAACCAATAAATATCTTCTGCTAAAATGAGAAAAGCATTGCATTTTTCTTATTAATTCCCTCATAAAAGAACATATCACTGAATGAACAAATTCTTCTGAAGTCTCCATTTCAATATCAATATTTACACAACTGCTACTGTTGGACTCATCATTACCTAATTCTTAATTGGGTTAAATCTCAGATAAGATATGGCTAATGTATATGCAGAGTTTAATTGTATAACCAGTTTGTCATTTTCTGCTTGCTTTAACATAAGCATGGAGTTATGCACTAGCTGTCATGCAATCTTTTACAAGAGAAATGCACTTTGTATGCATTTTAGAAGCTTGGTGAGTTTTCATGCATAAATTTTGAAGTTGTCAGTTCTTTTGACAAATGGTGTGGGTTCATCAACTGTTGAATTTGTTCGACATGAAAACCACATGATTTGTTTCTCCTATTCAGGATAGCTCTGGTGGCCTAGTGGTTAGAGCGTCTGCCTCAGATGCGGGAGGTCCTGGGTTCAATCCCCAGCCTAGTCATACCAATGACTTTCAAAAATGGTCCTAACAGCTGCCTCACATGTCACTCAGCATTAAGAGGTTAGCGTTAGGACTAGTCGGCCTGGTGTCAGGATAATGTGACTGGGTGGGACATCATACTACATGTCTACGGCATGATGCCCCAGTGCTAAACATCACTATAAACTGCCACACTGCAGACATCATAGCGATATGACTGAAAAATTGTTAAAGCTACGTTAAAAATCCAAACCACAAAATACATCACTCATCACATCTCCTCTTCAGACCACAGCCGTTCAAATTCTTTCAACCATTTAGGTTGAAAGGAATGCCATCACCTACTTCGTTCATATAATCATTTAGTTTGCCAAATGTGAGATTCATCTGGCATGGATAAGGGCCTGTTTGCCAGGCCTGACCCTGCTCAAAATGTTGTTGAAATTCACTTAACAGTAACAAATTGAACTTAAGTTTATAAATACTGAAACAAAATGGGTTGATATCAGGAAGCATGGATTTTGGATAATTTTTAACTTAAATAATTCAGTGCCCTGCATCCACTACAAGAGGGCGTAAATGCTCCATGCCTAAAAATGGTCTGAATGAGCCGGCCAAGAGGATATGTCCAAATAAAGATGGTAATAATGAGTTTTCACAGAACAAATATCCAGATCAACACTGAATATTCTAAATGGAAAATGAACCACAAACAATTTACCAGTTTTGCTCCACTGTACATGTTCAAAATATTTTTATAACTCTGTCTTTGGTATGACTCGACCAGGGTTTGAATCCACGACCTCCCACTTCCAAGGTGGACACTCTAACCACTAGGCCACCGGAGCAGTCTGCTTCTGAGGATTTTGGACAATAATGTTTCTTTGCATCTGCTTTTTTTATTTGCATAACTGTGGGCCAGTAAACATAACAAAATTGCTGACTTGAGTAAAAGATCACTGGACTCCTGCTTATTTTGTAAGAATGTAGACCCCAATCTGCCATTACACAATGCACTGGCAGATCAGGGCCTTTGTTGTTTATTCTACTGATTACTCCTAACAAAATGCACACATCCAGATCTACCCGATTACTGGGCCAACATATCAGTATAAATGCTATGCAGTAATGCCATTATTCATAACTAAGTTCACTCGTTTTATGGGATGAGTGCTTAGTTGAAATGAAATTGGGGTTGGTACATGCAGCAAGACAATGGCTGACATAATTGACTGGGTTCTATTTCCAATTTAGCAGTTAAATTTTGTTAACCTGTATGATAATATTCTTTTCATATTATCCTTTTTGTCCCTCATGCACTGCCACCTTCTGACTGAAGACAAGGAACAATACCACAAGGGAAATGCTGAATTTGTTTTCTTATTTCTGCCTTACGGCTAATGAAATTTGCGATTTATCAAATGACAATGACAGTATTCAGTCTGTGTCAAGTCATTCTTCTGTTATAATTTTGGAAGAGTAGAATTATTTAAAATTAATCAACAAAATAGAGATGAAAATCAGCTGCACTTGGAAATCAATCATTTTATAAGGAGCAAGGCAATTTGTATGTGTCAAAACTTGATGATTGACAATTATACAATTTTAGAACTATAAAACTGTAAAACATAAAAGGCGTTTTCTTTTACAAAATGAGTCTATTTTGTCCATTCACAAATTTTTTTAAAAATTATTTTTCTGTAATGAATACCATTTATTATCATCCAAAGATACTGCATTCTTAAAGACAAAATTGAAATACTTTGAAATCTGTAAAGACTCTAAGGTATAATTTATTTTCATTTTATAAATAGATCCATATGCCTTTAAATGGTGATTATTCACAAGGGAAATGCCGTAAGGCACAAATAAGAAAACAAATTCAGCATTTCCCTTGTTAATAATCACCATTTAAAGGCATGTGGATCTATTTATAAAATGAAAATAGATCCACATGCCTTTAAATGGTGATTATTCACTTTACTGAATCCTCATACATCCAACTTCCTTTTGAATGATGTTATTTACATGCCCAAGAAATCCATATGGCCAAATTCTATTTTAAGATACAGTATGTGGACATTGCTTGACCAGGTCGATCTAAAAATTCAATCCAGTACAAACCACACTGTGATATCACAATGAAAGTTGCATGTGTTGAAAACAATGTGCACTAACCTGTATGATAGACCTGACATCATATTTTCTTAATCCAGTTTAGTGCCTGGTCAGCACTGTCAAAAACCACAGGAATCAATTATTTTCATCTGGAAGACTTTTTATGACATATGAGTTGCATAGTATTAAAGAATCAGGTCTTATCAGACTTTGGTTGAACTACATTATATTTTTATATTTACAATCAGTTTATAAACAACAATGAATATTTAATTTCATTTGAATAAATGCTTCAACATGACCACTTTGGCATACATTTTAAAGTAGGTAGAAGAAACAAGTGGAGTTGCAGCAAAGACAACTGCAGCTGACACTTGACAAAGAAAACCAACGAAAGGTTGTTTCACAGCAAATCTAATACAATAATTTCATTAAAGCTTTTAATAACATTTGCAGAAAGAGAATCAGTCGACTTTATGGGAATTACACTGTACATATGCAGATGGTCTGTTCAGCCTCACTTCAAATGAACCATTCAGCTAAATGATAATTACCTTTTCAGTGCAGTTAAAGTACAAGTATAATCTGAAAAGTGTGAATCGCTACTGTAACTATAGATAATTCAATATACTATTGATGATAATGATAGTCGCTGGTTTAACTTGCCATTGACAGAGTACTATCACAGCGGTGACGGTCAAAATGTTATTTTTTTTATGTGAAGAAACAACGGAATTGTAGTTGGACCTATTTTCAGGATGAGTGCTTCAGCAGATATATTCATATTAAGTACAGCATACAATTTCAACTGAATCGCCAATTTTCTAAAAAGTGCTTACCATCATTATCTAATAAAATTCAAGTTCTATTTAGTACAAGTACTTTAATTTATCCACTGTAATATTAGAAAATATTATTTTTATTCAACCTGGATTTATGACATTAGTATTTTTTAAATTTTAATCTTAACAACTATACATGAAATGGCAGTGGTACAAAACAATGGAAAGAACTATCAACTGATTTTGACTATCACCACAGTGATAGTACTGTATCAATGGCAAGTTAAACTATTGCCTATTATCATTAATAGTATGTTGAACTATCAATAGTTACAACAGTCATAGACTTTTTAGATTATATTATTTAGATGTTGCCACAAGCTTCAGTAGATGCTTTACCATAGGTAAACTTGTCAAAAAATGGATCACTAGCATTTATGTTAGGTAGAAAGGGTAAGTCATGGCTGGCCTAAGTGGGTGCAACAATATTAATTTTACACATGTATGTGAATTTTGCAGCTGTAATTGTGACACAAAAATATTAAATTAACATTTGACATGGAATTAAATCCATGGCATGTTTGAGGATACCCATACTTTAATACATCTGATATAGACATGACTGATTCTTAAAGTGGTTCTGTTTGAAAAGTGTCTGGCAAAACTGGTCAATGGGTGAAACTGGTTTTGTTCAATAAAATGCCAAGGGTTGAATATTGCAGATACAGAAGTTGTACTTGCTGAAATACTTGTCAAACTTTGCAAAGATCAGTTTAATTAAATGAAGCATGGAAAATGGATGGGTGCGTGTTCATAATGGCAGTTAGATAAACCTAAATTCCGCCTGGACAAGTTAGTTGTCTGAGATGGATTTCTTGGGTAAAGTCTTGTGTTTGATAAATGTCTTACACTGCAAAACTAGTCTAATTTTTTGCATGAGGCAAAACAGAGCATGGTTCTGGGGTAGTAAGAAGTACTCCATTGCAACGATAGTCCAAGGGATATGTAGTTGGAAGTCTTTGAGAGACATAACCAGGACTGTAAAGAGATGATCATGCAAAAGGAAACAGGACAGCAAAGCAAAGAGATGATCCTGCAAAAGGAAAAAGGACAGCAAATCTAAAAAAAAGCAAGAAAAATAGCATCCACACCTGATATTAAGAATTCCGCAATGTAAATCAGAGCAAAACAACTAGAATAACAATGGACGGCCAGTAAGAGGCTGGTCACAGTGAGAGAGGGAGAATATTGTAGACAGCAGTGTGTGAGGAAGCCATTGGAAACAAGCTGTCCCTAACCTAAGTTGAATCTGGACAGTGACCCACAACAACTCATCAGGTTATGCAGACATGCTAAACAATTCAAGTTCAAAACACTCGATTTTATAATGAAACTTGCCTTATCTACATAAACAGAACAACTAATTGCATTTTTTAGAATTCTGTATTAATTTATATTTCTAGTAGAAGTGTATCCTACAATTGGTCTTGTACAATTTCATTTTGTTTATCTAATAAAATTGTTATATTCTGTATACAGGGGCTTGTGCTATTCTATTCCATATCTCTGTTCAGATCCTCATTTATTCCATTGATTTATTTCATATTTTAATATCTGCTTGATCCAGGCTATAACACATCGTGTGTTCATCCTTTGGACATCAATAATCACCAATTACAGGTAAAAGCCACCAGACTGATGATGTGATCAGTGTTCCACATTTCCATCATTTAGCTGTGGCCAGAAGTAGTTTATCAAATGTGGACAACTGTTTACCATATAAGGATGTAGTGAATACATTTACTCTGGTATAGTAACATTGCTGTATATTTATCAGTAGCAACAATGTTAAACTAACGGGATCATTTAAAAAACAAGATAATAACATTACTTACTGGTACATGTATTTCATTAAAAGGCACATACATTATTGAACTTATTCATTTTTAAATCTGTGAATAATTTTTAGACAGCCTAGATTCATGACCTAAGTTTTTTTATATCTCAGTCCAAAACTGGACTAAGTGTTCAAAGGAGCTCACCTTACAAATTACTGTCATATCACTTCTATCTATATGTGTTCACTTCTCAGCTTGGCCAACACAGGTGTAGAAGAAAGCTTGCTAGTAGCTTCCCATGGATCAGTGGTTCTTCCTGGACCTCGACCTCGCTGCCATGTATAGCTTATATCATGTGTAGAAAAATGGTTTTAAATATGTAAAACCAAACCAAACACTGATGAAGTCTAGTTGCATTACCAGTTTTATCAAAAGTCTGTCAATGTTTAATTCAAAGTTTGTCAATGTTTAATTCAAAGTTTGTCAATGTTTAATTCAAAGTTTGTCAATGTTTAATTCAATCTTTCTGACTGGGAGATTACATTTAGTCTACTTGGATTCTTTAAAAACAAAAAAATCAGTTTTGTCCAAAATATGGATTTAATGACATCAATTTCTGACCTTGGTCTAAAGAAGGTTATCGGTCAACATGCTTATTTTATTTGTATGATTCTTTACTTGATTGTTTTATAAATGTAAAGGAAGACATTTGGATTTAATAATTTGTATTTACTGTAATTTTTAGTTTGTTTTTGATTTGAGACAACAATTTTCAATCTAGATTTTAGCACACACACCCCAATATTACTTCTATTTCTGGTCAGCCAACTATCCCTGCTTATCACTGCTAACTCTAGCACTTTTATACCCCATGGTAAAAATAAAAAAATCAGCACAAGATAGGTGGCCAGTATAATTGGTGGAGGAGAACCCTGGAAAACCCCGGGAAGAACCACCGACCCATGAGAAGCTACTGGCAGGCTTTCTCACTTACCAACGTTAGCCAAGTCTGAGACTCGAAGTCACGCAGACAGAGATGAGATGGCAGTGATCCGTAATGGTGAGTGCTTTAGACCACTCGGCCACTCGGGGCCCCCATTAACTATGTATAATGTCTATAAAAATATATATAAAAAACACATGCCAAAAATTTACCTCAATACCCTAATGTTAAGACAAGTGCAATAAGAAACACAGAGCGCAGTTTCTATATGACATGAATTTTCAATATTGATCTACAAAAACAAATACGAAATAGTGGATTAACTGAGATACAAGAAATTTGTAAAATATGAAATTCCTTGCAAAGACAGCAAGTTACTCTTTCATTAAATGCAATAATTACTTGACTGTTAAAGTTTGTTGAATACATCTGAACGAATTAACAAACTATTTTAATCTATACTAATTCTTAAATGTACCTTGTCAAAGCAGCATACGGCATATGGTAGTTTAATTAACTAAAAAGAACACATACAAAAGCTCTCACACCTGCCATTAAAAAAGCAACTTTTTAAAAAACCTTTTTTCTGTTTCCTTGTCTATCAGAACTTTGTTGGATTGGTCTGGAAAGATCAGTTATCAATATCAGATAATAACAGCCACATTTTGTTGCTGTTGTTGTTGTAGGGTTTAAGGCCATTTTTCAGCACAAGATAGGCTATATATGGCAGCCAGTATTAATGGTTTAGGAAGAACCTGGGAAAACTCCGGAAAGAACCACTGACCCACAAGAAGGTACTGGCAAGCTTTCTCACATACAACATTGGCAGAATCTGAGACTCGAAGCGACATTTTGTCAAAGTATTATTCAACAGTAATAAAAATGAAGAATCAAAAGTTTTCCATCCCATTCTTTCTACAGGAACAAGAGAACATTTCTGTGTATGTGTTGCAAATTCATTATCCTTGTATAATGTTAGAGTAGTTTACTGAAATCTCCTATGGGTCTAAACGGTGATAAAATGTATAAAATACAGCATTAAGTGTTTGCTGATAAGAAAGCAACCGAGAACAGTCCTAAGAGAAAAATATTCACAAGAAAGTTGTAAAGATGAACAGGTAAACAACTGATGAAAATACATGAGCCCTTTCTTGAAACCCATCCTGTTGGCTTCACCATGGCATGGCCTTTGAGAAGGTGCTTGAATTCAACTGCATTATCGCTAATTAACATACTTATGTTGCTTTGCTGTAAAAGCCCAAACCTTATTTAAACAAACTGCTAAGTAAATGTTTCATCATTCCCATTAGTGTCATTTAGGAAGATCACCTAACATTCAGACCACTTCAGCTCAGCTTTATGTTTCAGATAAAAGATTTTATTGTATTTTTGGGGAAAATAAAATTTTAGGACAGTATTGTGTTCAGAATCAGTAACAGCAAATGGATGATAGAAAAGTTACAATGCATTTTGCTGACTATGGAAGGACACTGTGTCATGTAGCCAACTGACCAGACATTTCCTGGTTCAGTAATGGTATTGAGTCGACTGAGTTACTGTTAGCAAGTCATGGCTGAAAGTCCTTCTCCTGAAATGACCCCAAGACAACAACCTGTCAGAATGATGTACTGAATGCCCTAATAAACTACACTGTCCTGGTCAAGTGGCAATAAAATACATGTACAGTACTTCTGTGCATTCTATTATCTAACAGCTGCTACCAAAAAAAATGTGTACCATGGTATCCTGCGGTTTTTTTTCTTCAGAAGATACATACAATAGCATACCAGAATTATATATGGCACCAACAATTTAATGTTCTGCTGCCGGGGCCTAACACTTTTAATATAAAAAAAAAATTCTGTCTGTTTAATGCTGTAAAATATCTTGCACTGATTTATATGACAATAACAGCATCTTAAAGCAGTTACATTATTCTGTGTTTACCCTCATTAGCACTTCAGAGACACCCAAATTTTTAATCTGACCCCCAGTTTTGATACCAAATTTTGTTGTTTACTCAGTCTGACCAACAGTTTTGATATCAAGGAGATTTTTGACTCTCAGTCTTTCGCCCCTAGGGGATACACTGATTATTTGAAAAAAATTACCTTTAAATAAAATTAAAATAAAACTTACCTAATAGCAAATAAATTTGCTATGCTAATAGTTGTGTAAGTTATAATTTAAAAACTGTAACAAAAGTGGGATGATTAGGTTTACACTATAGCAAACCCTGCGAAAAGCACTGATATTTAACACATTAACCCCTGGCGACTAGTTTACGTAGCATGAGCTAGTAACCTACTGCCAAGCTCTGTAGTGCCAAGGTCATGTATGATACACTGAAGTGGTGGTATTATAGAAAGTTAAGACAGATGTAGCTCTACAAAGATGCCAAATAATCTGGAAGTTCTAGTGGCACTACAAAATAAAATGGGAAAAACCTCAATTTTTGGACCAGATTTTTTCCACCAAAAATGTGCCCGTGGTTGGAATCCGATTTTGTGTCCAGATTTTAGACTTTTTGGTCTTAGATCTAAGGGAGACCAGTATGAACTGCAAACAAACAGATGAACCTTTGCAAAAAGTAGGATAAGATGGGCATTTGAAATAAAGAGTGGTCTCGATACAAAAATAATGAGTCCGTTACCAAAAATAAAATAAAAAAAATAACTCCAACTTTTACCCTTCTGCTCATGCGCGATCCAAATAGCCAATGAAAAACAATGTTTCTAACACAACTAGGCATTAGGTTATTGGAAAATCACCTGGAAGTCGATGTATTAGGATTTATTCATAAAAAGCTTTCAAAATGTGTTTCCATATGAATTTCAGGCGAAAATGACAAAACCCTCCAGGGGTTAATGTATTAAGAGCATGCTGATAAAAATAAGAAGTGCTGACACTGTAACCTACAATTTTGTAGCTACACTACTGACATTATGTCAGTATAGACAGGGAAGCTTTGAGTTCATTCCAACACCCCAGGCAAGATATTTATCAGAGAGAGCAAGTAAACATCCAGTAAACATACAACTATACAAATAAGAAAACAGAGGAATACGCAATATTCAAATGAGAAAACAAGTGGTTTCCTAAAATTCCCTTGATGATTCAAAGTCTTACAAATGAACGCATGTACTTCACACAGTAAAATGGGTTAGTAAATATTGAAATAATGATCTTTGTTTTCTAAATCCGAAATTTGTCTCAATTTGCACTTGGCCCAAATATCTTTCACAAGGTTCCATTTGGCCACCATGATTCCATACATGACACTTGCCCAACAAAGAATTAAAGGATCATGAATATAATTATTTTTTGTATTATTTAAAATTAATTTACGACAAATACAAATGTTTGGTTAAAACAATAATTATCTCGATTAATTTGTCATGAAAGATAAAAATATGATGTTAATTTAATTAAATTCATAACAAAACTACTCAGGAATTTCTGTACATTCCTCACTGATGTAAACTACCAAAGTATCAACCAGGACACCAGGACAGAGAAAAGTACCATTGTATGTACTATCGATAAAATGTTTAAATGGACTACCAGTAATACTGTATACCTCAAAAAAAAAAAAAAAATATATATATATATATATATATATATATATATATATATATATATATATATATATATATATATATTCTGAACCATTGTATCCGCATGGTTGAAACTCTACATATGACTTCATGACTACTGCTCTAACGTTCCTTTTAATAAATGCAATTATCTGCCTCGGACACGAGGTGGTTGAGAGGTCTAAGAACCCACCTTTATAGATTACTCACATATCACAATTGCTGTGTGGGTTCGAGTCTCAGCTTGGTATGCCAGAAATCTTGCCAGTAATTTCCTCCACCAAATATATTGGCCAAAATGTATCATGTGCTGAAATACGGCATTAAACCTAAACAAAACAGCAATTATCTCTGCGTATCTGAAGATGCATTCATGATATTTCATCAAACTGCTTCACAAGTGATAAACTTGAGACTTTCATGACTTAATCTATTTTGAGTAAATTTCTGTGTAATTATAGTCACCGATTTACAATTTTTTAATATAATAAATGATGACATGTAAAAAAAATTGAGGGAAAAAAAGCTGTGTGTTTGTTTGATTTGGATTTTTAATGAAGCTTTAACAATTTTTCAGTCATATCACTAAGATGTCTGCAGTGTGACAGTTTATAGTTATGTCTAGCACTGGGGTATCATGCCACAGTGATCGAGCATGCTACTGGAGCAAACAACGCATTAATATCGAGCATCAATACAGTTCATAACACACTGATCAAGTATGCATTAATATCGAGCATCAATACAGTTCATGACGCAGTCATCAAGCATTGCTATTGGAGCAAACAATGCATTAATATCTATCATCAATACAGTTCATAACACACTGATCAAGCATACATTAATATCGATCATCAATACAGTTCATGACCCAGTCATCAAACATTTGCTATTGGAACAAACAATGCATTAATATCTATCATCAATACAGTTCATAATGCACTGATCAAGCATGCATTAATATCGAGCATCAATACAGTTCATAATGCACTGATCAAGCATGCATTAATATTTAGCATCAATACAGTTCATAACGCACTGATCAAGCATGCATTAATATCTAGCATCAATACAGTTCATAATGCACTGGTCAAGCATGCATTAATATCTAGCATCAATACAGTTCATAACACACTGGTCAAGCATGCATTAATATCTAGCATCAATACAGTTCATGATGCACCACTGATCAAGCATGCATTAATATCGAGCATCAATACAGTTCATAACACACTGATCAAGCATGCATTAATATCTAGCATCAATACAGTTCATAACACACTGGTCAAGCATGCATTAATATCTAGCATCAATACAGTTCATAACACACTGGTCACGCATGCATTAATATCTAGCATCAATACAGTTCATAATGCACTGGTCAAGCATGCATTAATATCTAGCATCAATACAGTTCATAACACACTGGTCACGCATGCATTAATATCTAGCATCAATACAGTTCATAATGCACTGGTCAAGCATGCATTAATATCTAGCATCAATACAGTTCATAACACACTGGTCAAGCATGCATTAATATCTAGCATCAATACAGTTCATAACACACTGGTCACGCATGCATTAATATCTAGCATCAATACAGTTCATAACACACTGGTCAAGCATGCATTAATATCTAGCATCAATACAGTTCATAATGCACTGGTCAAGCATGCATTAATATCTAGCATCAATACAGTTCATAACACACTGGTCACGCATGCATTAATATCTAGCATCAATACAGTTCATAACACACTGATCACGCATGCATTAATATCTAGCATCAATACAGTTCATAATGCACTGGTCAAGCATGCATTAATATCTAGCATCAATACAGTTCATAACACACTGATCACGCATGCATTAATATCTAGCATCAATACAGTTCATAACGCAGTGATCAAGCATGCTACTGGAGTTCATGTAGAGCAGACATTTCAATTAGCTGGGCTCGTTTTGCTCTCTTCACCTTGATAAGTGTAACAACAGACCAACAATGGGTTTTATTCTTGCACGAAACCTGTAACAACACTATCTAGTACAGTATATGGTTCATGACGCTGAGCTTGAACATCCATTGGAGCTTATGGGGCTGCGAGCAGCAATTTCAATTAGCAAGGCTAGTTTAATCCTGATCGTCTTGAGAGATGTCAAGAGAGCCATGTGACACAAACGACCAGTGAACTGCAAATGAACAGTTGTGGAAGCAACAAGCTTTCCTAGTTAAACAAGTCATACAAATCATGTAGATTCTAAAACTGCTTCCAATTCATTTTTTACTTTTTTCATGCACTCAAAAGGTTCTGTCAACAGATTCAATGAATGGTTTCTTGTTTTGTTGGTTCAAATGGCACTTTCAACAAATTATTGGCTACATCATGCAGATAAAACTGAAGCTATGTACATTTGCCAGGGTAACCTACCTGGGCTGATCATGGTGGGTACCAAACCTGTAACCCTTCTGACACTCTACCAACTGAGCTATCATGGCTCCACAATCCAAGCTTAAAAAATCCAATATCATCTAGACTGGGAACCTGTTGTATCTTAAGTGATTTGCCCATCGGGCCTGTCTAAAAATAATTTGTGTTATCTGATTTGCCCGACATATTCTGAAAAACCATTTTAACAGAATTTAAATCTTTTTGGCCAATTTGTCATCAGATATGGTCCAAAAATTCAAAACAATCTTAATGATGTCTTTTTGAGAACTATGCAATGGAACAAATTTGCTAAAAAGCATCCTGGCATGAATGTCCTTTAAATTTGCTCAAATGATGCCAGTCCTGATCGAATATTGCCACCATTACTAAAAACAAAATATTTCAAACAGCTTGTTCTCAAAAACCACTAAAGAGAATTTGAAGAGCTCTGAAAGCTTCTAAAGATGACAACAAACTGACATCACATATGACATACATCACTAAAATATAAAATTAAAACTTTAGAAACTGCACATCAGAATCTGACCATATTTGACAAACAATATTCTGGCATGAAAGGCTTTTAAATTTATACAAATTGTGCTTTTTAACATGACCACTGTTACTAAAAAGAAAATCCTCCGACTTCTTAAAAACCACTAAGCAGAATTTGACCAAATTTGACATCCTGGCATGAAGACTTTAATTTAAAGTTGGTCAAAATGATTCTAGTCTGCCATCAAATATGGTTGCTGCTTAAACTCAAGTAAAAAGAACAAAGAAAACTTGCAATAACTTTATCCAATGTGCAGCTTAGAAGAACTAAAAGACCAAATTGACAGAAGACACCTTAGCTTGGTCTTTCAAATTTGAAGAAAATGTTGCTAATGCCCCCATAAAATATTGTAATTACTATTGATCCAGGGGGTTTTCTGCTGCAGAATTTGGTCAAATTCTGTTCAGCAGTTCTTAAAAAAGGAGCTGCTTAAATATATTTTTTATCCAGTTTTGGTAGAGGCAGCCTGAAGCGCATCACCTGAAAAGATCTGAAAAATCTTCATGCCAGGTTACTACTATGTATCAAATCTATTCAAATTCTGTTGAGCAGTGTTTGAAAAAAAGATTCAAAATGAAATTCTGAACAGACCATGACCACAAAGGATCATACCAAAAGTTCACTTGGCCATATGGCTAGCTGAGCTAAAAATAACTTTGTTAAGAGGGGCGCAGTGTCCAACTAACTGAAATTCCTTAAGGTTAAATGCTGGTAAGGGTAAAAGTTGACATTTGGTATTTGGCATAAACTGCCCACTTGTCACCTGAAATAACAGTTGTCCTCAGATGACCTTATGGCTGAGTGAGGTCAGTTTACACATAAAGTTGGTATACTACTGGTCATTGTGGCACCTGTCATTACCTGTACTTAATTAAGATGTATCCATAATTCTACTTGTGGGTCAGAAACCCTTTTTTATTTAGTGATAAAATTCTGTTTACCATACTGTATAAATTTCTAAACTACATGTATCTGAAATAAAACTCACATTATCATGGAAATAACTGTGATTATACTTTTTATAGCAAAGGTTTCATCACACACAACAAGCAAACATAAATGCAATATTGGATCTGACACTAAGTTAGTACAGCTGCTGGGATGAATAATTAGTAAACAGTCCCTTAAAAATGAAGGAATAATGATTTCTGATTGATTTATACCAGATATGGCAATGATGCAATATTCTCTTCAAAGGACAGATGCTCAACTGGCCCCTCAAAATCTGAATGAATCTATGACAAGCCTATTTCTATACTCTATTTTTTTGCAAATGCTATGTACTTAAACCATCTCAACCACTCTGGTAGCCTAGTGGCAAGAGCATCTGCCTCAGATGCGGGAGGTCACGGATTCAAACCTCAACTGAGTGATACCAAAAATTTATCAAAATGGTAATAACAGCTGCCTCGCTTGGCATTAAGAGGTTGGTTTATAAAATGGTCGGCCTGGTGTCAGGTTAATATGACTGGGTGGGATATCATGCTATATGTTTGTGGCATGATGCCCCAGTGCTAGACATCACTATAAACTACCGCAATGCAGACATCGTAGCGATATGAATGAAAAATTGTTAAAGCTACATAAAAATCCAAATCACACACACTGAAACCATCTCAAATATTCTTCAGCAACTAATATACAATAAATTTTAATTCTATATATGTTATATTGTTTTAATGGTTTTAATGACACAATGTTATTTGTTGGCCAATGTAACGACAGAGATGGATTGGTGCAGTTTGCTAGAAGTCAGTAAAACAAACAATATAGTCCCAGGCCTGCAGGTGCATCATGCTATGACATATTTGTTGTTGATCTGGGTCTGTGCAGTTTGCATTTGGACTTATAAGTGTGTATACATTGTATATACACAGCTTAGTCAAAATTATTTTGCATATGCAGTAGTCACTGTATTCATGAGCTCAGTGAAATCAAATATCCAAGCAGTGACATCTCATTTGATTCCAAAGTGAAATAGGGCAGGTTTTCAAAGTAATTCACAACATATATGCACCATTTTCATTCAGTACCAATGTAATGTTACAAGAATTATTTAATAACACCCGAATGTCAGTGACACCATTCATTCAAAAGGAGCAGCTATAACAATATGTTTTAAATGGCTGTTATGGTTGCTATGTTGGAGATGAAATTGGAACCATCCCCATTTAGGACCAGCTACATATTGTTACAGTCTTTAGTGAAAACCCCATGTAAAGACAACAAATAAGCACACGATAGGCTATACATGGTGGCCAGTATTAATGGTGGAGGAAGAACCCAGGAAAACCCCGAGAAAGAACCACCGACCCACGAGAAGCTACTGGCAAGCTTTCTCACGTACCAACACTGGCCGAATCACAGACTGGAACCCATGCAGACAGAGATGAGATAGCAATGATCCGTAACGGAGAGTGCTTTAGACCACTCAGCCACTCGGGCCCCGATCCAGTCAGGTGAAGTAGCCATAAAAAGGTTTTCGTGATGTCCATCAAGGCAGATATTTCTGAGGTTAAATAGATCACCAACTGCATACTGCAGGACATATTTTAGTGACAATACCATGTCAGTATGACAATCTATTCAAGAGGAGCAGCCATAAGGTTTTTAAGATGGCCACTGTGGCAGCCATATTGGAAGATTATATTGGCAACACTTTCATTTCGTACCAATACATGTGCATGTATATATTTGCATTAAGCATTTTCATGAAAGCATGTCAATATGACACATATTCAGAAAAGAAGCCAATAAACACATCTGAAATATGGTCACTACGGCAGCCATTTTGTAAGGTCAGGTCAGCTCCATTTCATTATGGACAAACTACACTCCTAAGAAATGTTTCGGTGGACACTTTATTTGAATACCAAGATAAATTTAAGAGGAGCAGCACCACAACAAGATTTTAAGGATGTCCACTGTGAGGTCAGATCAAAACAATTTTAAGTGGACTAAATAAATACATTTAAAGTGTGTAGTGAAAATTCCACAGCAATATTACCAGCCATTCAAGGGAGTAGTAACAACATATTTTAAGTCATCCTGTGAAAATTCCATGTCAATATCACCATCCATGTAAGAGTAGCCATATGATTTTCAAGATGGCCACCAAGGAACATTATGTTCAGAGGTCAGAAATAATAATAATAATTATAATAATAATAATAATAACAATAATAATAATGCTGACTTTATTTAAATAGGGTATCACAATTAACTGAAGAACTAATCTACCTTGATGCCCTAATACAAACAAGCACGAAATAGAGTGAGCATTTCTAATCTCAACTGGAACACTATTCCAAAGCAAAGTTCTGAAGTATTGGAAACTCTTTTTGAATAATTCCTTAATTTGTTTGGGAACTGTATCCTGTTTGGAAGACATCGATCAGAGGTGGGGAGTATTACCAGGTAGCCTATACTGGAATAGAGATTGTAAATATTCAGAAGCACTATTATTGGATACCCTGTACATTATTTTGGCTCTACTAACTGGATTCGGTCTTTAATAGGTAATATTTTTAAATTAGCAGCTAACCTGTCCTTGCTTTCTTTCTGGTTATTAGCCTAAATGCTCTTTTGTGAAGATGTGCTAGCTTTGCCACATTTTTATAATTTTAATTACTCCAGACTGTATTACAGTAGTCGAAAGGGTTGTATGTAACTGTTATAAAATATTTTTCTGCGTCTTTCAGGGAGAAAATGTCTTATCGACTGAGAAGCCATAAACTTGAATTCACCTTTTTACTGATATGTTCAATATCTTTAGTCCATCAGTGTTTTCCTTCATGCACATTTGTGCGTCAGGGACGCACGCTGGAGAAAATTGACGCACACTTTTTGTTGACGTGGGTTTTTTTACACAAAGGATTTTCATAAAGTGATCAGGATTTATTTAATACCCCATGCATTGGACGATGGATGGCATCGTATATACTTCGAGCATAGGCATTGACTGGTTCCCTGCTTTGTTTGCTCCCTGTCTTGCGCTCCTCTATTCGTATAGCAGAGTGCAACACAGGGAACATACGAAACAATGAACCAGACGAGCATATGCAATGTTATGACAGAGTAGCTTCCCCATATCTTGCGAGCTCTAATGAGCTTTCCATCGAGCTCAGCAAGCTGTCATCTAGATGTTTAACCTCAATGCCTGTTGCACTAGAAAGTTATCTCCAGATTAAAATGTCATGCACTAAAAATCATTAGCGAAGAAAGTGAAAGAAGCATAACACAAAAGAGTAACTGTGGATCTAACTTTAATGAAAAATGGAGAAAATAATTCCCTTGATTGGAATACAGCACATCCATTAGGATTACCGGTGTGACTTCTGATCGCATGATTGCGAAGACTGCAAAAGCAAATAATCCTTTCATGACAGGGTTTTAGAATTTTAAAATACCTGCCCTCGTTTGCCACAAGATATCTGAAGAACACATTATAACCCAAGACATTCTTTCACAACAAAGAAATCAGTAAACAAATGCATTATTTAGATTTCAAAGTCAGCGGGTCATTGCAGATTTATGTTGGTTTTTAACTTTGCTGCAATAAAAGAAAGATCTTAAAGTTCAAGTGTAACTTATTAGAAAGAAGATGAATCATTATCCTCCTTGATATTTGGATAAATGTGTTCTAAGACGAAGTACAATGAAACCGATGATAGTACACATTTTATGAAAGGCAGTAAATTAACTGCCATTTGGTTAAAAAGATTTATTTAGCTTTTTGTATTGGCTTGTATGTAATGCGTTGGGCTATAATATTGCTTCATATTGATTAAAAGGAGATTGTTAAAAGTACGACTTTAAAAGAAAAATGAACTAATAAAATTATTCTTTGAATGGACAATGCATTTGTTTGTTAATTGTGCATGTTGGTTTATTTGTATGTTGAGAGAGAGAGAGAGAGAGAGAGAATGTTGTGAGATTTGCAATATACTATTTCAAGCTGAGTCATCTGAAAATTTGTCAGTACATTTTTGACCCCCACATTTTTTATTTGACCTCCAGTTCTGACACCAAGGTTTTTTTTTAACCCTCAATTTTACACCACTGAGGGATACACAGAGTCCATTATAGGTTATTATCAAATATACCATGTTCATTTTAGATCAACCAAGATATCATGATAAGTCTTCCCAGTTCAGTTCAGGCCATACAGTTACATCAAAGACTCTTTATTTTTATCATTGGCCCAAGAATGTTCCCTCTGTGGAGCCCACAGGGTTCATAAAAGAAGACCCAAGAAAATAGAGATAACAGATTGTTATGGTTGACTTTAGCCCAATATGAATCCAATGCACAACAAGCATACTGAAAAGCATGTACCATTAGCTAATATAGCATAAGATGACAGAAATGTTCTACTGACATTTATTATCTGGGACACCAATAGAGAGTAAAGTCAATAAATTGTTTTTAGAAAACTGTTCTTTAGTCCAAGTCAGCAATGATTTAAACACACTGCTAACTAAAATGACTGCTCCCTTGTGCTAAAACATCAGCATGAATTAGTCTAATGTACACTATCCATAGCAGCTATTAAAACTGGGAAAATTAATTTTTCCAGACTAGACAATACCAGCTTCTGAAAGTGCAATGAATGAATTACCAAAAATATAAAATGTAAAAAAAGTTATCAGCTCTTTTTTATACAATTTACCTCTGAAATTCAGGAAGTGAAAATGCCCAAGTGGAGCTAGCAGTTTTTTGAAAGGTGCACATCTGGGGTAAGGCCAAGCTGTATACTCTATAACCCATATTACACCCATCGATCACACACCAAAATAAGGTAATTAAAGGTTCTTTGAATTATACCTAAGATATACAAGGTCTTTTTTAAATAGCCAGTATAACCAGTGAGGAAAGCTGGGGAAATTATTTTTCTTTAAAATCCTAACCCTATGCAAAATATGAAACTGTAGAGCACCACCAACAGATGATATATAAAATAATGTTCTAGGAAAGTGAATATCAGCATGTAACAAAAATTAACAAATCCATGGCAGCAGTGCCTTACTGGCCTTCTTTACTGGAATTTTAATTCCTCATGCTTAAACATTCCCCTCTTTCTTTCCATTTTAGTCTGGACTTTTTTGCCCTTCCTGTATGCTACTTTGGTGGTTCTTCCTTGGTTCTTACTCCATCAGTTTATACTGGTTGCTATGTATAGCCTATCATGTTCCGAAAGATGCCAATCAGCGCCCCCCCCCCCAATGGAACCCCTTTGGATCTCAAAACACTTTCCTTGTCTTGAAAATGCCCCAATGCTGTGTGGGAGATTGGCAGAAAAGCAAATATGCTGATTGAATATTTGACATCAGATCTGCTGACTTGATGTTTAATCAACCATTTAATTTTGTGGGGGTGTGCCTGAGATATTCTTAAGTTATGATTTTTTTTTACTGCAGGATAATTAATTTTTTTAAAATAATTAATATAATAGATTCTTTAATTTTAATAAAACATAGCAAAATATTTTTTTTTCGAGCTATTTGAAGACCAGATATTTGTTTAAAAAAATCCTGAGCCCCCTCTTGGAAAATTAAATGGTCAATCCTTTAATGAACAGAAAATGCATCAGACATAAGAATAGTCTTTCTCTGAAGACCAACCAGAACTTATTGAAGAGAATGCTGGAAAAAATATATTAATTCAGGAGTCCTATGGCATATATAAAGTTCATAAAGCAATCAAGAAAATTTCACTGCAGTAGGACAAGACTTGACAATGAAATCTGTTCATGGTTGCTGCCTCATCAAACATTTTAAATGTAAAATTCCCCATCAAATGTGTACTCTTCCCTAGTATAATTAAATACCAATTTATGAAGAAGACAAAAAAGGCAAAACTCCAGGATTTGTTGATGCACAGGTTTTGCTGCAATTCACTGTTGCTGCTATTGTTTGCACATAACGCAAACACCATATATACTTCACTGTATGTGCACTGTATAAACACCCATGTCCTTATGGTCAAGCAAAATGGCATACACCATCACGTGACAAAAAACCACTATGCAACTCTTTGTTTTCTGTAGAGCTTATCTCAAGCAAGGTCACTTCTCCCCCTCATGTCATAGCTAACCCACTGGAGACCATTTTCTTCTACCTGTAAGTGATACATGTACATTGGTATCACTCTATCTTCCTCACATGAGGCCACCTCTCTTATAAGGCCACTTTCATTTCTGGTAAGGAAGTCACCACGCTACCACGCATGGCTGGTGTTGGTGGTGACATATACTTTGAAAATGGTTACAAAGTATAAACTTGAAAGTTGCACAGTGAAGCCATGTATCTATACGGTAAAGGGTAATCAGTGATTTTCCTTGAAGTTACCCTCAATATCTCCAGCTGATTGTGAAGTCTTAGAGCACCTGCCTACAGCAAACAATTTTTAGAAGTTACTATTTGTCATAGTGGGGCCACAAAAAGGGAAATCTCAGAGGCTTGAACTAAGTAGTCTGATCTAGATTATATATTTAAAGGTTGAAAAATAAAAGACAGTAAAGTAAATGTATTGTATAACATATACTTACTATGTGCAACATTAAAAATATATTTTCAAATATTAAATTACACATTTTCAAAGTTATTTTTAATATTATTTTTAATTAGTGAATAATGAAAACAGTGGGATAAGGATTAATATTAAATGGATAATTAATCAGAAAAGCCAAATAACTAAGTATTCAGTAATAGTAGTGGTTCTTAACCCATGGGCCATGACCCAAAACTGGGTTATCATGCTTTTTTGTGTAAGTCGCTGATATCAGATTTAATAATTTGAAATTTGCTACCTAAACGTTCTTTTCAGAATTTGACGGCTGGCAGGGCTAACAATATATCCTAATTTGGGCTGTTGCCCAAAAACGTTTTGAAAATTGGCCTCTACTGGCACATATGATCATTTCAAATCAGTTGTGTTCTGCATTTCTTGTACTCTTTCCAACAAATTCAATTTCCAACTCAAAACTGCGAGTCAGTTTTGGACCACACCCCACAGGTTAAGAACCACTGTTATAAGAGTGAACTGTCAAACATTAATATATTTATTTGAAATGATATCAGCCAGTATGCAAAACACTCTATCAAACATTAAAAAATCCACCCCATCTGTTTACCACCCTTCTGCACACACCTTGCATTACATCTGAAACTGACCAACTACCTTCCTTGTTTATTTATTTATTACGTTTGCTTGTTATCCACATATCAAACCCAAATATTTGCGTAGTCTCTTTTCAAGTGTTGAAGACAATGAACAGAAAGAATAAAGTAAAATCGCTGTGTTAATCCAGGAAGTGAAGATGATTCTTCAACAAAAAAAAGGCAGACATTTCAGCCTTGTGAAAAAACACCGATGGTCAGCGCACATGTGTAGCATATCAAAGGCTCAACCAGGGGCAATGTGAAGTTCCACATCTTTTTGTTCACCCTAATGGGAGGATGAATTCTCGTCATGCAGTTATGAGTGTTTTCCATCCAGAAAAGTACCAGCTACGCAATAGCAACAGGTATGTATTACTGATACAACGTATTGAAGTGAATACTTATTACAGAAATTAATAAATAGGTATCTACAGGCCCTGTGATCATTATCAGCATCAATGTCGCGACCCTTCCCCACTGAGATTTGATTTTTTTCATACACAAGTAACCAGTCCCCAATAGAATTTATTTTGGATATTGAGTCAACATTTTTTCTTCTGTATGAACTACTTTGGAAATAAATGCAGCAGTCTTTTCATTAATGATTTCATCTTCACTTCTTTACATTTTCAATCCATGATTATGACCATATGCACTTCATTGGGGTTGAAGATAATGAAAATGCGTTTGATTCTGTCCAAAGCAGTCCAAATGATAACTCAGTCACTGATGATTCGAATATCAGCAGTAACCATTTGCAATAATTTGGTTACCAGTTAATCGTTACCCCCTCCCACCTTGCCTAGGAACACCTAGCATGTTTACAAATTGAGTACATGTGGAAGCAAATTGAAAATATGGATAACTTTCCCACTCATAGATATTTTTTTTAAAATGAGTCACTTAAAACATGATTTGAAATAATTTTGTATATCTGCCCCAGATGGGACTCTATACATGCACGCTAATCATAATCTGCTGTTTTAAGGTATGGTACAATATGGTAATTTGGAGGGTACTCTGATTAACATTGTTGTTTGATGCATTCTTGTAAACAATCTGAAATTTAGTAGTATATCATCAAATGCTTGAGAGTTTTTATTTCATAAAGGGTATAACTTAAGTAAGCTGAGATCTGAAATACATAGAGTAGAGAGATCATGTGACTGAAAATATCTTCTGATTGGCTCTCTTGATTTCTTGTCAACATGCTTCAATATCACAAAGCATTGCATGATATAATTCTGATGGCCTGCTGACAAGTCGTATAAATCAAAGCAAAACAATTTTTGTTACATAGGTGTCCCATTGCAAAACATTTGTATGATGCCAAGTTGTTATCTGCATGTATTACCCTAAAGTTTGAAGAAGTGTCCTGTTGATACATGCAACATTTCAGTCAGCACAAAAATGACTATTGAACATAGACTTTGCCTGTGTCATATTATACTGAGATATTTTATACATAATAATTCAATTAAAAAATAAAATGGGATCAATGACCACACACCTTATAACAAGGACCATCTTATAAAGTGGCACCTTGGGTACTACTATATCATTCAAGCACCACAATATTACCCATGTGTTATTTGAAATTAGCGCATACCCCAGTAAGTGACTCAATGCACTGGCAGAACAAGTTCTTTGTTATTTCTTTCCATGTATGTCTCAGCATAGGTCTTGCTAGGATTTTAAAACCAAGAGTCCAAGACTCCCATTTTTGTAAAAATAGGAGCCCCACCAGCAAAAGTTGCAGTCCCCTTCCAGAAAACTATGCAAATTATAAGAACTATTGGTTGCCATTGAGTTTAATTTCCACATTCTTTAAAACACTGACATAGCTCTTGTTTGTCCATCAGAGAGTGATTTTTGTCAATGCAAGGAAGGTCTTCTTCAAAGCACTAAACTAGGTAGTCCGAGTTCTCTCTGACCCTTGCTATCCCATTTTTGATATTTGGACATTTATGTTGAGGTGTACACCCCAGCATAAATATCCAAATATCAAAAATCGGGAGACAAGGGTCAGAGGAAACTCGGACCATAAGCCAGGCATCACACACTTACACACTTAAGCACTTTCCTGAATCTCAGTACAATCTTGGTCAGTTTGCTGTTGAACACCAAAATACTCATACAAGTCATGTCTCAACGTTCTTGATTCTGAGGTCACGTGCACTGCTTATTCCGCTTCACTACGTACATGACAATGAAAACTAATTTTTTTTATTTGATGTACTGTTATCAATGACCACATGTACATCTCTGGGTCTTTCTGCCCCTGAATTCAAAGCACTGTAAATATCAGTACATTTTCCCACCCAGCTGACAGTCAAAGCCTTTGATCTTGCCGCCCAGCTATTGCAGTATGTTCTTTTGATGTACTTTTATAATGGCGTTACATACGGGGGGGGGGGGGGGGCGAAGGGGCCTTTCACTAAATTCTGTCCTTGTAAATATCAGCATAGATAATTGATCATCACTTTTCCTACACAGTATGTGGCTCAAGCATGACTGGCAAGCCTTTGAATTTTGCCGCCCACCTATTACATGCGAACGGAGAACTACCGCCTAATTGATTTTCTGCGTTCCCAATAAAAAATTGTCGTCCAAATACGCGTGAAAAAGCGTTTCTGAGACCTCTGTATGAATTAACTGGTGTAGACCAGGGGTTTCGAACCCGTACAACCACAAGGACCACATAATCACTAGTACGTTGGCCTAAGGGCCGCATCACAGAAACCTTTTCATAAAGTGAAAGCAACTCACATAAAAGGTAGTTGAAATACTGGAAACAATAAGTAAAGTAACAATTTTTATCAAACTGGCTGGCTGTGAAGAAAAAACTTGCACAGTTAATTATTTCATAAATTCTGGGTGTTACTGTGGGCTACAGGATATAACTCCATGGACCATATGTGGCCCACATGTCTCAGACTGGTGAAGACCATGATCTGACACAAAATGTGACTACCTGATCTGGGTCTACGCTGTTCAAAGTTCAGATTACTTTAAATATCAGTAATGTGACAATGTATCAAAATAACTAAAGTCTAATCAGAAAAGCCATAGAACCAAGTATATGATTATTCAATTATGAATTTTCAATAATCATTATAAATAATTCAAGTTTTCCTCAGATTATGAAAGTTGTTTTCACACCTTTAATGTGAATGTTTACAATCCATTAAACCCACGCTATTTCTTTGCTCAATGATTGATAATTTCAGACAAATAGTCCCAATGATTGTTGTCTGCCTGTATCAGTCAAGAAACATTATTGCAAGATGACCTGGTAACAGTGACAATAATATAAATTTAAAGACACAAAGCAACAATTACAAATATAAACTACACGAAACATCTCCAACCATATTACAATCGATGCCTGATCAATTCTGATCTGATCACTGATTTTTTTAAATTTCAACTTTTTACCCCAAGACTACTTTATAAGATCCAATAGGCTAATGTTCTGAGTGTGTGTATGTGATTAGGATTTTTAATGTAGCTAAAAAAAAATCTGTCATATCGCTATGATGTCTGCAGTGTGACAATTTAAGTGATGTCTAGCACTGGGGCATCATGCCGCAGACATGTAGCATGATGCCCCACCCAGTCACATTATCCTGACACCAGGCCAACCAGTCCTAACACTAACCTCTTAATGCTGAGCATCTAGCGAGGCAGCTGTTACTACAATTTTTCTAAGTCTTTGGTATGACTCGTCCGAGGTTCAAACCCATGACCTCCCGCTTCTGAGTCGGATGCTCTAACCACTAGACCACCAGAGCGGTCTGTTCAGAGTGTATCCTTACCTTTTTTTTTAAAGCTTACACCATTCGTCTGACTGTAAGCCTGTTGAACTGTTCACTGGAAACCTTGAGTAATCACTGCAACCATTGCCTCTGCAACATCTGGCAAACAAAATAGTGAAAAGATTAAATCAATTAATATTCTAGGGCAGAAAATAGTTACAGAATTTATTAGGGTCAACTATAATAAAGGGTATGAATTATAATTTCCTGCTGGACACAAAAGTCTAAAAGGTTACTTAGACCATTTACTTGAATTGTATTTTTAAGTACACACTGTCCCAAAAATTTCAAAATTGTATGGATAGGAAAATGTTATAACTGTAATAGCCTGACTCTAATTACAATGTGTGGTTTACACACAACTGGCAATGGCGAAAAACTTGATTTTGATAACTGAGCAGAGTTTGACAGGTAGGGTGCACACAGTGGTTCAGAAAGTTCATGTGATGTTTGGGGATCCTGCCAGACTTCTCTTCCTTTAAATTGCAGCACCCAGGTGTGCATACCAAGACAGACAGACAGACAAAGACATGTGCATGGTCTGATTTGTACTTGTCCCCTAACCCAAAAACAATGAAGTGCATGTTTGCATGGAAATGGGGTATCATGAGGTGTGTGGCTCCATTCCTACCTGATGAATAATTAAGTAGCATGCTTTTCATGCAATGAAGTGTTTGGGTGGTAGCCCTTGATTACCCACCACCCAACAAGAAACTGATTGGTCGGCTTTGTTGACATTAATCCTTGGTACATGCCCAAATGGGTGCATACTTAGTAAATTTAAGCATGATGATGATGTACACAGTCATATACATTATCTGTTCCCCCGAAGCATTAAACATGGTTACTGGTATGTAGAGTATCTGTTCCAGGAACATTCTACAGCTACATACATTATGTTCCAGGAACAGTCTACATGGCTGTATACATTATCTGTTCCTGAAGCATTATACATGGTTACTGTTAAGTACAGCATCCATTCCAGGAACATTCTACACAGTTATATACAGTATCAATTCCAGGAACATTCTACAGTTATATGCCAAAACCATTCCTGGAACATTTCTACACAGTTATATGCAATATCCATTACTAGAACATTTCTACACAGTTATCAGTTATATACAGTATCCATTCCAGGAACATTCTTCTGTTACAGCATCCGTTCCAGGAACATTCTACAAAGTTATATACAGTATCCATTCCAGGAACATTCTACACAGCAGTTAACACAGTTATATGCAATATCCATTCCAGGAAGATTCTACACAGTTGCACGCAATACCCATTCCTGGAACCTTTCTAAACAGTTATCAGATATATACAGTATCCATTCCAGGAACATTCTACAGTTACATGCAATATCCATTCCAGGAGCGTTCTATACAGTTATCAGTTATATACAGCATCCATTCCAGTAACATTCTACACAGTTATACACAGTTTCCATTCCTAGAACATTCTACACAGTTTTATATAGTATCCATTCCAGGAACATTCTACACAGTTATATACAGTATCCATTCCAGGAACATTGTACAAAATTATATACAGTATCCATTCCAGGAACATTCTACACAGTTATATATATCATCCAATCCAGGAAATCTTCAGTGTTGTATACATTATCTGTTCCTGAAGCATCATACACCATTATGACGGTATATCCTCCAAGACAATTACTTATGGTTACATATCAGGGTTGATGCAAGGAACTATGTGGGTGAAATAGCTGCCCTTAAACCTGTCAATTCATCATAACAAGTTCAAAAAGTTAATCTCACTTTTCGCCTTGCCTTGGTTGCATGGCACGAATGCCAAGCCCTTCTGTTTCAATAAAAGGCATTAATTACTGAATTAAAATGTCAACTTTTGGGTCAAATATCCAGATAAAAGATGGAAAGTTAGAAAAAGAAATGTTATGATCAGTAGCCAATTTTTTGTGCTAATTTTACGATTATAAATGCCAGAAATTTACATCATCCACAAATGTAATGCTAAAAGATTTGCACTTGAACCTTAAAAACCATGATAGAGACAATTATGGATTTTCAACTAAAACTTAAATTTGAGGCTGCATACAAAAACTGGTTAAGTAAAACAAAATATTAATATTTTAAAAACGTAATAGTATTTCATCAGTGATCTAACCATATGAAATGAAAATATGCAAACAGAGCATAAAGTGACTATTTTATCAATTTCAGACATGTTCCACTTTCCCAGCTTCACCATATACCAGTTGACGTGTGCTAACTTCACCCAAATATTAATGTCCAGCATGGACTCTGATGTATATTAATGTATATTATCTGTTCCAAGCATATTAACTGGTATGTATAGTGTCTGTTCCCAGAGCACTATACATGGTTATGTATGGAGTCTGTTCCAAGTACATTATAATTGGTTATGTATGATCATTAGTAATTTCCCGTAAGTATCTTAAGATTTTGAAAATTTTCAACAATATCTCACTGCCTTCATCAGTGACTAATGTTATCACATGACTTATATGATATGAGGAGACTGGTGTAGGTGACGGTAATTCAAGTGCCTCACCCCTGTTTAGTGTTGGCCTTCACTCACTTATTTCAATCACCTCTTTCACCTTCCTTTTCCATGTGTTGTCCCCTGATGTGATGACCTTGGTGTGATTTGGAACGATGGAATGTCCCATACTGCTACAGCGACTCTCTACTGATATGTTCCTTAATCCATGTTTCTAAGATTCTACATGTTTCCCCGATGTAGTCATTCTCACAATCATTACATTTGCTATAATAAACTACATATTTCATGAAATTTTTTGTTTTGTCTCTCACCCATGTACGTTGTTGTCTTAAACATTACAAGTCACATGATCATCATTAGTCACTGATGAAGGCAGTGTGATATTGCCAACAAAATCCAAAATCTAAGGATACTTATGCTCTGAGAAACGTAAATGACTTATGATCATGTATTATCCAAAGCAAGGAAGAACCTTTTCAGTTGGTTATGTATGGTGTTGTAACCAGCACACTATAATTGGTTATGTGTGGCGTTGTAACCAGCACACTAGAACTGGTTATATATGGTGTTGTAACCAGCACACTATAATTGGTTATGTGTGGCGTTGTAACCAGCACACTAGAACTGGTTATGTATGGTGTTGTAACCAGCACATTATAATTGGTTATGTATGGTGTTGTAACCAGCACACTATAATTGGTTATGTATGGTGTTGTAACCAGCACACTATAATTGGTTATGTATGGTGTTGTAACCAGCACACTATAACTGGTTATGTATGGTGTTGTAACCAGCACACTATAATTGGTTATGTATGGTGTTGTAACCAGCACACTGTAACTATGTGTGGTGTTGTAACCAGCACACTATAACTGGTTATGTGTGGCGTTGTAACCAGCACACTATAATTGGTTATGTGTGGCGTTGTAACCAGCAGACTATAATTGGTTATGTATGGTGTTGTAACCAGCACACTATAACTGGTTATGTATGGTGTTGTAACCAGCACACTATAATTGGTTATGTATGGTGTTGTAACCAGCACACTATAATTGGTTATGTATGGTTGTGTAACCAGCACACTATAATTGGTTATGTATGGTGTTGTAACCAGCACACTATAATTGGTTATGTATGGTATCTGTTCCAAGCACATCATAATTTGCTTATGCATGGTGTCTGTTCCAGGAGCATTATACCTGGTTATATACAGTGTCTGTTCCAGGAGCAACTTTGATGACATGTTCCTAATTTATGCAACCATCTTGTAGTTGCAGTATGAAATTAATGAACTGATGCAATGTTAAATATTTTCTATTCATGTGTATGTATTAAATGCCATGAAATACTCCACACTTTTGCATTTTTTCTGTTCAGTTTCCAACTGCCATGAAAAATGTTTTTCTTTGTGAGTCTTGTAATGAGAAACAGTGTCAGCTGCATGTTCCTTTGTATCAATCAATACTCGGGTAATTAGATACCTGACCAAACTAGCTACCACATATAACAGTTTAAAAGACCGTCTAAGTTCCAAAGAGGCTTAGATATTGTGTACAACAGAATATTCCTGTGCCACCCTATAATTATGGTATACTCTCCCTCAATCTGTCTTTTCTTTGGTTCAACTCTATTTCCAATTAAACCACTGGGTGGAAAATCACCTAGAGTTAGGTCAGCGGGAATCATGTCATGTAGATCTTGTTCAGGTTTAGTCCTTTAATTTTGTTAGAAAATGCCATATTGAACTTTTAGTGAAAACTACATGTTGATACAACCATCTATTAAGCAGGAGTAGAAATAGCAACATTTTCAACATGGCCATTACTGCATATTGGATGTTAGAGTGGCTCCAATCTTATTTTGAAAACAAAAACATTTGTTTCTGGTCAACATAAAATCCCCATTTTTTTTTGCTAACCCTAGCACACCCCCCTGTAAATCTTTTTCTTCCTGAAATTGATTTGTATATTTAATTGACACAATTTTGCCCAGTATTTTAGATATACTAACCATTATACTATATACATGTTATTTACAAAAAAAAACCCATACCCACCCTAATTTTAAAACCATATAGAAAACATGCATTGGTGGGCCTTAGGATCAACTAGATATAGTTAGGAGAATTAAGAATACCAAGATCATCAAGATGGCTGATATGGTGGCCATATTGGATATCATATGTGCACTATTTTCAGTTAGGACCGACTAGACACCACAATGAGTCGTTTAGTGAAAATTCTCCTCATACAAATATCCACGCAAATATTTTCAATATAGCTGCTATGATGGCCATACTGAATATTTGAAATGCACCGTTTTCATTTAGGACCAACAAGGCACTATACAAAGCCTTTAAGGAAAAATTACAAGTCATTGTGACTTTCAATTCAGGAGGAGTAGCTTGAACACAATTTTCAAGATGTCTGCACAACAGATCAGCACCATTTCATTTTATGACCAACTAGATACCATAAAAGTTCTCTTAGTGAAAATGCCATTATAACTGACTTTCCATTAAGGCTGAGTAGCAAAAACAAGACTTTCAAAAGGCAGTTATAGATGTCCTAACAGCACCATTTCATTTTGGATCAACTAGAGCTTGGGATGAACGTTGTGGGAAGTCTGATGGTAATATTCCAAGCAGTTTAGGAAGAGTAGTGATAAAAAGTACTTGTTCTGTTGATTGGATGACGGACAACAGGTGATCCCATAAGGTCTTCCAATCATTGACCAGTACAAATAAAAGTATGTTTTTGATGGAATAAGCATGTAACATTTCAAACAGGTCTAGATGATACAACCAAAAGTATTTACCCAAGGAAAGATTAGATCTCAGTGTCATAAGTTATTTGGAATGGAGGCAGTAAGTTCAAACATTATAAGATACAAAATTTATGTATTCAAGTACTTTATTCTGGTAAAAAACAAAACACATTTATTACCTGACACGAAAAGAATCAAACACCAATACCTTGCAAGGTACAAGGGGAAATACTCTTCCTAGTTAAAATGACCACTTTACAATGCACACATACAAGCTAGAAATATGTCACTAATATATATTATGTGTGTGTGTGTGTGTGTGTGTGTGTGTACAGGGAAGATTTCCAAAACAAGAGTTTCCATGGGAGGGGGAGAGAGGTTTTTTTTAAAACTATACAACAGAATTTTGATTCTTATGAGGGTAATGTGTTATGCACTGAATAAAGCACATACAAATGTGTCATTAACTGAATAAAGCATATGATATATAAAACACGTAAAATATACTATCTGATACAATGGAATTTATTTGTCCTGGTTAGGTTAATTCCAAATGCCTGGAATATAACAATGTATCAAATACTATTTTCTGCATCTGTTTTTTTTGTTATGCAGTTTATTCTGGTAAAAAGAAAACACATTTATACAGCCTAACTCCAAAATAACCATGCCATGTTTTCTTGTAGAACACACTCTTCCCCACCAAGAAACCCTCTTCTTTGCAAACAAAGAACAAGAAGTCTCTCAATACCCATATATCAGTACACAATTGCACACACATATGCATACCCTGTTTGTCTCAGAGCAAGTAACAGGATCATATGTAGAAACACATTTCATTAACATTCTTTAACAGGTGCTGACAAGCTGAGTATTTCCACGGGAAGATGACTTCCTTGGTTGGACATTATACCAAAACAGGTTGTTTCAATGGGGTGGGGGGCTTATTTGCTCCAGGGCAGGTTAATTCCAAGAGTGTTTATAACCTATTTTTACCAGGGTAAACAAGTTTCAGGGTATCATACCATAATTTTGGTGATATCTTTGTCTTTTTTATGTGCTTTATACCATATGTGAGTGTGAGACAGAGACAACACATTTTTAGGACAGAGTTTGTTAAGCAATTTTGCATCCTTGAAGGATGGGTAGCAAACACACACTATATACATATATATATACATATAAAGTTTGCAACTTAGTTACCTAAAAATGTAAACTTCACCTTGATCTGTTATGGAAAATAAAAACGACTTTTAGATGTGCAATGGCACATAGTAATTTATGACTCTAGAGATGCTCCCTCACTCTAAAATGGTCTTAATGCTAATTCTGATAGTGCTCTGGTGTAGCACAAAGTGAAATGTATTTTGTGGAGTGTTGGTACAAATTGCGCTGACACAGAAACTCTTGCACATTCACAGGCATGTGTTTTAATAGGTGACTGATCATGAACCCATTCCCAAGCAAGTTATCAATGCCCGATTTCCGCAAGTTAGCCTTACCATTTAATGATGAAGACAAGCCACCTTCTGTTTCGAAACTTAAACAGTAATATGTAAATTATAAGTTGTGTTTTAAGAATAGAATTGGTGAAAAGCACTTTCTAATTTAAATGTAAAAAAATGAATATTTTAGCTGCAGTGTTCATGTTATTTTCTTTATAAAATATATATATATATATATATATATATATATATATATATATATATATATATATATATATATATATGCAGCCAGGTAACACAGTTTTCATGTAAGTTATGACTGTCATGCATCATAACATATCAGTGCATGTATATTTATTATTTTAGGTGTAGTTGTAAGAACAATTAAAGGATGTTAAAAAGTAGGAAAAGGTATAGGAAGTTTTGTGAGCACTTGACTAAATTTATGACAAAAGTTTCTTAGACATTTTAAATCTCATGAAATTTGTAAATGCCACTCTGGAGCCTATACTAAAATGCAGCACAGTAACTATCCAAAGTTTTTCAATTACACTTAAAGCATGTAGATGACTAATAACTGAATTAAAAGCAGAATAGCAAGACAATATATGATTTGGGGCGCAGAATGGCCTAAAGCGCTCTCCGTTACGGATCACTGCCATCTGTCTGCATGGGTTCGAGTCTAAGAATCGGCCAATGTGGGTATGTGAGAAAGCCTACCAGCAGCTTCTCGTGGGTCAATGGTTCTTCATAGGTTCTTCCTCTGCCATTAATACTGGCCGCCATGCATAGCCTATCGTGCACTGAAAAATGGCGTTAAACCCCACAATAATATATGATTTCACCACAAGAGTCTTGACGTTTTATCAGTAAAATATGATGAAGATTTGTGACAGCACAAAACAAAGTGATACCCCACCCCTCCATTACAGTCACATTTATAGCAAAGATAATGCTATTTAATTCTCAAAAATTTTTATTATACTTTTTTGATAAAACATCAAACTCCTGTGTAATCTGAGTTCCTCTGACCCATCCCATCCCATTTTTTATATCTTGATATTTATTTTTGGGTGTAGGTTCAGAGTCATTTGCCTAATGAAAAAGGGGTTTATTACTGATATCAAGTGACTTCTGAACGTCTAATGTTATAGACTTGCAGTTGATATATTAATAATATTCACTGACTAGCAGTGTAAATATGCAAATGGTGAGTACCAGGTCAAATTTTATTAATGCTGTAGTTTCTCATCTGTCAGCAGATTGAAGATATATGATTATAATACTACTGATTTCTCAGAAAATCATTTTCCTATTGATTTCATGCAGATATGACTCAATGTAACTTTATTTAACTTTGCTAGATCCGCTGGCAAGTGGCTACATTATGCGGCAAGGATAACACTAACAGGCAAAGTTTGCAACTTAGTTACCTAAAAATGTAAACTTCACCTTGATCTGTTATGGAAAACAAAAACGACTTTTAGATGTGCAATGGCACATAGTAATTTATGACTCTCGAGATGCTCCCTCACTCTAAAATGGTCTTAATGCTAATTCTGATAGTGCTCTGGTGTAGCACAAAGTGAAATGTATTTTGTGGAGTGTTGGTACAAATTGCGCTGACACAGAAACTCTTGCACATTCACAGGCATGTGTTTTAATAGGTGACTGATCATGAACCCATTCCCAAGCAAGTTATCAATGCCCGATTTCCGCAAGTTAGCCTTACCATTTAATGATGAAGACAAGCCACCTTCTGTTTCGAAACTTAAACAGTAATATGTAAATTATAAGTTGTGTTTTAAGAATAGAATTGGTGAAAAGCACTTTCTAATTTAAATGTAAAAAAATGAATATTTTAGCTGCAGTGTTCATGTTATTTTCTTTATAAAATCGGTTTGAAATCATAAGTGAACATGTAATGGTGAACATCAAATACAAATATTCTAATACTGAAGAAAATGTTTAGATAGCTAAGTTTCATCAAAATACTTGTTACCCTTTTAACATATTTTGGCATTCTTGGCTTCCAGCCAGCTGAAATGTAGGTCAATGGAACTTTAAAACATCCATTTGCTTGTGTAAGAATCTGAATTTACAAGAAATTTTTTTAAACAGTAAGTAAAGTTTGATTAAAGCAACAGGACTTTAATTTGTTGGAACAGTGTCGATATGTGCTGCCAAGTGTGAGATATTCCTAAATAATATGGCCTGTCATTCTAGGCAGTCAACGGAGGAACACGCTTCTTAATGCCATTATCAGAGCAGTAAGACATCAAAGCCAAAAACATAAATATCGGAAGAGATGGCTTACATTGTAGGACTAAGTACCATCCCCCACCCACATGTATTGAATGGATCGTGCATTATGAATAGCCTTTAAAGGCTACTGGTAATACACAATTCAGTACAGGCGGATGGGGGATTGTAATCAGATTGTGAAGAAATGGCTAAACATTATGGCAATAGTGCTGTCCCATTTCTTGTAGTTAGGTCTCATGCACCATTCAGCAGTGTGAGTGTGAATTAACAACTTTTAATAACAATATTCTATATCTTTTTGTCCACATACTTTAATGCAGTGTACATCAATATGGAGTCTGTATGTGGTGAAAATGAAATGCTTTGACACTTGTGAATAATCAATTTCATGGGAAGGAGAAGTGAATTTTGAATAACACTTAAAGATACTTAATCCTGCAATGTAAAACACATCACCAGATATTTTTTGTTTTCGGGGTGGGGGGTGGTGTCTTAATGCCTGCACAACTGCTTTGTGTAGCATGTTCCCAACTCTAGTGACAGTTAAAAGATAGGTAAAATTTTCAGGACTATCACATTGGCGACAAATATCAACATTCCTCCACATATTTAAGTGTTCTTGATATACTTACTTTGCTGCCTTTATCATGATGGACTAAAAAATCTGACACTAGCAATTGGACATATTTTCATGTTCTATTCACATACATTTCAGTTGGTTGCAATGCGATGGTAGCAAAGGAATGCCAAAGAAGGTTTCAACAAAGCCTTTTTTATTTAAGGAAACAAAATCATCTAATTGTTTTATCAAACACTGCCATTTTGGTGTGATTTTGTCCCTCATAGCCATAATAAAAAAAAGTACATTTCTTTTGCTATATTGAAACAATAAATAGTGCATTTATGCTTCAACTACAAGAATGAACTATTGCAACAGTAAGCAACGTTTCGTTTCATTCAAGAAACATATCCCCGCTTGAACCAATTTGAACATACTTCAGAATACCTCGACTACCATCGCATTTCAACAAATTCAAATATATGTCAACAGAACATGAAAATGCATCTATCTGCTAGTGTGAGAGTTTGATTCTACCAAGATAAACACAGCACAGCAAGTATATTAATTACATATAAATTTTTGGAAGAGTGTCGATATGGTCTGCCAAGTGTGCAAGATATTCCTGAAACTTTAACTACTTGTACCGAGGTCAAGTGACATTGGAACACGCTACACAAGGCTATTATTTGGGCAGTAAATAATAGTACTAAAACATAAATAACATGTGATATGTCTTACATTGTCCGACTAGAAGAAACTGAGCATGAAATCTTTTTTTGCACAGTTTGCAAATACAATGGATTCTAGTCAGCCCTGAATAACCTTGACAGTAATTCCCAAAATGGTAAAATGGCCATAAACAGCATTTTATGATGAAGACAATAAAACAATTCTCGATGCATTTCGGTGGTGGTAGTAATAATAATAATAATAATAGTGCTCAGAAAACATTTTTAGACACGAGCCCTGGGAACCAGTGTAAGTATATCACACAGGCACTTGATTTAGGGGGAAACTAATGTGTAGACTGTTGAGTGCAGACCTTAGTTTCCCCCTGAATCCAGTGCCTGTTCTAAACCGTTATGACTTTCATTTGTAGCAAAGCGCCGATATAGGTTGTCAAGCGCAAGATATTCCTGAAAATGTGACTTATCGTTACGACGTTAGCAGACGTCACAACACGCTACACAGCGCCGTTATTTAGCCATTAAGACCTCGACCCCCCCTCCCCCAAAGCATAAATGTCAGGTTTGTTGTCTTGCGTTGTAGGACTACCACCCACCCACCCACGTTTTCGTTACGAATCACGTTGTGAAGGTTCTTATGGGATTAACATATAGCACAACTATTTTAACACCTATATTTAAAACCCAATAGATATATTTTCACTCAATGTAAACTATTTCTGCTGTAAGTTTCTATAATTAAAGGAATACCTCAACTTTTCTGCACTGTCCGTGTACCGACCGGAAACGATAGTAAGGTACTATGGTCTTACCTATGATACAATTATGCATAGAGCTACATACTTGACGCGGAGCACAGAGAACAATTAGTAGAGTTTATTTCCGTATTTTTAGTAAAAGTCACGTGGGTCGTGTATGCGCATTTATTCATTTTAAATTAACTATAAATTGTTCTTTTAAAATTTAACACTAATTTTCTTTAACCAAACTCTAGTCAATCTTTGATTATTGAATGCGCTGCATCTTAACTGTCACCAAGAGACTTCCACACGAAATTTATCGAAAATTTATCGATGTGTATGGTCTTTTACAATAGTGGTCATGTACTAAACTTGGGTCAAGTAGAGCACGTGGAGTGGAATCGTCACAATATAGGGCAGTACAAAATTCGTTTATCAATATGCGTAGCTTTCATCGTGACATCACAGCGCGCGACATTCAATGCAGATTGTACTGGATCACACCTTCAGGTTCATTTTGTCCAAAAATGTCTACATACTTTAATATTGATTTTGCCGTATGCACTTCTCGGGGCGTCTAAATAATGACCTGTGTGACTTTTACTATAAAGTAAATCGCAATATTTTTCAAAATTCTAGGAGAGTATAATTTTTTTAAAACAAAGTATGGAGAAAAAATACGACAGCAAGCAAGTTAAGTAATACTACCGTAATTTCTACATGATTAAAGAGAGATAACCCTGCATCTCAAACAGTAAGAATACAGCGTTTACCTCCCAGTACACAACAGACAAAACCAATCCACTCGCCTCTGCCAAAGACTTGCAAATTGAAGAACAGGTTTTGGGTTTATGATATACAGATGTGAACAAAAGCCGATATTAGAAAACTTAATCATAGAGATCAACAACAATAAAATGAAAGAAGAAGGAAAAATGTCAAGGTTCGTCTCTTTTACAATGGAGGTTCATAGCTGGATATAGCACATACATTCATATAAATTCCAATATATGAAATCCTCGCTCAGTTAGCTTTTATCTACTTACTAGGGCACATCAGTCACAATAACAACACAGATCTTCACATTTTTTAATTAAATAGGAACAGACAATTGCATATTGATCGATACGACATGAATATATGAAAAACATAAAGCTACTTTCATTTTTTGTTTGTTTGTCTTACGTTAAACATTGGATATAAATTTTTCTCATGACACTCAAGGCCTGATCAAGGGGGGGGGGGTGTATTTCCATGGTTTCTGGACCCCCTCTTTTCCCCTCTCCCCAACACTGAAAAAGAACAAATGTACACACACAAGACATTTGACCATCGTTTTATTTTTGCGCCCGTTTACTGAGTATTACGCACACTCTGAGAAAACAGTTTCATAGACTTTTGCTTTGGTGCCCTTTTCGAATTTTGGAAACACCCCACCTCGCCCCCATCCTCAACACTTGAACAAATCCAGACATGACACATGTAAAGTTGATTTTCTCTGCGAGCTTTCAATCTTGTCACATAGCTTTCTTTTGCTCGCAGACATTTCGACATAGACGAACCAACAACCTCTATCTCTATCACAAAATGAGGAGAGTCATGATCCACTAAGAAAGAAAGTTGTTCAGTAGCTCCAAAAGATTACTTTTACATTTGACTTCAACAAACTATGGAACCAATGCTTACACATGCACGATGAGACTTAGATCGTTCAAATCTGAGTTGTCACCAGAGAAAGCAGGAGCTTCCGTACACAGTTGTGGGATTTAGCGACACCGAAACGACAAAGCCAAACTGAAGATGACAATCGTTTGAGAGTTTGAAGTCTCTTGATGGAACTAAATTTAGCACACAGGCTGAATTAACAACGTTCAAAATTATAGACAAAATTCAACACATTCAGCAACTAATTGACGACTTTAGTATCACCAATGGAAAAGCCTCTCGTCAAATGACCCACGTTTACCTCCTAGACGTAGCGGACGCAGAAAAAAGTGGCATTGGTGGACGAAATTCAGTACTAAACACTGTATTGTCCAAATTGACAATTCACAACATCAGATGTGCTTAGCCAGTGTAATCGCCGTGGAGCGAACGGACACCGAGAAGAATGATAACGCAGTGTGTGTGTGTGTGTGTGTGTGTGTGTGTGTCTGCGTGTGTGTGTGATTTGGGATTTTTAACGTAGCTTGAACAATTTTTGAGTCAAATCGCTATGATGTCTGCGGTGTGACAGTTTATAGTGACGTCTAGCACTGGGGCATCATGCCGCAGACATGTAGCATGATGTGCCACCCAGTCACATCATCCTGACACCAGGCCGACCAGACCTAACACTAACCTCTTAATGGATAACGCAGAATGGAATAGTTCACGAGTGAACATTAGACGATGGGCCAAACACCAAGAACTAAGAGAAGTCGAACTAATTTGTTTTGCATAAAGCAGACATTTCCAAAGAGACTTTGTGTATCATTCCTGAAATCTATAAACATGAAGACATGTCGCTCCTCGTTATACTAAGTGTACCCTCAAAGTGTTCACAGATTTTATCGTATTTCGAGGACCGAATTTTCCAGATGCAAAATACATTCATCTATATCATCATCAAGCTAATTGTTTTAGCTGATCTTGCTTATGAGAAGTGCATACAAGAACCTATATTTTGTTTACTGTTTCAATTTTTGCAAGATTCTAGAAGGACAAGGGAAAAAAATCTCTCATGGACCCCAATCTCTTCCCGGTGTTACCGAACTGATGTCAGACCCTACCGTTGACACTTGGAGTGAACTGGACATCCAGCGTTACGGGAACTTCTGAAGCTATCCTACAGTCATTACGGTCATGACTCACAGTTTATCGGGATAGGATGGACGATTACGTTCGACATATGATTCAAAATATATACAGAATGTTCCGAAGTCACCACGAATGGAACCAAACTTATCCATATGAAAATGGGACAAGTACATTCCATGAATTATTTGGCTATGTCTTCAATTAAAATGTCTTAAATGTTTGGAATGGCAGAAATGACCAAAGGCTACTTTTCACACGTTTTCAATACCAGAGCTAATCAACACGATGTGCTTCCACGTTTGCCTGTTCTTCACTACTACAACCCATATGGTATGTACGCAGAACAACTAGAAGCATCCTGCGATGGGTTGACTTTCAAGAAGAAATGTTGAAATATTACCCATCTGACGTAGACATTTCGCAACGGTGTTCTGGAAAATGTCGACAATTATTTATTTATCACGGAGGCATCGATCCGTATCCCCTCAATCCTATCCCTCGGTCAGCTGTCGATATTTTACAAAACTTTGTGCTAACTCCATTAAGTGTGTGAATGTGAAGACAAATTAATAAAACATGCTAGAAACGGCGGAGAAAAGAAAATTGAAAGTTTTCTGTGGATGGCTAGGATTTAGACGTACACTCCCTACGGTGTACGAATTCTTAGGGATGTTTATATCACGGATACCCGACCTGTTTTCATCTGCGAGACGTGACAAGCAAGCCAACGGCACAGGAGGTTTCAAAGTCAAAAATGTCTAGTGATAAATAGGTGGGAACACGATCACGATCGATGTTTCAAAGCCAATCTAGAATTTAGACGCAGTGTCGAAACGTACGACGCAGCCGACATCGAACCATCGACTCCAACGACAATTGTTATTTTTTGTTGTTTGAAGGACGAACCGATGCAACGTTTACTGTTCAACGTTGACGAATCTCAAGGAGATCAAATAAATCTTTGTTTCATTGGATGTGTAGATATGCTCGATTTTCTACGGGGCACCATAAAATGCTGAAAGAACACATTGACATCTGACACATTTGCCCCTACGAAGGTTCTATCGAATGCAAAGTCTTACTTCCAACCAGTTTTTACCATCCTGTCTTACCACATCATTGCCAAGGAAAAGTTAGATTTCCTTTATGTTGTATACATGTTGAAACGTGTAACCAAGACCAACCGTGTTGACACAAGAATGAAGTACGCGTTTTAACAGGAACGTAGATGAGTCTGAATTGTTTTGTGCTTTGGATCTTATATACTCGTTGCTAATAGTATACTCAGTTTGGCACTTCCATACCACAGTAAAAGACTAAAATGAAAGAATTTCTAACGCTACATCAACGAATTCCAAAACTGAAACAAAAAGCTAGCGGCTTCTTGGTGTTAAAATCAATAAGACAATGACAATTTCATAGAATGGTACAGATCCTTAGAAGGCATCACTTTGGAAGACGTGGAAAAGAACGAAGGAAGAGTCATGCTAAATTCATTTTGGGGAAAAGTAACGCAACGTCATACATTGCCCAAGACGGGCTACTTGGCAGATCCAATTCACTACTTTCAGCTGGTGGACGACAAAGGAAAACTAATCAAACACGTGGAAATCATCCTTGTAGATTTGATCCTGGTGAATTACGAAGAAGTGATCGAGTCTGTAATCCCGACGAATTTAGAAATCTTAAAATTGTAGCACACGTGACAGTTGATGCCCGTTTAAATTTATATCATGCTTTAGAACGTTTTGTAGATAGATTCCTCTACTTAGACGTCGACAATTGTGCATGTAGATCCATCACCCAAACGAAGACACTCAAAAGACACTTGTATAAGTTTCGCTAGCGGTAGCCCCCAAAATGACTGATAACAATACAGATACCGACATGGACAAGTGAATACTAAATTCAGAGTCAATATACAGAGACTAAATTGATACTAAACTATTGTTCCTGTCAAGGCTTACAGTACGGGTCAGATTAAGACTTTCGCGTGAAAACATTGGATCCACACAAATCAGGCAATTCATTACGTTCTCAGCAGGCTGCTTTCAAGGACCTTTAAATCATGTATACAGGTAAGTTTCACCGGTTGCACACGAGTAGTAAAGGGGGCCACTTTAGCCTCAATGGAAATTAGCATTACAAGACCCCCCTGGGCCACTATAGCCTCAATGGAAATTTAACATGGAGAAAAACCCTGGGCCACTATAGCCTCAAGGGAAATTTAACATGGAGAAAAGTCTTGGGCCACTCTAGCCTCAAGGAGATTGAACATGTGGAAAAAAGCATGGGCAACTCTAGCGACAAGGGAAATTGAACATGGGGAATTGTAACAGGGTCCAGACCTGATGGGTCTATGGAAAGGGAACAGGGGGAGAGGGACATAACACACACACACACACACACACACACACACACACACATATAAAATAATAATTCGGGGTTAGGCAATTGAAAGTCAATCTCTTTTCGAGAAATAGGAGTGGCCTGAAAAGGGCCTTTGGATTTATGTTAATATGCCCTTAACATAAAGGGCATCTGTGGCATCTTCTTGTCCTCAAGCTGCGTCTTACAGCAGGGCCATACATCAGAGTCCTCTTGAGGCAACCTTGTCTCTCTATGTAGACTCTTCGTATCCACAGACTGCTGGTGGTCCTGTGGACAACGGTCCACTTGGATCGGACATACATGAGCATGTCCGTCCTGAACATCATTGAAGACACGAGGGTGGAAGATTCAACGTCAGTCCACATCTTGCGGCTACGAGACTAGGTGAGTGAGTGATTGCACTGAACTGCGCTTATTTATAGGGAGAGGAAGGATTGAAACGGATTGAGTTCGTTGACCAATCCAAACACGCGTGACGAAATTCAGTCAGTCCGCATCCAATCGGAAGAGAGCAGTCTGTGACGTCACGTGGCCTATATACATTCGCTAGCGCCTGTGCGCTGTCAATCTATGCAACAGTGATTCAACATGACGGAAACTCAGAAAACGATCCATGGGGGTGCACCGACAGTGGATACTACCCAAGGGAACCCGGACTTACTTTCAGAAGCCGTAAACTGGGATTTTGTGGATTTTCTGACCTCGCAAGAATTTGTTCCAGAACCTTCGTTACCATCTTTACCGCACGTGGAGAATTTTCGACAGAGACAGAAAGAAGAATTGGAGAAATTTATACAGAGACAAAAGGAAGCAGAACAAGCTTTTCTGCTACAGCAACAGCAGCAAGAAGAAGAGGTAAGAAGAAAAAAACAGCAAGAAGAAGAAGAAGCAGCAAAGAAACAAGAGGGTGAAAGTCAAACGGTTACGGTACTGTTGGACATTTTAGCGGAGTTAAGAAGTCTGAAACAAATGTATCAGACTTCTTTATCACGACCGAAGAGAATACGACCTTCCCGAGCTAAACACGCCAACCCTGAGACTAAGCCTACCTTACCACCTTTTGTGATTTCAACCCAATCATCATCATCAAAAGTAGGCCTCGGACGTGGCAAAGGCTTAAGACAGTTAAAGTTGATTGCTTAAACTCACCCCTACACCAAGAAAATAACGGCCCTTTTCAGGGCCACCCACTTCTCTCGAAAAGAGATACCATTTCAATTGCCAATAACTCAAAATAACAACCCATTTTACCCCTATAGTACGTGTCTGTGTATGAGTGCGTGAGTGTAGGTTCTTATTTTAAAATCATAACCCAAAGTCACTTACCTTTTATCATTAATGTATTCTGTTATCCATAGTTACAATTCAATTCACAACATAAACACTCTTAAAAAAGTTCATTCACTTCTTTTGTGTCATTATTTACTCTCTCTGTTTTTTAGATTTCTTCACAGGCTTTTCCTCTTCTTCCTCCTCACTTTCTTCCCTTCTTCTTTTCCTCTCTTGTTTCTTTTTCTTCACCTGTCTGCTTTCTTCCTCTTCTTCTTCCTCTTCTTTCTCTGAAGAATCCCTCTCTTCTTCTGACTCCTCTTGTTTCTTTTTGGGGCAATCTGGAGACCAATGTCCTTTTTCTTTACAATAATAACAGGTATCTTGACTTTTGTCTCTTTTAACCCCTGTTTTTCTTTTTTGACGGTCTGGACACTCTGAAGACCAATGTCCTTTCTTTTGACAGATATAGCAAGTATCTTCACTTTTATCTCGAAAGGAAGGAGAGTAGTCCGAAGGCTGGTCTGAAGAGAATTTTCTAATGACCCCACGCAACGCTCTGATGAAACGTTCCATCTGGCTAGTCTCTTCCATCGTTGTGATCAGGTAGAGAGTGAAATGAATAGTGAAAGGACAAGACACGTACACTTTTATATACGCTGGTCTGCCAGGACTAGCTCATGGTGTTTAAACTTGAGTCATTTGACTTTTTGCTTTCAAGATGAAACGATCTAATTCATTTGAGAAGAAAGAAGAAGAAAGTAAGAGGCAGAAACGTGATCTATCGCCTCGTACCAGAGCTGAAGTCTTGGCACAAATTCATGCCAGTGATTTTGAAGACGACATGAGTGAACCAGAATCCAAGCCCTCTCAACCACGTTCACCGCCCTTAGTTAACCCTGACAAATACTATTCCATTCGAGAGACAGAAAAGCGCTCCTCTAGAAAATTTAGAACCACGGCTTACACCTACACGGTGAAGTTTAAAGATTTCAAGTCCGAAGTACCCTTAGAGAAAGCAGAAGGGTTCATCACCGAGATGTGGGATTCTTTACTCACCGCACTCAAGCGACAATGTCAACCCAAAGAAGACGATCGCTTGACACTATCCATACAACACGATGGTTTGAAGTCCCCTGTTTGGATCGAGTTTAGCAGACTCACAGAACTGACCCCTTCCAAAGTCATGGACAAGATACAACAGGTGCAACAACCCAATGACCAGTTTGACATCACCGATGGAAAAGCCACACTGAAAATGGCTCACGTCTCTCTTCCTCAAGGGACTGGACGCAAAAAGATGTTATTGGTGAACGATCTTCGCAGCATTAAGCGTAGCCTCGTCCAAATTTACAACCCTCATGACCAGATGTGTTTAGCCCGGGCTATCGTGGTGGGGCGAACCTATGCCAACAAGAACGACACGGCAGAATGGAAAAGAGCCTGGAAAACTATTCGACAATCGGACCGAGCCAAACAACGAAACGAAGCAGAACTCCTGTTACAACAAGCGGGCCTGTCCAAAGACACACCCTGTGGCATTCCTGAAATGCAAACATTGCAAGATGTCCTAGCTCCACGCTACACCTTGAAAGTGCACCCTCAAGAAGTGCGCGGACCTCTGTTGTTTCAAGGCCAAGATTTTAAGGATGGAAAATACATTCACCTTTATCAACACGATGACCATTTCGATACCATTACCAATATCACTGGATTCCTGGGATACAGATATTACTGTGAGAAATGTGACCGTGGTTATAATAATCGAGAGCAACACAAACATTGCGGATGGAAATGCTCAGGATGTTTGGCCTCTCCACCCTGTCTGAGCGAAGGACCAGTGCCTTGTTCAACTTGTCTGCGCACGTTTGTCAGCCCTACCTGTTACCAACAACATTTGAAGACGCAAGGTTCACAGCAGAAATGTGCTTGTCAACTGATGAGATTGTGCTCTACGTGTGGACAAGGCATACGTACCAATAATGCCAAGGCACACGTATGTTCAGGAAAGAAAAAATGTCACATTTGTCACCACATCGTGGACTTGGAACATCAATGCTACGTGCAAAAATACCAACCAGAGAAAGAGGATGGTCACAAAAATGAAAAAGGCAATTTCATCTTTTTCGAATTTGAATGCATGCAAGAGACCGGCATTCACATTCCTAATTTCTGTGTGGCTCATCGAGCGTGCGACAAGTGCATTCAAGAACCTATTTTCAGTCATTGCCCTCACTGCAGCAAGATTCCTGGAGGGCGTGAAAAAATCTTTCGGGGACCGAACACGCTAGCCGATTTTGCCCAATGGGTCTTAGACCCCATCGACAAGACGTGGAGCCAAGAGGACATCGAACGTTACGGAGATTGTCATCGACATGCCACGGTGATGGCTCACAATTTCTCCGGATACGATGGACAGTTTCTTTTGAGGTATTATACGGAACAAGGCACCGAACGACCTAAAGTGACTTTGAACGGAGCCAAAATCATTTCCATGCAAGTGGGACAAGTACAGTTTAAAGATTCCATGAGTTACTTGGCCATGTCTTTGAGTCGAATGCCCAAAACGTTTGGAATGACAGAAATGGCTAAAGGGTATTTTCCACACTTTTTCAATACGGAAGCCAATCAACACGCCGTTCTACCCCATTTGCCTGAGGCTAAAGATTACGACCCCGACAACATGGGTACCGAACAACGAGAAGCTTTCTACGCTTGGTACCAGGCTCACGCCTCGGACCCTTTCGACTTTCAGGAAGAAATGCTAAAGTATTGTCGTTCCGACGTGGACATTTTACGGAGTTGCTGTGGAAAATTTCGAGAACTGTTCATGGAACACGGAGGGGTCGATCCTTTGAAAGAAGCTTGCACCATTGCCAAAGCGTGTTCCTTAGTGTACAGACAAAGATTCATGCCTGAAAACACCGTGGCGGTCATCAGTCCTCAAACGACCAACTATGTCAAACGTCAATACTCGGTCAAAGCCCTACGTTGGTTACATTACTTGTGCGACAAGGAAGACAAATGGATTCAGCATGTCCGCAACGGAGCGGGCGAAAAGACCATTGGAACGCATTCGGTAGATGGCTGGGACTTAGAAAACCCAAAGATCGTGTACGAGTTTAAAGGCTGCTAATTTCACGGATGTCCCGTCTGTTACCCTGACCGTAAAACTAAAAATCAGTTTCTACAACGAACCATGGAAGACTTGTACCAGGCCACTTGTCAGCGACGCCTAAAGTTAGAACAGGAAGGATACCAAGTGGTGGAAATGTGGGAACACGAGTACGATCACCGTTTGAAAACCGATCCCGAGTTTAAATGTCTCGTGGAAAGTTACAAGCTGGTGGACCCCCTGAACCCGAGGGATAGTTTGTACGGAGGAAGGACCAATGCCACCTGTTTGATGTACCAAGCCGACGAAGAGAAAGGAGAAGAAATGAAATACTTGGACGTGTGTTCGCTGTATCCCTACGTGTGCAAATATTGTCGCTTTCCTGCAGGGCACCCACAATTGTTCACGGAACACATCGACCTGAAAAACATTCGACAATACGAAGGCTTGATCAAGTGCAAAGTTTTGCCTCCCACGGACTTGTACCATCCCGTCTTACCTCACCATTGTCAAGGCAAACTGATGTTTCCTTTGTGCCGAACTTGTGCCGAAACGTGCAACCAAGACCAGCCTTGTCAGCACACTCAGGAAGAACGGGCCTTGACGGGGACCTGGGTCAGCGTAGAATTGTTCAAAGCTCTGGACATGGGATACCAACTGTTAGAAGTGTACGAAATTTGCCACTTTCCCAAGACACAACAATACCACAAGGGTGACCCCACGCAGAAAGGCATTTTCGCCGACTACGTGGATGCCTTTCTGAAACTGAAGCAAGAAGCCAGTGGCTATCCTTCCTGGTGTCACACTCCCGAAGACCAAAAGACATTCAAAGAGAAATACTGGGCACAAGAAGGTATCACTTTAGATCACATCGAGAAAAACGAAGGCAGGCGATCGTTTGCCAAAGTGATGTTAAATTGTTTGTAGGGCAAAATGGCACAACGTCCGTGTTTACCCAAGACGGAGTATTTGACTGAACCTTTCCGCTACTTTCAGATGATTCACGACAAAACCAAATACATGAAACACGTGGACGTCGTTCGCGAGGATTTGATCTTGGTCAATTACGAAGAAGATCTGGACTTTGTACAAGACGACCCTTTTGGAAATGTCATCATTGCGGCTTACGTGACAGCTCATGCTCGCTTAAAACTGTACGAAGCTTTAGAACTGTTAGGGGAACGCGTCCTGTACTTTGACACGGACAGTTGCATTTACATCCATCACCCGAGTCAACAGCACCCTGACATCGAAGGAGACCGTTTAGGAGCCTGGACAGACGAGCATCCCGACGACAAGATTCTAAGTTTCGCCAGTGGTGGTCCTAAAAATTACGGTTACGAATATCGGGACAAACAAGGAGAAGTGCACACGCAGTGCAAAGTGAAAGAATTGACTCTGAATTATCGTACCAGTCGAGTGGTGAACTTTGGGGTATTGAAAGAAGCCTTGCAGTCTGGAGAGGACGAACACTTTAAAGTTACCACCTATCAACCCAACAAGATTGTACGTTTACCCACTCACCACATCGTCAGTCGACCCTTGCAAAAAGTCTATCAAATCGTGTACCAGAAGCGAGTGCGACTTCCCAATCATTTCACCTTACCGTATGGACACGTCGGTATTGGTCTGTATATAAGACGGAACCCTAGGCAAGATCGATAGTTCATTGTGACTACCAGGACCAAGTGAACAAGATGAATACTTTCAGAGAAACACAAAACAAGTTTAGAAAGGCACAATTCAAGTGTGGGGTTTCTGAAGTGGAATGCGCTTGTGAGCCTTGCAACTTTTCAACCTGTGTTAGTGACAGTACCAGAAGAACCCGTCACCCAGGACAGGACTGTCGTGGACATTCCTGAAAGGTCATTCCGGGAGGACACTTGTGTGACCGTACCTCATGTAGATACTGTAAGAACATTACACACTGTCCCTAGGAGATCTTGCTTACCCAGAACATGTTGCACAGAGACTTGTTTATATTCCACTTTGATCGTTTTGATGTGTTTTTTATTCTTGTACATCACTATTTGGCTTTTATGTATTTTTGTCTTTCGTGTTGTTCATATTTGAAACATTCAATAAACGTGTCCTGAAAAAAGTATATAAACTCTCGTCTTGTTTTTTTCGTGTCACAAGTGACATTCCTAACACTATGGCTACTTCTACTGTCTCTGCTCCCTCTTCCTCCACAGTCAAAGTCATCGACGAACACTTAGATCGTACCAGTTGGGAGGCTTTGTATCTTCGTCATCCCTTTAACATGCTCATTGCTGGACCTAGCTGTTCAGGCAAAACCGAATTTGTCAAACGTTTGATCGAACATAAACATCATTTGATCGATCGACCACCTCAACGCATCGTGTGGTGTTACAAAGAGTGGCAATCGGCGTACAGCCTCTTGCGAGAAAGTCAAGGCGATTCCATCGTGTTTGTGGAAGACATTCCTAAAGAAGACGATGGCATCGTCTCTGACTCCCGTCAAACCCATTTGGTCATTTTTGACGACATGTTAGGAGAAGACGAAGAAGAAATTAAACTGTGGTTCACGCGTAAAGTGCATCACCGTAATGCCAGTGTCGTTTACATCACTCAAAATTTGTTTCAACAAAGTAAAGCCCATCGCACCATCAGTCTCAATGCGCATTACGTGGTCTTGTTTAAAAGCCCTCGAGATAAATCGCAAGTGCAAGTCTTAGCCAAACAGTTAGGAACGCCTTGGCTGACTCAGGCGTACGACGATGCCACTCACACTCCACACGCCTATTTACTCGTCGATTTGAAACCTACGACCCCCGAGGATCTGCGATTTCGTACCCACTTGTTTCACCACTGGTGCCAAGATGGAGGGCCTGTCCTGTACACGTCTCCGTCCTCGACTTAACTTCATTCCACAAAAAATCTATAAAAACCTCAGACCCTTTTCGTCTGTCTCACACACAGTGTGAACATGACGTCCCTTCAGTCGCATCTTCCCGTCAAATTGATTCGTGCCTTGTACGGCATCAGTCGAGAAAAAAATCCACAAATACGAGCTCGTGTCTTAGAAGCTAGTCTCAAAGAAGTCTTACGATGGTTCACGGTGACGGCACGTCAATTACTCCAAGGGATCATTCAGATTCCTCATCAAACCAAACGCTTTTTCGATCGAAACAAAGTCGCTTTAACCCAACTGGCCGATCCCCGCATTGACACTCAAACCAAAAAACAAATCATTTTGAAACCTGGAGGGAGCGGTACTCTAGGAGGGGTCATCATTCGCTCTCTATTAAGATGGGATCCTAATGCTCCCAAAGTTTTCCCCAAGACAAAAAAAAGCAGTCAAACGAAGCTCCAAGAAGAAAAAGAAAAAGACCAGGTCCTCAAAAAGACCCGTGTCTGCAAGAACTTCTCCAGTGGCGGGACCCTCCTCTTACCAGACACCACCCCGGAAAAAGAAAAGAAGCCCTCAGAAAAAGAAACAGAGAAAAAGTCCCCAGAAAAAGAAAAGCCCACAGAAGAAAACTAGTCGCAAGAGAGGCACTTCGGCCAGGACGCAACCTTACACTCGCAAACCACGACCTGCCACGGCAGTGACTGCGTCTCCGGTAGCCTCAGGTTCCATCACTTCTCCGTTGATGTCACCAAGAACCGAACAGTACTTGGAGACGTTGATCACACCAAGAACTTCTCCGTTGATGACCCCAAGAACTTCCCCAGTGGCAGGACCCTCCAGTTTCGCAACAGTGGCTGCGGCTCACAAAGTACCTGCTCCCAAAATCAAAGTCCAAGAAAGATCGGGCATGTTACAAAGTTTACTGGATTTGTCCAAGCAAGAAATGGCTAGATTTAGTCCGTTGCGTATCCCTCCACGACGTGTCATGCCTGTCCTCAAGTTGATACGACGTCAAGACAATCAGTGGCGACGCGTTCCAGTATAAAAAAGGTCTGTGACTAAGTAGGGGTATCAGTGTTTTTGGTGCTGAAGACTCAAAGATGTCACCCTCCAGAAAGCATCCCTCTTCTAAACCCCAAGGAAAGAAAAGGAAAGGACTGCTCTTCGTTTAGTCAAACATGGGGACATGTTATCTGTCCTGTCCAAAGCTTCTCCACCCCTACGAAAAAAACTCATTCAAACAGCCTCCAAAGAGGTCATCGATACCGTGTGCGAATGTTGTTTGAACGTCTTGAAAGGCACGATCCCTTTGTCCAAACACCAGAAACAATGCTTAGGTAAACATCGTCACGTTCTTCGCCAAATGGTTCAAAAGAAAATTCCCATTCGTCAAAAGAAGATGTTGGTCCAACGTGGAGGCATTTTACCCCTCTTGTTAGGTCCCTTACTGAAAGGAGTCTTGGGAACCATGTTGGGAGGACTGGTGGGAGCAAGATAAAAAGGGCCTCGGAAGTCCCAAGATCTCAGAATTGACCCCTGACAACCCCATGGAAGGACGAAAACTAGCTTTAGTGCCTTACAAACGATGGATGGAATACCATCGTTGGCAAGAACAACGCACTCCGCATTTACCTCCCAATCCCCATTTGAGCGAGATGTCCCAGTTGCAACACGAATTGCAGTCCTTGATGGATCGCCAAGATTTGTCCGAAACAGAAAAATCGCAAAAGTACGGTCAACTCTTGCAACGACTGCAACTCTTTCACCAGAAAGCTTTAGACGAAACAGCTCTACCCACTCTGAAAGATTTTAAGACCTTGATGAAAAGTCCAGCACCATCACCAGTACCAGTACCACCACTACCAGTGACCAAGACAGAAAAAGGAGAAGAAGAAGAAGGGTTTCAAACTCCACCAGAAAAAGTACGCAAGTTAACAACACCACCTACCTCCAGAATTGGATGGATTAAAAAGATGATGGCCACCCCTTCTTCATCACAAGAAAAAAAGAAAGTGAAGACAGAAGTGAAGACAGAAGTGAAACAAGAACCGATATCCCCCGCTCAGACATCCTTCTCTTCAACACCTATTGCCGGTCGCACACGCAAAGCATTGCAATCCAAGAAAGTACCCCAAGAGAAAAAGAGTAGCATCCTCCAAGAGTGGGTGTCTTATTAACACACAAACACAAAAAAAATGGAAAAAGTCTTAGCCAGCATTTACTACGATCCCTCTCATCCTGCAGGTTACGCAGGAGTTCAAAAATTGTATCGTGCTGCCAAAACTCGATTGAAAAGTCTCCGTTTACCTCAAGTGCAACGATGGTTACAAGAACAAGCTACCTACACTTTACACAAACCCATTCGACGCAAGTTTACCAGAAGTCGCACCCGAGTGGAAGGCATCGATCATCAATGGCAAGCCGATTTAGCCGATGTCTCTCATTTGGCCAGGTACAATCGTGGCTACAAATATTTGTTTTGTGTCATCGACGTCTTTTCCAAATTTGCCTGGGTCGTGCCCATGACTTCCAAATCGATCAGCGAGTTAGTGCGAGCCCTGCAACGAGTGTTGAAACAAAGTGGTCGTCACCCTCTTCGATGGAAACGGACAAAGGTACCGAATTTCTGAACCAAGCTTTCCAAAAAGAATTAAAGAAACGTGACATTCATTTTTTTACCACCGAGAATCCCGAAACCAAAGCCAGCATCGTGGAACGTTTTCAACGCACTTTGAAAGAACGCATGTGGAAATATTTTACGCATCACCACACTCTGAGGTACATCGACATCTTACTGCACCTGGTGCAAGCGTACAACCAATCTTACCATCGAAGCATCGGACGTGCACCGCAAGAAGTGACTCCCGACAACGAAGTGTTGGTGTTTGAGCGCCTGTTTGGTACGTCCCCGACGAGGGCTGTCCCCAAGAAAAGTGGAGAGTTGACCGTAGGAGATTGGGTGCGCATTGGCAAAACCAAACGCACTTTCGACAAAGGTTACTTACCTAACTGGACGACCGAATTGTTTCGTGTCACTGGACGAGTGCATGGCCGTCATCCTGCCGTCTATAAATTGGAAGACATGAACGGAGAAGTGCTCAAAGGAACGTTTTATTTGCCCGAGTTACAACGTGTCACCAAAAAAGAAGACGACGTGTACGACATCGAACGCATTCTCGAACGCAGAACCCGTAAAGTAGGCAAACGACGTGTCAAAGAAGTCAAAGTACGTTGGAAAGGATATCCACCCAGTTTCGATTCTTGGATCGACGCTTCTCAAGTCATCGACTATAAAAAGAAGTGACCATCATGCCCTTTCACACAGATGCAGCTACGTCGACCACTCCTTCACCCAGTTCTTCTCTGCAAGATTTACAAAAACAACCCTTGTGGGTGTGGTGCGGAGAACGAGTGCCTAAAACGCAAATCGTCTTTTTCTGCCAAATCTTCGTGGTGTATTGTGTCATCGGGGCAGCCATTGCCAATTTGAGTTTGCAACAAGGAGACAAACAATTGTGGACGATTTTATTGAGCAGTTGCATCGGTTACCTGCTTCCTAATCCCTCCCTGAAATTCACCTCGATCGGGAACCACGGAAACCTTGCGTCCAGTGCCAGTGCCAGCCACTACTCCAACAACAACCCAATTTTGAGCGGAGACACGCCTCTGACGTCCAGCAACCCCTCGGACAGCCACAGAACAGCCACAGAATTATGAGTCACCAAAACCAATTTTACTTAACCTTACCCAGTGACAGTTCCATGGAGGTGTTTCCCAAGAACACGTTGTGCTGTTACACGGCCAAATTACCTCAGACCACCCCCTTAGATCACGAAGCCCATTGGGAAGTGGCTTTAGTAGAAATCATTCACCCGACCCAAGTCCTCAATGTCCTTCCCAATCAAAATTTTTTTAATGTAGAAGTTCATGACGAACAATTACAACAGTACTTGGATACCTATGGCAAATATGACAAGAAAACCCCTGGCACAAAAAATCAAAAGTACACCACCTATCACTTGTTCATTCCTCCAGGCTATTATTTTAGTCGTCAACATTTGGTGAGCACCATAACCTCCAGATTTAATGTCGTGTTTCTGAAAGCTTTGGAGAGTGTCAAAAAAAGTGTCACCATGGAATACCACAAAGCAGCTCGTCGTTTCTTGATGAAATTTGACGGGAGTAAAATCCTGTCCATTTTATTTTGTTCTGAATTGTTTGACATGTTGGGCGGAGACATGGACATGAGAATGGCCATGCTCAAGAAAAACGAATTGCCAGTCGTTTACGACAACGAGTCTTTTAGCAAGTTATTTCGTGCCCCGGTAGAACTGAACCAAGGACTGAATTTGATGTTTGTGTACTCCGATGTGGTGGAGTACAACGTGGTGGGACACACCTCCGCACCGTTACTACGTGTCATTCCTTTCAAAGTGGATTCTGCCACGGCCACTGACGAAGAAGGTGGAAACACTTACCACGTCCACCGCGAATTTGTACATCCTCACTATTTGCCTGTCAGCAAGTCTTATTTGGACACGGTCAACATCGCTATATAAGGAGATTTTGGGACAAAATATTCCATTCACCAAAGGAAAAGTCACGGTGAAACTCCATTTTCGAAAACGGTTCTCTCACGACTCGTAAGTCATGTATCCAGTGTACCGAGGGGCTGCTCGACAGCGAGGACACGGTTTAGGAGATATGTTGAAATCAGCCTTTCGTTCGGTGGCCCCGGTGTTGAAACCGATGGTGACACGCGGATTGCACGCCTTGAAAGATGCGGCACTGACACAAGGCAAAGAATTTCTCCAAAATGTCATCATCGACAAACAAAACCCTAAAGAAGCTTTCTTGAGGGCAGGCAAAAATGTCTTGCTGCAAACGGGCAAAGACCTTTTGGACCGACGAGACACACCTATAAATGCCCTGCACGCTACCGAGTCAGGCATTCAGCAAGGACAAGGCAGAAAGAGACGAAGAAGAAAACACCCTTTCACCAGACTTCAAGCTAGAAAGGCAAAGAAAAGAAGAACCGTTCGAGACTTAGACGTTTTCGATTATTGAGAAACAGACAAAAAAATGATGCACCGAGAGTATTGCGCTTGTTCCAAGTCGGAACTGGATTTCTTTGCCATGCCCCCTACCATGATGACGATGCAAGAATCCCAATGGGTGGAATTTCATCCCGTCTCCTCTTTGACGGATTCCGCTCCCATCGAGTTTGAAATCAAAGGACAACCCGAAGACTACATCGATCTGAATAGCAGTTACCTGTATTTGAAAGTGAAAGTGATCAAAACGGACAACACCAATCCAGGAGGCGATGCTAGAGTAGCTCCTGTCAACAATTTCATGCATTCCTTGTTCAGCGAAGTGGAATTGTACTTGAATAACAAACTGGTCAGCAGCAGCATGGATACTTACCCATATCGTGCCTACTTGGAAAATCTCTTGACGTACGGAAAAGAAGCCAAGAATACTCATCTGGATGCTTGCGTGGTATGGAAACCTGACACGGCAGGTGTAGGCACGTTTAGCGACACAGTCCTGACAGAAGATGAAAATCCTCACAATGTGGGGTTTAACGACCGTCGTAAGAAAATTCTGCAAGGGCGAAGTTTAGAACTGATGGATCGTTTGCATTTGGACATGTGGATACAAGAAAAGTATTTGCTGAACGGGGTGGATATCCGTCTGAGACTGAATCGTAGCAGTGCCGCTTTCCATTTCATGGCCCATGCCAACGAATGCAAAACTATCATTCAAGAAGCCCGAATTTACGTGCGTCGTGTGGAAGTGTTACCTAAAGTGGGAAACGACGTCAGTCAGACGTTGAGCTGAACGACCGCCAAGTATCCGATACGACGCGTAGAAGTGAAAACGTTCACCATTCCTGCTGGACAGCGATCTATGATCGAAGATCATCTGTTCCAAGGACAGTTACCCAAGCGTTTGATTGTTGGTATCGTCAGGAATTCAGCCTTCAACGGAACCCACGATCAAAATCCTTTTGAGTTTCAACATTACAATGTGTCCAAGATCGAAGTCAGTCGCGACGGCAAGACCTTGTGTACCCGACCCTTTGAGCCCAACTTTGGTGTCGCAAAGAATTATCTGAGATCGTACTTGTCCCTGTACGAAGCCACGGGACAGTTAGGAACCAACACCAGTCACGGTATTTCGTACGACGATTATGCAGGAGGCTATGCTTTGTGGGGTTTTGATTTCACTCCAGACCAAGGCAGCGACGAGGGACATTTCCACCCTATAAAATCGGGCCAGATTCGTGTGGAACTTCAGTTTGCAAATCCACCTCCAGATCACACAGTGAACGTCCTCCTGTATGCAGAATTCGACAATACCATAGAAATCAACAGTTTGAGAGAAGTCATTCTAGACTATTAGAAGCCATGGAAGACTGTTATCCCTCTTTGCCTAGTGGAGAAACTTTAGACATGAAATGTGAGGAGACCGTGGAAGGAGAATCCCAAGACAAAGACGAAAAGGACATCATGATCAAGTCGAGATGTCCAGAACAAGAACAGCAATTGGTCTCCTACTGTGCTACATACCTGGCAGACACAGTTACGATATGGATGAAGCATGATTACTATGAATGTCAAAACATCAGTCAAGAAGAAAAATTCAAAGAATATCTGGACGAAGCTTGGAGTCTGTTTAAAAAAGACGTGTTACGTTGGTGGTATAAAGACTTGCGTGAACATTTCTGTCCTCCATTAACGACTCAAGAAATCCATTACATCAAAGCCCTCTTTGACAAATTCAAAGAGAAAGTTGAGATCGAAATTGATCACTTATTATCAGCAAAAGAACATTTAGTGACTTATTTTGATCATGGTTTTTCTAGAAACGATGAGAAAGTAAATCGTTGATTTTGTGACTAGTATGCTTATTTTGTTGTCTTCAGCTAGGAAACGTAGTGTCCATCCATGACTCAATGACTTGCAACAGTGGAAATCACAATTTCATTCACAACGTTGCCAACCCTGTTTAAAGTAGAGTGTAAATTGAAAAAAATGTTTGTCATTTGAAAAAAATGTTTGATGTTATATTGTTGGATTATTGTTAAAAAATGTTAGAAGTTGTTGGTTAGTGTTAAGTGATTTTGAATAAAAAATGTTGTGTTTTGAAAAAAAAAATGCCTTTGTCTTTTGTTTGACTATAAGAATGTTGATTCATGCACTTTGACTTCTCTCTATCTTTCTCATGACACTCATTAAACGCTGCGGATCGAAAACCGTGGAGGGATGTTTTCCTTCACGTCCGCGCTTTGACTTTAAGAACCGGGGTAGCCTCCAGTCTAACCATCCATTGTTGACTCATCCTCCTACGAAGATGTGCTCCAAACTAGCTAAGCTAAACGAAGCCTACGTGAATTTGCATAGGGTCAGACACAGTCTGATACCGAAGCCAGAAGAAATAGAGAACGTGAGAATGCTAAAAGTCACTGAAGACCTGATCGAAGAGCTCTTCAGAGAAGAAGTGAACAGGGAGAAAGAAGAATGGACAGAGAAGTACAGACTTCAGAGACAGCAGCAACAGCAGCAGCAGCAACCTGAACCTGACAAAGGCTTTGTCGATTGTCGTATCGACACCAAAGAGTTCTTCTTCTCTTTCCGAAGAAGCAGACCTATCGCCAGAAAGTCCATCCTGAGAGAACGTAGCATTCTTAGAAACTAAAAGATTGCCATAGCAAACAAAAAAACAGCCCTTTTCAGGGCTACCCAATACTCTAGAAAAGAAATAACAATCCAATTGCCAATATGTGTAGGTAGAGTAGTGTGTATATAAACACTGACTCTTTTATAGTGTGAGTGTTTGTGTTTGTGTATATGATTGTGTGCTTGTAAGTGCTCAAGTACGTTGGTGTGGATAGTATATTAAGATCAAGTTTTGTTTTTGTTTTTTCTTTTTTTTTTTTTTTTTTTTTTTGCTGTTTGAGGTGTGGGGAGAGTAGATTTAGGGTTAGATTGCTTTGAGTATGTGAATAGTATATTGAAGTGATTAATGAACATTTTTAGAATAGTGGTGGGTAGTATAAAAAAGTGAGTGAGTGTTTCTTTTAGGTCCGCGCGTTGTTGGGTTATGATCTAGGTAATATCAATTTTGTGTCTTAGGGGATGTTTTCCTTCACGTCCGCGCTTTTAGTATAACTTAAAAACTAGTCGTCAGTTGGGCTACCCATCGTCGACCTGTTAACAGCAAGACAATGAATACAAGGATTGTGAAACTGCTAGAACTCCAGATGCACCTGGAATATGCCAGGCGCATAGTAAATGAACTGTCCGCGGAGGCTATCGTAGAAGAAGCAAGAATAAAGAAGGAAGAGGAGGAGAGAAGAGAGAGGGAAGAGGAGGAAAAGAAAATAGGAGAGAGGATGACTTACAAGATACCAGAGACAGAGGATTGGGGTGCTGAAGCGAATCATCCCGCCTCTGCACTCTCAAGACAAAAAGTAAAAAGAGACTGGAGTCGAAGATGTGTGTGTGGTGCCAGACCAGGAAGGTGCCAGCATTAGATAGGTGCATCTGAAGTTCTAAAACAAACAGCCCTTTTCAGGGCTACACAATACTCTAGAAAAGAAATAACCATCGATTTGCCAATGTGTGTAGGTAGAGTAGTGTGTATATAAACACTGACTCTTTGTGTGTGTGTGTGTGTGTGTGTGTGTGTTTGTAAGCGCTCAAGTACGTTTGTGGGGATAGTAAATTTGGGTTTAATTTTATTGCTTTGCGCGCGCGTGTGTGTGTGTGTGGGGGGGTAGTAGATTTGGGGTTAGTTTATTGCTGATTTAACTTATGTGGATAGTATATTATATGAAATGAAAGAAGTAGGGGATGTTTTCCTTCACGGCCGCGCGTTTTAAGTGATGATCTAGGTAATATCAATTTTAAGTCTTAGGGGGATGTTTTCCATCACGTCCGCGCTTTCAGTATAAGAACCCACAGAGTTTGATGTTCGAACCATTCTACGGAATAATAAAAACGAAGATGGTGGTTGCAAGTCAGTTGTTTAACAACTTGGTACATATATACTATTGGATAATGGATGGTATCTATGTAGTGGAGAGACTAGAAAAAGAATGGAAGATAGCAGAGTACCTGTACTACGCTAAATGCCTAAACGTAGCAAAAGAAGTGATAGCAGGAATGATAGAAGAGGAGGAAAAGAGATTGAGAGGTATGATAAATCCCACCTATGTCAGAGTGGGAAGCCTAAAGGAAGCACTTGACAATGCAAGCAAAGTCAGGTGCTTTCTTGAAAATATGTCACATGGGACAGAGTGCTCTTTTGTGGAGAGAGGTCTGGACAGACTGAAGAAAGGAGAGGAGTTGATGAGAAAAGTGATGCAGGTAGAGGTCAAGAAGATTAAAGAGAGATGGAATAAAGAAAGAAAAGATCAGGAAAACAAAAAGAAAGAGGCAGAGTTTGAGCGGCTAAACAACAATTGGATCAAAGTCCAGGAAAAGTTCAGAGCCATGGGTCATCCTGACTGGATAACAGAGAAGAAGAAGAAGAAGAAGAAGAAGAAGAAAGGAATAATGGAAAAAGTGAGATCTTGGTGGAAGAAGTGGAGGAAATAGAAGAAGAAGAAGAAACACAAAGGCCCTTTTCAGGGCCACTCCTATTTCTAGAAAAAAAAATGACTTTCAATTGCCTACCCCCAAACTATTATTTTATATATATATATGTGTGTGTGTGTGTGTGTGTTATGTCCCTCTCCCCCTGTTCCCTTTCCATAGACCCATCGGGTCTGGACCCTGTTACAATTCCCCATGTTCAATTTCCCTTGTCGCTTTAGTTGCCCATGCTTTTTTCCCCATGTTCAATCCCCTTGAGGCTAGAGTGGCCCAAGACTTTTCTCCATGTTAAATTTCCCTTGAGGCTATAGTGGCCCAGGGTTTTTCTCCATGTTAAATTTCCATTGAGGCTATAGTGGCCCAGGGGGGTCTTGTAATGCTAATTTCCATTGAGGCTATAGTGGCTCCCTTTACTACTCACACGTCTTAGACCAGTTTTACGTTTTTAAGACCGAGCAATTTAGTTTTGCCTTCAAGTACAACAGCAGGTGTATTGCTCCTGTGAAAAAAATAATACAATCCATTTATTACGAGAAAGTGTGTACTAATAGGTTTAGAATGTAAGCATAACATCATATAAGAGGGTTGCATCCGGACTCTAAAGCAGCCATATCAGCGGCGTTGTCCATCAGTTAGGGAGCATTCTTCCAGAGACTTCTTCAACAATCTGATTAAAATCAGATCTCCACTGTCCTACGTGAAGATCTGACGACAACCGCTTAGGGGCCATGATCTGGTGACCTTTGTATTAACCATTGGACTTGCAGATTTCAAAAAAATCTGAAAGTGATTCAAATCTTTTGGTACACATTCCTGCTCTTCATCCACAGTGCTCAGTCTCCAGACACAAAAATATAGGACTTCATCTGATTGGCTGATAAAATTAGCGATTATAGTAATAACATCAACCCAATGTAACGAAAGTACGAAAGTACGTCGTTGCTGAAATTTGACCTGGATCTGGTCATTTGCATTCCGAGTCACATGACTATACAAATCTCGGAACCTACATGTCAATGACATCAGAGGTCATATAGTCACGTGATATCGAAATGAACAAATTTCCCAAGTTGTTGCACATAGACATATTATATAGAAGTCACTTAATGTTTGCAAATAAATATAATGCATTACATATTTATTCTGAGAGCAACGAACAAAAACCTGTAGGTACCGCAGCAGGGTGGAGAAAACCGTTTTCAAGAAGTACTGAGCACGTGTCAGCGATGTTTTTTATTTTGTTGGTGTCACGTGATTATCACATTGACACGTGCTCTTCGTAGTGAATCTGGTTTTCTTCAAATTTCTGCAACATTTACAGATTTTCGACGTTGTTTTCGCAATAAATATTTTCAAAAGTTTGTTTTTTAATTTTTCTATAAAAATTACATTACTTTAATTTATATGTTCGATTTGTTTTCCAACAGCAACACTAGAAAGTCTGTTGTTGATATCACGTGACTTTATGACTTATGATGTCATTCAGATGTCGGTTGCGAGAGTTGTGTAGTCACGTGACTAGGAATACAAATTGCCAGATCCAGGTCAAGTTTTAGCAACGACGTGCTTTCGTCTCGTGTATCAGCGGATTAAAGACATAGCGAATGCTATGATCGCAATTTCTGAGAAAATAAATCATATTCATATCGATTTCATGCAGGTATATCTCGATGAAAGGTCGTTCAAGTTTGCTGGGCCGGCTAGTAAGCGGCTACCACACGCCGACACCAAATGGTGTCGGTGAATTCCAACTTTTCGATAGGGAATGCGCTCTGACCCTACACCCCAACATAAATGTCCAAATATCAAAACATGGGGCGGCAAGGGTTAGAGGAAACTCGGACTAAGTGTAACTCTGTTAAAACCTACTGTTCCGCAGAACGAAAGACTGCCAGCCCTCTTTTAAGATGGAAGCAGTAATAGTTATATAATATTCGGTGGCTCTAAACGTCCAGTCATCGGCCACAGGCACATTAAGGAGACTTGTTTGAATTATGTCTCTGCAAGCTTCATACATGTCCGGCGCCACCTATTCGGTGAAGTACGTGCGCAATGGTACATCATGTGGAGGATTCAAAACCCTAACATGTGCAGCATCTGTTTAGAACTGTGCACCTCAAATGAAGATCACAAAAGGTGCACATAATAAAAACAATATAGAAAACCAAGACGGCTGAGACTCATAAAGGAAGATATTAAAACTAGAAGAAGAAAAAACAAAAACGGGAGACGAAGAAATTTAGGAGAAAGAGAATAAATAACCGTAAAGGATACAGCTGTCGCCTATACAAATGGAAAGATATACAAATGTTACAATAGGGTATATAGCTGAGAATAAAGTCTATCTCAACAGTCCACTTGACAACAGAAACTGTAATATACCCATTTCAGAACAGAGATTATATTTTATTACTGGGTATTACAATATTTATATAAAGTAACATCTTCTATTACATAAGCGATATGTATGAAAGATGGACCTTTTAATAGCTAATGGTTTTTACAACTTGAAAATGTAAATGAGTAAAATCGAAGAGCAGATGGTGACGAAGAAAGTATTGATGTTAAATATTTCAACATGAAACTCAAAAAACTGAGATCACGTTGGGCAATTTTGGATGCATGAGATGTTAGAAGGTCACTGAAAAGTGGTCGTTTTTATCGTTTTCCAAATGAGGCAACACTTTGTAGAAGAAGAGATTAGGTAGTTCTCTGATGAACAATAAAAGAACACTGAAATCATCAACGGATGTATTCAAACAATTAAAACTAATCAACAATGCATCTGGCTGGATTTAAGAAGCACAGGTGATCAATTGCATTGTAGTGGATGTAAGTATTCATCCGCAAACCAACAAAATTAAATATAAAGAGGCTCACGGTTGACTAAAAGCTTTTGTTTAAAACTCATAGAAAACATTATGCTATTTGGCAACGAGTATTTTGTTATGACTTTACAACCATAGGTTGGGCCCCAAGTGGCCGAGTGGTCTAAAGGGCTCGCCATTACGGATCACTGCTATCTCACCTCTGTGCGAGGGTTCGCGTCTCGGGTTCGGCCAATGTGGGTATGTGAGAAAGCTTGCCAGTTGCTTCTCCTGGGTCGGTGGTTCTTTCCGGGATTTTCCCGGGTTCTTCCTCCACCATTTATACTGGCCGTTACGTATAGCCTATCTTATGCTGAAAATGACATTAAACCCTACAACAACAACATCAACAACAATAGGTTACATAATTATTCATAAGGGCTATTTAAAGAGAAGCAAATAGTAAATAGTTAAAAAGTTATATAGGTAATTCGGACTTAACGTATCTCATCAAACACAATCTTATGTGGATATGTTTTCCAATCTTATCTTATGTAAGTAGCAATCAGATGTTGACAAATTTTCGATTCATGGATATGGAAGAAATTAAACGGAGAATCAGTACCAACCCATGATGAAAAGTATTAGTAGTAATAATAATAATAAAAATAAGAAGAAGAAGAGGAAGAAGAGTAGCAATAATAGTAGTTGTTGTTGTTGAAGATAGAAGTAATAAGATGAGCGCTCAGAGTATCCTGTTTTTTTTTTAAAACGCGGAAACTGTTGAACTTCAGGATGGATAACTCTTTCTATAGCTCTTTACCATTGAAATCACAAAATGTTTTGTAAAGTGTATGAAATGTGAATCTTAGGTTAGTTTATCTTTAACAATTTTCCCTAATTGTGATCAGTTGTTTTAAGTAAGGTTACTATTGTTCCCACACAGTTTTTCTTACTAAATAAACAAAATCAATAAATACTGATGCAGAAATAGACCCACCAACAAGCTCAAATGTGTCCTGTTCGGGATTTGCACACAGTACGAAAATGTGATGCCAAGACGGCAGATTGACGTGCCGTGCGGAAGAGGTCCGTCATGTGAAAGACGGTTGTAGAATTAGATGTCCTATGTGAATCAGATATTAATTTATTCGTGACTATGGCTGCCCCCTCAATTTTAACGACAGATACAACGTCTTTTCACGGTAATCGCATTAAGTATTTTTGCATGAGCTTCAATATACAGTGAATGTTAATATTGGTATCTGTGAATCGTGCAAAGATAGTCGGGTTCACAACTACTGAATACTGTAGTGTAAACCATGACACTTTAAAAAAAAATGCCAAGCAATGAAAAATGACAGTTTATTTATTTTTTTGAAACCGAGAAACACTGTGAAACGGCTTCTTCAAATGTCATGATTGTGAACTCCACGCAAGTTTTTCAAGCATGTACTTTTCACATTTCGATTATTGGGGACACAAAATGCCAGCTGACAGTGGCCAGATACTAGTAGTCGATTGACCAGTAAGATCAAAAGCACGACTGGTATGAATTTACCCTCAGGCTAAAAACTTGCATGATGATTGAGAGGATGAAGTCATCTGTGACAATATTGTTAGAAAGCTGTTAAATTTTTAAGTTTCTGAATTTAAATCACAGGTTTTAAAAATGTTACCACTATGGTTAAACAAATTAAAATACCTGACTAAAAAGAGGTGTGTGTGTGAATTATTTTCTCATATTCTGAATTTATTTACTACACCTATATAGTTTCAGAGGCCTATGTTTAAATAAGGTTTGAATAGTTACTAACATCAGTATTAGTAGAAAGGTAAACTTTTCTCTGCCAGTCTGATTATTTTTGGGAATTTTATTGGTAGTGATAAAGGGCATGTCAGCGAAAAGATGTTACACAAATGTAAATTTTATTCATCCATTTTGCAAAACAATTTTCTGTAAAGTAGTTTACAAAAAGCCTAGTTGCAAACTTATTACAGTGTGACCCTGTTATACCGTGGTAGTTGGGAGCCATAGAACCTGACCATGTTATAGATCGAACAGTGTTATTAGCAACCATGTCAGTTAGCTGATGAAAATGATGCATTTACTCCAAAAAATGTTGGTTTGGGTGCATCAGTAATAAATGCAGGCGGTAAAATATGTGCTTCATTGGCGCAGTTACCATTTTAAATCGATACATATTAAATGAGAAATACACCTGAAGTGAAAACAGAGAAGGCATATATAATACTTTACTTTATTTAGAAAACCATGGATTGGTACATATATGTGTATACTATTTTATATATACTTGTCTAATATATAGCATGATTAGAGTATCAATACTGTGTTCTCACCTGTGAATCTCATCACATACATTGAATCCACAATACAACTAATTCCATAGAAAATATAACCGCTCTGGTGGCCTAGTGGTTAGTATGTCCACCTCGGATGAGGTTGGTCACGGGTTCGAACCCCATCTGAGTCATACCAAAGACTTTTTAAAAAATGTATATATTTATGTGACTGGGTGGGACATCATGCTACATGTATGCAGCATAATGCCCCAGTGCTAGACATCACTTTAAACTGTCACACTCCAGACATCATAGTGATATGACTGAAAAACTGTTAAAGCTAAATTGAAAATCGAAATCACACACACACTCCATCAAAAATATGCACATAAACAGATTTAAAATATTTATTAATTTTGTCACAGGTCATATAGGTCTGAATTCAGTGAAAAAAATATAACACATTCACGTAACGAATTGACATATTTACTTTTCAGTACGTCTCAAGTTGGTAAAGGTCATTTTGCATTTTAAGCCGCCATTGGTAGTATTCGTAAGCATAAAATTTTTCCTTGCAAAAAGGAAACTTTCACGGCACAGTAAATGTGTTCCAGTCACGTTGGAAAATGAAAAAATCCATGAGATTCCATTGCTTTTATTTAAGTTTGGTACTGACTTCCTTTGAAGAAAAAGTTCTTCATTTTTATTGATGAGTGTAGTCGGCTTTCTTTAATAAAAGGTGCATGTGTTATTGAAGTCACTGCTAAAGGAAAGCTTTGGAGAACCAAACTAATGCCCGTTTCTTATTGTGACGGCAACCTCAAATAATTGCATTGCATGATTGAGACTGATTTTTTTCTTCCATTTCCTTAGTACCTTTTCATAACAATCGGCACTTCAAAAGTAATCTGTTTCCTTTGAAATTTCAGCAAGCTATTTTAGCTGGGTACATTTTTAAAAAGGAATTGGCCATCGTTTGGTGATTGTAGTTATTGTTCCTCCCTGCCTATGGGATATAACAACAAGTAAGATGCGTTTTTTTTGTTTGTTTTATATTGGTTTTTTTTATAAATATTTGTGGTAGTGGAGTGATGCTGCCTTCCACACATGCATCAGAAATTTAACAAAGGGTCAACGGATGATTGAGATGCAGGTGTTCTGGTCTGATGACAGGGATTACTACAGAAAATTTGAGTGTTCTGAAGGATTTAATTCTGAGTGAAAAGAATAGGAATTTTACTTACTATCCACATACAAATGTCAATCAATGTAAATATATTAATTACTAGCTAGCGGCCGAAAATCCAACGAAAGATGGATTACAAGATAATGCCTCATCCGGTTGATCTCCCTTTACCAGAAATGTCAAGAACAAAAAAGCCAATATCTCACAACACACGGTTCTCATGCTAGATGTCAACATAAGTGGATTATGATATAACAGTGCACTGTTAAAATGGTTTGTTAATATTGACAAAGAATTTGTTTATATAACAATACATAAATTTCAGTGCATTTTATATCAAGTTTGAGACTTCCTTTGGGGCCTTTGAATTTCTCCACTCCAGACCAATGGTTGTATATACAAGTTTAAACAACCAACAATGTTGCCAATAAAAAAAATCGATGATGGTAAATTTTGCCACCAATATGAGGAAACAAATCGCAGTTTGTGACATTGGCAAAGCCCTATGCCACCCCCGAATAAACTTGTGACGCATTATTTTTAGTACTTTTAAGAAGGAAAAACTTTTTTTTGTTTATGAGAAAAATACATATAAAATTTCAGGAACCACACCATGATCATCATGTATTATTCATGTGCGATCTTTTCCCCAAAATGATAATAAACTTTTTACTTTTTTTCATACTTTTAAGAAAGATATATATTTTTTGTGTATGAGAAAAATACATGTATATAAAATTTTGGGGTCACACTGTATATTGATTCTGGTTTTAAAGATTCAGACAATTTCAGTTTTAAATTAAAAATCCAAATTTTAGAATTCAGATTGCAATTTCATTTTTTACCTCATTATTCCAAAATTGAGCATAAGTGTCCAAATGCACTCTAAAATCTTTTGTCGGTATATGGATACCTTTATTTCTAATGTTGATAATGATATATAGAAGCAGGATGGTTTACAAAATATTCCCATGAATTAACTTCATCATCAATAGCCACATGTCATCAGTTTACTTCATTTGACAATGGCATGACAATGACAAATTGGATTGATGACTCATGGCTTGTGCACTGGGAACCTTATTTGCACAACAGTAGGGAATGGTTGATACATGTACTTGGTTGGGTATGTAATTAACATGTTACTGTAGAAAGTAGACTTGCACTACATTTTAAATATATGTCACAAATTTGTTTCATGCATGGTGTGTTTATGTTCATCCAATGCTTTATCTTTTAATTTGGTCAGCAAAATGTTTGCTAAATTGATCATCATTGGTATCATTTGTATATTGTATCAGTAATCATCAATTTGCTTTTATAATCACATCTTTATTTAATGCTGCCCCCTCCATACTGTATAATTTGTTGCAGATGACTTTTAATTTTTAGCCAGAAGTAAAATGAACATCATCCTCACTTTAATTAATTAGCACACGATTGCCACTCTTGATAGTAATTGATTGGGTATGGAAGGAAAATGACTGGACATTTATTGTTCTTTTTCATGTAGATTCAAATGCGTATCAGGCAAGCACTTTTAGAGATGCATAATTGGAAAAGAAGCCTCTTCTAGGCTTTGAGTGATGGAATGGAAGATGCTAACTTTTGTTGGATTAATTATCTCAGATGGAATATTGGTGATGTATTATAAAACTTGAAAGTGAATAATTTGGGCAATTTAGAATTTAAGCATTAATTCCTCTACAAATATACTGCAAAATATTGAGGGCTACTGGCTTCTATTGAAACCACTGTAATAAGATTTAGGAATTTTGTAAGGGTCAGTTATACTGGAAAGTTTTATGGTTTAAAAAATGAATATGTGATTTAAGAATTTCTTTTGTTTTGTGAGTGTATATCATGTATTATGTAAAACACAGACAAATCCTAATGACAAGTATTAATTAAATATTTTGAACATGATCATTCTTATGGCAAAAAAGACAAGGACAAAGATAAGTTGATTTTATGTGTATATATATATATATATATATATATATATATATATATATATTCCTACATATATATAAATAAAACAGTTTGGTTTAAAATAGACCATTCTATGCCAGATTGCAAAGGAGATGTATTTTTGGGTTGTGTTTAGTTTGGCGCGCACACACACACACACTTACTTTTTAGAAACAGACATCTAAATGTACAAAATACACACACACACACACACACACACACACTTTAAAACTAACAGCTGCCTTGCTTGGCGTTCAGCATTAAGAGGTTAGTGTTAGGACTGGTCGGCCTGGTGTCAGGATAATGTGACTGGGTGGGACATCATGCTACATGTCTGCGGCATGATGCCCCAGTGTTAGACATCACTATAAAGTGCCACATTGCAGACATCGTAGCGATATGACTGAAAAATCATTAAAGCTACGTTAAAAATCAAAATCACAAATCACACTTTAAAATGAAGCTTTGGAAAATACATTTAAGTATACAAAATGCACACACACACTTGAAAATATTCATTATAGGATAGGGATTTGAAGTTTCATACAGGTGATAATAACTAGAAATGCATCACATTGGAATATTACCCTATACAGAAAGAATGAAAGTATGGCCAAGAGGAAACTGAAACATTTTAATTGCTTGCATTAAGCTATCATGAACCTTGAAATGAAATTGGTTTTTTTTTATTGTGTGCAGATGATGCTATTCTGTTTGCTTAATCAAAATATGTTGTACCAGTGTTAGAAGGTGACAGACTCTATTCATAAGTAATTAAAATGACAGACTGTGCCAGTGTTAGAAGGTGACAGACCCCCCGATTCATTAGTAATAAAAATGACAGACTGTGCCAGTGTTAGAAGGTGACAGACTCTATTCGTAAGTAATAAAAATGACAGACTGTGCCATTGTTAGAAGGTGACAGACTCCCCATTCATTAGTAATAAAAAGTATAGACTGTGCCAGTGTTAGAAGGTGACAAACTCCATTCATTAGTAATAAAAATGACAGACTGTGCCAGTGTCAGAAGGTGACAGACTTCCTATTCATTAGTAATAAAAATGACAGACTGTGCCAGTGTTAGAAGGTGACAGACTCTATTCATAAGCAATACAAATGACAGGCTGTTCCAATGTTAGAAGGTGACAGACTATATTCATAAGTAATACAAATGACAGACTGTGCCAATGTTAGAAGGTGACAGACTCTATTCATAAGTAATAATAGGATCAAAGATGGTCCATGATGACTTTTGAATCATTGATTAAAATTTAACTGACCTTGGCGGAAGTGAGGAAGGACTGAACAAAAATTGATTTTGACAGAAACACTTGAGTAATTCGGATTTGTTAAGAGGAATATTTAAGAGCATCTCTTATATTTTTTTATTAATTCATGTCAGAATCCAAAATGTGCACTTTGTCCCCATGCTAAAAAAAAAAAAAAACAGGCTAAGAAATGTTACAAGTTCACCAGTGCTTGAAATTCAGAGACTATGTATGTGCAGGCAGAAGTCCTGAGTGTGCAGTGTATTTCATGTAAATTGAATTTTACAATAATATATGGAGAAAGAATATAAAAAAGCAGGCATAAGTAGGAACCATCACATAGAATTGAAGTTTTTTTCTGTAAGAAACACACCCACTTTGTAGGCTTTGTTTACGTCTTGATCAAAAGTGGATAAAATGGCACTTGCAGAGACTTTCTTTGTAACTTTTGTGGCAGGACACAATTTACCATTCTTTATGACGAATTAAACTGGTCTGGTTAAAGTTATATTTGTAGACTGAGATTGCACAGAAATGTCCATGTTAGCTTTTACATAGACAACACACATTGTCACTTAGATCCTATCCCCACCACTGATACAGAAGGGATGAAATTAGGTATGATTAGGAGTTGGAGGTCCAGTGTCATCATGGAGATACATGTACATATGTCAGTAAACAAGATGCAGTGGTTTAGAAGCCAATCTAGTCTGATAAAAATTTTGAGATCTGTTGATTTGATGTTCTGGTTTGGTCACTTGTATTTAAATATTGTTTCATTGTCTTTCGGCATAATATGTTGAAAGTGTCATTAAAAACCAACCAACTTTAGCCATCCCTCCCTGCATCACATCTTGGTTAGGCTTTGTGTTTCTTAGGTACTGGCACATTCATAATCCACAGGCATATTATTAGTTTCTTCCAGTGTGCTTTATTAGTATTTTTGCTTCATAATTTGATTTCCTTGTAGATGAGATGGAGACTGACTACTTGACCTGTGGCAGGTGTTTACAGGAATTCCCATTGCAAAACATCACTATATTCATTCACCACAAAAAGCTGGACTGCAATGACAACGGTTTTAAGTCTCAGGTCTTTCAGCATGGGATCAAGTCTTTCATTGACAGAGGTAATCACGTGCTATTACAGCTTTTATGACAAAAATAAATTTGTAAGTTCTTTTCTTCTTTGAAACTTAACACTTCATTTATGTTCCTTAGTTCATATTTAATTAGTTAATAAGGTAATAATTGGCAGAAACAGAGGGATATGACACCCATCCCCAAACTCTGCATGCCCTGCTCATATTTTTGGCTCTCACTTTGAATCCTGCCACTAATTTTATTGCTTAGTTTGATGTATTCAGATATATTATCTCAGTATTATGTGACTCGGTGTGTGCAGTCCAGAATTAACTTTTACTCTGTGCCAATATGGCACTAAAATTTGTGACCTCACAAACGGTGAGGAAAATAAACATTTGCAGATGAAAAATGGCTTAATTATTAGGCATATGGCTGACAACTATTTATATGTAAGTCACTTTTGACTATTTAATTTACTGTATGTCTTTTACCTCATCTTATTGAAAATAGCTTCTGACACTCTAGGTAAAACATCATTAGGAATTGTGTTATATTGTTCATACTGATGCTTTGTATACTAGTTAATAAATCGATGATGCAACTGGACATACTTACAGGGCTTGTGAATCTACCAATGTCATGTACCATGTGCACGTTTGTTTACATGGTTACTGATTTTGTAAACCTTTGTTGACAGTTTAATAAAGCCTTTTAAATGTGTCAGCTTTTCAGCCTTGACATCCAAGGTTTATCCATATAAAAGGTTATGACAGGGTTGTTTATTATCTGCATGGAGTTCATACATGAAAGCAAATCTGTCATTCAGCCTTATTATATCCCCACAGATATACAGGTGGAGCTATAAAGAAATGTTCATGTCCATCAATTGTACTTATTCCCACAATTATTGATGGGTAGCACGATGCTTCGTAAATAATACAGTTACTATTTGCAGATGTGCATACTGTTATGGACAGATCACTTTGCTCTTGCAATTTTTATAAGTCAGAGTATTGGCTGTTTTTATATGCAGCTGGATACAGAGAATGCAACCAGTCTCTCATATTTAAAGTAGATTGTCATGAAATATGATAAATTTTATGGTCATTGTATGAAGATGTGCATATTGACAAATCACCGTACTCTGCCATCATTAGAAGATGTGCATATTGACAAATCACCATGCTCTGCATCATCTGAACATGTCGATATTGACAAATCACCTTGCTCTGCCATCATCAAAAGATATGCATATTGACAAATCATCTTGCACTGGCATTGTCTGAAGATGTACATGTGAACTAATTACCTTGCTCTGCCATCATATAAAGATGTGCATATTGACAAAATTTCTTACTCTGCCATTATCTGAAGATGTGCATATTGGCAAATAATCTTGTCCTGAGATTTTTGTTACAGTTTTGCCCTTTTGGCGTCCAGATTATAATGGAATATTGTGAATATAACTTGTCTCAGTTTTGAGTGGATCACCATGACACTTTATACATGTAATGGGCATCATTTGAAGATGCACATATGGACAGAATTCATTGAAGGAGGGAATATTTAACTTGGGTTGGAAGCTTAGCAATCCCAGAAAAGGGTAGCAATGCAATAGTAGATGGTAAGAATTACATAATTGAAAATACATTTTCTTGAAATGAAAAGATAGAAATAGGAGAAAAGCACCTTCATTTATTGAAGGGCCAACATTTAGCTGCCACAGTCACTTAGTGTGAATTTATTTTCTGCATTAATGTTTCATTGGTTATAGGAGACTACTAAAAGGTTCACAGAGGTGAGCTGTAATCACTGATTACTCTTTCTTTATTTTTTAGCATTACAGTGCAGCTCATGCCCAAAGGGTTTCATGACAGCTAGAGGACTCCTGAAACATGCTCAGATCACACACAATATTCGCATTTTTGTGGACACCTCTTCATCTAGCCCGCAGACGCAACAGACTTTAGATGAAAATTACTTTTTCCCCATTCAAAAGGAGAGTCTAAACAATTTTGACGAGTCAGCATATAATACAGGTATACCAAATTCAGGAGCAGGTCAGGTGAGATCAGGGAATGTGGAAACTCCATGCAGGATGAATGCTGTCATATCAGATGGTTTGCAGCCTGATGTTTCAAAGAAAGTAAGAGAAAATATTATGGTAAACCAACCAGAACTTGGATCGTTGATAGATGGATATAAGCACAAAGCAGACCTAGATCCTAAACTGACATTATTTGTTCATAAAACAGGGATTAGTAATAGTCATCCAGTGTCAGATGAAAGGGACCGGAACATTTTAGCCATAGGTTCAACACACCAAGTTCAATATGACAACAATTGCAACGAAAATTCAGCTATTCCAGCTATTGATAGATCATTAGGCAATGATTTTAGTAGAGCAGGGATATTGCTGAGTCAGCAGAATTGTGAATTAGATTTTAAACATAGTGAAATAAAGCTAGAAAACAAAAGCACTAATATCCTTGTGGGTGCATCAGAAACAGTCAAAAATGACAAATCGGGAAATCCAGTTTTGAAAGGGCAAATAATACAAAAGCAGAGTGAGATAATTCTTGAAGAACCAGCAAGTGAATCAACTTTGACTGAAGAAAAATGTAAGACGAACAGTATTGAAGAGGTGGAAGTTAGGGAAGGTACATCTCAGCCATTTGCTGACAAAGTACACAGCTTTACAGTAGAAAGGACTAAAGTGCTACCAAGAGGTTGCTGTAATAACCAAACATGTGGCGTTACTGTAATACCTGGAACACATGAATGCCTGAAAAAATGCTGCAATGCAGTTGTTCCCAAGAAGAGAAAGCGTCATTTCGAAACAAAACACATGTCTTTCTCCTCTCATAAGTTCAGTCGCAGACGATCTGTTTGTGAAGGTGAACCATTTAAGACACCTTCAGAGGATGATTCAAACATTACAGATGAGGGACATACTATATACATTGATGTTAAACCTGAGGAGATTCAATGTCCTATGTCATCTGCTTCAGTCACAACAGAGACAATTTCCAGTTCCAGTGTGCCTTTTGTGTCATCATCATCTAACTGTACTGGTCAAAACTTTGATCCAAAGAAATCTGGCAACAAACAAAGAAAGTCAAGGTCTGTTATCTTAAAGCCTGGTTCAGTCATCTCCATTCCATTTACATATGCTTTCCCCACTGTCACTTCCTCAGTTCCTCCATTGATTCCACAGTCACTTACTCGAGTAAAGTCAATTCCTCCCAGATTATCAGTGCCAGTCCAAAAGGCAGCCATGACTAGCAAAGCTTTTCACTCTGGAGAGACTGCTTCTGAGACAGTAGAGATTGCTAATAGGAAGCCAATTCTGGGACCATCAACAGCCAAAGCTGACACTGTAACAGTGGTCTCCCCTCGGAACCCCACAATAACACTGTCATACACTGCCACTTCTAGTAGTATTGGGTCGGAATCTGTGGAGCGTGAAGCCTCTGATACCTTGCGTATGCCAGTGTTATCAGAGGGACAGCAAATGGGACGAAGGCGGAAGTATCCGACTTCAAGGCCGTTTAAGTGTGATGTGTGTACCCTGGCCTTCAATCAGAGAATCCATCTAAAAAAACACATGAGCAAGCACACAGGTAAGATGATAAAACAGAATTTGGATAATAATAATAATAATAATAGTAATTGTTCCTGAAAATTTTCATTACTCTTGGAAAATTATAATTTTGTTTCAGTTTAAATGATACACGTATAAAAATTCTTTTCAATAAGGCTTGACAGATATTTTTGTCTCATCTTGTACAACATTGGAAATCCTCATGAAATGGCTCAGATAACCAAAGTTTTGTATTCTTAATTCAAAAAATTATTTCTGCAATACCTTGTCCCAGGATGAAGAACCAGAGAGTTGTCCAGCAGTTCAAATGTGCTTGTTTTTAATGTTTAAATCAGTTCTAATGATCAAGCACATTAATGTGTTCTGTCTTACCTTTATTAACATAGGGGAGGCATGAGTACCACTGGTGCATTGTCATCATCATCAACATTTGTTGAAGTTATGGTTTAAGTTTTTCTCTGTGGTCATAATTCTCTTACCCTTTTAAGGATTGCTTTCAAATTAGAACCATATAATCAATAGGCAATGTTCTTCCATGTCCTTCTCCCTTCAACTCTCCAACCAAGGTCAAGGTCATTATTAAATCTGTTAATTTTTGGGTGAAAAGTTTTCTGTGTGGTCACAGTTGCAAACGTTTAGGGAGATTGGTATCATTGTACAATAGAATCTGTATGATTTCCCCATTGCACTCCATGCACCGTCATCCTCCCACTATCCTATAATAAAGTCATTGTCATTTGAAAATCGTGGATGATTGTCTTTAAATGTTTTTTGGAACAGCCATAAGTCTCAGACTATGTAATGGGTAGCTATTATACATGGACCATACAATTAGGAAGTTATGCTTTTTCATTTTCATGGTCCCTTACACTTTCTCTGACTCCCTTGCAGGTCATTTTAATACTGTGGTTAAGTTTTCACTTAAAGGTTTTCTGTAGGGTAATTGTTTTTAAATCCTTCAAGGGATAACTACCATAATTGAACTGCAGAATCAGTAATCTGTGCCATTCAAAACCATGCATCTCTTCTCTCCTTAAAACACTTATGCAGGGTCAAAGTCACAGCTTCAGAGAAGAATTTAATCATTTGGGTATTTTACTCCTTCCTTTGAAATTAATTCCATTCCTTGAAACTTGTTAGGGTATTTAGTGAACACTGCAAAAAGCAAACTGATACCAGATTTAGTCTTAATCACCCAGACATTAATTGTGCCTTTTCAAATGCTTTAGCAGCTTAGTGATGAAGATTAATTCAGTGAGAGTACTCACAGTCATCAAGTACTGTTGTTTCCAGAAGTGCTTGATGCATCCAATGCATTTCCATAGTTGATATCAATCAGATGCACCAAAATTAAACATTGACAACGATTATGGCTGGACCAATACATGATAGCTTTGGACTAAGTACAGATAAATTGCTTTGCTTGAACTGAATGCATGAAAAATTTCCTTTAGTTAGTTTGTTTTTGTAAAATACACAAATATGGTACATATTTCAAGTTCTCCAAGGTGATGAAAAATCATGATTAAAATTTTTGTTAAAGTTTTGGGGTATGGTCATTGGTCCAAAGCCCTCTTTGGTGAAAAGCCTTGTTTCCAGGACCTTCAGTTTTTGGTCCTGGAATTTCAGTTGTTAAAATTTGGTTTAGTTTTATGCATAATAGATTCATTGTTTAGAGAAACTGGGCCCTGGCCTTGAATTTTGAAAATTCTACAGAGAACTCTGTTGGTTCCAACCCAGAGAGGATTATCTATTATACATGGCATATATGACTTCTGAATGACTGTGGCATAGATAACTGCTGAAATACAAAGAGTTGCATCCCCTACCTTGCTCTTCTGTTGGCTTTGGGTGTCTGGTTGAGTACATATGCATTTTACCATCTCTGTCCTTGCAGATCACCAGAAAGTAAGAGGCTTAAATCAAATTGAAATTTTGTTTACTCTGTGCAGTTTGGGAAGGCATTTTATCAATATTTTCGCTATTGAACATTAGCAGCATGTCTGCCTGTCTCCCCAGCTACATTTTAGTATATTACAGTGTAACCCAAGCTGAATGGTGGCCATTAAATAAGAAAATTACTTGTAATTTCATTGTGTACAAAATGAGTAAAAATTATTTGCAGGGATAATATAAACATATTTTGATAATATCATTTGATAATTACCTCCATATTTAAAACCATATCTTTTTATATAACTAACAGAAAAGCATGTGATTCCCCATGCAATTTTGGTAGTGCATTGTAAATTTGTTATTTTGGCCTGAGAAAAGGTTCAGAGGTCAATTGTGCATTGCTTCAGAGAAGTAATCCAAAAACTGTCTATTGGGAAACACACCCTTTCCCAACCTCAAGGACATTTGTTGGTGAAAATATAGGGTAGCAGGTGGGACATCTAATTCCTTGGAAGTATTTATTTTTATTTTTTAAGTGGACAAATGTTGATCAGGTTAGATGCTGCTGTATCATGTTTAGATGTTATGGGTCTACTCATTTTCGGTAGTTCTGAACCTCGAGTGCTGAGTTAATATAATGCATACAGACATGTTTAAATATTAAGGGGCCACTCATTTTTTCAGTAATTCATAATTGTAAACTTCTGTCACTGATTTAACATAATGAATACAAATTGTATGTTTTAATTTTAAGGGACCACTCATTTTTCAGTAATTCATAATTGTAAGTCTCTGTCACTGATTTAACATAGGGGTGCTCTACATACATGTTTTGAGAAAGTGGTGGGTGTCAGGTGAAGTTGTTTACATTTACAACATGCACAATGGAGAGAATGCTGGTATACCTGTATGTTATTTTCATGTACAGTGGCTGAAAGGTTATTGGATATTGTACTTGTGGAAATTGTAAATAATCTAAGCACACAGCTAACTAAAATGACTACTCCCTTGTGCTAAAAAAATCAGCTTGAATTAGTCTGAAGTACACTATCTTTAGCAGTTATTAAAATAGGCAAAATGAATTTTGCCAGACTAGACAATAACAGCTTCTAAAAGTGCAGTGAATGAATTACCAAATATATAAAATTTAAAAAAAAAGTTATCGGCTCTTTTTTTTATACAATTTACCTCTATACCAAAATAAAGGGAATTAAAAGTTCTTTGAATTATACCTAAGATATACAAGGTCCTTTTTAAATAGCCAGTATAACCATTAACCAGTGAGGACACCCAGGGAAATTCTTTTTAAACAAAATTCTAACCCTATGCAAAATACGAAACTGTAGAGCACCTCCTTAAAGCAAATATAAAAATGTATGCAATTATTTTTTTTATTTTCATATAATTATGTATGATGTTCTGAATAAAATGGTACATTCATATTGATGTTAAGCAAAATGCAAAATTAGTGAGCACCATCTAATGAATACAAACTGTTTAAATTTTAAGAAACCACTCATTTTTCAGCAATTCATAATTGTAAACCTCCATTACTAAGTTAACATAATGCATACAACTGTATGTTTAAATATTAAGGGATCACTAATTTTTCAGTAATTTGTAATTGTAAACCTCTATAACTAAGTGAACATAATGCATACAACTGTATCATGTTAAAATTTAAGGAACTGTATTATTAGTTTTCAGTAATTCTGAATCATAAACCTCATTTACTGAGTTCACATAATGCAAATATCGGTACATGTAAAATGGTAGACTACAACACTTCTTTCATGTGTTCACTTTGTGAACAGGACTTCTTCCATTTGAAATGCACACTTGGTGTTTGAATTTTCACACCAGATTTTAAAGCATTATCAAGGAACATGTTTTAAGCTTTTAAATTTTTTTGGGGTAGAAAGCTATTTAGCACCGTCATTTTTAATTGATCTTTGTCTTAGAATAATTAAAATTGTTCTTTGGTAGGGTAAAGAAAAAAAATAATTCTAAAGTACTGTAAGTTTAAGCAAAGCATAGACTTGAAATTTTGGGCTTTTGCACAACTCCTTTAATTGCACAACATTTGAAATGTACATAATTGGAATGACTTAAACATTATTTCTTCTTTTAATGCAGGCATTAAGCCCTTCAAGTGCCAACAGTGTGATTACTCTACTGTGGAAAGAAGTCACCTTAAAGTACATTTCCGAATTCACACAGGTGAAGTTGCCGATGTTGCCAGTGATATATTATAAAATTTATTGTCTGGACTTTTTTTTATTTTCTTATTGTTTACACATCATCAGTCCATATAAAAAAAGTCGTAACTATTTGTGTCACTTAATTTTCATATGGGGAACATTATATTCTTGTGAAGATTTTGCAAGTATTTATATTTCAGAGTCAGGTGAACAATATAATTATTTCATATTGCTGATTATTCTTAAATCACAGGTGAACATTATAATTATTTCATATTACTGATTATTCATAAATCCCCAGTCAGGTGAACATTTTAATTATTTGTTATTACTGATTATAAATGAAGACCTAGCAGAAATACACATTTTAACATTTTGTCAATGAATTGTTGGTTGAAAAGAAAAATATTTAAGAAAAATTGGTTTTATTATAATAAATGCTGTTAGATACAGTGGCTCCCCTGTTATAAGGCCACCCCCTTCTGCAGTAGGAAAGTGGCCTTATAAGAGGGGTTGCCTTTCTAGAGGGGGATTACAAAGATATGAATAATAACTACATATTAACTATGAAAGGTGTAACTAAGTTTTAGATATTTAATATTTTCAATTAAAAACCCAGGAATGGTATAACATGGACTTTATGTGATAAAAATAACATCAATGTTATTTTTAAAATATGTATACTCATGACTCGGGGTGCAAAAACACCTTACTAGTAAAATCTGGGCACAAACATCGGGCTGTAACTATCCCTTGAAGTCCTCTGATTTCATTTTCCTGCTCACAATGTTTGAATATATTGATGATGGTTATTTAAATCTTTCTGACATAAAATTTCCTAGTAGTGATCGAAGTACTCATCCTCTTTTTGTTTAGTCAAATTGCTTTCACTTTTGTTTCGAAACTGAGAATGTTTGACAACATTTTGCATTTTTGGCAACAACTTACACATTCATTGCCAATTTGTACTTATCACATGAGCTGCACAGTGTTTACAAAGGAAGTGAGATTGCCACATGATATATGTTTTTGTTTTCTTCAGTTTGGTACCTGCTTAAGTATATTTTGTAATTTAAGAGACGGAAGCCATTATACTACCAGGTGACCAGATGTTACACTGACTTGAGTTGAACTGTACTGTGCTTCTCAGTGGTTAACTTTTGTCATCTTGATAATTATCGGTGGTAATAATAGCCTGTAATTATCAAAGAGATAAAACCTAATATCCAAGGAACACATCAGTGAGGATGATTGGATTACTAATGTCTTCACATGGATTAAAGTTTATTTATTGGCATATTGTAAAAAATGCCTTGAGTTGAGAAATCAACAAATATTAGTGAAATTTTTTTATCAATAATCAACGATTATGTGGCCGCTTGTGAGGGGTAAATTTTAAAGGTTTTGCATTAACATGCTGGCCACTGGCAGTGTTAGATGGGTGGCCGTCCTTGAGGGGTACTTTTAAATACACGCTTGGAATATGAACTTATGTCTTTAAAATCTCAGATCAGTTTGATAATGAGTGAGACCCATGCATAGTGATGAAATCATACCTGCCATAACAGTCCCAAACTTCCATCATAATAAACATATGCTCATGTTTGCCTATTGACTTGAATTGATAAAGCATTAACACCCTTAATTGGACAGAGGCATTTATTACTAATGAATTACTTGTCAAGCCCCCATTACACTTGACAATGTTATGTCTCTTCCTCCACCCACTTCACTCCAATTTAATGTTGATTTCCAAACGAAATGTAAATTCTTTTTTGTATATAGACAAGCACACCTCATTATCAAACTGCATCAGATAAGTTCTGACAATGCTAATGTTATGGTCATCAGACCTTGGGACCTCAAAACAGTTTTTGAGTCATGCCCCCCTCCACTCTTGGGAATATGGCAGATATGTGAAAATTGACCTGCATCCTATTGGTTAACCATTTTAACCCTCTGGAAGGCATATTTCTGATTCGATTTTCATCAAACTTTATATATATATGCTTATAACATCAAGATCTTGTTTAAGATTGATTATAAGCGAGATATGTAATATTACTGATGTACTGATGGATCTGATTAGCTGAAGTTTTTACAGTTTTGGAAGCCTTTTTTTGTGATCTGCTTTTGATCAAACTTGGCAGGTAAGCTTATATCATTAAGATCTTGGACTGTGTTAGTACAGTGTGTAATCCATGCATATCTTTCCTCTTGCATATGATTGGCTTTGCTTATTACTGTTCTGGAAGCCATCATTCTGATCTAATTTTGGCCAGAATTGATATAATGGCTTATATCATTAAGCTCTTCATACATTTTGAAAGTAATTGAGATCCATTTATATTATTGAGGTGATCTTGTACCTAATGGCTAACATTATTACCACTCTTGAGATAATATGTTTGATCTCTTGGGTTATTATGATCTGGATGACCTTGATTATGAGCAAGAGACTGTGTGTATTAAATATGCTTTTATCTTTGGAGAGAAGTTTGAGCAGGATATATTGCCAAATAGATACAATAAGCATGAAATAAAGTTGGGGAAATAGTTTTGATTGTGTGTGTTCTTTCAATACTACATAAGCAAGCTTCATGAACTTGTCAACTGTTAAGATTCATAAGCAGGTCATTGACACAGCTTGGGTCTCTTGTTAACTTTGAAAGCAGAGCAGATTGTCTATTTTCTTTTACCACTAGTTGTGTGTTAGTAATAATGTCATTATTTTTCATGCCCTTGAAATTGTGTGTCTCCAAATTAGGAGGACAAGGGGACACAGTATTCCCTGCCCATAGGATTCTGGGTGCAAACTTGCTGTCCATGAAAACATTCCTGGTAGATTTTTGTGTGTGTGTGTGTGTGTGTGTGTGTGTGTTTATGCATGTGCTGTGTGATAAAAAGCATCACTATTAACCACCCATAAGTACTCTTCCAATTTAGAAAACAATTTTGGTCTGCTTAGCTACTGCAGCGTTAGACTGCAGAAGTCTTATATTCCAAACACACTATGCATCTGTGTGTGTGTGTGTGTGTTTGTGCTGTGCATCTGTGTGTGTGTGTGTGTGTGTGTTTGTGTGTCTGATTTAGATTTTCAACATAGCTTCAACAATTTTTAAGTCATATTGCTATGATGTCTTCAGCATGACATTTGATTGTGATGTCTAGCACTGGGGCATCATGCCACAAACATGTTAAAATAAATGAATCTGGGCATTGTAATACAAGATGGAATGAACAGTGATTGTGAAAGGATTTTTCAAGGACCTTCCAAACAGATATACAAGATGTACTTGCTTATAAGTTAAGTCAAACTGCAAACAACAAAGATCCAGATCTGCTGTAGCATAATGTACCTGCATATCAGGGTCTATGTTGTTCTATTGATTATTCCTAACAAACTGCACAGACCTTCAGATCTGCAGATCTTCTGGTGCATAATGTGATCTGGGTCAGTGCTTTTTGCTGTTGGACTTGACTTATAAGCAAGCATATATGGTACATATATTTTGTAACTCAGTATCCATTGATAAAACTAATGATATAAAATATGGAATTACACTTGAAGTACATGTACATATAAGACTGGTAAACTGGCATAACTATTCCTAGGATATACCAACTTTATTTAAAAAGACCCTGTGCACTAGCATCAAATACATGAAATTTACATGCATGAGAAAAACAAATAGTGATCAAATAGTGCATGCAGTACAACAGAAGATAATTTATCTTAATACAACAAAGATAATTTATCATAATACAGTAGAAGATAATTTATCTTAATACAACAAAGATAATTTATCTAAATACAATAATAGAAGATAATTTATCATAATACAACAGAAGATAATTTATCATAATACAACAGAAGATAATTTATCATAATACAACAGAAGATAATTTATCTTAATACACCAGAAGATAATTTGGGGGCCCCGAGTGGCCGAGTGGTCTAAAGCGCTCTCCATTATGGATCACTGCCATCTCACCTCTGTCTGCATGGGTTCGAGTCTCGGATTCAGCAAATGTGGGTATGTGAGAAAGCTTGCCAGTAGCTTCTCGTGGGTCCGTGGTTCTTTCTGGGGTTTTCCTGGGTTCTTCCTCCACCATTGATACTGGCCACCATGTATAGCCTATCGTGTGCTGAAAAATGGCTTTAAAACCGTACAACAACAACAACCAGAAGATAATTTATCTTAATACAACAAAAGATAATTTATCATAATACAACAAAGATAATTTCTTAATACAACAAAGATAATTTATGTTAATACAACAGAAGATAATTTATCTATATGCACCAGAAGATAAGTTATCTTAATACAACAAAGATAATTTAACTTAATACACCAGAAGATTATTGAATGCAACAAAGATAATTTATCTTAATCCAACAGCAGATGATTTATCATAATACAACGAAGATAATTTATTTTAATATACCAGAAGATAATTTATCTTAATGCAACAAAGATAATTTATCTTAATCCAACAGCAGATGATTTATCAGAATACAACAAAGATAATTTATCTTAATATACAAGAAGATAATTTATCTTAATAAAACAGAAGATAATTTATCTTAATACAACAAAGATAATTTATCTTAATAAAACAGGAGATAATTTATCATAATACACCACAGAATTATTTATCTTCATAAGACAGAAGATAATTTAGCATAATACACCAGAAGATAATTTATCATAATACAACAAAGATAATTTATCTTAATACAACATAAGATACTTTATCTTGTTACAACAAATATAATTTATCTTAATGCACCAGAAGATAATTATTCTCAATACAACATAAGATAATTTATCTTAATAAACCAGAATATAATTTATTTTAATACAACAGGAGATAATTTGTCTTAAGGAATTAATGTTGTTGTTATACTAAGCATATATTATGAAACATTAATGTAAATATGACTGACAGGTGCAGAATAAAGATTTGTTTCAATATAGATTGATAAGGAGGCAGGCCATATCTGGGATGGGTGTGCCTTGTATATTCCAGTTGCAAAGCAACTTAACATGATTATGTCAGTTACACTTGTGGCATGTACACTTGTTTGTGTTGTGTAGTCCAGATCTTGCTGATGGTTTGTTGTTGAGTTGTTGATTTGGTGAGATTGTCTCACATTCTCAAGTTAAGAGACTTTTTAAAAAAAAAACTTATTGAACTGTTTTGGAATCTTTTGTTAGGTGCTATTGTGCAAGTGTGGGCATTACTGTCCTGAAGTTGTCTATATCCTTTATATATATGTATACACACACACACACACAGACACACACACACACAGAGTTCAGTTGTTTCTAAATAAAATTTGTGCCACTTGGATATCATCAGATATAACAGCTACAGAAGCCACTTTGAAAATCTTGTTCTATTTTCGCCTGAACTGAAGTCATATTCATGTGGAGTTTTTACCCCAAAACAACTTATTATATCTGCTTGATTCTAAATACAAATGGTGCTTATGTGCTGTCTTCGTGTTGCTATTCCTCCAGAATGAAAAGTAATATTGCCATGGGTGTCTACCAGAAGACTTGTGATGTCTAGTTGGTCATAAGTGAAAATGGTGCTGCTCAGAGATCCAATATGACTGACAAAGTGGCCATCTTGAAAATCTTGTTATGGTGGCGCTCACCAGATAATATGTACTTTTGAGAGAGTGACGTATGTAAGGTGAAGTAGTTCGCATTTAAAACATGCACAGTGGAGAGAATGTTTGCATACCTCTATGCTACATTAATGTAATGTGGATGATATTTCTTTTGGATATTGTACTTTTGGAAATTTTACATGATTTAAGCACACTGCTAACTAAAATGACTGCTCCCTTGTGTTAAAAAATCAGTCTGAATTAGTCTAAAGTACACTATACATAGCAGCTATTAAAATAGGGAAAATGAATTTTGCCAGACTAGACAATACCAGCTTCTGAAAGTGCAATGAATGAATTACCAAATATATAAAATGTAAAAAAAGTTATCGGCTCTTTTTTATACAATTGACCTCTGAAGTTCAGGAAGTGAAAATGACCAAGTAGAGCTTGCACTTTTTTGAAAGGTGCACATTTGAAGTAAGGCCAAGCTGTATACTCTATAACCCATAGTACACCCATCAATCATACACCAAAATAAAGGGAATTAAAGGTTCTTTGCATTATACCTAAGATATACAAGGTCTTTTTTAAATAGCCAGTATAACCAGTGAGGAAAGCCAGGGACATTCTTTTTCTTTAAATTCCTAACCCTATGCAAAATGCGAAACTGTATAGCGCCACCTATTGCTATTTCTCCTGAATGAAGGGTCATATTAGCATTGTGTTTTCTCTAAAAGACATATGATATAATGTTGGTTGTAAATGTACATGGTATATATTAGACTTTTAAATATGGCCACCAAAATGGCCATCTTGAAAATCTTTTGCTAGAAGGCTGGTCATATTGACATTGTGCTTTCATCATAGTACTTCATTTGTATAGTTGGTATTAAAGGTGGTGCTCAACAGTTTTGTATTTTGCATAGGATTAGGATTTTAAAGAAAAAGAATTTCCCTGGCTTTCCTCACTGGTTATACTGGCTGTTTAAAAAAGACCTTGTATATCTTAGGTATAATTCAAAGAACCTTTAATTCCCTTTATTTTGGTGTAAGATTGAGGGGTGTAGTATGGGTTATAGAGTATACAGCTTGGCCTTACTCCAGATGTGCACCTTTCAAAAAAGTGCTAGCTCCACTTGGTCATTTTCACTTCCTGAACTTCAGAGGTAAATTGTATAAAAAAGAGCTGATAACTTCCTTTACATTTTATATCTTTGGTAATTCATTCATTGCACTTTCAAAAGCTGGTATTGTCTAGTCTGGAAAAATTAATTTTCCCTGTTTTAACAGCTGCTATGGATAGTGTACTTTAGACTAATTCAGGCTGATTTTTTAGCACAAGGGAGCAGTCATTTTAGTTAGCATTGTTTTTAAATCATGTACAATTTCCAAAAGTACAATATCCAAAGAAATATCATCCACATTACATTAACGTAGCATAGAGGTATGCCAACATTCTCTCCATTGTGCATGTTTTAAATGCAAACAACTTCACATTACATACATCACTCTCTCAAAAGTACATAATAACTGGTGAGCGCCCCCAAATGTAAATGGTGCGAGTATGATATCCAATATGGTGACCATGGTAGCCATCTTGAAAATTTTGTTATTATTATTCCTCCAAAATGGAAGTCATATCAATATGGGCCTTTAACCTGAAGACTTTTGTCATGTTGGTCCTAAATGAATATGGTGCCATTCTGATATCCATTATGTCTACCACAGCTAATTTAAAAATCTTGTTATCATTGAGGAATATCAGAAATAGTTTCAACACTTAGCAGTTAAAAGGATGAAATGGTCTTATATTGAATTTCTGGAAATTCTTTTTTTCCAGTCGAATATCAGTCCTCAGTTAATGGCTCTTGTTTGTTCAAAAGGTAATGTGACTGAAAGAAGAAGAAAAAATTCTGGACATTATTTCAAGTTGTCCACCATCAATAGTTTCCAGACTTTGTACATAGCTTGCATTTGGTGTAATGAAAAAGTCTATAAACTTGAAAGGTCAAATGTCAAGGTCACAAACTGAACAAAATATAGTTTCCTGAGAATTGTTTCGGTTCTCGAGCATGTACCTTTACCAATATTTGCTGATACCTTACACAGTAGGTAAGACAGACATCTATTAATTTTGGGGTCAAAATATTGAAGGTCAAGGTCTCTGAAAGAAGAAAAAGGGCTTTTGCTTAATAACTTCTAGACCACATTCCTTGACCAGTGTTTGTGGTTAGCTTACACTTATGATATGGAATTAGCCTATTGATTTTATAATCAGAAGTACAAAGGCCAAGGGCATTGTCAGCTCTCGAGCATGTACCTTTACCAATATTTGCTGATACCTTACACAGTAGGTAAGACAGACACCTATTAATTTTGGGGTCAAAATATTGAAGGTCAAGGTCTCTGAAAGAAGAAAAAGGGCTTTTGCTTAATAACTTCTAGACCACATTCCTTGACCAGTGTTTGTGGTTAGCTTACACTTATGATATGGAATTAGCCTATTGATTTTATAATCAGAAGTACAAAGGCCAAGGGCATTGTCAGCTCAAAGTCAAATGGGTTTTTGCAGAATAACTTTTGTCCTGGATTCATTCTTTCCCCAAATTTTGTGGATGACTTGCTCTTAGCTTAATAAGTAATCTATAGATTACGGGATCTAGAGGTCACAACCAAGATAAGTAATAAAATAATGGTTTCTGTAAATTAGGCTGAACTTACAACCATGTACCTTTCCCAAAGGTCAAGGCTTTTGAACCCTATTGGTTAACAGTCATTAGTGTTAACTATACTTTACTGGTGACTACATAGAGAAATTATATTAAACATGGAGGGGACATACACTGTATATGGCAGTCTTGGTATTCATGTGGAATGAAGTGCATTGTGCAAGGTTGTTGCTCTTCCAGCCAGACCACTCCGGTGACCTAGAGGTTGGAGCGTCTGCCTTGGCTGTGGGAGGTCGTGGGTTCAAACACCAGCTGAGATTTCTAATAATAGTACTAACAGCTGTCTCACTTGGCTCTCATCATTAACACATTAACCCCTGGAGGTTTTTGTCATTTTCGCCTGAAAATCAAGTAGGAAACACATTTTGAAAGCTATTTCTGAATAGACTTGAAAGCACCAAACCCCCGGTCATCTTTCAATAACATACTGCCTAGTTGTGTTAGAAACATTGTTTTTCATTGACTATTTGACTCGCGCATGAGCAGCAGGGTAAAAGTTGGATTTTTTAAAATTTTTTTTGCTAAAGAGAGCCATTATTTTTGTATGGAGACCACTCTTTATTCCAAATGCCCATCTTGTCCAACTTTTTGCAAAGGCTCATCTGTCTGTTTGCAGTTCATACCAGTTTGCCTTAGATCTGAGACCAAAAAGTCTAAAATCCAGACACAAAATCGGATTTGGACCACAGGCAAATTTTGAGTAGAAAAAAGTCAGGTCCAAAAAATGAGTTTTTTTTATATCTATATTTTGTAGTGCAGCTAGATATTCCCTGTGCTAGACATTGCTATCATGTACCACACTGAAGACATTGTATTGATATGAAATTGTTATAGCTATGTTAAAAATCCAAATCTCACATACACACACACTCTCATACACACACTCTTTCAGCCCTAATAAAGAATGCCATTTGTGAAGGAACACCACCAGTGAACTTAATGATCATGTTCCTGGTACAATTACCAAGACAGGGTTATTTCTTTAGAACTAACCGAATGAAAATCATCAATGGCCAGATGTAGTAAAAATATCAAAAAGAGCAGATTCTGCATTGAATCTTGGATTATTTCAGTTGTCACAATATTTAGCAAGGAAAGGCTTTTTTCATCACATCATGAATATATTTCTATGCTGCCACATAGGAATCATATTATCATATGAATTTAAGGGTGTCATTCATGTAGGATGAGTATTTCTCCATAACTTTGTGGTTCTTTTGAATGGTTGTTTGTGATATTGGGAGCACCCATATCGATTGGCTATGTGGGAAATTATGTTCAAGATGGTTCATGTTTCTACTTAAGTGAAGTTTACTTGCCCATAAATTTTCCATTACACTAATTTCTAATAGGTCATCACAAAAGAAGGTTTCATGTTACTTCAATTCGTTGGTCTTGTTTTCAGCAAGGCAATGAAACAGGTTCTTAATTCATACAAAAAAAACAAAAAAAAACATTCAACATAAATTCTAAAAATAACACATTTCCAGTGAAACACATGAAAATATAGAATTTCTGGTATTGCTATATATGGATTTAAATAACTGAGGAAAAGAAAAAAAAGCCTAAATCACAGGGTCATGCTATTTATTTCAACCAAACATCTTGGAGAATAGCTCCAAACCAGGCTGAGCAACTCCTCGCCTAGAAAGGTGATATCAGCAATTAAAGGGAGATAACCCCAACACTACAAAACTTCAGTTGGTTCTTAACATTACAGTCATAACAACATGCACCAAAAACTATGTCACTGTTGCCTTCTTTCTGGGATTCAGAGCTCTTTGTAAGCACTTCCAGTGTATCCTGGACCTTCATATTCAAGTCTTGGACCCTCAGTATCCTAAGGCTACATCCTTTGGACCTTAAGTTTTTTCAAAGCTGAATCATATTATTGTATGTTTTCCCTCAGTAGTTGTAAGATAAAGCCTGAGTTGACAAGAAAGATAATAACAAAAACATAAGTAGAGAATTCTTGCATTAAAACGTTAAGAAGATAATGTGCAACTTTAAATGAAATTAAAAGATAGTAATAAATAAAGTTAATAAGATTCACCATAAAAACAGTTTTATTATTTTCCTTTGGCATAATGACATTACCCTCATTGATGGACATATTTTTCTCTCACCTGGACACCTCAGTTTCTTATTAGGATCTTCAGCATCTGGATAATGATGATCCTAGACTAAGTATCAAAGGTGTACAGAGAGCTTGGAGATTTATTTAATACTGCATATACAGTGTACTGAATTGTTTTTTCAGAGGTTGGATTATCCAGGGGGCCCCACCACCAAATCTGTTTTCATTTTACATCAATTTTCATCTTCCAGGTGAGAAACCATTTAAATGCGCACACTGTGAGTATGCCACAGCTCAAAACAGCACCCTTAAAATTCACCAGAAGCGTCATCATGGTAGCCAACTGCTGCAGTGCAAATGCTGCCAGAAGACTTTTACCCGGCAGGATTCCTTCAAGTCACATCAAATAGAGCATAAATCCAGCTCCTCTGCAGGAGGTCGGAAAGAGCAGGAAGATCAAGGGCAAGGTCAAAAGGACAACTGAGTTGCTATAACAGTGGGTGAAATAACAGCACAAGATGAAGAAGATAATCTATTGCTATGGCAACTGGACATGCACAACAGACTCCATAACCTTCTGTTACAAAGCTCCACCTGTGGTGTGTTTTGGCAGCCGTGAACACAAACACATTTCAGTTTTGTGGTTTTGTAGCCCATTTAGTAATTTTAATTGTAGGAGAACGGCTTTGTTATCCAGCCTGATTCTAACCCATTAGTCAGGAGCATCCCAAGAAAAACCCTAACAGTGGTTTATGGAAAGAAAATTCGCTAATAAATGATAGAATAATTTGATATGCATTTTGTTATTTGCTAATTGATGAAAACTGAAACTTCCTTTATAGAAATTAAATGTCTTATGAAATATGAAACAAACAAATAGTCATGGGTATTATGTCCAAAGTTGTGTTCCTTCTTGAAGAACAGGTTTTCAGCCATAAATCCAGGTCAGAACCGACACGGGTGGTCAGACTGCCAAACTCTCCCCATATGTCAGGTGTCACTGTTGATGAATCAGCTTCTAAAATCAAAAGAAATTTTCATTGTTGATTTTACATTCCAAAAACTGCACTGGAACATATTTTCATTTGAAAATAATTGAACAATTGTAAAATATTGTCTCCTATATGTTATTTCAACTTTCTTGCTTGCTTCATAGAAATGGTAATAATTTCTGAAATGATTGACCAAGTAATTGACTGGTCTCTTCCTTATCCCAAATGCTAGGCATCCACGAAGTGTCATGACTGCAAAATACCATGCATTCCTGATCATTGCAAAGTAACTAATGATGCTTGTTCATGTATGACTTTTCCTTTTTCAAATGATGAGTTGTATTTAGGTCAATATTTGTGCATATGTAGATACTGAAAAAACCTTGACTGGATTCTGTACATAGAACAGTATTTGATCTAAAACACCTGAGATTATTAGTTGCATGGTTTGTTAATGACCTGCTATGGAAAACTTAATATGTCATAGTGCTTCATTGAACATGGGGAAGTTTTCCGCTGACTTTATCATTCCATACTAGGTCACTAAACATTGTTCAGCACATTTATCCCACTAACGTCCTTAATGATTTTTTTCACATAATGTTTAATGTTATTTTCATGTGGAAACAGACGAGAAATTTTTAATGACTTTATGCCAGAATGACATTGTGTGTGATTTCTTGTCATAATTACCTATCCTGGAAATTGTGAAACAATCTAAGCTTGAGTTTTGAGATCAAGAGTGCCTTTTCAAATTTGATGTAATTTTTTATTGGTTGACAATTTCAATCACAAACTCCAAGCCAAAAGTGTGCTCTGTTCAAATCAATCAGTTACAGGTGGAGTGCAAATGAATTATTTCTCTATTGTAGATGAAAGTGAACCATGTTTTCCAAAAGAAGTCAGAAGTATTTAACTCGACATACACACCATTATGCTTCATCTTTCTACCTTATTAGTAGTCTCTGATTTACATAAATTGGCTCCCATACTCAAGATTTTCAGATTTATTATCTCCCTTTGAGCCATGTTAGAGGTATTCTTTCTTTTGTAAACCCATCTGAGGTGTAGTATATCCTTATGTGATGTTTTTAGCCCATATTTCTTGGCCATACAACCACCATGGCTGCCATGTAAATGTCCATCCAGTTTGATTTCCACATGATAACATTCATGCTAAATATTTGACAAGGACAAAACTGGATGACTGGTGGTTAGGGTATGGAGGACTGGATGACTGGTGGTTAGGGTATGGAGGACTGGATGACTGGTGGTTAGGGTATGGAGGACTGGATGACTGGTGGTTAGGGTATGGAGGACTGGATGACTAGTGGTTAGGGTATGGAGGACTGGTGGTTAGGGTATGGAGGACTGGATGACTGGTGGTTAGGGTATGGAGGACTGGATGACTGGTGGTTAGGGTATGGAGGACTGGATGACTGGTGGTTAGGGTATGGAGGAAGCATGTCAACATTTGTGTTGAATGGTCCCAGGTTAAGGTCACTTTGACCGAAAAGAGGAACAATGATTTCTACAAAATACATTCCAGACCACATACATAGTGCAACATTTGATGGCTTTCACTTTAGAATCACTTTCAGGGTGAAACTGTCAAAAGTTGAAGTAATTCTGATACAATGCAAGGTTCATACAACCTTGTTATTGTTGTGGGTTTAATGCCATTTTTAAGCACATGATATGTTATACAGCATAACTGCTGGAGGAAGAACCTGGGAAAACACCAGGAAAAACCACTGACCATAAGGTCAGAGGTAAGATGTCAGTAGTTGGTAAAAGCAAGTTGCCTTAAACCACTTGGCCACCCATGGCTCCTTTAAAAGTCATTGAATTTTGTTAAAAAGCTCCCTAAATGATGACAAAAACTCTGTAAATTTATTGAGGAAATATATTAGGGATACAATTGGGTGGATCAAATGATAACAATACCTGTAGTTACCAGGTGGAGTAGTGTACGTTTGTTTTCATAGCACACTTATAGTATTTGAAGATGGATGGCTGATTTAGTCAGGAATGTTGCCCAACTAATTAGGAGTCATATGTGTCTATGATTAAAAAAGCAGGAACATGACCCACTTTACAGTTAGGAAATTAATTTAAAGAAGGGAGGGGGAGAAACAAGCGCTTTGAAAAATGTGTGACAAAACATTAAAGTTATTATTGCTTCCAGCCTGAGAGAAAGTGCATTAAAGTTGCACATGAAAAGGGAAAAGCCATGAGAATGACATCACTGAATTCATTTGCTGTCATTTATCAATGCATGAACAAGATGCTGCTTCAGCTGTTGTTTCATCATCATGTGATATATTGATAATGCACCCTCTGTCTCCATCACCATGACCTGAGAAGTTCTACTTTTGTACTTTATCTTTCAGTGATAAAGAGAGTAAGATATGGAGAAAGTTCAGTTTTTCAAAGAAAAGAAAATACTGTTTGAAATGTTTCAAAGACTTTTAAAAAATCCATGAAGGAAAACTCTCCATGGCTGTCAGAATTGTGCAAAAAAGAAAAATGGTTTCAGCACAGTGACATTTGTTCCTTGACCAAATTTAATGGAAGTCTTACATGGACATTTGTAATTTCTGACAGTATGAGTGTACATAGAGGAACTACTTTGAGAAATAACAGTAATGTGTTTTCTCAAGTTGGGGGTGGGTGGTGGTAAGTTTCTATTCAGTGGACTGCTCCATTATGGAATTCTGAACAGGACAGACAACAGCACTAATCAAGACTTGACCACAGAACTTTTTCAGTTATTTTGCTACATACATGTACTTTGCTGATCATATTAACCTTCAGTTTAGTCATAATGTTTACGAAGTAAATGGTTCTGATATACATGTATATGCAAATAATAATGGTGGATGAAATGTTCAGTCAGGTGGAAACCGACCATACCCTCTCCCACGCCATCATAAAACTTTGCACAACTCAAAATCTTACCTGAAATTAATCTGGACAATTAAAGGACCTTTTAATCAGTTTGAAGTAAGATGTCTTAGTATAGAGTAAGATGTCCCTGTGTGAAGTAAAATATCCCTATTTGGAGTAACATATTCATTTTTGGAATAAGATATCCATGTATGAAGTAAGATGTCCCTGTTTGGAGTAAGATATATCCCAATATGAAGTAAGATGTCCCTATATAAAGTAAGATATGCCTGCATGAAATAAGATGTCCCAATTTGGAGTTAGATGTCCCTTTTTGGAGTAAGATACCCCTGTATGAATTAAGATGACCCTGTTTGGAGCAGGATATCCTTGTATGATAAGATATCTCTGTTTTTCCTAGTACAAAGTAAGACTTTCCTGTTTTGAGTAAGATATCTCTGTTTGGTGTAAGATGTCCCTGTTTGGAGTAAGATATCCCTGTAAGAAGTACATGTAAGATATCTCTATTTAGAGTAACATTTATTACTTGCAATGCTGAGTAAGATTTTATTACAGGAGGGCAAGGCATCTGACTTTGTACTTTATGTCATGAACTGTTTTATTGTTGAAGTCTTTGTTTCCTGTTTTACCATGTCGTAATGTAGAATGTGTAATACATAATGCATACACAACATACTGTGTGCAACCCAAGAGCAGCTACACGTGTTACTATAGAATTTAAAAACGTTGGTCATGTTATCTATATTACATTATCACCAGATAATTTTTTTCATCAAATATTTACACGCAGATATAGTTTTGTACATTGCCTTTGCATGAAACTACATATTCATATTGAAATTGATTCATTTAGTTGGACCATGGAACTTGACAATTTTACATCTCAAAGAAAAATGTTATTGTCAAATTCCCATACAGTTACACCAGATATACTCACTTATAAGCCAAGTCAAACTGGAGACAACAAAAATCCTGATCTACCATAGTACAATGAGCCTGCAGATCTGGGTCTGTCAAGTTTGTTCAACTCATTAGTCCTAACAAACTGCAGAGACCCAGATCTGCCAGTGCATTTTGCAATGACTGATTTGGGTCTGTGCAGTTTGCAGTTGGGTTTGCCTTATAAGCCAGTATATGCAGTAGTCTTGTCATATTATTAGAGTCTCAATAGATCTGTATGTTCCTGAAATCAGACAATTTCAATACAGCAGTTTTATTAATTTGCCTTAGGTTGTTGAAGCATTTATTTTTTTTTAACCTTTGCCAGATTCTATCTCTCAAATATATTATTGTAATTTAATCACTGTATAACAGAATCAAGTTTTACTCTTTTCTCTGTGTGCTATCTTCATAAAATAATTTGTTAATAATGACAAAATATATCTGTATATTATATCTGTAGCTTAAATGTTTTATGATTTATTTTGGTTATCTAAATAATACACCTTGTTTTATGAGAGCCATGTTTTATTGTCATTTCTACTTGATGTTGAAATGAGTTCCAAAAAGTTTAATTTATGGCGTAGCTAACTATTTTGTGTATCAGTCTGGTCATTTCATTTCATCTATTTAAGTGATTACTGCCAAGTCTGTGCTTTCTATTGAATCGATTACTGCCAAGTCTGTGTTTTCTATTTAAGCAATTACTGCCAAGTCTGTGTTTGAAGTGGAATTTAATCACTTACTCAGAACTAATACTTGTCGTTCACTATTCCACCCATTTGATTGAGTCGAAGTTTTTAAAATTTACGGCGTTCTAAATGATCAGTGAGATTTAATTCCAGATTTTTGCTATCATGATCAGTTTTTGAACATAATACAATATCATTCCGTTCATGGATTGGTGTTTAAAAAGAACTTCCTGTACCTATGTGTTCAACTTTAAAGAAGAAATATTGAAATATTGTTGATCTGAATTTTACATTTAACAGCATTCTTCATGAAAATTTTGACAATTTTTTCTGTATCTCAGAGGCATAGATCCTTTGAACAAAGCTTATACTATCACTAAAGTGTGTGGATTAGTCTAGGAAAGAAAGTTAATTCATGAGAACACCCTCCGCTAACTGTACCTCTCTGATATTCCACCAAAACTTTGTGCTACTCCATTACTCATATGAAAGTGAAGACAAATGGATATAACATGCTAGAAATGAAGGAGAAAAGACAATTGGTAACCTTTCTGTTGATGGCTTTGATTTAGAAAACATCCAGATCATCCATGAATAAATACCAGGGATGTTTATTTCATAGATGACATGCGCACTTTCCTCAATGAGACTTGAACTGGTTCTTTCTTATGGAAGAGCTGTTTGACCAAATGCAAAATCTTACCTACATCCAACTTGTACCATCTTGTTTTACCACATCATTGCCAATGAAAACTGATTTAGCCATTCTTGTACTGAAATATTACATGAAGACCAACATTGTTGTCACAAGGGGTTTGACAGGAACTTAGATGAGTGTCAGACTTTTCTTGATCTGGATTGTGGATAGTAAGTGTTAAAATTACATGACATTTTTTCACTTTTCTACAACAGAACAATATCAGCAAGATGACAACTCCAATAAAGGAATTTTCTTGGGCTACATTGACGAATTCATAAAACTGAAACAAGGAGCTAGAGGCTATTTATTTTGGTGTTGGACAAAGAGGTATTCAAATAACTATACCAAAATCAAGAATGCATTACATTGGCACGTGGGGAAAATAGTCAAGGAAGATGATCATTTGCCAGTATTATGTTAAATTGTTTGTTGTCAAAATTTTTGCAGTGTCTGATATTACCCAATGTAGAATACTTGACAGATCCAAGTTGCCATTTTCAACTGGTGGACAACAAAGGAAAACTTATGAAACATGGAAATCATCCATGAAGGTTTGATTATGGTAAATTGTGTTGAAGCAACAGAGTTTGCACCCTGAATGAATTTGGAAATATAATTGTAGCATACTTGACAGTCAAATGCCAGTTTAAAATTGCATGAAGCCATGGAACTTTTTGGAGATCGAGTCTTCTATTTGGCACTGACAGTTGCATGTACAACTTTTGTCCTGGTAGCAATCACCCACACATCGAAGGCGATCATTCAGGTGTTGGACTGATGAACACCCAAAAGACACTATAGTATTCGCACAACCTCACATTTGTTTGTAAATCCCATACTGATTGTAAAATAAAAAAGCATAGAGATACAAAAAATGCACAAAACTTAATTCTTTCATTTATAATTTCTAAACTGGCTGTTAGTAAGAGGTCCCCAACAATATCGGTTTATTGGTGTTTCAAATCAAATGGTAACTGTCAATGTAAATAAGCAAACTGCTCAGTCCTTTTCTGTCATCTATAACAGTCTATTTCAGTAAAAACTCTGTCATCTGCATTCGATATTTGCAATGTCTAGTTTTAATATTTCAAAAAGGATTGAGAAAAAAAAGGAGGAACTCTTATACACGTGTTTAAAAAGACACCAGAATTTTGCAGAATTAATAATATCAAAGATGGTGAACTGCATCACCACTGTTGCTTGAATACACAAACCGGCCCTAGCAAATATGGCGACCTTGTTCCTACAGAAACTGTTATACAACTAACACTGAAAACCCTAGCTCAATGTGATACACCTTTCCCAAGATAACTCGCACACAATGGGGTCCACAAACAGACCGCACTATAAGCGAGGCGTGAGTTACCGAGGGACCTCCAAAAATTGAAAAAAATGGCGTTGACATCGAAAAACCGTCGGAGTGGGGTGCGTGGCAGCGTTAGGGAACTGTACTGTTTAATGACTGAATCCTCATTTTACATACATGTCGAAAATAATTTTTAATAAGCTGCTTTTTCTTATAAAGTTGTTTGTTATTCTGTTTAAATAACATTTATTTTCAAAATTTCCAACATATGAAAAATCTTTCCAGCTGGTTTCAACAAATGTCACGTGTATGCGATAAAATCTGTGTATTATGTCACTGATTTTTGTTTTCTTGATGAGTCTGATTCCCGTAGTGGTGTTCTTATGTCACTTGTTTAGGCTCAAATAAACAGTAACACAAGAAAGGGTGAAAACAACAAGTTTTGAAAAAATGCAATCATTTATTTCCCAGGAAAAATTCTGTTGAAGTGAAAAAATATGAACTTGACGGTTTTATAGAATAAAAAAAAAATAATCCAAGAATAAAATTTTAGTAGTCCTAATAACAAAATGTTCTGATTTCATGTTCGAATCCTGATGAAGAATCCAAGATGGAAGACGTTGATGTATGCTGCAAGCTGTAGTGTTCAAGTCTACAGTTCCTTGCAGAAACAAGAATTATCACTCCGGTTTCTGATAGCTGAATAAATTTTTATAAAAAAACTGTCCATGTTCCACAATATTACATGAGCACACGTATTTTCCATAAAAATAACAGAATTAATCCTTTTGAATCCAAGTAATTTGAAATAATTCCAAACAGCACAACATACAACTAATAGTGTAACAGCCCAGCTTCTACTGAAATTAATTCTCCAAAACATGGGTTATATGGTCTTTCTACAACGTAAACAAGGGGTCACGTGATCATCTTCTGGAAGGTTATAGAAGCAAGTGCTTGTTACAGATCACGTTTACTCAGTGTGACCCTGACGAAAACCAATCGTTTTTACCATAAGAAATAAAATTTAAAAAAAATTGTTTACATCTTAACACATTAACCCCTAGCGACGACTTTACGGGGCAGAAGGTAGTAGCCTACTGCCGAGCACTGTAGCGTCATGGTCATGCATGATACACTAAAGTGGGTGGTATTATCGAAAGGTAGACAGATGTAGCTCTACAATGATACCAAAAAAACCTGAAATACAGATAGAAAAACCTCATTTTTTGGACCCGACTTTTTAACGCAAAATTCGCCCGTGGTCGGAATCCTATTTTGTGTCCTGATTTTTGATTTTTTGGTCTCATATCTAAGGCAAACCGGTATGAACTGCAAACAGACAGATGAGCCTTTGCAAAACGTAGGATAAGATGGGCATTTGGAATAAAGAGTGGTCTCCATAAAAAAAATAATGGCTCCGTTTAGCAAAAGAAAATAAAGAAGTCCAACTTTTACCCTTCTGCTCATGCGCGAGTCAAATAGCCAACGAAAAATGATGTTTCTAACACAACTAGGCAGTATGTTATTGAAAGATGACCGGGGATTTGGTGTTTTCGAGTCTATTCAGAAATAGCTTTCAAAATGTTTTTTCTACTCGATTTTCAGGCAAAAATGACAAAAAGCTCCAGGGGTTAATGTATTAAAGACAAAGTACCATCATGACCTTGGAAACAACCAATCATTTTAAAATAAAATAGAACTTGTTTACGAAGGTTGCTAGAAATTCTGAAACAAGGTCAGGATTTAGATCAACACCTGGCGTTTATAAACTAATAGTCAAGGTCAAACTATTTTCTAAAAACAACTATCATCTCTAGTGAATAGATTTACATTACAATATCATGTAACATTTTTTTTAAAAAAACTGACAATTTAATTGAAATAAATATATATTAAATCAGCTATAACTAAATCAAATATACATAACACTTCCCTCATAAAAAAGAAAGATTTGTACATAAGCTTTCTTTTTGCCACAGACTAATTATACATGAGGTTTAAAAGAACTCATACATTACACTGTACATGAAATAATACATTGTTATACACGGGAAAGTGCGCCTGTTATTAAATTATCTTTTCCCTTGATGTTCCTGATGTCAAGATTATATTCCTGTAACAATAAACTCTACTTTAGTAGTCTTTGATTTTTATTTTTCATCTTGCCGATAAAAGTAAGGGGGTTGTGGTCACTAAATACAATAATCGGAGAAGGAACTGAACTAAGGTATATGTAATGCCAAGATCAAAGCCAAACATTCCTTCTCGATCGTTGAATAATTCCTTTGGTGCTTATTTAATTTCTTATAAAAATAGCACACTGGATGATCAATACCACTTTCATCTTCTTGAATCAAAACTGCTCCAACCCCAACATCACTTACATCAATAGACAGTTAAAAGATTGGCCTTAGGTAAAGGACCAACACAGTCTACCATAATTCTAGTAAATGGTTCATCAAAGGCAGGAATAGGTTGTAGATGAGCCTTGAGGATTTTCTGATTTGGTTATCCTACCATTTGACAGGTATGACAAGATCTACAGTATTTACCAACATCACTTTTGAGTTTTGGCCAATAGAAGTAGCAGCAGAGAGGGTGAACAGACCATAGAATTCCGACAAAAACAAATAAAACAAACAAAATAAATCATCTCGTAGAAAGGTCCAGATTTTTACAAATGAACTTTTCCTTGAGATGTTTTATTTCTGTAATGACTGATTATACTAATGAAACCCCAGTTCGAAATAGTAGCTGAAAAATAAAGTACTCTACGTGTTTATTTATTTTTTTTGTTTATATTTTTGACGACCAACGTTGGTAGGTACCCTCTCTGCTGCTATTAATTTACCACCATACCAAGTTTGATGAATATTTCTCAACGCGTTCTCGCTGTCGTTTCTCCTTATCTGTTTCATCTTTATTTGTTTCATCTTTATTTGTTCTATGTTTCAAGTAATATTCAAGTTCTGATGGTGGTTTTTCTATTTTTGGATTTATGTTCTTTCTGTGTTTATAATATATCATCAAACTTCTGTATCGATCTCCACCGCAATTTTTGCAAATCTGATATAATCCTCTAACGCCGTTGTTACATCCAACACAACATCGTGGACCAGCATGAGGGTTTTTCTTTACAAGATAATTATGTTTCTTGCAATATTCTCCACGGCATTTTTTATCACATTTGTTAGTGGTTCCTTGACGCAGCCACGCACAGTTGTTCATTATATGAACGATATCTTTTTAATTAAATTTATACCTCTTCTGCTGATATTAATTAAATCATTATGTTATAATAAAATGATACCTCCAGAATCTCATACTGCAAGAATAGCTCGAGAACGATTAGAAGCAATTAAAAAATTTCTTCCTGTCAGAGACTCATTCAGAAAAAATCTACAAGCGCAGCAAGAAGCACAAGTTGAGTATGAAGAAGAAACTAAAAAACTGTTTAAACCCGTCACTGCAGCTACTGAGAAAGTTACAACCGTCATCAAAGAAGATCTTCTTCCGGTATCAAAACAAACTGCAGCGCAGACTGAAAAAATAGCAAGAAGAACTAAACAGGCCAAGAAGATTTTACGAGACCTTCCAACTGACATAGCTGCAGCTCAACCTTCACCTGTTGGTGAGGAAATACTTGAAGGTATTGGAAAACTTCATACTGAAATAAGTAAGATGAAAGATTATGTACCAGAAACAGAAACAGAAACAGAACAAATCAAAGAAAGGGTTCATTTAAAAGATAAATTTAATGAAAAATAGTTTAATTACATAAAGGAAATTAGAGATATAAATAAATTAGCTGAATATGCCATACAGAGTTATGATCATCGAAGAGTAATTTTAAAAACCAAGTATGCCTATGATACTATAAGTCGTGAAAATTGGAACAAGTGGATATTTCGTATACATCATGATGTTGACCAAGCTAGAAATACTAATGTTGAATATATTAGATTTATTAATGCAATAGATTTTTATTTTGATTAACTACAAAAACAGCAACAACTTCCATCACCGCAGCAACAACTTCCACCATCGCAGCAACAACTTCCATCACCGCGGCAACAACTTCCACCATCGCAGCAACAACTTCCACCATCGCAGCAACAACTTCCACCACCGCGGCAACAGAAAAGACAACTTCCATCACCGCGGCAACAACCTCCTCGACCGCAATCTCCAGAAGAAGAAATTTACGATGTACCGGGTGCTACTGGCAGTGGTCTGGGGGATGATTTTGTTTGTCCTGATAATATCATCAATGACGTGTCACGGTTAGAGGTTCTTATACGAGGAAAACGTGCTGGAAATAATTCACCAGAAATAATTAATGAAGCAGCTGATATTTGCCAGCGATTATTTCGCGGCGGCATCATGGATATTGGCGTTTACCAAGAACTTATCGATGCACTTGTTGATGACTAGTTGTTAGATAAATGGTAAATAAAAATAAGATGATAATATATAATAATCATCGCAAACCTGTACAGATCAGAGCGGTAAACTCACGATTACCAATCTAAAGAGCTACTTACGGAGATGGACTTGGTGATGTTATTCAGGGATTATTTACAAGGATAGCTCCAAAAGTAGCACCTGTTGCAAAACAATTATCGATGAAGGCCATTGATATTGTTCGTGATAAAGCTCCTGGTGCAATTCTCAATGTTGCTGGTAAGGCGTTCTCGGCGATCAAAGAAAGACTAGCACGATTATTGCGACGAAAACAACAACCGGTAAAATTACCAAGTACTGAGGTGATGCCTGCAGATGTCAGTAAAATAATAAATCAAGCTGCAAATCAAAAACTAGCAGCGTTAGCAGATCAAGGACTTGGTGAATCTGGAAATAATATCTCAAGTTTAATATCCGGAAGTGGAACTTCCCGAAGTGGAATTTCCCGAACGCGGTAATCAACGTGTTAGACGAAAAATAATTATAATAAAATGTTCAAGCGCGTATCCGACACAGCATTTGACATGGAAGCACCCGTCCTTAAGGATGAATCGGTACGTGATTATCAATTTTATTCCTATGACGCAAAACAACCAGATCAACGTGGAAGAATTGAACTACAAGTTCATGACACAAGTAGATACTTTTTACCCGCTGATGCTTTTCTTGAGGTAGAAGGTACAATTGTAAAAACGGATAATACTAATTACTTAGATCCAGTAAAAATTGGTTTTGTCAACAACGGGATCATGGCATTATTTAGTAGCGCCACATATATGATTGATGGAAAAAATATTGAATCAATTCAGAATGATGTCGACGTTGCTACAACAATAATAGGATTAGCAAGATATTCTGATGATTATACAAGATCAGCAGGTCCCACAATGATGTTTGTGAAAGATAACTCCGATTACCCTGAAATCGATCAGTATGATATAGGACGACCAAGAAATCATGCCAATAACGCTGATGCTGATGTGGCGCCGGTGATTAGAAATGTTGTCCAAAATTTCAACTTCGGATTTGCAGCGCGTAGAAATATGTTGCTAGGAGGCAATAGAGGTTTTTCATGTACAATTCCACTATCGCATATTTTTGGATTTTGCAGGAATGTTAAAAAGGTTATTTTTGGAGCTAGACACACGGTTGTTCTTGTAAGAAAGAATGATGATGACGATGCTCTGTGGAGACCTGCTGGTAAAGTAATATTATCGAAGCTTTCACTGTGGATGCCGGTAATGACTCCAACGATCGCAGAAGAACAAAAATTGATTTCTTTCATGGATACAGGTGGTAAATCCTTGTTGTCATGGTTAACAACAAGCACGGATAGTATGCAAACTAACGTTAACGGTCAGTTTACATGGCATATAGCATCACAACAGGGTGTTTCTGCACCACGACATATTTTTATTGCTTTTCAGAGAACTAATCGTTTAAACTCACAAACTCACTCTCATATGATATTTGACCAACTAGGTCGCACAAATATTTCCTTACGGATAAACGGACAACAGGAACCAACAGAGAATATACAACTAAATTATGCACAAAACCATATAGGACGTGCATATCATCGTTTGATGTCATTTATGGGACGTGATCAAAATGTTGATTCCGGGTTGCAAATATCACAACTAGATTTTAAAAACTTGTACCCGATTTATTATTTCTCGCTGGAGCATCTTGAGCTCTCAAAACAATCTGTCGTTGATATACATCTCAAAGCAACATTAAATACCGGTGGTGTTGATTACAGAGCAATCGCGGTCATACTTAGCGATAAAGCCATGTTACTTGAAGGTGGTAGTGGTCGAATGAGAGTCGTTGATGCACCAGTAGAAAATCTTTAATTATTCAGAAAAAATATTATTTATATAAAAAATGTCGTATAGTCATGTTAATGTTACTCTGACTCCCGGTCAGGTAAAAAAGCTTCAATCAAAAACCGCCAACAAATGCGGAACTAAAATATCACTAAAACGAGATCAGATTAGTGGTGGTCCAAACAAATTATCGCTGACAAATAATCAGATTAAACATTTCAATAAAGCCCTAGAATCAAAAACCGGAGTTCAATTCCATCTCTCTCCGAGCGCCATCAAAGACATGGTTAAAACGGGTGGTATATTTCCACTTCTCGCGGCCATTCCGGCATTAATAGCTGCTGCTGCTCCAGCCGTAGCAAAAGCAGCCGCGTTAGGTGCTGTTGGAACAGCTGCTGGAATGGCACTAAAGAAAGCAACTGGAAATGGATAGAAAAAAAGGGACGCGGCCTAAGATTGCCAGGATCTCGTTGGGGGAGAGGTCTAAGGCTTCCAGGATCACTTCGTTAGACGTTCCAGCATCAAATTTTGATTTACTTGATGCTGCTAAAAAATTAAAAACAAAAGCCTTTAGAGGTGTTTTTATGCGAGATCAATTACCGAAACAACCAAACAAACTCGAAACAGGTATTATTAATCTCGACGAACGTTCCGGACCCGGTACTCATTGGGTATCATATGCGGTTGATCCACGTGGAATTGTTTATTTTGATTCGTACGGGTTAGCTCCACCTGTTGAATTTATCAAGTATGTTGCACCACTTCACGCAACAACCAGAGTTTGGTATTCAACGCTACCCACACAAACAATGACAGATCCGCCAATATGCGGCCGTGAGGTAATTAATGTACTCGACGCTATATCAAAATCATCCAAACCACCACATAAAGTTGTGCATGATTACACAAGTAACCGATTCGTTTCGCGTAAAGCGTTTTAAAAAACAGGTCTTATTATAATGGTTGATATTTACGGAAGATCTTCTACTAGTAAGAAAATAAAATCCGACGTTGATCTGTCGAAGTGTGCGACTAAAGATGAACTCGCTGATATTATGAACCTGGCTGGAGTTGACCCAGATGAGGTTGTTATTTTTCAAGATCGATATGGTAAACTAAAAACCAGCAATATCAAATGGAATGATATAGTTCGGCGAGTACTTGGTGCAGTTACGGATAATATTCCCGTGTTTACTGACAGCGGCAAAATTAGAGATTCAAGTGTATCATTAGCAACAATTAGAAATGAAATTGCAAGAAGCGTTGCTAATCGTATGAAAAACACCGGCGGCACAATGACGGGTGAACTCAGCATGAACGGAAATAAAATAGTAGTTTTAAGAGATCCAACATCTGACGAAGACGCAGCAACAAAAAAATACGTCGACAACGTGGATGGAAAACTATCCACGCTGCGGGCCGAGTATGATGTTCACGTAACCGCTTTTATAAGACTTCGAAGAAACTTTCAAAAAACCAATGAATCTGTAGATGAGTTCTTTGGAACTCCTCCCGTCATCGACATAAAACTCGCTGATATCAAAAGTAACCTAGACATGATCAAACAAGCACAGCAAAACATCGTAGCGGGAATTCCTGAGATTGTCAATAAAACCAATTTGATTAAAATTCCAGCTGGAATAACTCCCGGACATATCACAAACATCGTATACACGGTATCATCGGGTTTTGCAACAGGGTCCAAACAAAATAATACTATCAAATATACAGCAACAACCACTGGCGTGTACAGGCTGTCTGTGTTCAGTGCTGCAAAATTTGAAATATTTACAACGTTTCCATGGCGTCATTCCACAGACAGGTTTTCCGGGGTTGTATCTGTTATATTAAATAGCGGAACCGAAGAAATATTTATCTTGGAAGCAGCTGATAAGAAATTAACCGCAACATCTTACTGGTGGTGTTTGGAATTTGTAGCTGAAACACCTCAATTGGTTACTGCATAAAAATATATGGACGGTGCACAATACAGGTACAATCAAGCGCGTGAATGGCAGGCGGCGCTAAAAGATCAAGTCGATCAATATACAGTAAAAGTAAAAAAATATCGACGACGATTAGTTATCGTGGACGTGATTGTTTATTCAGTGTCCGCTGTTGTTGCTGGAACGGGTGTTATATTATCAGCGGTGACAATGATGGCACCAGTAGCCGTAACTATTTGTATTTCAGCAGCAACAACTATTGCAGGTGTGCTTAATATCATCGCAAAAAAAATATGTACTTGCACAAACGAAAAATTATCCGATTACATAATAAAATTACACACAGCGACGGTAGCATACTCGAAATTATCCTCGTTGTTATCAGCGAGTCTCAGTGATGGAATTATATCTGATTTCGAGTTTTCAATGATGACCAAAATATACGACGAAAGTATCGGTATTAAAGATACAAGTATTAATAATGACAGAATTACTCCAGCAGATCGTGACCAACACAACTCCGCCAAAGATAACGATGATCTCGGTAAGTTCAACTAATCCTGAATTTAGTGTTAATTTTCCCACTGCAATTCCAGTAAAAGAAATAGCACTAGCGCAATTACGGGTATATTACAGCTGGCCAAATATCAGATCAAAATCATTTTATGGTACACCAGCAAATAATTCGCTTGTATTTGCTAGTAAAATTAAACCCGATGGAACACCTGACTGGGTTGTTGTTGGAATACCAACTGGCAGTTACGAGATTGAAGAGATCAATGAGGAATTTCGACGTAGAATAAAATCAATAACGGGAAAAGAAGCAAAAATATCAATTAATGTTCATGAACCGACCCTGTCCTCGACGGTTGAAATACATTCTCCCGATTACATCGTTGATATTTATAAATCTTCAATCAGATCCGTACTAGGTTGGCCTGAAATCCCCCCGGTGTATGAAGGACTACCAGAACCAACTCGGGATGATTTTACATCATCGAAAAGTTTTCATCATAATATTAAAATGAATTATACAAGTTTCTGGTGGAACATAGAAAAACGTGTATGGGATAAACGGGATCAATTTCGTGTCGATAAAACCGGTGAGTACTACTGGTTCTTACACAACGTTGATGGCGGTAATTCATTTTACGATTTGAATATCAATAATGTCATTCATATCGTAAATTCAGATCATGAAGAACAACTGGTTGATTTACGTATCCTTTTTCATGAATATTTGTCCGATGTGACATCTACGCGTGAAGAAATTATTAAACGAGTGGAAATTTTAAATAATATAGCTGATACTATTGAATATTTTCATAATAGAATCATAAACCTGGTTTTTGAATCATCGGGTTATAATAGAAGATTTTTCGCAACCAAGTACAAAATATCCGAAGCTGACATTGTAACGTTTAAGTTTCCTGATTATAATCCGGATAAATTAAGAAAATCTGTCAATGATGTCATTGATGAGTTTTTTCCTAAAATACTCGATGCATGGAGAAAACGAGCACCATATCCAACCGTTCTTAGATATGATAATGATCCACATGGCGGCGGAAGACACATATCTCCGGGAATCGTTAATATAACACCGACGGTCGCGGTTAATCTAGTTTGTGACGTAATCGATGGCAGCTATCAAATAGATCTCGGAAGATCAAATCAAGCTCAACATGGATACATCCTGTACACGTTCACACCACAAGTTCCCCCTGGAAGTTTAATCGTGCAAGTACCAACTAGTCTTGTTTATCTACGGTGTCACAATAATATGTTAACACGAATAAATTTTAAGCTCACAGACCACCTTAATCGCTTAAGTGACATACGTGGAGAAGAACTTGTGATAAATCTGTATGTGAAATCGTAGATCTTTGATCTTAATATTATGTAATGGAGTGTTTTTATACACGAGGATTTCAGACTCAAATTCGATCAACTTAAAAAAAAAAAAAAATATTTTATTACTGGTACAAATTAATCAGATTGTATATTTGGTACAAATTAATCAACCTTGCAAAAAAAATTATTCAGAAATATGTTTTTATTTTTTTTCTAGCCCACACGTGGTCAGCGTTGACAGGGACCCCAGTTACCAAAACTTTCATTTTCATTATTACTTTGGATCGTTTCATCAGTAACGAAGTTACTCTCTGACATAATTTTTCTTAATTGTCTTATACGAGTACTAATCGTTTTCTTTGCCTCGTACTCGTGGGATAATAGCGATTTAATTCTTTCTACGGCGGCAGAGAGAGGAACGAACTCCTTCACATGATCATCTTCTACGGTAGCTAGCGACTGAAACATTGCCGCCTGAATCCGCTTCATGAGCTTGTATTCAGATGATAGTGTGTGTGTTCCCTGGTTTTTACGTTCTTGTAAAATCTCAAAGTCAGAAACTATTTTTTCAGGATTTAGTTCATCAGATATATTAATTCCATCTTTTTTCAATTTTTTAATAGCAACAATTACATCATTGATATTTTCATGGTTCATTATATAATATATAAATCTTTAAAATAAAAAAAATTATCCCTAGAACCCCTATCGAGTCTTTAGCGAGTTCGTCGGGATGTTTCAAGGACAACAATGAATGAAGAGCCCCTATCGAGTGTACTAGCGAGCTCAGATTATGAATGAAGAGCCCCTATCGAGTGTATTAGCGAGCTCAGATTATGCATTGGACGGCACAAACATATAACTTAATTAAGGAAATGAATATATACAATGAAATGGATATATACAATGAATGAAGGACGGCACAAACATATACGCTCAGCAAAATCCCACCCACAATAATTAATCCAGTGGGTGATACGAAAATATGTATCAACCACCAGTCAATATGATGGTTGAATTTTGCTGAGCGGGGGGTTTTACGGTTCCCCTATTATTATAAAAATCGCAATTATGCGCACCACCGACAAATTGTCAGCCATGGGGATTCGATCCTGGACCGCGAGCGTCACAGTCCAATACCATACTGATTGAGCTATCGAACCTTGTTACGAACATATGTTTCGAAAGTTAATATATAGCTAAGGAACCAATATTTACACTAAAACAGCGGTTTCTGAATAATAACAGTTTCTGTATTATAACAACAGTTTCTGTATTTATAACAACAGTTTCTGAATATAAAACAGCGTTTTTCCTAAGCAGACTGCGAATCAATAATGACAGCGGTCCTAAGCGGCATGAACACACCTGCAGATCGATTTATACCATAACAACGGTTTCTGTTCTGTACCTATATTACAGCTTCCCTGCGGATCAATAACATTATCATGATTTCTCGTAATGTTGTATGATGGGAAATATTTAAAAACCATAAATAATACTTCTACGAGTAATTAATTACGTCGTAATTAGTTAAACTGACTAATTACGATCATAAAAAATCAAAAATTTACGAAGAAAACTATGTATTAAAAAAATAATCCCCCCTTATATAATCAAAAATTCAGTAGTATACGATCAGACAGTACTGGGTCCCCTCAAATAATGATATAATTCAATGTGGTGATGATAATTATTGATACTGAAAGGTGATTTTCTGTTTATATTTTTTCGAGAAAGCGGTTTTATATATATTTTTTGCCACTTTTTGCACTGAAGACGGATTAATATCAAAGTATTTCGCAGCTGAATACACTGAACGAAATATTATTTCTTCACCAGTTTCTGTGTTTGTGGAATTTACCGCCCTCTTTCCGACTGTTTTACATCTTCCTGTATTACCACATGCAGAGTTCACGCTTCGTGTGACAACTCGAAGGTTGTGCAGGGAGCTGTTCTGAGGATCCCCGTCAATATGATCGACCACTAGACCGTCATTGATCACTCCAAAGAAACATTCGTAGATAAAACGATGACATAAATAATGTTTCTTTCCCCCCTCGTATGTGAACCTTAGATAACCATGATTATTAATACAACCAACTGGTTTTTTTAACCTACGGTGTCTGATGACACCATTAATATCTGATTCGTAATTCTTAATGACAGGATGTGGGAAAAATTTATTTTGCTCCATTATAATAATATTATTTGTTTAAATCATTGTTTGTCTGAAATCTTGATATATAATCCTCCACGGATTTTATAGCGTTTTCACCGTTATTATTTTTTTTGTCATAATATCTTTTAAGTTCTCTGAACCGTTTTCCACCGCACTTTCCACATAATCCTGTTTTTCCTCGCACTCCAATACCACACCGCAGACATGGTATTGGTCCTAGACTTCCTCGTCGTATGTTTTGTGAGTGCATCCAACAAAATTCCTTTCTGCAGGATTTGTTGCATCGATTTACTGAGTCGATCATCAACCATCTGCATTGAGACATTGTATATATAATATTTTTTATTTAAAATATTTGTTTTAATTATATGAACGAGTTTGAGAGATTATCCCAAACTAGGCCTGTTAAGTATAAATTCAACCTCGACAGATTATCTCCAGACTTGCCAGTGCGAGATTTGGTTGATCCGAAAAATAAAAGTTTGATCTCGAAAATTCACGACGCCAAGAAGGAATTTTACACGGATGGTGCATCTCATACATGGTCAACGTTCAAGATTATACGCAACACTGACTTTGTCACGGACGCTACAATGAACGACAAGAGAGCGGCAACTATCATTAACTACATCGCTGAATACGAGGACAATCAAAAATATTTCTTCAGAGTAAAATTTATTGTATTAACAGAAACAGGTAGTTGGATTATCCGTGACAAATATGATCCTGTCCTTGGTAATAATAAAACTGTCATATTAAGTAAAAATTCCAGACCGGGTCTACTGACGGGTATTGACAAACCGTATTATGAGCGAGCGTATCCTGTAACAGCGGTTATTTATGGAATCTATGAGATAAATAAAAAACCCAACGTTGATAAACTAGCGCCGATGAAATTTTCAAGGTTAAATTGTGTAGCCGAACGAGTAATAGAACACTTTACAAACGCGATGCGTGGAAATGGATTAACTGATTTAAGGCGTGAAAAAATAAACTCGTGGGCTGATTCAGTTAAGGATACCGGTGCTACAATAAAAGATGTTGCTGAACTAGGAAAACTATTAAAATTTCCAATAACCGTAGCGACAATAACGGGAGAGGTACTGTACGAATCGAAATATAAATCGAAAGGAGCTCCAATAAATATTATTGATCATAACGCGCATGCATGGACTAACGCAGTAACAATATTTCCACGTGATCGAACTGTTAAATTTTACCCCCCAGATAGTATATTTGATTTTATTAACGAAATAAGTAAAAACGATCCTGTATCGGTATGGTTATTTAAAAGTAATGAGGAAGGTGAATTTGATCAGTCTGTCAGACCAAACGGTGAAATATATCGAACAGAATCCCTCCATGACGAAATGAAAAATCTTGCGGAGATGTTTTTAGAGTGCAAGCACGCGGAAAATACTGAAAAATTACTAACTAATTGTTTTACCGTTCCGTCTGTTGCGGCTCATTTTGCTAGAGAAAAAAATTCATGGAAACCAACACGATTTGATTTACTCGAGGACGTACGCGCAAGTTGTGTCGAATACGGACATGGCGGATTATGGAATACCAAATACAATTATAATGATGTTATTTCGGTTGATATGGTTGCATGTTATCCAGGAAGTTTTCTAGGATACGGAGATTGTTCTGTATACTTTAAAAGATTTGGTCACCCTACAAACGAGATGACGCGAGTGGCAATTAATGGACCATTACCTGACTTTGATCTGACTGGATTCGCATGTATTGAATCATTCGAGTTTAACGAAAATCTTCACAAGATTTGTTATGTTTGGTTTGGTAGACATTTTTGTGAAAAACGTTGGGCACCTATAGTTTTATTACGATATATGCTAGATTGTGCGATACTGACATCGTTGGTGGTCAGTGAGGCGATTATATCATATCATGCACAAACCAAAGTTTGGTTGCCCATGTCGGATTCTGAAGTTATTAGCGAGTTTAAGGATGATATTCCTAATAAACTCAAAACCGCAAAAGATCTCTGTAGAAAAATTATAGGTAAATTTACTCAAGGTGGTGCATATGATTATAAAAGACATCACGCACGATTAATTCTAGATGATGCCGAGTACGATTTTATAATCGCTGATACAACAGCGAGAAATATATTTGTAAATCGAGAAAGTGTTTATTTATCCGACAGAACAAAATTGGGTACGATCGTTAGTTACATAAATGACGTCTCCCCACAATATACTCATCTAAGATCTTCCATGTTGGCTTATGTTTCTATAAATTTATTATCGATGATTAATAGATTTCCTGAGACCGCAGCCAGAGTCGCAACAGACTCGTTTTATATTTCAAGTAAATATTTAGAACCTGTTATGAAATTTACAAGTAATGATGAACGATGGGGTTCGTGGAGAATAAAAAAGGAACTATTACACAATTATACAGAATCAGCAGATGTTCCAATGAGAGATTTTTATCGTAAGGGTAATAAAATATCAGAAATGTCGAAAGCGCCATCATTGAGTGATCCAATAACCAGATATAAGACAGTATATCTCAATGGACCTGGTGGATGCGGCAAGACGACTGGAGCGATTAATGTTTTTAGAAATTCAGATATTATCGTGCTGACACCCACACATAGACTCGCACGTGAGATGAAACAGCGGCAAGTACAATCGTGCACGTATCATAGTTTCTTTCGGTGGCGCGGAGATACATGGACTCCTGAACGAATGGGGGAAAAATATATACCTAAAATAATTATTTGGGACGAGATATGCACGGTGTCATTGGATACATTAAAAATGTTTCTTGATTGGTTGTTGACGAAAAATACCGCTATAATAATGTGTGGCGATCATGGTCAACCGCCGCCTTTTGTTGGACCATCTCCACATGATTGGTTAAAAAATTTCTTTGATTATTATGAAGAAATAGATGATGATCATAGAGCTCTTGATGCAAATTTAAAGGAGTTTAAAAAATTAATCAGATTGCAATCAAACAAAATTCAGTGTGAAATAATACGTGGAGTGATCTCAGAGACCTCAATGAGTGATTTTTTAAATTTATGGAGACCCACCGATTTGATCGTAGCAAGTAGAAAAATAATCAGAGACGCTTTACAACAACAGTCATTTCAACTACATAAAGAAAAATATTCAGAATTACCCGTACCGTTGTGTTATAGACCATCAGATACACGAAAACAAAATATTAATGTTGATATTCCAGGACCCTTGACAGAGTCAAGGAAACAGAATCTCGTATTAAATGATATTGTCGCCGTTGATATCAGTGTAGTCGAAGATGCATTACGCGCTGACAAATCTCCATGGGTGTTGGGATACGCTATGACGATCCACTCGTCTCAGGGATTAACTATTTCTGATACACGAGTCTGGATTGTAGACGATCGTATCGAGTGGTCAAATTTAGTTTATTTAGCGGTATCGAGGGTCAGAAAAATATCTCAATTACGTAGAATTATAATTCCTGAAATCGTTGATAAATTTAACATCATCGATGATGATATAATAAGAAAAAAATTAATCGGATACAAACAATCTGACAAAAAAAAATAAACGTGACTTTGATCTTGATGTTGAATTTATTATTGAGTAAAAACAGCAGCAGAATAATCATTGCGCAAGTTGCAATTGCATAATGCTGTGGAGGTATTCGAGTAATGATTCAAGACAATTTACCGTAGATAGAAAAGATAATAGTCGCGGTCATATACGAGAAAATGCCATGTTGACCTGTCTTGAGTGTAATCGACGTAGAGGCGCCAGCGCCTTGGGTGCTAGTTAAGTGATCGAAATCACTGAAGTGATTTTGGCGGGGGTTGTGTATCCGTGGGAATTATTTGTAGTTGTTCACGTACAAATCCACGTTGAGGAGCAGCCGAATCTAATCTGTAGATTGTAGGTCTACCTGAGGATCTTGTCACGGTAGATATTTTGTGTGTGGTAACACTCCAAATAGGATCAGTCGCTCTCGCTTTACCACCTTCAAGTTCACCGGGCTCATACAAATATCTAACTGTAACATCACCCAATATTTTTTGTTTTTCAACATCTTTTCGTTGTGTTGGTATATTTTTTTTGTAATTGCATTAATGGGTTTCATGTTGGTTGTTCGTGTAATCTCATTATTTAATGCAGCTATCACGCTTGGTAATCTTGCAACCCATTCGCGAGATCTTTTATCCTGAATAAATTTCCTCGCGTATTGATATCCAAATAACCGCTCAGCGAGTGTTCGATTAAATCGCTCAACAATTGCTTGATCACGGTGAATTGCGGTATGACCTCGTCGTATTTTGGTATTATGTCGTTTCATCAACGATGATACTGGACCAAGAAATTCCTTACCAGGATCAACCTGTAGCAGCTGTGGCCATCGCAGACCACCTTGTGATCCACCACCTCGTTGATAAATTCGTTCAAACGCATCGGCTACTTCAGATGATGTTTTCGCTGATAGCGGCTCTGCTTCTTTATATCTACTTGCAACATCAACTACGGTTAACGCGTATTTGTATGTTTTTCTACGCACAGTATCATGCGGTAAAAACAGAATATCAGCTTGATGAACTTCATTAGGAACACTGACATCGAAATACGCGTACTGAATTCGTTTAGGACGTGGTAGATAAATTTGCCATATTGCTTGTTTGGATAACCACGTTTTAGCAGTAGAATGTTTAACCGCTGCTGCATCAGCAAGTTTACCAATTGCTACTTTGCCTCTCCAGTATCCTCTTGGTGAATAATAAATCGATTCCATTATTAATTACCAGCCCCAAACGCTAATTTACCTTTCATGCGGATCTTACTAACCAATTAGCTAATGATTCCCTAATATTTTTATTTTTTATGGAATTTAATGCATGAATTAATTTCACATCTGCAATATGCCTATGTTGTAGATTTTAACTTTTATAAGCTACATCATGAGCGTGACAAGCTCGATCAACAGCGTTTATTGGTTCCTCGCCTGGTTTTGGTTGATCTTGATTATCGAGCCTGATATCAAGTCTGGTACCAGGACCGCAATAATTATATCCCGGTAGATGTTTTTCTCCGCTGTATTTAGCCCATGGAGCACCTGGAAACTTTGACATCAAATTAGCAATATCACCACCGCGCTTATTAGGTAAAAAAGAAAATTTCTTTCTACCGCATATAGAACATTTTCCACCATACGCTATTTTTTTATTTTTTGTTGTAACCGTAGCTAAATCAGTAGTTGGAGTTTTAACTCTACAACGTAAGCAATATAAATTCATGACATAATATATATATATATGGATATAATTGATTTCTCAGCAACAAGAAAACGAGAGCCAGTTAAACACCATCCTGCGCTACCGAATTCCATCAGAATGATTATCATAGGACCATCTGGATCGGGTAAGACGCAGTTATTACTTAATCTGATAATGAGATGGTTGAAATGGGATAAATTGTATCTAGTAGCACCATCCGCTGATGATCAACGATGTTATGATGTACTTAAAGATTTCAATGAAAACGCGCGATTACTGGATGAAGGTAATGATGTTATAGAGTTTATAACTGATATTGATGAAGCACCATCCGTAGATTCCATAGATGGATTTATTAATAATTTAGTTGTATACGAAGATGTGATGCTAGATAAACAATCAAATCCAGCCAGAATATTTTCCCGAGGGAGACATAAAAATACAGACGTGATCTATGTTACTCAACGATACACACAAATTCCGAAGGTGATTAGAGACAACTGCAACATTTTAGTTGTGTTTAATGGCGTAGACACACACACACTTAGAAACATTCATCAAACTTGGTGTGGTGGTGACATGGATATAATTAATTTCAAAAATTTCTTCTCACGAGCGCAAGCTACTCCACATGGATTTATAACAATACATTTACATGATCCAAGAACAAGATATTGTGTGGGTCTTGATAAAATCTTTTAACGTTTTTTGATTTTTAAAATTAATAGCAGCAGAGAGGGTACCTACCAACGTTGGTCGTCAAAAAAATAAACAAGAATAAATAAACACGTAGAGTACTTTATTTTTAAGCTACTATTTCGAACTGGGGTTTCATTAGTATAATCGGTCATTACAGAAATAAAACATCTCAAGGAAAAGTTCATTTGTAAAAATCTGGACCTTTCTACGAGATGATTTATTTTGTTTGTTTTATTTGTTTTTGTCGGAATTCTATGGTCTGTTCACCCTCTCTGCTGCTGAAGTGAGTTAAGATCTTGTGATAGGTTTCATTGATCCCCAAATGACCAGCCAATGGAGTTTCATAGGCCAGGCTAAGTATTTCCTGTCTGTAAGGTTTTGGGACTACAACTTGATAGTTCACTAACCATTCGTCATCAGCAGGTACCTCGGGAGGTCTCCATTTTCTCATAAAAAAATTCCATTTTTAATGAAATAACAGACAGGAATGTCAGTAGCTTCAGTTCCACTAATGGTTTTCTGAAACAAACAGGAGATCTCATGATCTTTTTCCTGTTCAATAACAAGTGATTGTCGTTTATCACCCTGATTAGAATAAAGAGAATGATTCGTCAAAAGAGGATCACTGTGATCAATACCTTCTGACTGATCCAAACAAGAAGTGAAAGTGACCTCATAAAAAAAACTAACCAATACATGTGTCAGTTAAAAGGAATACGTTCCTTATCAACATCATTCTCAAGAGCTTTCTTTTCCGTAGCTCTGGTAATTTCACAAGCTGGAAATGCATCAAGGAATTCTTTTTCAATTGGATCGACTTTCTGTTCCAAGCAAGGCTTGTCAGTTATAAGTGGATTAACCACAACGTTGTCTTCAGTTAGGTCGTTGCCTATTAACAAATGAATGCCCTCAACGGTTAAACCAGAGACCGTTCCGACTGTCACGGGTCCTGAGACTAAGTCTGGTGACAAATTTACACAGTGGAGAGGAACATTAGCAAAGCCGCACTCTGCTCCCTGAATAAGAACACTCTCATTAGAAGAAGACTTCTCAGAAAACGGCAAAATACCTGATAATAAAAGATTATGAGAAGCTACCGTGTCCCTTAAAATTTTAATAGGGATAGGATTGGACGAATCACCCAAGAGTGACATAGAACCCTTCGATATGAATGGTTCATAATTCTCAATAATCAAATCAGACGGAGGTTTATTAGATCCAACACATGTAGTGCTTTCAATACATGACCGTGACCTTGACATCTTAGAAATAAGAGCATTTGGAATAGGTCTGTCTTGATTCTGATGCCTATTTTTCAAATTGTAGCAATCAGAAATAACGTGTCCTTTCTTCTTGTAATAGGTACACGTAGGAAGAGACAAGGATCTTGAATCAAGCTTCTCTGAAGTTTAGATTTTTAGAAGTTGTGCGAGTTTGAGTTTTAGAAGGGCTTGTATTAGGCTGAAATACTTTTCTGCCAAACGACTGTTGTATAGAAGTCTTATTTACAAAAGGAACTTTATGAGGTAAAGAAATCTCATCAGCAGCACGAGCAGCATTTTCCAAGGTTTCAATCTGATGCTCGTCAAGATAAGACTTAATGTCACTATGGACACAGTTTTTGAAATCTTCAAGTAATACAAGTTGTTTGAGACTTTCATAATCCCGTTCAACTTTCTTGGCTAAGCACCATCTATCAAATAATTGCTCTTTTTCTCTAGCAAATTCGACTTGAATTTGTCCAGCTTCTTTTTTGCCGATAAGCTTAAGGGACTAACTCATAACCCCTTAGGATGCATTTATTAACCATACCATATTTACCACTTTGGTGAACTGATAGTGAATTGTAAATATCACTAGCCTTGCCAGTGAGTACACATTGTAATAACTGAGTCCAATGCTCTCTTGGCCATTTGAAATTTTTAGCAACGTTTTCAAAACGAGTAAAATATTTGTCTACTTCTTTTTGTCTGAAAGGGGGCACTAATCTAATATTGTTTGCAAGGTCAAAACTTAAATAAGTATGAATGCGCTGTTCACTTGCCAGTTCTATTTCCTTCATTTTACATTGGTATTCCCTCCCTTTCTCTCTTTTTTCCATTTTCATTTGTTCTTTTTGTAACTGCATTTGCTGCATTTGTCTTTCTTTCTCTCTTTCTTCTGCTTACAAATGCATTTGTTTTCTTTTTCTTTTTCCTGTCTCTTTCTCTCTTTATAAAATTGTAACTTTATTTGTTCTTTTTTATGCAACATTTGGTCTTTTTCTTTCTCCAATATCATTTGTTCTTTCTCTTTCTCCAATTTCATTTGTTCTTTTTCTTTTTCCAACTGTAACTGCATTGGCATTTGTTTCTCCTCTTTATCTTTCTGAAGTTCCAGCTTCCTCAACTCCAATTCCATTTTGTATCTTAATTCTAATTCCTTCATTTTTGTGTCAGAGTCTGGTACAGACTTACTGACTGAAATCAAAGCACTTTTATCCAAAACATTCTTTTCTACCAAATACTGAACCAAAATATTTCTTACTTCCTGTTTCGTTAAGGAAGCCTTTACTTCAGAAAGATCGTATTTTCTGGCAAGTTGAATAAAATCATCTTTTATGGAAATATCTAATTGTTCCTGTGTAGGGTTTGAAAGAAAGATTTTTACTTTTGATGACAATTTAGAAAAAGCTTGCCGATTTCAATAAAAATAAAAAATAAATAATATGGGGAATTCTAATTTAAAAAATAATAAACACAAAGTTTTCTGAAATATTCTATCCAAAATTTAAAAAAAATCCTTTGGACGAGCTCCCCAGTTTATTATGTCACTTGTTAAGGCTCGAATAAACAACAACACAAGAAAGAGTGAAAACAAGGAGTTTTGAAAAAATACAATGATTTATTTCCGTGGAAAAAATCTGTAAAAATGAAAAATATATGAACTTATGGTTTTATAGAATCAAATCCAAAAATAATCCAAGAAGGATCTAATAAAATGTTCTACTGATTTCACGTTCGAATCCCGACGAAGAATCCAATATGGAAGACGACGTATGCTGCAAGCTGTAGTATTGAAGCATACAGTTCCTTGCAGAAACAAGAATTATCACTCCGGTTTCAGATAGCTGAATAATTTCTTATTTTTAAAAACTGTCCTTTTTCCACAATATTATATGAGCACACGTATTTTCCATAAAAATGACAGAATTAATCCTTTTGAATACAAGTAATTTGAAATACCTCCAAACAGCACAACATACAACTAACAGTTTAACAGTCTAGCTTCTACTGAAATTAATTCTCCAAAACATGGGTTATATGGTCCTTCTAAAACGTAAACAAGGCGTCACGTGATCATCTTCTGGAATGTTATAGAAGCAAGTACTTGTTAAGATAACGTTTATCCATGCGACCCTGACAAAAACCAATCATTTTTACTCTAAGAAATAAAATTTTAAAACATTGTTTACATCTTAAAGACAAAGTCCCATCATGACCTTGGAAACAACCAATCATTTTAAAATAAAATAGAACTTGTTTACGAAGGTTGCTACAAATTATGAAACAAGGTCAGGATTTAAATTAACACCTGTCGTTTATAAATAACAGTCAGGGTCAAAATATTTTCTAAAAAAGTATCATCTCTAGTGAATAAATTTACATTGCAATATCATGTAATGAAATTAAAAAAAAACTGAAATAAATATATATTAAATCAAATATAATTAAATCAAATATACATAACATTGTTTAATAGTATCCTGCCAAATCGGGGAGTCCACAAGCAGGGAACTAGACTAACTGTTGATACACCACCAAACAAGATTTATTTTTTTCTCTCAAAAACACGCGACATTTATTTCGTGAGACAATCGTCTACGTCAAAACCCAGTTTTGTATTATTCAATTAGTACAATATTGATTCTGTGATTTCATTGGAAGTAACAATGAAATGTCTTATCATCCTTGAGGATATCTCTCAGTGACAGTTCAAGAATTCGCTGAAACTCGCTTGCCTACAATGATCCGTATCTGTGAAATCAAGCTCTTTATTTTACGAAGTATTCATTTTGCTTGGTTGCCTTATTATCTTTGATCACAGTGATGAAAGAGTCGGTTAAGTTAAGGTAGTTTATGTTGCATACACAATAATATTTATAGCAGTGTTCGGTTGATCAAATGAAGTGAGTTCACCCTAAGTTTGTAGGATTTTCGTGCCTTTCAACTTTTTATTTATTCAACCTTCTTTTTTTATTAAAAAGGCATAATTAACGTGATAATACAATGGAGGCCAGCTTTTAATTCAGTGCAAAAATATAACAAACACTTCCGCAAGTCAGTTATCAAAACACGGTCGGCACTTAATAAGGTTCTCAGAGAAATGCTCGCGGAGATAACTGTTCCGGTAGATTGACGCATTTTACATTTAATTGCAAGAGGACACATTGCATTTATGACGATTACACTTAAAAGGAAATAAAATATAAAACTAGAACACAAATTTCATTTGATAGAAAAATTATTTAATTTGTACTTACTTGTTCAAGTGCTACCTCCTCTCGGCGTAAGTGACATTTTCATTGATCGAACTTTCCTTACATGTCGTTTATTGCGGTGTACTATGAATGTGTATGACCTGTCATTAAATTTGATATTTCATAGTGTTGATTGAAAGTTCCAGGTCCTTTATATCTTTTTCGACGGTAAAACGACCAATACATCAAAGTTTCCATTACCAATTTTGTTCGCGATTTTCTTCAATTTCAACAAATAGGGATCAATTTTGGGGGGTATGTTCTGGTTTTAAAAATGGGATCCACGCCTGACTCCGCGTTATAAGCGTTTTCGTGAGTTATCAGGACGCGAGTTATCGATGGAATGGTGTAGTGTGTATTTGTGGGGATAAAGTGTATCCATAAACACTTTGTAGCCTCGTGTAATACATTTATGATTCTCAATGCGTTGGATTTATTTTGGAAAAATTAAATGAATAGTGTCTTTAAGTCCATGTGATTTCTTTTGATTTTGTATTCTGTATTAAGTTTATGAATGTTTTATTTAATGTCTACGTCTCTGTCTTGGAGCAATGTCTTCCTTCACATTTGTGTGGTGCATTCACCAGTTGCGCAATTCACTGCAGATCCTGTTAGAGTTAAAAAGAAAGAAGAATGACAACCTCCAACATTACATAGTAGGAATATTGAGGAAGCCATTAGTTTGATGGAGAGGAAAAGTACTCTCTAGAATAGTCAAGGAATATATCTTAAAAGGTTATGAGTTGGTACCTGAGACATATCAACAGAGGTTTTGGAATTACACAAAAGAATATAGCCAACCCCATGTTGAGTTTGCTAGTGAGAAAGAACACATATTTGACAGAATGTATGCATCTAAAAAGATCAATAACGATCAAGACAAACTTAGACAACTAACGTTAGTCGAAGAGTTCAAGAATTGCGTCGATAGTGATGTCAAGAATTTTCATGATGAACACCGTGTAGACAATTTGGAAACACTGCCCGTACAGCTGATGAATATTTCTTACCTACAAAGTTTAATTTATCAATACGTTTTCCTATTAGCAGGTTCATAGTAAGAAACCGATTGTTTCAATCAAATACTTACAAATTTCAATCTTACAACTTTTCGCCTGATATGGAAAAAGGAAAACTTTATTGCTTAAGTCTTGTTTTTTTTTTCTTCTGTCGGGAGATATTATCTATATCTATATGTTTTTAAAACCTTTTGGTACATGACTATATCTCTAAGGTGTGTACTTTTTGTTCATGACTAAATTGTAGTGGTCTTCTACAAAGAGACCAATGCGTAGCTAACGTTTTGTCCATTGGAACTGATTCATTTTTATAGATACTAAGCTATAAATATATGTTGACAAGTTAAATGCAGCCTATATATTAAACCTGTTTACATGTTTGAGGTAATTTCTGGCTGGTGGGTTCTTAGAAGAATTAAGTTATTTCCGATTGGCTGCGTTAGGTCAGCTGAGTTCTTAGAGGAATCAATTTATTTCCCATTGGATGGGTTAGGTCACATAAACAAGAATTGTAAAATATTAGATTGAGTAGTAAGATATGACAGGTGAGGTATATTGCGATGTATAGTTGTAATATGCTCTTGAAGGTGTATTTAAGGAGAGAACTGAGAAATCAGAATCATTCTCATTTTGGATTCATTCCTATTTCGGATTCTTATTTGATATGTTGAAATGAGTCTGCAGATGTGGTTAATGTTGTTTTTGGATAATTTGAGAGAAAACATTTGTTATAATTATTCATTGGAATTACAAAGTGCTCATTGAACTAGAACGTTATTCTAGACTATTGTGAATTAAGTGGCGACGATGAGGTATCATGGGAGGAGGAAAAAGAGAATCTAAAGATGGAGAAAGAATTACAACTCTTCAATGCAAACATGATGAAGGTGCATGAGAAAATGCGCCAGAAGGGGCATACAGACTGGATCTCTGCTGAGGAGAAGTAGACCAAATGACCTGCCTTGAAGCTGATGGTCTTCTCGACATCATCTTTGAGCAAAAATATGCGGCCAGTGGTGCTAGACCCACGAAGTGTAACCATTAAGCGAGAGGCGTGGAAGAAAACAAACGGCCCGTTTAAGGGCAACCAAGGTCTCTAGAAAAGAGAGATACTAATCTTTGTCAACTATTTTTGCTGTGTATGTTTGTGTATGTCTTTCTCACATACACTAAAACTTAAAACCCTTCACCCCTCATAGTAGTGTGTCCATAAATTCTTGTTTGATAGTAAGTTTATGTGTATGTATGTATGTATGTATGTATGTATGTATGTATGTATGTATGTATGTATGTATGTATGTATGTATGTGGTGTGCGTATGTACATACACACTCCTTGTCTTTTCGCTGGATAGTTGGAATTTGTGTTTGGATAGTGAAAAAAAGTTTGCTGGATATTATAAGTGGTATGTTCGATTGTACTTAAAAAGAAAGTGTCGGATTGCAGAGTTGTGTTATGGAATGTAAAAGAGCATGTTGGACTGTAGTTAAACAGTTTAACGATCATTATTCTTGTCCCCATAAATTTCAACTCTTTGTGTTTTTGTTCTCATAAACCATTGCGTAGCTATAAGTACTTTTGTCCCCGTAATACCATTCCCATGTTAAGCCTTTGGATAACATTAACTTAGGATTCCCCCTTGTCCCCAAAGTGTCCCATAATGTAAACATAATGTTGTCTCCGATCCCACGTTTCCCTCAAGTGTCACATACAACTACTGCTCCCCAAAAGACAGGAACAAAATTGATCTTTTGTCATTTCAGAAAGTTCTTAACAAACCCTCTCGTTATTCAGACCCATTACGATGAAAACAGAGCATTCTTCTGTGGCCATAATTCCTGTAATTCCAGCATAAAGACGTTCTTAAGATGGAGACAAGCGTTATATAAATAGGCATGTTCGAAAACATAGTAACTCATGTTGACTGAAAACGCCACAATCTGCCTGGGAACGTCAACCCCATCACTTATCGAACAAATGACATGTGTGAGTTGGTACAGTGCCAATCCCATACTAGAAACAGATAAATGTCTCATGCATACTTCCTGAAAGGTGAACCTTTACCACAGTGCACAGCCTGTCAGTGTCCGCATTCTTGTCCAGAGTGTCGACATCAATTTTTTACTTCTAGAGGAAATAAGTTTTATATAAAAAAGATGATGCTATGTTTTATGGGTTGTCCAGTTTTTACCGTATCTTTTATTTTACATATATTTTACAAAATTGTAATCATTTGCCTTGTATTTTGTATCGTGTAGTATTTTACAAATATGTTTATTCGGAAAAGTTTTTAAAGTTGAAGTTTTTCCCATTTCTTCTATGCACATTTTTTTTGTTACCTTTGATCATTTTCCTTGCATTACGTACTGTTTATGTTTACATAAAAGGGTTTATTTTTCCAAAGCTATTTTGTTCGATGAATTATATTTACCTTTTGTGAAACATTACCTTTAATCTACATAATATAGCCATTACTGTCTTGACGTACCGTTAACACTACTTCATAGATGCACAATCATTCCTGATATTCCTTTTCCTTAAAGTCATTGAGACAACAATGGATGAAGTTTGAACAACATAAGAAATGCTCAGCGAAAATTAATAAAAATTGAGCTTTTGAAATCGCTTGTTAAAATATTTATGATAAATTAAATAATGAGAACCTTACAAATGAAACAAACAATTACCAAATGTTCCGAGTCATTTGTTATTTTCTTGACGATTTGTACTTCCCTGCACTAAATACAATTACGGACAGGAGAAAGGGGGAATAAGACGGAGATAGAGACATACGATTGGTGAAGTTCCTGATTAATCATGGTTAATGTTTTGGCGAACTTTGTTGCTCCTGACATGTATAGTCAATGACAAAAGGCATAAAGGTGGAAGCCATTTTTACCCTTCTGCTTAAACGTGAAAGATATTTTGTCGAGTTCATTCTCAAATCTTTTCTGATTTAAGAAAGAAACAAACATAAGTCGGATTTATTCCGGTAGATGAGACTGTCTTCCTGTCGGCCATTGTTTGCAATGTTTTTTTTCCCAATACTTCCAGATGATTACTCATGAGAGCATGACTGTGAAGTAAGAGATACTTTACCATAAAATGACAAATAATGAACATTAAATAAGATTTTTTTAAAAATGCGTTGATAGCTGGGTCTGCATTGTATCCAGATCCATAAAAAAAGAAATACGAATTCGCTATATGCGAAAACTGGATTAGTGTATCATGGTCACGTAAATCATCATTCGGACCCAACCATGAATGCCAGGACAGATTTAATGTCGACACCAGAAATGATTGCCTAGATTTATGAAAAATAATAAAATTGTCCCATTTCTAATGGACAGTATTAACGCTAAACCATACTTTTGGCATGATAAATAACATATAAAAGTTTGCTATTTTTTTCTGAATTTCTGAGCTTAATTCATCAGTGTCCTTCACAGTTCCCATGTCTTTTGCCGTCCACTATGACCTCATCCAGGTCAGTCATGGAATGCCTAAGATATATTCGTCTTACAATAGTGACAGATTGGTACATGTACAGAATTCTTCCCGGGGGTGGGGTGGGGTTAGTAGTATGGATCATATCGTGATTTGGGATATTTAGTAAATTGATAAATAAAACCTATCACTTACAGCTACATTACGGTGACTGACCCATTAACAAACTGAATTACCAGTAGCTTATTAATTACAGTTCGTTAATGGGGTGTTCCCCATATTGCAATTGAAAGTAGTCGGTTTAATTTAAAAATTTAATAATTTTTAGTATGCATTGTATATAATAGCTTGTGTCTAAATCTAATTCGAACGTATTTTATTCCATCGTTCATTCTCTAGTTCCTTCACTCGTTCTCTTACTTTTCATGAATCCCGATAATTACATCCACCACCACCAATTCACAGCAAACTGTGACAGTTCTCACAGTCTCAGCTTTGGCCTCCTTGTTAGTCATTTATATCAATTAGATCTTGTCTCATTTTAGATAATATTTGCATTATCGGTGTTATGACGTCATCTTTCAGGACGTTATAAAATGACCGATTTGTATACAGATCGATTGCACTTGCAACATATGTTCCCAAAATGGAACGAATATTACTTTATTTTAAAGGTGTGAATTGCTGTGCTTTGTTTTAATTAATTCATTTTATATAATACAAGTCAATAATAACGGGCAATCGGGACGTCTTTTCCACTGCATAATAGATTAGATGCAATGCAGATGAATGCAATGGACAAAAATATTGCTTTCAAGCCAGTGGTTATTGTTACGTGATAATACCTACATCATAAAGTGTCATCACTTAAAGCAAAGAAAACAATAATTTCAGGCTATTCAAAACCGAATGTTTCACCATCAACATCTGATTACCAATATACACTCTTTGTCGGTTTTGTATCTTACCGTAATAAAGTGAAAATAAAAAAGAGATATAACATGTATGGTACTTTTAGATAAAAATTTAAAGTGAAATAGAATGAATGGCTTCAGTAGGATAAACTAAAATAAGTCTGAAACAATTTAAATCTAGAATCCGCTGATAAATGGGGGAATATTGGATTACATTTCAGCGTAAGCAGTCGATGTTTTTTTTTAATATAGAAAAGGTGGTAAAAAAACTTAAAAGTTATAATTATGAGTTATTTAATTTAAATGAACCAAGAAAATGCACTGACATTTGACTGATAGTGATTGATTACAGAGTAATACTTCTCACATATAATAGATTTGACACTAGTCAAAGGAAGCACAAAAAAAAAACAGATTAAGCAACAGTTAAGATTAGAACGCTCTAATTTACAATAGGGTGAACCGCATGAATATCTAAGTACAAACGTTTGTAAAATGAATAAGTTTCCAAATTTTCCTTGTAAATAGCTACAAAATGGGCAAGGAAGGTTACGTGAAGGGCGAGGATGTACAGGGCATACACATGAATATCTCTATATGAGAAACCAGATGAAAGATATAAAAATAGATAAGAAAAATTGGAAAATATCTCCCACCCCTTGGGATAGCATGCCTACAGCGACGAAGACTTTGCAAAGCACAATTTGTAAGAATGCTCGATAATTGAATATTACTGTAAGCTTTGATGCTGATGCATTTTTGTACCTTTGACACTCTAGTCTTGGGAAAGTCTGTTTTGAATGGAACCAATCGAGAATGACAGACAAACTGGAGAATACCATTCCAGCTCGTGTCAAAGCATCTTGTGCTAGCACGATTTCGTCGATGATGAAATTAGATATCTTGAATGATTCAATTCATATGATTACTTATTTAATCTTTTGAAAGCAATATATTATTATTTTACTATTTAAAGTGACATTATAATATGAGTTACAAGTAGCCTTTATCATGCGAAGATTTATTTCACTCAGCTTTTTCTGTATAGGAAGTGATAGGTGAACAAGTCAGGAGAGACAGAAAAAAAAATTAAACGAAAACTAGCAAACATTCTTGAAAGGCCAAAACATACATGTGTGTTTCAACTTTGCAGACAACTTGGAAAGCGTTCGCGTGAAAGAAAATGTAAATGCTGAAAGTTTAAAGAAAGAACAAAACAGTAAAACGTCGAAGACATGGCAAATGACATGTCAAAACATGCTGCAATAACACTACACTAAAAAAATAATGGAAGTTCAAAGAAATGTACTATTGGATAGGTAGTTATATTTATTTTGGTATCTTATTTATTTTGTTAAAAATTAATTTATAAAGTCGATATCAATAACATCCAGTTGTAAAAATTATGTTGGATTTTAACAATGAACAATCAGCTACATCAATGCAACTAGATAAACGTCTGAGACGAGACAAAGTTCATCCATAAATGTTTGACAGTTTTACAGCTAATAAATAGTGTGTGCCAAGGTACGGCTTTTATCATTATATAAATAATATTGTTTTGACCTACAGACACATGTCGAAAAGAAACAAATAGTAAATCTGTTTTTCATGCAGTACTTAACTCTGCACTTACTGTTATCTATAGCTGTTATGGTAACATTTTGAAGACAATTGAAATTTAACATGGGAAAAAAAAGACAACCACTCTGGGGACAAGGGAATTTAACATGGGAGAAAGGAAATATCCACTCTAGGGACAAATGCATTGGAACAATGGGAGAAAAAAATATCCATTCTAGGGACAAAGGCAATTGAACATGGGATTTTTTTAATGTTTTTTTTAAAAAAAAAAATTAAAAAATAAAAAATAAAAAAGGGGTAGGCAATGGAAAGTCAATCTCTTTTCGAAAAATGTGGGTGGCCCTGAAAAGGGCCTTTGGGTTTCTTCTTCTTCTTCTTCTTCTTCTTCTAACTCCTCCACTTCTTCCACCAAGTCCTCACTTTTTCCATTATTCCTTTCTTCTTCTTCTTCTTTTCCTCCTCTGTTATCCAGTCAGGATGGCCCATCTCTCTAAATTTCTGTTGGATCTTCATCCAGTTGTTATTCAATCTTTCAAACTCTAATTTCTTCTTCTTATTCTCTTCTTCCTTTCTCTCTTTGCTCCATTTTTCTTTTATCTTCATCACTTCTACTTTCATTACCTCTCTAATTAGTTCTTCTGCTTTTATCAACTGGTTACAACCCCACTTTACGTACCACCAGTCAGTCCAATGAAAGCTATTTTCTAGGAAGCTCCTGACTTCTGTGATATGATCCAAGGCTTCCTTTAAAGTACCTACTCTCACGTAAGGTGGGTCAATGAATCCTCTGATTCTTTCTACTTCTTCCTCAATCATTCCCCCTATTTGATCTTTTGCTACTCCAAGATTCTTCACATTGTTCAGGCTACCTTCAAATCTTCCTTCCTTATTCAATCTTTCTACTACATAAGTTCCATCCATGATCCAAAAATAGCTATGTCTCAAATCGTTAAATAATTTTGTCACCTCCATTTTCTTTGTTTATTCCTTAGAATGGTTTGAACGACGAATACTGTGGGTTCTTATAGTGAAAGCGCGGACGTGATGGAAAACATCCCCCTAAGACATAAAATTGATATTACCTAAATCATAACCAAACAACGCGCGGACGTGAAGGAAAACATCCCACTACTTTCTCATTTCATATAATCTTCTATCCACATAAGTGAAGCAACATTTAACAAACCCCAAATCTACTATTTACACACTCAAATCATTAAAACAAAATCCATAATTTACTATCCACACAATCGTACGTGAGCGGTTACAAAACCCAAACTATACTCTCCACATACGCTAAGAAATAATAAACAAACCCATAATCTACTATTCACACAAACGTACGTGAGCGCTTACAAACACAAACACACAAACACACAAACACATACCCTCACACTAGGAAAAAAAGAGTCAGTGTTTATATTCACACTACTCTACATACACACATTGGCAAATCGATTGTTATTTCTTTTCTAGAGTATTGGGTAGCCCTGAAAAGGGCTGTTTGTTTTTTTAACTCCAGATGCACATATCTAATGCTGGCACCTTCCTGGTCTGGCGCCACACACTCATCTTCTCCAGTCTCCTTTTACCTTTTTTCTTGGGAGTGCAGAGGTGGGATAAGTGGCTTCAGAATCCCAATTTTCTGTCTCTGGGATTCTGAAATTTCTTCTCTCCTTTTCCTCCTCTTCTTTCTTTCTTCTTTCCTCCTCCTCTCTCATCCTTCACTCTTCGACAATGGCCTCCGCGGCCAGTTCATTTAACAGGCGCCTGGCATATTCCAGGTGCATCTGGAGTTCTAGCAGTTTCACAATTCTGGTATTCATTGTCTTGTTAACGAATGAACAGGGTAGCTAGACTGCCCAGCGAGTTTCAATTTATAGTGAAAGCGCGGACGTGAAGGAAAACATCCCCCAAAACAAAATTGATCTTACCTAGATCATAAACTAACAAACGCGCGGACCTAAAAGAAACACTCACTCACTTTTTTATACTGCCCATCACTATTCTAAAAAAAATTTATTAAACAAATATACTATTCACATACGCAAAGCAATCCAATCAAACCCCATATCTACTCTCCCCACACCTCAAACAGCCAAAAACATGATCTTAATCTACTATCCACACAAACGTACGTGAGCACTTACAAACACACAATCCTATACACAAACACATACACTCACACTATAAAAAAAGGTAAATCGATTGTTATTTCTTTTCTAGAGTATTGGGTAGCCCTGAAAAGGGCTGTTTTTTGTTTGCTATGGCAATCTTTTAGTTTCTAAGAATGCGACGTCCTTTGAGGATAGACTTTCTGACGATAGGTCTGCTTCTTCGGAAAGAGAAGAAGAACTCTTTGGTGTCGATACGACAATCGAGAAAGCCTCTGTCAGGTTCAGGTTGCTGCTGCTGCTGCTGCTGCTGCTGCTGTTGTTGTTGCTGTTGCTGCTGTCTCTGAAGCCTGTACTTCTCTGTCCATTCTTCTTTCTCCCTGTTCACTTCTTCTCTGAAGAGCTCTTCTATCAGGTCTTCAGTGACTTTTAACATTCTCACATTCTCTATCTCTTCTGGCTTCGGTATCAGACTGTGTCTGACCCTATGCAAATTCACGTAGGCTTCGTTTAGCTTAGCTAGTTTGGAGCACATCTTCGTAGGAGGATGAGTCGACAATGGATGGTTAGACTGGAAATTACCCCGGTTCTTAAAGTCAAAGCGCGGACGTGAAGGAAAACATCCCTCTACGGTTTTCGAGCCGCAACGTTCAATGAGTGTCATGAGAGAGATAGAGAGAAGTCAAAGAGCATGAATCAACATTCTTATTGCCAAACAAAAGACAAAGGCATTTTTTTTCAAAACACAACATTTTTTATTCAAAATCATTTAACACTAACCAACAACTATAACATTTTTAACAATAATCCAGCAATATAACATCAAACATTTTTTTCAAATGACAAACATTTTTTTCAATTCACACTCTACTTCAATCAGGGCTGACAACGTTGTGAATGAAATTGTGATTTCCACTGTTGGAAATCATTAGGCCATTGATGGACACTACGTTTCCTAGCTTGAGACAAAAGATAAGCATAATGGTCACAAAACCATTGATCTACTTTCACATCGTTTCTTGAAGAAGAACGAGGATCAAAATGAGTCACTAAATGTTCTAAGGAATAGCCCAGGCTGCGATGATGCAGAAAATACACACAATATTGTCCACACACCAAGGAATCTGTGCCTTGTAATTTCACATTATTGAATCGGGTGGTCTGAGCATTTCTTCTCATAAAGTCAATGATATCATCTTCTAAAGGAGGCAATCCGTACGAATCGAAATATTCCACACATCCTTCTTGAGGAAAGTAAACGGCTACCCAGTGAGTTCCTGGGAGATGACTGTCGTCCGTGTTGATCACATAAGCTAGATGGTCTTGAGGTTTGCGATGAGGGAGTTCATCTTTAGCACAGACGACAGGATTCCAAGAAGCCGTATACGAACTGTGGTTCAAAAGGTAATAAAGTTCCCAGGTATCCATGTTTTGTGTGGTTTTTTTCTTCTTCACAGGTAATAATAAGTCATCAATTCGATCCTGACTTTTTGCTTGAAAATGTCTGACAAATAACCGTTTCTTCGTTTCGTCTCCTCACTTTGATTCAGGAGAGCTTCGATACGATCGATCTCTTGAGTGGTTAATGGTGGACAAGAATGTTCACGCAAGTCTTTATACCACTGGTGCAACACGACTTCGTCCGAGATGACACTCCAAGCTTCGTCCAGATACTCGTCCAATTTTTCTTCTTGACTCAGCATCAGGCATTTATCGTGTTGAATTTGACTGGGATGATCGTTTTGACATCCATAGCAATCTTTCTTGATCAATTCCGTCATTTTTTCCACCAAGTGTTTGGCAAAACAGGAGACTAAATGGGCTTCTTGTTCTGGCCATCTCGACTTCATCATGACAACTTCTTCGTCTTTGTCTTGGGATTCTCCTTCCACGGTCTCCTCACATTCCATGTCTAAAGTTTCTCCACTAGGTAAAGAGGGATAACAGTCTTCCATAGCTTCTAATAGTCTAGAATGACTTCTCTCAAACTGTTGATTTCTATGGTATTATCGAATTCTGCATACAGGATGACGTTCACTGTCTTGTCCAGTGGTTCTTTAAACTGAAGTTCCACACGAATCTGGCCGGATTTTATAGGGTGAAGATGTTCCTCGTCGCTGCCTTGGTCTGGAGTGAAATCGAAAGCCCACAAAGCATAGCATCCTGCGTAATCTTCGTACGTAATACCGTGACTGGTATTGGTCCCTAACTGTCCGGTGGCTTCGTACAGGGACAAGTACGATCTCAAGTAATTCATCTTCGTGGCACTAAAGTCAGGTTCGAAAGGTCGGGTACACAAGGTCTTGCCATCGCGACTGACTTCGATTTTCTTCACGTCGAAGTGTTGAAAGTGGAAAGGATTTTGATGGTAGGCTCCGTTGAAGGCTGAATTCAAGACCATACCAAGGATTAAACGTTTGGGTAACTGTCCTTGAAACAGATGATCTTCGATCATGGAATGATGTCCAGTGGGAATGGTGAAGGTTTTCACTTCCAAGCGTCGTATGGGATATTTGGCTGTCGTTCTGCTCAATGTCTGACTAATGTCGTTTCCCACTTTGGGTAACACTTCCACGCGTCGTACGTAGAGTTTGACGTTCTCGATTTTGCTTTTGGCATTACTATCAGCCGACAAATGAAAAGCATCACTGCTACGATTCAGTCTCAAGCGAACATTTACCCCGTTCAGCAAATATTTCTCTTGCAACCACATGTCCAAATGCAAACGATCCATCAGTTCTAAACTGTGTCCATCTTTGATTTTGTTTCGTCTTTCCTCAAAGCCGTCATTGTCTTTATTTAATGTGTCAAACTTGCCCGCTTCGTCAGGTTCCCATAGCACACAAGCACTGAGATGAGTATTTTTGGCATCTATTCCGTACGTCAAGAGATTTTCCAGGTAGGCACGGTAAGGGTAAGTATCCATGATGCTGCTGCTGACCAGTTTGTTATTCAAGTACAAGTCCACTGAGCTGAACAAGGAATGCATGAAATTGTTGACGGGAGCTATATTCTCAGTGTCTTCTACTGCACCATCATCCTTATCTAGAACTTTGACTTTCAAGTACAAGTAACTGCTATTCAGATCGATGTAATCTTCGGGCTGTCCCTTGATTTCAAACTCGATGGGAGCGGAATCTGTCAATGAGGAGACGGGGTGAAATTCCACCCATTAGGATTCTTGCATGGTCATCATGGTGTGGGGCATGGCAAACAGATCCAGTTCCGACTTGGAACAGGCGCATGACTCTCGGTGCATCATTTTTTTGTTGCTGTGTCTCAATAATCGAAAACGTCTAAGTCTCGAACGGTTCTTCTTTTCTTTGTCTTTCTAGCTTTAGACGTGTGAAGTCTGGTGAAAGGGTGTTTTCTTCGTCGTCTCGTTCTGCCTTGTCCTTGCTGAATGCCTGATTCGGTAGCGTTCAGCGCATTTATAGGTGTGTCTCGTCGGCCCAAAAGGTCTTTACCCGTTTGTAGCAAGACATTTTTGCCTGCCCTCATGAAGGCTTCTTTGGGGTTTTGTTTGTCGATGTGTCAGTGCTGCATCTTTCAAGGCGTGCAATCCTCGTGTCACCATCGGTTTCAACACCGGAGCCACCGAACGAAAGGCCGATTTCAACATATCTCATAAACCGTGTCCTCGCTGTCGAGCAACCCCTCGGTACACTGGATACATGACTTACGAGTCGTGAGAGAACCGTTTTCGAAAATGGAGTTTCACCGTGACTTTTCCTTTGGTGAATGGAATATTTTGTCCCAAATCTCCTTTTATAGCAATGTTGACCGTGTCCAAATACGACTTGCTGACAGGCAAATAGTGAGGATGTACAAATTCGCGGTGGACGTGGTAAGTGTTTCCACCTTCCTCGTCAGTGTTCGTGGCAGAATTTACTTTGAAAGGAATGACACGCAGTAACGGCACGGAGGTGTGTCCCACCACGTTGTACTCCACCACATCGGAGTACACGAACATCAAATTCAGTCCTTGGTTCAGTTCTACCGGGAAACGAAAATACCTTGCAAAATGCCCGTTGTTGTCAATCTCTGATTTCTCAATCTTTTTGGTCTTTTTATCCGTGACCAAATTGAGGTCTCCACCAAAAATGTCATACAATTCAGGGCAAAATTTAATACGTATACTTCTATCCTCACTTTCAAATTTAATGAGTAGACGGTGAGACAGTTTGTGGTACTCAATGGTGACACGTTTTTTTAGTCCGGTCAGAACTTTGTCAAATGCTGCATATAATTTGTCAGCGATGGCCTCCACCAGATGTTGACCACTAAAATAATGGCCTGAGTTAATTTTAAAGTGATAAATGTAAAAAGGAGGGGAAGTGTCAGTGCTGCTGCGGGGTATTGGGGTCTTGGGAAGTGATTTATGTTGAGAAGTGGTAGTCATGGTTTGCTGCACTGTTGGGTCCAGAATTTCGACGTCAAAAGTGTTTTGAGTTTCAGTGATGTTTTTGATTTGTGTTGGGTATATCATTTCTACCAAGGCCACTTCCCAATGGGCTTCGTGATCTAATGGGATGGCCTGAGGTAATTTGGCCGTGTAACAGCACAACGTGTTGTGGGGAAACACCTCCATGGAACTGTCACTGGGTAAGGTTAAGTAAAATTGGTTTTGGTGACTCATAATTCCAGAGTTCTGTGGCTGTCCGAGGGGTTACTTGACGTCAGAGGCGTGTCTCCGCCCAAAATGGGGTTCTGGTTGTGGTTGTTGTTGGAGTGGTGACTGGCACTGGCACTGGACACAAGGTTTCCGTGGTTTCCGTTCGAAGAGAATTTCAGGGAGGGATTGGGAAGCAGGTAACCGATGCAACTGCTCAATAAAATGGTCCCCAATTGTTTGTCTCCTTGTTGCAAACTCAAATTGGCAATGGCTGCCCCGATGACACAATACACCACGAAGATTTGGCAGAAAAAGACGATTTGCGTTTTAGGCACACGTTCTCCACACCACACCCACAAGGGTTGTTTTTGTAAATCTTGCACAGAAGAACTGGGTGAAGGAGGAGTGGTCGACGTAGCTGCGTCTGTGTGAAAGGGCATGATGGTCACTTCTTTTTATAGTCGATGACTTGCGAAGCGTCGATCCAAGAATCAAAACTGGGTGGATATCCTTTCCAACGTACTTTGACTTCTTTGACACGTCGTTTGCCCACTTTACGGGTTCTGCGTTCGAGAATGCTTTCGATGTCGTACACGTCGTCTTCTTTTTTGGTGACACGTTGTAACTCGGGCAAATAAAACGTTCCTTTGAGCACTTCTCCGTTCATGTCTTCCAATTTTATAGACGGCAGGATGACGGCCATGCACTAGTCCAGTGACACGAAACAATTCGGTCGTCCAGTTAGGTAAGTAACCTTTGTCGAAAGTGCGTTTGGTTTTGCCAATGCGCACTCAATCTCCTACGGTCAACTCTCCACTTTTCTTGGGGACAGCCCTCGTCGGGGACGTACCAAACAGGCGCTCAAACACCAGCACTTCGTTGTCGGGAGTCACTTCTTGCGGTGCACGTCCGATGCTTCGATGGTAAGATTGGTTGTACGCTTGCACCAGGTGCGGTAAGTGTCGATGTACTTCAGAGTGTGGTGATGCGTAAAATATTTCCACATGCGTTCTTTCAAAGTGCGTTGAAAACGTTCCACGATGCTGGCTTTGGTTTCGGGATTCTCGGTGGTAAAAAAATGAATGTCACGTTTCTTTAATTCTTTTTGGAAAGCTTGGTTCAGAAATTCGGTACCTTTGTCCGTTTGCCATCGAAGAGGGTGACGACCGCTTTGTTTCAACACTCGTTGCAGGGCTCGCACTAACTCGCTGCTCGATTTGGAAGTCAAGGGCACGACCCAGGCAACTTTGGAAAAGACGTCAATGACACAAAACAAATATTTGTAGCCACGATTGTAGCTGGCCAAATGAGAGACATCGGCTAAATCGGCTTGCCATTGATGATCGATGCCTTCCACTCGGGTGCGACTTCTGGCAAACTTGCGTCGAATGGGTTTGTGTAAAGTGTAGGTAGCTTGTTCTTGTAACCATCGTTGCACTTGAGGTAAACGGAGACTTTTCAGTCGCATTTTGGCAGCACGATACAATTTTTGAACTCCTGCGTAACCTGCAGGATGCGAGGGATCGTAGTAAATGCTGGCTAAGACTTTTTCCATTTTTTGTGTTTGTTTGTGTGTTAATAAGTCACCCACTCTTCGGTGATGCTACTTTGGGTGGGACGAAAGGGCGGTTTAGAAACGGATTTACGTGTCCGATGGGCTACGGGAGTAGAAGTCGAAAGTAATGGTGGTGGAGGTGGCAATGGAATGGCTTTGGTCTTCTTTTCTTTTTTCACTTCTGGTTTCCCTTCTTTCTTTTTCACTTCTGTCGAAGGAGGAGTGGACATCATCTTTTTAACCCAAGCTTTCATTTCTTCTCGTTGGGGTGTTGGGGACGGGGTCAACAAGGATGCTGCAATCTTACTTGAAATGGGTGCTGCTGACGGTGTTTGAAACACTTCTCGCATCTCTTCTTCCTCAGGTCTTCGTGGGGTAGCATCTCTGGTGACCCGTGGGGATGGCAGTAGTGGTGGTGGTAGTGATGATGGTGCTGGACTTTTCATCAAGGTCTTAAAATCTTTCAGAGTGGGTAGAGCTGTTTCGTCTAAAGCTTTCTGGTGAAAGAGTTGCAGTCGTTGCAAGAGTTGACCGTACTTTTGCGATTTTTCTGTTTCGGACAAATCTTGGCGATCCATCAAGGACTGCAATTCGTGTTGTATCTGGGACATCACGCTCAAATGGGGATTGGGAGGTAAATGCGGGGTGCGTTGTTCTTGCCAACGATGGTATTCCATCCATCGTTTGTAAGGCACTAAAGCTAGTTTTCGTCCTTCCATGGGGTTGTCAGGGGTCGATTCTGAGATCTTGGGACTTCCGAGGGCCTTTTTATCTTGCTCCCACCAGTCCTCCCAACATGGTTCCCAAGACTCCTTTCAGTAAGGGACCTAACAAGAGGGGTAAAATGCCTCCACGTTGGACCAACATCTTCTTTTGACGAATGGGAATTTTCTTTTGAATCATTTGGCGAAGAACGTGACGATGTTTGCCTAAGCATTGTTTCTGGTGTTTGGACAAAGGGATCGTGCCTTTCAAGACATTCAAACAACATTCGCACACGGTATCGATGACCTCTTTGGAGGCTGATTGAATGAGTTTTTTTCGTAGAGGTGGAGAAGCTTTGGACAGGACAGATAACATGTCCCCATGTTTGACTAAACGAGGAGGCAGTCCTTTTCTTTTCTTTCCTTGGGGTTGTTTAGAAGAGGGATGTTTTCTGGAGGGTGACATCTTTGAGTCTTCAGGAGCACCAAAAAACACTGATACCCTACTTGGTCACAGGCCTTTTTTATACTGGAACGCGTCGCCACTGATTGTCTTTACGTCGTATCAGTTTGAGGACAGGCATGACACGTCGTGCAGGGGTACGTAACGGACTAAATCGAGCCAGTTCTTGCTTGGACAAATCCAGTAAACTTTGTAACATGCCCGATCTTTCTTGGACTTTGATTTTGGGAGAAGGTACTTTGTGAACAGCAGCCACTGCCACTAAATTGGAGGGTCCTGCCACTGGGGAAGTTCTTCTTGGGGTCATCAACGGAGAAGTTCTTGGTGTGATCAACGTCTCCAAGTACTCTTCAGTTCTTGGTGTTATGAACGGAGAAGTGGATGAACTTGAGGCTACCGGAGACGCGGTCACCGCCGTGGCAGGTCGTGGTTTGCGAGTGTAAGGTTGCGTCCTGGCCGAAATGCCTCTCTTGCGAGTAGTTTTCTTCTGTGGACTTTTCTTTTCTGGGGACTTTTTCTCTGTTTCTTTTTCTGGGGGCTTCTTTTCTTTTTCCGGGGTGGTGTCTGGTAAGAGGAGGGTCCCGCCACTGGAGAAGTTCTCCTTGGGGACTTGATCTTTTTCTTCTTCTTCTTGGAGCTTCGTTTGACTTTTTTCTTGGGGAGAAGTTTGGGGGCATTAGGATCCCATCTTAAGAGAGAGCGAATGATGACCCTTCCTAGAGTACCGCTCCCTCCAGGTTTCAAAATGATTTGTTTTTTGGTTTGAGTGTCAATGCGGGGATCGGCCAGTTGGGTCAAAGCGACTTTGTTTCGATCAAAAAAGCGTTTGGTTTGATGAGGAATCTGAATGATCCCTTGGAGTAATTGACGTGCTGTCACCGTGAACAATCGTAAGACTTCTTTGAGACTTGCTTCTAAGACACAGCTCGTATTTGTGGATTTTTTTCTCGACTGATGCCATACAAGGCACGAATCAATTTGACGGGAAGATGCGACTGAAGGGACGTCATGTTCAAAATGTGTGTGAGACAGACGAAAAGGGTCTGAGGTTTTTATAGATTTTTTTGTGGAGTGAAGTTAAGTCGAGGACGGAGACGTGTACAGGACAGGCCCTCCGTCTTGGCACCAGTGGTGAAACAAGTGGGTACGAAATCGCAAATCATCGGGGGTCGTAGGTTTCAAATCGACGAGTAAATAGGCGTGTGGCGTTTGAGTGGCTGTTCCTAACTGTTTGGCTAAGACTTGTACTTGCGATTTATCTCGAGGGCTTTTAAACAAGACCACGTAATGCGCATTGAGACTGATGGTGCGATGGGCTTTACTTTGTTGAAACAAATTTTGGGTGATGTAAACGACACTGGCATTACGGTGATGCCCTTTGCGCGTGAACCACAGTTTAATTTCTTCTTCGTCTTCTCCTAACATGTCGTCGAAAATGACCAAATGGGTTTGACGGGAGTCAGAGACGATGCCGTCGTCTTCTTTAGGAATGCCTTCCACAAACACGATGGAATCGCCTTGACTTTCTCGCAAGAGGCTGTACGCCGATTGCCACTCTTTGTAACACCACACGATCCGCTGAGGTGGTCGATCGATCAAATGATGTTTATGTTCGATCAAACGTTTGACGAATTCGGTTTTGCCTGAACCGCTAGGTCCAGCAATGAGCATGTTAAAGGGATGGCGAAGATTCAAAGCCTCCCAACTGGCACGATCTAAGTGTTCGTCGATGACTTTGACAGTGGAGGAAGAGGGAGCAGAGACAGCAGAGGTAGCCATAGTGTGCGGAATGTCACTTGTGACACGAAAACAAACAAGACAAGAGTTTATATACTTTTTTCAGAACACGTTTATTGAATGTTTTAAACATGAATACGAAAGACAAAAATACATAAAAGCCAAAGGCTTAAGTACAAGGATAAAAGGCACATGATAACCATTAACGTGGAATAAAAACAAGTGTCTGTACAACATGTTTTGGGTAAAGTTCTGACCAGTTCTATAGGGGGTAAGGTCACACAAGTGTCCTCCCGAAAGGGTCTTTCAGGCCTGTCCACGACAGTCCTGTCCTGGGTGACGGGTTCTTCTGGCACCGTCACTAACACAGGTTGAAAAGTAACTTTTATCCTTGAACAACTCTCGTGCATACTGGGCCACTTCTTGGGTCCAAGCCTCAAAATCACATTCTTTCCAGGCACGGACATCTGTCCAGTGGGGATGTAAGTCACAAGCTACACACACATCGTCATACACGTCTTGGGTAGCTAAACGTTGACGAATCTTTTTTCCCGTAGAGGTCGAAAAGTATCCAGATGAAAACGTAAGGCTTTGAGCAAAAGCAGTCTCTCGTGAACATTTAAAGGCACCACTTTCATGTTGAATGGGTGGTAAATACTGTTCGTAAAGAGTCCACAAGGAATCGGCTGGTAAACGAAATCCTAGAAAACAAGTCACTAAGACACACACTATGCGTCGTCCCAAATTGAATGGATACAGCTCTTGTAATAATCGATGGTAATGATCCACGGTTTGAATATGGTCATTGAGTTCCTTCCACGGAATCTGTTGGATTACATACGACATAAGTCGTGGCATGGCAACCTGTTTTTATAGTCTCTTTGTTTCGGAAACAATACACGTACTTTCTAGTCAGACATCTTCGTTCTCCAGTGGGGAATCTAAATGTTGCATACTGTAACCGAAACGTCAGACTTCGTTTAGAAGTTTCCTCTTCCGCTAAGTAGATTCCACGTAAAATATGTCGATAATCCTTTACCTTGTCTTTCTCAATGTGTTGCACTAGGTGAATCTCGAAGTAACCAAAATGATCAACACGTGGTTCATCGGGGGCCTGGAAGTTTTGAACAAGGTCTGACCACTGAAACAATTTCTGACGAATCAGTTCTCTTATACCATTCAGGTACCAGATCTGGTGACGTAACGGATGCAATTGTTCTTTACGTTTGACTTGTATTTTGACCAGCTCTCGGTAAATGCGTTCTCTCAATTCCACAGGCAAAGCACGAATGTTCTCTTGTAAAGTATCCATGAATAGGTCAGTCCGTACAATTCACAATCTTCTCCTAGAGCAAAAGTAATCCACAAAGTGAGTAATTTCTGACCACTGCCATTCAGGGTAACGTCCAAGAATGTCACTGAACTCTTTTGATGTAAACGGTCTAGAGTAATAAAATAGGACGAATGCACACTTGACCCAAAGAAATCTAACACACTGGTCGACTTTTTTCACTTTCCTCTTGTGAATTTCTCGGCACAAAAGTTCTACAGTCACCCATTGAGATTTCACTCTGGCAAGTCCCTGCCAAACTTCCTTGTAAATCTTCTCTTGCAGTTCTTTAGGTAATGATTCAATATCGTTTTTGAAATGAAGTTTAAATACTGGTCTCGGTGATGTCCAACATTTGACTCCTAGCCAAACTGGTTTCTTCTTCGTCAACGACATGGTAAGTTACTTTAATGTCTCGGTCCCACTAAGGGTAAGTAATGACAATTCGGTGACCATCGAGCATGTTCTACGTAGGCCGAATCTTGCGGTTCCCAGTGGTGAAGTGACACACCGCAACTGAAGCACTTGACTTTATCTCCTTCGCCCAGGTAGAAAAATCCGGCTCTGGCTAATTCTTCGGGTGTTGGTCCTCCCAGATACTTAGGCCATTTTCCTTTGAACGATTGAAGACGATTTTCAAAGTCGCAGTATTCCGACAAACGCACAGGAAACGAATATTCGTCTTTCACAGGTTCGTTTCGATGAGGGTTGGGTGACATGGACAGGAGTTTGCTCAGGGCTGGATGACATCCGTAGGGGGGTAGACGTGAAGGTGAACATTCCCCTTTAAAACGAAACCCAGTAAAATGTCCAAGGGGACGAGAGGCATCGCTTTCGCATCCCTCAGGTTTGACACGCACAGCATCCCTTTCCATGATAGAGGTAGTGAGAACAAAGTTCCCACGATGCTTTACGGCATCACTAAGGTCACAACGTACAGCATCGTACCCATCGCAAGGCTCACAATCGCATTCCACTTCCAAAGCCCCACACTTGAATTGTGCCTGTCTAAACTTGTTTTGTGTTTCTCTGAAAGTATTCATCTTGTTCGCTTGGTCTTGGTAGTCACAATGAACTATCGATCTTGCCTAGGGTTCCTTTTTATATACAGACCAATACCGATGTGACCCTACGGCAACGTAAAGTGATTGGGAAGTCTCACTCGCTTCTGTTACACGATTTGATAGACTTTTTCCAAGGGTCGACTGACGATGTGGTGAGTGGGTAAACGTACAATCTTGTTCGGTTGATAGGTGGTCACTTTAAAGTGTTGATCTTTTCCAGACTGCAAGGCTTCTTTCAGTACCCCAAAGTTGACCACTCGACTGGTACGATAATTCAGAGTCAATCCTTTCACTTTGCACTGCGTGTGCACTTCTCCTTGTTTGTCCCGGTATTCGTAACCGTAATTTTTGGGACCGCCACTGACGAAACTTAGAATCTTGTCGTCGGGATGCTCGTCTCTCCAGGCTCCTAAACGGTCTCCTTCGACGTCAGGGTGCTGTTGACTCGGGTGATGGATGTAAATGCAACTGTCCGTGTCAAAGTACAGGACGCGTTCCCCTAACAGTTCTAAAGCTTCGTACAATTTTAAGCGAGCATGAGCTGTCACGTAAGCCGCAATGATGACATTTCCAAAAGGGTCGTCTTGTACAAAGTCCAGATCTTCTTCGTAATTGACCAAGATCAAATTCTCTCGAACGACGTCCACGTGTTTCGTGTATTTGGTTTTGTCGTGAATCATCTGGAAGTAGCGGGAAGGTTCTGTCAAATATTCCGTCTTGGGTAAACACGGTCGTTGTGCCATTTTACCCCACAAACAATTTAACATCACTTTGGCAAACGATCGCCTGCCTTCGTTTTTCTCGATGTGGTCTAAAGAGATGCCTTCTTGTTCATAGTATTTCTCTTTGAATTGTATTTGGTCTTCGGGAGTGTGACACCAGGACGGATAGCCGCTGGCTTCTTGCTTCAGTTTCAAAAAGGCATCCACGTAGTCGGCGAAAATGCCTTTCTGCGTGGGGTCACCCTTGTGGTATTGTTGTGTCTTGGGAAAGTGGCAAATTTCGTACACTTCTAACAGTTGGTATCCCATGTCCAGAGCTTTGAACAATTCTACGCTGACCCAGGTTCCCGTCAAGGCCCGTTCTTCCTGGGTGTGCTGACAAGGTTGGTCTTGGTTGCACGTTTCGGCACAAGTACGGCACAAAGCAAACATCAGTTTGCCTTGGCAATGGTGAGGTAAGACGGGATGGTATAGGTTCGTGGGAGGCAAAACTTTACACTTGATCAAGCCTTCGTATTGTCGAATGTTTTTCAGGTCGATGTGTTCCGTGAACAATCGTGGGTGCCCTGCAGGAAAGCGACAATATTTGCACACGTAGGGATACAGCGAACACACGTCCAAGTATTTGATTTCTTCTCCTTTCTCTTCGTCGGCTTGGTACAGCAAACAGGTGGCATTGGTCCTTCCTCCGTACAAATTATCCCTCGGGTTCAGGGGGTCCATCAGCTTGTAACTTTCCACGACACGTTTAAACTCGGGATCGGTTTTCATACGGTGATCGTACTCGTGTTCCCACATTTCCACCACTTGGTATCCTTGCTGTTCTAACTTTAGGCGTCGCTGACAAGTGTCCTGGTACAGGTCTTCCATGGTTCGTTGTAAAAACTGATTTTTAGTGCCACGGTCAGGGTAACAGACGGGACATCCGTGAAATAAGCAACCGTTAAACTCGTACACTATCTTGGGGTTTTCTAAGTCCCAGTCATCGACCGAATGCGTTCCGATGGTCTTTTCGCCTCCTCCATTGCGGGCATGCTGAATCCATTTGTCTTCCTTGTCGCACAAGTAATGTAACCAACGTAGGGCTTTGACCGTGTATTGACGTTTGACATAGTGGGTCGTTTGAGGACTGACGACAGCCACGGTGTTTTCAGGCATGAATCGTTGTCGATACACTAAGGAACACGCTTTGGCAATGGTGCAAGCTTCTTTCAAAGGATCGACCCCTCCGTGTTCCATGAACAGTTCTCGAAATTTTCCACAGCAACGCCGTAAAATGTCCACGTCGGAACGACAATACTTTAGCATTTCTTCCTGAAAGTCGAAGGGGTCGGAGGCATGAGCCTGTTACCAAGCGTAGAAAGCTTCTCGTTGTTCGGTACGCATGTTGTCGGGGTCGTAATAGTGAGCCTCAGGTAAATGGGGTAGAATGGCGTGTTGATTGGCTTCCGTATTGAAAAAGTGTGGAAAGTACCCTTTAGCCATTTCTGTCATTCCAAACGTTTTAGGCATTCGACTCAAAGGCATGGCTAAGTAACTCATCGAATCTTTAAACTGCACTTGTCCCACTTGCATGAAAATGATTTTGGCTTCGTTCAAAGTCACTTTAGGACGTTCGGTGCCATGTTCCGTATAGTATCTGAGAAGAAACTGTCCATCGTATCCGGAGAAATTGTGAGCCATCACCGTGGCATGGCGATGACAATCTCCGTAACGTTCGATGTCCTCTTGGCTCCACGTCTTGTCGATGGGGTCTAAGACCCATTGGGCAAAATCGGCTAGCGTGTTCGGTCCTCCAAAGTTTTTTTCACGTCCTCCAGGAATTTTGCTGCAGTGAGGGCAATGACTGAAGATAGGTTCTTGAATGCACTTCTCGCACGCTCGATGAGCCACGCAAAAATGAGGAATGTGAATGCCGGTCTCTTGCATGCATTCGAAATCAAAAAAGATGAAATTGCCTTTCTTCTTGTGACCGTCCTCTTTCTCTGGTGGGGATTGTTATTTTTGCACGTAGCATTCGTGTTCCAAGTCCACGATGTGGTGACAAATGTGACATTTTTTCTTTCCTGAACATACGTGTGCCTTGGCACTATTGGTACGTAGGCCGTGTCCACACGTAGGGCACAATCTCAGCAGTTGACAAGCGCATTTCTGCTGTAAACCTTGCGTCTTCAGATGTTGTTGGTAACAGGCAGGGCTGACAAACGTGCGCAGACAAGCAGGACAATGTACTCTTTCTTGCCCTTCGCTCAGACAGGGTGGAGATCCCAAACATCCTGGGCATTTTGATCCACAATGCTTGTGTTGCTCTCGATTATTATAACCACGGTCACATTTCTCACAGTAATATTTGTATCACAGGAATCCAGTGATACTGGTAATGGTATCGAAATGGTCATCGTGATGATAAAGGTGAATGTATTTTCCGTCCTTAAAGTCTTTCCCTCGAAACAACAGAGGCCCGCGCACTTCTTGACGGTACACTTTCAAGGTGTATCGTGGAGCTAGGGCATCTTGCAATTTTTGCATCTCAGGAATGCCACAGGGTTTGTCTTTGGGCAAGTCAGCTTGTCGTAACAGGAGTTCTGCTTCACTTCGTTGTTTGGCTCGGTCCGATTTTCGAATAGTCTCCCAGGCTCTTTTCCATTCTACCGTGTCGTTTTTGTTGGCATAGGTTCGTCCCACCACGATGGCACGGGCTAAACACATCTGGTCTTGAGGGTTGTTAATTCGGACGAGACTTGTTTTGGTGTTGCGAAGGTCGTCCACCAATAAGACCTTTTTGCGTCCAGTCCCTTAAGGAGGAGAGACGTGGGCCATTTTCAGTGTGGCTTTTCCATCAGTGATGTCAAACTGGTCATTAGATTGTTGTACGTGTTGAATCTTGTCCATGACTTTGGAAGGGGTTAGTTCTGCGGGTCTGCTAAACTCGATCCAAACAGGGGATTTCAAGCTGTCGTGATCTATGGATAGTGTCAAGCGATCGTCTTCTTTGGGTTGACATTGTCGCTTGAGTGCGGTGAGCAAAGAATCCCACATCTCGGTGAGAAACCCTTCTGCTTTCTCCAATGGTACGTCGGACTTGAAATCTTTAAACTTCACCGTGTAGGTGTAAGCCGTGGTTCTAAATTTTCTAGAGGAGCGCTTTTTCCGTCTCTCGAATGGAATAGTACTTTTCAGGGTTGACTAAGGGTGGTGAACTTTGTTTAGAGGGTTCGGATTCTGGTTCACTCATGTCCTCTTCAAAATCACTGGCATGAATTTGTGCCAAGACTTCAGCTCTGGTACAAGGCGATAGATCACGTTTCTGCCTCTTACTTTCTTCTTCTTCTTCTTTCTTCTCGAATGAATAGGATCGTTTCATCTTAAGTGCAAAACGTCAAATGACTCAAGTTTAAACACCATAGACTAATTTATAGTCATGGCAAACCAGCGTATATAAAAGGGTGTGTGTCTTGTCCTTTCACTATTCATTTCACTCTCAAACCGAGCACAACGATGGAAGAGACTAGCCAAATCGAACGTTTCATCAGAGCTTTGCGAGGGGTCATTAGAAAATTCTCTTCAGACCAGCCGACGGACTACTCTCCTTCCTTTCGAGATAAAAGTCAAGATACTTGCTATATCTGTCAAAAGAAAGGGCATTGGTCTTCAGAGTGTCCAGACCGTCAGAAAAGAAAAAAAGGGGCTAGAAAAGACAAAAGTCAAGATACCTGTTATTATTGTCAAGAAAAAGGGCATTGGTCTCCAGATTGCCCAAAACAGAAACAAAAGGAGTCAGAAGAAGAGAGGGATTCTTCAGAGGAAGAAGAGGAAGAAGAAGAGGAAGAAGAGGAAGAAAGAAGACAATTCTATTTACAAGAGGCAAAGAAAAAGAAACAGGAGAAGAAAAGAAGAAGGGAAGAAAGTGAGGAGGAAGAAGAGGAAAAGCCTGTGACGGTGAAGAAATTGAAAAAACAGAGAGACTAAACAGTGAGACAGAAGAAGTGTATGAACTTTTTAATGTGCTCTGTTGTGAATTGTGAATTGGATTGTAACTATGGATAAAAGAATAAATTAATTATATAAGGTAAGTGTCTTTGAGTTTTGATTTTAAATAAGAAGCTACACTCACGCACTCATATACACGTACTATAGGGGTAAAATGGTTTTTTTTTTTGTTGATTTTTGAGTTATTGGCAAATTGAAAGGCTATCTCTTTTCGAGAGACGTGGGTGGCCCTGAAAAGGGCCTTTTTTTGGTGTAGGGGTGAGTTTAAGCAATCAACTTTAACTGCCTTAAGCCTTTGCCACGGCCAAGGCCTACTTCTGGACTGCGTACTGTTGATGATGATGATGATTTGGCTGAAATCACTAAGGGTGGTACGGTAGGCTTAGTCACAGGGTTGACGTGTTTAGCTCGGGAAGGTCGTATTCTCTTCGGTCGTAATAAAGAAGTCTGATACATTGTTTCAGACTTCTTAAGTCCGCTAAAATGTCCAACAGTACCGTGACCGTTTGATTTTCACCCTCTTGTTTCTTTGCTGCTACTTCTTCTTGTTGTTGTTTTTTTTTCTTACCTCTTCTTCTAGCTGCTGTTGCTGTAGGAGAAAAGCTTGTTCCGCTTCCTTTTGTCGTTGTATAAATTTCTCCAATTCTTCTTTCTGTCTCTGTCTAAAATTCTCCACTTGCGGTAATGAAAGTGACGAAGGTTCCGGAACAAATTCTTGCGAGGTAAGAAAATCCACAAAATTCCAATTTACCTCTTCTGAAAGTAAGTCCGGGTTCCCTTGGGCGGTCTCCACTGCTGGTGCACCCCAGTGAATCGTTTTCTGAGTTTCCGTCATGTTGAATCACTGTCGCATAGATTAACTGCACACAGTCGCTAGCGAATCTATATAGACCACGTGACGTCACAGACTGTTCTCTTCGGATTGGATGGGGACTGACTGAATTTTGTAACGCGTGTTTGGATTGGTCAATGAACTCAATCCATTTCAATCCTTCCTCTACCTATAAATAAGCGCAGTTCACTGCATTGATTCACCTGTTCTCGTCGCCTCAAGATGTGGACCACAGTCGAATCATCCACCCTTGTGTCTTCAATGATGTTTAGGACGGACATGCTCATGCATGTCCGATCCAAGTGGACCGTTGTCCACAAGTCAGACACCAGTCTGTGGATACAAAGAGTGTACGTGGAGAGACAAGGTTGCCTCAAGAGGACACTGATTTATGGCCCTCGAGTAAGACGCAGCTTGAGGACAAGAAGATGCCGCAAATGCCCTTTATGTTAAGCGCATATTAACATAAATCCAAAGGCCCTTTTCAGGGCCACCCACATTTCTCGAAAAGAGATTGACTTTCCATTGTCTACCCCTTTTTTTATTTTTTATTTTTTAATTTTTAAAAAAAAAAAAAAAAAAAAAAATCCCATGTTCAATTGTCTTTGTCCCTAGAATGGATATTTTTTTTTCTCCCATTGTTCCAATGCATTTGTCCCTAGAGTGGATATTTCCTTTCTCCCATGTTAAATTCCCTTGTCCCCAGAGTGGATGTCTTTTTTTCCCATGTTAAATTTCCATTGTCCCCAGAGTGGATATTGCTTCCCATGTCAAATTTCCATTGTCCCCAGAGTGGATATACCCCTATTTAACATTAAAGTTCCCTTGTCCCTAGGGTGTCCCCATTCACTACTACTAGGGATCCTATTAAATCTATGAGCATTGATAATATATATTGATTTAATATTTTTCTTCAAGATTTGCTTAATTCGAATTAGGCACAATATATTTAGCATATCAATATGTTATTCGAACAAAGAAACCTGGGTCCTATACAAATTTTATCAGTTTTTGTATTGAAATTTAACTTATTTGGACTTTACGGAACCATTGTGTTGCATACTCATTATGCATTAGAACAGAATTTGCAGAGGACGACCCTAATCTTTAAAATATTAAACAATCACGTTCGTACTATCAAGAAGAAACGAGTGTTTACTGTTAATACATCTGACAGCAGATTCGCTATTCCGTTATTCTTAGATATAAGGACTTGATGTTTGATAAATGAAAATGAATGAATTGAATGAAGGACTGAGGCAATAAGACATGTAAACTCGGTGTTTAAGTAACATAGATGATGCTTATGATCCATAGGCGCCTGTCACCCTTCTCATAGGATATCAAGCCAATCAAGCCAATCAGGCGCGACATATAAAAGATGATAGCCAAAATTAAATACTGGGAAACATTTGTTTACAGTATAAAACGGTTAGTTTGGAATCAACGACATGATCACCTAATGACAAATACATACGTGGAATTCGTTTCTTTTATAACTACGTAACGAGAAAGCTATTCACTTTGCATCTAATACAAATTTAACGGATCTCACGCTTGACTCCCGCAGAATGAGCTTGAGGCAAAGGAAATGCATGCCGTGGAGCGATAGTAAATGTGTACCTTATATATACTTTTATTACAATAAACGTTGTCAATATAGTCTCATAAAATCGTAATTTGTGGAGTAACTGATCAATGAATGACTGATTGAATAGTTATGCACTGAATTTCAGAGTGACTGGCGACAAAAACATGTTTGATTATATCGCTTGCATTGTCCAGCGATTCGGTACAAAAATACCTCCGATCTTGATTATAAATGAAAATTGTCAGAACTGCTGTTTGACGTATACCTAGACACACACGAATTGCTTATGGCTGATAACTGGCAAACCTGACGATGTATAAATGAAAGCAACAAACCTAATCAATATAGATTTAACTGGAAGACATTTTGAAATATCAATATGGATGTTTGAATAAAAGTGCAAGTCTGGATTCAAAGATTTCAGAGAAAATACATTTGTATTTATTGCGTATTACATCAAGACCAAAGTACTCATTGTTTTTGAAGAAACCTTTTTTTTCAGATGAATTGAAAGACGAAACGATATATACTTTGGAATCAAAGAAAATAACGTTTTAATACGATTTATTGCTCTTTTAATACAAAAGTGCGTCTATCATATGCAAATACCACCTTCGTCTTGCTTGTGCGTCCCTACGGTAGACAATACAACCGTGTTCATGGTATGTTTTACATCTCACGATTGCTTTAAACATATGTTATTGCCATATATACAGCACATGGGGTTGGACTACAAATTCTCACAACTTAACAACAACCTCCAAAAATACACAAGTAGGTACATGAAAAGTGGTAAGTAATGACAGTACGTGCATATACATATACGTGTATCAGAAACGCGGTGTGCATTAGTACAAATGAATAATAAAAGATTCACCAAACTAAAAAAATTAATGCAAGAGAAGTGTAAAACAACAAATTTAAGTAAGAGAAAGGGAGAGGGAAAGTGGGGGACGATAAAGATATTATATGACAGTTTTTGGAGGGAGATCGTCTTTTAGATATTTTGTCTTGGACGATTTATTAAAAATTATTTAGTATCTTTATGACAAATCTGGAAGATTTAAAAGGTGCAGATGTTAAACTCATTTGATAGCTCGACTGATCCAAACAGCAAGACATTTTCACAACCAGGGATAAATAATTGGTTTAAGCAATACAACAGTCTCAGCGAACACCACTGGGTTTGCATTTTTTGTCTTAATTTCATGTAAACTAGTTTTGAATTTTAATCTCTCCCAACATACGATATTTAAATACAATCCTTTGTAAGCTAGCTGTTTCTGTCACTTGTGGAGTGATTAAAGATAATTGCAAATCACTGATGAAAAGTGTTTGCCGGTTTTGATGTATAGGATATAACAAATAATTGGGAACACGTTTGTTCTTCTGGCATGATGATACCTTAAAACTACACCAAAATAACATACTGATATTTTAAAAGATGTTGATAGTGTCTAATCTTATAAAAGAGACATCTTCAGGCATATCTCTCCAATTATCTACACTGGAACATAGTCTTTTTTGTTCTGATATTTTTTTATTTATTTAGTGAAAACATAAGAAATCTGGTTTATAAAAAAGTAGTTTTATTTTTTGTTTATTTCTGATTACACAAATTTGGAAACGTTTTATGATATCTTCAGTGTTTGTACGAAGCATGTCCAATATACTGAAAGGAAACAATTTACATGTCAGTACGTCTGTTGGTTGTTTCAACTAATCCAAATCGTTTTGATGTACGTTCTCTCGTTTTCCTTCAGCACAGATCTGCTTATTCACTATTCGAAAATATCATACAAATAAATGTTACGATTCTACGGTTATAACCAAAGTAATAGGAGTGAGCAAAATCAACAGGTTTGTAAAACTTAATAAGTCCAATTGAATAAAGTGTTCCGAATGAATTCCAATTCTCGAATGTGCTGATGTTCAATATCCTTTAATGTATTATAATGCAAACAGTCTTGATATTTCACAACAGTTTTATACAAAACACCTTTGAGTGAATTCACAACAATCCCCATATCGTTCAAACATTCATATGAGCAATTTGTAATTCCAAAAGTTGATTTCAATAAATGATTCCTCTCAAATTATATCTGAACACAAGATTAAACAAATATGCAGACTGAAAATAAATTAAGAACAGTAATCAATAGGAATTAGGAATGGATTGTTCTCTTCTTCCTCTCAATGACTCAGCTACGATTCTATGTCGCAATATTTCCCGCGTGACTTTTGTCAGAACACAAACCTATATAATAACTTATATCGCAACACAACCCGCCTGACTTAATTATTCAATGTGAAATGATCTCAAACTGTAAACAAGTTATTTATACAGAACACGAACTCATATAATCTACGTACTTACAGCTCATTAGTTTAAAATAGTATTTATACTGATGGAAAAAATTAGGTATGTAAAATCTTGTTTATACATGATCACTACAATCTATAATCGTGGACAAAAATTAAATACGCAATACAAATATTCATAATATTAGGTAAATATCATTTCCTGTCAAAATCAGATATGTATAATGTCAAATCTCTTCATACTTCATTTGTTCCTCCTCCTTACTGAATCATTTCATAGGTATGGTCCATATGTTTACTTGCATTTTCATGAAACAAATTGTTGAATGTTTTCGAAAATAATTACGATCTTCAAAAATGGTCAACTTATAAACAATCTTGATTTGCATTGAGATTACACCATATTTTGCGTCATTAAGCTTTAATTCTGTTTATGATATGTTTAATCACGCTTTTTATTTCTTTTTCTAGATGGAACACGTTTAAAAAATGGTTGTATGTTTTCTAACAAAATTTCGTATTGGCGTAACAAGTACTGAATTCATTTTATTTACTTCAGCTTTAATATATATATATATATATATATATATATATATATATATATATATATATATATATATATATATATATATATATATATATATATATATATATATATATATATATATATATATATATATATAGTCATAATGAATACAGAACCATCAAACTATTATTTTAGATTTGCAAAAACAAAACATTAATTATTAAATCTGGCTCAGAATTTTAGCCAGAGAGCAAACTGTTGTATTGTACGTAGCCATCCGTT